>CM062820.1:1674935925-1676246606 GCA_031772625.1 Pinus tabuliformis
TGTGCATTTTGCATTTGATAGTTTGCATGTTGGATTTAGGAAAAGTGCATTAGAGTGTGCTGCTTGCTCCTTGAGAAAAGATGGTGTCTTTCTTTTCCCTTAGTAGCTAGGATTTTCAAAGTTGAAAAGATATAAAGCTTGCTTATCATCTTTAGACTGCATTTAGGAATTTGTATCATACATCTCGTGGTGAACCTTGAAAGGCAAACTTTAAAAAGATCAACCTAAAATAAACTGAATGAACCTAACAACGCTTTGTAACATAACGCACAACATAGAGGTCTAGGCTAGAGACGTGTTCCGACGTCGTTAAGCCTAGTGACTGTCGATCTCGTGGAAGGTGGGTGATTCCTCCTAAGGGACGATAGCACTAGTACGGATTGTGCTCCCACGTACCGTCGCGTATATATTGGGAGACCCCTATAGGCATATATCCTTTATCCTTAGGAAGCCGTGTCGGCCACCCTACTGATCGCAATGCAGTGAACACAGCATTCACGAAGATCGACCGCCCGTACCCTAAAAAGTATTCTGCGGTTTTGCGAAAAGTTTGGCACACCCTCTGCCTAGAACTCCAGAGCAGTTTCTTTTGGCCTTTTTCAGACTCTATAACAGAAAAAGTCCATCCGAGCATTTGTCACTTCGGGCTCTTTAAAACATAGAAGGAGACTAGAGTCATCTTTAGCTTTTTCTCGACTCTTTAAAAGTGAAAAAGCAAGTTGTGTCTAAAGCGTCGCTAAAATTTATTTTAAACGGAACAATCACCCTTTAATTCCTGCGTTGATCTTTAGGTTGAAAGATGGAGCACACCAACCAAGGAATTCCCCTTGGTGGAAATCCTAGTCCCTTCTCCTCTTGGGGAGATGTTGGTGCGCCCCACATGGCTACATTGTTGCTTCCAGGACTGACAATTGGCCTGCCAGTCTGGCTCTTTTCAACCAATGTCGTTCAAAGCGTCACCATTCCTGAACAGTCGAGTCAACAGTCAGACCAGACCAGAGTCGCCCACCAGCCTTCTACTTCATCTTCCTCTTCTCCTTCCTCTTCGCTTGACGGAACTGGTAAAACCAAAAACCGGGCTCCTAAGGAGAAGAAGGAGAAGAAGAAGAAGGAGCCAAAGGCGACTGGGGGCAGACGAGAGTCGTCTGACAAAAATCCACACACAACACTGACCAGGCCTAAATCGCCATGCGTCATATGCAAGGGAGACCACTTCCATAGAGATTGTCCATGTATCCCTCGAATACTAAGGGACTGGTCTCCCCGTTTGCACAATTCGGTAGCATCAACCTCTGATAGCCATGTTGATTGCTCACCGTCAACTAGTGGGAGTGAAGCCCCAGGACAGAGAGGGAAAGCTAAATTTCCCTGCAGACTGTGTGAAGGCGATCATGCCATCCACCGTTGTCCCTTCTTAGACGAGGCAAAAAGAGTTTTGGAAGATTTCCCGATTTTACGAGCGCAACTTCCTCCTGGATATCAAAGACTCCTGCCAAGTCCTTCGCTAGTTGAGAACCTGGTTGACCCGCCCAGGTGGTCAGCTGAAGCACCTATCATTGAAGATGAATCGTCTGAATCCATACCTGACGAAAGTCTAAAGGTTGAAACGGTAGTTGACCCAGTTTTGCCTTCAGAGGCTCTATCTTCGAATGATACCGTCACAGAGGAGAATAAAGATGACACCGTCCAAATTCTCTTCATCAACACTGGCTCTGATGAACAAGGGGGCAATGTCACCATTCCTTTATCGCAGGAAGGAAGTTCATCAGAGCGATATCCGGCCGTCTATTCAGTCCCACCACCAAGCAACCTAGTTGTCTCGTTCGACTGGAACCAACTAGGCAGACCCCGGTTGCCAGCCAGTATACCATTCAGAATTATTGTCCAAATATACAGAATGGTAATGGCTGTCACTATCATTGATGAAGGGGCATCTGTGAGTATCCTTTCCTCTATTGCTTGGAAAGCGCTTGGTTCACCTGCGCTTTTTCCTGAAATGAGAAATCTATCAGGCTTTGATAAAGGAACCAGTCGACCTTTAGGGATCCTCCCCAATGTGCCCATAACATTGAAAGGGAAGACCGTTCAAATGAACGTGATGGTCGTTCAAGGACCCTTGGATTATAACCTACTCCTTGGACGAGACTATATATATTGTATAGGAGCCATCGTCTCCTCACTCTTTAGAGTTATGTGTGTTTCCGCATGAAGGAAGAGTGGTCAAGCTCGTGGACCAACTTTCATTTCCCGGATCACACATCGCAAATAGTCATATACCATCCCTAAATGGTCTATTCACGCAAGAAGTGTCTCAACCCACGGTTCGTCCTCCTGATGAGCACGAGTAATCCGGGGAGATATGACTGGAACCCAGGGGCATGCGTCCTGGTCTGCTTCGGCAGGAGAACTTTGGGTATAGGGTAGGTTTCCGCGGGAGAATATGACTAGTCTATACCCCGTCCGTCTAGGAAGAGGGTTATTCTAGAATAAGATTCTTTTGTCAAAGTTATGTGAGTGAAATAAACTATTTTTCACCCACCTTTGTCTATTTCGGTAGACATTGCCGAGGAAGTGTTTTGTTTGCTTCGTGAACGAAACAATCTTTGGGTAACCTGAAAGAGGTAAGCCTCTCTCGTTAAAACAAATGTTTTGGCGGAAGTGAAGTAGAGGTAACCTTGAAACTCTACTTTATGCCTGGGGGCATGCAAACCTTTTGGAGTGCAAGCAAGGGGCGACTATTTATTTTTTAAATTTTTAGGACCTCTAACCCTTTAAACTCGTAGGATTAGTCGTTTCCAAACTTGCATAAAGAAAGGATCAGAGCAAAGCTTAGTGAGATGAAGCTCCATAAAAAATAGAATCTTGATGAGACACTCTTATCATATGACTGCGTAATCGAGCAGTTTTAGCATAAAGTTCATGCTCGTTAAAAAATAAACGCAAGATTCGAGCAGTTTTAACGCGGACTTCATGCTCGTTAAAAAATAAACATAAGCAATGAGCAAGTGTTTCCACCAGTGTTTAAGCTCATTTTAAAATAAAAAATGAACCTATCCCGATAAATAACCACTGTGAATGTAATATCATCAGCCATTAAAGCCTTGGTCGTGTTTGCACTGTCACCTCCACTTTTCCATTGGACGATCGTTCACATCCATATGATTGTTTACCCATTTTGAGGAACAGCTGCGAAGAGTGATTTCACCTAGCCATCCTTGTGACACTGCTGTGATTGGAAAATTCCAACCTGTACCTGGAATCTGTTGCTATCCCTGTTTATCACTCGTTCCTCAAAAGACGAGTCTTCTTTAAGCTCTTTTCAACTGACTCGTAAAATATGAAAAGATTGCCGAGTTTTGGCCTTCCAGCTCGTTAAAGCGACCGGAAGAGCTATCCCTCCTCTAGATTTTAATTTTTTTGGACCTGAGGGATTATTGCACAAAAAGATCGAGCGCTTGTTTTATTCAGCTCGTTAAAACTATCAAAAACTCATCCCTTCTGTATTGTTTTATACTTTTTCGGACTTAAGGGATTAGATGACGAAAAAGGAATTTTGGAGTTGACTTTATGTACCTTTTCAGACTCTCTAAAAATGAAAAGGACCGAGTTATCCTTGTCGTTAGACTCGTTAAAATCATTAAATAGCGACAAACTTGTCTTTAGACGAGAACGAGTTTCACTATCGCTAGGCTCGTTAAAACATAGCGATGGGCTTGCCCGAAGGGCAGGTTATAGAACAAGCATATGTTATCCTCCTCAAGCTTGACAAAAATAAAGAGGTACTGGTCAGCAATGACTGGGGAAAAATTGGGAGAAACTAAAGAAAACTTTGATGGTAGCAAGTCGCTCTTGAACATGACACTTTTCCTCCGTACCACAATCGGGTTGGGTTGTTCCATTCACCGGTCACATCACCATGGTCTCGCCATACCATCCATATTTGGGGTAATGCTACCGATCCATCGCATCAGTGTCGCCATATGTTCAAGAGAAGTCGTTCAGAAAAAGTCAATCGTGTCCCATCCACTGCCATACATTATCCTTCATCCATTCATGACCGCCACCCTGAATCATATGTCACAGATCGTTTTCACCTCCATTAAAATCATTAGCTCCGTTCCGTGTCACTGATGTGGGATTCATCAAGGCCCTCTTGTGACGGATCGCTTCTTGTCGACATCAGCTCATTATCCAAGAAGTTGATCTAGGAACAAACCCCTTCAGTACTTTGAAGCTTGCATGCCTCAATGGCAAGTCTCTCACTTCCGGCGACAGGTATACATCAATGACCTTCGACCGAAGGATTTTGCGTGGTGTTCGACGCCAAGTCCTTTATTCACACCACGTGAATTGTACTGCAGTACCTTGAGGGTCATTATCATTATCGGTGATTCCTCTCGCGCTTGTTAACGGTTTACATCACTGACCGGTAATCAAGTGATGTCTTTCCATGTTCGAATTCAGAACAATTCTCACATGGATCGACTTGTACTTAGAGTGAAGATCGAACGAGTTTGAAGACCCCGGATCTAGTTTCATCCATCCGGGCTGCGATATATATTCTGGAAAGATAAAGACATTGACATGTACATCATTGCAGCAGATAATCATCCTACTCAAAGGATGATAATTTCATCAAAATTATCAGTCTATCATCAGACGATTGTCTGTTCTATGTACAGAAAAATGAATTTATAAAGCTGAGCATGGGAATGCCCGCCTCAGCTAGATCATGAAAGCAGTATGAAAAATAATGTATTGTATTGTATTGTATTACAGGTCTCCTCCCAGCATTGGATGAACTTCGGATCCCCCTGATAAAGCATTTCTCCCGATAAACAGCCTCATACTTTAGGGGGCAACTGTTATAGACATTTTTGTGCCTTACAACATTGAGCATGAAATGTCCATAATCTAAGGGATCCAAAGTCCCTAAAGATGTTGTTCCTACCCCTAGAGGAACAAGGCTAACAAACCACAGCAATTCACAAAAGTTCTCCACCTGAAACTGCTCAAAAACAAGTCAATTCAGGATCATGTCAACTGCTCCATTGACCATCTGTGCTGAATGTCAGTGGCTCCACTGTCTACCTGCATTGAATGTCAACTCCAACACTAGCTACCTGCGCTGAGCGAGTTTGGACAAGTGGCAGACTCATTCCTCAAGGTGTCAATTCTGAGGAAGTTTCCAAAATGACACTTGCCTCAGGGAATTCGACTGGTGATGAGTAAGAGGTTCCAAATCTCCAAGTGGAAGCAAGAACCTCCAAGTGGACTCAAGAACTGAGAGAGGGAGAGGACACTAGTCAGATCTCAAGCTGACTCATCCTTTCTCCAAAATAACTATATATAGATCTCTCCTCCATGAGATCTAGAGGCTGGAATTTTGTTATTTCAAAGAATTGCTGTTGGTTTGAGACTGGAATCATTGGGTACTTAATGCTTTAAAAGGGGCTGAAGATAGGAATTCCATTTGCTGGGAAGGAGATGCTGGATTGGAGCCCTCTGGGTTGTATCTCTTCCTGAACCTTGTTATTCATCAATAAATCTATCTTGGTTTCTCCTATATGTTGATGTATTTTGATGTGTAAATGTATTAGTGTATTTGGTTTATTTCTAATCCTAAACTAGTTATGAATGTGAACATCTGTCTTTGTGTAGTGTTCTTCTCTTGTCTCAAGTAGCTGTTCTCTTGTCGCAAGTAGCTGTTCTCTTGTGATCTTGCAGGAAGTTGTAGCTGGATAAGCAGGAAGGCAAGTAGCTGTGAACACCCAAAGAGAAGGGAGATTGGATCGAGGGACAAACGGAAGACACCGGTAAGTCTATTGATCTCTCTTCTTTCACATTTCATAAAGGAAGAAACCAGTATAGTTGTATTCGTTTGTTGCTAAGGCACTGTCACACCTTAGGTGGATAGGATCGTCCTGCATAGCCATTTTTCCCCACAACATGGTTATCACCAGATTACTATTGCGCATATAGATCAACACAAGATCGCCTTTATCTGTCCGCGGGGCACTTTCGCCTACACAAAGCTCCCTTTCGGTTTAAAAAATTTCGGTGCCACCTTCCAACGTGCAATGTCTTATGCATTCCATGATATTTGACACGTTGTGCAACCTTACCTAGATGATCTGCCGGCTCATTCAGCAAAATGCCAGGATCATCCAGCTCACCTTCGTGAAATATTTCTCCACTGTCGACACTACCGCATCCAGCTTAATCCACATAAGTGTCTCTTCTGTGTTGAGTCAGGCAGACTTCTCAGGTTTATCGTCTCCCGAGAGGGTATCCGTCTGGATCCCCTTAAAATCGAAGCCGTCCTAAATCTCCCTCTCTGCTTCTTTGTAGAAATTGCAGAGTTTGTAGGGTAAAGCGAACTTTTTATGATGATTCATTTCGAACTATGCCGAAGTGGCCAAAGGCTATACGCGGTTATTGAAGCGGGATATCCCTTTTCTTTGGGATGTTGTTGCACAAGCGTCCTTTGAGCGCCTCAAGGCTCTCCTTGTTTCTGCTCCATTATTGCATCCTCCAGATTATCACTGTGACTACACTTTGTATCTGGCCACTGCCGATACCACTATTGGCATGGTTCTAGTTCAAGATGATGATGATGACACTGAGCATGTCATTTATTATCTCAACCGCAATTTACTAGATATGGAAACTCGATGTGCTTATGTCAAGAAGTTGGCATTGGCCGCTGTTTGTGCCATTCAACATTTTTTCCATTATATCTTATTGCACACCATGACGGTGGTTTCTGATTGCAACCCGATGACGTACATCCTGTCACATTAGTTACTGGGGGGCAAGTACTCAAAGTGGATTGTCATCCTCCAAGAGTTCGACTTGGAGTTCACCACTGCCAAGTCTAAGAAATCCCTCGTCTTTGCTGAGTTGCTTTGCTCTCTGCCATCTCTTACCACGCCCTCTCTGTTAGAGGACCATATTTTGGACTAAACTCTATTCTTAATTAACACCCTCCATCCTTGGTACAGGGATATCATTTTCTATCTTTAGACTTCCTCTTTTTGCCACGATGTGTCTAAGGATGCTCGATGAAGGATTCACCATCAATCTCAGCCCTATCGTATTATTGGGGACACCCTGTACCATCTCGGTGTCAACTCTGTTCTCCGCCGATGCTTAATGTTCAAGGAAGCTAAACAAGTTCTTAATGACTACCATTCTGGCGCCTGTGGTGGTCACATGTCTAGGTATGCTACTACTCAAAAGATCCTCTGTGTTGGTTACTTTTGGCCCTCCATCTTCAAGGATTACATTCTTGCTGTCCGCTGTTGTCATGAGTGCCAAATCTACCAACGGAAGATGCGTGTGCCTCCCGCTCCATTACACCCTGTTGTTACCATCGGCCCTTTTGCCAAATGGGGCATTGATTATATGACCTGTAACCCTCACTTGGTTGGGGGGCATGGGTATATCATCGTTGTTGTTGAATACTTCACAAAATGAGCCGAGGCGATGCCTACACTATTTGAAGATGGTCACACAGCAGGGCAATTTTTATTTAATCATGTTATCTCACGTTTTGGAGTCCCTCAGGCTATCATCACTGAACACAGCAAGCGTTGCTGTAATCATACGATGACTGAGTTAACAACCCAGCTAGGCTTGTGGCATGATAGCTCGACACCTTACTATCCTCAGGCCAATGGCCAAGTAGAAGCCGTCAACAAGGTCCTAGTTACGATGCTTCAACGTACCATTGGAATACACAAGTCCAATTGGCACTTGATGTTGTTCTCTGCCTTATGGGCCTACTGAACTTCTGTGAAGGATGCCACTAGTTTCACCCCGTTATAATTGGTTTATGGACTGGAGGCTACCCTTCCCATCAAATGTGAGAGCCCTTGTTTGAAATTAGCTGTCGAATTACTCCCCAACACTACTTCGATAGAAGAACGCCTTCTCTACCTAGAGCAGCTGGACGAGACTCGTCGACTAGCCTCTCTAGCTATTGAAGCACAGAAGAAGAGAGTGAAAACTCACTTCGATCATACTATCCATCCTCGTTATTTTGTTGAAGGAGATTTAGTCTTGCTCTATGATCAAGCAAATGATAACCTAGGGGTAGGAAAATTCGAGCCCATGTGGCACGGGCCTCATATTGTAAAGCGAGTTTTGCAAAAAGTGGCCTATGAGCTGATTGATTACGAAGGGAACCCTGTGGATAAGCCCCGAAATGGGCTTTACATGAAAAAATATTATGCGTGAACTTCATGCACTTTGATTTATACATACGTGTGTTTTTAGCAGGTGTGTTGTGTGTGTGTTTTCATGTTTGGCTTGGTGTGTAGGCATAATTGTTGCTTATTGTGTCTTTTTCTTCTTGTGCAGATTTATGGTGCACCTTACGTTGGTTTCACTGACGGTGCCTGCCGCGGTACTCGTAACCTTTCTTCTGCAACATGGGTGATCTATGATCCTCACGGTGAGTTAGTAGACCTTCAAGGTGTTTGTCTGGGTTGTACCACAAACAATGTCGCTGAATATAGTGCTGTTATTGAGTTACTGACCGAGGCTATCAATCTTGGTATTCGTACATTGGTTGTGAATCTGGATTCTCAGCTTGTCATCCACCAGCTTACTAGGCGTTATTTCGTCAGAGACCATCGGATTTTAAGGTTGTATTTATGTGTTAAATTGTTAGAAAGGAATTTTGATTTTATCACATATCAACACATTCCACGAAGATTAAACACATTAACTGATGCATTAGCAAACCGTGTATTAGACAGACATTTGCGAAATATGTAATCAAAATAGCATATAAGAAGCATGCAAAACACAATAATGAACCATAGGAATATGTATATACATACATATATATATATATATATATATATATATATATATATATATATATATATATATATATATATATATATATATATATATATATATCGTGTGGCGCATCGAGGTGCTGAAAAAATAAGTGTATATGTCCAAATAGAGTCTGTGTTCTCCATACATTTGAGGCACATGTCTCTCAAAAAAAAATCATCAGCAGGAAATAAAACCTAGGCATCTACTTCGGTGGGTTATGCTCCCTGTAGCACACCACCACTCATGCCACTAACTTCAACAGACGGTGCACGCTGGGTATCACTCCTACTGTGTGAATCTAGAACTCTATGGGTACCTCCTCGACCCCCATGTAATCAGGGATCCCCGCCATCAAGCCCTCAATATTTCGAGCCACTGTCTCCACTGGGTCATCAGCTGCGGGAGCCAAGGCTAGTACTGCGATGCCCTGTGCATCCCTCCGTGCCTTTGGAGCTAGCCCTATAGGCCTCACTAGTCCCACACCTACGAATACCATAGAGTACTTCATTAGGACATATACATGAAAAAATCTAAAAAAACATCATAAAAATAAAATGAAAAAAAGATGTGATCAAGTGTCTTACCACCATCATCCCACTGCGCGCCAGCGGGCAGCTGCATGTCAGGGTCTCCGCGGAAGTCCATGCCAGCATATGGCTAGTCCTCAACGAATATTGTCTGGCACTCCAGCCACTCACGGAACAGTGTCCCTCACGACACTGGTCATCTACCACCTCCTCGTTGCATAACGTGTGCCCACCGTGTGATTCTGGTCTCACGTGGTCTGGGAAAATCCAAATCGATGTCCTGCAACTGCAATACCAGCACCCGCTCCAACATGAGCGGGACTAAGATGGACCATAGAAAAATTGTTTTGTCTCTCCTCAATGGCAATTGGTAAGTTGTCTCTTCATATTGGCCGTCACTGCTTTCACCCAGTTAAACATGGTCGGATTGGGACACTCGAGAGCCAACCAGAGATGGGTCTTCGATGCCTCGTGTTGGGCTTGGGAACCCACTGCCTGCATCACCATAAATAGCATTACATGAAGAACCACATCTTCCACCGTCGAGATTGCCACCTTCCCGCTTTTCGTTTTGCATGCCCGTGGGCACACTCGTGCCATCATCATCTCTAGAGAATCACCCCCAGGTCACTGCCCCTCTAGAATGGGCCTCTCACTGTGACAAGATAGCCCGGTCAGGAAATATACGTTCATTGCATCGAACTCGATGTCTCAGCCTCGGATTATGAATTTCCCATCTGTCAGATTCTAGGCACGAATCAGTAGCTCTAGTAAATCGGGTTGGGGCTGAAGTTGCGGAGTAAGGAAGAATTTTAGCAACCCGCATGCACGTAAAGCATTTCGGCACCCAACATCAGCAAAAGCTTCCACATCATTATCATCATGCGTTCGTTCCTGCCAGACAAACGCCATGATGTCTTGCATGACGAGAAAATATGAATTAGAACTTCGTTTGTAAATTTCAATCCATAATTTGCACAAAAAAATAATTTTGCGTCGCCATCGCGACTATTTTTAAAACAGTCGCGATGGCGCGAAGTTGACAGTTCAATTTTCTCGCAGTCATCGCGGAAGTACACCACATTCTCATGATGATCGGAAAGCGTTATGTGTAAAACGTGCTCGGTCATCACAGACCCAAGCGGCATACCCGCGATGACTGAGTGGCATACTCCGACTCAAAAATTCGTCTAAACTAACATATCTAATGCCACAATGCACCAAAAAGATACTGAAATGAAGCGCAGGAAGAAGTCTATTTACCTGGTAGAAGTTTCAAGATGAACGGTGGATGAATGGGGCTGAAATCAGCTCGCCAACTTTGGTGCTCCAAAACACTCCAAGCTGAAATGAATAGTTCCAATGGTAAAAATGAATGAATTACCCCCCCCCCCCTTTTATAGTAAGTTTTGAAAATTAGAAAATTATATTTTAAAACTGTGGGTTTTTTCTCATTTTTTATAACATGGTTAATTAAAATTTTGTTTTTTAACTATGTTTCCACATACATTGTTCATTTTATGTCGAATGAGTTTACGTTTGACATGTTTTGCGCAGAGCTACAGTTAGTGGAGTTATGTCATGCTTCATGTACACTTGATTCGTAAAGTCGTCTTTAATGCTCTTTTTCGACTTAAAAGATGAAAAGATGGCCAAGTTATTCCTCTTGACTCGTTAAAAGAAACAAGAGACGATTAGTTTTAAGCTCTTTTTCGACCGTGAAAAAACGAAAAGATTGTCGGGCCTTTGTCGTTTCAAGCTCATTATTGGTTACAAAATTATGTGATTTTGATCGCTTTTCTACTTTTTCAGGTCGAGGCCACTAGTCACGAAAATTACTCGTTGATCGTAATGGTCAATCAGTTCTTTTGAGTATCGTTTTATACTTTTTTGGGTTCAAGAGACACAAATCTACGAAAAAGGACCCCGCTGGAGTTTTGTTTTCCGTGTTTTTTCAAACTCTCTAAACATGAAAAAGACTCTGAGTTTTACCTATGTCGGACTCGTTAAACCTTGACGACATTGGACTCGTCACCATGACGAGACTTGAGCTTCTCCTCCCTAGGGCTAGTTAAACTATTACTAGGTTGGATTCAACCGATGGTCGAACTTATATTACAAGCATATGCTACCCCTTTCAAGCTTGTTTTCAAAAATAATAGGGGTACTCACCAGTAATGGTGGGGGAAAATTTGGAAATCATCATTGATCATCTATGGCAGCTAGTCACTCTTGAACATCAACACTTTTGCTTCTTGTTGGGTTGGGATATCCATACATCGTCATTTGGCCTTCCACGAGTTTGGGTTGCCATTTAGCCTCATTCCATCTAATTCACACTGTCTCCATCAAGCCTTTGATCCCTTGGTACCTAAATGCTGCCACCCTCCGTAGTCGTGTTGCCGAAATGTTCAAGAGTATAATCCTTCTGCAGTTTATATCCTTTCCTTCTCCTCTGATACTTTGTTTTTCCATCTACCACTTGTTCCTTATCTTGTGTCGTTGATGGGGGAAACATTATGGCCCTCCTGCGACGGGTCGTCTCCTGTCAACATCAGCTCATTATCCAGGAGATTGATCTAGAGTTCCCCTTTGGTACCTTAGAGCTTGCATGCCTCAATGGCAAGTTCTTCGCACCTGACGATTGAATTTCATCATTGGTCGTCGATTGGGTGATTCCACGAGTGTTTGACTTCATCTCCTTCTTCACACTTCATGGATTGTGCTAGATAGTACCTTGAGAACCATTGGCATTATTGGTGGTTTCTCTCGCGCTTGTTAATAGTTTCCGTCATTGACTGGTAATCAAGCAACTTTCTATCATGCTCGACCTCAACACATCTATTCACATGCTAGAATTTGCACTACGATTGGTTGGGTTCAAGACTCTGAACTCAGATTACACATGTTCGGGATGTGTGGATTTGTTCATGATTACATGACTCATTGATGGATGGCTGTGACCATACCTGAGTCCTCATGGACGGCTGCGACGATACCTTTATCACTATTATGGTCTTATTAGCTGGATGGATGCGTCCATACCACAGACCTAGTTCGTATGTCTTTTGGATGGATACGCCCATGCCTAGACTACATGTATTTCACTATCAGATATATCAATTGTACTTGCGTGCAGGTTCTTCTAGATGGTGTTCTAGCTTAGTCAGTTTCATAAAGAATTTCACCCCTCCCACTCTCTCGGGTTTCATACTTTAGGGGCCATCTGTTACACAGTAATTTGTCACTGCCTTCACTCCAGTCCTTCTACTGTGTCATGTGTCCAAGTCAAACATGCTCATATTGAACACATGCTCTCTGATGTTGCCAAATGACCCACTTTTCCTAAGTTATCTGCCTCATCGTGACTATGGACTTAATATATGCACTGAAGGGCGCTCCTAAATAGTCTAGATGCGCTGCCAGTGTGGAAGTACATCTGATCCCTGCGATGGTCCGATTTCATGCTCCAGCGCGAGGTTACTTATTATCTTTAGCGATGATCTGACTAGCTGCATTACTCACTAGTGATGTCAGCGCTAAATATCAGTTATGGACCCACGATGATCCA
Source organism: Pinus tabuliformis (assembly GCA_031772625.1). Lineage (NCBI taxonomy): Eukaryota > Viridiplantae > Streptophyta > Pinopsida > Pinales > Pinaceae > Pinus > Pinus tabuliformis. Next base: position 1,674,948,877 of record CM062820.1, read on the forward strand.
GATTGGGTGAAATTGTTCCAACAATCGGCCTTCTGGATGACTCCAGACCTAGTTGTTGGCATAGTTTATGTCGCCTTTCCTCCTCTGGTATGGCTATTCGGTCATTTGTGCTACCTTCCTTGGGGATAAGCTCACTCTTCCACCTTTCATGGAGAATCCTTATCCTATTTAAACTCTCACCATTGCTATGCATTGCTAGTTTTTTAGTTGGCTAGTTGGTAAATTTTTGGATTGAGCAGTGTTGTTAGTGTAGCTGGTGTGAGTGTGACAAGTGTGGGATTGTTGATAGTTTTTGGAAGGTTGTGAAGTGCCCTTAACATTGTGTAAAACTTATGAGAGAGACTTGTATGTTGGGAGATCCATCTTCAAAGAGTGAATGCTTGAAGAACATGCTAGCTGGATCCCTCTGAGAAGGCTTGTGATGTCTTGTATGTAATTTACTTGATAGCTCATGACTTCTTGACTTTGTGAGTAAATAGATCATTGTTGTTTTTCAGTTACATGCTTTGTTGTATTTCCTTTGCATTGTTTCAAGTCGATCACTCGTTAGGAGAAGGAAGCAGAAGCTGGAGCAACGCAACAGAACTCCATCAATCAGCGGTTGAGGTAGGCCTCCAACTATGACTATTTAAAGAAACCTATTGTTGATATGTCCTTGTTTGTGACTAGACCCACTCTAGGGCTAGAGAGGTTACCTCTATCCGCAAAGGGAACACTTTCCTGCATCAAAAACACCAAAAAGATCTTGTTTTTGTGTATCGTTTTAGCATCCTTCATGGCCCAGAGTGAAGCGTACTTTGCGGCCTCTGGTAAATCTCTGTCAATTATGGGGAATTAACTATCCTCCGGCAATTCCCTAGCTACAAGCACTATGGAGAACAACAACCATGCATAGTGGAACATTTTCCCTTATTCCTGGGCTTCACAGCAATTCTCTAAAAATTTCATGCAGAGGAATTTGGACCAGTTAAACTAGACCCCCTCGATGCATTACTCAGCCAGTGCGACCATTTGCACAAGTACCTCATCTGCGCGACACTTGCGCATAACTTTTCCTGTGTGGATTTGGGTTGCCTCGCATACTACTTTTTCCTTGATGCTGGAGATGGCATAATCCCTCTTCTTATTTTCCAGGTTGTACTTTTTCTTCATGGTCTTCGCGATGGCCAAATCATTGTACTTCCCTTCCGATATGGCCATGGGGTCCTATCCTTTTTATGGAAGCCGGGAGATGCGATGAATCAAGTCTACCATGATGGGGCTGGGCTCCTCCAACCATAAACACCCATCATGCACTAGGTAGAGCAGTTTCCTAATGACGAAAATGGTTATTGGGGTGAAGTGTAAATGCGACACCCAGAGTAGGTTTTGTAGCCTGGCATTTTCCACTCCGTGCAACCACTTCCATGGCTCTAATGCTGTCACCCCCCCGTGGTGTTCTACTTCATGAGGTTTCCGGTCTCAAGGGAACTTATCGTGGTCAGTGAGGTCCCAATCTTTGAATTTTAGGCTCGACATGCAGCCCAGGTTTGTTGCTTCAAACATAATGCCATCTGGGAGGATCAGGGTCTAGAACGAGCTCTTGGTCTCATCCAGGTCCTTGGGCACTTTGGCCTTCCCTTTTCGCGGGGGGACATATGCATGTAGTTTTGTCGCAGAGTGCGTAGGTTGAGTATCTACCTCCATGAATTCATATTCTTCTTTTCCACTGATAAAATCCTGCAGATCTTCTTCTTCTTTGTCTATTTCTATAGAGTCGGCCTTCCCCTTTTCCTCCATCGACAGTTTGCTGCACAACAGGTTCTGCAGGGACACGCATATAGGAGTCATTTATTGTTTTTCCTTCTTGGGTCTTGGCGTGTGTAGTGATTTCAGGATTTTTGCCACAATCTTGACACCTTCTGGAACATCCCCCATAGTTAGGGCCTATGTGGCCTCCTCAACAGTCACTTCTGCTATCTCCATACCATCCTTAGTTGTTTCCATTAGATCAATGAAGAAATCTATCACTCGTGAATTCAGGGGCTTAATCAATGCTCAGCTCACAATAATCAGGGTTCTGCTCGGTTGTTCAATTCGCAAATGACCAAGTTTTGTTTGCTAGGTAGCCCTTTGTATTTTATAGCACTTTTGGAATTTGAATTCGAACGTTCCCCCCAAATCTAGTTCATTAATGCTCCCTTGGTGGCATATTTTCCTAGATTTTTCCCATAAATCGCATCTTAATTGCCGGACGCCCACTCCATTTGGCCTCAGTTGAGCATCCCATTGTGAATAGTGACTTCAATAGTCACTTTCTGGCCAACCCGCACAGCAGTGCAACCCCCCGTGCGCGGTCGCGGACCTTGTGACTCTTTGCTTCTATGCGCATCTCCAATATCGTGCAGCTCCCAGGAAGAATAGTTCATAGTCCTGCGCTCCCTTCCAACTGCCTGGAGCTCTAACACTGTCCTTCCCTCGGCTAGTTAGGTGGTCACACCACCTGTGAAAAGTTTCATTCGATCATTCATCATGTTGCCTGGAGAGCCTCTACCTTTTACTATTATGGTCGACATCGTGTACTTTATTACTTGCAACGTGCTACCCTAGTCATTATGCTTAGCAATATGTGGTCCAAACCAAGGTGTCAGACTGATCAATTCATGGAAATAGACCTTAACCCTGTCATCGTGATCGCATGCACCCTACTTTACCATTCTAGTATTTTTTCCGAGAAAATATTTCTTTATCTCATCCTCCATCTTCTTGACTTATGCATTCATCAAAGCGCTTTTCTTCCTTAACCATACCCTTTCTTCTTCAAGTTTGTGTTGTCTAAGGTTTCCTTGTTGGATTTCTTCCGCAAGTTCCATGTGTTCTATTTCTTGCAGTTGTGTGATCCCTTCTTTCCGGGCTTCGCGAACCATCGTATCTACTGGTGCTACTATGCATGGACTAGGCTTTGCATGCTCCATAGGGATTATAACATTCGCTTCATACTTCAACTTCAGAAGTGCCCATGTGGTCAAGGTTTTGCATATGGTCCTATAAGCCCAGAGAACTGCTGGTACGCACAAGTCCTAGTTAGTTCATTTCACATGGTGGATCGTGTTCAGTGCTTCGCGCACTTTGTCAAAAGATTTTGCATGAATATGCTTCTGCATGCTTGGTCTTACCATACTTCTTGGTCACAACCAGAGGGGTCATTTGTGCCATTGTCTTACCCTCTCCTGCTTTTCAGTCATGTTTCCTATCGCGAGGACAGTGTTCATCCGTGTAGGTTGTGCACCATACGCCTGTAACCATCTGGAAAGGTGGGTGCACGAGCTATTTCATCTATCATACTGAGCTTTCATCTACATCTGAGGCTTTCAAAACCGCATGTGCATCATCCTTATGCATTCGCGCCAATCCTTAAAACTTCTTTGATGCGTACCCCACCATCTTGTGGGCGTAGCGAGTAGTACCCATTTTAGAGCATCAAAACGCTGCTGTTCCAGTACTTCTCTTTCAAATTTGTTCAGGAAATCATCCACCTTGCTCAACTCGTCATACATAGGTAGATCTCTTACCTTTTCCATGCAGCTCAGTGACCTTGTCATCATGTTACAGTTGAGCGTGGTTACCTTGTGTAACTGGTTCTGCCATCGTTCTATTTCCTCGTCGGAATATGAGGTGCAGGAGTTTTCGAGCTCCCACAAGAGTCTTCCATCTGCTGTTGGATTTAGTTAGTCCTGCTCCCACATGGTTATCTTGTAGACACAGTCTAGATAGTTGTCGCTATCGTAGTCGCACACTGTCTCTGTGTAGCTTGATCCTTCTGCAGGGTCTAAAGGTACCACTACGCGCAATGACTTTTTTTCAAAAATCATCTTACGCTTCTTTATATTTATCACTCCATTCATGTCAATGGCCAAATCTATTCCTAGTAGCATGGGATAGGGATTGTTGTCATTAACAATCTCTATCATTTAAAATCTGCTAGCGTGCTCGCACCTTTTATATCTACCGTTATTCCCTGCAATCTTCCCATAGGTAGGATCTTTTGTTGGTTTGCCATTCACAATTGAATAGGAGACCATTGAAACACATGCATGCCCATGTGCTCCAACATTTGCTTTGGTAGGACGTTCATGCCTGATCCTAGATCCAAAATCACTTGATCCATTTCATATTCCCTGATCTGTGCGGTTAATCTCATCTCTCTTCCTATTTGCATTGTGTGCTTCCCGAGCTTCCAGACTACATGTAGTTCTCCTGGCATGGTTCCAGCACGTGATGAGTTCTTCTAGTCCCTTCACAACTTTTCTATTGCACAGTAGCTTCATGCATGTCTCCAAAAATGTAGTGAGCAATGATGGGTCCATTTCCAGTTCCACTTTGTCTTTACTTCCTGAAGTGGAGGCATCCACTAAGCTCTTCGTAGCTTCCATGAATGTCTCCTTAGCACGCTCCAAATCAAATTTTGGTTCCTTTATGGGAGCCTTGTGAACCCAATCACTCTCTTTGGGCTGCTTTCCTTTGTCATTTCCTATCGTGATATGACTCTGGAACACGATATTTACATTTAGGTCTTCCTCCCGCAGTTTAGACCTCATCATTTGCAGGTTCTGAGTCGGGGGAGGTTGGAGTGCTCCTTTATCGCACAACCTCGCTCTCAGCATGGGACAATCCTCTGTCTCATGATCAAACTAGGTACAATATAAGCATGATGGTCTCGTTGGATTTGTACAATCGCGGGCATAATTCCCCAGTCGTCCACAATTGTAACATATCAGTTGTTTGCGACCTCTTCCTAGTCCCATTCCACCTCGACCTCATCCACGCCCCTAAAATCCAGTGTGTGCCATACCTACATTTTGATCGAGAGCCCGTGTTTTGGTCTGAACTTTGTAGGTAGGAGTCCGATCCATCATCCATTCATAACTTCTATAGGTGTGCTCATCGTGGTCTACTTACCTGCAAAAATTACAAAACAACTACTAGGAATTCTACATATACTTCTGTAATAGATCGAAGTTATCTATAGCATGCTTCCCTCCTATCTAACAAATTTTGCACCATAATGCAGGCATCATGCTCGGTCTTGCTTGTGCCTCTAGTCTCAATGGCATTGGTCCTCCTCCCACCAGGTAGTTCACTAAGACTAGACAATGGTCCTTGTCATGTCCCTAGCCTTTGCACTTTACGCACCATACCTCCTCGTGCACTTCTGGGCGAGCCGTCCTATCTTGTTTCAAACTCTGCATCTCAAGGCACAAGATTTTCAACTGCGCGTGGATCTGTTGAAATCCCAGGTTAGGATCTTGTATTGAGGTATCATGCAATCTCATCGTGATCTCCAAGGCCTAAGCCTAAGTGATTAGCTTCTGTTGTGACATTGCATTCCTTAGATGAGGAATTAGCGATGCTACAAACCATGCGCGGCGTTGCCCATTCATCAAGGTCATATTGGATTCATGAATTGTACACTTTAGTCTCTGATCTAGCTCCTAAGGGGTCTTGCCTGGAAGCATTGTGATTTCATTAAATCCAATGATCGACTGTGTCTCTGATTTTGGTCTGCTAAATTCCTTGTTTAGCGCAGCTTGGATATTCGCAATCCTTGTGTTAGGATTATCATTGGAATGCTTAATGTACCAAGTCAGTGCGCAATCCTGCAGAGCATTGACTAGCATTTCTTTCTTTATATTTTCATCCGTGACTCCCTCTGCTCCCCATACAGCCCTTACCACAAACTAAAACTGGTCTGGATCTTCATTCCCTACTCCTTTGAACACTAGCAACTTTATCGCACTTTCCATATTGAACTGTGGTGGTGGCAGGGTGGTGCGGGTGAAGACGTGGGTGAAGATGGTGAAACTGGTGGTGGTGTAGGTGGGAGTGGTATGCGTGGAATTCACTACTTTATCAAACTGATCGCACTTCTTGGTGAAACCTTCGCAAGCTCTTCCTTGCTATCTCGTGGAGGTGAAATCAAGGGGCTAGTTTCTAGTTTTGTGCTACCTTCGTTTTTTTATATCCTCCCACTTCGCGTAGCCCCAAACATCAATTTATTCACATAACCCGCTTTTCACACAGTAGCATTTTAATCCAAGTGTTCAAAGATTTAATGTACTTACCACATGATCCTTTGAGGAAGCATCGTTCTGCCTCATTATAGATGACTGAAGTATCTCTCGCAAAATCGGTGATAAATCCTCCTATAATTCGATCAAGCCAATGATCCACAGCGTGCACGATCTTATCTTCTGATGCTTCCAGTCTGCTTACCAACTCTGGAGTCCACACAATAGGTTTGTCGAGCCTACACCTTCCTTGACTGTCTTCTAGCTTCGTGATCCACTCGTACAACTTAGAGGGGAAGGATGCAAAGGAAATTTCATGGATTTATGTATATAAGTAGCAACCTAATCACTCTTCCTTTCATAATCACAGATTCCTATTTTCTTATGCCATGAACTTGTGAATCTTTCTGTCCAACCACTCTTCAATTCCTCTCTTTGTCGAATTCCAGTGATATGACATCAGACATCTCTATGCAAATCCCGGTACCGGTAATGGAACCATTTGTTGGCTTATTAGGGCCTGACCCAGGTTCAAAGTTAAGTTAGCCAAATAAATCCCAGTACTACTAGCCCTTTCAACAAAATTCCACAGAGCGCAGACTGAGGTCTCACTTAAAGTAGTATGGGAGGGTGCTAGAACCAGGTTTCTGCACGCTAGAGATGTCTAAGGAGTTCAACTGGTTTGCGGTTTGACCCTATGCTCATGCACTTTCCTGTACTTCACAACCTGATATACTGCCTTCACGTAGCCCTACCCAGGGGCTGAATGTCACGCTCTACGTTATTACCCAAGACCTTACTAGTATTCCAATGTTAGTTAATTAACTTTGCCTACTTGAGTGCTTTAAGTATACTTAACAATATAAACCATTCATACAGGTGCGCGCAGTAAATAAACAATATATTTGAAAATTATGCAAATCATTCATTAACCCAAGAATGGATACATAGAATTATAACAAAACTTCTCTTTACTAATTCCTTCCTTGGTTACAGACTCAACTTTTCCCTCTGCACTCAACTGCAGACTACTAGGCCTCTGCACACTTAGCTACAGAGCCTTCTCCTACTCATTACCCAGAGACACACTTTACTTGCAACTTAATCACTTAGACTTTTTCATATTTCTTCCTTACCTTTTTGACACTTAGAGCCTTGCTCTATTTCTACAATCCCATGGTCCACGTACCATGGGTAGGTCTATCCAGCCAACATTACATTACAAAACTAGGGTGGACAACCCTGTGACTCTATCATACTTTCGCGCCCCGTGCCCGCAATTCGCAGAGCTTTACAACAAGATTCAGTCAAAACTTTGGCTTTGAGCCCCAAAACATGCCTTGGGGGGATTCCATGCCCAACAAAAACATAATTTTTATTTGCAGGTGGGTGAGAAAGACAAGAAAGGAGAAAAGAGAAGATCCAGAGGGAACCCTGCCTCACATATATTCATCTCCTCCACTCCTTACCATGCATCCCTCCATAAATTCTATTGTTTTTCACTTCATTGCTTCAACTCAGGAGAAGATTGTTTTTTCTAATAGTGTTAGCCTCCTGTTGCAACAGGGTATCATTTTTCATGATTGACATTTTTACATGCCAAATATGTCATACTTTGCAAGCTGCAGTGTTCCATATTTCCAGAAGAGACCAAAGAAGAAAGCCATGAAGTGTGCTAGTCCAAATGCCACTGCTGATTCCAATTTTTGATGAGTTGTTCCCGTTTTGAAGAGTTTTAATTTAAGGGAGGACCAAACAGTTTACTCTTGGTCTCCCTAGGTTTCAATTTCCTGTTTTAGAATATAGAGAATGATATCTATCCAAACAGTTCAATCTTGGCAGATCTGTAGATAGGTAGAGAATCAAAGGGACCCAACTGCTTAATCTGGGCCCTGGCAGAAATAAGTGTAGATTTAGATAGGAAAAATTCAAAAGAAAAAATTGTAAATCTAGGTTTGCAAGTCTAAGTGCACCCAATTCAAAAGAAGAAAAAATGTTAGGAGAGTAGGCTGGGTAGGTAGCTGTGTGGTTGCAGAATGATAATTTATGACCAATTTTGTGGTACAAGTGTTATATTTTTACAGATCACAGTGCAGGCAGTGTTCATGCAAATGAGCTCAAAGGTGGACATAACTAACTCCCCCCTTCTTCTAAATCCCCAAGTCACTTACTAACTTCCCAAAGAGGTCAAGATCTGCTTGATTCCTCTTAGTTCCATCATCATCCATATCAGTTACCTTGGTGAAGATCTGCTTCACTCAAGGATTCTATTTCTTTTCAAAGTCTTTTCCCCAAAACTAGCCTAAGGTCCCTGACCTTAGCGCTTGTTGATCACCTTCATATTAACTACTAACAATATTATATAACTCCCTATCAGTTTTCCCCCTTCCCCTAATAAAACTTTGTATATAAAATTCCCCTATGTGAATATTTCCTCCCTGGCAATATAGCCATATTTTTTATAAGTCCGGGAAAAAACGGTCCATCCGGGGCTGTTTTTAGCCCATCCGAGTCATCACAAGGGTCAGATGACACCTGGGCATGCTAACAGCCTCTTCCCTAGCCCTAAAAGCCCTCAAAAACCCCCTTTTTCCGCCCCTAACCCAAAGTTTTTGCATAAATACATTAACCCCGCGCATTTTTAACCCAAAAACCCCCATTCCCTAAGTCTAAATCCCACTGCGCGCATATGAAATTTGGAATATTCCTTGAATATTCCCTGCCCGTATACCCCTGCCGACTGGCCATCGCCGCCAGCCGTTGGATCGTCCACCCCGCAGATCTACGGTTGACGGGCCCTCCCATCCTCGAATCGCCCGAGCTTTATTGTCCGGGAGATGGGCGGTATTACTGCCGTACTCCCGCCACGCGTCAAGCTCTGGGGTGTGGCGGAGCCCCTTCCCCCAAAACCGCCCAGGCGCTAAGGCGGTGTGCCTAAAACCACTTACCGCCATCCCCTCTGACGTAAGCCCCACGTCATCTACCGCGTCACCCCCCTGCCCAGTCACCACGACACATCGTCTGCCTGCGTGGCCCCCTACCACCGTACTACTGAGTCACTTGCCACGTGGCCTCCTGCCACCGTACCCTACCACTGCACCTGCCACGTCACCGTCCGTACAGGATGATGTCATCATGCTGACGTCATCCCGCCATGTCATCATGCTGACGTCACCCGTCGTACGAAGTCACATCCGCTAACGTCATGCTGATGTCATCAACACTTTTTGGCGCGAAGGGCAAAAAATTGCACTTCGGAGCCCCGGAATCAGTTTCTAAGGCAGTTTTTGATAAATCGCTCATCACTAGATTTTTTGGGCCCGAATGGAGAATCTTTAGGGAATCTTTTCATTCTGCGGCCACTAGCAGGCCCGAAAGGCGCCGAATGACCCATTTTTCTTCGCGAAGCTTGCCGGAAGGAGAAGAAAACAATTTTGAAGGAAACAGAGGCCGAACAACGGCCATTAATTTGTGATTAGACCCACAGCACGTCAGAACCACATCAATTTATTGCCAAAGAGTATCAGAGGAAGAAGAAGAGCCAAAGAGTATCAGTCAAGATTTTTTAGGGGCTCGAAGCACCTGAACATTGATGAGCCCCCCCCCCCAGAAAGTCAAATCAAGAAGCGTAAGCCTATCCTTACCCTCAAATCACAGTTAAAGATTTAAATGCAGACAGACAACAGAGATGCAGAAAACCATACAGATTTATTTCATAAAACACTGCAGCAAGCCACCAAGGACAACATCATTTATTCAGTTTTGATACGACGACCCTGAGCGCAGCCCGAGATATTTTTTGCATTTATTTCTGGATAGGATTAGGTTAAGTAGTAATTTTTCTTTATGACCTGATTAGGTCAAGATGTAATAAAGGAACTCTGTAGATAGTTTTTCCCTATATATACCGCCGTCTACATTGTTTCAAGGGTTGGTTGATTGATAATTTTCACCAGAGACTCGCATTGTATACCTGAGTTTTTTCTATAATCAAAGATTGCTGAAAGCTTGGAGAGCAAACTGTCTGTTGTAAATGAATGTTTTTGGAGATATGAAGATGGAATTCTTGTGCTGCAACCTGAAGCAATAAGTGCATCTTACCTCTGTTTATTGTTTACCACTATCTAAATAGCAGAAAGAAAGAATAGCCTAGAATTAGTTTAAATACTCTCTATGCTCAATTTCTGCTATTTCTTTATGTTTTCCTCTGATTGAATTGGTTATGAATCTGAATTCCTCCTGGCTCATGTTTACCCCCCCCCCCTTGATGGGAAAGATACATCATCCTTGACACAGCTTGCTTGACCTTAAGGGAGATTAAGTGACCATAGACCGCACGCAAATGGCCTTTTAGACTATTTCTTAGGTCTACGCAGGGTACTTGGGCGTGTCAAGTAGCCGTAAAACGCACGCAAATGGCCTTTCAAACTATATTGATAGCTCGGCGAATAGAGAGGGCTTCCGAACGAACTGGAAATTAGCTTGAAGGCAGGCTTGCTGCTTGCTAGATTGATTGTAGCCGAAACTTCATTGAAATCACATATATAATGTATGCTCCTCGAGCAAGAGCCAATGGAAAAATTGATCATACCAGGTCGGTCGAGATCTCAGGCCTGGCAGAGAAAGCGGGTATCAGGCTTCCTTACCCTCACCTGTGTTTGCCAATTATCTAGGGATTCTTTACTGTCCCTAGGTAGCACTGTGTTACCTCCTCTGTTAAGCTGATTAAGAGATTGTTAACTGCCTCTCATTACTTAGCATTTTTCCCATCATTTAAACTTGAAAGATTGTTTCATGCTCAGCTATCTTGCTCCACTTTCCCTCTCTTGTGACCGAAGAAATGCACCAACAATTCTCCTCCTTGACTCCACGCCCAATGGTTTGAAACTTCCAGACTGTGCCTTGCCTCTCTGTCTGAAAACATCAATTTTCCCACCAAAAACAAACAAAAACCCTCTGAACTCGAGACATAGCCTAAAATCCTTTTCAACAAAGCTAAATCTAAAAGAGAGAGCCCTCTCTGATTACAGGTTGGCTAGAACTTGCAGTCCAAAGTTGGTCTGTGGTTACCTCGGCCGTATCCTTTTCCAAAGCTTAAGGACAACCTGAGTGATAACAAATAGAATCACCTCAACCATTACCATCATCCCTACATCCATATACACTCCTACTCCCTTTGTCCATTCATTACAACATCCTCACAACACCAGCTAGCAACATGATCAAGAAATTCTAAGGGAGACACCAAACATTGCCAAGCATCAGATCCAGGAGCTCCACAGCAGCAACAACAACATCAGATACAAGAGCTCCATAGAAGTAGCAACAACATCAAATCTTCAGTCAGAGACACCTGCAAAAGCTAATAAACCATCAATAGGTAGTAGAGGAGGAAGAAGAATAACCATCAGCAGCAACCTTTGATCTTTGACAACTGCAGCATGGCATCAATACCACAAGTAAGTACCCCAATCACTCACTCATATGCATCATTTGATCAAAAGTTCTAAAGGTTAAGAGGTAGATGGTTTATAAGTGAAAAGGTGGAAAAAAAGAAATTCTTTAATAAGGCAAAAGAGAATGTAAGAGACCACAGGTATAGTATTGTTATGGAAACCATTTGAGAATGCTTGAAGAACTAAGATTTGGGGTAGAAACGCCAGTGCACCAAAGACTCAGCATACCCTATTTCTTAATGCAATCACTCATAGACTCCAGCAGCAAAGTAAAGGAAGGAAATTCCCAGCAGTTAGTTCACCATTGGTTGATCAAGATCCTCATTGCGGATTCCCCCCAAAACCTCAGGATCCCTATAAAATGGTTAGTATTCAGAGACTTACCAACAAAGGATGACATCAAAACCCTCATTTATGATGTTAGTCCTTATGTCAGTGAGGAGGAGGAAAAACAGGAAGAAGATATAGAGCTAGATGGGATGAGATGAATAAAGAAGAAACTAATACATAGGAACATGATAAAACACAAGGAGCATGATGCTGAAACAGAAGAAGAAATTGATGGAGATGAGAAAGAACAACATAAGGAAGAAGATAAGAAAAACAAAGAAGACATTTGTAGGAAAAGGAAAACCAGCTAGCATGCATGGCCAACCTCTCATTGGAGGCCATCCAGTGTAGGATGCTGATGAGCCCCAAATTTTGGTAACAATTTGGGCTCATTTGGCCTACTTACCTTGCTCAACCCTTCATTTTTTTATCACTTATGCATCATTTCTTAGTATATTCGTGTTATTTGTAGGAAGAAGGGCAGTCATTATGCCTATGTGGCTAATACATGATGATTTCAGGTTTTTTTGACATTAAATGGAGCAAAGACCACGCAAATGAAGACAAGGAGACAACCAAGGTGGCATTGCGGGTTTATAGGGAGGTTGTCCACAACCTTGAATGACCTTCCTCGTGATCTCCACCCCAACTCCGAGCTCCAACAGCTATCACCACCGAGCTAGAAGGCAGCCAACGGATTCTACAGGAACAGCAGTTTACTTTTAGTTGGACAGCCAAGCTCCACTAATTGAGGAGGCCAGCTTGGCCCTCATCATGTATAAATATTAAGGCTGTAGCCTTCAATGAGACTCTTGAACTTTTGTTGTAGATTTTGGATTACGAGCTGTAGCTCTGTTTTTTCTCTTTGTAAGCCAATTTTGGCATGTTTTTAGACTCATGATTATGATCTTTTAATAAAAGGCAGGTAGATTTGGATTCGATTCTGAGTTCTTAGGGGAGCTATAGCTCTCAAGTTAGGGCCCAACCTGAGAGCAATAGACCTCCTTCTTTTTGTATTGTTACTTGTCTTTCTTTTATCATTGCATTTCTTTCCTTTACATGCACTTGAAAAATACAGTTTGCTGAGTTGACTGTTTCGGTTTGGTTATGTAGGTTAGTTTCATGAATGCAGTTGTTTCAGTAGTTCAGAATTAGCGTAGGGAGATTGAAGTTACGTTGAGTTCAAAAAGGTTTAATGCATGCTCACTTTCACCTCTGTTTGGGGACCGGAAGTGTAGACCGTGCCAACTGCCAAAAACATTGTTTTAACATATGCATGCAAGTATTGATGTAATTTTTTCAATTGAAGAATTATCCATGCGATTATATCTTGAGTAATGACTCTTTGGTTCAGCATCATGCATGAATTCCCTTCAACTTACATTGTTGTTCATTGATTTCGAATAAAACAGCTAGAATAGGTTGGTGAACTTTCGTTTACATACAAGATAAGGGTGATTTGTTTCATTTACACTGCACAGCACCGCTTCATCGTGTTCTTATCCTTCGGAACCGTGCCTAAGCCACCTACTCATCCTCTGTTCAGCTCATTTGCCTTCCAACCCTTCTATTATCCACGTTGGCTCAACTTTTCGGCCTTCCATTGCCTCTACCCTTCTATCGACCAACCAGCTCTATCCACTCTCTCTCCATCTCATCTCTCTATCCATAGGCCATCACAGGCTCCTCTTTCATCTTACCTATCCACCCATACATCTCCTTCACTCCTCCATCACCCAAAACTCCGACTATAGGACATCCTGTAGAAGTTAGCAGACTTCCTGTAGAAATCCCGAGTTTCCTGTAGGATCCCCTACAGACATCCTGTAGAAGCCTGAAAACACGGTTGCCAAGCATCTGAACGTTGTGGACTTCCTTGGAATGATGTGAGGGATCCCCTGGAACCTCTCAGAGTCCTCCTGACCGTTCCCAAGCCTTCCTCCCCTTCGAACTACCCCTGCACAGTCAAGACCCAGTAAGAAGCTCAATCATAATAACTCCACCCACTTGAGCAAAAATACAAAAACGTGTTCTCTTCAATGGAAGTAGTTTAAATTCATGCATCTCATCTCACTAGAAGTAATGGCATCATTTCTAGAAGTTGCATTCCCACCATTTCATCATAAAGATTAAGCTAGTCAGATTAGGGTTTACTTGGGTTTCCATGTTTGGTTGGCTTCAGTTCATTCTTGCAAAGTAGGTTAATTTCCTTTGAGATAGCCTTCGTTCATCATTTAGAAAGCTTCTTCTGAGAACATATAGAAGTTGGCTTGAGCCCTAGCGGACTTATGCCAGCTGACCAAGTGACAGTTGCGACAAGAGCTAGTACTTGTGCATACAGCACCGTCGCTTCCAAGTTTGTTATGAACTACCGGGTTGATAAAATTAGAGAAGGAAGCTCCAGCAGTTGTAGCATTATTGCTACAATACTGGAGCCCACCATCTTTTTGGCGCCGTTGCCGGGGAAGCGTCAGAGTATTAGTAATTGTTGCTTTTCTTCTATTTTCTTACTCTTGCCTTCTGCCAAGTAGTTTATTTCATTTCCATTCTGCAAAAGTAGCATAGACATTTCCTGCTTTCATAGATTAGCATTTCAATTCCGCAATTTCAATTTTTCAAGCATAGATTAGCCTTTCAATTCTGCAAGCGTAGACTAGCATTTCCATTCCTGCAATTCCATTTGAGCAAAGTAGATTAGTCCTTTCCTGCTTTCATTTCAATTCTGCATTTTTATTTCAGCAAGATAGTTAGTTGTAGATCAATCTGTTTCAGTTTTGCAGGTACCAAAGAAAAAAAACAAAAGCAATCAAAAAGTCTTTCCATTTCATGCCTCGTAGGAACCGAGATAAAACAGGAAAATTCCTACCCAACACCCCCACCACATCACTGAGTCACCCTTCTCTCTTCTTCGGTGACAGTGATCCAGAAGAACCTATAGGTGAACCTCCTGAGATATATGAATATCCTATAGCAGAAGAAGAATTAGAGACCATCCCATCTGAAGCTATGGCTGACAATAGAAGAGAAGATGAGAGAATAGAAGGTGCCTTCTCCATCCGAGAGACCAATGGAGACATGAAAATGAAAAACATTAGCCCCTCTGCTCTGCCTCACTTCCATGGACTGACTACTGAAGATCCTGATACCTTCCTGTTTGAGTTTGCTGTCCTTTGTAGAACCTATGACTATACTGAAGATGAGCAGAATCTGAAACTCTTCCCTTCAACTCTTAAGGATGCAGCATTACGCTGGTTCATGGGCTTACCTGAGAATAGTATCACCACTTGGGCTCAGATGCAGCAAGCTTTCAATACCAAGTACCGGGACTACTGTAGGTCCAAGGAAACCAAGGGAGAAATCTTTCGGATGACCATGGGAAATGATGAGTCCTTAGAGGATTATGAGGAGAGGTTCCAACTTAGCTATAAGCGGGCCAGGTGCACACTTGACCCTAAATCCCTCAAGTTGGTCCTGCTCCAAGGAGTCCCTGAAGACCTTTTAGACACCCTTCACATGTTAGCTGGGGGATATATTTACCAGCTGCCTTATGAGGACATCAAGACTATGTTCAAAAACCACTCTAGGGCAGCCCGGAAACGAGGTAGAGGAAACCCTCTCTCAGCTAGTATTCCTTTCTCCAAGCATGAGTTTGCAAATCAATTAGAAGATCTTAAGAGTGAGGTAAGACAGACCATTTCCATGCAACTGGACACATTCAGGATCCAGCAGAAGAAGGAAGAAGCTGAGAGGGCCTTGGCTATCTTCTGCCCTAGATGTACGAGGAGACACCCTAAGAACGAATGACCATTGCATTCGGTTGAAGTGTGCTTCGTTTGTGAGGAGGACCATCCCACAAATCAATGCCCAACCTTACCTGGACTTAAAGCTATGTACCAAGGGACAGAAGCTCCCACTGAACCTCTCTATTTCCTCAACCAAAGGAGGCCACAAGGACCTAGACCTTACCAGCAGGGGATGCAAGGGGCACCCCAAGCTTATTACAACCCCAACCAATCGACTCCTATGCCTTCCTGGGGTCCCCCTGCTCATCCTTCCTGGTCTATGCCTCCTCCATGGTCTTATCCACCTCAGTACCCTACTTAGCCCACTACTCATTCATATCATTCACATGCCCAACCACAGCCTCAGTGGAATGCACCTCAGTCGCGGTGGAGGCCCCAGTACAACACTCCTCCCGCCATTTTGCCTCCACCACCAGTTCAACCTCAACCATTACCTCCTGCTCCTCCAAGGCAACCTCAAATGCCTGCTCAACCGAACCCGAACCCCAACAATAGACAGGCCCAGCAGGTATACACTAGGGAAACCCCATGCCCTACCTATGCTGTGGAGATCCAGGAGATCAATCTTCGATCTGGAAAGACTCTTCCGGATCGCCAACCTCCTCCCCCAGAGGACGAGGAGGAAAAACAGGAAAGTGAACCAAAGGCTATTCCACCCTTTCCTGAGAGACTAACGACCACCACACAACCCAACCCAGAGGAGGATGAGCTTCTGGGAGAACTCAAGCAGTTGTGTGTGAAAATACCACTTCTCCAAGCCATCGAGGATGTGCCAATATACAACAAACTGGTTAAGGAAAAGTGTTTTAAACACCCAGGCAGGCGAAAGAGAGATGCTTCAACCATCAATGTCTTAGGACAACTGTCTGACCTTATGTTAGGACAAGTCATCTGCCCAAAGTACCTAGATCCTGGGAGTCCTATAGTAGATGTACACATCAATGGCACCATCATACCTCACACCTTGATTGATCTGGGGGCTGCCATTAATGTGATGACCAGGGATACCATGATCAAACTCAATATTCAGTGTTCCTTGAGGAAGACCTCGACAGTACTGCAACTAGCAGATCACTCCACTGTGACTCCCGAAGGGATTGTGGAGGATGTCTTGGTCTCTGTCGACTCTTGGGAATACCCTGCAGATTTCTTAGTTCTGTAACCCAAGGCAAAGCTTACTGGATATCCTCTTATTTTGGGAAGGCCTTGGTTAGCCACTGCAGATGCTTACATTAGTTGTCGTGCAGGAAACATGACCATAAAAAACGGTACTATGTCCAAGTAGCTAGTCCTATATCCTCCTGCCCAACCCTCCTTAGAGCATGACTTACCACTGTGGTTGGAGGAAGGAGAAGAGGATGAGGTGTACTCAACACCTTTGTGCACCCTAGATACCACTAGAAGAGACCCCCCAACCGAGGATGACTTGATTGAGACTTTGATCCAGAATCCACCTTCCAGTGCACTATCCCTAGAGAAATTGGTGGAGGACGTCCAAGCCAGCACCTTAGTGGACCTTTGTGCCACCAACCCTGTCACTCCAAGAGTCAAGAATGTGGAGTTCGGCCCTGAGAGAACGTTAAAGATCAGCTCCTCCCTATCTCCTTCCCAGGAAAAGGAGCTGTGTAGCCTGTTGGCCAGTCACCTAGATGCTTTTGCTTGGAGCTATAAGGAGATGAAAGGATTCCATCCCTCGGTCTGTACCCATCACATATACATCAAAGAGGGCTGTAAAACGGTTAGGCAACCTCAACGGAGAATGAATCCAGCCCTTAAGGACATTGTTAAGGAAGAATTGCAAAAACTGTTGGATGCCAGATTCATTTACCCCATCTCAGATAGTGAATGGGTGTCCCCTCTGGTGTTGGTTCCCAAGAAAAATGGGAAGTGGAGAATCTGTGTGGACTATCGAGAACTGAACAAAGCTACCAAGAAAGACCATTTCCCTCTACCTTTCATAGATCAAGTGTTGGATGGACTGGCAGGAAATAATTTCATCTCTTTCCTGGATGGGTTTAGCGGGTACAACCAAATCCAAATCAGCCCGGAAGAACAAGATAAGACCACCTTCACTTGTCCTTGGGGTACCTTTGCCTACCGAGTTCTTCCCTTTGGGCTATGCAATGCCCTTGCTACCTTCCAGAGAGCTGTCTTGAGCATCTTCTCGGAGTTGGTCCATGATGCGGTGGAAATCTATATGGATGAATTTACTCCTTATGGGTCCATCTTCCAGGAAGCATTGTCCAATCTAGGAAAGGTCCTAATCAAATTCATTGAGATGAACCTATCCCTTAGTCCTGAAAAATGTGAATTCCTGATGACTAAAGGGACTGTGCTAGGCAATACCATTTCTTGCCAAGGGTTACAAGTGGATCCTAACAAAATTGCTCTCATCAAGAAGGTTCCACCTCCCCAAAAGGTAAGGGACGTCCGGAGTTTCTTAGGATTAGCAGGGTATTACAGGAGATTCATTAAAGACTTCAACAAGCTAGCCTCGCCATTGTTTGGCCTGTTGGCAAAAGATGTGGAGTTTAAATGGACTGACGATTGTCAGAGGGCTTTGAATGAATTAAAGGACAAGTTGGTGTCAGCCCCAATCTTGAGAGGCCCAAACTGGGCCCTACCTTTCCACATCCACACTGATGCCTCGAACAAAGCCATAGGGGCAGCTTTAGGACAAGTTGAACAGAAACTTCCATATGCCATTTACTTTGTTAGCAAAAACTTGTCCAAAGCCGAGCTGAATTACACTGTAACCGAGAAAGAATTCTTGGCTGTGGTCCATGCATTGAACAAGTTCCGACATTATATTACTGGCTATCAAACCTTTGTACATACGGATCATGCTGCAATTAGATATTTAATGAATAAACCAGATGTGAATGCTCGTATTATTAGATGGTTACTTTTGTTGCAGCAGTTTGATTTGACCATTGTTGACAAACCAGGTAAAGAAAATGTTGTTGCTGACTTTTTATCTAGATTGGATTTGTCTGCAGATGAGGATGGAACAGTGGATGACCAGATGCCCGATGAACATCTGTTTGCTATCTCAGTACTCTCTCCATGGTTTGCTGATATAGCAAACTACCTTGTTTCAGCACAGTTCCCTCCGCACCTATCTTCAAGAGAGAAGAGCAGAATCATCAGAAAAAGTGCCTCATTTACTTGGATCGGGGGCAATCTGTTCAAGCTTGGCCCTGATCAGATCTTAAGGCGTTGTGTAAGGGAGGAGGAATTCTTAGATATCCTCCTCACCTGTCATGATGGGCCTTGTGGAGGACATTTTGCAGCAAAGAGGACTGCCTTCAAAATCCTGCAGGTAGGCTACTATTGGCCCACACTTCATTAAGATGTGAGAAGATATATCAGCCAATGTGACCGATGCCAAAGAATGGGGAAACCGACTCCAAGGGATGAGATGCCTCTCCAACCTCAAGTGACTCTTGAGCCATTTGAGAAGTGGGGTATGGATTTTGTGGGTCCAATCAACCCTCCTTTGAGGTAAAGGTCTTACATCATTGTGTGCACTGACTACCTGACAAAGTGGGCAGAGACTAAAGGAATCAAGGCAACAACAGAAGAGAAGGTGGCCGAGTTCTTAAGAGAAAACATCTTCTACAAATTTGGCCACCCAAGAGAACTGGTCATCGATCAAGGGAGCCAGTTCACATCCAACTTGATTGAAGACCTACTAGCTCACCACAAGATCAAGCATAGGACTTCCACCCCCTATCGTCCACAGGAAAATGGGCAAATGGAAGTCACCAACAGAGCATTGGAAGGGATTTTGACTAAGGTGGTGAGCAGAAGTAGGAAAGATTGGGCAGATCGCCTGGTTGAGGCCACATGGGCTTACAACACCACCTGGAAGATCACCACTGGCTTCACACCTTATGAGCTGGTCTATGGGAAGAAATATTTGCTATCCATTGAGTTTGAATACAACACTTTGAGGATGGTAGCTCAGCTAGA
This sequence comes from Pinus tabuliformis, assembly GCA_031772625.1. NCBI lineage: Eukaryota > Viridiplantae > Streptophyta > Pinopsida > Pinales > Pinaceae > Pinus > Pinus tabuliformis. Next base: position 1,674,968,488 of record CM062820.1, read on the forward strand.
TCTAGATCTCATCCATGCACAACAAGAAAGGTTATTGCAGCTGAATGGACTGGACGAGCACCAGATGCAGGCCCTCCTTCACTCAGAAGTGGTTCAACTTCAGAGAAAGGTGTGGCATGACCAACACCTCCATGACAAGCAATTCCAGCCGGGAGATTGGGCCCTGTTGTATGAATCCAGATACAAATATTTCAAGGGGATGCTGAGAACCAGATGGCTAGGACCATATGCAGTGGAAAAATGTCATGACAATGGATCTGTTCTTATTCGAACCATTGATGAGGAAGCCATCCCCATGCTTGTCAATGGGCATCGCTTGAAGATCTACAGGAAGCCTCTCTCAAGACAAGAGTTCATCAAAACTATGGAGAAATCAGTGTTGGTCATAGAGAAGGGTTCTGCCTCTGCATTGGGCATACCCTGAAAGATTTAAATAATAATAATAATAATAATAATAATAATAAATAAAGATCCTTGGGTGAAAACCTTTCTAAGGCTCCCAAGGTAGGTGGTAGGGGTGAAAACCTCATTGAGGCACCCCTATTGTCTTTCAAAAAAAAAAAAAAAGAGATTTAAAAAAGATCCTTGAGTGAAAACCTCTCTGAGGCGCTTAAGGAAGATGGCAAGGGTGAAAACCTCATTGAGGCGCCTCTGTTATCTTTCAAAAAAAAAAAGAAAAAAAAAAAGAAAAAAACAATAAGCAAAAAGATAGGGACATCAAGTTTATAATGTGAAAATGCATGCAGGTTGCATGTGTTCTATGAAGGAGAGGAGGTCTTTTAACGCAAAGCCAAAGATCCTTATCATGCTGCCAGGAGACCTCACCAAGCACCTCCTCCAAGAATACTCATTTGCTCCAAGGTATGTGCATAATTTCATCATGGCTTGAGTCTTCTATAGGAAGATGCATACTTTCTACAGGAAGATGCAGACTTTCTATAGGAAGGTGCAGACTTTCTACAGGAAACGCAACCTTTCTACAGGAAGTTCTGTATTTCTACAGGAAACTTCCTGTAGAAGTTCGGGATGGTCCAGAATTCATTTTATGAGGAGATCTAATGACCAAGGATCGGTTTGGATGCATGCAAGCTACTGTTGTCACCCTTACACATTGCTATCACCTCTTTCTACCATCCCTGTCGACATGCAATGAAGTTACCTGCACCATCAAAGCAGATCATTGAGTTATCAAGAGAAAGCAATTTTTAAGATGAAAAAACGCTGAGATGTCATACCATATCCATCCCAGCCATCCATGAGCTCTGTGAGCGTGATCGTGGGGCCATTGCCTTCGTCATGCAACATGCACCCGAGGAGGAAGAAACTGTTACAGGACATCATGTAGGAGTCCCGTAACAGTTAAGCCCGCTAGAGTGCACACCATATACAAGGAAAACGCGGGTGCATGCAGCTGAAGCTTAAAATCCATCGTCAGCGACCTGTGAATACGAACCTCCGGGCCTGTGCAAATCCACCAATAGCAAATAAATCCACTCATCGTCGTCCAAGAGCCTGAACAATCATGTTGCGGCTGCACAGGTAAGTGTCTCGACCCTTTCTTCCGACGAATTGCATGAATTTTACTTTGAAAATGTTTGCAAAGTGTGGAATGGATGGGTTGAGTGATTGTATGGTCAATCGATTGGCCACGTCGACCAGTCGGCTGGTCGAGCCGGATGTGTGAATGGTGGCCGTGGAAAAAACGGGTAGTGTACACGTGAGAACTGTCCACTCGGAGAGAAACGAGTTCTAACGAGAATGGCGACGGCGGATCTGCGGGGAATGATGCGGCAGTAAGGGAACTTGCAGAAGAATGATGGTGTGACGTGGCCCAACGGTCTGGTAGGGACAACTCACCCCCGCACCACGGATTCCGCCGATTCAAATCTAATCGGCTAGATTATAACTCCCATGCATTTATCATTCACCGTTTGCGACTCGAGTGATCATCCGGATCCCTCTGCATTTCGATACTCCGAGTCTTTGGCCATTAGAACACCTGTGAAAGCAACAACAAGAGCGCAGACCCACTGCAGTCTCCCCCGGAAATCGCGCACTGCTCCTACATGAAAGCTGTTTCTACAGGAAGTCGGGTTCCTCACGTCAAAAGGTGGCGGATTAAAAAGGTAAGCCTGAACTCTCCATGCAATTGGTTTTTGAAGGTGGCAGAATCGTCGTCTACAGTCTGGTCGTAGAAAATTGTTGCAATTGTTGTCTGCCGTGCATGAACTGTCGTCCTACAGGATGTCAGTGTAGTTGGTTGTGTTAAAGGTTCTCAGGGGGTAAGCTTCGTGAATTATGTGCATGACAGAGGCGTAATCCTACGCTCTGTCCCAATAGACCGGATTTCTTCCCCATTTGCCACCTCCAGCTAACACAACACTTTTTCACCATGCCGGGTGGGTTCATCAGAAGGGAACCCACCGATTCAACGAAGTTAAGGGAAAATCCTGAGGTGGTGGAGCTCTTCACACGAGCACAATGGATATCCTTCTGTGACAAATTACAGGGCTATGATGACGAAGTGGCAGAAGAGTTTTTGCAAGCTCTGAGGCCGAAATCTAAAACGTTGGCCACCGTTACCTTCAGGGGTCTGAGCCTCAAACTCACCCCACAATTCATCAGCCGAGTTATGGAGCTCCCAATGGGATTACCATGGGATAAAGACGAAAGGAAATTGAGCCAACAAGCTAAGAAAGAGTTCTTTCCACCAGAGGAGAAATTCTCAGAAGACAAAAATGGGGTTCGTAGAACCAGTTTACTGCCACCATGGAATGAAGTGAGCCTGCAAATTATGAAGTACATCACCTGCGAAGGCCGTTTTAGCATTGTATACGGGTACCACTTTCGGTTACTCACTGAACTGCGGTACCAAATGGATCTACCTGTAGAAAACAAGCTTAGTCTCCCTTACTTTCTACTACAGTCTCTGATTGAGTGCGCAACCAAATGAAAGAAGGCATACCAGATCAGGTAGCCCACCATGGACTGATCAAACTCCTTGTGGAGGATGCGCTCCACACATACAATGTTCCTCTCTCATGGGAAGCCTTCAGAAATTTGACAAAGGACAGGGACATAAAGATGCTAACCGAAGAGCTCGGTTCTTCTAGCAGTGAGGAGAAAGAGTCAGTGGCCGCAGTAAAGAAAGAAAAAGGCCAAAAGACCCCGACCACAGAGCAGAAGAAAATGCAAGAAAAGAAACAAGAGAAAAAGGATGACAAGGAGAAAGATGACACACCCATCTTGACAGCAAGAGAGCAAAGGTTGCAAGGCAGAGTGGACAAGGCTGAGAAGGTCCACATCAGCAAGAGTGCCTCGACAGCGACCGCAACCAAGTCAAAAAGTAAAACTCATGCAGCAAAGCAAACCAAGGCGGCGACACCTGTTTCTACAGGAAAGCTGAAACTGGCTTCTACAGGAAAGTCGAAACCGGCTTCTACAGGAAGCCCGAAAATTGCTGAAAAAGGGTCTTCTACAAGAAGCCCGAAATTGACTAAAACAGGGTCTTCTACAGGAAGCCCCGAAAAAGTGAAACCCAAGGAGAAGAAAGCTGGCATTCGTGAAAGGGAGGTAGCAGCTGTGCTGGCCGCCCTCATCACACCTCCTAAGCCAAAGGAGAAGAGAAAGAGGGAGACCCCTCTATACTTTAAAGCTCGAAGAAGTGTGAGAATAAAGACGTGCAAGCCACGCCTCTATCTAGCAGCCCGATCATCATTGAAGTGCCCCTACTTCACCCAAGGAAAGGTCCCCCTCGAGGATATCAGTCACCTATGAGAGGGGAAACCCAAAGAAAACTACGTGGCAAGAAAGATTAGACCAATTGACTGAAAAAGATCGGCTACAGGATGCTGAAAATGCTCTACAGGAAACCTTAGCCAGGCTTAAAGAAACTGAGGAAATGGAAGGAGAAGCACCCTTATCACCACCAAGGGAGGGTGAAGTAGAGCCACCAAAGGAAGTGGAGAAAGAGCACATACCAGAGCCCAGCCCTTAGCCAAGTCTGAGTTCATATTACAACTTTTTAGAGGTTGGCAAGATTATACCTCAGAAATTTACTGTGCCACTGTTTTTTTGCATTAGAGGAAGAAAGAGTCCGTACACACACGTGGATGAAAATAGCCAAGTCAAAGGGTGTGGCGGACATAGGTCCCTTACAGGAGCAGCTCAAGGATGCCAGAAGTGAATTGTCCATGGCCAAACACATGGCAAATTGCCAACACGTGTTTCTACAGGAAGAAAACCCGAAACTGAGATTGCAGCTACAAGAGCTGAGGGCAGGGATAGGTACATCCTCTAAGGACACCACAGAGGAACAACAAGGTAAAAAGGAACTGAACACCGGTCTTGGGGAGCCAACCACACTTCTACAGGAAGTAGAACAACAAGCACAAATTGAGGTGCAAGCTCTCAGAGAACAACTGCAGCAGAAAGAAGCACAATTGGCCTGCATGGCCAGCTGGGCCATGGATGCTATCCAATGCAGACAGCCAGCCAAATCCTATGGCTTGTACTTGAAAGACCAATGGCTGCAATTTCAGATCAATACCTTGGCGCAAAGAGGTATCTCTCAGCTCCAAGACCCGCAGCAATTCACTGAAGTTTTCAGTACTAGCTCATCAGAGGATAGGGCCAAATTAGCGGAGTTCTACCTCCATAATCTGGCCCTGCCTAATGAAGTTTCATGGGATCCCAATACGGCCTTGGGAGATATGCAATTATTGGCATTTGCCTCATGGTTTAACCATGAGGACAAAAGAGCAGCAGAAGCCAAAGCAATCATGAACCGAGAGCTAAACGAGCCATTGCTCATCAGACCAGAACCAGGAGATCCAGTTGCACTAATCTCGGCACACCAACATTTTTCCACGACCCTCAAGCTTCATTAAGATATATGGATCATTAGGCCCAAGCCATAGCTCATTTTGAGGATATGGAGAGACTGTTAGGAGACAACGCTATCCAATCATGCACACGCAGATGGAATACTTTGGCACACAGTCTGAAAATCCGTGGGTACCATACCCCAACCCGGATGAGGAAGCTCTGGTACAGGTAGCCCTCTATAAGAAATCCATGCAAAACCTCCAGGCCAGCTGGATTGGCCCTAAACTCAGCCCACCACTGCTGTTAGGCTTGATGGAAGGCAGCACAGAGACAGATGATAATGAACAGTGGGAAGAGGTAAACAGAAGGCTGGGTTTCACATCAGCAAGGAGGACACTACTACAGAGGCTTGGGATGTAAGGGTAGCAGTAAAGGCAATGAATGATGAAGAGTTGGACTAGTTTCTCAAGGATGAGCAAATATTTTAGTTGGGGGGTGATGATGAGCCACAAATTTTGGTAACAATTTGGGCTCATTTGGCCTACTTACCTTGCTCAACCCTTCATTGTTTTATCACTTACGCATCATTTCTTAGTATATTCGTGTTATTTGTAGGAAGAAGGGTAGTCATTATGCCTATGTGGCTAATACATGATGATTTCAGGTTTTTTGATATTAAATGGAGCAAAGACCACGCAAATGAAGACAAGGAGACAGCCAAGGTGGCATTGCGGGTTTATAGGGAGGTTGTCCATAGCCTTGAATGACCTTCCTCGTGATCTCCACCCCAACTCCGAGCTCCAACAACTATCACCACCGAGCTAGAAGACAACCAACGGATTCTACAGGAACAACAGTTTACTTTTAGTTGGACAGCCAGGCTCCACTAATTGAGGAGGCCAGTTTGGCCCTCATCATGTATAAATATTAAGGCTGTAGCCTTCGATGAGACTCTTGAACTTTTGTTGTAGATTTTGGATTACGAGCTGTAGCTCTGTTTTTGCTCTTTGTAAGCCAATTTTGGCATGTTGTTAGACTCATGATTATGATCTTTTAATAAAAGGCAGGCAGATTTGGATTCGATTCTGAGTTCTTAGGGGAGCTATAGCTCTCAGGTTAGGGCCCAACCTGAGAGCAATAGACCTCCTTCTTTTTGTATTGTTACTTGTCTTTCTTTTATCATTGCATTTCTTTCCTTTACATGCACTTGAAAAATACAGTTTGCTGAGTTGACTGTTTCGGTTTGGTTATGTAGGTTAGTTTCATGAATGCAGTTGTTTCAGTAGTTCAGAATTAGCGTAGGGAGATTGAAATTACGTTGAGTTCAAAAAGGTTGAATGCATGCTCACTTTCACCTCTGTTTGGGGACCGGAAGTGTAGACCGTGCCAACTGCCAAAAACATTGTTTTAACATATGCATGCAAGTATTGATGTAATGTTTTCAATTGAAGAATTGTCCATGCGATTATATCTTGAGTAATGACTCTTTGGTTCAGCATCATGCACGAATTCCCTTCAACTTACATTGATGTTCATTGATTCCGAATAAAACAGCTAGAATAGGTTGGTGAACTTTCGTTTACATACAAGATAAGGGTGATTTGTTTCATTTACACTGTGCAGCACCGCTTCATCGTGTTCTTATCCTTCGGAACCGTGCCTAAGCCACCTACTCATCCTCTATTCAGCTCATTTTCCTTCCAAACCTTCTATTATTCACGTTGCGTCAACTTTTCGGCCTTCCGTTGCCTCTACTCTTCTATCGACCAACCAGCTCTATCCACTCTCTCTCCATCTCATCTCTCTGTCCATAGGCCATCACAAGCTCCTCTTTCATCTTACCTATCTACCCATACAGCTCCTTCACTCCTCCATCACCCAAAACTCCGACTATAGGACATCCTGTAGAAGTTAGCAGACTTCCTGTAGAAATCCCGAGTTTCCTGTAGGATCCCCTACAGACATCCTGTAGAAGCCTGAAAACACGGTTTCCAAGCATCTGAACGTTGTGGACTTCTGTGGAATGATGTGAGGGATCCCCTGGAACCTCTCAGAGTCCTCCTAACTGTTCCCAAGCCTTCCTCCCCTTCGAACTACCCCTGCACAGTCAAGACCCAGTAAGAAGCTCAATCATAATAACTCCACCCACTTGAGCAAAAATACAAAAACGTGTTCTCTTCAATGGAAGTAGTTTAAATTCATGCATCTCATCTCACTAGAAGTAATGGCATCATTTCTAGAAGTTTCATTCCCACCATTGCATCATAAAGATTAAGCTAGTCAGATTAGGGTTTACTAGGGTTTCCATGTTTGGTTGGATTTCAGTTCATTCTTGCAAAGTAGGTTAATTTCCTTTGAGATAGCCTTCGTTCATCATTTAGAAAGCTTATTCTGAGAACATATAGAAGTTGGCTTGAGCCCTAGCGGACTTGTGCCAGCTGACCAAGTGACAGCTGCGACAAGAGCTAGTACTTGTGCATACAACACCGTCGCTTCCAAGTTTGTTACGAACTACCGGGTTGATAAAATTAGAGAAGGAAGCTCCAGGAGTTGTAGCATTATTGCTAAAATACTGGAGCCCACCAGATGCCGACTAAATCCTATACTCCTTATCTCAGAGAACAATGGCTGCAATTTCAGATTAAAACATTAGCGCAAAGGAGAACCGTGCCATTTTAGGACTGCAGGAAGTTTATTAATATTTGTGATCAAAGTGCACTAGAAGATAGGGCCAAAATGGCTAAGTTGTACTTACACAACATGACCCTCACAAAAATGAATATTTGGGATCCTAATGCAGAGCTAGGAGATCTACAATTAATAGATTTGGCATCATGGAGGAACCGTGAGGAGTTAAGGTTTGCAGAGATGAAAAGAATATTGGCCTGAAAGAAAAAAGCAACTCTTTTAATGAGAGCTGAACAATCAAATCCCATTTGTTACATAGTAATTTGTCACTGCCTTCATCCCAGTCTTCCTACTGTGTCATGAGTCCAAATCATTCATGCTCATGCTCTTTGATGTTGCCAAATGACTCACCTTGCCAAAGATTTTGCATCATCGCGACTGTTGTCAAAATAAACACGTTGATGAGCGCTCCAAAACAGACCTAACGCGCTGCCATCATGGAAGTACATGTGATTCCCGCGATGGTTGAATTTCATGAGACAGAGCGACTGTTGCTTGTATTTGATCGTGTTGAGATGAATTTCTTCGTTATGCAGTAGCGATGTCAGCGCTCCAGCACAGTTATGTACTCGCGATGATCCAGTTTGGGCGAGTTTGGTCTAACAGTCGACCTTCCAGATGACTCCAGACCTGGTTGTTGGCCTTGTATATGTCGCCCTCCCTTCTCTGGCATGTATGTTTCGTCATTTGAGCCACCTTCCTTGGAGATAAGCTCATATTCCCACCATTCATGGAGACTCCTTCTCCTATTGAAGCCTCCACCATTACTATGTGCTGCTAGTTTGGAATTCAGACTGTTTGGAGTGTTGCTGATAGTGTTTTGAGCTTGATAGGTAGCTGGTGTGACAAGTGTGGGATTGTTAGAGAGCTTAAGGAAGGTTGTGAAGTGTTTTTATCTTGTGTAAACTTTTGAGTGAGAGAGTTTTGTCATGGGAGATCTACCTTCAAGGGTGAATGCTTGAGGAACTTGCTGGCTGGACCCTCTTGAGAAGGATTTGACGTCAGAACTATGGTTGTATTCTTCTTTGTTTATCAGTAATAAACGACTATCATTATGGTTCCACTCTTATTTTCTTTATGATGTTGATTGAGTTATATCCTTTCTGACTGATATATAGTTGCATCTATTGGATTTTATGCTTGTGTTTGTATCGTTCTTTGCATGTGCAGGTGTCCGTTCACGAGGATCGTGGGGATTGTGACCAGCCAAAGCAAAGGAAAGGGAGCGACGGCTCCTCTACAAGTACTAGCGTTGGAATCCAGGTAGGCCTTTAATTTGCAATTAGGAACCTGCGTGTTAGTGTTGTTTGATTGTTGCTAGACCCTATTTGGACTAGTAGGGATCGCCTCTGTCCGTAGAGGGGATTTACCTCCACAACGATTTGGCGACTCCATTGGGGAATTTACCTTGTTGTTTGATTTGTAAACTTTAGACATAGCCTGAAGTGTGGCCAGATAGCCTTCGAAATGCTATTACTATGCATTAGCGAAGTAGATCAACGCCACTTCAGTCAATCTCCGGTTTGGTTTACGAACTGAACAGCTTGAAGCTGGCCTTTGTCCCTTTTTGTTCATTCTTTCCTTGCATTTTTGTTTTTTGATCTATTTTCAAAATTTGGGGATTAGTTCTCTGTTTCTTGGTTTCCTGGTTTGGTTTGGGAAATGCCTTGTTTGTTTAAAGATTGATTGTCTTGGTTTGGGTGTTTTTGGCTTGATTGTGGCTGTTTTCGAACATCATCGCGGTTTATAATTAAACAGTCGTGCTGTCATCGTGCAACCCTTTCTGTGACCTCCTGTTCATCGTGTTAATACACCTAATAGTCGCGACGGTTTTGTAAATCGGACCATCGCAGGTAAGGCGTGTACTTTCGCGCTGACATCGCATTGTTGCTACGCGTAGTTCTTTATCAGCGCATTGTTGCTGTGCATCACCCGTGCTGATTCCTGTAGAATTGAATTTCTTCAATTCTACCTCCTGAACTTGTTGGTCTTGCTATCCCCTTCTGTTCTCACTTGGTTTCTGACTTGTTTTTCACTGTCTGGAAGTTGAAGCACTCTCTTGCGAGTTTTTTCGAGCGAATCTTGCCTTTTTTCTTTGTGACCTAGTTTTATTATTCCAAGTTTATTGGATCAGCTTTGCTTGGTTACTCGTTTGCAAAGTTTCGTTTACTGCTTGCTATTGGTTTGATTGAGCCTTCCTCTTTGCTTGCTTTTGCTTGGTTGTTTAAGTGATCATTGTTGAACCAATCTTGAAATTGTTTCGATTTCTTTTCACTACCCGGACACAGATCACAATTGTTTGGGGTCAACCGATTTTTCACATTTGTTTGTTATCGTTTCTCAAAGTTTGTTTAATGCACTTTGCCATCAACAAAAAAAATCTCTTTTGCTTTGTATTAGTTAATGAGAATTAGAAGCTTTTCATTTTGATTAGTGATTAGTGATCTTGAAGAAAAGTTTGTGAATTTCCATTAGCTGCATTAGGGAAACTATTCGTTGTTTTGTGATCATTTCATTTGCGTGAAAGCCCTCAAGCCCGCTTGTAACTAGCATTCATCGAATGGAATGACATATTTTGGCATATAGTTTGCATTTATGGAATTTTGAGAGATTACATACAGTAAGGCCTGAAAACCGAAACCTAATACAAGATCAACCTTAAAATGAACTGAATGAACCTAAAAATGCATTGGAACATAATGCACACTGTTTAGAGGTCTAGGCTAGAGACGTGCTCCGACGCCGTTAAACCTAGTCACTTTTGTTTCACTTAAGGTTGGGTGATTCCTCCTTCCGTGACGCAATAGTGGTCTAGCACGGATTTGAGCTCCCACGTACCGTCGAGTATATGGGGAGACCCCACTAGGTTATCATCCTTTATCCATAGGAAGCCATGTCTGCAGCCTTACAAGCCGTAACGCACTGAACACAGCATTTGGGAAGATTGACTGTTGTACGGAAAGTCCTTGTTTTTCATATGACTGCCAAGGTGTATATGCAATTTTAGGGATTTGTTTGGTAAAACCTTTTGCCTAGCTCTCTAGAGTAGTCACTTTCGTTCCTTTTCAGACTCTCTAAAAGAAAAGGTCCATTTGAGCACTTGTCACTTCAGGCTCATTAAACACTTGAAGGCGACTAGAGTCATCTTTTTGTCCTTTTCTCGACTCTTAAAAAATGAAAAGGTCAAGTTATGTTCTTGCGTCTTAAAATTTATTCGGCTACGATTAACATTTACCCAGTTAGATCTTGTTTGCGTTAGTTTGAGTAAGGTCCTTTCTCGTTAGTTTCCCTAGAATTTTTTGAAGCTTGTCATCCTGGCGGTGTCATGCGGAAAGAGTCAATTTTGCGGACAAAACCGACCTCCCTAGAAGCTAAGGCTTTCTAGTGACAAACAAGACAATTAAGCACTATCTTTCCCTAAATATGCATTTAGAATACAATCAATCAAGTGTTTAAAACATACCTTTAGTCCAACGCTGTTTGTAGCAGTCCAGCCTCTCCGATCCAGATGAGCTCCTCCTTCTCTTTGAAACCTGCATTCACTAACAAGCAAACGATTACATAGCACCTGAATAACTCATAAAATAAAACATATTCATCATAAAGACCAAGGAGTATATGAAACAAATTATATATAACAACTTGTTGAGAAAAATGAACTTAATTGTATTAAGTGGAAACAAAAGAAACCATTACAACCAGTGCCTTGGTGTTGTGCAGGTCCCTCCCAGGGTCCAGCAAGAGTTCTCCTTTACTTTTGATCAGCTCACCCACTTCCAAATGATGCTAAGAAAGGATGGGAATCTCTCCTCTCAAGCTCTATAAGGGAGTCCTAATTTCAGCAGCATCTACCCTTAGGAATGTTCAGCTTTCAACCTCCCCTCCCTCTGGCCCAATGCCTCTATTTCTAATGCTTTGGAGGAATTTAATCAGGTCCACCATCAATGGGATAAGCCCCTCTTTGAATGGGATAGCTCCCCTCTTGATGGGATAAGTTCCTCTTTCATAGGGATACATGAACCATCTGGAGGCGCTCAATACACGTCAAACCATCTTCTAGAATGCTCTAGAATCGACCACAAGTAACTTTTTTGAAGTAAAACTCGTGCCTTTTGACCTTTACAGGAGTACGCACCCACCCTTTACAGACAGAGCGTACAAGTACGAAGGTATTGTGAACTTGGGGTGCTTACACGCAGGTAAGGTTAAGAGAAACTGCGTAACCAGAGTTAATTGACGTTTTAAGGACTTTCTCTCTTTCTTGGAGTTTGACATGAGGAGCAGAGGTATTAGAATTGCCAAGGAGGATAGTATGACAGTTGATGGAGACATACTAACTGCAAATAGTCATGGTGACAAATTTTAGTGTAACAGGCGGAATCATCGATCCCGTCTCCCGTTCCAAGTGATCAAGGGTCTCCTTCTTCTGTTGCTCCTGAGGTACCGGTTGTGAGTGATACTCTCCTTGTTATTCTGAGTATCCAATCGATTAAATCTCGTGCCCCAGATGACGAGACTTACGAATTTCATTGGAACCCCATTTGGGAGCCTTACGAAGACGATATTCCTTTTACCCCTCCTGGTGTTTCGACCCCAATGTCTTCCTCTGACATGGATGACACATCTCCTAGAGCGAGTGAGACTCCTGTTTTGTCAAGTATCGAAACTCCTATCCCGGCCACATCCGGGTACCCTCACACTATAAGTCTTTGAGGGATAATATGGGTACTAGGATCCCCTCTTCAAGTACCATGTGGGATCACCACATCACTCCCACTACGAGATCTTTTGTTTCACAAGTTCACAATACACCTGTCACTTCAGTTCCAACTGTTCCTACTGTTTGTGTAGCGTATTCAACACTGGTTGTTAGTGTTGTTATGGCATCTTCGGTTGTGACTACTGTTGCTGGTTTGTCTCACGGCCTAGTAAGTAGTAGCTAGCCAGCACATACACCCAGAGTTGTTCATCCTGCAAAAAGTGCCCCACCTTCTTCTGGTCCAATTCCAGCAGGGGGGGCACATGATCAGTATTCGCGTGCCGTCCAGAATCCAGGCACGCAAGGTCCATATAATTATTATGACCCTATAGGGCATCGTTTGTATACTTCCTTGCCATCTCAGCCTGTGGTTGAGGTCTCAGTTCCATTGAGCATCGCTTGGGGCACCACTAGTTATGGTGGTGGCCAAGCGCCCCGACCAGATCAAGGACATCCTTACCAAGGACCATCGTATCAGGGTCAGCCATCTTACATGCAACTTTCTTATGGGCAGCAGTATTATGGGCAATCCTATCTAGGGCAGCCTGGAGGCCCACAAGGACAACCCATCCAGGGACAACCTTCGGCCTACGGTGGTCCGTCTTTCACGTATGTTGGGAAACCCTCTAGAAATCCAGGACAACCTTATATGCAACAAGGACAACCTGGAGTCCAGCAGGGATACCCTTCCGGTCAACCCTATGGGAATCCAGGACAACCTTATATGCAACAAGGACAACCTGGAATCCAGCAAGGGTACCCTTCTGGGCAGGGTGGTCAGCCTTACGTACAGCAAGGCCAACCCACTACCCAGCCTAGTCAACCATCTGGACAAGTTGGTCAACCTCAGGGTCAACCAACCGTCCAGTCCGCTCAGCCATCTGTTCCGCAAGGACAACCCTCGGTTGTACAAGGACAACCTAATACCCAGCAAGCTCGACCTTCTGGGCAAGTAGGTCCATCCCAAACTCAACCAGGGAACCTTCCGGCTAGGTGGCCCAATCTCCACCCTCTCAAGGACATTCTTCTGGGCCTGCTCAACCGGGCACTCAAATGGTGGTTGCTTCTCAAGCTCAACCCGGTTATCAGTCCCAGGCTGGGCCCCAGACTCAGACTGGTCTTCAGATGCAAGGTGGGCTTCAATCCCAACCTTCTTACCAAGCACAGCCTGGTCCCTAGGCTCAGTATGGAGCTCAGCAACCGTATGGTTACTAGCAACCCCAGGGGCAAGCTCAGTTGGCCCCGTATCAAAATTATCAACAAATGCAGGTCACTCCTTATCAGAATTACCAACAACAGTATGTTGCTCCTACAGGTCAAGTTGGTAATCCATGGGGTGCTGGGGGGCGGATCCAGAGTCAACCATCTAGTTATGGACATAACCCCTTTGGACAGAATCCCTATGAACAGAACCCTTATGGGCTAGGCCCGTCCGGACAAAGTCCATGGGGGAAACCTCCACCTGGTTGGAACTCTGGTATTACCTCTTATCCACAGCCACAGATGTCCTTCAATCCTCAGTTACCATTCTTAGCAACATTGTAACTGCCAGATGTGTCCAAGTTGACTAATGATCCTATTCTTCATAATCCATACTGGCCACCAGTTCCAACCAAGATACTCGGTGATTGCCCCAAATTTGATGGCAAAGCTAGAGAGGACCCTCAAGCCCACGTCATGACTTATCACCTTTGGTGTTTGTCAAATTCGTGGCTTGACGATTCCATCCGGCTTCGCCTTTTCCAAAGGAATCTCACCGGCTCGGCTGCTAAGTGGTACATTGAGTTGAATCGCAGATCCTTTCAAGATTTCAACTCGTTGGAAATGGCATTTCTAACTCACTTTCAGTTGCCCATTCAGTATGAGATAGGAACACATCTCCTCACGTCTCTTAAACAGGACATGGCCACACATATATCCGATCATATACATGAATGGAGACGGCGTCGTCGTTTGATCAAGTTCTGGATTCCTGATCAACTCTTGATAGATTGGTTTACAACCTCCTTTGTCCTGCAATCGCGCGAGACATTACTATGGGAGCTTGTGTAACTGAAGAGCAAGCTATCGCACGTGCTTAGTACCTCGACTTAATTTATTCTCAGTCAGGTACCTTATATGATTATTTTCCTGATGCCCTGAGACCTGGAACATCCAAAGCTTCGCCAAAGCCATCTGTTGACGGTGTTATTGGCTCTGTAAATTCGTCTTCGAAGAAATCATCCACGAACCCTGGGAAGCAAAAATCGAATGCTTCAAACGAAAACACTTCTCAGGATTTATCTAATTCCGCAAATACTTCCAAGGTCAACGACGTCCAGTCCACCACGGCATATAAAGCCTTGAAAGGAAAAAAGAAGGGGAAAGTGAAGGATAAATCTGAGCCACCCAGGCAGGACTCCCCTAAACCTCCACCCGAGGAAGGAGCCAAACGTAAACCAAAGTATCCTTGTCTTATCTGTGACGAGGATCACTATACCAAAGACTACCCAAGACAGGCCAAAGTTAGTCGTTTATTGAAAGGTGCTCCTGGGATTCCTGCGGTTCTGAAAGAGCCTTTTCCCTCATAGCAAACACAAATGGTGGCTGACCCATCCTTGTCTTCTTCTCCCTTTGGTTCCCAAGTGTTCATGGCTGGAACAATTCCCGTTCATATTATGACTCGAGCAAAGGAATATCCGTCATCTGCAGGGAAGGAGCCTGAGCTCCCCTCAAGTGCTCCTCCATCCAGTTCTGGTTCGCTCCATATCGAGAGACCTAGCACTGAGACGCCTATTTGAACCCCTCCTAAAGGTGTACTCCGGAGATCATCTTACAACCCTAATGCTTGTGCTGCCCACCACTACAGCATCATTGAGGACTTAGCTCAAACTCCGTCAGCTATGTCCGCTTTAGAAGTTCTCCAGAACTGCCCCCCCCAGAGGAAGTCCTTGCTATCGGCCATCGGTGGCATCGACCCGGCCGACTCGGATCTGATCACGTTTGATCTTGAGAGCCATGTACCGAGATTGCCTCACTAGATTGCCTCCTCATTCAGGTCATCATCAATTCAAAGATGATTCATCGTATAGTTATTGATGAAGGCGCGTCAACTTGCATTATGTCTGTTGCTTGTTGGAAGGCTATTAGGTCTCCGACTTTGAGTCAGTCTCCGACGATGCTGGAAGCCTTTGACGGAAGAGAATCTCGCCCTTATGGTATCCTCCAACGATTGCCGATTACTTTGGAAGGGAAGACCGTTGAAATGGAAGTTGAAGTTGTCGATGCTAACCTTACTTACAACCTCCTTTTGGGCCGGAGCTGGACATATGCCATGCGTGCCGTGGCTTCGTCCCTCTTTTGTGTCATTTGTTTCCCTCATCAGGGGAAAATTGTCATGGTAGACTAGCTCTCCTTCTTCACTTCCTCTTCTGAAGGTAACGTACCTTTTTTGGAGCATACCTCCATTCCTGTAGAGAATGTGGGAGCCGGGCTCTTTAAAGACCCTGCCCTCATGGGTGTCTTCTCACTCCCACTTCCGAATCTTGCCTCGATCGGGTTTGATTTCCACTCATTCTGATTCCCCAGTGCACACTGTCACTACCCTTAGCCCCTTTGCCAAGGGGGGCATTGATTATCTAGTCGGTAACCCTCGCTCAGCAGGGGGGCATGGGCAGATCATCAGTGCCATTGATCATTTTACAAAACAGGCCGAGACGATGCCTACACTATCTAGGCCAGTCACACAGCGATGCAAAAGGGTAAGTCCCGAAATGGGCTTGACTTGAACAAGTATCATGCGTGCACTCTATTTTTGTACATACATGTGCATTTAGCAGGTGTGTTGTGTGTGTGTGATTTTTAGTTCGCATAAAATAAAATCCATTTCCAAGCATAGTTTGCATATGTGTTGTCATGTGTGCTTTTAAGCTTGCGCAAAAATAAAATATGTGGGTCGTGTGTTATGCAACTGATACATAAGATTACATTTGTGTTAGACATTTGCATAGCATATAAAAACATCATCACATGTAAAAGATCCATCCAAAATAGGAATATGTATATATATATATATATATATATATATATATATATATATATATATATATATATATATATAGTGTGGCGCACCAAGGCCCTCAAAAATAAGTGTACATGTCTAAATAGGGTCTGTGTTCTCTGTACATCTGAGACACATGTCTCTCAAAAAATCACCAGTAGGAAATAAAGACCTAGATATCTACTGTGGCGGGTTGTGCTCCTTATACTGCACAGCCGCTCGTGCCACCCGCCTCAACAGGCAGTGCATCCTAGGTTCTACTCCCACTGTATGGATCTGGGACGCTATGGAGACCTCCTCTATCCCCATGTAATTTGGAATCCCTGTCAGCAAGCCCTCAAGGTTCCGTATCATTGTCTCCATCGTGTCATCTGTCGGAGGAGCCAGGGCTAGAGCTCCAATACCCTGCGCGTCCCTCTGTGCCTCTGGAGCCAGGCCAAGGGGTCTCTCTGGTCCTACATCTGCATACCATAGCGTTCGTCATTAGGACATGTACATGAAAAAATAAAAAACATCATAAAAATAAAAAATCAAAAAATGAGATCAAGTGTCTTACCACCGTCATCCCACTGCTCTCCAACGGGCAGCTGCATGTCAGGGTCTCCGCAGAAGTCGAGGCCGGCATACGGCCAGTCCTCCACGAAGATCGTCTATCGCTCCAACCCCTCTCGGAAGTACACCCCCCATGCCACTGGTCGGCCACCACCTCCTCGTGGCATGACATGGGTCCATCATGTGGCCCTCGTCTCGCGTGGCCTGGGTGGGTCCAAAACCATATCCTGCAGTTGCAGTGCCGACACCCGCTCTAGCATGAGCGGGAGTAAGATCGATCAATAGCCAAACTGTTTCGTCTCTCTGCGACGACAGTTGGTGAGTTGTCTCTTCATGTTTGCCGCTACTGCCTCTGCTCAGTTAAATATGGTGGGATTCAAGTATTCGAGGGCCAATCGGAGATGGGTCTTCGAGGCCTCGTGTTGGGCCTTGGAGCCCGCTACCCGTGTCACCATGAAGAGCATAGCTCGAAGGATTATGTCCTCCACTATAGGAATTGCCACCTTTCCGCTCCGCGACTTGCGTGCCCGTGGGCACACCTGAGCCATCAGCATATCTAAAGTATCACCACTGGGTCGCTGCCCCTCCAGAATAGGCCTCTCATCTCGACGAGACAACCCGGTCAAAAAATAGATGTCTGTATAATCAAACTCAATTTCCCGGCCTCGGATAACAAATTTCCCATCTGTGCGATTCCAAGCCCTGATCAGGAGTTCCAGAAGGTCAGGTTGTGCCCGCAAGCGTGGAGTTAAGAAAAATTTAAGCAACCCACACCCCCGCAATGCGTTTCGGCACTCGACATCAGCAAAAGCCGCTATATCATTGTTATCATGAGTGTGTTCCTGCCAAACGAATGCCATTATAACCCTGCATGACCAAAAATCTCATTAGCACCCTGCTTGCAAAGTTTCATATGTAAATTTTATTAAAAAACTTGTTGCGCGGCTGATAATGGGCGCCTTTGTTGTTTCTCTCGGGTCAGCGTGGAAGTACATCACTTTTCCGCGCTGATCTAGGCGCAGCCTGTGGAAGTTTTTATCGGTCATTGTGGACCCGATAGCGAAATCCACGATGACCGAGAGCGGAATGCAATTCAAAAAATCCGCTCAAACAACCACATTCCACCGTCAAAATGCAGGAAAAAGACATTAAAACAGAGTGTAGGGCAAGGTGTATCTACCTGGAATTGATTTCAGGATGGATGATGGACGTATGGGGTCGAATTTCGCTCGCCAACCTCAATGCTCCAAGTCGCTCCACAAAGCCTCAAGGTAACAATGGTAAAAAATATTGTTTACCCCCCCCCCCCCTTATTTATGGTAATTTTGTAAAATTAAATATTATTTTCCACAAATATGGGTTTTTATCATGGTATTTACTATATGCTTGGTTCCAATATGGTTTTTTACTATGTTTTTATGCGCATTGTTTATATATATCTCGAACGGGTTTACGTGTGCAGTGTTCCTTGTGCAGGATCTCAAGTGTTAGAATTACGACAGTTTTATACACACTTGGTCCCAAGAAGTCATCTTTAAGCTCTTTTCCAGCGTGAAACAAGAAAAGATAGCCAAGTCTCCCTCTCAACTCGTTAAAAGAAGTGAGAGGCGGTCGCCTTTAAGCTCTTTTTTCGACCGTTTAAACTTAAAAGATCGTCGGGTTTTTGTCGTTTCAGACTCATTATTGGCTACGAAATGACATGCTTCTGACCGCTTTTTTACTTTTTCGGGTCGAAGTTACTAATTATGAAAAGTACTCCTCGATCGTACTGGTCGGACGGTTCTTTCGGGCATTGTTTTATACTTTTTCGGGCTCAAGAGACACAACTTTACGAAAAAGGACCCCCCTGGAGTTCACTTTTCTGTTGTCTTTTCAGACTCTCTAAACAAGAAAAGACGCCGAGTTTTTCCTTTGTCAGACTCGTTAAAACTTAATGACATCGGAGTCTGTCGAAATGACGCTTTTCAAGCACATGGTATCCCCATCAAGCTTGTCATCAAAAAATAACCGGGGTACTCGCCAGCAATGGTGGGGAAAATGGAACCATAATCATTGTCGTGTCGGTAGTATGTCGTTGTTGGGCCTCACAATGGTCCCTATTTTCACTCCATTATTCACCAATATCTTCACATTTTACCTTCATGTCACCTCCATTCCACCTCCACATCATTCCAGTTACTTCATTATTGGGTTATAACTATGTTTTTCCAAAGTTTATTAATTCTTAACATTTTTAAGTGAATTTATGGCTAAAATTTAGAAAATAAGATGCTTATACTTATACCTAACAATTAGAATGAGTTTGTTGACATGTGTAGGCACAAAGGAAGCTTCCAGGGCATCTTTATGTGGCCTTGAATGATCAAATTCGAATTTGATAAGATAAACCTCATGGAAAAGATCATGGAGAAGATCATGGACCTCATGGAGGAAATCATGGAGGATAGGGTTATGTGTCTAGATGGTTGAGAAATGTATGGAACTAAAAGAGAGATTAATGGATCATCATTATGAGTTTGTTATCTCCTCTCATTGTATAAATAGGAGTACCTCCTCCATTCCAAGGGGAGGACTCTTAGAGCATTGTATCCAACTTATGATGGCATAGAATAAAGCTTCATTTTTCATATATTTCCACTATGTAGTTTTAGATTTAAGTTGTACATATATTTCCATTATGTAGTTTTAGATTTAATTTTCATTAATGTAGTATATGGAATAATTTGTCTTGTTCTTAAGAGAATTGAGCTCACTCTAAAAGGATGAGAGAAACATGTTATTTCATATTAGATCTTATTTCATTTAATTGCTTAGATGTTTGGTGTTTGAGGATTTGTTTGAGATTGATGAATGAGTTTTAAATTAGAATGTTATCAGCATATGAGAGAACAACCAAGGGTCTAAGTTAGGCTCTCTCTCCATTTGATTTGCATGATAATTAAAATTCATTCTTTTGCTTTTATGTTTCAAGTATCATATGAGGAGATACCAAGAGTCTAAGTTAGGCTCTCTCTCCATTGATTTATATGGTAATTGAAATTCATTCTTTTGTGCTTTTATGTTTCAAGTCATTTCATTTCTCATGCTTATGAATGAATCTTAGTTTAGTTTGGATTAGTACATGAGAGGACAATCAAGAGACTAAGTTATTCTCTCTCTCTACTTGAATCTAAACAATAATTAAGTTCATTCTTTTGTCTTCATTTTAAGTTTTTAGTTTCATGTAATCAATGATTTCTCTATGATACTGTAGGGAAGGACAACCAGGACCTCCTTAGTTAGGAGCCTCTTCCCTTGCATATTGTATTGAATCTTAAATAATTTAGTTAGACATAGAGTTAGTTGCCTACTCCTGCATATATTGTGCTGGCATCATCACAAGCTTATGAGTTTTCCTGGTCGATAATTTAATGCAGCAATTTAAGCCCAATAAATTGCCCAACATTTTGGCGCCGTTTCCAGGGATGGTGCTAAGGGATTAGGCATTAGGAATTTAATTCAGTTCTAGTATTTTTCTTTAAGACAAAATAATTTGTGAGACCGGGCGACAGCAGGATCTTCACAAAGAAGTTTAAGTTTGAGTTTTCAGATAGTTTAGTGTTTAGCTAGTTTTAAATTTCGTCTTTTCAAACCCCCCCCCCCCTGCATGAATAAAAACGAATCAATCGATTAGTATGCTCTCTTCCTGCGCTTCGTGCGATCAGGAAGATCAGAAAATCTATTGATTTCGTTCGAATAAAACTACTCTTGCTGGAGAACTAATGTGCAACAAGACAATAAAGAATTTTGTGAATAAAAAAAAAAACATCTTTAAATTTTTAGATGAAATTTTGTTTTTTTTAATTTTAGATTTAAAAAAAAAAAAAAAAAAACATTTAGTTTTTTAGTTTTAGAAACAAAATAAAAATTTAGTTTTTAATTTTAGATTACAAAAAAAAAAATTCCACAAAATAATAATACTATATGTATCATAACATATATTATTATTATTAACAAAAAAAACTAACCATTTTGTTTTTGTTAGATATTAAAAAAATTTAACCATTTTCTTTTGTTTTTAAAAAAAAAAAAAAAAAAAAAACCACTAATCATTTTTTGTTTTTTTAGATATTTAAAAAAAAAAAAACATTAATAAAAAAAAAAAAAAAATTAACCATTTTTTTTGTGTTTGTTTGTTGTTTGAGGAAGTCATTACCTGGACCGAACTCGCAATGGAGTTAAGATATTGGATTTAAGATATTGGATTTCTGATTGAACTCGCGGGGCTTAAAGATCCAATTCTTGGATATCCTCTCATGATCTGGTCTGATATATTCTTATGATCCTGTTCTTTGTCACATTGTTTTGATGATATTTACTCGTTTTCTGGATTCTTTTGATGGGGAAGACAAAAATATTTTTAGACGCTTAATATTAATATCTAAGGAGGTATCTCAACCTCTTTTTGTCCGCCTGTGCGCTATTCACTGGATACTCGGCTTGGAGAGTCTTTCTCTACGGAGGGAAAGAAAATCATTGCGCGTCTCTATGACATCTGGCTTATATCCATCAGTTTTTGATCCACTTTCATTGAAGGCCATAAAACTAGATGCTCTTGCATATTGCGCAGTTGATTTTGATCCATCTCTGAGAGATACCCGCCATCATTCTGCCACTGGGCCCGATACATCAATCACAATTGTTAATTTTTTATAATCAGGGGGACTTGGGGGACTTGGATCAAAGTAGTTTTATACCTCCTGATATATATGAATTAAGCGATTATCTGCATCAGTTTATACAGAAATCACCCCGAAAAATAGAGATGATCCGCATCAGAGGCCAAACATTTTGTTGAAGGCCTATCTCAGATCCAAAACAATTAACTGATGTCAAGAATTGCGAGGCATCCAATTGCAGTAGCAGACGCAGAAACTGCACGGCCCAGTGCCCTCATTTTCCTTGACAAAAGCATCTGTTAGTACCAAAACAAAAATCACTTGAAACTGCAGATTCCTACCGTTCTAACAGAGACTTTCGTCTATTCCTACGACATTTTATTCTCTGTTGTAGCCTCGACACTCTTGGGCGACACCTCTTCTTGCAAATCCACAGACTTATTTTGATTTTCAAGTCCTGAAGGTGTAGGGAAATCGTCCTTTGGAACTGCATCACTGACGTTTAGAATGTAATACCCGAGAGCTTGCACAACAAATCGAAAAGGTCATGCGCGCTCTCGGGGATTACTTGCAGGTTAAAGTTCATGCCTGCGTAGGTGGAACCAGTGTTCGCGATGATCAGCGTATACTCATGAGTGGAGTTCATGTTGTTGTTGGAACCCCGGGCCGTGTGTTTGACATGTTACGCAGGCACTCTCTTCGCCCCGATTGCATCAAGATGTTTGTGCTGGATGAAGCCGATGAAATGCTTTCCAGGGGTTTCAAAGACCAGATCTATGATAAATGGACAAGATGACAGCTCGTGACAGCTCGTGACCACACTGTCTCCGCTACTCATGGGGACATGGATCAAAACACCAGGGATGTCATTATGAGGGAATTTCGATCTGGATCCTCACGTGTACTGATTACAACTGATCTGCTGGCACGTGGTATTGATGTGCAACAAGTCTCACTAGTCATCAACTATGACCTTCCTACCCAGCCAGAAAACTATCTCCATCGAATTGGTCGTAGTGGCAGGTTTGGAAGGAAGGGTGTGGCAATTAACTTTGTTACAAGAGATGATGAGAGAATGCTACAAGACGTTCAGAGGTTCTACAATGTCGTTGTTGAGGAGCTTCCTTATCCCTTATGTGTCAATATTTAAGTTTTGTTTGGGTTTCTTTTTCTATTTTTAGTTTAATTTTGTTTTGTATTTATTGTAAAATATCCTATTTATTTATGTTTGGGATTTGTTTTGTATGTATTTAGTTATAATTTATTAATCATGGATATGTTTTGATAACATTTGATTTGTATTAACATATATATATGATTGTATCAATATATTAATATGGTTGTATTAGTTATGTTAATATATTAATTTAATATATTAATATGATTATATTAATTATACTAATATAGTAATATAATGATAATATATTATTTTTTGTTATCATTTTATATAAAAAATAATTATAAAAAAAAGGGAGTATATTAATATATTAATATGGTTGTATTAGTTATGTTAATATATTAATTTAATATATTAATATATTAATATGATTATATTAATATATTAATATAATTATAATATATTATCTGTTGTTATCATTTTACATAAAAAATAATTATAAAAAAAAATAAAAAATTCACAATTGTTGTTTAGAAGTCAACATTGGCATGTGAAGGGTACTGGCAGAAAACAAAATTTTGGGAGCATGAAAATTGAGAGAATCAGGGGAATTACGAGAGCATGATGAAAAACTTTGGAGCCACGAAAATTGAGAGCATCATGAGAACAGGAAAAAAATATAAAAAAAAAACAAATATTAAAAAAAAATATAAAAAATAAAAGAAAATAAAAAAAATTCACAAAATTCACGCCGATTTGAAATGGAACATTTGGAAGCATAATTTGAAAGAACATTTGGTGGATTATTTAAATGCTGACGAACTTGTTTAGAGTTGGCAAATCGATATTGTTGTATGCTTTTATAACGCACTAATCTGCAGGACACAACAAATCTATGATGCCAAACTTTTCGCCATGCACAGAAGTCAACTGACACAAACAGGGAGTATTACTCTTCATGGTTATTTTCACAAATGGATTGATATTAATATCATGATTAAGTCAATTTTAACACTTTGTTTGCCCTTAATTTGTTTTATTTGGTATGAAATTTTTGCGTAAGAATCATGAAGAAACTGGCCATTTCTTCTAGAGCACACTTATGTTTTCTTTGTACCAAGTTTTTTACAGGTTACAGGATAATCAAGTGATCATAAAGAGATTACATTGTGCACACAATTGGTCTTCAATCGACTAATTTCATGAAAAATTCTACAAACAAATCCATGTCCACAACCATTATTTTACACTCCCATTTTGCAAAAGATTTTCCACCAATTGTCCATGTCCATAAAGCATCCCATTTCCATATCCATTTTTCACAGCAAGAGTTCTTACTCATACACCATGCATTTCCTTATTGTCATTTTCCATGTCATTACCATTCCCCTTCATTTCCGCAATAAAACCCTGCTTGAGTCAAAGTCCTAGAGTCTAAGTATCATTGAAAAAACACATAGAGGCTTGCATGCCTTAATGGCAAGTACTCTTGCCAATGAAAAATGGGAGTACATTAATATCCCTTGTTCGTTGGATCTTGTAGGTGACTCGAACACGACAAATCTATTCGTACCTACAAAGATGTGTTAGGCATCCTGACTCCCATTGGAATCAATGGTGGGAGCTCTTGTGTTGGCTAGGGGCATTCATTAACGGCCACTAAGTCAACAACTTCTTGCTATGTTCGACATCGACACATTTAATCACATAGTAAGATTTGTGCCATCGAGTGTTGAAGACTTGAAGACCCATATTTTGTAGCAGATGAAGCCAATTTCTTTTCATTATTTTTCAGTTTGCCATCACTTGAGGACAAGTCAATCAATAAGGCTGGGAGGGAAATGTAACTTATATATTTTATATACCTTCCAAGCCTTATAGATTTTCAGCCATATTCAGCAGATTCATCATATCCATCATCCAGCAGCAGATACAACTTTCAGCCATGTTCAACAGACTCCTCAGATTCATCATCTAGTAGCAGAGGATCCAGCAGCCGATACGACAACACAGATCTATCTTTCATCCACAGCTTGAAGAAGTAGATTCAGAGCAGAATTGTGGCAGCTGCACATGCATGATTCATGCATGATTTTCCCAACCAAGTAAAGAGGACTATGAACAACAGTCTTTGCCGCCACACGTGCACAACTCTCATCCATTTTTGGAAGGGTAAGTTAAGGTATGATATTTTCTAACTTTTAACCATTAAATTCCTTGAAAAGTTAGAATAATAATTTTTGGAAAAACTTCACTTCCTTTTTCCTTGCTTTCCCCATTTCACATAATTTCCCAAATCATCTGTTTAAGGGGAAGGATACATCCACATTCATATATCACATTCTTAACCCCACTTACCTTCAAGCTATATTCACTATTTCATGAGCATACAAATGGCTTTGTCAAAAGTATTTAAAAGTTAATTGGATGCCAACAGAATCATGATTGTTACACAAGAACCAACCATGATGCATTCCAACAAAAATACTCTGCAATAAAAATCACATTATCAATATGCAAAGATCATACATTGAATGCAACAAACAAAATATGGTTGAAACACAAGAACCAACCAAGTTTTAATTCATCAAAATAACGCTTTGCAAAAGTTATGTAAATGATATCATGCAGAGTTTAAGCCAAAGCTCAAGTACCAAAAAGTAATGCAATAGATTGCATGAGGACATGCAATACCTTAAGTTTGGGGCAGATGTTGGGCCTCACAATGGTCCCTATTTTCACTACATTATTCACCAATATCTTCACATTTTACCTTCATGTCACCTCCATTCCACCTCCACATCATTCCATTTACTTCATTATTGAGTTATAACTATGTTTTTCCAAAGTTTATTAATTCTTAACATTTTTATGTGAATTTATGGCTAAAATTTAGAAAATAAGATGCTTATACTTATACCTAACAATTAGAATGAGTTTGTTGACATGTGTAGGCACAAAGGAAGCTTCCAGGGCATCTTTATGTGGCCTTGAATGATCAAATTCGAATTTGATAAGATAAACCTCATGGAAAAGATCATGGAGAGGATCATGGACCTCATGGAGGAAATCATGGAGGATAGGGTTATGTGTCTAGATGGTTGAGAAATGTATGGAACTAAAAGAGAGATTAATGGATCATCATTATGAGTTTGTTATCTCCTCTCATTGTATAAATATGAGTACCTCCTCCATCCAAGGGGAGGACTCTTAGAGCATTGTATCCAACTTATGATGGCATAGAATAAAGCTTCATTTTTCATATATTTCCACTATGTAGTTTTAGATTTAAGTTGTACATATATTTCCATTATGTAGTTTTAGATTTAATTTTCATTAATGTAGTATATGGAATAATTTGTCTTGTTCTTAAGAGAATTGAGCTCACTCTAAAAGGATGAGAGAAACATGTTATTTCATATTAGATCTTATTTCATTTAATTGCTTAGATGTTTGATGTTTGAGGATTTGTTTGAGATTGATGAATGAGTTTTAAATTAGAATGTTATCAGCATATGAGAGAACAACCAAGGGTCTAAGTTAGGCTCTCTCTCCATTTGATTTGCATGATAATTAAATTTCATTCTTTTGCTTTTATGTTTCAAGTATCATATGAGGAGATACCAAGAGTCTAAGTTAGGCTCTCTCTCCATTGATTTATATGGTAATTGAAATTCATTCTTTTGTGCTTTTATGTTTCAAGTCATTTCATTTCTCATGCTTATGAATGAATCTTAGTTTAGTTTGGATTAGTACATGAGAGGACAATCAAGAGACTAAGTTAGTCTCTCTCTCTACTTGAATCTAAACAATAATTAAGTTCATTCTTTTGTCTTCATTTTAAGTTTTTAGTTTCATGTAATCAATGATTTCTCTATGATACTGTAGGGAAGGACAACCAAGACCTCCTTAGTTAGGAGCCTCTTCCCTTGCATATTGTATTGAATCTTAAATAATTTAGTTAGACATAGAGTTAGTTGCCTACTCTTGCATATATTGTTCTGGCATCATCACAAGCTTACGAGTTTTCCTGGTCGATAATTTAATGCGGAAATTTAAGCCCAATAAATTGCCCAACAGTCGCTCTTGAACATGACACTTGTCTACATTCGTGTCTGGGTGGGGACATCTCATCTTGTTTTTACACTTGCCTCCGTGGGTTTGGGTTATCCTATTTGACCTCTCATTTGCTCATTGCCTTGTCACCATGACCCCTGATCATTTAATGTCAAAAACTGCCAAGTGCACTGTTGTGCCGCTGATATGTTCAAGAGAAGTTGACCTCTGCAGAATACTCAACCTCCCTCTAATACCTCATGCAAAATATCTTATCCTTCTTTGTCTCGTGTCGATTATGTGGGAAACATTATGGCCCACCTTCGATCAAGGTCCCTTCCTGTCGACTTCAGCTCATTATCCAGGAAGTTGACCTAGAGACTCCCTTCAGGTGCCTTGGAGCCTGCATGCCTCAATGGCAGGTTCTTCGTGTTTGACACGAGGTTTTCATCATTGGCCTCTGATCGAATGATTCTACGGGTGTTCGATGTCGGCTCACTGATTCGCACGCCGTAGATTGTACCTATAGTACCTTGAGGACCATTGTCCTTATTGGTGGTACCTCTCGCGTCTGTTAACAGTTTTCATCATTGACTGGTAATCCGACAATGTTCTTGCATGTTCGACTTCAACTCCTATATTCGCATGCTTGGACTTGTACTTTGTTCGGGTCGAGATGGAGTGCAAGACCCTGGATTTTGTCTGTTGAGATCCAGGTTGTGATTTTGTGGATTATTATGATCATTACATGACTCGTTGATGGATGGCTGCGACCATACCTGAGTCTTCATGGATGGCTGCGACCATACCTTTATTATCATCATGGTCTCATTAGCTGGGTGGCTGCATCCATACCACAGACCTCTTTCATATGTCTTTTGGATGGTTGTGCCCATACCTAGAGTACATGTAATTGATTATCAGAGATATCAGTTGTACTTGCGTGCAGGTTCTTCCTGGTGGTGTTCCAGTTCAATCAGTTTTGTAAAGCATTTCACCCCTCCCACTCTCTCAGGCTTCATACTTTGGGGGGCATCTGTTACACAGTAATTTGTCACTGCCTTCATCCCAGTCTTCCTACTGTGTCATGAGTCCAAATCATTCATGCTCATGCTCTCCGATGTTTCCAAATGACCCACTTTTCCAAAGTTTTTGCATCATTGCGACTGTTGTCAAAATAGACGCGCTGATGAGTGCTCCAAAACAGACCTAACGCACTGCCATCGCGTAAGTACACATGATTCCCTCGATGGTTGAATTTCATGAGACAATGCGACTGTTGCTTGTATTTGATCATGCTGACATGACTTTCTCCGTTATGCAGTAGCGATGTCAGCGCTCCAACATAGTTATGTACTCGTGATGATCTAGTCTGGGCGAGTTTGTTCTAACAGCCGGCCTTCCAGATGACTCCAGACCTGGTTGTTGGCCTTGTATATGTCACCCTCCATTCTCTGGCATGTCTGTTTCATCATTTGAGCCACCTTCCTTGGAGATAAGCTCATCTTCCCACCATTCATGGAGACTCCTTCTCCTATTTAAGCCTCCACCATTGCTATGGGCTGCTAGTTTGGAATTCATAGTGTTTGGAGTGTTGCTGATAGTGTTGTGAGCTTGATAGGTAGCTGGTGTGACAAATGTGGGATTGTTAGAGAGCTTAAGGAAGGTTGTGAAGTGTTTTGATCTTGTGTAAACTTGTGAGTGAGAGAGTTTTGTCTTGGGAGATCTACCTTCAAGGGTGAATGCTTGAGGAACTTGCTGGCTGGACCCTCTTGAGAAGGATTTGACATCAGAACTATGGTTTTATTCTTCTTTGTTTATTAGTAATAGACGACTATCATTATGGTTCCACTCTTATTGTCTTTATGATGGTGATTGAGTTATATCGTTTCTGACTGATATATAGTTGCATCTATTGGATTTTATGCTTATGTTTGTATCGTTCTTTGCATGTGCAGGTGTCCGTTCACGAGGATTGTGGGGATTGTGACCAGCCGGAGCAAAGGAACTGGAGCGACAAATCCTCTACAAGTACTAGCCTTTGAATACAGGTAGGCCTTTAATTTTCAATTAGGAACCTGCGTGTTAGCGTTTTTTGATTGTTGCTATACCCTATTTGGACTAGTAGGGATCGCCTCTGTCCGCAGAGGGGATTTACCTCCACAACACCATGGTCCTAATTGCAAATAATCTGTAGCTAGCACTTAGATAGCTTGCTGCCCAAGAGTAAGAAATTTCACATTTTGAGGATATATTTAGGCTGCTAAGAGATGATAATATACATGCCTGCTAAAGGAGATGAAACAATGCCACATAGCTTGAATATTAGAGAATATCACTTCCCTCAAAGGTTGAGAGAGGCACTCAATAGGACACCTATGTATAAGCAATCAATGTAAAGGTTGAAGGTCAATTGGATAGGCCTAAAACTCAGTCCACCACTACTCTTAGGGATGCTAGAAGGGAGAAAAGAAGAAGAGGAACAAAGGTAGTGGGAAGAAGTAGAAAGGAAATCAGGCTTCTATAAACAAGAATAAGAGACCATAACAAAAGAATGGGATGTTGGAGAGGCTACAAGAGCCATGAAGGACATGGAAATTGACTAAGTTGCTCAGAGGATGAGCAACACTTCAGTAGGAGGGTGATGATGAGCCTCATTATTGAGTAAT
The DNA here is from genome assembly GCA_031772625.1 of Pinus tabuliformis. Taxonomy (NCBI): domain Eukaryota; kingdom Viridiplantae; phylum Streptophyta; class Pinopsida; order Pinales; family Pinaceae; genus Pinus; species Pinus tabuliformis. The sequence continues at coordinate 1,674,997,853 of CM062820.1, forward strand.
TATATGGGCCTTAATTGGCCTTAATTCACCTCCTAGATTAGTCAAACCAACTATTCTCACAACTTATTACATATTTTGATTACATTTTGTTTATGAAATGAGTTAGAGTTGGATATTTGGCTTTGTGGTCTAATGTGCATGTAATACAGGAATAAAGGATAAAAGCAAGGAAAAATGCAGGTATAAAGGATAAAATAAAATCACTATGGCAAAGACCTTGGTAAAGACTTAAATGGGACAAGGGAAAGTAACTATAGGAGGTAAATCCTCCTCATTTACTTCCCCTCCATTCGAATATTCCACCATCAGCTCGGAATGCACACAAACATCACTTTGAAGACTAAAAGACCACCAAGCAAGGGAAATGGATAGAAAATAGTTTATCTTAAGTTGGGAGCCAAGCATCCTTAATGGGAAGGACGTCATTAGAGACATAAAATGTATAATAGAGAGGCTTATGACCTTAGTAGGATTCATAATTCCATTGTAAAACTCTGTTTTATTTTTGAGCTACAAAGACTTGTGATAGTTTTCTTTGTAATCCATGGTTTTTCTAATAAGAATGAGTTCTGTTTAAACCAGCTCTGAGTTAACTCTGAGGGTTGAAGCTCTTGGGTTAGGGCCTGACCCAAGTAGCCAAAGCTCCTCTTCAATGTACATATCTGCTAGCATAATAGTTTTGTTCTGTTTATTTGCTTAAGTAGTTTCATGGTTTGCTGATTCATTTGCTCAAGTAGTTTTCTGGTTCTGATTCATTTATTTAAGTAGCTTTCTAGTTCTGTTCATTTGTTTGAATATCTTCCTGTTTTTACTCATTTTCTTCAGTAGCTGCATTGGTGGTGAGCACCAGTATTGCAGCAATAATGTTGCAACTCCTGGGTTGCCTACTTTACTCTTATCAACTCAGTAGTTCATAACAAACTTGGAAGCATCGGTGTTGTATGCACAAGTACCCATTCTTACTGCAGGTTGTCACTTGGTCAACCAACGCAAGATCACTAGGAGCCCAAGCCAACTTCTATGGATTCTAGAGGAATCTCTATATGTGATGAAAGGAGAGAAAGATTACTCTACAGATACTACTCTAACTGCAGAAAGGAGAAAGACAGAAATGTAAAGCAAACCTAGTAAACCCTACTTAACTAACTAATCCTACTTTTGCAGAAAGCACTATGAACCATGAAAGGAATTCCATTACCTACTAAAGGAAGTAGACAACATCTACTTGAGTTATTTCTGGAAGTAAATAAGTGAAAAACATCTTTTTGGATTTTTATGTATTTTTATGTGAATTTGACATGCATGTAATTTATTGTGTGTGAATGTGGCAGCGAATAGGTGGCGTTGGAGGGTGTTTTTGGGACTTGAGAGGATGTAGGATGGTGTGGATAGGTCATATAAGGTCTCAGGTGGCCTTCTGGAGGCTTTTCCCACACTCGGTCTTCAAAAGAAAGCCTACAGGAAAATCTACAGGAGGACATAGGAAATCTACAAGAGGAAAACATGGAACTACAAGAGGCCTACAGGAGGAGGCCGACATAAATTTTCATTGTTTTGATGGTGTGAGAGAGGGTGGAAAAGGTGGATGAAGGTTGGAGGGTGTTTTTGGGACTTGAGAGGATGTAGGATGGTGTGGATAGGTCATATAAGGTCTCAGGTGGCCTTCTGGAGGCTTTTCCCACACTCGGTCTTCAAAAGAAAGCCTACAGGAAAATCTACAGGAGGACATAGGAAATCTACAAGAGGAAAACATGGAACTACAAGAGGCCTACAGGAGGAGGCCGACATAAATTTTCATTGTTTTGATGGTGTGAGAGAGGGTGGAAAAGGTGGATGAAGGTTGGAATGGGGTGTTAGGGAACCTAGGATCTACCAAGAATCACTAGGAGAGAGAGACGATTGGGTTTGCTCACGGAGAGAAGAAGAAGCTCTATGGAAAATGCAGGAAACTAAGGCAGAATTAAGGTGAGACTTGGGCGACCTATAGGGCATGGATCAAGTGGAGGATGGGATGGCTGATAAGATGGCCTACTACAAGAAGAAATCCACTGCAAATGAACTGACAGTCAACTAATCAGATCAAGCAAGTAATGAAATAAGTGCATCTAGAAAAACAGAGTTTTGCATCAAAGTAGTCCAAACCATGATCTATGAAAGGAAATGCTGAGAAGTGTTGCAAGAAAGGAAAGAATGAAAGAATACTACTGAAAATAAATAAGTGAGCATGATGAAGAAGATCTGAAGCAAAACAGAACTAGACTATTAACCTACTAAAAAGCTACAAACACTAGAAGTCCTATGAATGAGGAAAATCTGTGTTTTTGGGGCAGCAAGAGGGTCTTTGCCTCAAATCATGGTCCCAAAGGGAGGAAGAGAGGCCAAGGCACTATCAATAGAATTTTTAATCTTCTTTTTATTACTGCTTAACCTACTATAGAGAGCACAAATGGAAGCAAACTACTAAATCATCAAAAGCAACCTATTCTTAACCATAAAAGAAATACAACTAACAACAACCTAATCTACAAACTGAAATAAACATACAAATACAATTAAAGAGGAGCTTGGCTACTTGGGTTGGGCCCTAACCCAAGAGATTCATCCCTCTGAGGTAACTTAGTGCTAACTCAAAAAGGATTCCATCTTTATCTCCAGAATAATAGCAAGATTACATGAAACTGTCACAAAATAATAAGCTCGAAGTTGAGGAGAGTTTACATAAGCAAAAATCCAGCAAAAATCCAACAAAAATCTGACCCTAGTGAGGCCCTAGGCCTCTATACTTATACAAATGAAGCTACCAATGGCTTCCTTAAAATCAGGGAGGCTTGGCTCGCAAAACTTGAGATAATCATCAGTCATCCTCTACTTGCTCGGCTGCCTTCTAGTGCATGATTTGGCTGCTTGTACTCCGAGCTGAATGAAGGGGAATTACAAGTGAGGAGTAATAAATGAGTGGGATTCCCTCCTATAAGTCCTCTCCTTTATCCACTTCGAGTTATTGCTACCATTTGTCCACTGGATCCTTGACTTTGACCTCAAAAATCATCAATAATCTGCATTAAACACATGTTAAACCACATGGCATCATAACTAACTCAACTCACTCCATAAGCATAAACATAATCAGAAAATCATACAATAAGCTAAGAGAATGGTTGATTTGACTAGGTTAGGAGGTAAAATGAGCCCATATAATTACCCATTTATGAGGCTCATCATCACCCCCCTACTGAAGGTGTTGCTCATCCTCTGAGCAACTTAGTCCATCTCCTCATATTTTATGGCCCTGGTGGCCTCCCTAGAATCCCAAGCTTCTGATGTGGTCTCCTCTTCCTTGTCATGGAATCCTGCCTTCCTTTCTATCTCTTCCCACTGTTCCTCCTCTTCTTCTTCTCTTCTGCCTTCTAGCATGCCTAACAACAGTGGGGGACTTAGTTTGAGGCCAATCTAGTTGACCTTCAGCCTCTGCATGGAGTGCTTGTACATTGGCACTCTTCTTAATGCCTCCTTCATCCTCATGGGGGAATGATATTCCCTAATCTACAGACTATGTGGTAAGGTGTTCCATCTCCTCATGCATGCATGCACACAGTCATCCCCAAGTAGCCTTTACATATCCTCAAAGTGTGCAATGGCTTGTGCCTGATCACTTATATATCTATGGGCAATCTGATGATTATTGGAAAGTAGGTTGTGTGTGCTGATGAGTGCCATTTGATCTGATGGCTCAACTCTTATCATTAATGGCTCATTCTACTCTTTTATCATCAATCTTCTTATTTCTACTACCCTTAACTCTTCATGGTTCATCCATGAGGCCATGGCCATTAGTTGCAGGTCCCCTAGCCTGGCATTAGGGTCACACACATTCATGTCTGTGAGGGCCATGTTATGTAGGTAGAATTCTGCCATATTTTCCTTATCCTCTGATGTGCTTTTTTCACACAGATCCATAAACTACCTGTAATCTTGGAAAGGCATTGTGCCTCCTTGTTCCAAAGTCTTTATCTGAAATTGTAACCATTGGTCCTTGAGATATAGGCCATAGGATTTTTTTGGTGTTCTACATTGCAATGCCTCCATGGACAAGTTGGCCAATCATGCTAGCTCGGTCTCTTTCTCATGCAGCTTCTTCCTTAGCAATTCATTTTCAGTTTCAAGGTGGCTTCTTGTAATTTTTTCCCTGTGTCTGATAGCACTCAACTCTCTACCCATTTCTCTGAGTTTGTTTTCTATATGGCCAATATCCTCAACTCCTTTGGATTTGGCTATTTGCATCCACCTATGTGTCCTTATTCTCTATTTCTCTAATTCAAAGAGTAGTGGAATTGCAAATTTTTGTGGAATTATCCTTCCTCCCTCAAGTAGATTGTAGTAGGAGGCAAGACTAGGCTGGGGCTCAGGTTCTTGTAGCTCTGTTTCTTGCTCCTTTACTTGTGGCTATCCTTCCATCCTTTCCTCAAGCTTTTGGGTCTCTTGTAGTTTGACAGTGTTTCCTGTAGAACTGTCTAAGCCTCATGTAGGAGTGTTTTTTGGTCATGTAGTTCTACCTTTTCTTTCCATGTGGTAGATCTAGGAGTCCCCCTTTCATATGTGATAGGTGCCTTGGAAGGGGATTCTTTTCCTTGGGCAGAGGGTGAATATTCAATTGTAATTGGCACTTTTGAAGAGGGCCGAGGTTTGCCTATTTTGATTTTTGTGCTCTTCCTAACCCTGAAATACATGGAGGCCTGCTTGAGCTAGCCACTCTAAATTCCCTACTTGAACTTTAGTGCTGGAGTCAATGAGGGACTTCAGGAGGAAGTAGGGTATGCTGAGCTTCTGAGGGGCTGGAGTGTCCATGCCATACCTTAATTCATGAAGGAATCTAAAGTGATAACCATAGACAATCTTGTACCTCCCCTCATAGGAAATGTATTTGATTATTTGGTAGCTAACCTCATCCCAAGGATATGGTATGCTAGCCCTTATAATGCCATTTTTATCCTCTACAGGGGTTTCATTGTTTTGGAAAAAGTTTTTCTTGGCAGCCTGGCCAATTGGTTTCTCATCCTTACTCCAAGGCAACCCAAGAGGAAGGGTAGTGACCCTACTGATAAATTTGGGGGCTATCTCCATGGAAAGACCTCTATAAAGGTGACAGTGGCATGAGTTCTTATGTGGGGTACTAGAGAGAGAGCAAACTCCTGGGCAATCTCCTCATCAAACCCTCAGAATTTCTCAAAGAAATTCATCCAATTTTCCCTTGTGAAGATGTCCACCACTTGTGGATGTGCATGGAGCCTGGTGGAGTTGGTGGGCTCCTTTCTCATAAATCCTCCTGTAATTTTGTTTATACTCTTTTGGGAAAAAAAAGTGGAGATGGAGACAACCATTTTTAATAAAAATAGAGAAACAGAGGAGCTTGTGTTTAAAAAAAAAGCAGAATTTTTTTATGTATTCCCTCCTCCTAAAGGCTTTATTTCCTCCTCAAATTGAAACCACTGCTTGCATATATTGATATTCAATAGGGGAATGCATGGAACTACCTCTTCAAACCTAAAATTGTGCTAAAACCCGTGTTTTCTCCCTTCAAAACAACTCACTGCCCCTCCTGTAGAAGTCTACTGTCCCTCTTGTAGAATTCCTGTAGGTTCTCCTGTAGAACCTGTAAGTGCTCCTGTAGAAAACATTGAGAGTAGGAATATGGGAGAGATCGATGGAGGACAATGGTTACAAGGCTATGGGGGCACAAGTAGACTGTTGTAGCTAAGTTACGAGGAGAGAATGAAGGAAAAGGTGGTGAGAGTGCTCAGGGAGGAGTACTTATTACCCTTTATGGATATTTCCAGTGATGGGGGGTGAGCTGGAAAAGTATACGTTGGCCATATTCGGAGCATTGGTCCCCACCTGCCTTGTCATCATGGCCCCTCCTCGTAATCATCCCTCATGATTGCATCAAAGTTCACACATCCTCCACTACCTGTCCTTGACATCTTTCTAGAGTTGATTGTGCGCACGTGTGGGTGACATCTCGGATAAGTGGAGTCAACTAGATGAAGGTGGCCAAGTTAACTAGCCACCTTTCCCTCATTCAACCTCAACCATCTCTTTGTTTTCGCACGACCTCTAATTACACAAATGCAAATAGAGGAGCGGGTTAGTTACTGACCTGTGATCCGAATGTATTTGTTGTGAGGTGTTGTGGCTCTCTCTCCCCTACATGCCTTGATTTCTTTTGATGCATGTTGTCTTCTTGCTGATGTGTAGCTGTGTCTTGTGTTGGTTCTTCTCTGGCTGGGTCTGAGTATCAAGTTCCTTCTCAGCCTTCATGTGTGCATTCTCCTACTACTGGTGCTAGGTTTTGATGGGATCAACTGGTACAGGAATTCCTATAGGAGCTCATGTAGCTGTTTCTCCCCTTGAAACTTCAGCTTCTTTCTATGCTTGGAGCTTTGAGGAGGATGCCAGAGATGTAGATAGATATGGAGAGGTAATAGGTAGGCTTCAGGTGAGGTGGATGGTGCTGCTTCCTCTCTTATTTTTTTGTTTTTCTTCTTTTCCTTAAAAACTGTTTTTTTCTTTGTTTTTCTTGGACAGGAAGAAAAATGATGCTTGGGGTGTGATGCAGGCTTGGAAATGATGGCAAGGAGGTTTGAAGACTGTAGGAGGGTTTGTAAGTTCTTTATGAAGCTTCCCTGTCCCTCAAACTTCCTTTTATATCCATTTCTAGCTCTCTGTAATTCCTACAGGAGCCTCCTATAGAAAAAAGAGAGCCTCTTGTAGAAAACATATTTTTTTGAAAAAGAAGCACAGTGGGGTGAAATAAATGCCAAAAATGATGGATAAAAGTGTGGGAAGGTAGGATAGGTGTTGGAGTGGATGTCAAGGGTTCCCTTGGAACCTTCTTCTGCTTCCTGTAGTCCTCTTGCAACCTGCAATGCAAATGAAAATTCACTTTTCTTTTTCTCTCTCTTTTTTTTTTGAAAACAACTAGGGTGCCTCAGGGAGGTTTTCACCCTAATTTCCTACCATGGGTGCCTCCAAGGGAGGTTTTCACCCAAGGATCTTATTTTTTCTCTCTTTTTTTTTTGACATCACTGGGCCGCCTTAGAAGAGGTTTTCAACCCAATGATGGGACTCAAGCACCTCATGGAGGTTTTCACTTGAGTCCTTATTTTTTATTTCATTTTTCTTTTTCTTCAGTGAGTGGGTGAAGTGGAGGCTAAGACATGCTCCACTACCATCACTATCTTATTCAAATTTTCAATGAACTCTCACTTGGAGAGGGGTTTCTTGTAGACTTTCAGCTAGTGTCCATTGACAAGCATGGGGATGGCTTCATCATCAATGGTTCTAATCAAAACTGAACTATTGTCATTGTATTTCTCCATAGTGTAGGGTCCCAGCCATTTTGTCCTTAGCTTTCCTTTGAAATCTTTGTATCTTGAATCATAGAGTAGTGCCCAATCTCCCTCTTGGAATTGCTTCTCCTTGATATTTTTGTCATGCCATATCTTTCTTTGAAGGCGAACTACCTCTGTATGGAGAAGGGCCTGTAATTTGTGTTCATCCAGTCGATTGAGCTAAAGTAATATTTCTTTCTGTGAGTGGCTGAGGTCTAGGTCCAGCGGAGCTGCCATCCTTAGGGTATTGAATTCAAATTCTATTGACAACAAATATTTCTTCCCATAGACCAGCTTATAGGGTGTGAACCCTGTGGTGGTTTTCCATGTTGTGTTGTAGGCCCAAGTGGCCTCAACTAGTTTGTCCGCCCAGTCTTTTCTGCTTCTGCGCACTACCTTTGTCAGGATCAATTCCAATGCTCTGTTAGTGACCTCCACCTGCCCATTGTCTTGTGGATGGTAAGGGGTCGAAGTCCTGTGCTTGATTCTATGATGTGTGAGCAGGTCTTCAATCAAATTGGAAGTGAACAGACTACCTTGATATGTGACCAACTCTCTTGGATACCCAAACTTGTAGAATATGTTCTCTCTCAAAAACTCAACTACTTTTTCCTCTGTTGCCGATTTGATTACTTTTGTCTCTACCCACTTTGTTAGGTAATCGGTGCACACAATGATGTATTGTTTCTGCTTTGAAGGAGGGCTAATATGACCCACAAAGTCCATGCCCCACTTCTCAATTGGCTCAAAGGTCACTTGAGGTTGCATGGGAATCTCATCCTTTGGAGTAGTTTTCCCCATCCTTTGACACCAATCACACTGACTAGTATATCTTCTCACATCTTGATGAAGAGTAGGCCAGTAGTAGCCTGCTTGCAATATCTTGAAGGCAGTTCTTTTTGCTACAAAATGACCTCCACATGGCCCATCATGACAGGTCAGGAGGATGTCAAAGACTTCCTCCTCCCTGACACATCTTCTCAAGATCTGATCTGGGCCAAGTTTGAAGAGATTTTCCCCAATCCAGGTGAAAGGGGTGTTTTTCCTTACTATCTTCCTCTTCTCTTTTGAGGACAAGTGTGGTGGGAACTGTGCCGAAACCAAGTAGTTTGCAAAATCAACAAACCATGGGGAGAGTACTGAGATAGCGAATAGGTGTTCATATAGCATTTGGTCATCCACCATTCCTTCTTCACCTGCAAGAAAATTTACTCTAGACAAAAAGTCAGCAACAACATTTTCTTTACCAGGCTTATCAATAATGGTTAAATCAAACTGCTGCAGTAAAAGCAACCATCTAATAATGAAAGCATTTACATCTGGTTTGTTCATTAAATATCTAATTGCAGCATGATCAGTGTGCACAAAGGTTTGATAGCCTATGATATATTGTCTGAATTTGTTTAGGGAATGCACGACAGCTAGGAGTTCCTTCTCGGTCACTGTATAGTTTAACTCTACCTTTGACAAGTTTTTGCTTATAAAGTATATGGCATAAGGTAAATTTTCATCAATTTGTCCTAAGGCTATTCCTATTGCTTTTTTCAAGGCATCTGTGTGAATTTGGAAAGGTAGGGCCCAATTTGGGCCTCTCAGAATTGGGGCAGTCACGAGCTTTCTCTTCAAAGTATCTAGGGCTTCTTGATAGTTTTACGACCATATGAACTCGACATCTTTGCCTAGGAGGAAAAACAAAGGAGAGGCTAGCTTGCTGAAATATTTAATGAATCTCCTGTAATACCCAGCTAAACCTAGGAAAATTCTGACATCTCTCACTTTTTGAGGAGGTGGGACCCTTTGGATGATGGAAATTTTGTTGGGGTCCACCTGTAGTCCTTGTTGAGATATTGCATGACCTAGCACGGTCCCTTCAGTCATCAAGAATTCACATTTTTACAGATTGGGGGATAGGATCATCTCAATACACTTATCTAGAACTTTTCCTAAGTTATACAAAGCTTCCTGAAAGTCAGAGCCATACAAAGTAATATCATCCATGTATATTTCTACTGCATTGTGAACCAGTTCGAAAAATATACTCAATACCGCTCTTTGGAAAGTGGCTGGAGCATTGCACAAACCAAAATGAAGGACCCAATATGAAAAGGTGTCCCAAGGATAAGTGAAAGTGGTCTTATCTTGGTCTTTCGGGCTGATTTGAATCTGATTGTACTGGCTAAACCCATCTAGGAAAGAGAAAAGCTTTTTCCCTGCTAGATCGTCTAACACTTGATCTATGAAAGTGTTGTGGCCAGCAACACCCCCCCTTATTCAATTAAGTATCAACCATGATACTGAATTGTTATAGACATTTTTGTGCCTTACAGCATAGAGCATGAAATGTCAATAATCTAAGGGATCCAAAGTCCCTAAGCATGTTGTTCTTACCCTTAGAAGAACAAGGTCAGCAAACCACAGCACTACAAATCAGTTCTCCACTGAAAAACACTCAAAAACAGGTCAATTTTGGATCAAAGCAGCTGCTCCAAAGGCTACCTGCGTTGCATAGCAGGTGCAACAAAGGCTACCTGCGTTGCATAGCAGGTACAACAAAGGCTACCTGCGCTGGGCGTACCTTGACATGTGGAGGAATCTTTCTCTCAATGTGCCAGTGCCCAGGAAGCTTCCAGAAAGACACTTGATCATAAGATTCGCCTAATGATGAGTTAAGAGCTTCTAAAACTCCAAGTGGAAGACAGAAACTCCAAGTGAAGAACTGAAGAACAACTGGAGATGAAGAGGACAACAAGTCACACATCAAGCTGGCTTATCTTCACTCCAAAACTCTATATAAGGATCTCATCCCATGGGATCTGGAGGGAAGAATTCAGTGCAAAGAATCGATGTTGGTTTGCAGTTGAGAGTATTGGATGATTTCTTGAGGGAGGTGAAGAAGAGATTTCTCTCCGTCGGGAAGGTGATGCTGGATTGGACCTCGCATGGTTGTATCACCGCCTGAACCTTACTTCCATATATTAATAAAGCATTTGGGGTTCTTCTATTCGCATGTGTTTCAATGATGTATTGTCTTACTTGCGTTTTTTATTTATGCTAATCCTTGAATCATTTATGCATGCATGCTTCTCGTAGTTTCCTTTTCTTGTCTTATTTGCAGGATCTCGTGTAGCTGGGCCCGTGAAAAGACTTGGAGCTGGGAGCAAGAGGCAAACAAAGGAGATTGGATCGACCATTTGCGCAAGACATCGGTAAGTGGATCTCTCCCTTTTATCTCTTGCATGTTATAAAGAAGAAACTTTAGATAGCTTTGCTTTCAGCTGTTGCTAAGGAACTGTCACCCTTAGAGTGGGTTAGGGTCATTCCGAGTTGGATACTTTCCCCCACAACATGAATGAATGGGGACCCTTAGTTAATTTTTAGGAAAAGCAAGAGTTTCTTCTTGAAGTCACAATCATACGCTTAGGAAAAGCCTTTTGGATATTTCAAGCCTAAGTCTATGATAAAAGAGAAAACCTTTAAGGTCGCATTGCAAAAGATAGGAAACACCTTCATTTCCCTTTTTATGCGCACCACCCTTGTGTTAATAATGACATCGCATCGCAAAATAGTAATGTTCATAAAGAAAAACTTAAAGATTCGCCGATCTGCGATCATGCCGATCGCTAGATCGCATATCGCAGAAATGAGCCAGACAAGATTTGGTAAACATCAAATTTCTGCGATCTGCGATATTACGATCGCTGCGATGCCACATCCATACGATTTTTGATGATGCGATTAGCGATCGCGCGACATGCGAGGTTACGCCATCAAATCATAAATCACCGCGGTACGAATCCTTCGGGCGCGCCATTCAAAGAAAAGCCACTTACTATAATCTGACCCAAAATCATGCGCTTTTAATGATAGTAAATGAATTAGTTGTCAGTTATTAAGTGGATTAAAGACGCGTGCCTTGGTAGAGATTTGCTTCACGTAAGGTGGCATATTTGATTTATCTGTTGCATTTAAAACTCTCCCATCACCTTTCTGGATCAGTCATTTCCATTTCACTCGTAATCTGCAGGAACAAAATGCTAAGACGACTCAGACATAAACACAAAGAGAAATGGGAAAGAAAAATAAAGCTCAAAGCTCCGAAGCGAGGGATAAGACCAAGGAGATGGTGCCCCTATACACAGACACAACCTGTAACAAAGACGCAGGGATATCAACATGGGAAGGCATGTACAGGCTGCTAGAGGAAGAAAAGCCTAGAATAATGAAGGTGACTACTGTTACGGGTGCACCACGCTCTTCTGAGGCATCATTGGAGGACCTAGCATGTTCATTCCTTCACAGAATAGCGGCAAGACCCAAAATTCTACCATACACAGATATGATCAAGTGGATACTGGATGATGCAGAATTAAAGAACAGACAATTCAAAGTTCATGGACATGGGCTCGTAGGATCGTTTGTTGCGCAAGATTTGAAGCTTATGTATCACCTTCCTGAACTGCAAGCGACCTATAATGCACAATTTGTTAAGAAGTTCGCGACGGAGAATCCAGATCCATCAGACACCACTAAAGAATGGTCTAGAAGAGACGAGCCGCTAAAAAAGGATAAAAACGGTATGTACAGCACTGGTTCCCTCACCTCTCCATATTGTTTTGTTGCGGCTATGCTCTGTAGGTTATTTGGGATGCCGGATATCAACAAGTTTTCATCTGAATGGCTGCCATTAATTGATGCTGCCACTAACGCCGACATCCTAGATTGGGCCAAAATCCTTTCAGATACTCTATACACGGTTGTTCTCAATTACTGGTCTAAGAGATCCTTCTCTCAAAGGGTCTATCCTCCTTTTTATCTGTATGCCTATATTATGGATTCTGTTTGTCTTGTATATGAATTCCCTATTATGGGTTGGAAATGGACTACCCAAGACCCATTGCCCATCCATGTTTATCATAAGATCTTATGGGATTCCCAGTTTACCCCTCACTTTTACCAGATTTTCCATGGGCTTATTTTGCCCCTATATAGAATGATATATGATAAGGACCCCCCAAGGTGCTCTCCCGAGGCCCAAATTGACATCATCCTGTTGTGGGGAAAAGTATCCGACTCGGATGACCCTATCCCTACTCTAAGGGTGACAGTCCTTAGCAACAACTGAAAGTAAAGCTTTGATATTTTCCTTTATGAAAGTACAGAGAAGGAAGAAAAGATTGACCAACCGATGTCTTTCGCTTTTGTCGATCCTGTCCTCTCTCTTTGTCTCTTGTTCCCAGCTCCTTGCTCCCTTTGTCGGCCCAGCTACACACAGATCCTGCACAAACAAGAGAGGGAAAACTACAAGAAACATGTACTCATAACTGATGCATGGATTAGAGTGAATCAGATATACAAGTAAATACAATACATCAATGCAATACAAGTATATAGGGGAACATTCAAAGCTTTATTGATAGAAGTAAAAGGGTTCTGAGAAGGTTACAACCATCAATGGCTCCAATCCAGCAGCACCTCCCCAGCAGCAAGAAATCTCCTCTTCACCTCTATAAAAGAAATCACCCAATAGCTCTAACTGTAAACCAACAGCACTTCCTTGCTTTGCACAAAATTCCCGCCTCCTTAGACCTCATAGAAGAGCTCTATATATAGGAAAGAAGAAGAGAGGATGAGTCAGCTTGAGACTAACATAAAGCTGCCTTGTGTCCTTTCCCTCTTCAGTTAAACGTCAGTTCTTGAGTCCACTTGGAGATCCTTGCTTACACATGGAGATCAAGTACCTCTTACTCATCACAGGGCGAATCCCTTGAACCAAGTGTCAGTTTGGAAGCTTCCTGGGCAATTGAAACCTTGCAGAATGACTGTGCCATTGGCCAATCTCGCCCAGCACAGGTAGCCTTCATTAGATTTGACTTTCAGCGCAGGTACAAGGAGGAGCAGTTGCATTCCAGCGCAGATGCTCAGTGGAGCAGCTGACATGATCCAAAAATAGCCTGTTTCTGAGTGTTTTCAGGTGGAGAACTGATGGGAAGTGCTGTGGTTTGCTGACCTTGTTCTTCTAGGGGTAAGAACAACATGTTTAGGGACTGAGGATCCCTGTAATTATTGACATTTCATGCTCCATGCTGCGAGGCACAAAAATGTCTATAACACATCCCCATCGCGAGATGGTTTGGGGAAGAATGGTTTACTTACATTAGAGTTTTTGGAAGCACTGTACCTCCACATGTCCTACCCCTATATATCCCTGATAAACTTTTGGCCCGGGAAATCACTTATCAAACCTGTTCTGAAGGCGGCCTGACCAAAGACCTAAAGGACAAGAAGAAGGCCATATGGCCTCAATTTCCCATAACTTGTGGGGCCTTCTCTTTGTTCGATGTAGGACACGCTTTTGGTGAAGTGGAGAATGTGACGTGTCTTCAGTTATTTAAGTTCCCAGCGAGGCCATTCGACCCAAATGATGTGGCCCAAGAATTCACAACGAACGTCAAGATAAGAGTGTTCTCTGGAAAGAAAGATCCGTTTGATGATCTGTTTCAGAGTAAAAGTTCGCTCAAAGAAATTTTGCAGGAAGCTCAGTCGAGGTTGTCTCCAGATGACCTCCAAAAATTCACGTTATATAGAGAAAGAAGGCTGGCCAGTATACCACTAGAGAGGCTGCGACTACCTACTAGGGAACCAACTCCAAGCATTAGCATCAGTGAAAACTCTAGCACTTCCAGGTCTAAGTCCAACGCCGCACAAGAAGTATCTGAGCATCCTGAAGAGTCTGGTCACGAACAAAGAAAAAATGAAGAAACAACCAAAGACACAGCTCAGTCGAGTGCAATGTCTCAACAGCAAGTTATCGCCTCACCACCAAGAGATGTCCCCGCTCCTGTCATCGAAGCACCACTTGTCATGACAGAGCTAGATAAAGAGTGGTAAATCTTCAAAGAATTGATCAATCTTGAAGGGAAAATCCCAAAAACACCTGTGAATAATACACAGGTGGTGAAAGAAGTCGTTTCGACCATGGTCAGTAGTGCCACAGAAGCTGAACACCTTCTTATCGCTCCAACCTCAGAACTTCTACTTAACGTAGAAGAAATTCCCCCACTAGATGTATTATATAGTCCCCAACACAAAGCAATTGTAAGGAGACAGAGAAAGAAAAGAAAGCTTGAAAATACACTGTCTCAAGAGGCTGAACATTTGGACGTCTTATGGAAAGACCCCAATAATAATCCAACTGAAAATCTTACGAAGCTGTCTCAGATTGCAGGAGCGTATGCTTCTGCAACTATTGATAAAGCCTCTGAAGTTCAGCAACTATTAAAGGAACAAGAAAATCATATACAACTGCTACAACAACAGTTGCAACAAGCCAACGCGAACACTGAAGCTTCCAGACAACTTGAAAAGCTACAGGAAGACTTTCAACGGATGCAGATAGGCTATCAAAGGAGTCTCGAAGAAAAAGAAAAACAATTGCAGACTTTGCAAGAAACGCATAAAGATGAGCCTAAGCTGCAGTGTTTATCTAAGAATCTATCGGCCTGAACGATTAACTACTGCAGCAACAGGAAGAGTTGGGACGTAAAATATCACAGTGGAGTCACTATTGTGCACTGAGCGACAAAATCACCAGTTAAGTGGTGGATTTGCGGAGCGACTATGATCAGAACGACAAGAGGGTGACAGAATATTTGACTTGGCAAGATGATGAGGAAGGGAAAAGAGCAGGTGCACCCAGGATTAATGAAAATCATAAAGAGTTGCTCTTTAATAAATGGGACGATCAAATCACGCGGGCGGAGCAAGCAGCAGAGACAGCAGCGACACAAGCAAGCACTCTTATCGACTGTGTAAATGAGAATTTACACAGGGCAAATTTAATTGCAGAGACCACCCCGGGGTACCTACCAAACAAGTTGCAACTGGAAACATAATGGAGGCAGAAAGCACAGGCAAAAGGGAAGGCAATCCAAGCATTGGCCAGGCTGAATTTGGAATGTTACTGGACGTATTTGGTTAAACCACACAGCCAATGGATGACGGTGAAATGCATTACAAACGCAGTCGAGAAGTTAGCGGCAGCTCTTGTAGATGCCATTTTCGCAGCCTAGCTTAGCGCAGAAATCAGTCAGCCGACTCTTCTCAAGCCTATGCTGGACACTTGCAACTTTAAAGAGCAAGTTCATAAGTGATTTCATTTAGAATGCTGTTTTTTTTCTTTTAACTAGATTAGAAAAAGGACGGTCATTTGAAAACCATATCCTAAATTTTAGTAATGATACTATTATTAGAATTAGGAAGTAGTATTTTAACCCTTCTCATTGCATTGGAGAAGGGTCCAGAAATTTGTCAAAAGCTTGTCCTCGGAACATGCACTTCTGCACCCTCAGAGGAGGTTTTGATGAATGGAAGGATCGAGATTTATTTATGTTTGCATTTTAATATCTGCTACTGATGTTGCACTTCTGTACTCTTGGTAGCTGTTAGAAGTAAGTAGAGATAAATCGTTATTGCTTGAAGTTTGTGAGTGAAAATCAGTCATAAATGGTACTTTTATCTCTTGATTAATTTCTACTTATATTCTTAGAGTGATATGTAGTTTTAGTTGTTTATATGTTAATGTATGGATGTCTGGGTTACCATTTGGCACTTCTGTACGGTGGAATCATTTGTTTGTGCTTGACATATGAATAACTTATTATGCGATATGTTGTTCACAACTGTTTTTCCTAACTTCTTATGCAGAATGGTTTATTTTAATTGATTTATACTCTTATGATAGCTGAATGATCTTTATTACTAGTTATTGTTCGAAATCTTTTTAGATCGCATGATGGAAGAGTTATATCCCGGGTTAGCGTAGATTAGATGTGTTTTTTTCATTAGATTACAATAGCATAGAGTCAGTTTACAAGTTAGATTTGAGTAAGCTCTAAAATACTTCTAGAATCAACATAATCAAAATCTACACACACACACCCTTTAGATTGGGAAGCTGGTCCCATTATCCCCAGTCGGACCCGCTACACCAAACGGGCAAGGAGCCACCAACCAGGTTCCGGACCGGGTGGGTATCCCCCTTGTTGTTGACCCGATTTCGGGGCCCTCAACATATTTGGCGCTAGAAGGAGGGCCGAGCATAGTGTCTGTTGGAATGTTTTCCAAATTATAAAGCTTGAATCAGGATGGCTGCTCATAGAATCCCTATTTGGAGTTGCATCCATGTTCCTACCTCTTCCAACACTCCACCAGATGTGGTAAGGCTCTTGTCTCAGGTAAAATTCAACGGTAAGAATAATTCTTCTGCATTTAATCATGCCCTTCAGTTTATTCAAAAAGTTTCAAGTTCTGATATTCAGAGAATTGATGAAGGCGTTTTGTGCAGAATTTTTACTCTTATGTTCACAGCGGAAGCTAGAAGATGGTGCAGAACCCTCCCAGTTGCATCAATCCACATCTGGGACCAATTTGTCAAAACTTTCATTTTGGAATTTGATTGTTATGACTACGACCAGGTATATGATGAAATTGACTATCTACGAAAGCAAGATGAACCAGTAATGGATTTTAATATGCGATTTCATCTTAAATGCCTAAAATATGATCTTGAGAGTGAGCTCACGGATGAAGAATCTTCAGATTATGATGAGTATTCCCTACCTCCTATGTCTGATCAAGCAGAAATTAGTTCAACCTTTGTTTCATTTTCTTCTAATATGAGTGAGCGTTTCAAGTCAAATACACAAATAATCCGTAATGAAGAAAATCTGCAAAGCCTAGGAGTCATGCATGCTCTGATGCCAGAGAACAAAAATGAAAATAATGAAAGAGAAGATACCTTGGAACCAGAAGATGACTCTGACACAAAGTCAGACAATATAATTATGAATCAACGAATGTAGCTGCCAAGGTTAGAACAACGAACTATTTCTCTTTCAAAAATTCTCAGCGCACAAAGGTATGATCTAAAGCCCGATCTTTATGATGGATCTGATGAACAAAGTTTTTTTTTTTGATGTTTTCAAATACATTATTCCAGATTCACATTTTTCTCTTTATCCTGATGTTTTTAGTGATGATAATTTTTCCCCTCTCAACATTAAAGATATTTCAAAAAACACAGAGGGTTATTCAAATGACTCATCATTAGGTCTTCAAGATAAAGAAACAACTTTAGCACATCCTTTGATTAATGTCAAACAAGAGCTGCTTGGCCTCCCTTGTCTGAAAATATATAATGAAAAAGAGGAACCTAGGGAAATCTGTAGAGTCTTTAGTGATAGTTACTTTGACAACGATGATGTTGTTGAGTTATCCCAAGTAACTCAACTAGGTTCAGACAATGAGAAACAACTTGAATCAGAAACCATATCAAACGACCCTCATTTCAAAGAAAAAAATCATTTGGATGATTTTACTATCCAAGACAATACTCCGATCTATGATTCATATCATGAGGAAAACTCCACTCCTGTTCGCAATCATAACTTATTCCCTGATTCACAAGACCTGGCCAGTTCTTGTGAAGAGCAAGATGTTACAAGTAAATCCCAGTTGTGCTGTAACAATATTTGTACAAATAATCATTAATTTCTTTATCACCTGAACTCATTTTGTACAAAATCGGATTTCTTTTTGAATTCTCAAGCTTTTGATAGATTGTGTTTTAGCGATTTATATATGAGAATTTTCCTTTCAAACGACATCGCTAAAAGCCCAGCGTTAACGAAAAACAGGTTACAAGCCATTGAAACTAAAAAATCATTTTCACAATCTGACTTGTTATCCTTCCTATTGCGAGATCATCAATTCATAACAGAAATTCATCCTAATTTTTATGATCCAATAGGTATCCAGTTGGAAAAAAGTTCTCATGAGAAAGGAAAATCAGACAGAGTTCCAATTGAGGTCGTATGTTCTTATTCCACAGCCAATATTTATGATCCAAGGAAATTTTGGTTCTTTACACTGATGTTTGAAAGTTTCATATAGCTAGGAATAAAAATGAATAGATGGTTCCATTGGAAATATCATTTCACATAGTTGATTTTCTGTATATAGTTAGAATAGGAGTAGGAGCAATTTAGCTAGGTTATTAGGTTTACTTTTAATAATTGATAGGCAAAGTTATTCTGTACATAAACCTAGGGAATGCTTGCCTCTCATTGCGTGAGATATTTTTCTCCATAATAATGTTTGCTTTGGTTAACGACATTTGGCATTTACTAAAGACACCTTTTCTCTGTTAAAGATTTTTGAAACTTCTGCTTCTATGAACAGCAAATCTTTTAGGAATTTGATCTTTATTATCAAAAGAACTTTAACCTAGATATGATGATAGTTTCAACTGCCAATTTTTTTTTAAAGAAATCTATCCCAGTGGAGAATTTGTTTTAGGTCAGCACAATGAAAGATATCAATATTAAAATAAAGATTCTCTGTAGAAACAACCATTACCAAAACAGCCCTATCATTGTCGTCCAGAACTTTCTTAAGGAAAGAAAATTTGACTTCCTCCCTGCTAAAGGAAAGCGCAACATTCAGAGGAATAATCCAAAAAGACACTATATCTCGAAGAATAAGAGATCTCATCGCGAGCCGGCTTATCATGATCACAGATATTATAACTTGCTGACTTTGCCAAAACTGTCTACCAAAACAGGGCAATGACTCAAGATTGTTGCAATCAAAATACAAGGGTTCTCATCACGAGCCAGCTTGTTCAGCAAAAGTGTAAATCAAGTGAATGTCTGTGTCATAATTTGGCCACCAAACCAAGACATTGTTCTTTAGAGAATAAAAAGGAAAAAGTGTCAAAAAAGGGATTTCCTCTGAAAATGTTGTAAAAAACCTTAAGCAGGATAAAGGATCATTGCTGGGTAATAGGTAACCCTGTCGAGGCTATGGACGCCTGCTGGCAGCAGAGGCTCTGCCTGCGACAAAGGAGCATATATAAAAAGAGCTGATACATAGAGAAGACTTTATTTTATGTTTTACAAGACCAAGTAATGACTGATTTAAATGCAAAGCACAAGCTGAGGATGCAAGTAATTGAAATAGAAAGAGGTTGAAACAAAACATCATTGACAGTTTAAAGTATCATTTGCTTTATCTTTTTATAAAAAAGTTCAAGTTTTTCTTTAAGAAATTTTTTTCAGGGGTTTGAAAGCGTCAATATAAAAGCAGAGATAATTGGTTCTACCAGGTGAATCGCCAATTGTTGTGGCCAGCAACACCCCCCCTTATTCAATTAAGTATCAACCATGATACTGAATGAATGGGGACCCTTAGTTAATTTTTAGGAAAAGCAAGAGTTTCTTCTTGAAGTCACAATCATACGCTTAGGAAAAGCCTTTTGGATATTTCAAGCCTAAGTCTATGATAAAAGAGAAAACCTTTAAGGTCACATTGCAAAAGATAGGAAACACCTTCATTTCCCTTTTTATGCGCACCACCCTTGTGTTAATAATGACAT
This sequence comes from Pinus tabuliformis, assembly GCA_031772625.1. NCBI lineage: Eukaryota > Viridiplantae > Streptophyta > Pinopsida > Pinales > Pinaceae > Pinus > Pinus tabuliformis. The sequence continues at coordinate 1,675,017,674 of CM062820.1, forward strand.
CGCATCGCAAAATAGTAATGTTCATAAAGGAAAACTTAAAGATTCACCGATCTGCGATCACGCTGATCGCTAGATCGCATATCGCAGAAATGAGCCAGGCAAGATTTGGTAAACATCAAATTTCTGTGATCTGCGATATTGCGATCGCTGCGATGCCACATCCATGCGATTTGCGATGATGCGATTAGCGATCGCACGACATGCGAGGTGACGTCATCAAATCATAAATCACTGCGGTACGAATCCTTGGGCGCGCCATTCAAATAAAAGCCACTTACTATAATCTGACCCAAAATCATGTGCTTTTAATGATAGTAAATGAATTAGTTATCAGTTATTAAGTGGATTAAAGATGCGTGCCTTGGTAGAGATTTGCTTCACGTAAGGTGGTATATTTGATTTATCTGTTGCATTTAAAACTCTCCCATCACCTTTCTAGATCAGTCATTTCCATTTCACTCGTAATCTGCAGGAACAAAACGCTAAGACGACTCAGACAGAAACACAAAGAGAAATGGGAAAGAAAAATAAAGCTCAAAGCTCCGAAGCAAGGGAGAAGACCAAGGAGATGGCGCCCCTGTACACAGACACAGTGTGTAACAAAGACGCAGGGATATCAACATGGGAAGGCATGTACAGGCTTCTAGAGGAAGAAAAGCCTAGAATAATGAAGGTGACTGCTGTTGCGGGTGCACCACGCTCTTCTGAGGCGTCATTGGAGGACCTAGCATGTTCATTCCTTCACAGAATAGCGGCAAGACCCAAAATTCTACCATACACAGATATGATCAAGTGGATACTAGATGATGCAGAATTAAAGAACAGACAATTCAAAGTTCATGGACATGGGCTAGTAGGATCGTTTGCTGCGAAAGATTTAAAGCTTATGTATCACCTTCCTGAACTGCAAGCGACCTATAATGCACAATTTGTTAAGAAGTTTCCGGCGGAGAATCCAGATCTATCAGACACCACTAAAGAATGGTCTAGAAGAGACGAGCCACTAAAAAAGGATAAAAATGGTATGTACAGCACTAGTTCCCTCACCTCTCCATATTGTTTTGTTGCGGCTATGCTCTGTAGGTTATTTGGGATGCCGGATATCAACAAGTTTTCATCTGAATGGCTGCCATTAATTGATGTTGCCACTAATGTCGACATTCTAGATTGGGCCAAAATCCTTTCAGATACTCTATACACGGCTGTTCTCAATTACTGGTCTAAGAGATCCTTCTCTCAAAGGGTCTATCCTCCTTTTTATCTGTCTGCCTATATTATGGATTATGTTTGTCTTGTATCTTAATTCCCTATTATGGGTTGGAAATGGACTACCCAAGACCCATTGCCCATCCATGTTTATTATAAGATATTATGGGATTCCCAATTTACCCCTCACTTTTACCAGATTTGCCATGGGCTTATTTTGCCCCTATATAGAATGATATATGATAAGGACCCCCCAAGGTGCTCTCCCGAGGCCCAAATTGACATCATCCCCATCGCGAGATGGTTTGGGGAAGAATGGCTTACTTACATTAGAGTTTTTGGAAGCACTGTACCTCCACATGTCCTACCCCTATATATCCCTAATAAACTTTTGGCCCGGGAAATCGCTTATCAAACCTGTTCTGAAGGCGGCCTGACCAAAGACCTAAAGGACAAGAAGAAGGCCATATGACCTCAATTTCCCGTAACTTGTGGGGTCTTCTCTTTGTTCGATGTAGGACACGCTTTTGGTGAAGTGGATAATGTGACGTGTCTTCAGTTATTTAAGTTCCCAACGAGGCCATTCGACCCAAATGATGTGGCCCAAGAATTCACAACGAACGTCAAGATAAGAGTGTTCTCTGGAAAGAAAGATCCGTTTGATGATCTGTTTCAAAGTTTTGCAGGAAGCTCAGTCGAGGATGTCTCCAGATGACCTCCAAAAATTCACGTTATACAGAGAAAGAAGGCTGGCCAGTATACCACTAGAGAGGCTGCGACTACCTACTAGGGAACCAACTCCAAGCATCAGCCTCAATGAAAACTCCAGCACTTCCAGGTCTAAGTCCAACGCCGCACAAGAAGTATCTGAGCATCCTGAAGAGTCTGGTCACGAACAAAGAAAAAATGAAGAAACAACCAAAGACACAGCTCAATCGAGTGCAATGTCTCAACAGCAAGTTATCACCTCACCACCAAGAGATGTCCCCCCTCCTGTCATCGAAGCACCACTTGTCACGACAAAGCTAGATAAAGAGTGGTAAATCTTCAATGAATTGATCAATCTTGAAGGGCAAATCCCGAAAACACCTGTGAATAATACACAGGTGGTGCAAGAAGTCATTTTGACCATGGTCAGTAGTGCCATAGAAGCTGAACACCTTCCTATCGCTCCAACCTCAGAAATTCTACTTAATGTAGAAGAAATTCCCCCACTGGATGTATTCTATAGTCCCCAACACAAAGCAGTTGTAAGGAGACAGAGAAAGAAAAGAAAGCTTGAAAATACACTATCTCAAGAGGCTGAACATTTGGACGTCTTATGGAAAGACCCCAATAATAATCCAACTGAAAATCTTACAAAGTTGTCTCAGATTGCAGGAGCGTATGCTTCTGAAACTATTGATAAAGCCTCTGAAGTTCAGCAACTATTAAAGGAACAAGAAAATCATATACAACTGCTACAACAACAGTTGCAACAAGCCAACGGGAACACTGAAGCTTCCAGACAGCTTGAAAAGCTACAGGAAGACTTTCAACGGATGTAGATAGGCTATCAAAGGAGTCTCGAAGGAAAAGAAAAACAATTGCAAACTTTGCAAGAAACGCATAAAGATGAGCCTAAGCTGGCAGAGTTTATCTCAGAATCTATCGGCTTGAACGAGAAACTACTGCAGCAACAGGAAGAGTTGGGACGTAAAATATCACAGTGGAGTCACTATTGTGCGCTGAGCGACAAAATCACCAGTCAAGTGGTGGATTTGCGGAGCGACTATGATCAGAACGACAAGAGGGTGACAGAATATTTGACTTGGCAAGATGATGAGGAAGGGAAAAGAGCAGGTGCACCCAGGATTAATGAAAATCATAAAGAGTTGCTCTTTAATAAATGGGACGATCAAATCACGCGGGCGGAGCAAGCAGCAGAGACAGCAGTGACACAGGCAAGCACTCTTATCGACTGTGTAAATGAGAATTTACACAGGGAAAATTTAATTGAAGAGACCACCCCGGGGTACCTACCAAACAAGTTGCAACTGGAAACAGAATGGAGGTAGAAAGCACAGGCAAAAGGGAAGGCAATCCAAGCATTGGCCAGGCTGAATTGGGAATGTTACTGGACGTATTTGGTTAAACCACACAGCCAATAGATGACAGTGAAATGCATTACAAACGCAGTCGAGAAGTTAGCGCCAGCTCTTGTGGATGCCGTTTTCGCAGCCCAGCTCAGCGCAAAAATCAGTCAGCTGACTCTTCTCAAGCCTATGTTGGACACTTGCAACTTTAAATACCAAGTTCATAAGTGATTTCATTTAGAATGTTGTTTTTTTTTCTTTTAACTAGATTAGAAAAAGGATGGTCATTTGAAAACCGTATCCCAAAATTTTGTAATGATACTATTATTAGAATTAGGAAGTAGTATTTTAACCCTTCTCATTGCATTGGAGAAGCGTCCAGAAAGTTTTCAAAAACTTGTCCTCGGAACATGCACTTCTGCACCCTCAGAGGAGGTTTTGATGAATGGAAGGATCGAGATTTATTTATGTTTGCATTTTAATATCTGCTACTGATGTTGCACTTCTGTACTCTTGGTAGATGTTAGAAGTAAGTAGAGATAAATCGTTATTGCTTGAAGTTTGTGAGTGAAAATCAGTCATAAATGGTACTTTTATCTCTTGATTAATTTCTGCTTATATTCTTAGAGTGATATGCAGTTTTAGTTGTTTATATGTTAATGTATGGATGTCTGGGTTACCATTTGGCACTTCTGTACGGTGGAATCATTTGTTTGTGCTTGACATATGAATAACTTATTATGCGATATGTTGTTCACAACTATTTTGCCTAACTTCTTATGCAGAATGGTTTATTTTAATTGATTTATACTCTTATGATAGCTGAATGATCTTTATTACCAGTTATTGTTCGAAATCTTTTTAGATCGCATGATGGAAGAGTTATATCCCGGGTTAGTAGATTAGATGTGTTGTTTTCATTAGATTACAATAGCATAGAGTCAGTTTACAAGTTAGATTTGAGTAAGCTTTAAAATACTTCTAGAATCAGCATAATCAAACTCTACACACACACACCCTTTAGATTGGGAAGCTGGTCCCATTATCCCCAGACGACTCGCTACACCAAACGGGCAAGGAGCCGCCAACCAGGTTCCAGACCGGGTGGGCATCCCCCTTGTTTTTGACCCGATTTCGGGGCCCTCAACAGAAAGGTAAAGGAAAATGGTCCTTTTTAGTGGCTTTGTTCAATTCCTAACAGTTGACACAGATTATCCGATTACCATTTTTCTTTGGCACTAGCACCAAAGGAGTGTCAAAGATGGGATAAATGAATCCTGCATCAAGAAATTTCTGCAGTTCTTCCTTAACAATATCTTTAAGTGCTGGATTCATCCTCCTTTGAGGCTGCTTGACTGGCTTGCAATCCTCCTTGATGTATATATGATGAGTACATACTGAAGGGTGCACTCCCTTCATCTCCTTATAACTCCAGGTGAAGTCATCTAGGTGTTTTCTCAGCAGGCTACACAGTTCCTTCTCCTGGGAAGTGGATAGGGATCAATTGATCTTCAAGGTTCTTTCTGGGCCGAACTCTATATTCTTAACAAAGAGAGGAGTGGAGTTGGCCACATAAAGATCATTTGAGGGGTTATTTTGGGTTTTTCTTACTATTTCCTCTAATTTTGATACATTGGGAGGTGGATTCTAAATCAAATTTTCAATAATATCATCCTCATCTTGCGGTTTTCCCCCCATGGCAATTTCTAATGCACAAAGCGGTGCAGAATAGACTTCATCCTCATCTTCCTCCTCCAACCAGAGATGTAGATCATGTTCTAGCAAGGGTTGGGTAGGAGGATATAGGATTAACTGTTTGGACATGTGCACATTCTTTATGGTCATGTTCCCAGCTCGAAATCTGATGTAGGTATCAACGTAGCCAACCAGGGTCTTCCCAGAATGAGAGGATACCCAGTGAGATTTTGCTTTGGCTAGAAAACTAAGTAATCAATAGGGTACTCCTAAGAATCAATGGAGACAATCACATCTTCCACAATCCCCTCAGGGGTCACGATGGAGTGGTTTGCTAGCTGTAGCACAGTCGTGGTCTTCCTCAAGGAGCCCTGGAGGTTGAGTTTGAGCATTGTGTCCTTTTTCATCACATTAATGGCAGCTCCCAGCTCAATCAAGGTGTGTGAGATCATGGTTCCATTGATGTGGACATCAACTACTGGGCTTCCAGGGTCCAGATATTTTGGATAGATTACCTGACCCAACATCAAGTCGGACAGTTTCCCTATGACATTGATGGTTGGGGCATCTCTCTTGCACCTTCCTGGATGCCTAAAGCAATTCTTTTTGATCAACCTATTATAGATAGGCACATCTTTTATGGCTTGGAGAAGTGGTATCTTCACACATAAATGTTTCAATTCTCCAAAGAGTTCAGTTTCTTCTAGGGTAGGCTGGACTGTCATGGATAGTCTCTCAAGAAAGGGTGGAATTGCTTTAGGTTCACTTTACCTTTTATCTTCCTCAACCTCCTTGGGTGGAGGCTGACTATCTGGGATAACTTTCCCATATCGCAAGTTAATTTCCTGAATCTCCACAGCATAAGTTGGGCATGATGGTTCCCCAATATACACTTGTTGAGCTTGTCTATTTTTCGGGTTCGTATTTGGCTAGGTAGGCATTTGGGGTTGCTTTAGTTGAGTAGGAGGTAATGGTTATGGTTGGGTAGGTGGTGGAGGCAAAAGAGCGGAAAGAGAGTTGTATTGGGGCCTCCACCCTTGATGAAGTGCATTCCACTGAGGTTGTGGCTGAGAATAGGATTGAAATGAATGGGTGGCTGGTTGGGCTTGATATTGAGATGTGAATGACCAAGGAGGAGGCGTGGACTAGGAAGGATGAGTAGGGGGGCCCCAAGAAAGTATGGTAGCAACTTGGTTGGGGTTGTAGTATGCATGAGATGTCCCTTGCATCCCCTGCTGGTATGGTCTAGGTCCATGCGGCTTCCTTTGGTTTATGTAATAGAGCTATTCAGTGACTCCCTCAGCCCCTTGATATACAACTTTAAGTCCAGGTAAGAAAGGGCACTTATTTGTAGAATGATTTTCTTCACAGACTTAACAAAGTGCTACAGAGTTCAATGGGCATTTATTCCTAGGATTCCTCCTAGTGCATCTAAGGCAAAAAATGGCCAAAGCCCTCTCCGTTTCTTTTTGTTTCCTTTTGATATGTAAGGTATCCATTTGCATGGCAAGATTTTGCAACCAAGGAAAATTTTAAGGATGGAAAATTTTCTTGAAGTTTAAAACTTTGGCGAATCTCACTAATCCCTAATATGCAAATTATAAATGTTTATTGATATATTTGTAAAATTAATCAAATTTATAATTATTTTATATATAGTCTCTCTATAATGTTGGCGATTTTTAAAGTAAAATAATTTTATATTCTAAAATTTGGGCGAATCGTCTTTTATAAAATTGGAAATTGGCGAATCTTTTTTGTGGAAAAATCATGGAAAATTAGCCCACTGGGTGAACATTAGCCCCTAAAATTTTCCATGTTTGCAACATCTTACTGTTGAATTCTTCCAGCATGTTTCTAATTTCTCCTTTAATAGATGAGTTAGAGGAAGAGGTATTGGCTATGGGTTGACTCCCCCTACCTTTCTTTCTAGCTGCCTTAGAATGGTTTCTAAAAATAGTCTTTATGTCCTCAGAGGATAGTTGGTAGATGTCTCCCCTGTCCAGTAGATGGAGGGTGTCTAAAAAATCTTTCCAAATTCCCCTGAGCAAGACTAGCTTCAGAGACTCAGGGTCAAGTGTACACCTGCCCCTTTTGTAACTGAGCTGGAACCTCTCTTCATAGTCTTCCAGGGACTCATCACTTCCTATAGTCATTCAGAAAATTTCTTATTTAATATATTTTGACCTATAATAGTCTCAATACTTGTTGTTAAAGGCTTGCTGCATCTCAACCCAAGTTGTGATGCTATTACAAGGTAATCCCATGAACCAGCGTAGTGTTGCATCCTTGAGAGTAGAAGGGAACAGTTTCAACTTTTGCTCATCTTCTACATAGTCATAGGTTCGACAGATAACAACAAACTCGAACAAAAAGGTGTCAAGATCTTCTGTAGTTAGACCATGGAAATGAGGTAGGGTAGAAGGGCTTATATTCTTCATTTTGGTGTCCCCATTGGTCTCCCGAATGGGAAAGGTACCCTCTATTCTCTCTCCATTCCCCCTAGCTTTTTTGTGTTCAGCCATTGGATCCAAAGGAATGTTTTCTTCTTCTTCTTCTCCTATAGGTTCTTCAAATATGTCTTGCTATTCACCTAAGGGTTCTTCTTGATCACAGTCACCGAAGAAGAGAGAAGGCTGGCTGTGTGAAGCAGTGGGGGTGTTGGAAAATTTTTTTCCTCAGTTATCTCTATTCCTATGAGGCATGAAAGGAAATCTTTCTTGGTTGGTTTTTTTTTTCTTTTTCCCCACACTGATAGTACTTGTAGAAACTAAAATTGATCGAAAAAAACAAATTGCAACTAGCTAAAATGAAATTTGCAGAACTGAAGAGGAAAGCAAGGAAATGAGAACTTGAAAGAAGAGAAGTGACTAGTCTACTTTTGCTGAAATAAACTATTAGAAGAATATTGCAATAGAAAATAGAAGAAAGTAGTAATCACAGAATACTTTGATGCTTCCCCAGCAGTGGCACCAAAAAGTGGTGAGCACCAGTATTGCAGCAATAATGTTGCAACTCCTAGGCTGCCTACTTTACTCTTATCAACCCGGTAGTTCGTAACAAACTTGGAAGCATCGGTGTTGTATGCACAAGTACTAGTTCTTACTACAGGTTGTCACTTGGTTAATCGGTGCAAGATCACTAGGAGCTCAATCCAACTACTATGGATTCCAAAAGAAGCTTTATATGTGATGAAAGGAGAGAAGGATTACTCTATAGATGCTACTCTAACTACAGAAAGGAGAAAGACTGAAATGTAAAGAAAATCTAGTAAACCCTACTTAACCAACTAATCCTACTTTTGTAGACAGAACTATGAACCATGAAACGAATGCCATTACCTACACAAGGAAGTAAAAAACATCTAACTGAGCTATTTTTGGAAGTAAATAAGCAAAAAACATCTTTTTGGATTTTTATGTATTTTTATGTGAATTTTACATGCGTGTAATTTATTTTGTGTGAATGTGGCAACAAATAGGTGGCGTTGGAGGGTGGTTTTGGGACTTGAGAGGATGTAGGATGGTGTGGATGGGTCCTAGAAGGTCTCAGGTGTCATTCTGGAGGATTTTCCCACACTCATCCTCCAAAATAAAGCCTATAGGAAAATTTACAGGAGGACACAGGAAATCTACAAGAGGAAACCAGGGAACTATAGGAGGCCTACAGGAGGAGGCCGAGAGTAGTTTTCACTATTTTGATGGTGTGAGAGAGGGTGGAAAAGGTGGATGAAGGTTGGAATGAGGTTTTAGGGCACCTACTGTCTACCAAGAATCACCAAGAGAGAGAAACATGATTGGGTTTGCTCAAGGAGAGATGAAGAAGTTCTATGGAAAATACAGGAAACTAAGGCAGAATTAAGGTGAGACTTGGGCGACCTGTAGGGCATGGATCAGGTGAAGGATGGGATGGCTGATAATTTGGCCTAATTAAAGAAGAAATTTGTTGCAAAGGAACTGACAGTCAACTAATAAGATCAAGCAACTAATGAAATAAGTGCATCTAGAAAAACGGAGTCTTGCATCAAAGTAGTCCAAACCATGATCTATGAAAGGAAATGCTGAGAAGTGCTGCAAGAAACGAAAGCATGAAAGAAGACTACTACAAATAAAGAAGTGAGCATGATGAAGAAGATCTGAAGTGAAACAAAACTAGACTATTAACCTACTAAAAAGCTGCAAACACTGGAAGTCCTATGAATCAGGAAAATCTGTGTTTTTAGGGCAGCAAGACGGTCTTTGCCTCAAATCATGGTCCCAAAGGGAGGAAAAGAGGCCAAGTGTTATAGACATTTTTGTGCCTTACAGCTATAAGCATGAAATTTCCATAATTCAAGGGATCCAAAGTCCCTAAAGATGTTGTTACAGCTCCTAAAGGAACAAGGTCAACTGATGACAACTTCTCCCAGAAGTTCTCTGCCAAAAACCACTCAAAAATAGTCAATTCAGGATCAATTCAGAGGCTCCACTAGCTGCCTGCGTTGAAATGCAGAGTCTACACAGGCTAGGTGCACTGCAATGCAGGTGGAAGCACTACCAGGGTGCGCTGAATGGGAAATGACAAATGGCAAGCTCATTCAGCGAGGTGGAAAGACCCTGGAAACTTCCAGAATCTTCTCCAATGACACTTGCCTCAATGAATTCGACTAGTGATGAGTAAGAGGTTCTCAATCTCCAAGTGGAAGCAAGAACTGACAGAGAGAAGCCACAAGTCAAAACATAAGCTGACTCATCCTCTCTGCTTACATCTATATATGGATCTCTCACCCAGAGGTTCAAGAGGCCGGAATTTTGTACTTTGCAGAGAATTGCTGATGGTTTGAGATTGAGATTAGTACATTGGGTGATTTATGCTTTGTTGGAGGAGAGGAAGAGATTCCTTTGCTGGGAGGTAGATGCTAGATCAGAACTCACTTGGTTGTATCTCCTCTTGGACTTTCTTACTTTATCAATAAACTACTTGAGTTTCTCCTACATGCTGTATACCAATGATGTTTTGTTATGCTTACATGTTTAGCTTAATCTGATCTTGAGCTTTTTATGAACGTATATCTGTATCTTTGTGTAGTTTCTCTCTCTTGTGATCTTGCAGGAATTCAGTGAAGCTGGGCCGGTGAAGGAGCAAGAAGCTGGGAGCTACTGAAGAGAGGCGTGATTTGGATCGACAAACTAGCGGAAGACACAGGTTAGTTAGATCCATCTTCCTCATTTACATTTCATAAAGAAGAATACTCAATTAGTTTACTTCGTTTGTTGCTAAGGCACTATCACCTCTTAGAGTGGGATAGGGGCATTTCGAATTGGATACTTTTCCCAACAACAAATTGGCGACTCCACTGGGGAAAGTATCTTGTTAGTTTATTTGTGTTTCTATTGTTTTTCTTGTCATAAACTCAGGAGTGCCGAATCGAAATGCATTTGCCATTTCAAATGCAAAGTAGAGATCTGCCACTCTAGTCCACTCACTGGGCCTATTTTTATGATCTGAACAAACTGATCCACAAGTGCTCTAATAGCCCTTTGTGATAGATCTTAGTCCTCCTTTAAATCATCCTCCTAATTGTACCTAATTGATAGCTTTGATCCGGCCAAAAATTGTAGATTTAACTGCAAACCGTGACCCAGAACCCAGAAACAACTCTCGTTTCTGCTTCAGCGCAGACTCTGTGAAGAGGTTCTGCATTTCAACGCAGGTCCCGTGAAGGATACCTGCGCTAAAGTTCAGTTTCTCTATGCTGAGGGTGCACTGATCAGCCCTTGCCTTGTGTAGCTGTGGTTCCCTGCTTCCTTTTGCTCAGTTTTATCTCTGTTTTTTGCAGCCTGTTATCAGTCAGTGTACCTATCTGAAACCCCTTTTCTTTGCCTCAATTCCGCCTCAGTTGTATAAAGAAACTGTATTTGTTACATCATTTGCAGTTTCCCATTACAAAAGTAAACTAGTCATACTGTCGCCCTTAGATCTAGACCTGTCGTAAGTGTCGTTTTGATCTTAGGAGTGAGTTTGTTTGCTGTTCACAGTTGATTGAGCTTTTAATTTTGTCGTTTGGTTTGAATTTATGCATTTCTAGTGTCGAAACAAGTAAATCATAAAGTGTCGTAATCATCTTTTTGATTTTGAAAAAGGAACTTGTTTATGTTTTCACTTGAAATCGAATTCAAATTTGTACAACAGCTTTCTTTTTAGGCATCAATATTAAGAAAGCGAAAACAAATACATGCATTTGTGAATTTGCATATTGATAGTTTGTATGTTGATTTAGGAAAAGTTCATTTATAGTGTGCTCTATGCTCTTTGAGAAAAGTTTGTGTCTTCCTTTTCCCCTTGTAGCTAGGATTTTCATTGTTGAAAAGATATAAAAACTTTCTTATCATCTTTAGACTGCATTTAGGAGTTGTATTATACATCTCGTGGTGATCCAAAAAGGCAAAATTCTAAGAAAGATCAACCTAAAATAAATTGAATGAACTTAACAATGCTTTGTAACTTAACGCACAACATAGAGGTCTAGGATAGAGACGTGTTCCGGCGTCGTAAAACCTGGTGACTGTCGATCTCGTTGATGGTTGGGTGATTCCTCCTGAGGGATGATAGCGCCAGTATGGATTGTGCTCCCACATACCGTCGAGTATATATTGGGAGACCCCTATAGGCATAAAACCTTTATCCCTAGGAAGCCGTGTCAGCCGCCCTACTGATCGCAATGCACTGAACACAGCATTCGGGAAGATTGACCGCCCGTACCTTAAAAATTACTCTGCGGTTTTGCGAAAAGTTTGGCACACCCTCTACCTAGAACTCCAGAGCAGTTCCTTTTGGCCTTTTTCAGACTCTATAACGGAAAAATTCCATCCGAGCATTTGTCACTTCGGGCTCGTTAAAACATCGAAGGAGACTAGAGTAATCTTTAGCTTTTTCTCGACTCTTTAAAATTGAAAAAGCAAGTTGTGTCTAAGCGTCGTTAAAATTTATTTTAAACGGAACAATCACCCCTTTTTCCTGTGTTGATCTTTAGGTTGAGAAAATGGAGCCCACCAACCAAGGAATTCCCCTTGGTGGAAATCCTAGTCCCTTCTCCTCTTGGGGAGATGTTGGTGCGCCCCATATGGCCACATTGTCGCTTCCAGGACTGACAATTGGCTTGCCGGTCTGGCTCTTCTCAACCAATGTCGTTCAGAACACCACTATTCCTGAACAGTCGAATCAACAGTTAGACCAGTCCAGAGTTGCCCACCAGCCTTCTACTTCCTCTAATTCTCCCTCTCCTCCTTCCTCTTCGCTTGACGGAACTGGTAAAACAAAAAACCAAGTTCCTAAGGAGAAGAAGGAAAAGAAGAAGAAAGAGAAGAAGAAGAAGGAGCCAAAAGCGACTAGGGGCAAACAAGTGTCATCTGACAAAAATCCACACACAGCACTGACTAGGCCTAAATTGCCATGTGTCATATGCAAGGGAGACCACTTCCACAGAGATTGTCCCTGCATCCCTCGGATACTAAGGGACTGGTCTCCCCGTTTGCACAATCCGGTGGCATCAACCTCTGATAGCCATGTTGAATGCATACTGTCAACTAGCGAAAGTGAAGTCCTTGGACAAAAAGGGAGAGCTAGATCTCCCTGTAGACTGTGCGAAGGCAATCATGCCATCCACCGTTGTCCCTTCTTAGACGAAGCGAAAAGAGTTTTGGATGATCATCCGGTTTCACCGTTATGACTCCCTCCTGGATATAAAAGACTCTTGCCGAGTCCTTCGTTAGTTGAAAATCTAGCTGGCCCGCTCAAGTGGTCAGCTGAAGCACCGGTCATTGAAGATGAACCAGGTGAATCCATACCCGACGAAAGTCAAAAGGTCGAGGCGGCAGTTCACCCGGTCTTGCCTTCAGAGGATTTATCTTTGAATGATACAGTCACTGAAGAGGATAAAGATGACACCATCCAAATTCTCTTCATCAACACAGATTCCAACGAGCACGGGGGCACTCCCCCCATTCCTTTATCGTAGGAAGGAAGTCCGTCAGAGCGATACCCAGCCGTTTACTCGGTCCCTCCACCGACTGGAACCAACTAGGCAGACCCCGTTTGCCAGCAAGCATACCATTCAGAATTATCGTCCAAATATACATAATGGTCATGGCTGGTACCATCATTGATGAAGGGGCATCTGTGAGTATCCTTTCCTCCACTGCTTGGAAAGCGCTTGGTTCGCCAGCGCTTTTGCCTGAAATGAGAAATCTGACAGGCTTTGGTAAAGGAACCAGTCGACCTTTAGGGATCCTCCCCAATGTGCCTATCACATTGAAAGGGAAGACCGTTCAAATGAACGTGATGGTCGTTCAAGGACCCTTGGATTATAACCTACTCCTCGGACGAGACTATATATATTGCATGGGAGCCATCGTCTCCTCACTCTTTAGAGTAATGTGTTTTCGACACGAAGGAAGAGTGTTCAAGCTCGTGGACCAGCTTTCATTTCCAGGATCACGCATTGCAAATAGTCATATACCTTCCCTAAATGGTCTCTTCACGCAAGAAATGTCTCAACCCACGGTCTGTCCTCCCGATGAGCGCGAGTAATTCGGAAGGATATGACTGGAACCCAGGGGGCATGCGTCCTGGTCTACTTCGGCAGGAAAACTTTGGGTATAGGGTAGGTTTCCGCGGGAGAATATGACTAGTCCGTACCCCATCCGTGATTGGAAGAGGGGTTGTTCTAGAATAATATTCTTTTGTCAAAGTTATGTGTTTGACAGAACAGAGTCACTCACCTTTGTTCATCTCGGTGGACATCGCCGAAGAAGTGTTTTGTTTGAAAGATTAACAGGACAATCTTTGGGTAACCTGAAAGAGGTAGGCCTCTCTCGGTAAAACAATTGTTTTGGCGGAAGTGAAGTAGAGGTAACCTTGAAACTCTGTTTTATACCTGGGGCCATGCAAACCTTTTGGAGTGCAAGCAAGGGGCGGCTATTTATTTTTTAAATTTTTAGGTCCTCCCTTTAAACCTGTAGGTCTAACCCTTTAAACTCGTAGGATTAGTCGTTTCCGAACTTGCATAACGAAAGGATGCGGGGCATAGCTTTGTAAGGTGCAAGCTCCATAAAAAATGGAATATTACATGAGACATTCTTATCATATGACTGGAAAATTGAGCAGTTTTAGCACATAGTTCATGCTCGTTAAAAAATAAACATAAGACCGAGCAGTGTTTTTCCGCGTTTAAGCTCGTTAAAAAATGAACTACCCTCCGGTAAATAACCACCGTGAATGTAACATTATCAGCCATTAAAGCCTTGGTCGTGTTTGCACCGTCACCTCCACTTTTCCATTGGCCGATCGTTCACCTCCATATGATTGTTTACCCATTTTGAGGAACAGCTGCGAAGAGTGATTTCACTAGCCATCCTTGTGACACTGCCGTGATTGGAAAATTCCAACCCTTACCTGGAATCAGCTGCTAACCCGTTTTATCACTCGTTCCTCAAAAGACGAGTCTTCTTTAAGCTCTTTTCATCTGACTCGTAAAATATGAAAAGATTTCCGAGTTTTGGCCTTCCAGCTCGTTAAAGCGACCGGAAGTGCTATCCCTCCTCTAGATTTTAATCTTTTTGGACCTGAGGGATTATTGCACAAAAAGATCGAGCGCTTGTTTTGTTCGGTTCGTAAAAACTATCGAAGATTCATCCCTTTTGTATTGTTTTATACTTTTTTGGACTTAAGGGATTAGATGATGAAAAAGGACTTTCGGAGTTGACTTTACGTACCTTTTTAGACTCTCTAAAAATGAAAAGGACCAAGTTATCTTTGTCGTTAGACTCGTTAAAAACATTAAATAGCGACAAACTTGTCTTTAGACGAGAACGAGTTTCACTATCGCTAGGCTCGTTAAAACATAGCGATGGGTTTGCCCGAAGGGAAAATTATAGAACAAGCATATGTTATCCTCCTCAAGCTTGACAAAAATAAAGAGGTACTGGTCAGCAATGACTGGGGAAAAATTGGGAAGAAACTCAAAGAAATTTATTGGTAACAAGTCGCTCTTGAACATCACACTTCCACTCCATGCCTGAGTCGGATTGGGTTGTTTCGTTCACCGGTCACATCGCCATGGTCTCGCCATACCATCCACCTTTGGGGTAAATGCTACCAATCCATCACACAAGTGTCGTCGATATGTTCAAGAGAAGTCATCCAGAGAAGTCAACCATGTCCCATCCACTACCATACATTATCCTTCATTCTTTCATGACCGCCACCCTGAACCATATATCATCAGATCGTTCTCACCTCCATCAAAATCATTTGCTCCGTTCCGTGTCACTAATGTGGGATACATTAAGGCCCTCCTTTGACGGATCGCTTAATGTCGACATCAGCTCATTATCCAAGAAGTTGATCTAGGGACACCCCCTTCAGTACTTTGAAGCTTGCATGCCTCAATGGAAAGTTTCTCACTTCCAGCGACAGGTATACATCAATGACCTTCGACCGAAAGATTTTGTGTGGTGTTCGACGCCAAGTCCTTTATTCACACCACGTGAATTGTACTGCAGTACCTTGAGGGTCATTATCATTATTGGTGGTTCCTCTCGCGCTTGTTAACAGTTTACCTCATTGACCGGTAATCAAGCGATGTCTTTCCATGTTCGACTTCAGAACATTTCTCACATGGATCAACTTGTACTTAGAGTGAAGATCGAATGAGTTTGAAGACCTCGGATCTAGTTTCATCCATCCGGGCTGCGATATATATTTAGGAAAAAACAAAGACATTGACATGTACAGCATTGTAGAACAGACAATCATCCTACCAAAGGATGATGATTTCAACAGGATCATCAGTCTATCATCAGACAATTGTCTGTCCTATATACATAAAAATGAATTTATAAAGCTGAGCATGGGAATGCCCGCCTCACATAAATCATGAAAACAGTATGAAAAATAATGTATTGTATTGTATCTTATTACATGTCTCCTCCCAGCATTGAATGAACTTCGGATCCTCCTAATAAAGCATTTCACCCGATAAACGGCCTCATACTTTAGGGGGAAACTGTTATAGACATTTTTGTGCCTTACAGCTATAAGCATGAAATGTCCATAATTCAAGGGATCCAAAGTCCCTAAAAATTTTGTTACAGCTCCTAAAGGAACAAGGTCAACTGATGACAGCTTCTCCCAGAAGTTCTCCGCCAAAAACCACTCAGAAATAGTCAATTCAGGATCAATTCAGAGGCTCCACTAGTTGCTTGCGTTGAAATGCAGAGTCTACACTGGCTAGGTGCACTGAAACGCGGGTGGAAGCACTACCAGGGTGCGCTGAACGGGAAATTACAAATGGCAAGCTCATTCAACGAGGTGGAAAGACCCTGGAAGCTTCCAGAATCTTCTCCAATGACACTTGCCTCAATGAATTCGACTAGTGATGAGTAAGAGGTTCTCAACCTCCAAGTGGAAGCAAGAACTGACAGAGAGAAGCCACAAGTCAAAACATAAGCTGACTCATCCTCTCTGCTTACATCTATATATGGATCTCTCACCCAGAGGTTCAAGAGGCTGGAATTTTGTACTTTGCAGAGAATTGCTGTTGGTTTGAGATTGAGATTAGTACATTGGGTGATTTATGCTTTGTTGGAGGAGAGGAAGGGATTCCTTTGCTGGGAGGTAGATGCTGGATCGGAACTCACTTGGTTGTATCTCCTCTTGGACTTTCTTACTTTATCAATAAACTACTTGAGTTTCTCCTACATGCTGTATACCAATGATGTTTTGTTATGCTTACATGTTTAGCTTAATCTGATCTTGAGCTTTTTATGAACGTATATCTGTATCTTTGTGTAGTTTCTCTCTCTTGTGATCTTGCAGGAATTCGGTGAAGCTGGGCCGGTGAAGGAGCAAGAAGCTGGGAGCTACTGAAGAGAGGAGTGATTTGGATCGACAAACTAGCGGAAGACACAGGTTAGTTAGATCCATCTTCCTCATTTACATTTCATAAAGAAGAATACTCAATTAGTTTACTTCGTTTGTTGCTAAGGCACTGTTACACAGTAATTTGTCATTGTCTCCCTGTCATTCACACTACTGCGTCAGGAGTTCACAATAATCAAGTTCATGCCTTCTGAACTGGCCAAAAACCCACTTTTCCAAATTTTTCCTTATCAGCACGTCTGTTTCCAAAATATCCGCGATGACTGGCGCTTCATAACAGGTCGCGTGCACTGCCAGCGCGGAAGCACACGACTTTCCCGCGCTGATCGAATTTCATGACCAGCGCAGCCTCTGTTTGTATTTACCCGCGCTGACATGGCCCTTCCCATTATTTCATTGCGACGTCAGCGCGCCAGACCAGCTATGCACCCGCGCTGATCCAGTTTTGGCGAATTTGTTCCAACAGCCAGCCTTCCAGATAACTCCAGACCTGGTTGTTGGCCTCGTGAGTATCGCCTCCCTTCTATGGCATGTCTGTTCGACCCTTTGCAACTACTTCCCTTGAAGATAAGCTCATCCTTCCACCCTTTTAGGAGGCTCCTTCTCCTATGTAAACTTCCACCATTACCATGAGCAGCTAGTTTGGAATAGCTTGGATTGTGTGGAGCTTATAGTGCTCAGATTGCTGTTATAGGTAGTTGGTGTGATAAGTGTGGAAGTGCTTGATAGCTTAGGGAAGGTTGTTTTGTGTTGATTGTGTGAGAGAGAGAGCTTCTTGTCTTGGGAGAATCTTTTCCAAAGGTGAATGCTTGAGACACTTGCTGACTGGCCCCTCTTGAGAAGGATACCGACGTCAGAACATTTGGTTGTACTCTTCTCTGCTTGATTAATAATAGATGACTACTATTATTGTTCCATTCTCTTTTGTCTATGCAATGGTTAAATGTGAATTACATCCTTTCTGACTGATGTATAGATGCTTTTATTAGATTTCACGCTTGTGTTTGTTTCCTCTTCGTGTGTGAAGGTATCTATTCGCGGAGATCGCGGAAGATTGTGACCAGCCGGAGCGAAGGAGTGAGGGTGGCATCTCTTCACCAAACAACATCGCTGGAATCCAAGTAGGTGTTCTTTACCTCTTGTTTAATTGCAATTAGGGACTTGCATAGTAGCATTGACTGATTGTTGCTAGACCCACTCTGGGCTAGTAGGGATCGCCTCTATCAGTAGAGGGGATTTGCCTCTCCAACAATTTGGCGACTCCGCTGGGCAGTTCAGCCTTTTGTCTCTTGTGTCCATTTTTGTGTTTGAATTTGATTGTTCTCTTTTTCAAGATTTGGGGATTGATTCTCTGCTTGCAGACTTCCTGGGTCCATCTGGGAAGTGTCTTAATTGTTAAAGGGTTTCTACCTTTGGTTTGGGAGTTTTTGTTTTGATTCTACTCGGTTTTTACCCTCAGCGCGGTTTAATTCAAAACAGACGCACTGACGTCGCATACCTGCTTCTTTTTTTTCCCTGTCATCGCCCCTGTACGACTAACAGTCGCGCTGAACTCGTTTTTGAGACAGCGCGCTTAGTCCATGTTTTTCCGCGCTGACGACGCAAAGTTGCTACAGGCCTCCTCTTTTCAGTGCCGAGTTGCTAAAGGCCACCCGCGCTGATCCTGTAGAGTTCATTTTTGTCCAAATTAGCCTCCTGAACCTGTTTCTTTGACTTTCCCCTCTTCTCTCCACTTGGTCTATGACTTTTTTTTCATTACCTGAACTCTGAGCTACTTGTTTGCGAAGTCTTGTTCCACAGGGTTTCGTTTTTGCTCATTTTTCGGTTTTGCAAATACCTTCCTCTTTGCTTTCGCTTCTTGGTTTGTATTTCAGCCATCACTTTTACAGTTGTTGGATTGTGTTGAATCTCTATTGACTGGTTGTGACTCTCATCCCCCGGGTGTTTTCTCTTTTCCATTGATTTCGCACTCTAGCCCTAGGGCATCTAGTGGCCGTGTGTGTGTCAAGCCTTCCGTAGGGATCTTGTTCTCTTGTTTGACCAACCAACTTCAGATTTGTTTTTTACACTTGTTCAGTGATTGTTGAAGTGTTTTTGGTTGTGTTTCCAAGCGGTTTGTGCTTCTTCCTTGCTTGAAATCCTGTTTGTTTTGCCGAGCTTAGATCACATAGCTCGTGCGGAACTTGGCTTTTCCTTTGATTTGGAGATATTTTTGGATGTTTTGGGAACTTTGTGTGCTTTCATTAAGTGATTTTCTTGGTGTTCCTGTTCCTCAAAATTAATTTGGATGCTTTGTGCCACTGAAAGAAAATCAAACTAGTAGCTTTGCTTTCGAGAATTGAAAAGGAAAAGAACATTTCATTGATTTGCATTTTCAAAAGAAAAAGTTTCCTTTCCTTGCTTTTAGCTGCATTAGGTTGTTTGGTTGCTCGTGTTCGTTTTGTTTGATCAAAAAATTCTTTACCTTATCATAGCTAGAATTCATCGAACAAAATGATATTCTTTGGCATGTAGTTTGCATCTAGGTAATTGTGAGAGAACACTCGATAGGACGTGAAATCGAAACTTAATTTCAAGATCAACCATAAAATGAACTGAATTAACCTAAAAATGCATTGGAACTAAACGCAAATATCTAGAGGTCTAGGTTAGAGACGTGTTCCGGCGTCTTTAAACATAGTCACTGTTGTTTCACATTATGGTTGGGTGATTCCTCCTTCTGTGACTCGATAGTGGTCTAACACGGATTGTGCTCCCACGTACCGTCGCGTATATAGGGAGACCCCACTAGGCTTTTATCCTTTATCCATAGGAAGCCGAGTTTGCCGCCTTGTGAACCGTAACGCACCGAACACAGCATTCGGGAAGATTGACTGCAGTACGGAAATTCCTTGGCTCTCATACAATTGATAAGGTGTATAAGCAGTTTTACGGGTCGCCTGGTAAACCCTATACCTAGAGTCTCCAGAGCAGTCACTTTTGATCCTTTTCGGACTCCCTAAATGAAAAGGTGCCTGTGAGCGTCTTTTCACTTCGTGCTCATTAAACATTCGAAGGAGACTGGAGTCATCTTTTCGTCCTTTTCTCGACTCTTGAAACATGAAAAGGTCAAGTTTGGTTCTTGTGTCTTAAAATTTATTCAACCACGATAACATCACCTGGTTAGATCTTGTGTGCGTTAGTTTTGAGTAGGGTATTTATCGTTAGTTTGCTTTAGGTTTTCTAAGGGGTCTTGTCATCCTAGCTGACCCGTCAACTCCCGGTCCGAGTGATAAAGGTTTTCCATCTTCTGTTGCTCCAGAGGTACCAGTTGTAAGCGATGCTCTTCCCATTGTTCCGAGTATCCAGCCTATCAACGTACGTGCCCCGGGCGACGAAGATTACATAGAAGATTGGAATCCTATCTGGGAGCCTGACAGCGATTATACCCCTCGTACTCCTCTCGGTATGTCGTCTCCGATGTTTGCTTCCCCCATGGATGAGACATCTTCCAGCACAGGTGAGACACCCGTGGTGACAGACATTGAAAATCCCATCCCAGCTACCTCTCCACTCCCTCCATGATATCAGTCAGTGAGGGATAGGATAGCTGCTAGAACTACTTCTACGACTATATGGGATCCTAGTCTTATTGCCACAACGGGGCCCTTTATTTTGCGACCTCTCAATACACCTGTTACTTCAGGTCTTAATACGCCCGTTACCTCAGTTCCTACCAATCCAACCATTTGTGTAGCACACTCGACTCCGGTCATCGGTGCTGTCACAGCATCCTCATCTACGAACCCTGGGGCTGGTCCCTCTTACGGTCAGGGCCAACCAGGGGTTTCGTCTGGTGTCATTGATCCTGCACAAAATGCTCAGCCCTCTTCTGGTGGTGTACCAGGAGTAGGGCCGTATGATGCCCATGGGCAGCCCATTGTGGACCCAGATTACCAAGGTCCACTTTTTTATTATGATGCTAACGGTCAGTACCTCGAGAACGTTTCGTCCCTGCCTCGTCAACCTTTCGTTGAGAACTCAACACCGTTGGACGTTACGTATGATCCCGTTACTCATACTTTCTGATGGCACCGGAATCCTCCCGGACAGCCCCAAGGACCACCCAATCAAGGCCAGCCGCCTTATGTGCAAACCCCTCAAGGGCAACCACTTTATGGCCCGCCTTACCCAGGACAATCTGGGGGCCCGCAGGGACAACCCTACTCGGGACAACCCTCAGCCATTGGGGGTCTGTCATTTTCATATCAGAGTCAACCTACTGGATATCCAGGGCAACCTGGTACCCAGTAGGGTTACCCGACTGGACAACCCGGGCAGCCTTACATTCAGCAAGGCCAACCCGGTTCCCAGCAGGGGTACCCACCTGGACAAACTGGGCAAGTTTATACTCCTCAAAATCAACCAGCAGTCCAGCAGGGATATCCTCTTGGGCAGGGGGGGTAACCCTACTTACAGCAGGGCCAACCTACTGCCCAGTCTGGTCATCTTTCTGGGCAGGGTGGGCAACCCTACGTTCAGCAGGGTCAACCCACTGCTCAATCCATGCATCCTTCTGGGCAAGGGGGGCAGCCTGCTATATAGCAAGGCCAACCCACTGCTCAACCTTTGCACCAAGGGGGGCAGCCTGCTATACAGCAAGGCCAGCCCTCTGCTCAGTCTGTGCACCCTGTGGGGTAGACGGGCCAACCTTCTATGCAGCAAGGTCAACCCGTTGTCCGCCCTAATCATCCATCTAGACAAGCTAGCCAATCTCAGGGTCAACCAGCTGTTCAGCCAGCTCAGTCATCTGTACCGCAAGGACAACCCTTGGTGGTCCACGGAAAACCTGGTACCCAGCAAGTTCATCCTGCTGGCCAACCAGGTCCATCTCAAATCCAACCAAGTCAACCTTCGGGCCAGATGATCCAAGCCCAGCCGGTTCAAGGACATTACGCTGGACCTCAAACTCAAACGGGTTATCAAATTCAAGGTGGGCCACAGCCTCAACCTTCTTACCAGATGCAGCCTCCTTATCAGGCTCAGTATGGGACCCAGCAGTCATATGGCTACCAGCAACCTGAGGGGCAAACTCAATTTGCTCCTTACCAAAATTATCAATAGCCACAGGTCACTCCTTACCAAAATTATCAATATGTTGCACCTGTAGGGCCAGTTGCTAATACATGGGGAGCTGGGGGGCAGACACAGGGACAACTGTCCGCATATGGCCAGAATCCGTATGGACAGAACTCCTATGGGCAAGGACCCTATGCACCAGGCCCTTTCGGGCCGGGTCCATCCGGACAAAGCCCATGGGGGCAACCAACTCCTGGTTGGAACCCTAATGTTGCCTCGAATCCACAGCCACAAATGTCCTTTAACCCTCAGTTACCATTCTTAGCGACATTGGAACTGCCTGATGTGTCCAAGTTAACAAATGATCCTATTTTGCACAATCCATATTGGCCACCGGTTCCAACCAAAATACCAGGTGATTGTCCAAAGTTTGATGGCAAAGCTGGTGAAGACCCTCAGGCCCATGTAATGACTTATCACCTTTGGTGTTCATCGAACTCATGGCTTGATGATTCTATCCGGCTCTGCCTCTTTCAGAGAACTCTCACTGGTTCAGCCGCTAAGTGGTACATCGAACTGAACCGCGACATGTTTCAAGATTTCAACTCGTTGGCTATGGCCTTTTTGACTCATTTTCAGTTGCCCATTCGGTACGAGACTGGGACACATCTCCTCACGTCTCTCAAACAGGATACGGCTACGCGCATCTCTGATCATATACATGAATGGAGAAGGCGTCGTCGCTTGATCAAATTTTGGATCCCTGATCAACTCCTGACCGATTGGTTCACGACTTCCTTTGTCCCTAATATTGCAAAAGACATCGCAATGGGAGCGTGTGTAACTGAAGAGCAAGCAATCACGCGAGCTTAGTACCTCGACTTAGTTTATTCTCAGTCGGGTACTTTGTATGAGTATTTTCCAGATGCCCCGAGGCCTGGATAGCCCAAGGCTCCACCAAAGCCTTCTGTTGATGGAGTCATTGGTTCTGTGAATTCATCGTCAAAGAAATCGGCCGCAAATCCTGGGAAGCAGAAACAGAACACCTCTAACGAAAATGCTTCTCAGGGCCAATCAATTTCTGGGAGTACCTGTAGAACCTCTATTCTACACCTACTTGTCTACCATTTTCCTCAGTTTTTCCTTATCTTTCCTTCACTTTTGCCTCATTTTCACCATAGAACCTCTCAGATCATTACATTAGGTGTCAATAAGCATGATCAAGCAAGTTTTGCTAATGGATGACTATTTGTTTAGATTTTGACTTACTTGCAGGAATCCCGCAGCTATCTGATGATCCCGCAGCTATCTGAAGATCCTGCAGCCTTTTTGTTAAACACAATGATCCACGTGTCGGTTTGCTAGATGAGCCACATGGGCACTCATGTATCAACGTGCTCGAGGTTCCTGTCCCATTGTTCCAGCCATCCACGTCATCTTCACCCATGGTCAAAGCTGGTTAAGTTACGGTCAACTCAAGGCTGTTTAAACGGTGATTGTGAGCTGCTTGGTCACGTCATCTTAAATGGTGATTTGTCCATGTTCTACAGGTGGCAGGGGACATGATCCAACATGGGATTCATTCCCCATGACGACAGAACCACTAAACTCGTCCACGCAGCCGTGATGTGTCAAGGGACCATAAATACGCATGATTGTTTATTGTTTTTCTGTTAATTAGCTATACGAGTAGGCTATCTTAGAAACTCCTATAAATTGCTGCGTCTGCGTACGCTCAAGGAACTTTTTATTAGTTGTAATTTTCTGAACTTGTGTTGAATTTAAGAGCTTTGTGAACTCTGTTTTCTAGTGCTATTCCAGCACTCTGTTTTGTATACTTTTTGCAAATGGAGGAATAGACATAGCACCGTTTTGAAGTTTCCAGATCTCTGAGTTTTCTTGTGGCTGAATGAACAGAGGGCCCCTGCTCATCTCAGCCTTTGTAAAGTATTTTATGTGCAGTATTTC
The DNA here is from genome assembly GCA_031772625.1 of Pinus tabuliformis. Lineage (NCBI taxonomy): Eukaryota > Viridiplantae > Streptophyta > Pinopsida > Pinales > Pinaceae > Pinus > Pinus tabuliformis. The sequence continues at coordinate 1,675,041,595 of CM062820.1, forward strand.
GTTATTTTTTTATTTATTTCCTTAAGCATGTATAGTTTCATTTACTTGTTTTCCTTTCTTTCAAGCTGATCAGTGTTATTTCCTTGCAGGTTTCTTTTAGCCCGGGATTTATTTTTATATGTGTGTGTTTGCTTTACAAGCTAATGGTATTTGAAGTTGACAATTCAAGTGCTGCCTTTGTCTTTATAGTTGATTTTTAATCTTATTTCTCAAAGAGCTGCTAACATACATGAATGATCTTCATCATAAACTATTATCTTTTAAGATCAGAATATCACTAATTTGCAGCTAGTTTGAGTGCTTTTTGGACTGTTCTTTCACTACTTTCTATCCGTGCTTTACACAGTACATGTGCTTTGAAGCATCGAGTTAGAAAGAGCAAACCATTACCACTAGTCTTTAAAGTAGAAGTTTTGATTTTAAGTGCTTATTAGACTATTTTCTCACTACTTTCTAATCATACTTTGCATAGTACATATGGCTGAAGTAGAGAATTAGAAATAGAAAATCATTATCATTAGTCTTTCAAGCATATTTTTCTCACTTTTCTAATTCCACTTAAGCTACTTTCTATCCGTGCTTTACACAGTACATGTGCTTTGAAGCATCGAGTTAGAGAGAGATAATCTTTATTCTTGGGTTTTAAAAGTGACTCTCTTTTCTTTTATTAGCAGCAACTTGGACGGTGTCTAGTGCCATTGGTAGTGGTCATTTGCTTTCAAGTTTATTTCAAGTCATTTCAGTTCACTTATTCTTTTCAAGCATTTCCTTTCAAGCAAATAGTTAGAAATCACTCAACACACACTTTCACTCATTTAGGATTCACTCTACACACACACCATCACTCACTTGTTTATAAATTCTCACTCCATCTTAGGAACATAATTAACCACAACAACACCCCCAACGATAAGAAAAACTCTAAGAGGTTACTTAAGTACATATAGTACACCCTCACTTCATCAGCTTACGAGCCCCGGGTTGACAATAAATACTAGCAATTTAGATAACACTAAATTGACTAAAAATTTTGGCGCCGTTGTCGGGTAAGTGAAATTAAGTAGCCATATTCTTAGAAGAAAAAAAAATATAAAAAAAAAACTTCAAGAAAAGAAGTTAATAACCTATCTAAGTATGCTCTCCTCTTGCACTTTGAAGTGATCTGGAGGATCAGAAAGGAGAAAGTTATTGATTTAATAGTTTCTTGAGTATGCTCTCTTCTTGCACCTAGAGTGAACTGGAAGATCAGAAAAAGAACTATTTAACTTGACTTGAAGATAAAATAAAAATGACATGCATAGAGCTAGAGATTCTAGGGGAAGGTTTTTAGCTAGAGCTCGAAGTTCAATTTTTACAAGTCCATCTGCTTCAAGAGATAGACAAGAGACACCTCCCTTATCTCCAACCGAAACTCCTGGTCCTGAAATTCAAGAGCCAAGAGTTGACTCTCCTATACCTTCTATTGAGTTTGAACTAGGAAGAGACTCTTCTCTTTCTCCCACCGGGAAACCAATTGTAATTGAGGAAATAGACTCACCTGAAGAGGAAGGAGAAATCTCTTCTCATTCACCCTTTGTAGAAGAACCAGAAGATTTTGAAATCCCTAGGAGAATCATCATGGCAGAGGAAGAAGGAGGCGGTAGAGGTAGAGGTAGAGGAGGAGGAGGAAATAACAATAACAATGGAGGAGGTAGAGGTCCCATTGGAGGAAATAGAGATGGGGATAACACATTTGGGTTTCCCATTGTTGATGAGGATTCCCGAGCCACTATGAAAAACATATCACCATCTGTCCTCCCAAATTTTCATGGATTAAGAACTGAGGACCCTGAAACATTCTTGTTTGAATTTGAAGTTGTGTGTCGAACTTATGACTATCTGGATGATACTCAGAAACTCAAACTGTTCCCATCAACATTAAAATATCAAGCTTTGAAATGGTTCATGGGATTACTTACTCAGTCCATTAGGACCTGGGATGAAATGAAACAAACCTTTTTGGATAGGTATTTGGACTATTGTATGCCTACTAATCATAAGGATGAGGTTTTTAAAATGATGCAAAAAGAAGATGAGAGCTTAGAAGATTTACTTGAGAGATTTCAATATAATTTAAAAAGAGCAAAAATGAGTACCTTGGATGAAGAGACCTTAAAAGCCCTCTTATTAAAAGCCATTAAGGATGAATGGATAGATATCTTAAACATGATGGGGAAAGGGGATATTTCTCAACTTTCTCTCAATGATATAGCAGAACTTTGTATCCATCTCTCCAGGGGCAAATCAAAAACTCAAAAAGGGCCTAGAGATCCTTCTCTCCTTAGGGCAAATAAATCTGCAACAAGATGAGTGAGTAGGGATGAAATCGGTAATATGCTAGATGAATTTAAAACTGACATCTTAGGGAGTCTTAGTGAACAAATTGATACCCTTAAGATTCAGAATAAACAAAAAGCAGAAGCCGAGGCTATGACCATCTTTTGCCCGAAGTGTAGAAAGAAGCATGCTTTAAGGGAATGTCCCTTGGAAGCACAAGTTGTGGAAACCTGTGTAATTTGCTCAGAAACCCATGAGACCAAGGAATGTCCTTCAATCCCTGGCCTCAAAGCAGTCTTTCAAGAAGATCCAAGTACGCTTGAATCCCTTTGTTTTGTTGCAAGAAGACCTTGGCAGGGGCAGCAAAATAAAGGGTTTAATAACTCTATGAATTTTCAGCCCCCACCAAATTGGAATCCTTGGCAACAACCTTGGTCACAACCACAAAATCCTTTCCAAGCATGGTTGCAAAGCATGCAAATGAAAAATCCTTATGGGAGATTTGCCCAATTCTATCAATATCCTCAATCCTTTCAGAATTAGCAAGCTCCCCAACTTCCAAATCAAGGTCAACAATTGTCATTACCATTCCCTCAACAACAACAACCTCTTCCACAAAATCAAAATTCTCAACTCTTGTTACAATCTCAACAGAGGCCAAATCAACTTCCCTCTCAACCTCAACCAAACCCCAATAATAGGAATCCTCAAAGTGCTTATGTGATGGAAGGACAACCACTTATGGAAGGTCAACCATTCCCTACCTATATGGTTGTCCCTCTCAATGAGGTCCAACTCAGATCAGGTAGAATCCTAGACCAACCTTCTACAAGTGCTCAACAACCAAGTATTTCTGAGGAAGAATCTCTCAAAGCCAATAAGGGTTCTGAAGTATCCCTTCAAAACCCAAGCATTAAAGAAAAAGAAAAAGAATCAACTCCCTTAGTAGAGCAACCCACATCTTCAGCTATTCCTCCTTTTCCTGAAAGATTGCAAATTGATAAAGGAGTGGAGAAGCAGATTTGGTTGCCTGACTATAGCTTTCTAGATGAATTGAAAAATGTCTGTATCAAGATTCCCTTGTTAACAGCCATTAAGGAGATTCCCATTCTAGCAAAGACAATAAAGGAGATGAGTTTGAAAAAAACAATAAAAAGAACCAGAGACACCAAAAGGATACATCTAGTTGGAAAAATTGCAGACATTATGATGGGTAAAGTTACCATGCAAAAATATGTAGATCCCGGTAGCCCTATTGTTAAAACTCATATTAATGGGGTTGAAATCCCAAATACCTTGATTGACTTAGGAGCCGCTATCAACATTATGAGTAGACAGACCATGGATCAGTTAAAACTTCCTAACCTTCTCTTTACACCTACTTTGTTGCAACTTGCAGATAGATCAATCATTAAACCTGATGGTGTATTGGAAGACATTCCAGTCTCCCTAGACTCTTGGGAATATCCAGTTGATTTTATGATTTTAACTCCCAAGAACAATCTAGGAGGACATCCTCTTATTCTAGGAAGACCTTGGCTGGCCACAGCTGATGCTTTCATAAGTTGTAGGTCGGGAGACATGTATATATCAGATGGTAATTCTACCAAGAAATTCAACTTGTATCCTCCCGCAAAGGCAATAACAGAAATAGGAGAAGATGAGTGGATTGATGATGAGGATACTCTTCAACCTGTTCTAACCATCTCTGAAATCAGTGAGGACAGTCAAATTCTAAATACATTAGAAAATTTTGAGGTACCTTCGGAATATGACTCTTCACAGTTCCAGTTAGATGCAAATATTGAATATCTCTCCTCTAGACAGATGTCTCTCTTCTCAATGGAAGAGTTTGGTAGTTCTACAGTTGAAATCTTTCCAAGAAAAACATTAAACATTAACAAGAACTTGGAAAGACTACAACAAGAAGAATTAACTAAACTGTTGCAAAAACATTCCACTGCCTTTGCATGGGAATATACTGACATGAAAGGAATCGACCCTAAGACTTGTATTCATCGTATTTATATTGAAGAAAACAGCAGACCTATTAGGCAGCCACAAAGACGGATGAATCCAAATCTTAGGGAAATTGTGAAAGAAGAACTTCAGAAATTGCTCAAGGTAAACTTCATTTACCCCATTTCAGATAGCCAATGGGTTTCTCCCTTGGTTATAGTGCCCAAAAAGAATGGTAAATGGAGAGTTTGTATTGACTATCGAGAATTGAACAAGGCAACCTTAAAGGATCATTTTCCTCTACCTTTTATTGATCAGGTATTAGACACTTTAGCAGGTAAAAAGTATTTCTCATTCTTGGATGGTTTTAGTGGTTACAATCAGATTCAGGTAGCACGTGAAGATCAAGACAAAACCACCTTTACTTGTCCTTGGGGAACTTTTGCCTATCGAGTACTCCCTTTTGGTTTGTGCAATGCACCTGCTACATTTCAAAGGGCTGTACTAGGAATCTTCTTAGATCTGATTCATGATTGTGTAGAGGTATACATGGACGATTTCACAGTCTATGGTAATACATTTGAAGAAGCTTTGGCAAATTTGGAAAAAGTACTAGTAAGATGTAAGGAAACAAATCTTTCTTTAAGTCATGAAAAGTGTTTTATGATGTTTACTGAAGGGATTGTTTTAGGACATCATATTTCAGGAGATGGAATCAAAGTTGATAGATCTAAAGTAGAAGTCATCTCTAAGTTACCTGTTCCAAATTGCCAAAGAGATGTTAGAAGTTTTCTTGGGTTTACTGGTTATTACAGAAGATTTATTGAAAACTTCACTAAGATAGCATCCCCTCTTTTCAAACTACTTACTAAAGATTGTGAATTTAAGTGGGATCCTGAATGTCAATCTGCCTTTGAAGCTTTAAAGACTAGAATATCTGAAGCACCCATTTTAAGGGGTCCAAATTGGAAACTCCCTTTCCACATTTCTACTGATGCTTCAGATACAGCTTTAGGAGCTGTTTGGGACAAAAGGATTTGATCCCTTATGCCATTTATTACACGAGTAAGAATTTGACTCCTACTGAGTTAAATTATACTGTTACTGAAAAGGAGTTTCTAGCTGTTGTGCATGCTATAAACAAGTTTAGACACTATATAACCGGCTATGAAACCTTTGTCCACACTGATCACTCTGCCATTAGATACCTCATGAACAAACCAGTCACTAATGGTAGAGTTACAAGATGGCTTTTGCTTTTACAAGAATTCAACATAACTGTGTTAGATCGACCAGGTAAACAGAACACAGTAGCTGACTTCTTGTCTAGAATCCAAAACACTAATGAGGACTCTCCTGTAGAGGATAAATTTCCAGATGAGTATTTGTTTGCAGTAACTACCAAAACCCCTTGGTATGCTGATATTGCTAATTATTTAGTTACTGGAAAATTACCTTTACATTTATTTCCTAATGAGAAAAGGAAAATCATTCAGGATAGTTCACTTTATTCTTGGATTTCTAATGAATTGTTCAGAACAGGGCCAGATTTGATGATCAGAAGATGTGTACGGGAGGATGAGATGCCTGACATCCTTAAGGCATGTCATGACGAACCTTGTGGCAGACATTTTTCTGATAAGAGGACTGCCTATAAAATCCTTTCATCAGGATATTATTGGCCTTCTCTCTTTAAGGATGCAAAGCAATATGTTAAAAGGTGTGACAGTTGTCAAAGAATTGGGAGACCAACTCTTTCAAATGAAATGCCACTACAGCCACAGGTATGCATCGAACCTTTCGAGAAATGGGCTCTAGATTTTGTTGGACCAATTAATCTGCCATCCAAGAAAAATAGATATATACTGGTTTGTACTGATTATGTTACCAAGTGGGTAGAAGCTATAGCATTAACTTCTGCTACTGAAAATTCAGTTGTTCAATTTCTTTTCAAGGATATTTTCACTCGTTTTGGTGTCCCAAGAGAAATTGTAACAGATCAGGGAAGCCAATTTACATCAAGGATGGTGGAAAAGATGATGGAGGAATATAAGATTAAGCATAGAACATCTACTCCATACCATCCGCAAGCAAATGGTCAAGTAGAATCTACAAATAAAGTTCTTGAAAGCATCATCACAAAGACTGTTCATCTTCATAGAAGAGATTGGGCAGAAAGGCTTCCTGAAGCCTTATGGGCCTATAGAACTACATGGAGGAACACTACAGGACATTCTCCCTATGAACTTGTTTATGGGAAGGAAGTCCTGTTCCCCATTGAGTTCCAAATCAAGACCTTCAAGACAGCAGTTCAATTGGGGATGAGCTTATCAGAAGCCTAGAAGCACAAAATGGACCAGTTAAATGAACTAGATGAAATGAGACAAGATGCAATTCTAAGAACCGACCTAGTTCAGCACAAAAGAAGCAATTGGCATGATCGACATATCAAAGAAAAGAAGTTTCAAAAGGGTGATTGGACACTCTTGTTTGATTCAAAATTTAAGGACTTCAAAGGAAAATTTCAAACTCATTGGCTTGGGCCATATGAGATTGATGAAGTCTTTAATAATGGAGCAGTTAGAGTGAAGACTATTGATGAACTTCAAACTCCCTTTATTGTGAATGGCCACCGGTTAAAAGTCTACCACAAGCCACTCTCAAAAGAGGAGTTTGTTAAGTTATTCCAAGGCGATTCTGAAATGAGGCTGGTGGAGAAGAATTCTTCTCCTCCATCAGCCTAATCTCTGTTTCTTTCAATTTCAATAAAAAAAAAAAAAAGGAAAAAAAGAAAAGAAAAAAATGAATAAATGTATGAGCCTGAAAACCAATCTCTGATTGGCAGTCTCATGCAGAAAACATGAGGTGAAAATCAGGGTCACCTGACACCTCATGTTTTCCAAAAAAAAAAAATCTCTCTCTTTCATTTTCATTTCATTTATTTCATCTCACCATTTCCTTCCATCTTACCATCCTCACTTCACCTCACTGCTTTCCACTCACTCATTCATTCATTCCTTCATTCCATTTCACTTCATTAATAAAGTTTTTTTAGGCAACTAAAGTATTTTATGCAGCTGGAAGACTTCATTACAGTTCCTGCAGCTATTTGACAATTCTGCAGCCGTTTAGCCTTACTGCAGCCTTCTGCACCTGCACAAGAAACACAGTTTGTCTGAAGAAAATATTTACAGTTCAAAATCATCAAAGACAAGGAGGAAAGATCATGTTCTAGCAATAAAGTTAACAAAAGGTTAGTAGCAAATCATCAGAAGCCAAATCAAATGCGGATCCGAGGTATGTTTAAAACTCTAAACCTATAGTTATTTCATTATGCGGAATTTTCTGGGTTATGTCTTGTTGGCCACTAATCGTAATGATTACCCATTTTCTTTTCCCATGCGACCACAAATCTACGAATCCTCCACGTCTACCAGCTCATAATAACCATGATTTTTGAAATCACATATGGCTGTTTCTGTCATTAAGGTCTCATACCCTAATGACGTAACCTACCGTATTACGTCTCTCAGTTCTCGTCCCGCAGCCATGTGTCAATCCACAGCCGAAATCGAAGAATATAGCCGTTCCATTCATCATTTCGAAACCCTCTGTGCTCATAACACTCCATTCCTCGCTATCATCTCCCTTATTCCATTTCACTCACTACGATTACCTCCATAAACCATCCTTTGTTTTCCCTCTGCCGTATAGCCAGTAAACCTGTGATACAGTCGTATTACGACTGTTAGTCACCGTTTCACTGTGTCCACGCTGTTATCCTCCGCTTAACTCTAATTCAAGCCGTGAATTCTCGGTGTCTGAGGCTGTTGATGCACCGTATACCCTCTGTTCCACAAAGTCTGAACAGGAACCGAGGAGTTACTGTGTAAAGTTACGGAGTTACTGTGTAAGGTCACCATCAAATTCGTGTTTTAAACAGAGCTGAGGAGTCGATGGGAAAACTTTTAAGGGCTGAACCAGAAGGTTCGAAATTCTTGGAGGCATACCCTCAGGTTGAGGAGGCATTACAAAAAGCTAATTGGCTACAGTGTGTCAGGAAGTTTAAGGGCTACCACAAAGAAGTAACAAAAGCCTTTGCAAGATCATTCAAGGATAAAGATAGTCAAGCAGAGGTGGGTGATTTAACATTTGCAGTCAGCGAAGGAAGCATAGCAAGGGCTACCTCTCTTCCACAAACTGGTGAACGTTGGTTCAAAAACCGGGCAGTCCAGGATCAACAATGGAAGCGGATTTTTAAAAACCCAGGTATGGATACAAGTGTTTTCACCAAAGGAATTCCAGTCTCCCATGTTAAAGAAGAATGGAAAATTCTATTGTTGTTAGTGCAAAAATTTTTCACGTGTGAAGGGAGATTTGGAGTGTTGTACGTTTATCATGATAAAATTATGCTGCAATTTCAAGGAGAACATGATATAAATCTTCCTTACTTTCTATTCCAAAGCCTTAGGAAAATGTGTTCCATGGCTCAACGAAATCCACGAAACGTAGAAGCTTACCTCTGTCACCATGGTCTTGTAAAGTTATTGATAGAAGAACAGTTAAAAGAAAAACAAGACACATGGGAGAAATTCCTTGTAAGGAATCATTTTGCAGAACCTGGAGAATCTTCTATACCTAGAAAAAGCAGAAGGAAGAGAAAAGAAAGTATCTCTGAGACTGATATCTTAGAGGAAACTGTTCAAGGACAAACTGTAGAGGAAATAGAAGTCCATCATCCTGAACCTGAGATTGAACCCACTGAAGACAGCGCTCAAGAGGTCATCTCAGAAACCCTTGCTGAACTTGCCAAGGAAGCTGCCAAAAAGAGAAGAGAAGACAAAAAGAAACAAAAACAAGACAAGGGAAAATCCATAATCCAAGAAACTGACCAGACCCCAGAGCATTCTAGTGATGAAGAAAGAGATAACCAGCCCTTAGCACAAAGGGTAGCTAAACTCCATGAGAAAATTGCCCTCTCTGAGAAAGTAAAAGTACAAAAACCAAAGGAAAAGGCACAAAAAGAAACACAGAGTGCTGCCACTGTAAGAAGGAGTAGTAGATTGCAGAATAAAGGGAAAGCCACAAGGACACTCTTCGTTGATCTTAGCACACCTGAGAAGGGTGCTACAAAAGCAGACCTTGAGGATAGTCCATCACGTGAGGCAGCTACTCCTCCAAGAGAAGACAGTCCATTTCAGTCGGAGTTTGAAACTGAAATTGAGCATGAATATAGTCCAAGGAAGTCACCAATTGTTGACCCAATTCAACAAGAGGTGTACAACTATTTTGAAACATTGGAGCAAAACACTGCTGGCCCAAGTAATGTCATACCTCATGAGCAGCAAATAGATTTACTTAAACAAGAAATCTATGAACTTGAAGTGCTAAACCGTCACATTAAACAGAGAAATGAAGAAATGATGCAGCAAGCTGATATTGCCAAAGCAATCCAAGATAACACCTTTCTTCACATGAGCATGTGGCAGAAGAAACACAACAGACTCAAGAAGAGATGTAGAAGGCTGAACAGAGCCTTAATCAATTTGAAATTCAGATGCATGTTCAAGAGGCCAAAGGTTAATGTTTCTACACAAAGGAAAAGAAGGAGATTGGATGTCCTAGCTGAGGCATCCCAGCAGATGGACTGAATTGTGTTTTCATTGCATGAGGACATGCAATACCCTCAGAGTGGGGGTATGTAGAACCTCTATTCTACACCTACTTGTCTACCATTTTCCTCAGTTTTTCCTTATCTTTCCTTCACTTTTGCCTCATTTTCACCATAGAACCTCTCAGATCATTACATTAGGTGTCAATAAGCATGATAAAGCAAGTTTTGCTAATGGATGACTATTTGTTTAGATTTTGACTTACTTGCAGGAATCCCGCAGCTATCTGATGATCCCGCAGCTATCTGAAGATCCTGCAGCCTTTTTGTTAAACACAATGATCCACGTGTCGGTTTGCTAGATGAGCCACATGGGCACTCAGGTATCAACGTGCTCGAGGTTCCTGTCCCATTGTTCCAGCCATCCACGTCATCTTCACCCATGGTCAAAGATGGTTAAGTTACTGTCAACTCAAGGCTGTTTAAACGGTGATTGTGAGCTGCTTGGTCACGTCATCTTAAATGGTGATTTTTCCATGTTCTACAGGTGGCAGGGGACATGATCCAACATGGGATTCATTCCCCATGACGACAGAACCACTAAACTCGTCCACGCAGCCGTGATGTGTCAAGGGACCATAAATACGCATGACTGTTTATTGTTTTTCTATTAATTAGCTGTACGAGTAGGCTATCTTAGAAACTCCTATAAATTGCTGCGTCTGCGTACGCTCAAGGAACTTTTTATTAGTTGTAATTTTCTGAACTTGTGTTGAATTTAAGAGCTTTGTGAACTATGTTTTCTAGTGCTATTCCAACACTCTGTTTTGTATACTTTTTGCAAATGGAGGAATAGACATAGCACCGTTTTGACGTTTCTAGATCTCTGAGTTTTCTTGTGGCTGAATGAACAGAGGGCCCCTGCTCATCTAAGCCTTTGTAAAGTATTTTATGTGCAGTATTTCGTTATTTTTTTATTTATTTCCTTAAGCATGTATAGTTTCATTTACTTGTTTTCCTTTCTTTCAAGCTGATCAGTGTTATTTCCTTGCAGGTTTCTTTTAGCCCGGGATTTATTTTTATATGTGTGTGTTTGCTTTACAAGCTAATGGTATTTGAAGTTGACAATTCAAGTGCTGCCTTTGTCTTTATAGTTGATTTTTAATCTTATTTCTCAAAGAGCTGCTAACATACATGAATGATCTTCATCATAAACTATTATCTTTTAAGATCAGAATATCACTAATTTGCAGCTAGTTTGAGTGCTTTTTGGACTGTTCTTTCACTAATTTCTATCCGTGCTTTACACAGTACATGTGCTTTGAAGCATCGAGTTAGAAAGAGCAAACCATTACCACTAGTCTTTAAAGTAGAAGTTTTGATTTTAAGTGCTTATTAGACTATTTTCTCACTACTTTCTAATCATACTTTGCATAGTACATATGGCTGAAGTAGAGAATTAGAAATAGCAAATCATTATCATTAGTCTTTCAAGCATATTTTTCTCACTTTTCTAATTCCACTTAAGCTACTTTCTATCCGTGCTTTACACAGTACATGTGCTTTGAAGCATCGAGTTAGAGAGAGATAATCTTTATTCTTGGGTTTTAAAAGTGACTCTCTTTTCTTTTATTAGCAGCAACTTGGATGGTGTCTAGTGCCATTGGTAGTGGTCATTTGCTTTCAAGTTTATTTCAAGTCATTTCAGTTCACTTATTCTTTTCAAGCATTTCCTTTCAAGCAAATAGTTAGAAATCACTCAACACACACTTTCACTCATTTAGGATTCACTCTACACACACACCATCACTCACTTGTTTATAAATTCTCACTCCATCTTAGGAACATAATTAACCACAACAACACCCCCAACGATAAGAAAAACTCTAAGAGGTTACTTAAGTACATATAGTACACCCTCACTTCATCAGCTTACGAGCCCCGGGTTGACAATAAATACTAGCAATTTAGATAACACTAAATTGACTAAACAGTACCTCCGAGGTAAACGCCATTCAGTCCACTGCGGCGGACAAATCCTCGAAAGGGAAAAAGAAGGGGAAAGCTAAAGATAAATATGGACAGCCCAAGAAGGATCCTCCTAAGCCTCCCTCCGAGGAAGGAGCTAAACGAAAACCTAAGTATCCTTGTCTCATCTGCGATGAGGATCACTACACCAAGGATTGCCCAAGGCGGTCCGAGGTTAGTCGACTTTTGAAAGGTACTCCGGGGCCTCCTGCTGTGCTGAAAGAGCCTTTCCCTTCCCAGCAGACGCAAATGGTGGCAGATCCCTCTCAATCCTCTTCCTCGTTCGGTTCTCAAGTGTTCATGGCTGGAACGATTCCCATCCGTGTTTCGACTCGAGCGAAAGATTATCCATCTCAAGCCGGGAAAGAGCCGGAGGTTCCCTCCAGCGCTCCTCCGTCCAGTTCTGGTCCCCTTCACATCGAACGGTCCAGCACTGAGACGATCCCCCGACCCCCTCCCAAAGGTGTACTCAGGAAGTCATCTTATAACCCCAATGCTCGTGCTGCCCAACACTATAGCATTGTCAAGGACTTAGCTCAGGCTCTGTCTGCTATGTCCGCGTTAGAAGTCCTCCAGAGCTGCCCCTCCCAGAGGAAGTCCTTGCTATCAGCAATTGGTGGCATCAACCCGGCAGATTCAGATTTAATTTCTTTTGATCTCGAGGGTTTCACACAGAGACTGCCTCACCAAGTGGCTTTCCTTATACAGGTCCTCATCAATGGCAAGACGATTCACCGTACAGTCATTGATGAGGGTGCCTCGACCTGCATCATGTCTGTTGCTTGCTGGAAGGCTATTGGTTTTCCTGCTCTGAGCCAATCTCCTACGACCCTGGAAGCTTTCGATGGAAGAGAATCTCGTCCGTATGGTATCCTCCCACGATTTCCTATTTCTTTAGAAGGGAAAACCGTAGAGGTAGAGGTTAAAGTTGTTGACGGTAATCTCACTTACAACCTCCTCCTTGGACGAAGCTGGACATACGCCATGCAAGCCGTGGCTTCCTCCTTGTTCCGTGTCCTTCGCTTCCCTCACCAATGACGAATTGTCACGGTGGACCAGCTGTCCTTTTTTGCTTCTTCTTCTGAAGGAAATGTGCCGTTCGTGGAGCATACCTCCAAGTCATCGGTGAGTGTGGGTGCCGGACTGTTCAAAGATCCCTCCTTAATGGGAGTTTTTCCCCTCCCACCTCCGAATCTCGCCCCTGTTAACATGATTTCAGTACGTTCTGATCCATGGGTTCTTCCTCCCTTGAATCAGGAAGAATCTTGGGGTGATATGATGCCGTTGAGTCCTACCGAGCTCAACTACATCGAGATTGTCGCTGCATCGGCTCCCCCTCCTGAACCTGCTCTTTTAAGCAGTGTTCCTGATTCATACGATCATTTCCCTTGGTTGGGTGATGAGGCCACTTCGGATCCCCTGAAGGAAACATTTCCCTCCGATGAGGCCATCGTAGAGACTATGTCTCTCGAAGAGCTCCCTTGGTTAGATCACCACCATCGCTCTTCGTTTCTCCCTCCACATTCGGAAATGGTCGCATGTCTCGAGCGGTTTGCTTCATGTGTCCCATCTCTGCCCCTCCAAACACCTGTTCAACTATACCAAGTGTCTTCGGAGGGAAATATGGGTAACATCACGCAAACCCAGCCTATCGACATCTCTGCCAAATCAGGGATTGTCGAGAATATTTTCATTGGAGTCACGTGCACTCCTGAGGAAGTTCAACTTTATACTGCCTTATTTCGTGAATTCCGTGATGTCTTCGCATGGTTTTACGAGGAAATGCGCGGCATTGACCCTAGTATTGTGGTGCATGAAATACCAACTTATCCAGATGCTAAGCTTGTTCGTCAGCGCTTACGTCCAGTGCACCTTCGAAAGGCTACAGCCATCAAGGCCAAAGTCGAAAAGCTTCTTCGAGCTGGTTTCATCTATGCCATCCCCCTCACGGAGTGGGTGTCCAATATAGTCGCTGTGAATAAAAACCAGGGCACTATCCGGGTCTGTGTTGACTACCGCGACATCAATCGTGCCTGTCCAGAAGATAACTTTCCTACACCTTTCATTGATCAGCTTATTGATGACTACGCAGGAAGTGAGATTTATTCGTTTATGGACGGCTTCTCTGGTTATAACCAGATCAACATAGCTCCTGCCGACCAGCATAAGACAACTTTCATTTGTCCTTGGGGCACCTTCGCTTATAAGAAGCTCCCTTTCGGTCTCAAAAATGCTGGTGCCACCTTCCAGCGTGCGATGTCATATGCTTTTCATGATATTTGACACATCGTACAGCCTTACCTGGATGACCTCCCAGCTCATTCAGCTAAGCGTCAAGACCATCCATCTCATCTACACGAAATTTTTCTCCGCTGTCGACACTACCTTATTCGACTCAATCCGCACAACTGTGTCTTCTGCGTAGAATCTGGCCGACTACTTGGGTTCATCGTCTCCCGGGAAGGCATCCGCCTAGATCCCCTCAAAGTCGAGGCCATTTTGAATCTTCCTCCTCCTACCTCTTTGCAGCAATTGCAGAGCTTGCAGGGTAAAGCTAATTTTCTCAGACGATTCATTCTGAATTATGCCGAGGTGGCTAAGGGTTTCACACGGTTATTAAAGCGAGACACACCCTTTCGTTGGGATGCTATCACCCAGGAATCTTTCGAGCGCCTTAAAGACCTTCTTGTCTCAGCTCCGCTCTTAAGACCTCCGAACTATCACCGTGATTACACTCTCTATTTAGTTGCCGCTGACACCACCATCGGCATGGTTCTAGTGCAAGATAATGATGCCAGCACCGAGCACGTTATCTATTATCTTAGTCGCAACCTTCTAGATACGGAAATTCGCTACGCACATGTCGAGAAGTTGGCATTGGCAGCTGTCTGCGCCGTCCAACGATTCCGGCATTATATCCTGTTGCGCACAACGACCGTGATCTCTGACTGCAACCCCATGACCTACATTTTGTCGCGTCAACTGTTGGGGGGCAAATACTCGAAGTGGATTGTAATCCTCCAAGAGTTCGACTTGGAGTTCACTGCGGCCAAGTCTAAGAAATCTCTGGTCTTTGCTGAACTGCTCTGTTCCTTACCATCTCACTCTGCACCATCTCGTTCAGAGGAGCATATCCCGGATGAAACCTTGTTTCTCATTAGCACCCTCGACCCGTGGTACGGGGACATTATCGTATACTTGCAGACGTCTTCCTTCCGTCCAAATGTATCGAAAGATGCTCGACGGCGAATTCGTCACCAAGCTCAACCCTATCGCATTTTGGGTGATACCCTGTACCGCCTCGGTGTTGATTCTATTCTCCGCCGATGTTTGACTCTCGAGGAAGCTGAGAAGGTGTTAAATGACTGCCACTCTGGTGCTTGTGGCGGTCACATGTCCGTATATGCTACCGCCCAGAAAATTCTCCGTGCTGGTTACTTTTGGCCTTCTATTTTCAAAGACTGCATTCTTGCCGTTCGCGCATGCCATGAATGCCAAGTATACCACCGGAAAATGCGTGCTCCCCCTGCACCACTACACCCTGTTGTCACCGTAGGTCCATTTGCCAAATGGGGCATCGATTATACGTCCTGTAACCCTCGTTCGGCCGGGGGGCATGGGTACATCATCGTTGCCGTGGATTATTTCACCAAGTGGGTCGAAGCGATGCCTACATTGAACGAAGACGGTTACACAGCGGCGCAGTTTTTATTCAATCATGTCATTACTTGTTTCGGAGTCCCTCAGGCTATCGTCTCGGATCACAGAAAGCATTTCCGTAATCACATGATGACGGAACTAACAACCCAACTAGGTTTGCGTCAAGATAGTTTGACACCGTACTATCCACAATCTAACGGTCAAGTCGAGGCCGTGAAAAACGTTTTGATCACTATGCTTCAACGCACCGTCAATACGCACAAGTCTAATTGGCATCTGATGCTATTCCCAGCCTTGTGGGCCTACCAGACTTCTATGAAGGATGCCACCGGTTTCACTCCGTTTCAGTTGGTTTACGGACTGGAGGCCACCCTTCCCGTCGAGTGTGAGATTCCTTCGTTGAAATTAGCTGTCGAGTTGCTTCCCAACAGCACTACGATGGAGGAACGGCTTCTTTACCTAGAACGGTTAGACGAGACTTGTCGTTTAGCTTCTCTGGCTATTGAAGCGC
This sequence comes from Pinus tabuliformis, assembly GCA_031772625.1. NCBI lineage: Eukaryota > Viridiplantae > Streptophyta > Pinopsida > Pinales > Pinaceae > Pinus > Pinus tabuliformis. Next base: position 1,675,057,680 of record CM062820.1, read on the forward strand.
AAAATAAGAGAGTCAAGGCTCACTTTGACCAGAATATTCATCCTCGTTCCTTCGTTGAGGGAGATCTAGTAGTGCTCTACGATCAAGCTAAAGTTAAGCTGGGGGCAGGAAAACTCGAATCCATGTGGTTAGGTCCCTATATCGTGAAAAGATTTTTACAAAAGGGCGCATATGAGTTGATTGATTACGAAGGAAATCCTCTTGACAAGCCCCGCAACGGGCTGTATTTGAAGAAATATTATGCATGACTTCGTGCACTCAGTTTGTACATACGCGTGTTTAGTGTGTTTTGCGTGCATGACTTCATGTTTTTCTTTAGTCTGAAGGCGTGTTTGCCTCTTATTGTGTTTTCTCCTTCTTGTGCAGATGTCTAGTGTGCCTTATGTTGGTTTCGCTGATGGCGCCTGCCGTAGTACTTGCAATTTGTCCTCTGCGGCGTGGGCAATCTATGATCCTCACGGAGAGTTGCTAGATCTTCAAGGATTCTGCCTCGATCATACCACTAACAATGTTGCCGAATACAGTGCCTTAATTGAGCTACTAGCCAAAGCAGTTGATCTCGGCATTCGAGCAATGATGGTAAACCTGGACTCCCAGCTTGTCGTTCATCAACTCAACGGGCGATATTCCGTCAGAGACCAACGTATCCTAAGGTTGTATCTACGTGTCAGATTGTTAGAAAGGAATTTCGATTATATCACATATCAACATATTCCGAGACGATTAAACACGTTGACTGATGCATTGGCGAATCATGTGTTAGACAGACATTTGCGAAATAGATAACATCATACAAGAAGACATAGAAAGCATAATAGAGTAAAGCATATGTAAATAAGATATTTTCTCAAGCATAGTTTGCATGCGTGCTGTGTGTGCTTTTAAGCTTGCATTAAAAACATTAAAATACATGGGTCGTGTGTTGTGCAATTCATGCATAAGATTACATTTGTACTGAACATTTGCATAACATAAACAAAACATCATCATATGTAACAAGATCCATCCAAAATCAGTATGTATATACATATATATCGTGTGGCGCACTAAGGCGCTCAAAAATAAGTGTATATGTCAAAAATGGAATCACTGTCCTCAGTACATCCGAGACATATGTCTCTCAAAACATCAGTGGAAATAAGCCTAGGCGACTACTGTGCTGGGTTATGCTCCCTGTAGCATACAACTGCTCGTGCCACCCACCTCAAAAGGCGGTGCATCCTGGGTGCCACCCCTACTGTGTGGATCTGATGCTCTATAGGGACCTCCTCGACCCCCTGGTAATCCAGCACCCCCTCCAGTAAACCCTCAAGGTTGTGAGCCACCGTCTCCGACGTATCCACCCCTGGAGGAACTAGGGCCAGGGCTCTAGCTCCTTGCCCCTCTCTCCGAGCCTCTGGGGCGAGGCCGATGGGTCTAAGAGGTCCCACATCTGCACAACGTGACGTTCATCAAGACATGTACATGAAAAATCAAAAACATTAAAAAATTAAAAAAGAGATCAAGTGTCATACCCCCATCATCCCAATGCTCTCCCGTGGGCAGTGGCATGTCAGGATCATTGCGGAAGTCCATACCGGCATATGGCCAGTCCTCTACGAAAATGACCTGCTGGTCCAACCACTCTCGAAAGTACACTCCCCAAGCCACTGGGTGGCCACCACCCCCGCGCGGCATGATACGGGCCCATCGAGTGGCCCTCGTCTCCCGGGGACCTCTGGGTAGATCCACGGCCATGGTCTGTAGCCGCATGGCTGGCACCCGCTCCAGAATGAGTGGGAGTAAGAGCGACCCGTAGCCAAACTGTTTCGTCTCCCCACGACGACAGTTGCTAAGTTGCCTCTTCATGCTGTTTGTCACCGCCATTGCCCAGTTGAACACAGTAGGTTGTAAGCACTCGAGAGCAAGCAATAGATGGGTCTTCGAGGCCTCATGGTTGGCCAAGCTCCCCGATGCCCGGGTTACCATAAAGAGTATGGTACGAAGGACCATATCAGTCACCGTGGGAATTGCCACCTTTTCACTTCGCAATTTTACCGCCTCTGGACACACTCGAGCCATGAGCTGGTCGAGTGTCTCGCCGCTGGGCCGTTGCCCCTCTATGATAGGCATCACGCCCTGACGTGACAATCCGGTCAAAAAATAAATGTCTATATGGTCAAACTCAATGTCATGGCCTCAGATGGTAAATTTGCCATCTATTGGGTTCCATGCCTTGCTCAGGAACTCAAGCAGGTCAGGCTGAGCTCTCAGACGTGGAGTGAGAAAGAATTTCATGAATCCGCACGCCCGCATGGCATTTCGGCAATTCGCATCTTCAAAAGCAGCTATATCCTCGACATCATGGGCCCTCTCTTGCCACTGAAAGGCCATTGCGTCCTGCATGAGCATTAAAAAATGTTAGAGTGCTGACTAATGAGTTTTTTACGTTCAAATCTTAAAAAACAAAATTTTACAGCGTCAGCGCGACTGTTTTTAAAACAGTCGTGCTGACCATGGCAGCCATTTGTTTTTTCTCCAGGTCAACGTGGAAGAACATTGGTTTTCCACGCTGACCAGGAAGGTGGTACGTGTAATTTTAATTCGATCAGCGCGGACCCGCGCGGGAAATCCGCACTGACTGAGAGCGCACCAACGCTCAATAAATTTGGCCAAACGACTAATTCCCACCGTTAAAATGCTCAAAAAAGGACTCAAAACAGAGCGCATGGCAAGGGGAACCTACCTGGAGCAAGCCGTTCAATGAATGGTGTCCGCACGGGGGATAATTCCCTCCGTCAACTTCGCAGCTTCACAACGTTCTCAAAGGCTCAATATGGTAACAATGGTAAAAATGACTATTTACCCTTCTATTTATAGTAAAATGGCTTAATTAACTATAAATTTTACGAATGTGGGTTTTTGTCATGATTTTACCATGGATTTAGCGCTTCTGTCAAAATCTTATGCCTTTATGCATGTTTTATTATGTTTTTAGACATGTCGAACGGATTTATGTGGGCATGTTTTAATGTGCAGGTACTCAGAAACGGTGAAATCATAATGGTCCTAAATACACTTGGTCCCGAAAAAATGTCGTCTTTGAGCTCTTTTCTGACATGAAACAAGAAAAGATGGCCGAGCTTCCTTTCAGCTCGTTAAAGGGAACGAGAGGCGGTCATTTTAAGCTCTTTTTCCGACCGTATAACTTAAAAAGATTGCCAGGTGTTTGTCATTTCGCACTCGTTATTGGCTCTAAAACGACGTGTTTTCGACCGCTTTTTTACTTTTTCAGGTTGAAGGCACTATTTACGAAAAGTACTCCTCGATCGTAATGGTCGGGCGATTCTTTCGAGCATTTTTTTATACTTTTTCGGGCTCGAGAGACACAACTTTACGAAAAAGGACCCCCCTGGAGTTTCCTTTTCCGCTATCTTTTCAGACTCTCTAAACAAGAAAAGACGCCGAGTTTTTCCTTTGTCAGGCTCGTTAAACACTTGATGACATCGGGCATCGTCGAAATGACACTCTTCAAGCATATGCTATCCCCGTCAAGATTTTCATCCAAAAATAACCGGGGTACCTGCCAGAAATGGTGGGGAAAATGAAACTGCAATTGTCGCGTCGGCAGTATGTCGCTCTTGAACATGGCACTGGTCTGCATTCGTGTCGGGTGGGGATTTCTCATTTTGTTTCACAATTGACCTCCGTGGGTACGGGTTATCCTGTTTGACCTCTCATTTGCTCATTGCCGTCATTATCATACCCTCTGCTCATTTGATGTGAAATACTGCCAAATCCACTGTCGTGCCGCCGATATGTTCAAGAGAAGTTGACCTCTGCAATAATACAACCTCATCTGCTATCTCACACAAATCATTTTACCTCTGTCTTTTGTCGATGATGTGGGAAACATTATGGCCCACCTTCGATCAAGGTCACTTCCTGTCGACTTCAGCTCATTATCCGGGAAGGTGACTTAGAGACTCCCTCCAGGTGCCTTAGAGCCTGCATGCCTCAATGGCAGGTTCTTCGTGTTCGACGCGAGGTTTTCATCATTGGCCTCTGATCGAATGATTCTGCGGGTGTTCGACACCAGCTCATTGATTCACACACCGCAGATTGTACCTATAGTACCTTGAAGACCATTGTCATTATTGGTGGTACCTCTCGTGTCTGTTAATAGTTTTCATCACTGACTGGTAATCAGACGATGTTCATGCATGTTCGACTTCAGCTCATGTATTCACATGCTTGGACTTGTACTTTGTTCAGGTCGGGACGGAGTGCAAGACCCTGGATCTCTGTCTGTTATGGTCCAGGTTGCGATTTTGTGGATGATCATTACATGACTCATTGATGGATGGCTGCGCCCATACCTGAGTCTTCATGGATGGCTGCGACCATGCCTTATCATTATTCTGGTCTCTTTAGCTGGGTGGCTGCATCCATTCCACAGACCTTTTCGCATGTCTTTCGAATGGCTGCGCCCATGCCTAGACTGCATGTACTTGATTATCAGAGATATTCGGTCCTTCCTGGTGGTGTTCCAGTTTGGCGAGTGTTGTAAAGCATTTCGCCCCTCCCACTCTCTCGGTCTTCATGCTTTAGGGGGCATTTGTTACACAGTAATTTGTCACTATCTCCCTGTCAGTCACCCTACTGTGTCAGGAGTTCACAATAATCAAGTTCATGCCTTATGAACTGGCCAAAAACCCACTTTTCCAAAGTTTTCCTTAGCAGCGCGCCTGTTTCCAAAATATCTGCGATGACTGGCGCTTCATAACAGGTCGCGTGCGCTGCCAGCGCGGAAGCACATGACTTTCCCGCACTGATCGAATTTCATGACCAGCGCAGCCTCTGTTTGTATTTACCCGCGCTGACATGGCCCTTTCCATTATGTCATTGCGACGTCAGCGCGCCAGACCAGTTATGCACCGGTGCTGATCCAGTTTTGGCGAATTTGTTCCAATAGCCAGCCTTCCAGATAACTCCAGACCTGGTTGTTGGCCTCGTGAGTATCGCCTCCCTTCTATGGCATGTCTGTTCGACCCTTTGCAACTACTTCCCTTGAAGATAAGCTCATCCTTCCACCCTTTTAGGAGGCTCCTTCTCCTATGTAAACTTCCACCATTACCATGAGCAGCTAGTTTGGAATAGCTTGGATTGTGTGGAGCTTATAGTGCTCAGATTGCTGCTATAAGTAGTTGGTGTGATAAGTGTGGAAGTGCTTGATAGCTTAGGGAAGGTTGTTTTGTGTTGCTTGTGTGAGAGAGAGAGTTTCTTGTCTTGGGAGAATCTTTTCCAAAGGTGAATGCTTGAGACACTTGCTGACTGGCCCCTCCTGAGAAGGATACCGACGTCAGAACATTTGGTTGTACTCTTCTCTGCTTGATTAATAATAGATGACTAATATTATTGTTCCATTCTCATTTGTCTATGCAATGGTTAAATGTGAATTACATCCTTTCTGACTGATGTATAGTTGCTTTTATTAGATTTCACGCTTGTGTTTGTTTCCTATTCGTGTGTGCAGGTATCTGTTCACGGAGATCACGGAAGATTGTGACCAGCCGGAGCGAAGGAGTGAGGGTGGCATCTCTTCACCAAACAACAGCGCTGGAATCCAAGTAGGTGTTCTTTACCTCTTGTTTAATTGCAATTAGGGACTTGCATAGTAGCATTGACTGATTGTTGCTAGACCCACTCTGGGCTAGTAGGGATCGCCTCTATCCATAGAGGGGATTTGCCTCTCCAACAGGCACTATCACCTCTTAGAGTGGGATAGGGGCATTCCGAATTGGATACTTTTCCCAACAACACCAAGGCACTATTGCTACCCTTTTGAATCTTATTTTTATTACTGCTTAACCTACTATAGAGATCACAAATGGAAGAAAACTACTAAATCATCAAAACCAACCTATTCTTAACCATAAAAGAAATACATCTAACAACAACCTAATCTAAAAACTGAAATAAACATATAAATACAATTTAAGAGGAGCTTGGTTTCTTGGGTTGGGCCCTAACCCAAGAGCTTTAGCCCTCTAAGGTAACTCAGTCCTAACTCAAAAAGGATTCCATCTTTATTTCCAGAACAATATCAAGATTACGTGAAACTGTGACAAAATAATAAGCTCGAAGTTGAGCAGAGTTTACATAAGCAAAAATCCAAAAAAAATCTGACCCTAGTGAGGCCCTAGGCCTCTCTACTTATACAAATGAAGCTACCAATAGCTTCCTTAAAATCAGGGAGGCTTGGCTCCAAAAACTCGACATAATCATCAGTCATCCTCCACTTGCTCGGTTGCCTTCTAGTGCATGATTTGGCTGCTTGTACTTCGAGCTGAATGAAGGGGAATTCGAAGTGAGGAGTAATAAATGAAGGGTATTCCCTCCTATAAGTCCTCTCCTTTGTCCACTTCGAGTTATTGTTTCCATTTGTCCACTGGATCCTTGAATTTGACCTCAAAAATCATCAATAATCTGCATTAAACACATGTTAGACCACATGGCATCATAACTAACTCAACTCACTCCATAAGCATAAATATAATCAGAAAATCATACAATAAGCTAATAGAATGGTTGATTTGACTAGGTTAGGAGGTAAAATGAGCCCATATAATTACCCATTTATGAGGCTCATCAATTGGCTTTAAGTTTACTTCCATTTGTGTTTTTTTTATTCACAGGTTAGTTAGAGGAAAAGATTACTATCAGGTTGTGTGCAGGTGTCTCGGCCTCATCTCCTCCCTCTAGGACCATGAATTGAGACAGAGACCCTTCAGGAACCCCAAAAACACAAGTCTCTGGTTCTCGCATGGGCTATGGAGTTCGTTGTTTAAAGTAGTTGTTTGTTCACCCGCACTGGTTCTCTTTGTATTTTTCATTTGAAACTGCCTCCATCATGTTCCTCATGCATCGCTTCATCATCTTCTGATCACCAAAAAACCTTCAAAATCAACATCTGATTCACTATTTTCTCCAACTACTGCCTTGCATTGAGTCCACCACTCACTTTATGAACTTTAAGTTTGCACCGTCGATTTGCCTCACTTGATCCAATGGCCATCGCATCACCTACACACCTTTATGCACTTTAAACCCCCATTGTCGATCTGCCTTGCCTGATTCGATGCATGTCTCTTCACCTGATCACAAACTAGCTTGGCTGATCTCCACCATTGATCAGCCCCGCTTGATCCAATGGCTATCGCGCAATCTCACATGGATTAGTGCACGAACATTATCTGCTTGAGAGCATGCGAGAAAAGTGGTTTCTCATGCTATGTTTCATGTAGTAAGGCTAGTCACATGAAATTTCCAAAAAATTCTTACAACCTGAAGGGTGCACGAGAAACTACTTACTGCCTTAGAAACTCGCTCCCTCATTTCTGCACGTCTCTTTTCCCCGCAATATGATCTCCACTGTCCATATCTTAACTTCACCCACACGATAAGATCTCAGCCGCCCATCACTCTTGTTAGCCTTGTTTGTCTATCTCTTGACTTCACCCCTGTTATTAGATCTTGTCCATTCATATCCTTTGTTAGCCTTGTTCGTCCATCCCTTGACTTAACCCATGCGATATGATCTCCACCATTCATCATGTGCATTCATCCTGTTCATCCATCTAGTTTCTCAAGCCTTCACAGTAAGACCTCAGTTTTTCATACTGTTCATTAACCCTGTTCACCCATATATCTACGAAACCTCCTGTGATCCAATGTCCGCCATTCATTTGCCTTTCACTCGACTGATCCAATGGTTCTTATGCATTTTTGCTCCCTCGTTTCCTCCTTTCACTAATTTCAACCTTCGATTTCTTTTTCCAATTGAAAGTCGATTTAGCCTAAGTTTATTTGTTACACCTTAGTGTAGTTTTGATTCTCTTTACTTCTGAAACTTAGATAATTAGCATTAGGTTAGTGTTAATTTAGCAATTCTGCTTAGCATATCTATTTAATTGGTTAGTTAGGTTATGGTGTATGTTTAGCATTTCATGTTGTTTTCTTCGTTACTGCAGTAGAGTAGCTCTCTCTTAGAATAGGTTTTCTCTCCTTCAATCAAAGAATTAAGCTTCTTCTAACCCTATAGAAGTTTGGCTTGGAACGCCTAGGGTGTATTTCTAGAAAAACAGTGACAACAGGTAGGACCTTCACTTATACTTGTGCATATAGCACTATCACCTCCAAGTTTGTACGAACCTGTTGTGGCCAGCAACAACCCCCCTTTTTCATTTTAAGTGTTGTCCAAAATATTAAATGAATGGGGACCCTTAGTTAAAATATAGGAAAAGCAAGAGTTCCCTTTCTTCAAAATAAGGTTACCATCATAAGCTTAGGAAGATCTTTTAAATACTTTAAAACCTAAGTTTATGATAAGGAAAAATTCTTTAAAAAGCCGCATCATAAAATGATAAGAAAAACACCTCCATTTGGGTATAATCCTGGTATGTGCAAGATTCTCGTACTAAGAAATATATTGCATCGCAATAAAGTAATGCTAATAAGAAAAACTTCAAGATTTTCCGATTTGCGATAACACCGATCGCAAGATCGCATATCGCAGGAAATGGGCTAACAAAATATGGAAAGCATAAAACTTCTGTGATCTGCGATGTTGCGATATTGCGATAAAGCGATGGTTGCGATATTAAGCCAAATCAGCTCTGCGATGTTATATTTGTGAGTCAGAGCGAGATCGCGATAGTGCAATAATGCAATTTCGCGATCTGCGACGATTGCGAACCAAATCGCAAAATCACTCCATCGCAAATCTTTCGGGCATGCTATTCAAGAAAAGCCACTTACCATAATCTGACTCAAGATCATGCGCTTTTAATGATAATAAATGAATTAGTTGTCATCTATTAATGTAGACGCGTGCTTTTGCAAAGAATTACTTCACGTAAGGTGGCATATTTGATATATCTACTGCATTTAAGGCTCTCCCATCACCTTTCTTGATCAGTCATTTCCATCACTTGTGATCTGCAGGAACGGAGAACGAAGGACGATACCAAGCCATACACAGGAAGAAATGGGAAAGAAAGATAAAGCTTAGGGCTCTGAGGTGAAAGAAATGGCACCTTTATATACAGACACAGCTTGTAGCCGAGACGCAGGGATATCAACGTGGGAAAGCATGTACAGACTGCTTGAGGAAGAAAACCCCAGAATAATGAAGGTTACCGTTGTCGCAGACTCACAGGGCTCTTCTGAAGCATCCTTAGAAGAACTAGCGTGCTCATTCCTTCATCGGATAGCAGCAAGGCCCAAAATTCTCCCATATACGGATATGAACAAGTGGATACTTGACAACGCAGAAATGAACAACAGACAGTTCAAGATTCAGAGACATGGGCTCATCGGGTCATTCGTTGCACAAGATTTAAAGCTCATGTATCATCTTTCTGAACCGCAGGCGAATTACAATGCACAATTCATTAAAAAATTTGTGGCGGAGAACCCAAACGTATCAGAGACCACCAAAGATTGGTCCAGAAAAGATGAACCACTCAAGAAAGACAAAAATGGTATGTACAGCATTGGTTCCCTCACCTCACCGTATTGTTTTGCTGTGGCCATGCTTTGTAGATTATTTGGGACGCCAGATATCAATAAGTTTTCGTCTGAATGGTTACCATTAATAGATGCTGCCACAAATGCCATTATTATAGATTGGGCCAAGATCTTTTCTGATAACCTATTCACGGCTATTATCAATTACTGATCTAAAAGATCCATGTCTCAAAGGATCTATCTTCCTTTTTACCTATCCGCATATGTTATGGATTCTATTTGTTATGTGTCTAAATTTCCCGCTATGGGTTGGAAATGGACAACTCACGACCCATTACCCATCCAGGTTTATCATAAGATATTATGTGATTCTCAGTTCATTCCACATTTCTACTAGATTTGTCACAGGCTTATCTTACCCATGTATAGAATGATGTATGATAAATACCCCCCGACATGCTCACCTGAGGCACAGATAGATATCATCCCCATCACAAGATGGTTCGAGGAAGAAAGGTTCACCTATATTAGAGTATTTGGAAGCATCGTCCCTCCTCATGTCCTACCTTTGTATATCCCTGACAAACTTCTAGCTCGAGAAATTGCATATCAAACCTGTTCAGAAGGCGGCCTAACTAAAGACCTAAAAGACCAAAAGAAGGCCATATGGCCACAGTTTCCTGTAGCTTGTGGGGCCTTTTCATTGTTCGATGTAGGTCGCGCATTCATCGAAGTACATAATATGACGTGTCTACAATTATTTAAATTCTCGGCAAGACCATTTGAACCAAATGAGGTTGCCCAGGATTTCACAATGACAGTCAAGATAAAAGTGTTCGTTGGAAAAAAGGATTTATTTGATGATATATTTCAGAGTAAAAGCTCACCTCAGAAAATTTTGCGGGAAACCCAATCATGATTGTCTCCAGATGACCTCAAAATATTCATGGTATACAGGGAAAGAAGACTAGCCAGTGTTCCTCTAGAAAAGCTGCTACTACCTGCCAGAGAACCGACTCCAAGCGTTAGCCTTAGTGGGAATTCAAGCACTTCCGGATCTAAATCTAAGACTAGACAATAGATGCCTGAGCATTCTAAAAGATCCGAAAACAACCAAGATAGGAGCGAAGAGTCAACTAAAGACACCACTCAGTCGATGGAATTTCCACAACAGCAGGTTATCGCCTCCCCGCCAAGAGATCTCCCCCATCTCGTCATTGAAGCACCACCCGTCACAACAGAATTAGATAAGGAATGGGAAAACTTCAATGAACTGGTCAATCTTGAAGGAAAAGACCCCAAAACACCTGTGAGCAATACACAGGTAGCACAAGAAGTGGGCTCAACCATAGTCAGCAATATCACAGAAACGGAGCATATTCGTATCGCTCCATATTCTGAGCTTCTACTGAATGTAGAAGAAATTCCCCCACTAGACATATTTTATAGTCCCCAACATAAGGCAGTTGTAAGAAGACAAAGAAAAAAGAGGAAGTTAGAAAATACACTTTCTCAGGATGCTGAGAAATTAGACGTCCTATGGAAAGATCCTGCCAGTAATCCGACTGAAAATCTCACCAAACTGTCTCAGATCGCAGGGGTGTATGCCTCTGCGACTATTAAAAAAGCGTCAGAAGTACAACACTTGTTGAAAGAGCAAGAAAATCAAATACAGGTACTGCATCTACGATTGCAACAAGCCAGTGCTAATAATGAGGCACGCAAACAGCTTGAAAAGTTGCAGGAAGACTTTCAGCAAATGAAAATAGGTTATCAAAGAAGTTTGGACGAAAAGGGAAAATAGTTGCAGGATGTACAAGAGATACACAGAGATGAACCCAAACTTACAGAGTTTATTTCAGAGTTTATTGCCTTGAATGAACAACTACTGCAGCAACAAGAAGTGTTGGGACAAAATATTTCACAGTGGAATCATTATTGCGAAATGAGTGATAAGATCACTAATCAAGTGGTCGACTTGCGAAGTGACTCTGATCAGATTGAAAAACGAGTGACAGAGTACTTGGCTTGGCAGGATGAAGACGAGGGAAAAAGAGCATGCGCACCGAGGATAAATGAGAATCATAAAGAGTTGCTCTTCAACAAGTGGGACGATCAAATCAGAGAGGCAGAACAAGGAGCGGAAACAACAGCCACGACAGCAAGCATTCTTATCGACTGTTTTTAAATGAAAATTTGAACAGAGAAAATTTAATCGCAGAGACCATCCTGGGGTATTTACCAAATAAACTACGACTAGAAGCAGAATGGAAGCAGAAGGTGCAAGAAAAGGGAAAAGTGGTCCAAGCACTAAATAGGTTAAATTGGGAGTGTTACTGGGCATACTTGGTGAAGCCGAATAGTTAGTGGATGACTGTGAAATGTATCATAAATGCGGCCGAAAAAGTGGTGCCATCTCTCATAGATTCCATTTTCTCAGCCCAGCTCAAAGCAGAAGTGAGCCAGCCGACTCTCCTTAAACCAATGATGAATGCATGCAACTTTAAAGACCAGATTCAGAAGTAGCTTAATTTAGAATGTTGTTTTTTCTTAAAAAATTAGATTAGAAAAAGGACGGTCATTTGAAAACTGCATACTAAAGTTTGTAAATAAACTATTATTAGAATTAGGAAGTAGTATTTAAACCCTTCTTATGCATTTAGAGAAGGGTCCAGAAATTTGTCAAAAACTTGTCCTCAGAACATGCACTTCTGCACCCTCAGAGGAGGTTTTGATGAATGAATGGATCAAGGTTTATTAATGTTTGCATTTGATATCTGCTACTGATGTTGCACTTCTGTACTCTTGGTAGATATTAGAACAAGTAGAGATAAATCATTGTTGCTTGAGGCTTATGAGTAAGACCAATCATAAATGGTACTTTTATCTCTTGAGCATTTCTGCTTATATTCTTAAAGTGATATACAATTTTTAGTTGTTTATATGTTATTGCATGAATGTTTGAGTTACCATTTGGAACTTTTGTACGATGGAGCTATTTATTTATGTTTGATATATAAATAACTTATTATGCGATATGCTGTTCACAACTGATTTGCCTAACTTTTTATGCAAAGTAGTTCATCTTCATTGATTTCCATTCTTATGATAGCTGAATGATCTTTATTACCAGTTATTATTTGAAATCTATTTAGATCGCATAATAGAAGAAATACATCCCGGGTTAGCATAGATTAGATGTGCTGTTTTCATTAGATTACAATAGCATAGAAATAGATTAAAGTAGCTTATATTAGAACTCTTAGATCAGCATCATCCAACTCTGCACACACACACACACACCCTTAGATTGGGAAACTGGTCCCATTTTCCCCAGTCGGACCCGCTATACCAAAGGTATAAGGAGCTGCCAACCAAGGTCCGGACCGGGCGGGTATCCCCCTTGTTGTCGACCCGATTTGCTGGGCTTCAACATATTTGGCGCTAGAAGGAGGGCCTGAGCATAGTGGCTGTTGGAATGGTTTGGAATCGTAACATTTGAATTAGGATGGCTGCTCACAAACTTCCCATTTTGAGTTGTATCCATGTTCGTGCCTCTTCCAACACTCCATCTGAAGTGGTAAGACTCTTGTCTCAGGTAAAATTCAATGGTAAGAATAATTCTTCTGCTTTTAATCATGCCCTTCAATTTATTCAAAATGTTTCAAGTTCAAACGTTCAAAGAATTGATGAAGGCATTTTATGCAGAATTTTACTCTCACATTCACGGCGGAAGCTAGAAAATGGTGTAGAACCCTCCCAGTTGCCTCAATTCATAGATGGGATAAATTTGTTAAGGCTTTCATTTGTAAATTTTATTGCTATGATTATGATCAGGTATATGATGAAATTTAATATCTACGAAAAGAAGATGAATCTGTTAGAGATTTTAATATGTGATTTCATCTTGATTGTCTAAAATATGACCTTGAAAATGAACTCATGAATGAAGAATCTTCAGATCTGACTGAGTATTCCCTGCCTCCTATGTCCAATCCATCAGAAATTAGTCCAAGTCTTGTTTTATTTTCTTCTAATAGGAATGAAAATTCGAATTTGAATGTGTGAATCACTCATGATGAAGAAACTTCCCAAAGCTTAGGAAACATGCCTGCTCTAATGTAAGAAGACAAAAGCAAGAACATTGAAAGAAAGCTTGCCTTGGAACCAGAAAGCAACTTGGAGACAAGGTTAGATAATATCATCGCAAGTCAACAAATGCAGATGCCAAGGTTAGAACAACAAATTAATTCTCTTTCAGAAAATACAAACACTCAAAGGTATGATCTAAAGGCCGATGTCTACAATGAATGTGATGAACAGGAATTTTTTCATGATGATGTTTTCAAATGCATTGTTTCAGAATCACAATTTTCTCCTTATCCTGATGTATTTAGTGATGATAATTTCCCCCCCTCAGTATTAATGATATCTCAAAAAGTATAGAGGATTATTCAAATGAATCACCATTAGGTTTTCAAGATAAAGAGGCAGCTATAGAACATCCTTTGGTCATTTACAAACAAGAATGACTTGACCTTCCTTTTCTGAAAATATTGGATGAAAAAGAAAAATCTAGAGAAACCCGTAAAATCATTTATGATAGCTACTTTGATGATGATGATGTTGATTTATCTCAAGTAAGTTAACTCAACAGAGCTTAGATAATGAGAGATATTCTAATTCAAGAATCATATCAGTCGATCCTCATTCCACGACGGATCATTTGCATGATTTTACTATCCAAAACAATACCTCGATCTATGATTCGTATCATGAGCAAACCCCCATGCCTGTTCCCAATCATAACTTGTTTTCTGTTCACAAGATGTAATTCGAAATTACTCGTATCCCATAATTCTGGCCAGTTCTTGTGAAAAAGAAGATATTTCAAGTCAATCCTAGTTGTGCTGTAACATTAGTTGTACAGATAATCATTGCATTCTTTTTCGCTTGCACTCATTTTGTATAAAATCGGATTGTATTTTAAATTTTCAGACTTTTGATAGATTACTATGGTATATTGAGAACCTTATCAAGGAACATTCGAGAGATGTATTACCATTTTGGAAAACTAAATTGTGTCAAGGAAATACAGAACTTTTACAATTCCAAGATCAATCAATATCAGCCTTTCTAAAAAAACTTCTATGTCATCCAAAACATCATCAACGAAAGAAAGTATTTTTGGAAACTTGCCAGCAATTCACGTTGATTGATAAATCTCTTTCGAGAAATTTACATCTATTCTTCATTGATTTATTTAGTGATTTATATGTGGAAACTTTCCTTTTACGAGAAATTGCTAAAAGCTTGACTTTAACGCATAGTAGATTACAGGCCATTAGAACTAAAAAATCATATTCACAACCTGGCTTGTCATCTTTCCTATTACACGATCACCAATCCATAACAGAAATTCATCCTGAGTTTTATGATCCAATAGGTATCCGATTGGAAAGAAGATTTCATAAGAAAGAAATTTCAGGCGGAATTCCGACTGAAGTTACACTTTCTAATCCTACATTCAATGTTCACAGTCCAAGAAAAGTTTTATTCTTAACACTGATGTTTAAAAGGTACATACGTGTAGGAATAAAAATGAAAAGATGGTTTCACTGGAAATATCATTTTACCTAGTTAATTTTTTTTTGTATAGTTAGAATAGAAGTAGGGGTAGTTTAGCTAGGTTATTAGGTAGATAATTTAATTTTTAAATGTTGGTAGGAAAAATAAGAGAAGAAATTATCCCTATCATGTACATAATCCAAGGGAATAATTACCTCTCATTTCTTTAATTTTTTTCCTAATAAAATTTGTTGTGGTTAACCGCATTTGACATTTACTAAAGACACCATTTCTCTATCAGATTTTGAACTTCTGCTTGTATAAATAGCAAATATTTTGGAAACTTGATATTTATTATTAATAGATACAGTTAAAAACTTTAACCCAAATATGATACTAGTTTCAACTTCAAGAAATTTGACGAAAGCAATCTTAGTGAAGAAATTGTTTTATATCAGTACAGTGAAAGGTATCAATAACAAAATGAGGGCTCCCTGTAGAACAGACATTTCCAAAAAACTCTATTATTTTCATCCAGAGCTTTCTTAAGGAAAAAAATGACTTCCTCCCTGCTAAAGAAAATCACAGCATTTAGAGAAACGACCCAAAGATACACTATATCTTGAAGAATAAGAGGTCTCATCACGAGCCGGCTTATCATGATCACAGATATTATAACTTGTTGTCTTTGCCATTACTGTCCACCAAAACAGGGAAGCGACTTAAGATTGTTGAAATCAAAAGACAAGGGGTCTCATCACGAGCCAGCTTGTTCAGAAAAAGTGTAAATCAAGTGAATGACTGTGTCATAATTTAGCTACCAAACCAAGACATTGTTCTTTAAGAATAAAAAAAAGAAGGAAAAAGTGTCAATATGGGTTTTTCTTTGAAAGCTGTAGATCACCTTAAGCAGGATAAAGGATCATTACTGGGTAATAGGTAACCCTGTCGAGGCTATGGACGCCTGCTGGTAGCAGAGGCTCTACCTACGACAAATGAGCATATTTAAAAAACTGGTACACAGGGACGACCTTATTTTATCTTTACAAGACCAAGTAATGGCTGATGTAAATGCAAGGACAAGCTGAGGAAGCAAATAATTAAAATAGAAAGAGGTTGGAACAAAATGTCATTGACATTTTGGAGTATAATGCGCTTTATCTTTTTATAATAAAGTTTAATTCTCTAAAAAAAAAAATTTGTTTTGGAAATTTGAAAGGTTCAATAGAAAATCAGAGATAACTAGTTCTCCCAAGTGAATCGCCAATTGTTGTGGCCAGAACCAACCCCCCTTTTTCATTTTAAGTCTTGTCCAAAATACTAAATGAATGGGGGCCCTTAGTTAAAATTTAGGAAAAGCAAGAGTTTCCTTTCTTCAAAATAAGGTTACAATCGTAAGCTTAGGAAGATCTTTTGAATATTTTAAAACCTAAGTTTATGATAAGGAAAAATTCTTTAAAAATCCGCATCATAAAATGATAAGAAAAACACCTCCATTTGGGTATAATCCTGGTATGTGCAAGATTCTCGTACTAAGCAATATATCGCATCGCAATAAAGTAATGCTAATAAGAAAAACTTCAAGATTTTCCGATTTGCGATAACACCGATCGCAAAATCGCATATCGCAAGAAATGGGCTAACAAAATATGGCAAGCATAAAACTTCTGTGATTTGCGATGTTGCGATATCGCGATAAAGCGATGGTTGTGATATTAAGCCAAATCAGCTCTGCGATGTTATATTTGTGAGTCAGTGCGAGATCACGATAGTGCAATAATGCAATTTCGCGATCTGCGACGATTGCGAACCAAATCGAAAAATCACTCCATCGCGAATCTTTTAGGCACTCTATTCAAGAAAATCCACTTACCATAATCTGACTCAAGATCATGCGCTTTTAATGATAATAAATGAATTAGTTGTCATCTATTAATGTATATGCGTGCTTTTGCAAAGAATTACTTCACGTAAGGTGGCATATTTGATATATCTGCTACATTTAAGGCTCTCCCATCACCTTTCTTGATCAGTCATTTCCATTTCACTTGTGAGCTGCAGGAACGGAGAACGAAGGACGATACCAAGCCATACAAAGGAAGAAATGGGAAAGAAAAATAAAGCTCAGGGCTCTGAGGTGAAAGAAATGGCACCTTTATATACAGACACAGCTTGTAGCCGAGACGCAGGGATATCGACGTGGGAAAGCATGTACAGACTGCTTGAGGAAGAAAACCCCAGAATAATGAAGGTTACCACTGTCGCAGACTCACAGGGTTCTTCGAAGCATCCTTAGAAGAACTAGCGTGCTCATTCCTTGATCGGATAGCAGCAAGGTCCAAAATTCTCCCATATACGGATATGATCAAGTGGATACTTGACAACGCAGAAATGAACAACAGACAGTTCAAGATTCAGAGACATGGGCTCATCGGGTCATTCGCTGCACAAGATTTAAAGCTCATGTATCATCTTCCTGAACCGCATGCAACTTACAATACACAATTCATTAAAAAATTTGTGGCGGAGAACCCAAACCTATCAGAGACCACCAAAGATTGGTCTAGAAAATATGAACCACTCAAGAAAGACAAAAACGGTATGTACAACACTCTTTCCCTCACCTCTCCGTATTGTTTTGCTGCGGCCATGCTTTGTAGATTATTTGGGATGCCAGATATCAATAAGTTTTCGTCTGAATGGTTACCATTAATAGATGCTGCCGCAAATGCCGTTATTATAGATTGGGCCAAGATCTTTTTTGATAACCTATTCACGGCTATTATCAATTACTGATCTAAAATATCCATGTCTCAAAGGATCTA
This sequence comes from Pinus tabuliformis, assembly GCA_031772625.1. NCBI lineage: Eukaryota > Viridiplantae > Streptophyta > Pinopsida > Pinales > Pinaceae > Pinus > Pinus tabuliformis. The sequence goes on from CM062820.1 coordinate 1,675,075,583, forward strand.
TCCTCCTTTTTACCTATCTGCATATGTTATGGATTCTATTTGTTATGTGTCTAAATTTCCCGCTATGGGTTGGAAATGGACAACTCAGGACCCATTACCCATCCATGTTTATCATAAGATATTATGGGATTCTCAGTTCATTCCACATTTCTACCAGATTTGTCACAGGCTTATCTTACCCATGTATAGAATTATGTATGATAAAGACCCCCCGAGATGCTCACCTGAGGCATAGATAAATATCATCCCCATCGCAAGATGGTTTGGGGAAGAATGGTTCACCTATATTAGAGTATTTGGAAGCACCGTCCCTCCTCATGTCCTACCTTTGCATATCCCTGAAAAACTTCTGGCTCGAGAAATTGCATATCAAACCTGTTCAGAAGGCGGCCTAACTAAAGACCTAAAAGACAAAAAGAAGGCCATATGTGTTATAGACATTTTTGTGCCTTACAGCATTGAGCATGAAATGTCCATAATCTAAGGGATCCAAAGTCCCTAAACATGTTGTTCCTGCCCCTAGAGGAACAAGGCTAACAAACCACAGCAATTCACAAAAGTTCTCCACCTGAAACTGCTCAGAAACAAGTCAATTCAGGATCATTTCAGTGGCTACACTAGCTATCTGCGCTGAATTTCAAAGCCAACACTGGCTACCTACGTTGAATGTCAACTGGAACAAAGGCTACCTGCGCTGAACGAGAGTGGACAAGTGGCAGGCTCATTTCTCAGGGTGTCAAGACCCAGGAAGCTTCCAAAATGACACTTGCCTCAGGGAATTCAACTGGTGATGAGTAAGATGTTCCAAATCTCCAAGTGGAAGCAAGAACCTCCAAGTGGACTCAAGAACTGATAGAGGGAGAGGACACTAGTCAGATCTCAAGCTGACTCATCCTCTCTCCAAACATCTATATATGGATCTCTCCTCCATGAGATCTAGAGGCTGGAATTTTGTTATGGCAAAGAATTGTTGTTGGTTTGAGACTGGAATCATTGGGTGCTTAATGCTTTGAAGGGGTGAAGATAGGAATTCCATTTGATGGGAAGGAGATGCTGGATTGGAGCCCTTTGGGTTGTATCTCTTCCTGAACCTTGTTATTCATCAATAAAGCTATCTTGGTTTCTCCTATATGCTGATGTATTTTGATGTATGAATGTATTAGTGCATTTGGTTTATTTCTAATCCTAAACTAGTTATGAATGTGAACATCTGTCTTTGTGTAGTGTTCTTCTCTTGTCTCAAGTAGCTGTTCTCTTGTCGCAAGTAGCTATTCTCTTGTGATCTTGCAGGAAGCTATAGCTGGAGGAGAAAGAAGGCAAGTAGCTGTGAATACCCAAAGAGAAGGGAGATTGGATCGAGGGACAAACGGAAGACACCGATAAGTCTATTGATCTCTTTTCTTTCACATTTCATAAAGGAAGAAACTAGTATAGTTGTATTCGTTTGTTGCGAAGGCACTGTCACACCTTAGGTGGATAGGATCGTCCTGCATAGGCATTTTTTCCCACAACAAATTGGCGACACCACTGGGGAGATTTGTTTTGTCATTTTATTTGTGTTTCTATCATTTGTTTGCATCATAGACTTGACAACAACAGTCGAACTACATCTTTCCCGGATGCAAAGTAGAAAGTTGCTGCTTTGATCCAATTGCTGGACTTGTCTATGATCTAAACAATGGATCCACAAATGATTTGATGGTCCTTGTGATAGATCTTAGTAGCCTTCAAAGCACCCTTTTGATTTCACCTTGCTTGTTGCTTTTATTTGACCTGAAACAGTTGATTAAGTAGCAAACTGTGACCCAGAACCTGAGTGAAATGAGAGTTTCTCCTCCAGCGCAGACCCAGTGAAGGGATTTTGCATTTCAACGCAGGTCCCGTGAAGGATACCTGCGCTGAATGTCAAAACCCCTGTGTTGAACCTGTGCTAAACCAGTTTTCTCTTGTGCAGTTGGGGTTCTCTGCTCTGTTTTGCCTTGTTTTGATCTCTGATTTTTGCAGCCTGTAACCAGCATAGGTACCAGTCTGAAAACTCCTTTTCTCTGCTTACATTCCACCCCCTTTTTTACAAAAATACTGTGAGTGTTTTTATGTGTTTGTGGCATCATTTACAGTCTTCCTTTGCATGAGTAAAATAGTCATACTGTAGCCTTTGATTCAGATCTGATTGATTGTGATCTTAGAAGAGAGTTCATTGGTTGTTTGCAGATTGATTATACATTTACTTTTTCTTATTGGTTTGAATTTGTCTCTTTTAAGTGTCAAAACAAGTATTTATTTCGAAAATCGTTAAGTGTTGTAATCTCTTCTACCCTCTCTGATTTCGAAAAAAGTGAACTTGTTTGTATTGATCATTTAAAAGCGAATTCAAAGTTGTACAAAAAGCTTTTTTTGTAGGCATCAATACTAAGAAAGCGGAAAACAAACACCTGCATTGTGCATTTTGCATTTGATAGTTTGCATGTTGGATTTAGGAAAAGTGCATTAGAGTGTGCTGATTGCTCTTTGAGAAAATATGGTGTCTTTCTTTTCCCTTAGTAGCTAGGATTTTCAAAGTTGAAAAGATATAAAGCTTGCTTATCATCTTTAGACTGCATTTAGGAATTTGTATCATACATCTCGTGGTGAACCTTGAAAGGCAAAATTTAAAAAGATCAACCTAAAATAAATTGAATGAACTTAACAACGCTTTGTAACATAACGCACAACATAGAGGTCTAGGCTAGAGACGTGTTCCGGCGTTGTTAAGCCTAGTGACTGTCGATCTCATGGAAGGTGGGTGATTCCTCCTGAGGGACGATAGCGCTAGTACGGATTGTGCTCCCACGTACCGTCACGTATATATTGGGAGACCCCTATAGGCATAAAACCTTTATCCTTAGGAAGCCGTGTTGGCCGCCCTACTGATTGCAATGCAGTGAACACAACATTCACGAAGATCGACCGCCCGTACCTTAAAAATTATTCTGCGGTTTTGTGAAAAGTTTGGCACACCCTCTGCCTAGAACTCCAGAGCAGTTCCTTTTGGCCTTTTTCAGACTCTATAACAGAAAAAGTCCATCCGAGCATTTGCCACTTCGGGCTCATTAAAACATCGAAGGAGACTAGAGTCATCTTTAGCTTTTTCTCGACTCTTTAAAACTGAAAAAGCAAGTTGTGTCTAAAGCGTCGTTAAAATTTATTTTAAATGGAACAATCACCCTTTATTCCTGCGTTGATCTTTAGGTTGAAAAAATGGAGCACACCAACCAAGGAATTCCCCTTGGTGGAAATCCTAGTCCTTTCTCCTCTTGGGGAGATGTTGGTGCGCCCCACATGGCCACATTGTCGCTTCCAGGACTAACAATTGGCCTGCCAGTTTGGCTCTTTTCAACCAATGTCGTTCAGAACACCACCATTCCTGAACAGTCGAGTCAACAGTTAGACCAGACCAGAGTCACCCACCAGCCTTCTACTTCATCTTCCTCTCCTCCTTCTTCTTTGCTTGACGGAACTGGTAAAACTAAAAACCAGGCTCCTAAGGAGAAGAAGGAGAAGAAGAAGAACAAAAAGAAGAAGAAGGAGCCAAAGGCGACTAGGGGCAAACGAGAGTCGTCTAACAAAAGTCCACACACAACACTGACCAGGCCTAAATCGCCATGCATCATATGCAAGGGAGACCACTTCCATAGATATTGTCCCTGTATCCCTCGAATACTAAGGGACTGGTCTCCCCGTTTGCACAATTCGGTAGCATCAACCTCTGATAGCCATGTTGACTGCTCACCGTCAACTAGTGAAGGTGAAGCCACAGGACAGAGAGGGAAAGCTAGATTTCCCTGCAAACTGTGTGAAGGCGATCACGCCATCCACCGTTGTCCCTTCTTAGACGAGGCTAAAAGAGTTCTGGAAGATCGCCCGATTTTACGAGCGCAACTTCCTCCTGGATATCAAAAACTCCTGCCAAGTCCTTCACTAGTCGAGAACCCGGCTGGCCCGCCCAGGTGGTTAGCCGAAGCACCTATCATTGAAGATGAACCGTCTGGATCCATGCCTGACGAAATTCAAAAGGTCGATATGGCAGTTGACCCGGTTTTGCCTTCAGAGGCTCTATCTTCGAATGATACCGTCACAGAGGAGAATAAAGACGACACCGTCCAAATTCTCTTCATCAACACTGACTCTAATGAACAAGGGGGAAATGCCCCCATTCCTTTATCGCAGGAAGGAAGTTCGTCAGAGTGATATCCAGCCGTTTATTCGGTCCCACCACCAAGCAACCTGGTTGTGTCCTTTGACTGGAACCAACTAGGCAGACCCCGGTTGCCAGCAAATATACCATTCAGAATTATCGTTCAAATATACAGAATGGTAATGGCTGGCACTATCATTGATGAAGGGGCATCTGTGAGTATCCTTTCCTCTATTGCTTGGAAAGCGCTTGGTTCGCTAGCGCTTTTTCCTAAGATGAGAAGTCTATCGGGCTTTGATAAAGGAACCAGTCGACCTTTAGGGATCCTCCCCAATGTGCCTATAACATTGAAAGGGAAGATCGTTCAAATGAACGTGATGGTCGTTCAAGGACCCTTGGATTATAACCTACTCCTTGGACGAGACTATATATATTGCATGGGAGCTATTGTCTCCTCACTCTTTAGAGTAATGTGTTTTCCGCATGAAGGAAGAGTGGTCAATCTCGTGGACCAACTTTCATTCCCCGGATCACGCATCGCAAATAGTCATGTACCATCCCTAAATGGTCTATTCACGCAAGAAGTGTCTCAACCCACAGTCTGTCCTCCTGATGAGCGCGAGTAATCTGGGAGGATATGACTGGAACCCAGGGGGCATGCATCCTGGCCTGCTTCGGTAGGAAAACTTTGGGTATAGGGTAGGTTTCCGCGGGAGAATATGACTAGTCCGTACCCTGTCCGTGGTTGGAAGAGGGGTTGTTCTGGAATAAGATTCTCTTGTCAAAGTTATGTGAGAGGGCGGGTATCGTCACTCACCTTTGTCTATTTTGGTAGACATTGCTGAGGAAGTGTCTTGTTTGAAAGATTAACGAGACAATCTTTGGGTAACCTGAAAGAGGTAGGCCTCTCCCAGTGAAACGAAAGTTTTGATGGAATTGAAGTAGAGGTAACTTTAAAATTGTACTTTATACCTGGGGGCATGCAAACCTTTTGGAGTGCAAGCCAAGAGCGGTTATTTATCTGTTTTTTAGGTTAGCCGTTTCCTAACTTGCATAAAGAAAGGATAAGGAGCAAAGCTTAGTGAGATGAAGCTCCATAAAAAATAGAATCTTGATGAGACACTCTGATCATATGACTGGGTATTCGAGCAGTTTTAGCACATAGTTCATGCTCGTTAAAAAATAAACATAAGATCGAGCAAATGTTTCCACCCGCGTTTAAGCTCTTTAAAAAATGAACTATCCCGGTAAATAACCACTGTGAATGTAATATCATCAGCCGTTAAAGCCTTGGTCGTGTTTGCACCGTCACCTCCACTTTTCATTTGGTGAATCGTTCACCTCCATATGATTGTTTACCCATTTTGAGGAACAACTGCAAAGAGTGATTTCACCTAGCCATCCTTGTGACACTGCCGTGATTGGAAAATTCCAACCTGTACCTGGAATCAGCTGCTATCCCTGTTTATCACTCGTTCCTCAAAAGATGAGTCTTCTTTAAGATCTTTTCAATTGACTCGTAAAATATGAAAATATTGCCGAGTTTTGGCCTTCCAGCTCATTAAAGGACAGGAAGAGCTATCCCTCCTCTAGATTTTAATCTTTTTGGACCTGAGGGATTATTGCACAAAAAGATCGAGCGCTTGTGTTATTCGGCTCGTTAAAACTATCGAAAACTCATCCCTTCTGTATTGTTTTATACTTTTTCGGACTTAAGGGATTAGATGATGAAAAAGGAATTTTGGAGTTGACTTTATGTACCTTTTCAGACTCTCTAAAAATGAAAAGGACCGAGTTATCCTTGTCGTTAGACTCGTTAAAATCATTAAATAGCGACAAACTTGTCTTTAGACGAGAACGAGTTTCACTATCGCTAGGCTCGTTAAAAAATAGCGATGGGCTTGCCCGAAGGGCAGGTTATAGAACAAGCATATGTTATCCTCCTCAAACTTGACAAAAATAAAGAGGTACTGGTCAGCAATGACTGGGGAAAAATTGGGAGAAACTAAAGAAAACATTGATGGTAGCAAGTCGCTCTTGAACATGACACTTTTCCTCCATACCACAATCGGGTTGGGTTGTTTCATTCACCGGTCGCATCACCATGGTCTCGCCATACCATCCATATTTGGGGTAATGCTATCGATCCATCACATCAGTGTCGCCATATGTTCAAGAGAAGTCGTTCAGAAAGATTCAACCGTGTCCCATCCACTGCCATACATTATCCTTCATCCATTCATGATCGCCACCCTGAATCATATGTCACAGATCGTTTTCACCTCCATTAAAATCATTAGCTCCATTCCGTGTCACTGATGTGGGATTCATTAAGGCCCTCCTGTGACGGATCGCTTCTTGTCGACATCAGCTCATTATCCAAGAAGTTGATCTAGGAACACCCCCTTCAGTACTTTGAAGCTTGCATGCCACAATGGCAAGTTTCTCACTTCCGGCGACAGGTATACATCAATGACCTTCGACCGAAAGATTTTGCGTGGTGTTCGACGCCAAGTCCTTTATTCACACCACGTGAATTGTACTGCAGTACCTTGAGGGTCATTATCATTAACGGTGATTCCTCTCGCGCTTGTTAACGGTTTATATCATTGACTGGTAATCAAGCGATGTCTTTCCATGTTCGACTTCAGAACAATTCTCACATGGATCGACTTGTACTTAGAGTGAAGATCGAACGAGTTTGAAGACCCCGGATCTAGTTTCATCCATCCGCGCTGCGATATATATTCAGGAAAGATAAAGACATTGACATGTACATCATTGCAGCAGATAATCATCCTACTCAAAGGATGATAATTTCATCAAAATTATCGGTCTACCATCAGATGATTGTCTATTCTATGTACAGAAAAATGAATTTATAAAGCTTAGCATGGGAATGCCCGCCTCAGCTAGATCATGAAAGCAGTATGAAAAATAATGTATTGTATTGTATTACAGGTCTCCTCCCAGCATTGGATTAACTTCGGATCCCCCTGATAAAGCATTTCGCCCGATAAACAGCCTCATACTTTAGGGGTCAACTGTTATAGACATTTTTGTGCCTTACAGCATTGAGCATGAAATGTCCATAATCTAAGGGATCGAAAGTCCCTAAACATGTTGTTCCTGCCCCTAGAGGAACAAGGCTAACAAACCGCAGCAATTCACAAAAGTTCTCCACCTGAAACTGCTCAGAAACAAGTCAATTCAGGATCATTTCAGTGGCTACACTAGCTGTCTACGTTGATTGTCAAAGCAAACAATGGCTACCTACGTTGAATGTCAACTGGAACAAAGGCTACATGCGCTGAACGAGAGTGGACAAGTGGCAGGCTCATTTCTCAAGGTGTCAAGACCCAGGAAGCTTCCAAAATGACACTTGCCTCAGGGAATTTGACTAGTGATGAGTAAGAGGTTCCAAATCTCCAAGTGGAAGCAAGAACCTCCAAGTGGACTCAAGAACTGATAGAGGGAGAGGACACTAGTCAGATCTCAAGCTGACTCATCCTCTCTCCAAACATCTATATATGGATCTCTCCTCCATGAGATCTAGAGGCTGGAATTTTTTTATGGCAAAGAATTGTTGTTGGTTTGAGACTGGAATCATTGGGTGCTTAATGCTTTGAAGGGGCTGAAGATAGGAATTCCATTTGCTGGGAAGGAGATGCTGGATTGGAGCCCTTTGGGTTGTATCTCTTCGTGAACCTTGTTATTCATCAATAAAGCTATCTTGGTTTCTCCTATATGCAAATGTATTTTGATGTATGAATGTATTAGTGTATTTGGTTTATTTCTAATCCTAAACTAGTTATGAATGTGAACATCTGTCTTTGTGTAGTGTTCTTCTCTTGTCTCAAGTAGCTGTTCTCTTGTCGCAAGTAGCTGTTCTCTTGTGATCTTGCAGAAAGCTGTAGCTGGAGGAGCAAGAAGGAAAGTAGCTGTGAATACCCAAAGAGAAGGGAGATTGGATCGAGGGACAAACGGAAGACACCGGTAAGTCTATTGATCTCTTTTCTTTCACATTTCATAAAGGAAGAAACCAATATAGCTGTATTCGTTTGTTGCTAAGGCACTGTCACACCTTAGGTGGATAGGATCATCCTGCATAGGCATTTTTCCCCACAACAATATGGCCACAGTTTCCTCTAGCTTGTGGGGCCTTTTCGTTGTTCGATGTAGGTCACGCATTCACCGAAGTACAGAATATGATGTGTCTACAATTATTTAAATTCTCGGCAAGACCATTTGACCCAAATGAGGTTGCCCAGGATTTCACAACGACAGTCAAGATAAAAGTGTTTGTTGGAAAAAAGGATTTATTTGATCATATATTTCAGAGTAAAAGCCCACTTCAGGAAATTTTGCGGGAAGCCCAATCACGATTGTCTCAAGATGACCTCCAAAGATTCATGGTATACAGGGAAAGAAGACTAGACAGTGTTCCTCTAGAAAAGCTGCTACTACCTGCCAGAGAATTGACTCCAAGCGTTAGCCTCAGTGGGAATTCAAGCACTTCCCAATCTAAATCTAAGACTAGACAAGAGATGCTTGAGCATTCTAAAAGATCCGAAAACAACCAAGATAGGAGCGAAGAGTCAGCTAAAGACACCGCTCAGTCGATGGAATTTCCATAACAGCAGGTTATCGCTCCCCGCCAAGAGATCTCCCCCCTCTCGTCATTGAAGCACCACCCATCACAACAGAATTAGATAAGGAATGGGAAACCTTCAACGAACTGATCAATCTTGAAGGACAAGCCCCAAAAACACCTATGAGAAATACACAGGTAGCACAAGAAGTGGGCTCAACCATAGTCAGCAATGTCACAGAAATGGAGCATATTCCTATCGCTCCATCTTCTGAGCTTCTACTGAATGTAGAAGAATTTCCCCCACTAGACATATTTTATAGTCCCCAACATAAGGCAGTTGTAAGAAGACAGAGAAAAAAGAGGAAGTTAGAAAATACACTTTCTCAGGATGCTGAGCCATTAGACGTCCCATGGAAAGATCCTGCCAGTAATCCGACTGAAAATCTCACCAAACTGTCTCAGATCGCAGGGGTGTATGCCTCTGCGACTATTGACAAAGCGTCAGAAGTACAACAATTGTTGAAAGAGCAAGAAAATCAAATACAAGTACTGCAACTACAATTGCAACAAGCCAATGCTAATAATGAGGCACACAAACAGCTTGAAAAGTTGCAGGAAGAATTTCACCAAATGCAAATAGGTTATCAAAGAAGTTTGGATGAAAATGGAAAACAATTGTAGGATGTACAAGAGATGCACAGAGACGAACCTAAACTTACAGAGTTTATTTCAGAGTCTATTGCCTTGAATGAACAACTACTGCAACAACAATAAGTGTTGGGACAAAAGATTTCGCAGTGGAATCATTATTGCGAAATGAGCGATAAGATCACTAATCAAGTGGTCGACTTGCGAAGTGACTCTGATTAGATTGGCAAACGAGTGACAGAGTACCTGGCTTGGTAGGATGAAGACGAGGGAAAAAGAGCAGGCGGACCCAGGATAAATGAGAATCATAAAGAGTTGCTCTTGAACAAGTGGGACAATCAAATTAGAGAGATGGAACAAGCAGCGGAAACAGCGGCCACGATAGCAAGCATTGTTATCGACTGTTTTTAAATGAAATTTTGCACAGAGCAAATTTAATCGCAGAGACCACCCCGGGGTATTTACCAAATAAACTACGACTAGAAGCAGAAGGCGCAAGAAAAAGGAAAAGCGGTCCAAGCACTAAACAGGTTAAATTGGGAGTGTTACTGGGCATACTTGGTGAAGCCGCATAGTCAGTGGATGACTGTGAAATGTATCATAAATGCGGCTGAAAAAGTGGTGCCAGCTCTCATAGATTCCATTTTCTCAGCCCAGCTCAAAGCAGAAGTCAGCCAGCTGACTCTCCTTAAACGAATGATGAATGCATGCAGCTTTAAAGACTAGATTCAGAAGTAGCTTAATTTAGAATGTTGTTTTTTCTTAAAAAATTAGATTAGAAAAAGGACGGTCATTTGAAAACCGCATCCTAAATTCTGTAAATAAACTATTATTAGAATTAGGAAGTAGTATTTAAACCCTTCTCATGCATTTAGAGAAGGGTCCAGAATTATTTCAAAAACTTGTCCTCAGAACATGCACTTCTGCACCCTTAGAGGAGGTTTTGATGAATGAATGGATCAAGGTTTATTAATGTTTGCATTTGATATCTGCTACTGATGTTGCACTTCTGTAGTCTTGGTAGATATTAGAAAAAGTATAGATAAATCATTGTTGCTTGAACCTTATGAGTAAGACTAGTTATAAATGGTACTTTTATCTCTTGGCCATTTCTGCTTATATTCTTAAAGTGATATACAGTTTTTAGTTGTTTATATGTTATTGCATGAATGTTTGAGTTACCATTTGGCACTTTTGTATGGTGGAGCTATTTATTTATGTTTGATATATGAATAACTTATTATGCGATATGCTGTTCACAACTGTTTTGCCTAACTTTTTATGCAAAGTAGTTCATCTTCATTGATTTCCGTTCTTATGATAGCTGAATGATCTTTATTACCAATTATTACTTGAAATCTATTTAGATCGCATAATAGAAGAAATAAATCCCGGGTTGGCATAGATTAGATGTGTTGTTTTCATTAGCTTACAATAGCATAGAATTAGATTGAAGTAGCTTAGATTAGATCTCTTAGATTAGCATCATCCAACTCTGCACACACACACACCCTTAGATTGGGAAACTGGTCCCATTATCCTCAGTCAGACCCGCTATACCAAACGGATAAGGAGCTGCCAACCAAGGTCCGGACCGGGCGGGTATCCCCCTTGTTGTCGACCCGATTTTCGGGGCTTCAACATATTTGGTGCTAGAAGGAGGGCCTGAGCATAGTGTTTGTTGGAATTGTTTGGAATCGTAACATTTGAATTAGGATGGCTGCTCACAAACATCCCATTTGGAGTTGTATCCATGTTCGTGCCTCTTCCAACACTCCACCTGAAGTGGTAAGACTCTTGTCTCAGGTAAAATTCAATGGTAAGAATAATTCTTCTGCTTTTAATCATGCCCTTCAATTTATTCAAAATGTTTCAAGTTCAAACGTTCAAAGAATTGATGAAGGCATTTTATGCAGAATTTTTACTCTCACATTCACGGTGGAAGCTAGAAAATGGTGTAGAACCCTCCCAGTTGCCTCAATTCACAGGTGGGATCAATTTGTCAAGGCTTTCATTTGTAAATTTGATTGCTATGATTATGATCAGGTATATGATGAAATTGAATATCTACGAAAAGAAGATGAATCTGTTAGAGATTTTAATATGCGATTTCATCTTGATTGTCTAAAATATGATCTTGAAAATGAACTCATGAATGAAGAATCTTCAGATCTGACTGAGCATTCCCTGCCTCCTATGTCCGATCCATCAGAAATCAGTCCAAGTCTTGTTTTATTTTCTTCTAATAGGAATGAAAATTCCAACTTGAATGTGTGAATCACTCATGATGAAGAAATTTCCCAAAGCTTAGGAAACATGCCTGCTCTAATGCAAGAAGACAAAAGCAAGAACGTTGAAAGAAAGCTTGCCTTGGAACCAGAAAGCAACTTGGGGACAAGGTTAGATAATATCATCGCATGTCAACAAATGCAGATTCCAAGGTTAGAACAGTAAATTAATTCTCTTTCGGAAAATACAAACACGCAAAGGTATGATCTAAAGCCCGATGTCTACAATGAATGTGATGAACAAGAATTTTTTCATGATGATGTTTTCAAATGCATTGTTTCAGAATCACATTTTTCTCTTTATCCTGATGTATTTGGTGATGATAATTTTCCCCCCTGAGAATTAATGATATCTCAAAAAGTACATAGGATTATTCAAATGAATCACCATTAGGTTTTCAAGATAAAGAGGCAGCTATAGAACATCCTTTGGTCATTTACAAACAAGAACGACTTGACCTTCCTTTTCTGAAAATATTGGATGAAAAAGAAAAATCTAGAGAAACCGTAAAATCATTTATGATAGCTACTTTGATGATGATGATGTTGATTTATCTCAAGTAACTCAACAGAGCTCAGATAATGAGAGATATTCTAATTCAAGAATCATATCAGTCGATTCTCATTCCATGACAGATCATTTGCATGATTTTACTATCCAAAACAATACCCTGATCTATGATTCGTATCATGAGCAAACCCCCATGCCTGTTCCCAATCATAACTTGTTTTCTGATTCACAAGACGTAATTCGAAATTACTCGAATCCCATAATTCTGGCCAGTTCTTGTGAAAAAGAAGATATTTCAAGTCAATCCCAGTTGTGCTGTAACATTAGTTGTACAGATACTCATTGCATTCTTTTTCGCTTGCACTCATTTTGTATAAAATCGGATTGTATTTTAAATTTTCAGATTTTTGATAGATTACTATGGTATATTGAGCACCTTATCAAGGAACATTCGAGAGATGTATTACCATTTTGGAAAAACAAATTGTGTCAAGGAAATACAGAACTTTTTCAATTCCAAGATCAATCAATATCAGCCTTTCTGAAAAAACTTCTATGTCATCCAAAACATCATCAACGAAAGAAAGTATTTTTGGAAACTTTCCATCAATTCACGTTGATTGATAAATCTCTTTCGAGAAATTTACATCTATTCTTCATTGATTTATTTAGTGATTTATATGTGGAAACTTTTCTTTTACGAGAAATTGCTAAAAGCTTGACTTTAACGCATAGTAGATTACAGGCCATTAAAACTAAAAAATCATATTCACAACCTGGCTTGTCATCTTTCCTATTACACGATCACCAATCCATAACAGAAATTCATCCTGAGTTTTATGATCCAATAGGTATCCGATTGGAAAGAAGATTTCATAAGAAAGAAATTTCAGGCGGAATTCCGACTGAAGTTACACTTTCTAATCCTACATTCAATGTTCATAGTCCAAGAAACGTTTTATTCTTAAAACTGATGTTTAAAAGGTACATACGTGTAGGAATAAAAATGAAAATATGGTTTCACTGGAAATATCATTTTACCTAGTTAATTTTCTGTGTATAGTTAGAATAGAAGTAGGGGTAGTTTAGCTAGGTTATTAGGTAGATAATTTAATTTTTAAATGTTGGTAGGCAAAATAAGAGAAGAAATTATCCCTATCATGTACATAATCCAAGGGAATAGTTACCTCTCATTTCTTTAATTTTTTTCCTAATAAAATTTGTTGTGGTTAACCGCATTTGACATTTACTAAAGACACCATTTCTCTATCAGATTTTGAACTTCTGCTTGTATAAATAGCAAATCTTTTGGAAACTTGATCTTTATTATTAATAGATGCAGTTAAAAACTTTAACCCAGATATGATACTAGTTTCAACTTCAAGAAATTTGACGAAAGCAATCTTAGTGAAGAAATTGTTTTATATCAGTACAGTGAAAGGTATCAATAACAAAATGAGGGTTCCCTGTAGAACAAACATTTCCAAAAAACTCTATTATTGTCATCCAGAGCTTTCTTAAGGAAAAAAATGACTTCCTCCCTTCTAAAGAAAATCGCAGCATTTAGAGAAATGACCCAAAGATACACTATATCTTGAAGAATAAGAGGTCTCATCACGAGCCAGCTTATCATGATCACATATATTATAACTTGCTGTCTTTGCCATTACTGTCCACCAAAACAGGGCAACGACTTAATATTGTTGAAATCAAAAGACAAGGGGTCTCATCACGAGCCAGCTTGTTTAGAAAAAGTGTAAATCAAGTGAATGACTGTGTCATAATTTGGCTACCAAACCAAGACATTGTTCTTTAAGAATAAAAAAAAAAAGGAAAATGTGTCAATATGGGTTTTTCTTTGAAAGTTGTAGATCACCTTAAGCAGGATAAAGGATCATTACTGGGTAATAGGTAACCCTGTCGAGGCTATGGACGCCTGCTGGCATCAGAGGCTCTACCTACGACAAATGAGCATATTTAAAAAACTGGTACACAGGGAAGACCTTATTTTATCTTTACAAGACCAAGTAATGGCTGATGTAAATGCAAGGACAAGCTGAGGAAGGAAATAATTAAAATAGAAAGAGGTTGGAACAAAATGTCATTGACAGTTTGGAGTATAATGCGCTTTATCTTTTTATAATAAAGTTTAATTTTCTAAAAAAAAATTTGTTTTGGAAATTTGAAAGGTTCAATAGAAAATCAGAGATAACTGGTTCTCCCAAGTGAATCGCCAATTGTTGCGGCCAGAAACAACCCCCATTTTTCATTTTAAGTGTTTTCCAAAATACTAAATTAATGGGGACCCTTAGTTAAAATTTAGGAAAAGCAAGAGCTCCCTTTCTTCAAAATAAGGTTACCATCGTAAGCTTAGGAAGATCTTTTGAATAATTTAAAACCTAAGTTGATGATAAGGAAAAATTCTTTAAAAAGCCACATCATAAAATGATAAGAGAAACACCTCCATTTGGGTATAATCCTGGTATGTGCAAGATTCTCGTACTAAGCAATATATCGCATCGCAAAAAAGTAATGCTAATAAGAAAAACTTCAAGATTTTCCGATTTGCGATAACACTGATCGCAAGATCGCATATCGCAGGAAATGGGCTAACAAAATATGGCAAGCATAAAACTTCTGCGATCTGCGATGTTGCGATATCGCGATAAACTGATGGTTGCGATATTAAGCCAAATCAGCTCTGTGATGTTATATTTGTGAGTCAGTGCGAGATCGCGATAGTGCAATAATGCGATTTCGCTATCTGCGAAGATTGCGAACCAAATCGCAAAATGACTTCATCGCGAATCTTTCGGGCACGCTATTCAAGAAAAGCCACTTACCATAATCTGACTCAAGATCATGCGCTTTTAATGATATTAAATGAATTAGTTGTCATCTATTAATGTAGATGCGTGCTTTCGCAAAGAATTACTTCACGTAAGGTGGCATATTTGATATATCTGCTGCATTTAAGGCTCTCCCATCACCTTTCTTGATCATTCATTTCCATTTCACTTGTGAGCTGCAAGAACAGAGAACAAAGGACAATACCAAGCCATACACAGGAAGAAATGGGAAAGAAAAATAAAGCTCAGGGCTTTGAGGTGAAAGAAATGGCACCTTTATATACAGACACAGCTTGTAGCAGAGACACAGGGATATCGACATGGGAAAGCATGTACAGACTGCTTGAGGAAGAAAACCCCAGAATAATGAAGGTTACTGCTGTCGCAGACTCACAGGGCTCTTTGAAGCATCCTTAGAAGAACTAGCGTGCTCGTTCCTTCATCGGATAGCAGCAAGGCCCAAAATTCTCCCATATATGGATATGATCAAGTGGATACTTGACAACACAGAAATGAACAACAGACAGTTCAAGATTCAGGGACATGGGCTGATCGGGTCATTCGCTGCACAATATTTAAAGCTCATGTATCATCTTCCTGAACCGCAAATGACTTACAATGCACAATTCATTAAAAAATTTGTGGCGGAGAACCCAAACCTATCAGAGACCACCAAAGATTGGTCCAGAAAAGATGAACCACTCAAGAAAGACAAAAACGGTATGTACAACACTAGTTCCCTCACCTCTCCATATTGTTTTGTTGCGGCCATGCTTTGTAGATTATTTGGGATGCCAGATATCAATAAGTTTTCGTCTGAATGGTTACCATTAATAGATGCTGCCACAAATGCCGTTATTATATTGGGCCAAGATTTTTTCTGATAACCTATTCACGGCTATTATCAATTACCGGTCTAAAAGATCCATGTCTCAAACGATCTATCCTCCTTTTTACCTATCCGCATATGTTATGGATTCTATTTGTTATGTGTCTAAATTTCCCACTATGGGTTGGAAATGGACAGCTCAGGACCCATTACCCATCCATGTTTATCATAAGATATTATGGGATTCTCAGTTCATTCCACATTCCTACCAGATTTGTCATGGGCTTATCTTACCCATGTATAGAATGATGTATGATAAAGACCCCCCGAGATGCTCACCTGAGGCACAAATAGATATCATCCCCATCGCAAGATGGTTCGGGGAAGAATGGTTCACCTATATTAGAGTATTTGGAAGCACCGTCCCTCCTTATGTCCTACCTTTGTATATCCCTGACAAACTTCTGGCTCGAGAAATTGCATATCAAACCTGTTCAGAAGGCGGCCTAACTAAAGACCTAAAAGACAAAAAGAAGGCCATATGGCCACAGTTTCCTATAGCTTGTGGGGCCTTTTCATTGTTCGATGTAGGTCACGCATTCACCGAAGTACAGAATATGATGTGTCTACAATTATTTAAATTCTCGGTAAGACCATTTGACCCAAATGAGGTTGCCCAGGATTTCACAACGACAGTCAAGATAAAAGTGTTTGTTGGAAAAAAGGATTTATTTGATGATATATTTCAGAGTAAAAGCTCACTTCAGGAAATTTTGCGGGAAGCCCAATCACGATTGTCTCCAGATGACCTCCAAAGATTCATGGTATACAGGGAAAGAAGACTAGCCATTGTTCCTCTAGAAAAGCTGCTACTATCTGCCAGAGAACCGAATCCAAGCGTTAGCCTCAGTGGGAATTCAATCACTTCCATATCTAAATCTAAGACTAGACAAGAGATGCCTGAGCATTCTAAAAGATCCGAAAACAACCAAGATAGGAGCGAAGAGTTAGCTAAGGAGACCGCTCAGTCGATGGAATTTCCACAACAGCAGGTTATCGCCTCCCCGCCAAGAGATCTCCCCCTCTCGTCATTGAAGCACCACCCGTCACAACAGAATTAGATAAGGAATGGGAACCTTCAACGAACTAATCAATCTTGAAGGACAAGCCCCAAAAACACCTATGAGCAATACATAGGTAGCACAAGAAGTGGGCTCAACCATAGTCAGCAATGTCACAGAAACGGAGCATATTCGTATCGCTCCATCTTCTGAGCTTCTACTGAATGTAGAAGAAATTCCCCCACTAGACATATTTTATAGTCCCCAACATAAGGCAGTTGTAAGAAGACAGAGAAAAAAGAGGAAGTTAGAAAATACAATTTCTGAGGATGCTGAGCGATTAGACGTCCTATGGAAAGATCCTGCCAGTAATCCGACTGAAAATCTCACCAAATTGTCTCAGGTCGCAGAGGCATATGCCTCTGCGACTATTGACAAAGCGTCAGAAGTACAAAAATTGTTGAAAGAGAAAGAAAATCAAATACAGGTACTGCATCTACAATTGTAACAAGCCAATACTAATAATGAGGCACGCAAACAGCTTGAAAAGTTGCAGGAAGACTTTCAGCAAATGCAAATAGGTTATCAAAGAAGTTTGGACAAAAAGGGAAAACATTTGCAGGATGTACAAGAGATGCATAGAGACGAACCTAAACTTACAGAGTTTATTTCAGAGTCTATTGCCTTGAATGAACAACTACTGCAGCAAGAAGAAGTGTTGGGACAAAATATTTCACAGTGGAATCATTATTGCGAAATGAGCGATAAGATCGCTAATCAAGTGGTCGACTTGCGAAGTGACTCTGATCAGATTGAAAAACGAGTGACGGAGTACTTGGCTTGGCAGGATGAATACGAGGGAAAAAGAGCAGGCGCACCCAGGATTCATGAGAATCATAAAGAGTTGCTCTTCAACAAGTGGGACGATCAAATCGGAGAGGTAGAACAAGCAGCGGAAACAGCGGCCACGACAGCAAGCATTCTTATCGACTGTGTAAATGAAAATTTGCACAGAGAAAATTTAATCGCAGAGACCACCCCGGGTTATTTACCAAATAAACTATGACTAGAAGCAGAATGGAAGAAGAAGGCGCAAGAAAAGGGAAAAGTGGTCCAAGCACTATACAGGTTAAATTGGGAGTGTTACTGGGTATACTTGGTGAAGCCGCATATTCAGTGGATGACTGTGAAATGTATCATAAATGTGGCCGAAAAAGTGGTGCCAGCTCTCATAGATTCTGTTTTCTTAGCCCGGCTCAAAGCAGAAGTTAGCCAGCCGACTCTCCTTAAACCAATGATGAATGCATGCAGCTTTAAAGACCAGATTCAGAAGTAGCTTAATTTAGAATGTTGTTTTTTCTTAAAGAATTAGATTAGAAAAAGGACGGTCATTTGGAAACCGCATCCTAAAGTTTGTAAATAAACTATTATTAGAATTAGGAAGTAGTATTTAAACCCTTCTCATGCATTTAGAGAAGGATCCAGAAATTTGTCAAAAACTTGTCCTCCGAACATGCACTTTTGCACCCTCAGAGGAGGTTTTGATGAATGAATGGATCAAGGTTTATTAATGTTTTCATTTGATATCTTCTACTGATGTTGCACTTCTGTACTCTTGGTAGATATTAGAACAAGTAGAGATAAATCATTGTTGCTTGAAGCTTATGAGTAAGACCAGTCATAAATGGTACTTTTATCTCTTGGCCATTTCTGCTTATATTCTTAAAGTGATATACAGTTTTTAGTTGTTTATATGTTATTGCATGAATGTTTGAGTTACCATTTGGCACTTTTGTATGATGGAGCTATTTATTTATGTTTGATATATGAATAACTTATTATGTGATATGCTGTTCACAACTGTTTTGCCTAACTTTTTATGCAAAGTAGTTCATCTTCATTGATTTCCATTCTTATGATAGCTGAATGATCTTTATTACCAGTTATTATTTGAAATCTATTTAGATCGAATAATAGAAGAAATACATCCTGGGTTAGCATAGATTAGATGTGATGTTCTCATTATATTACAATAGCATAGAATTAGATTAAAGTAGCTTAGATTAGAACTCTTAGATCAACATCATCCAACTCTGCACACACACACACTCTTAGATTGGGAAACTGGTCCCATTATCCCTAGTCAGACCCACTATACCAAACGGATAAGGAGCTGCCAACCAAGGTCCGGATCGGGTGGTTATCCCCCTTGTTGTCGACCCGATTTTCGGGGCTTCAACATATTTGGTGCTAGAAGGAGGGCTTGAGCATAGTGTCTATTGGAATGGTTTGGAATTGTAACATTTGAATTAGGATGGCTGCTCACAAACTTCCCATTTGGAGTTGTATCCATGTTCGTGCCTCTTCCAACCTCCACCTGAAGTGGTAAGACTCTTGTCTCAGGTAAAATTCAATGATAAGAATAATTCTTCTTCTTTTAATCATGCCCTTCAATTTATTCAAAATGTTTCGAGTTCAAACATTCAAATAATTGATGAAGGCATTTTATGCAGAATGTTTACTCTCACATTCACGGCGGAAGCTAGAAAATGGTGTAGAACCCTCCCAGTTGCCTCAATTCACAACTGGGACCAATTTGTCAAGGCTTTTATTTGAAAATTTGATTGCTATGATTATGATCAGGTATAAGATGAAATTGAATTTCTACGAAAAGAAGATGAATCTGTTAGAGATTTTAATATGCGATTTCATCTTGATTGTCTAAAATTTGATCTTGAAAATGAACTCATGAATGAAGAATCTTCAGATCTGACTGAGCATTCCTTGCCTCCTATGTCCGATCCATCAGAAATTAGTCCAAGTCTTGTTTTATTTTCTTCTAATAGGAATGAAAATTCAAATTTGAATGTGCGAATCACTCATGATGAAGAAACTTCCCAAAGCTTAGGAAACATGCCTGCTCTAACGCAAGAAGACAAAAGCAAGAACATTGAAAGAAAGCCTACCTTGGAACCAGAAAGCAACTTGGAGAAAAGGTTAGATAATATCATTGCAAGTCAACAAATGCAGATGCCAAGATTAGAACAGCAAATTAATTCTCTTTCGGAAAATACAAACACGCAAAGGTATGATCTAAAGCCCGATGTCTAAAATGAATGTGATGAACAAGAATATTTTCATGATGATGTTTTCAAATGCATTGTTTCAGAATCATATTTTTCTCTTTATCCTGATGTATTTAGTGATGATAATTTTTCCCCCTCAGTATTAATGATATCTCAAAAAGTACAGAGGATTATTCAAATGAATCACCATTAGGTTTTCAATATAAAGAGGCAGCTATAGAACATCCTTTGGTCATTTACAAACAAGAACAACTTGACCTTCCTTTTCTGAAAATATTGGATGAAAAAGAAAAATCTAGAGAAATCCATAAAATCATTTATGATAGCTACTTTGATGATGATTATGTTGATTTATCTCAAGTAACTGAATAGAGCTCAGATAATGAGAGATATTCTAATTCAAGAATCATATCAGTCGATCCTCATTCCATGACTGATCATTTGCATGATTTTACTATCCAAAACAATACCCCGATCTATGATTCGTATCATGAGCAAACCCCCATGCCTGTTCCCAATCAAAACTTGTTTTCTGATTCACAAGACGTAATTCGAAATTACTCGGATCCCATAATTATGGCTAGTTCTTGTGAAAAAGAAGATATTTCAAGTCAATCCCAATTGTGTTGTAACATTAGTTGTACAGATAATCATTGCATTCTTTTTCGCTTGCACTCATTTTGTATAAAATCGGATTGTATTTTAAATTTTCAGACTTTTGATAGATTACTATGGTATATTGAGCACCTTATCAAGGAACATTCGAAAGATGTATTACTATTTTGGAAAACTAAATTGTGTCAAGGAAATACAGAACTTTTTCAATTCCAAGATCAATCAATATCAACCTTTCTGAAAAAACTTCTATGTCATCCAAAACATCATCAACGAAAGAAAGTATTTTTGGAAACTTGCCAGCAATTCACGTTGATTGATGAATCTCTTTCGAGAAATTTACATCTGTTCTTCATTGATTTATTCAATGATTTATATGTGGAAACTTTCCTTTTACGAGAAATTGCTAAAAGCTTGAATTTAACGCATAATAGATTACAAGCCATTAAAACTAAAAAATCATATTCGCAACCTGGCTTGTCATCTTTCCTATTACATGATCACCAATCCATAACAGAAATTCATCCTGAGTTTTATGATCCAATAGGTATCCAATTGGAAAGAAGATTTCATAAGAAAGAAATTTCAGGCGGAATTCTGACTGAAGTTACACTTTCTAATCCTACATTCAATGTTCACAGTCCAAGAAAATTTTTATTCTTAACACTGATGTTTAAAAGGTACATACGTGTAGGAATAAAAATGAAAAGATGGTTTCACTGGAAATATCATTTTACCTAGTTAATTTTTCTGTGTATAGTTAGAATAGAAGTAGGGGTAGTTTAGCTAGGTTATTAGGTAGATAATTTAATTTTTAAATGTTGGTAGGCAAAATAAGAGAAGAAATTATCCCTATCATGTACATAATCCAAGGGAATAGTTACCTCTCATTTCTTTAATTTTTTTCCTAATAAAATTTGTTGTGGTTAACCGCATTTGACATTTACTAAAGACACCATTTCTCTATCAGATTTTGAACTTCTTCTTGTATAAATAGCAAATCTTTTGGAAACTTGATCTTTATTATTAATAGATACAGTTAAAAACTTTAACCCAGATATGATACTAGTTTCAACTTCAAGAAATTTGACGAAAGCAATCTTAGTGAAGAAATTGTTTTATATCAGTACAATGAAAGGTATCAATAACAAAATGAGGGTTCCCTGTAGAACAGACATTTCCAAAAAACTCTATTATTGTCGTCCAGAGCTTCCTTAAGGAAAAAAATGACTTCCTCCCTGCTAAAGAAAATCACAGCATTTAGAAAAACGACCCAAAGATACACTGTATCTTGAAGAATAAGAGGTCTCATCACGAGCCGACTTATCATGATCACAGATATTATAACTTTCTTTCTTTGCCATTACTGTCCACCAAAACAGGACAACGACTTAAGATTGTTGAAATCAAAAGGCAAAGGGTCTCATCACGAGCCAACTTGTTCAGCAAAAGTGTAAATCAAGTGAATGACTGTGGCATAATTTGGCTACCAAACCAAGACATTGTTCTTTAAGAATAAAAAAAAAAGGAAAAAGTGTCAATATGGGTTTTTTTTTTAAAGTTGTAGATCACCTTAAGCAGGATAAAGGATCATTACTGGGTAATAGGTAACCCTGTCGAGGCTATGGATGCCTGCTGGCACCAGAGGCTCTACCTACGACAAATGAGCATATTTAAAAAACTGGTACACAGGGAAGACCTTATTTTATCTTTACAAGACCAAGTAATGGCTGATGTAAATGCAAGGACAAGCTGAGGAAGGAAATAATTAAAATAGAAAGAGGTTGGAACAAAATGTCATTGACAGTTTGGAGTATAATACGCTTTATCTTTTTATAATAAAGTTTAATTTTCTAAAATAATTTTTGTTTTGGAAATTTGAAAGGTTCAATAGAAAATCAGAGATAACTGGTTCTCCCAAGTGAATCACCAATTGTTGTGGCCAGCAACAACCCCCCTTTTTCATTTTAAGTGTTGTCCAAAATACTAAATGAATGGGGATCCTTAGTTAAAATTTAGGAAAAGCAAGAGGTCCATTTCTTCAAAATAAGGTTACCATCGTAAGCTTAGGAAGATCTTTTGAATACTTTAAAACCTAAGTTTATGATAAGGAAAAATTCTTTAAAAAGCCACATCATAAAATGATAAGAAAAACACCTCCATTTGGGTATAATCCTGGTATGTGCAAGATTCTCATACTAAGCAATATATCGCATCGCAATAAAGTAATGCTAATAAGAAAAACTTCAAGATTTTCCGATTTGCGATAACACCGATCGCAAGATCGCATATCGCAGGAAATGGGCTAACAAAATATGGCAAGCATAAAACTTCTGCGATCTGCGATGTTGCGATATCGCGATAAAGCGATGGTTGCGATATTAAGCCAAATCAGCTCTACGATGTTATATTTTTGAGTCAGTGCGAGATCACGATAGTGCAATAATGCGATTTTGCGATCTGCGATGATTTCGAACCAAATCGCAAAATCACTCCATCGCGAATCTTTCGGGCACGCTATTCAAGAAAAGCCACTTACCATAATCTGACTCAAGATCATGCGCTTTTAATGATAATAAATGAATTAGTTGTCATCTATTAATGTAGATGCGTGCTTTTGCAAAGAATCACTTCACGTAAGGTGGCATATTTGATATATCTGCTGCATTTAAGGCTCTCCCATCACCTTTCTTGATCAGTCATTTCCATTTCACTTGTGGGCTGCAGGAACGGAGAACGAAGGACGATACCAAGCCATACGCAGGAAGAAATGGGAAAGAAAAATAAAGCTCAGGGCTCTGAGGTGAAAGAAATGGCACCTTTATATACAGACACAGCTTGTAGCAGTGATGCAGGGATATCGACGTGGGAAAGCATGTACAGACTTCTTGAGGAAGAAAACCCCAAAATAATGAAGGTTACCACTGTCGCAGACTCACAGGGATCTTCCGAAGCATCCTTAGAAGAACTAGCGTGCTCATTCCTTCATCGGATAGCAGCAAGGCCCAAAATTCTCCCATATACGAATATGATCAAGTGGATACTTGACAACGCAGAAATGAACAATAGACAGTTCAAGATTCAGGGACATGGGCTCATCGGGTCATTCGCTGCACAAGATTTAAATCTGATGTATCATCTTCCTGAACCGCAGGCGACTTACAATGCACAATTCATTAAAAAATTTGTGGCAGAGAACCCAAACCTATCAGAGACCACCAAAGATTGGTCCAGAAAAGATAAACCACTCAAGAAAGACAAAAAAGGTATGTACAGCATTGGTTCCCTCACCTCTCCGTATTGTTTTGCTACGGCCATGCTTTGTAGATTATTTGGGATGCCAGATGTCAATAAGTTTTCATCTGAATGGTTACCATTAATAGATGCTGCCACAAATGCCGTTATTATAGATTGGGCCAAGATCTTTTCTGATAACCTATTTACGGCTATTATCAATTACCGGTCTAAAAGATCCATGTCTCAAAGGATCTATCCTCCTTTTTACCTATCCGCATATGTTATGGATTCTATTTGTTATGTGTCTAAATTTCCCGCTGTGGGTTGGAAATGGACAACTCAGGACCCATTACCCATCCATGTTTATCATAAGATATTATGGGATTCTCAGTTCATTCCACATTTCTACCAGAATTGTCACGGGCTTATCTTACCCATGTATAGAATGATGTATGATAAAGACCCCCTGAGATACTCACCTGAGGCGCAGATAGATATCATCCCCATCGCAAGAAGGTTCGGGGAAGAAAGGTCCACCTATATTAGATTATTTGGAATCACCGTCCCTCCTCATGTCCTACCTTTGCATATCCCTGACAAACTTCTGGCTCGAGAAATTGCATATCAAACCTGTTCAGAAGGCGGCCTAACTAAAGACCTAAAAGACAAAAAGAAGGCCATATGGCCATAGTTTCGTGTAGCTTGTGGGGCCTTTTCGTTGTTCGATGTAGGTCACGCATTCACTGAAGTACAGAATATGACGTGTCTACAATTATTTAAATTCTCGGCAAGACCATTTGACCCAATTGAGGTTGCCTAGGATTTCACAACGACAGTCAAGATAAAAGTGTTCGTTGGAAAAAAAGATTTATTTGATGATATATTTCAGAGTAATAGCTCACTTCAGGAAATTTTGCGGGAAGCCCAATCACGATTATCTCCAGATGACCTCCAAAGATTCATGGTATACAGGGAAAGAAGACTAGCCAGTGTTCCTCTAGAAAAGCTGCTACTACCTCCCAGAGAACTGACTCCAAGCGTTAGTCTCAGTGGGAATTCAAGCACTTCCGGATCTAAATCTAAGACTAGATAAGAGATGACTGAGCATTCTAAAAGATCCGAAAACAACCAATATAGGAGCGAAGAGTCAGCTAAAGACACCGCTCAGTCAATGGAATTTCCACAACAGCAGGTTATCGCCTCCCCACCAAGAGATCTCCCCCCTCTAGTCATTGAAGCACCACCCGTCACAAAAAAATTAGATAAGGAATGGGAAACCTTCAACGAACTGATCAATCTTGAAGGACAAGCCCCAAAAACACTTGTGAGAAATACACAGGTAGCACAAGAAGTGGGCTCAACCATAGTCAGCAATGTCACAGAAACGGAGCATATTCCTATCGCTCCATCTTCTGAGCTTCTACTGAATGTAGAAGAAATTCCCCGACTAGACATATTTTATAGTCCCCAACATAAGGCAGTTGTAAGAAGACAGAGAAAAAAGAGGAAGTTAGAAAATACACTTTCTCAGGATGCTGAGCAATTAGACGTCCTATGGAAAGATCCTGCCAGTAATCCGACTGAAAATCTCACCAAACTGTCTCAGATCGCAGGGGCGTATGCCTCTGCGACTATTGACAAAGCGTCAGAAGTACAACACTTGTTGAAAGAGAAAGAAAATCAAATATAGGTACTGCAACTACAATTGCAACAAGCCAATGCTAATAATGAGGCACACAAAGAGCTTGAAAAGTTGCAGGAAGACTTTCAACAAATGCAAATAGGTTATAAAAGAAGTTTGGACGAAAAGGGAAAATAGTTGCAGGATGTACAAGAGATGCACAGAGAAGAACCTAAACTTACAGAGTTTATTTCAGATTCTATTGCCTTGAATGAACAAATACTACAACAACAAGAAGTGTTGGGACAAAATATTTCACAGTGGAATCATTATTGCAAAATGAGCGATAAGATCACCAATCAAGTTGTCGACTTGCGAAGTGACTATGATCAGATTGACAAACGAGTGACAGAGTACTTGGCTTGGCAGGATGAAGACGAGGGAAAAAGAGCGGGCACATCTAGGATAAATGAGAATCATAAAGAGTTTCTCTTCAACAAGTGGGACGATCAAATTAGAGAGGCGGAACAAGCAGCGGAAAAATCGGCCACGACAGCAAGCATTCTTATCGACTGTGTAAATGAAAATTTGCACAGAGAAAATTTAATCGCAGAGACCACCCCGGGGTATTTACCAAATAAACTACGACTAGAAGTAGAATGGAAGTAGAAGGTGCAAGAAAAGGGAAAAGCGATCCAAGCACTAAACAGGTTAAATTGGGAGTGTTACTGGGCATACTTGGTGAAGTCGCATAGTCAGTGGATGACTGTGAAATGTATCATAAATGCGGCCGAAAAAGTGGTGCCAGCTCTCATATATTCCGTTTTCTCAGCCCAGCTCAAAGCAGAAGTCAGCCAGCCGACTCTCCTTAAACCAATGATGAATGCATGCAGCTTTAAATACTAGATTCAGAAGTAGCTTAATTTAGAATGTTGTTTTTTCTTAAAAAATTAGATTAGAAAAAGGACGGTCATTTGAAAACCGCATCCTAAATTTTGTAAATAAGCTATTATTAGAATTAGGAAGTAGTATTTAAACCCTTCTCATGCATTTAGAGAAGGGTCCAGAAATTTGTCAAAAACTTGTCCTCAGAACATGCACTTCTGCACCCTCAGAGGAGGTTTTGATGAATGAATGGATCAAGGTTTATTAATGTTTGCATTTGATATCTGCTACTGATGTTGCACTTCTGTACTCTTGGTAGATATTAGAAAAAGTAGAGATAAATCATTGTTGCTTGAAGCTTATGAGTAAGACCAGTCATAAATGGTACTTTTATCTCTTGGCCATTTCTGCTTATATTCTTAAAGTGATATACAGTTTTTAGTTGTTTATATGTTATTGCATGAATGTTTGAGTTACCATTTGGCACTTTTGTACGGTGGAGCTATTTATTTATGTTTGATATATGAATAACGTATTATGCGATATGTTGTTCACAACTGTTTTGCCTAACTTTTTATGCAAAGTAGTTCATCTTCATTGATTTCCATTCTTATGATAGCTGAATGATCTTTATTGCCAGTTATTATTTGAAATCTATTTAGATCGCATAATAAAAGAAATACATCCCGGGTTAGCATAGATTAGATGTGCTGTTTTCATTAGATTACAATAGCATATAATTAGATTAAAGTAGCTTAGATACGAATTCTTAGATCAACATCATCCAACTCTGCACACACACACACCCTTAGATTGGGAAACTGGTCCCATTATCCCCAGTCGGACCCGCTATACCAAACAGATAAGGAGCTGCCAACCAAGGTCCGGACCGGGCGGGTATCCCCCTTGTTGTCGACCCGATTTTCGGGGCTTCAATAGAACCCCGGGTTGATAAGTAACGATGGTAGCCCTGGGAGTTGCAACATTATTTTTGTAATACCTAGGCTCATCACTAGGCTCATCGATACTCGTGAGGCCTGATGTAAAGAAGCTAAGCCATCTACCCTGGAAATGGTAAACAGTAAAATATTTAAGGACAATATCTCTATGTGTTTGATTGGAATCTGACTTCCAATCTTCTCTAGATGACTAGGACAATATATGTGGACATAGTCTTCTACAGAAAGACTATGCCTTGTCCAGCCAGTCGAGTGCACCACCTCTCCTCTTCGGTAAAGATTGATAATAAAGTAGATATCTTCGATCTCAATCCTTAGAGGCATCTAATTGATCATGAAAGCATCATATTCTGCACTCTAGTAATGAATCAAAAGCTCAAGCAATCATGTGTTGGTTGTTAGAGCCTAGATTTGTCTCAGGCTGATAAGACAAGGTTCTAGGTCCACATCAAACCATGCTCAACCTCGTAGCTAGCCCTACAAGGACAGGAGAGGGCTCTCTCTGGGTCACCTCAACGAAAAGTGTTTCAATGGGGCTTGAGATGACTTAAAACGGGGAACTAATTTTAGGCTAGTAAATAGATATGAAAGAGGAAATTTATTGAATGGCATGAATTTTCTGGGCTGTATGGGACAAAGAACAGCATGCTGAGACAGGAAGTTTAAGCAATCAAATTTGAAATAATATGGGGTGAAAAGACAGTTGAGAGGCTGAAAAGGTCATAGGTGATTAATCCTTTTTAGATAGACGAAGACACAAAGAGGATGAATGCCTTCCCAAGGCAGAGCAGTAAACTGGATTCTACCTTTCTTACTTAAAAGCATTCAACTGGAAATGATCATGAATGGACAGTAAAACATAACAGAATACATATGAAACAGAGAGACAAGACAGATGCTTAACTTACACCACATGAATCTCATAAATCAGAGCTACATCATCTTATTAATTTCCACGCAAAACTGTACAATGCAAACGCTGGGTTTTCCTTCACCTTCTCCCAGAAATTCCAACCCTTTACAAATGACTCTTCAATAAAATAAATAAGCTCCACTATGAGAAAACAAATTGATCCAAATAGGGAGCTGTTACAACTGAAATTATAAAAATAGAGAAAGAGTCATCCATCCATTCTAAAGACAGAACAACGCTACATTATTTCAGTTGAAAATTTCTGATGGCCAATAAAAAGGTGCAGCATGGATTCCATTAAATCATGGCTAAACACAAAAATAGGCTTCCGTTCCTATTTCTCTTCATGGTAAATGTATTTTTTTAATTTTAGGTTTGACTGTCCGCTTTCCCTTTTACCTTTTCAATAAAAACTAATTTAAAAAAAAAGTTTTGAATTTGCCTTTGATGACGGGAAAGAGAGTTCCGCTAGTCCCAGCTGCAATTTCTCCTTTCACTTCTATTTCTCTGACCCGCTCAGGACTTGCAACAAGGAAAAGAATCCATCTCGTTCTTATGAATTTCCCCCTCCATGTCAAAGTCTTTTCAGCATTCTCAAATATCTTTCTTAGATCCATCAATTCCTTGCATTGTTGAAGGGTCCATTTTCTTCTGTGCCTCAACCAAGAAAGCTTTTCCACTTTGAGATGAAGAAACCGCAATCTTGGATAGATTCAACTTGCAAAAGTGGTATGAGTTTGTCTTTATAGTAAACAAGGGCTGCCTTGACAAAGCATCATCCACAAATTCCCAGCATTTAACAGTTCCATCTCTACCCTGGCTCAGAACTTTATTTGCCAGCAAAGAACTTGTGGCAATTCCAATGACACCAGCTGCTGGATTGTGAATTCTGTAGGATGATATTGTTTTGTGTCGGACCAAATCCCATATCCTCAGCTCGCCAGCTGTGTCACTGAATTAAATACGCGTCTTGTGTTGATGATATTATTGCACAAAACATATAAAAAACATACATTTTTCCTATGAAGAGTATAGGTTTACTCGGATGGAAACAAAGAGCTGTAACTGAAGTCCGATGGTCCCTCAAGACTGCGACAGGGTCTGGCGGAGGACGCTTTGAAGTCATTTTGATCATTGATTGCCTTTTGTTACAGTGCAGAAAAAGAATGGCTTGGTTCCATCTCGAGAAGGTCAATACTCTCATCCTGATCACGTGTTAACGTAACTAATGGTGCAGCCTTTATGATGTCCCATACTCTTGCATAGGAGACAAAACCATATCCGATCCGTTCAGTCTGAATTTCCATCCAATTCGAAAAGACTTGCTTGGGGCAGAAGAAATAAAATTATTTTGATTTTTACTGAAGCTGCGATGAATTTTTGGCTTTGAGGCTCGGTGCGCCGCACAGCACGCCCAGTGCGCCGCGCCTTCCCAGTGCGCCATGCCCATATAAAATTACACTGCGTGGAGGTGCCCAATGCGTCGTGCTCCTCCAGTGTGCCATGCTACCTTCTCTATGCACCACGCGCCAATTAACACACAGTCGGCCTTCATTCAATCTCTTAGCTGGAGGAACCTGTAAAAATATATCAACAAGGACCATTATTATTTTTTTAGCAAACAATGGACTTGGGACTTGATTTGTCATCTCTTCAATCCGAGCAGCATTTGACTCAGAAACTAGAATCTTCGCTTTGATGTAAGAATTCTTGTGAACAGAATACGAAAAGTCAGAGCTTTCAGAGAGCAGCATTTCCTTGGCAACGAGAGTATCATCAGCAGGTTTCTGAAACTATGAATTAGATGCACATTGTCCAGTACCATGAAAACATGAAATTTCTGTAGTCCAAGTACCCCTAGCAGTGCTACATCTTTCTTGTTTATTTCTTGAAGTACTATAGCTGTCCACTGTAGCACAACCATCACTAAAATGGGCCTCACCTCCTGGAAGATAAAGTATCATTTTTCTAAGAAGATTAGGCCATATTGAAGACAGTTTCCCATCTTTTGGTTTAAGCATAGGATATACCTCCAACACCGTGCGTTGCACTGGGTGAACCCATCCATATTCTATGGTAGTGCTATCAACTACGCTTTTCGGATATCTAGCCATCAGGTCCACAAGCTCTAACACACGGAGATACAGGGTACTGTCAAACATCTCATGTCCTTGAACATATAATTCACCCAGGCTTATGCAAAAGTTCCTGTTTGGCCTTAGTTGCGACTGTGCTGTGATATTTAGCAGCCTTTCACAAGACAGTTTCATAAACTAGGAATGCTGATTTAAAATAACTCATGGGCAGTTTCCCCTCTCACCTACTCAAGTCAACTTCAACTGATCTTCTTGGATGCAAATGGATGTAAAAACAATGGAATTTCCTTATAAAACTGAGAACTTGATTTTTGCTTCATACAAACCCATTTTTGTAATGTTTTGGCATTGGCACTTTTTTCATTTTAATACACTCTGTTTTTTAATTTCCCTTTTGATTTTTCACTGAAACAATGAAATTATTGGCAAATGTTTGCAGGGATAGCTGACATGGAATTTGGCAAAGGAGACCAGGGTTGCGCCTGAAGAAATCAACTGAAAATTTTTGAAAATTTTTACAAAGGACAAAAGGTTGATTTTTCTTCAAAACAAAGTTTTGAAGAACAGTCATAATCCATCCATATGACGATGAAATTCACAAAATAAAAAACATGTGTAGAACCTCCTCTGGCCTGCTGGCATTATTAGACACTTTAACGACTCAATTTGTGAAACCCTAGACCTATGATTGACATGACTCTTTGCCCATGTAAAGATCAAACGTTGACTGTCATGGACTTTTAATAAACATTGATGAAAAGACCTAAGCCAGCAGGTACAAGACATGAGGGGAATGAATGACAAAGCCCTTCTGACAGAGTTTATGGCATGCTCCTAATGGAATGCAACTGAGTGAATCGATTGAGACACCTAAAACTGAAATGCAAAAAGGGTTTTGATCTCTGATGGAGGGATGACCAGACCGACTCTAACATTGGTGTTGGCTAAGAAAATCCCAGTACTACTGGCCCTTTCGGAAACAATCCACAGAGCGCGGACTAAGGTCTCACCTGAAGTAGTATGGGAGGGTGATAGAACTAGGTTTCCACACCCTTGGGATTTCTGAGGGGCTTCTGAAGGCCCACAGTCTGACCTGTCACTATGCACACTTGCGATACCTTCGCAACCTGTGGTGCGGCTTCCACGTAGCCCTAATCGAGGTGTGACCTGTATAATACCCAAGTTTCGTGCTACTTAACTGATTACTTAACTTGTGTGTGTAAGATTTATGGTTATTACAGCATATTCAACAATCATATCAGTATGTGCAATACATAACCCAATACTGACATAAAGAATATGATGCACAACAAATACACAGAAATGGGAATCAACTTCTCTTTTATTAATATTCAATCTTGCTTACAAACTTGACACCGCCCTGAAAAATTAGTTGTAGGAGTCCACGAACTCAGCTGCGGACTCTACTAGGCCTCTGCACACTCAGCTACAGAGCCTATTCCTACTACCATGACCCAATACATTTAGAATCCTACTCTAAGTTTTAACCATTCCTTTGCTACTTTTTCGATCATCCACTATCTTTACAACTCAGAGCCTCGCTCTATTTATACAATCTAATTATCCGTGGACCATGGTTAGGTTGACATGACTTTACATTAAATTACATTACTTTATGGCAGACAACCCTATGACTTTAACTTCTACTTCGTGCTCTGCGCCTGCAATTGGCAGAGTCTTAGAAAACATTTGACAAAAACTTGGGCTTTGAGCCCCAAAACCTGCTGTGGGGGAATTCCATGGTCACCAGGCCCCCAGCACAATCATCATGACTCGTCCTGAGTCACTCTGTTGGTGCGACGTTCTTGGCACGGAGTCCCTCCAACTGTTCTCGTACTTCCCGGAAGTGCACAACACACTGTTCTGCTATTTGTTGGACCTAATGTATTCCTGCTTCTGAATCATCTACGTCGGATTCATGCCCTTTCCTTGGTACCGACTTCTTGTGCTTGTGTTTATCGTCCCACGCCCTTGTCTGGTTCCTCAGGCCATGAAGATGGTGCTTCGACCAGTTAGTCAGTGAGTTGGCCCACTTGTGTAGGGTTTCAAGCAGTTGTCGTTGACTTTGCCTGGGAAGGGTTCTCCATTGTGTTTGACTAGCTGGACCACGCCTCCATTTGTGACCTCTTTTACCACATATGGTCCCAGCCAATGCATTATGAATTTTCCCAGAAATGTTTCAAACCTGCTATCATACAGTAGTACTAAGTCATTTACCTTGAAGGTGCCCAACTTGATATGGTGGTCATGCCATGCTTTTTCACATTGCTTTTGTACCTGCTGGTGAAATCTGGCTAGAAATCATTCTTCCTTGATTTCTTCTAATTGCGTGAGCCTTTCTTCCAGAGCTTCATTATTCATCATGCCTGTGAGCACTGTTATTCGCAGACTAGGTATGATGTATTCCATCGGCTTGACTGCTTTCGTACCGCAGACCAACCAGAATGGTGTTTGTCCCGTCAATTTCTTGCACGTTGTCCTATACACCCATAACACAACGGGTATGCGCAGCTCCCAGTCGTTCTGCTATGCATTACAGACCTTGGTTAGTGCAGTCTACAATATTTTATTGAATGCATCTACTGTTCCATTGGCCTGTGGGTGGTACGGTGTACTTTTCTGATGATACACCTAGAACTCTTCTATGAGTGCGCTGATGGTTTCATTGGTTGTGCTTCCACCCATTGTGTTAGGTATTCCGTCACGGTGATGATGTAGTGCACACCCATCTTTCCCTGAGGTTTGATCGGGCCCATGAAGTCGATCGCCCATTTCTCAAATGGCTGCAGTGTCATTTGGGAATTTAGTGGCATCTCATCCCTCCATGATGGTTTTCCCATCCTTTGACATGTATTGCAGGCCTTACAGTGTGCTTTTGAATCCTGGTGTAGGGTCAGCCACCATAATCCTATGTGAAGAATCTTTTGTGCGGTCACACATCCTGCATAGTGTCCTCCTACAGCGCCCCCATGTGCTTCCATGAGGATCTAGCCTCGTTCAAATACAGGTACATATCTTCACAATATCTCATCATTTCCCATCTTGTAGAGGTGCCCCGTGATGACAGAAAAGTCTATTGCACACACCACCAATTCCTTCTTTTGTTGGATTGAGTAATCCTTCGGTGTAGTCCCTTTTGTTAGAAAATGGATTATATCTGTGAAGTGTCCATCTGTGACACGCACTACAAAGAGCTGTGCATCAGGTAGTCCTTCCTCCAAATTTGTTAGTTCCTTGCCCGTCTCAATTCGTGACAAGTGGTTTGGTCCTATGTTTAAGCATCTAGGCTTGACTATGACCTCAAAATCATATTCTTGAAACAGTAAAAGCCATTTGCATATGCGCCCTAGCAACACAGGCTTGTTCACCAAGTATTTCAATGCAGAATGGTCGGTATGCATCTTGAAATTTCCTCCCAGTAAATAGTGTTGGTATTTTTGGAGTGCGTACACCATTGCCAACCCCTACTGTTCGGTGGTAGAGTAGTTCTTTTTTGCCTTGGACAATATTCGAGTTGCAAATGTGATCGGGTGATCTACACCCTCCGTGCCTTCCTATGTGAGTACGGGTCCCAACGTGATACACGACACATCAACATGTACATGGAATTCCATGTGCCATTTCAGGAAGACCAGGATTGGCATGGAGGCCAGTTTCCCCTTCAGGACATCCAAACTCTTCATGTAATCATCATTCCAGCAATATGTAACATCTTTTTTCAATAGATTTTCCATCGGCGAGGTTATTTGGGCATAACTTTTGATGAAATTCCTATAGTACCCAGTGTGTCTCAAGGTAGTGTGCAGTTGTTTAGTACTTCACGGTGCTTCCAAATTGAGGATAAGGACAATCTTGGTAGGTTCCACCATCGGTGCTTTTTTGCAGACCACATGTCCTAGCAGGTTTCCAAAAGGAATGAGGAATGTGCACTTCTTCAAGTTTAGTGAAATCTGGTGTCGGCGGCAAGTATCCAACATCAAATGTAAGCTTGCTACATGGTGCTTAACTAATCCAAAAACATTCCAATCATCCAGGTAGACCTCCAAAAACTTGTGGATGTATTCTTTGATTGCGGCTACCATGATGCGTGAAAATATAGCTGGCGCATTCTTCAGTCCAAATGGCATCACAATGTATTGAAAGCATCCCCATTTTGTGGTGAAGGTCATCTTTCTCCTATCTTTTGGCATGATCTTGATCTGATGGTACCCTGAGAACCCATCCATGAATGAGTATGCTTCCTAACCACCAACATTCTCTAGTACTTCATCTGTGAATGGTGTTGGGAATGGATCGTGTACACAAGCATCGTTCAAATTCCTGAGGTCTACTCATATTCTTATTTTACCCTTATATTTTTTCTCCTGTACTACCATAGGACTCACCTAGTCAGATTCTTCCACTGGTTCAATAATTCCGGCTGTGAGAATTTTGTCTAATTCGTCATGGACCTTTTATTTATACTTTGGATTCAAGTGGTAAGGTCGCTGCTTAACTGGCTTCACATCGGGTTTCAAGGTGATATTCATCATCCCTAAATCGCCAATGATCCCTTTTAAGTCCATAATTTTGGTCGGGAACAAGTCTTGGTATTCGCGGAGTAACTCAGCGACCTTATCGACCGTGGCATCGTCCCAATAGTCCAAAGCATTATGTATCTTCATTTTTCCTACATTCCAATGTTGACCTGCTTCATCTTTAGAGTTGGGGTGATGTCGAGGTCTTCAAGTGATGGTCCGTGAATCTCACAAGAGCCTACTATTTCTAGAATGTTAATGTTCTGTGCATCCTCATCATCCTCCTCAACATTCACGTTATAACACTCTAGTGCATTTCTTCGCTGTGTCACCCATTCTAGATAAAGTACTCCAATTGGCTCCTGTAGTATTTTAAAGATAGCAACTTTTACTGCTTGTAGTGCATCATAAATAGTATCTGGCCAACAATATTGAAATGTGAATGTTAACAATAATACCTTGTGCAAGACATCCCATTCACCCATACTATGGCGGAGCTCCATCTCTATATACCAATTCATGGGTATGACGTCCAGGGTATGGTAGAATAATTGTACCCATTCAGGTTGGGGCTCTTCCCTATAGACCTTGGTCCATTTCATGAGGTGCAAGCATGGATCATCTCGTCCATCATATTTGTCTACTAGTCGTCTTTGTGGTTTTCCAAAACGTAGGTGCATCATCCTTCATCCACACCATTCTCAAAAGTTCCTTGATGCGTACCCCACCATCGTGCGGGTGTTGTGCACAGTGCCCACTTCAGTGCATCGAACTGCTGTTGTTCTGGTACTGCACTTTCAAATTTTCTCAAAAATTCATCCATCGCTGACAATCCATCATATGTTGAT
The DNA here is from genome assembly GCA_031772625.1 of Pinus tabuliformis. Classification (NCBI taxonomy): domain Eukaryota; kingdom Viridiplantae; phylum Streptophyta; class Pinopsida; order Pinales; family Pinaceae; genus Pinus; species Pinus tabuliformis. The sequence continues at coordinate 1,675,111,335 of CM062820.1, forward strand.
AGCTCCCTTGCCTCTGTTGTTACACACCGCAATGACCTGATCATCATGTTGCAGTTCAATGTTGTTACTTCATGCAACCGATTCTACCATCGCTCTATCTCTTCATTTGAATCCTAAGTGTATGAGGTTTCATGCTTCCATGAAATCCTTCCATTTTCAGTTGGATTCACCCAATCCTCTCCTTGTACAGTTATCTTGTAGATACAGTCGAGATCATCATCACTATCATCATTACGCACCGGTTCGATGTATCACTCTCCTTCGGCTGGGTCTCGCAGTACTATTACGTGTAATGACTTTTTCTCAAAGATCATTTTGTGCTTCTTCAAATTTATAACCCCATTCATATCGGTATCCCAATCTATTCCTAATAGTGTGGGATATGGATTGTTGTAATTGACAATCTCTATCACTTCAAAATCTGCCTGCGCACTCGCACCTTCAATATCGACTGTCACCCCTTGTAATCTTCCCATGTGAAATATCTTCTGTTGGTTTGCCATTCATAACTGAATAGGGAACCATTGTAACATCGATTTTCCCATGTGTTCCCATGTTTTCTTGGGTAGTACATTCACATTTGAACCCAGATTCAGGATTACTTGATCCATTTCCTACTCGCATATTTGCGCAGTCAACCTCATCTCCCTTCCTGTGTGCAATGCATGCTTTCCAAGTTTTCGGACCCCGCGCACCTAGTGATAAGTTCCTGTAGCCCTTTGACTTCCTTATTGTCATGCAACAGTTTCATGCATGTCTCCATAAAGGTAGTGAGCAATGAAGGATCCATCCCTGGTTCTAGTTGATCCTTACTACCTGAGGTGGAGGCCTCCGTGAAGCTCTTCTTTGCTTCCATGAATGTCTCCTTCACGCATTCTAAGTAAAACTTGGGTTCCATTGTAGGGGCCTTGCGAACCCATGCACTATCTTCTAGCTACTTCCCTTTATCATCTCCCATGGCCATACCACTCCTGAGCATCATGTTTACATTTGGGTCTTCTTCACATGATTCATACCTCATCATTTGTAAATTCTGGGTCGGAGGGGACTGGAGTACCCACTTTTCAGGCATCTTTGCTATCAGTGAAGGGAAATATTCTGCCTCATGATCAAACTGATTACAATACCAACATGATATCCTAGTCGGGTTCGTACAATTGCGAGCATAATGCCCTGGCCCTATGCAATTGTAACAAATTATCTGTAGTGACCCCTTCCTGGTCCCATTCCACCTCAACCCCAACCGTGCTCCTGAAATCAAGCACATGCCATCCCTGAATTTGGGTCGAGGGCTCGTATTTTGGTTTGTACCCTATAGACACGAGTCTGATCCATCATTAGTTCATAGCTTCGGCAGGTGCATTCGTTATGGCCTACCAACCTGTATAAATTACAAAACAATTACAAGGACGTCTGCGTATACTTCTGCAACAGATGAAAATTATTTGTGGTATGTTTTCCTCCTATCTAAAAGATCACACACCATAATGTAGACACCATGCTCGGCCCCACCTGTACCTCCTGTCTTAATGGCATTGGCCCTCCCCTTGCCAAGTAGTTCGTGAACACTGGACAGTGGTCCTTGTCGTGCCCCTAGCCTTTGCATTTTATGCACCATACTTTCTCATGCACCCTGGCCGAGTTGTTCTGTCCTATTTCAAAATTTGCAATTCTAGACACAGATTCTATAGTTGTTCATGGATTTGTTGGACTCCCAACCCAGGGTCTTAAATAGGGATCTCATGCAATATTATTGCCATCTCCAATGCTTCGGCCTGGGTGGAAAGTTTTTGTTGTGACAACGTCGTCCTTAAGTGTGGCATAAGTGAGGCCACAAACCATGTCGATGTTGTGCATCTATTAACATCAAATTGGCTTCACGGATCGTACTCTTCAGCCTTTGGTCCAGATCCTAGGGGGTCTTTCCCAGGAGCATTGTGATCTCCTTAAACTTGATGATTGATTGTGTCTCTGATTTTGGCCTGCTAAATTCCTTGTTCAACGCTGTTTGGATCTCTGCAATGTTGGGTTGTGTTATATTCTTTCCACGTAGTTAACAGGGGGTTTGAGGGGTACCCGTAACCCCACTTTATGGGGTCTAGGGGAAGTGCCCTGGAAAATTTTGGTTTTGGACCCTATGTTAGGATGGGTGGACCCACCTATGGTTTTGTGCACAATTTTCGCACATGTTTTGGATGCGATGGTTTTTGGACCATGGTATTGGACGTGATGGTTTTTCGGTCCATGGTATTGGATGCCTCGGCATGTATAAATATGTATTGTAACATTGAAAGGAACATAATGAAAAAATCAAGCTGGTAGTCCCAGTTTTGGGATCCAGGGGAAATCTCTGTGTATATGTGTTTTAAGTGTTATACTCTCGCATTGTTTATTTTATGTGTTTTAGAATTGGTATGCAGGTAATCTTTGTATGGGGTTAAAACCTACATTTGGTATCAGAGCAGATTTGGCTTCAAGGGGATGCCTTTGTTGCTGAGGGGTTTCGCTCGGGCCTGTGGTAGACCCTGTTCAATGGGAGATCTGCGAGATCAATTCTGGTGATGAAAGAAGATGGCAAGCAGTGGAAAGATAAAGATCGAGAAATTTAATGGTTAGAGTTTTGAGTTGTGGAAACTCAAGATGGAGGATCTGTTGATGGATAAAGATCAGTGGATCATGGTAGGTCCAGGTACTAAACCAACGGGAGTGTCCGATGAAGAATGGAAGAAGTTGGATCAAAAGGCAAAGAGAATAATACGATTATGTGTCTCAGATTCAGCATTGTTGAATGTATCAGGGGAAGCTACAAAAAGGCTTTGTGGGACAAGTTAGGGACTTTGTACCAATCTAAGTCTCTGGTGAATAAACTGTTCCTGCGGAAAAAGCTGTATAACCTAAGGATGAAAGATGGAGACTCAATGATAGAGCATCTGAATGCATTTAATACTGTGGTAAGTCAGTTAGCATATTTTGATATTAAAATTTCAGATGAAGATAAGTGCATCAGTTTGTTGTGTTCTCTACCAGATTCGTGGGATATTCTAGTTATTGCAATAAGTAGCAATGCAACTACCTTGCAGTTTGATGAAATAGTCTCAGCCTTGCTGATGGAGGAGATGAGATGGAAAAATATGGAGGGCCAAAATGGTGATTCTTTGTCTGTACGATGATCCCAGAACAGAAACAAAAATAAGTCATCGAGTGGGAGATCTAAATCTAGAGGGAGATCTAAATCTCCAAGAAAACCTGTAAAGGTGGTGTGCTGGAAATGCGAAAAGGAAAGCCACTTCAAAAGTGACAGTAAATCTAAAGCTCCGGATAAAGGAAAGGGATCTGATGAGGCTCCTTCTGTAGAGGTGAAAACCACCTCAGATGAAGGTGGGGATGTGTACTTGACTTCTTCAGGTACACATGTAGATCATGACGCATCATTGATTGACTCAGGTGCATCCTTTCACTTCACTCCCCATAGATAGTGGTTCTGTGAGTATGAGAAATATGATGGTGGTGATGTTTTCTTGGGGGATGATAGGAAGGATAGAATCATTGGTTGTGGAAAAGTAAAGTTGAAGATGCAAGGTGGAAGGGTTAGAACACTTCGGGGTGTTTTGCATATTCCTCCATTAGCCAGAAATCTAATTTCTGTTAGCAAGTTGGATGATGCAGGTGTAAAAATAATGTTCGAGAAGGATACCTGCAACATGATTTGGAGAGAATTGGTATTGATGTGGGGATTTCGGATTGGAACTCTATACAAGCTACAAGGTAGCACTGTTGTTGATGGGTGCAACAGTTCTGTGGTTCCTGAAAGTGGAGCAGAAAATCTAGTGGTCTTTGGAGAAAAGACCATGTTGTGGCATCAAAGGCTTGGACATATTGGAGAGAAGGGCCTTCGAATACTTCATGGTAAAGTTATGGTAGAAGGTATGAGTAATAGCTCTCTATATTTTGATTTCTGTGAAAGTTGTGTATACGGGAACTAGAATCAAGTGAGTTTCCCCTCTGGTGGTAAGAGGGCGAAACATATATTAGAGCTTGTGCGCATTTATGTGTTTGGACCTGTGAAGGTTCCATCACTGGGTAAGTTTGTGTACTAAAAATCATTTATAGATGACTTCTCAAGGAATACATGGATATATTTCCTTAAGAAGAAATCTGAGGTCTTTGACATGTTTAAAGAATTTAAGGTTCTAGTGGAAAACCAGATAGAAAAGAAGATAAATGTGCTGAGGAAAAATAATGGTGGAGAGTTTTGCAGTAAGGAATTTGAAGAATTTTTCCAGAAGTGTGGTATAGCACGGTAGAAGACTACTCCATATACACCTCAGAAAAATGGAGCTGCAGAAAGAATGAACAAGATGTTGATGGAAAGGGCAAGAAGCATGCTCAGTGGTGCTGGGTTAGGACAGGAATTCTGGGCAGAGGCAGTGGATATTGCATGTTACCTAGTCAACAGGTCACCTTCATCACCATTGGAGGATAAGACTCCATAAGAGGTATTGACTGGTAAGAAACCCCCTCTTTCAAATCTAAGGGTATTTGGATGTGATGCATATGTACATTTTCCAAAGGAGAAATGAACCAAGTTGGATAGTAAATCTGAAAAGTGCATCTTTATTGGGTATAAGGATGGTTTAAAGGGTTATAAGCTTTGGAACCCAATAACAAGGAAGGTTGTGTATAGCCGAGATGTGGTGTTCAGAGAGGTGAAAGATGTTATTAAACATGAATTCCAACCAGAGGAACCTGAGAAGATAGCGTTTGAGCTAAAGGAGGAAGAATCAGACTCTACAGCAGAGGAGGAATCAGAAGATGAAGAGCCACAAACTCTGGCTGTGAGAAGATCAGTTCGAGAAAGAAGGCAGGTAGAAAGGTGTAGTCCATCTGCTTTCTGTTCAAATTTTTCTTTGTCTGTTACTGATTATGATCCAAGAACTATGAAGGAAGCAGTGGATTTAGAGGATGGAAAACTTTGGAAAGAGGCCATGGTTGATGAAATGGCATCTTTGCACAAAAATGAAGCTTGGGATCTGGTGGTGTTGTTGGCTGGAAGGAAACCCATTGGCGACAAATGGGTGTTCAAGAAGAAGACAAATGTAGAAGGAAAGGTGGAGAAATACAAAGCTTGGTTGGTAGAAAAAGGTTATTCCCAGGTGTTGGGAATTGATCTTGGTGATATTTTTTCTCCTGTTGCCAAGGTAACTTCTATTAGATTACTTTTATTTGTTGTTGTTGCTTTTGATTTTGAGGTAGAACAGATGGATGTGAAGACAAAATTTCTTCACAGGGATCTGGAAGAGGAGATCTACATGAAGCAACCTGAAGGCTTTGCGGTGAAGAGTAAGAAAGAACTAGTATGTAAGTTAAAGAAGTCTCTGTATGGGTTAAGACAGTCACCAAGGATGTGGTATTAGAAATTTGATACATTTATACGGGGACTTGAATTCACTAGAAGCAAAGCAGATCACTGTGTGTATTTTAAATTAATTGGTGACCGTGTTGTTTATCTAGTCTTGTATGTGGATGATATGTTGCTGGTTGGAAATGACAAAGAAATTATCTAGGATTTGAAGACCCAATTTTCCTCCAAATTCGACATGAAAGATCTTGGTGCTGCAAACCATATTTTGGGCATGGAAATTAACAGAGCTTGGGAAAAGAGGAAGCTCTAGTTAAACCAGAGGAAGTATGTCGAGACAATATTGCAGAGGTTTAATATGCAGGATGGTAAACCAGTGAAGGTTCCTATTCTTGTATGTGTGAAGTTACCTATTGAATAATGTCCCAAGACACAAGAAGAGGAAGAGGACATGTCCTGTGTTCCATATGCAAGTGCAGTCAGTAGCTTGATGTATGCAATGGTCTGTACTAGACCAGACATTGCACATGCAATGGGAGTATTGAGCAAGTTTATGTCAAAACCAGGAAAGGAGCACTGGACAACAGTGAAGTGGGTTTTCAGGTATTTGCGTGGCACTAGTAATTATAGTTTGTGCTACCAAGGAAGACCAAGATTGGACAGAATGTTGGATATTTGTGGCTTTGTTGATGCAGACTGGGCTGGAGATCTAGATCAGAGAAGATCTACAAGTGGGTATGTGTTTAACCTATTTGGAGGTGCAGTCAGCTGGATGAGTAAGAAACAATATGTCGTGGCACTATCAACTACAGAGGCAGAATACATGGTAGCCACTCATGCAAGCAAGGAAGAAGTTTGGTTGCAGAGATTGTATTCAAGTATGGGGTTAGTACAAGAAGCTATAAGGATAGACTATGACAGCCAAAGTGCAATTTTCTAGGCAAAGAACCCTGCATATCATTCAAATACAAAGCACATTGATGTTCAGTATCACTTTGTGAGGGATATGATAAAATACAAAAAGGTGTTGCTGGTAAAGGTGGACACTTTGAAAAATACTATAGATGCATTGGAAAAATCTATGAGCTCTGAGAAGTTATCTTGGTGTAGAGAGACAAGGGGCGTTTTAGCGCTGGAAAAATGACTAAGCTCTCTTGTGGCCCCCTGTGGAAAGAAAACAACAAGTGGGAGAATGTTGGGTTGTGTTATATTCTTTCCACGTAGTTAATAGGGGGATTGAGGGGTACCTGTAACCCTACTTTATGGGTTCTAGTGCAACGCCCTGGAAAATTTTGGTTTTGGACCCTATGTTAGGATAGGCAGACCCACCTATGGTTTTGTGCATGATTTTTGCACATGTTTTTGGACACGATGGTTTTCGGTCCATGGTATTGGACACGATGGTTTTTCGGTCCATGGTATTGGATGCTTCGGCATGTATAAATATGTATTGTAACATTGAAAGGAACATAAAGAAAAAATCAAGCTGGTAGTCCCGATTTTGGGATCCAGGGGAAAATCTATGTGTATATGTGTTTTAAGTGTTATACTCTCGCATTGTTTATTTTATGTGTTTTAGAATTGGTATGCAGGTAATCTCTGTACAGGGATAAAACCTACATGAAATTCCTGCATTCGGGTGGTCATTAGAATGCTTGATATACAACGTTAATGTGCAATCTTGCAGTGCACTCACTAGCATAGCCTTTTTAATACTATCATCCATGATGCCTTGTGCTTCCAATATAGCTCTTACCATGAACTAGAATTGGTCTGGATCTTCACTTCCTACTCCTCTAAACACCGGTAGTTTGATTGCACTTGCCATACTAAGCTGTGGTGGTGGCGGAGGTGGAGTGGGTGGAGATGGAGCTAAGGAGGGTGAAATGGGTGGCAGTGTGGGTGGGGGTGGTAAATGTGGAATTCTCTATCTTATCAAACTAATCGCGCTTCTCAAAGGGACTTTTGCGAGCTCCTCCTCGCTTTCCCACGAGGGTGAAATTAAGGGACTGTTTTCCAACTCCTCACTACTTCTACTTCTATATATATTTCCGCTTCGCATAGTCTGAAACATTAATTTATTAACATAACTCGCTTTTCACAAAATATCATATTAATCCAGGTGTTCAAAGATTTAATATACTTACCTCGTGGTCCCTTGAGAAAACGTCGCTCTGCCTCACTGTAGCTGATGGTCGTGTCTACCGCAAACTTAATGATAAATCCTCCTATTATTCGGTCGAGCCAGTGGTCCATAGCTCGCGCTATCTTATCTTTTGAGGCTTCTAGTGTACTCACTCATTTTGGAGTCCACACTATTGGTTTTTCGAGCCTACACCTTCCCTAGCTATCTGCTAGCTTCGTGATCCATAAATACAGCTCAGACAGAAAAGATGCAAAGAAAATTTCACGTATTTTAGTGCACAAGTAGCGAACCAGCCATTGTTATTTACATACTCACAGATTTATGTTTTCCTGCACCGTGAACTCCTTAATCTTCTTGCCTAACCACTCTTCAATTTCTTTCTTAGTAGGATTCCAATGGCATGACATCAGACATCCTTTATCTAGATCCCAGTCCTCGCAATGGAACCATTTGTTGGCTTGTATGGGCCTGACCCAAGTTTAGAGGTGATTTAGCCAAGCAAATCCCAGTGCTACTGGCCCTTTCAGCAATAGTCCACAGAGCGCAGACTGAGGTCTCACCCGAAGTATGATTGGAGGGTGCTAGAACTAGGTTTCCACACCCTTGGGATGTCTGAGGGGCTTCTAGATGTCCGCGGTCTGATCTATCACTATGTGCACTTGCAATCCCTTCGCAAATTACAGTACAGTTTCCGCACAGCCCTACTTGGGGCGCGACCCATATAATACCCAAGTCTCTCACTACTTAATTGATTACTGAACTTGCGTGTGGAAAATTTATGGTTATTACAACATATTCAACAATCATATCAGTATGTGCAATACATAACCCAATACAGACATAAAGATGATAATGCATAGCAAATACACATAAATAGGAATCAATTTCTCTTTTATTAATCTTCAATCTTTCTTACAAACTCGACACCGACCTGCACACTTAGCTGCAAGGGTCTACGCACTCAACTACAGACTCTACTAGGCCTCTGCACACTCAGCTATAGAGTCTCTTCCTACTACTACTACCCAATACACTTAGAATCCTACTCTAAGCTTTAACCATTCCTTCACTAGTTTTTCTAGCATCCACTATCTTTACAACTTAGGGCCTCACTCTATTTATACAATCCCATGGTCCGTAGACCATGGGTAGGCCGACATGACTTTACATTACATTACATTACTTTAGGGCAGACAACCCTATGACTTTAAGCTCTACTTCGCGTTACACTCCTGTAATTCGCGGAGTCTTACAAAACCTTTGACCAAAACTTGGGCTTTGAGCCCCAAAACCTGCTGTGGGGGGATTCCATGCCCAACAGTTGGCTGTCATATCTAGAATCTTAAATAATTTTAGTAATTCGTAGCCTCTTAAAGCATCCAAAGCATTTGGGTCCTCCATTACTTCATTATCTATAGCACTATGCTCTCTTTCCCTCCAAGTGATGGTCATCCTGTGCAAAATGATGTTTCAAATTGTTAGTTTTTTGTTTTAAAATTTTAACTCATGCACATGTGGGTTCCCTTTACACATAGTCATGTGTAGGACCATCATATATGCGGGTTATCCATATTCAACCCACATGTATGAAGAGTTGAATTATTTGACATATTTTCCCACGGTCAAAGCTTGAAGAAAACATCTGAAAAGTATGAAAAATCACTAAAAGCAGGATATAAGGGTTACCTGGAAACTTTGGACTGATTTGAACAGTTCAATTGGTCAGAGGAAGCTTGCTTGAGTTTGTCTCCACGGCTCCTTGCTCAAAACTCAAATGAAAAACTGTGAGTCCAAAAGTCCTTATATAAGTTGGATAATACAAAATATTTTGTCAAAAATTGATTTTTAGCTTATGGATTTTTTGACCCTTTGGCCTGGAGTGTTGAGACTTGGTTGTCTTTACAGGATATTTTGGAGACTTCTTCGAGACATTATTATGGTCCCATGACCATGGACCTGTCATGGCAGGTATCATTTTCTTACTGGCATATAGGTTAGGGAATACCACTTTTCGCTGCATTTTGCACACTAGCCTCCATACTGCGATACATTGGCCATAGGGTCGACCCCATCGTGTCTTGGTTCACAAACCATTTTCACTCACCAACTTTAAAAATCATGATATGATGGTAAAGCCAACCTTTACATGGGCATCTCAGTTAGACCCCAGCTGACATTAGCTGCCCACGCTGCTATATTGAGTAGGCTCGAGAGTCCTCTTTAGTCCCGCCATAACTTATGCGTTGAAGACTCATTCTTGTTCTTCTTCGCTACTTTCTAGCCTTATACCCTAGAGGCTCCTTTGTGTTGAGTTGTACTATTGCATTACAAATTGTTGGGCAGCGGATGCCCCCACAGCATGGTTTTGGGACTTAAAATCTGATTTTTGGTCAATGTCATGTAAAGACTCTGCAAAGTATGGGCATGGAGCACGAAAGTCTAGGAGATGACTCATAGGATTTTCTGCCCTAAGAATTGTAAAATAATGTAAAATTTTGTCAGCCTACCCATGGTCCGCGAACCATGGGATTGTATAAATAGAGCAAGGCTCTAAGTGTAAAATGGGTTTTTGGAAAAGAAGTAAGTAAATAGATGTGAAGGCATGGTTAGAGAATAGAAGTGGATCCAAAGAGTCTTGGGTCATAGTAGTAGGAAGAGGCTCTATAGCTGAGTGTGCAGAGGCCTAGTAGAGTCCACAACTAAGTGCGTGAACCCCTGCAGCTGAGTGAACAAGGCAGACTCAGGTCTGTACTTGAACTGAACTTGAAAAGATCATTAAGAAAGATAAGTTGGATTTTGAATATCGTGCATCCGTTCGTGGATCTATATTTTCTTATGCATTAAGTGTTATCTATTTATTTATAGGTGTGCACTTGATAAATACTTGTCTAAATGTTTATGTATAAAAATATTCTAACTAATTAGCGAAGAAAACCTAATTAAGGAAGACTTGGATGAGCAACACGAGTTGCGCAGTAGTTAGAATTGCGTGGAGGTAGTAACACAAGAGATAACATGCCAGCAGGTGTGCATAGCTTAGTAAGCGCTAAGGTTGGATCACATCTCTATCACCGCATATTAGACATCCCCAGGGTGCAGAAACCTAGTTCTAGCACCCTCCCATACTACTTCAGGTGAGACCTCAATCTGCGCTCCGCGGACTGTTGCCGAAAGGGCCAGTAGTACCAGGATTTGCTTGGCAAAATCACTTCTGAACTTGGGTCAGGCCCCACTAAGCCAACAAATGGTTTCATTGCTAGGACTGGGATCTATCTAAGGGATGTCTGATATCACGCCACTAGAACCCAATAAAGAAGGAAATTGAAGAGTGTTTGGACAAGAAGATTCACGAGTTCACGACATGGGAAAACAAAACTCCACAAGTATCTGAGAAAAAGTGGCTAGATCGCTACGTGTATGTGGAAATCCACAAGATTTTCTTTGCATCCTTTCCTTCTGAACTATATGGGTGGGTCATGAGGTTAGCCAATAGCCAGGGAAGGTATAAGCTCGACAAACCAATAGTGTGGACTCCAGAATTAGTGCGTAGGCTAGAGGCATCAAAAGATAAGATCACGTGAGCTATGGACCATTGGCTCGACCGGATAATAGGGGGATTTATCACTGAGTTCGCGGTAGACACGACCGTGAGCTATAGCAAAGCAGAACAACGCTTCCTCAAAGGGCCGCGAGGTAAGTATATTAAGTATTTAAATACTTGGATTAAGATTCTATTGTGTGAAAAGAGGGTCATGAGTATAAATTAATGTTTGGGACAATGCGGAGTAGAAAGACCTACCAAAGTAGTGAAGAATTAGGAAACAGTCCCTTAATTTCACCTGCGAGAGAGCAAGGAAGAGCTCGCTAAGGTCTCTCTAAGGAGCGTGATCAGTTTGATAAGGCAGAGTATTCTGTAGTTACCACCTCCACCAACGCCACCACCCACTTCACCTCCCACACCTCCATCTCCACCCACTCCACCTCCACCACCTCCACAGTTCAGTATGGCGAATGTGATCAAACTACCAGTATTCAGAGGAGTAGGGAATGAATATCCGAACCAATTCTGGTTTGTGGTAAGGGTAGTATGGGAAGTGCAAGGTGTCACAGACGACAATATCAAGAAGGCTACATTGGTAAGTGTGCTGCAGGATCGTGCATTGACATGGTATATATAACACTCTAATGACCACCCGAATGCAGGAATAACGAAAATCCAGATTGCGCTAAACGGGGAATTCAGCAGGCCAAAGTCAAAAACCCAATCAATCATTAGGTTTAAAGAGATTGTGATACTTCCAGGTGAGACCCCCTGGGATCTAGACCAACAACTGAAGAGTATGATCCGTGAGGCCAATATGACGCTAATGGAAGCACAACATCACACATGGTTTGTGGCATCTCTAACACCGCACTTGAGAACAACTTTGTCACAACAAAAAAATTCCACCCAAGCCAAAGCATTGGAAATGGTGATGAGGTTGCATGAGACCCCGATACAAGACCTTGGGTTGGGAGTTCAAAAAATCCATGTGAAACTACAGAATTTATGCCTAGAAATGCAAAGCTTGAAGCGAGATAGGGCACTATGTCCAGAGGTGTGTGAGGAGGTATGGTTCATAAAATGCAAAGGCCAAGGCCATGACAAAGATCACTGTCCAGTATTCGCAAACTACTTAGGAGGAGGTGGGCCAATTTCATTGAGACCAGAGGCATAGGCAGGGCCAACTGCGACACCCGCGTTATGGTGTGCGATCTATCAAATAGGAGGAAAACACACGACGGATAATTGTCATTTGTTGTAGAAGTATACACAGACTCCCCAACAATTGTTTTTTAATTTCGCAGGTCAGTAGTCCATGGCGAGTGCACGTGTCATAACTACGAGCTAATGATGGATCCAAACCCAGCCTATAGGATGCAGATAGAAATGTGAGCCCTCGACCTAGCTGTAGGGATGGCGCGCACTAGATTTCATAGGTGAGCTTGAGGACGAGGAGGAATAGGACTAGGAAGGGGTTGCAGACAATTAATTTATTACAATTGCGGAGGACCAGGGCACTATGCCCACGATTGCACCAACCTGACGAGGATATCCTGTTTGTATTGTGCTCAGTTTGATCATGAAACAATAGATTGTCCTACATTGATCACATAGATGCACGAAAAAGGGGTATTCCAGCTTCCTTCAACTCAGAATATACAAATGATGAAATCTAAACCACGCGAAGAAGACCCGAATGTAAACATGATGCTCAGAAGCGGTGCGACCATGGGAGAGGATAAGGGGAAGTAGCCAGAGGAAGATACATGGGTTGGGAAGGCTCCTACAAAGGAGCCTGAGTTTGACTTAGAGCGCATAAAGGAGACGTTCATGGAAGCTAAGAAGAGCTTCGCGGAGGCATCCACTTTAGGTAGTAAGGATCAACCAGGATCCTTCAATTCTTACTACCTTTCTAGAGACATGAATGAAACTACTGTGTGACAAAAAGGTAGTTAAGGGACTACAGGAGCTTATCACCAAGAGCACGGGGTCAAGAAAACCGCGCATAGTCTGGAAATTAGGGAAGCATGCATTACACACCAGGAGAGAAATGAGATTGACTACGCAGATTGGTGAATATGAAATGGATCAGGTAATCCTAGATCTGGGTTTGGACGTGAATGTGTTACCAAAGAAAACATGGGAATGCATGGGTAGGCCCGCGTTACAACAATCCCCTATTCAACTATGAATGGCGAACCAACAGAAGGTTTTGCCCATGGGGAGATTGCAAGGGGTAACAGTTGATATTGAGGCGCGAGCATGCAGGCGTATTTTGAAGTGATAGTGATTGTTGGTGACAACAATCCCTATCCCACATTGTTAGGAATAAATTGGGCCACCGATATGAATGGAGTCATCAACTTGAAGAAGCGGAAGATGATATTTGAGAAAAAGTCACTATGCGTAGTAGTCATGCTAGACCCAATTGAAGGAGTGCGCTACACTGAACCAGTGCGCGACGATGAAAACAATGATGAGCTGGATTGTATTTACAAGATAACTTCATGAGACTAGGATTGGGTAAATCCAACTGCAGATGGGAGAATCTCGTGGGAGTGTGAAAGCTCCTGCACTTCGGATTCAGACGAAGAAGTAAAGTGTTTGCAGAATCAATTGCATGAAGTGACAACACTGAATTGCAACATGATGATTAGATCACTGCATTGCATGACAACAGAAGCATGACAACTACCAACATATGATGGATTGATAGTGATGGATGAATTATTAAGCAAATTTGAAAGTGCAGTACTAGAACAGTAGCAGTTCGATGCGTTGAAATGGGCACTGCACACAACACCTGCATGATGGTGGGGTACACATCAAGGCAAGGTTGAGGACTGGCGTAGACGTAGAAGCATGATACACCTATGGATTTCAAACCCCTAGCCTCGCTCAAGATTAAGTCAACCAAGCTGGAGAAGCTTGCGCACCCACCTATCTCAATGGGTATAGACATGAACACATGCACAACCTGAACTCAGGATCGAAAATTAGAATATGATAGAAGTAGGAAAGACGACACACACTACAAATGTTCCACACGAAAGAATTCCAGAAGGTAAGTGGGATCCTAAATAGAGTTCACTAGGTGCGACGATATGATTGGGACCTACGTGTACCAGCAGTTCGATGGGCCTATGGGGCCATGTACAAAAACCTGAATGCGGAGACGATTCTGAAGCTGAAGAGCAGAGTTGAGACCATAGTTTTGGAAGGAAGGAACCCTCCCGTAGTAGCTCCCATAGTTGAGATAGCACGCGAGGCCCAGAATGAGGGAATTATGCAACCACCCGAGGACGAACATCTGTAGAGTCAGAAAGCCATTCGACGAGGGGACCTTAAACTTTGCAAACTCAAAGAAGATTGGGTATGACTGAGGAGGAAAATCATGTTATTGGACATAGAAATCAATGAACTAGAAACCGAGATCGTGCTAATAGGTTTCATTGCGAAACTAAGAATGATAGGACCAGATATGGTCAGCCATACTACTACATTAGAAAATCTTTGTCGTGCATTTGTGGATTTTCTACCATGGCTGCAACCACACCTTACTAGGAAAAGTAACCAGGGGAGCACACCGCACCAAGAAGAACGTGAGGCGCTGACTGCCTTGAGAATGATTGAGGAGTGCCCGTGGACCGGGCTGGAAGGTAAATTGAAGCTTCACAGAGGTGGTACGACCACCTAACTATCTGAAGGAAGCACAGTGTCAACACTCCAAGAAGTTGAAAGAGAGAGTGGGACTATAAAAGAGTCTATCGCAGAGCTGCATGACAAGGAGGTTGCACGCTGGATCAGTGTGCCATAAAGGACATGCCCACGCATGGGGGGTTGCGCTGCCATGCGGATAAGTTGGGAAGTGACTGTTGGTGTCACTGTTCATGACAAGACATCCAATTTAAGGCAACGAGGAGTGGGCTATGGGAAATTAAAACATGAATTCAAAACTAGATTTGGGACAATCTACCATCAATCTCGCATTAATAAGACGAATAAGGGGGGAATGGTTGAATTTAAATTCAAAAGGGCCTATAAATCACTGATGGTTAACCACCAAACAACCCTTAGCATTTTGAGAATTTAGGTTTGCGTTATCAATTGAGTATGAACCCTACGAATTTAGAGGCTATGAGAGCAAGTTTAGTGTTTGAGACGTTGCCGAAGGAGACACAAGACCTCCTGGATAGAATAATGTCAACAACCAAGGGAGTCACGCAGAGCCCTACGCCGTCGGTGGTGGATGCATCAGCGATTCCAAAATTTCCTCAGACACCGAGGCCCAAAGAGGATCTATAGGCAGCAGGACCGGTCCGTATGTCTCCGCAAAATCCGCGGTTTGGTAAAATGTCTATGGAAGACAAGGGCAAGGCTATTAATCTTGAGACAGATGACGAGGAGGATGATCTCTAGGTGTTCATAGAAGAGATCGAGGTGGGTGAAGAAATGGAGGAAGACATTCACCTAGTGCGCACTGTAGCAAAACTTCCCAAGTATGTCCCTTCACAGAAAGGAAGAGTAAAATTACCCAAAGATTTTGATTCCGTTAAGAGCAAACTCCAAACCCTGCTCCTCCCAGAGGGAATTTTGTTTGAAGGTTCGGTTCGGGGCCACGTGCGCACAATAAAATTTGAAGATTGGGACCTCGCGGATAGCAAAAATTTCCCTCATTTGGAGGCTAGCCAACTCATGAAATAGAGCAATGGTCGGTTACAGCGCTAGAGCCGTGAAAATGGTTGTGTGGTGTGAAATAGGTCAGGCTACTCCACCTTCTATGGATTCCACAATTTCACTGAGCACTAATCACAATCTTTGTCATCAGGCAACTACTTTGCTTGTTGCACGATGGGTACTTGCGGCTGGAGGAGCCTATCTTTTGGCCGGATAAATCGATCTTGCGGACAAGGCCGATCTCCTTAGTATCAAAGGATATCTAGCAACAAACAGGACAAGAAAATCTACCTTTCTCTAAACATATTGTGATTCATTAATAAAAACTAAATAGGTGTTTATACCCTACCTTAAGTCCAACGCTAGTTTGTGGCAGCCATGCTTCAACCGTCTGAAAGAGTTTCCTTTTGAGAACGTGCAATCACAAACAAGCACACATCAAATAACACCTGCATAGCTAATATAATAAATCATGTTCATCATGGTGATCAAGGAATCCATAAAATAAACCATAAAACACAGCTTGTTGAGAAAAATAAACTTGATTGTATTAACTTTGAAATAGAAGAACTTTGCAGCCTTTGGTGCCTTGATGTTGCACAAGCTCTTCCAGGGTCCGAAACAGGAACCTCCTCTACTTTGACAAACCTCACACTCTTCCAAATGAGATTCAAGAGGTATGTAATCTTTGCTCACAAAAGCTCAATTAGGAAGACTAAGTTCCAGCGGCATTTCACCTGAAAAATATTCAGCTTTCAACCTCCCCGGTAACCAGCCCAATGCTTCATTTTATAGTGCAAAGGAAGGAGGTTACAGGTCCACCTATGAAGGGATAGATTCCTCCTTCAAAGGGATAAGCTCCTCACATTAAGGGGTTAGCTCCCTAAGGTATGGGATGCATGAACCTTAAAGGAGTGAACTTGCCACCTCAAGATTCCTTCCAGAAACTTCTAGAAATGACTCAAAGTAATTTTTTAGGAATATACTTGTGCCTTTTTTACTTTTACAGGGGTCTGCACCCATAACACAGAGACAGAGCAGTCAGATGCACAGGGGACATGACCATCAGGTGCGGGTCCTTAGGTAATGCTAAGAGAAATTGCGGAACCAGAGTTTTATAGACTTTTGAGGGCTTTCTCTTATTTTCAAGGCTTGATATGAAAAACTGAGGCTTAAGACTTGCAAAGGAGTAAAGCATGAGTGGTAATGGACTCACACAGATTGTAGAATGTCATGGTGATAATTTTTGTGCAACAGATTGCCCCCTAAATTGAGAAGTCTGTAATAGGTGAAAATGAAGTCTTTCATGTATGAAGAGTGAAGTACTTTATCATTTCAAGGATCATCCTGTGGACACCCCAGTAGGAACCTATAAAAATATTCAATGCAAAATATATATATGTGAACATATGATCGATGAGGTAGGCATTCCCGTACTTAGATTAAAATTGACTAGAAAACTAACTAAACTATTATGATACAGGAATGATTTTGTAATACATCACAAGTATAGACATATGTAGACATAGTATGGGCGCAGTCATCTGTTTATGAATAGTCCACTGTATAATGAATAACAAAATTCCTTGTAGCCTAGATGGTGGAAACTAGATCCAGGGTCTTGATTTCTACTTCCTAAACTAGTACGATTCTATCCATGCAAATGAATGTGTTGAAGTCGAACATGGTAGAAACCACTTGATTACCAGTCAATGATGTGAATTGTTAACAAGTGCGAGAGAAACCACCAGTAATGTCAATGGCTTTCAAAGTACTCAGTACAATCCATGAAATGTAAATAGATGAGCTGATGTTGAACATGTCATCGAATCCTTTGATCGAAGGTCAATGATGCAACCTGTCATCGAAGACGAGAAACCTGCCATTAGGGAAAGTAGATTCCAAGGTATTGAGGATTTCTAGATCATCTTTCTAGATAATGAGCTGAATTAGATAGAAAGCGATCTGTCGTAGGCAAGCTCACAACGCAAAATCATAGATCAAGTTTGAAGAAATATATTTGGCAAGGAATAACTCAGGGATGGTCAAAATGGATGACATATATTTTGCAAATGAATGGTTTATTTGAACTGACCTCTTGAACACATAATGACACTGCAGATGGTTTGGTGACAATTGACCCAAAGCTAATACCCAGAAACTAGCTGAAGACTTTCAATATGGTTTGATTAACTGTTAGGCAAAGGATTTACCAACCTAGGTGAACAAAAAGTGTCATGTTCAAGAGTGGTTAACTGTTTTTCTAAAACACAAAGTGTAACAAACAGGTTCATTTTTCTCTCTTTTCCCCCACTATTTTTGGCAAGTACCTATCTATTTTTGACAAGCTTGAGGAGGATAACATTTTCTTGTTTATAAGCTCATCCTTCAGATGAGTCCAACTTAGTTTAAAATTTGAACCCTAAGGAGTGGTTCGTTCTTGTCTAAAATTGAACAGGTCCTTTACTGTTAAATTTTAACAAGTCTAGTGTAGGAAAAACTCAGTGTTTTTCAATTTTAGGGAGTTAGAAGAAAAACTTAAGGAAACTCCGTGGGTGTCCTTTTTTGTAAATTTGTTTCCCTCAAGTCTGAAAAAGTATGAAATAATACTTGAGAGAACCTCTTGACCATTACGATCAAGGAGTACTTTTCATAATTAGTGGCCCTGATCTAAGAAAAGTAAAAAAGTGATCAAAGATACATCGTTTTATAACCAATATCGAACTTGAAATGAAAAATGTCTGGCGATATTTTCATGTTTATACAGTCAGAAAAGAGTTGTAAGTGGACCTTCTTTTTAATTCTATTTAACGAGTTAAAAAGGAAAAAACTCGACAATCTTTTCATATTTTACGAGTTAGAAAAGAGCTTAAATAGGACTCGTCCTAGAGGAACGTGTGGTATAAAGGGTAGCAACTGGTTCCGACAATGGAGGAACTGCTCAAAACATGTAATGGTTAAGAGGATGGATAATTAAACCACCCATAAATGTGGTCCCTCAGGAAGGGTAAAAAACCAAGTGAAAGCATATGATCATCCAAAGAGATGGTGGCGATGGAATGAAAACAACCAAGGCTCATCTAACATAATTTAGCAGATAAATATGGCAATCACGAGATGTAAAGGTATAGGTTCATTTTTACACAAGCTTGAACCATAGAGAACTTTGCTTGGATTCGGTTTCATGTTTACGCAAGCTTGAAACGAAAAACTATGCTTGTTATAAGTTCGCATGCCCCAACATAATGACTCAATTCAAGGTACATGCCCCCCAAGCTTCATTGCATTCAACCAGGTGGATGGAATGAAGGTTCACTTTTGAGATATTGGAAAGACTCAACTTGGAAAGGGAGTTGTTTCATTTTTTAATGAGGTTGACACAGGAAAAGAACTATCCTCAAAACCTTTGTTTCATTTTTTAATGAGCTTGACACAAGACAAGGAACTATGCTCATGATCCTTGATTCATTTTTAATGAGCTTGACAGAAGACAAAGAACTATGCTCCTGACTCCTTGTTTCATTTTTTAACAAGGTTGACACAGGAAAAAACTATCCTCGAAACATCCAGTTTCATTTTTTAATGAGGTTGAGACAAGAAAAACTATCCTCGCAACTCCTTGTTTCATTTTTTAACGAGGTTGAGACAGGAAGAAACTATCCTCGGGACAGGTCAGGAATCAGAAAACAATTATACAACCTGATATGCAATTTCAAAGGAACTCAAAGGCATCATGCCATGAAATGAATCCAGCTCGGAATCGGAAGGTACGATCCAAGGATCATCAAAAGAAATAGTGTTCAATGAAATCATATGAATAGGTGCAATAGAAGGTGATACGTTAGGAGGAGGGATGGAAAAAGTTCTTAGTAAACCATAATATTTAATCAAACCTACCCCAACATCCTTGTAAGGGATAGTTGTTTTACCGACATGCTGAACACTATCAGTAGAGGATGGGTCAGATGAGAAATAACTCAGCTGGTCTATTGTAACGATCTTTCCGTTATGAGGAAACTTAACAAGCCAAAAGACCAATGAAACAATAGTAGTCATAGCATAAGACCAACTGTAACCTAGGAGAAGGTTGTAATCTAGAGGGGCATCAACCACTTCCATATCTAGATTTACAGTTTTGCCTTCTACCCCGATAGGTAAATCTTCCAAAATACCAACAGGATAGAACCCTCGGCCATCAAAATATTTTAGAATTGTCAGAGACTGATTGAGTGTAGGAGAACCAAGAGATATCCAACACTGGATCAAAATAATACACGTAGAATCTCCCTCATCAATCACAGTCCGAAAGCAAGGTCTGTTTTTGACTAACACTGGAATCTAGAAATCCATTTGATGAGGAAGGTGGGGTGTACTATCCTCTAAATCGAAGATTATTAGGTTTGAATCCTGAAGATCAACAGCTCCTATAGCAGACAATAGTAGTTTACATTGTGCTGGGCATGATTGCAGCACTTCCAAAGTCGACATTGGTGAAGGGGCAATAGCTATTTCTTCAACAATGTTATAATTTTGAGCAGCTTTTGTATATGGATTGAAAGCTGATTTCCGAAATATACCTTTAGCAGACGGTTTGGTTACTAAGTCTAGGTTGGGTTTCTTAATATGTAGTGGAGCAGACCTAGGAGGAGGTGTAGTTGATGGGTTTCAATTAGAAGATTCAGTTTCTTTACCATCAACAGGATTGTTACTACCATAATCTTGCGATCGTGTCACAATCCTAACATGAGACATCATCATAATGGGTTCTTCCAAGGTATTCGAGGAAGAAGCAACCGCTTTACTATCTTGAGTAGGAGAAGGATCCTTCAAGATAACAGGCGTTTGAGAACCTTTAACAAATTTCGAAAACTCTTCTCAATAGGGGCATTCTTTAGTAAAATGATCCTCGTCGTACATGAAACAAGGATAGTGACATTTTCGCTTTTCATCAACAGATTCATTTTTATTTGTTTTATCTTTTGAATTTTGATTGTTTTTGTTCTTCCCCTTCTCTTTACTACCGGATTTGGTTGTAGATGAATCTACGACGGACGTCAGCAGAAACTTCAGTGGAAGAATCTCCTTTTGGGGAATCAGGTAAAGTTATTGTAGGAGAATGATTCTTTGAAGATTTCTTCTTGCTTTTAATACTAACTGAACCAATGATACCATCAACGGTATGATACCCTGAAGGAGCTGTAGTTTTCAGAAGATTAGGGATTTTTTCGTGTAAAGTACTTGACTGCATATAGACGAGGTCAAGGTACTGAGCCTGAGCAATGACTTGCTCTTTAGTGACAACTCCTTCCTTAGCTACATCTTCAGTGATTTTAGGTAACAATGATTTAACAAACCATTCTACTAAAATTTGATCCAGAATGAAAACTTTCACTAAATGCCTTCTACGTCGCCATTCATGAATATGATCAGAAATATATGTGGACGTGGATTGTTTTAGTGAAGTTAATAATTCTGTGCTAGTGTCGTATCTGACAGGCAACAGAAAATGAGTTAAAAAACAAGTAGCTAACTGACTGAAATTATAAAAAGAGCTTCGTGGTAACTCAATGTACCATTTGCCAGCAAGACCAATAAGAGTTCTTTGAAAAAGATGCAATCGAATTGAATCATCAATGATAGAATTAGATGCACACCAGAGGTGATAAGTCATCACATGATTTGATGGATCCTCATCTGACTTACCCTCGAATTTCGGGATATCACTGGGCAACTTATTAGGCATTGGCGGCCAGTACGGAAGATAATAAATCGGATCGTTTGTAAGGTGCGACAAATCAGGTAAATCCAAATTTGCAATAAATCGTAACTGACGGTTAGGTTCGCGAAAGCCTTGTGTAATGAGACTAGCTCCAGGAGGAGGATATCCAAGATAAACTGGAATCGGATTTGTATTAGGAATGTTATAACCTCCTGGGAAACCAGGATTAACTGGACCAAACTGGGGTTGTTGAGGTCGTGATAAGTATAGCTAGGGTATGGTTGATATTGATAAACTAGGTTTTGCACAGTAGGACCAGATTGATATTGTCCCTGGTACGGTTGACTCGTGGCAATTGTACTTGGACTAGCTTTTCCTGCAGGCATCTGGACCGAAGTATGAACTGTAGATCTTGACTAGGGTAAAGAGACTCGAGGAGTTGAAACTGATGTAACGATAGTAGAAACCGGAGCTACAAATGCTCCAGAAATAGGTGTGGTAGATTGAACAGAAAATGTAGCAGTTGCAGTAGCAGTTCGAGGCGGAGTCTGAGGTGAGCTAGGTCTAGGCTGCTGAACTAAACCAGGTGTAGAGGTTTGAACCGTAGGTTGGACATGTTGCTGGGTTGGACCAGAAACCAAAGGCTGTACAACTTGATAAGGTAACTGCACATTAGGTTGTAAAGTTTGTTTAGTTTGAGATAGATCCCACACCATATTCATTCCGGGACACATAAAAGGTTGTGCATATGGAGGACCATAACCTGGTTGAACATAGGTCTGATAATTAGGAGGTACATTTCCAGCTCCTTGCAAAAATGACTGACAAGAAGGTGGTTGGAAACCTTGAGTTGGGTACTAGCCTTGAGGTTGATAACCCTGAGGTACGTACTGATTTTGGGGTTGATAAGCATCCTGAGGAATATGGGGTTGACC
Source organism: Pinus tabuliformis (assembly GCA_031772625.1). NCBI lineage: Eukaryota > Viridiplantae > Streptophyta > Pinopsida > Pinales > Pinaceae > Pinus > Pinus tabuliformis. The sequence continues at coordinate 1,675,133,715 of CM062820.1, forward strand.
TTGGGGTATGTACTGTCCTGAAGGTTGAAAACCTTGAGGTAGCCCTCCAAGTGGAAACTGACTACCTTGGGGTTGCCCCTCAGGCGATAACTGACTACCTTGAGGTTACCCCCTAGGTGGTAACTGACTACCTTGCCCCCCAGGCGGTAACTGACTACCTTGAGGTTGAGGGTTTGGAATACTACCAGAAATCATAAGGATCTGTTCTACGTTCAACATTTTAGTTCCATTATTACCAGGTGATAACTGATGTTTAGTTGGTCAAGTATTTGCTCCTGAAAAAGTACCAGAAAGTGACTGGTACCCCAAAGGAACAATAGGACCGCCATATAAAAATGTTTCCGGTGATTGGGAAAACATAGATGACTGTCTTGATATGATTGATCAAGGATAATAATCTCTGGGTGTAGGATGAAAATAATCACACGCAAACAAAGAAAATTCCAATAAAAGCACCTAAAGTCTCTAAAGAAACAAACAAGTGAATCACACGCCTAAAAAATCTAAGAGTTCAAACCACACACAAAAAGTAACTTCCTGTACTAAAAACACTAGTTTGTGATGAAATCCAACGTCGTAGAATTTTTAATACAGAAAGGGTGGTTGGAACAGTTACCCGGACAACCTACTTAATGAAACAGTTTGGCACAAGTTTCTTCACATAAACATCTCGAGTGAAGAGAACCCCCCAGAGCATCTAAGTGAGTCTAGTCGACGTCTGCTCCAGGTACAGTGAGACCCATCCTTCACCGTCACCTTAGGAAATAATCTTAAGTTTATGGACACTAAGGTTACCAATAGCAACAAATACAACTGGGGGAACAGTCTACGATCTAATCTACGTGAAAGGGTAGAGTAACAAAGCTCAATCCCCTTGAAGGCTCCTCGACATGATCAATCCAAGGTTTACAAACAAGTGAACCCATGCTCCTTGACAATGGTTAATCAAAGGTTTACCGTTTTTAATATGCACAAATCTTCTATCTTTCCCAATGAGACAGACTTGATTGTCTCAAAGGTTCAGACATGATCTCCTGATTTACTCCTTTAAGAGGAGCTTCCCAGATTATATAAATTACAATTGGATTTATTTCTTACCACAAGATATAGCTACTTGTTTGTTTTAACTATCTTGGAGAGTTAATTACTCCTTTACTCCAAGATACTAGCCTAAGCTATATTGGTGATAAGAGCCTTAGAAATAAAAAAGATTGCTAGATCAATTTTAATTAAGAGTTACTTTTATGGGTTGTTTCTTAAGTCAATAGGTATGGAAATGAAACTTTGATGGTGTGAAGACTCGACTCCAAAAACACTAAAAATGCACCTAAAATGATAAGCAATTTGTTTTTCTTTGAATGAAATTCTATCTAAAAGGAAGAGTTGAGAATGCAATTCTTTGAAAAACAAATCTTTCTTTTCAACATAGAAATAAAAAGAAAATCCTTTTGTCTTTTTCACTAAGAACTCAAAACGAGACTACTAATTAAAGCTCACAAAAAATCCCTTTTCTTTTTCAAAACTCAAAAACTACAAAAACAATTTTCCTTCAAAAGAGATCTACAAGTTCTAGAAAACACTCAAAACTACAAAAACTAATTTTGAGATCTAAAAACTTAAAAAACCTAATGTATAAAAGCTTCAAATCTTTTTTAGGATGTTTTACTTAGTTATTCAATAAACTAAGGATCAATTCGTTCATAATAAAAGATCAATAAAAAAACACCAAAATGTGTTTTCTTTTATAAAAATGAAATTCAAAACTTATAAGCAAGTTCGTTCAAAGCTTTGCAAAGAGAAAACAAAATCTATTTCTCACCAAGGGCAGATTTCACAAACCACTCAGAATCATCAAGAAGACAAAAAATGCCAGGGTAATATAAGGTTTCTTAGGCTTCTAATCTCAGAGTCACTACAAATACCAAGTGAAAACCAATCCAGGCACACAAAATTTATAGAAAATCATCTAAAACAAAAATACCAATGGAACTTACTTGCAAGAGATTTTTGACAGAACATATGCATATTTGGGTAGAAACTAAAAGCCGTAAATAAAACCTAAATTTAACTGGAAGAAAAAAATTTATGTTCTTCAAAAATTTAACAAGGTCCGTAGGCTTCTAGAAGAAACAGGAGCGGTACCGCTCTGTGTTCTAAAGGAAAAATGCAGAGAGGTCCACACTATCTGTAAAAAGAAAGTGCAGTTCCCTGTAAACTTTGGGAAAAACAAAAAGAATCCAGATCCTAAAAACTACCCAATCCCACACACATCAAGCAAAAACCAGAAACAAGAACAAGTTTCTCAAGTCAAAGAAAAAGGAAAACCAAAAATGAAATTCAGTTCCCCAGCAAAGTCGCCAATTTCTTGGCCGGATAAATTGATCTTGTGGACAAGGCCGATCTCCCTAGTATCAAAAGATATCTAGCAACAAACAAGACAAGAAAATCTACCTTTATCTAAACATATTGTGATTCATTAATAAAAACTAAAGAGGTGTTTAGACCTTACCTTAAGTCCAACGCTAGTTTGTGGCGGTAATGCTTCAACCGTCTGAAAGAGTTTCCTTTTGAGAACCTGCAATCACAAACAAGCACACATCAAATAACAACTGCATAGCTAATATAATAAATCATTTTCATCATGGTGATCGAGGAATCCATAAAATAAACCATAAAAAACAGCTTATTGAGAAAAATAAAGATGATTGTATTAACTTTGAAATAGAAGAACTTTACAACCTTTGGTGCCTTGATGTTGTACAAGATCTTCCCAAGGTCTGAAATAGGAATCTCCTCTACTTTGACAAGCCTCACACTATTCCAAATGAGATTCAAGAGGTATGTAATATTTCCTCACAAAAGCTCAATTAGGAAGATTAAGTTCCAGCAGCATTTCACCTCAAAAATATTCAGCTTTCAACCTCCCCAGTAACCAGCCCAATGCTCCATTTTATAGTGCAAAGGAAAGAGGTTATAGGTCCACTTATGAAGGGATAGAGTCCTCCTTCAAAGGGATAAGCTCCTCACATCAAGGGGTTAGCTCCTTAAGGTATGGGATGCGTGAACCTTAAAGGAGCTAACTTGCCACCTCAAGATTCCTTCCAGAAGCTTCTAGAAATGACTCAAAGTGAGTTTTTAGGAATATACTTGCGCCTTTTTGAATTTTACAGGGGTCTGCACCCATAACACAGAGACAGAGCAGTCAGATGCACAAGGGACATGACCATTAGGTGCGGGACTATAGGTAATTCTTAGAGAAAGTGTGGAACCAGAGTTTTATAGACTTTTTAGGGCTTTCTATTATTGTCAAGGCTTGATATGAAGAACTAAGGCTTAAGACTTGCAAAGGAGGAAAGTATGAGTGGTAATGGACACACACAAAATGCAGAATTTCATGGTGACAATTTTTGTGCAACACTATCCCCATCATGGTGGAGCTTATTCACAAGATTTCTCTACTTCCCTATACGGGAAGGGACCCCATGGAAATAATTGGCAAAAGTGGAGATTTGGCGCTCGCAGAGGCCATGAAGAAAAATACAAGTTGGAGAAAAAGTAGAGGGGATACGTATATACTAGCATTCAAGACAAAGGGGTGTGCATAGCCACCCAACTGCTGGCAGAAAAAGTGATGAGAAAATGTCGTGGCAACGAGGTACCAACAACGGTCATTGTGCTTGTCGAACAGTGCGTAGAAGGGGTACCGTTCAACTTGGCACAGTTCCTCTGCGAGGAGTTTCTAATGAACTGCAGGGAGGCCCAGGAGTAGGATGAGACTTTCCAATATGCGTGGTTGCTCTTATCCATCTTGTTGGTTGCAGGGGAATTGCCTGAGGATAGTCACTTTCCTCCTCTTGAACAGGACTTACTAGAAGTGGAAAAATATGTGTCACTCTAAGCAACAAAGGACACCACGTGAATCCGCGAGACCAAGATCTTCTGGATACTCATGGAGGAAAGTGTCCAGATGTGGATCAACAATAGGCCCCATCTATCCCCCACAGTGTACGACAGTCTGCGGAGCTTTGTAGAGTTTAAGGTAGATATGCACAATTTGTATATCAGGGCGCAGAAGGATCCGAAGTAGAACTAGACCAAACTCCCCTTCATCGTGATCGATGATGCTATGTTCACTATGCTTGACTCATGGCCACCCGAGTGGCTTTCCCTAGATCTGGTGGCGTGCGATGAGACAACGATACAAAAATAGAAGGATTCCACCAAGCTGCTGGCACAACAGAAGCACAATCAGAAGTTCGCCGAGGAGGTAAGGGCTTCCCGTGAGGTAGTGAAGGCCACTACAGAACAAACCAAGGCTACCGAAAAAATAGCAACAGAATTAGCAACTAGGGCCACCAGACGTAGGAAGAAAGAGGCCCAGACCTGACCATGGGACAGGGAACAGACGACATGATGGAAGGCGTGGATCCAAGCACGACATCTAGACAACTAAAATGACCACACGGTAAGGAACGAACAGGGCCTAGAAAGAAGACCAAGGCTTCCAAACTGGATGGGGAGCCTATTACACTGACAGAGGGTGACCTATACAACATCAGCGACACCATTCACAAGGTCACTAGGGAAGCGCTCCAAGAAGCAATGACAGAGTAGCAGACTGTGTTGGGGGCCCTCAGGGCTCAAATGCAGGGACTTCGGGTGTGGCCCCCACAAGAAGGAATGGTCATTACCTATGGTGCCATGGGTACATCGACAATAAAGAAGTTGTTGCGGGCCAAAATGGCTAACACCGTCATGCTTCCAAAAGGAGCCTTGACTGTAGACAACACAGAGGACAGAGCCGTGGTGGGCCAGATCAAGGGACTTGGCCTAAACTTGGCTGCCCTTCCGCAGGATATATTATACCATCTACAGGATGGAGCGACAAAAAAACTCTGCGCTAAGGAAGGATGCATAGTGCAAATGATCATTGAATGCTGAATCAACATCGAGCAACTTAGCCTACAACGTGATGAAGCGCTGACACAGAATCAACAGCTGGAGCAGATAGTCAAGGAAGCATGTCGCCGCACCCCAGAGCTAGAAATTGTGACAGACCTACCAATAGGAGTGCGGATTCACAAATTTTCTTGCGGATTCCATGAGGCAAAGGAAGAAGCAACAAGGATCCAGTTGGACCTCACCCTTCAAATTGAACTATGATTAAATATGTAGTCATCCACACCCTCAAAAGTTCGGGAATAGTGCACTGGGGCTATCCAAAAGTGGCTGGAGGAAATAGGATAGGTAGTGTAGACCTATACCATTATGTTGGAAGAATCCTTCGGGGTCCTCACTTCCTTACAAGAGGACCCCACCATGCAATGCTTGGAAACAAAGGTGCGAGAGCTTCAAATGCAATATGATAGTTTGCGTGGGATGATGTAGACAATAGTCCTGACCCAACGGCTGGTGAAGCTACAACAGGCGAAGGCACTGGAGGAGCAAGTTGATGCAGTGTGCCAAAAAGAGGCAGTACTTAAAGCACATGTCCAGCCTTGGATTGATGAGGCCTTCCTCATCACCGCCGACATTGAAAGAAAGCTCGCACAAATGAAAGTAATGCACGCTTTAAGATAGGGATTTTCCCCTGACAGCGAGTATTCAGCCGAGTGAGTAGAGCAGATCCAACAGATAGTAGAGTAGTGTGCTGTGGACGTTCACGCAACTCAGACACAGTTGGAAGGGCTCTGTGCGAGGGTCACCACACAGTGACTCGAGAAGAGTCACGATGATTGTGTTGGGGGCCTGTTGGGCAGTGGATCCCCCCGTAGCATGGTTTTGGGACTTAAAATTCGAGTTTTGGTCAATATCATGTAAAGGCTTTGTGGAGTGTGGGCGTGGAGTGTGAAAGTCTAGGAGATGAGTCATAGGGTTGTCTGCCCTAGGAATTGTAAAATAATGTAAAGTTGTGTCAGCCTACCCATGGTCCGCGGACCATGGGATTGTATAAATAGAGCAAGGATTTAAGTGTAAAATGGGTTTTTGGAGAAGAAGTAAGTAAATAGATACAAAGGCATGGTTAGAGAATAGAGGTGGATCCGAAGAGTCTTGGGTCATAGTAGTAGGAAGAGGATCTACAACTGAGTGTGCAGATGCCTAGTAGAGTTCTCAACTGAGTGCGCGGATCCCTGTAGCTGAGTGCGTAGGGTAGATTCAGGTCTGTACTTGAACTGAACTTGAAAAAATCATTAATAAATATAAGTTGGATTCAAAATATCATGCATCTGGTCGTGGATCTATATTTTCTTATGCATTAAGTGTTATCTGTTTATTTATATGCACGCACTTGATAAATACTTTTCTGAATGTTTATGTATGAAAATATTCTAAGTAATTAGCGAACAAAACCTAATTAAGGAAGTCTTGGATGAGCAATACGGGCCACATAGTGTTTAGAACTGCGTGAAGGTAGTAACATAGGATGTAACGTGCCCGCAAGTGCACATAGCCTAGTAAGTGCTAAGGTTGGATCGTGTCTCTATCACCACATATCAGACATCCCCAGGGTGCGGAAACCTAGTTCCAACACCCTCCCATACTACTTCAGGTGAGACCTTAGTCCGTGCTCCACGAAATTTTGCCGAAAGGGCTAGTAGTACCGAGATTTACTTGGCTAAATCACTTCTAAACCTGGGTTAGGCCCCACTAAGCTAACACATATTGACTACTTGCACCTTTTGGCCTTGAGCCGGCCTCACTTGTACTCGTGTTTAAGCAACTTTTTTGACCATGTCTTCTACAAAATCAACCATGCAATCACTTAGCTTCTGCATCTTGACACACCCTTTTACCCGTGGAAAGAACATCCCTTTGAGTATCCTTGACCAGTTTTGCCTCCCTGCATTGAGCATAGGAATGTTCCCCTCCCACCAACTATAACATCTATTTTTTTGACACTCGTTCTTTCCACTCTATTATAGAATTCTTTTATTCTTTTTCTAGCTTCATATAAAAGAAAAAGACAAAAAAATAATATATTCCAAAAAGAGCGGGAATGGGACATTATTTCCATATTTTGATGGCATCTAGAGTCCTTCATGTCACCCTTGAACAAAGCACTCAAAAGAAAGTCTTTCCTCCATTGGGGTGGGCTTTAGTTTGACTTAGGAGACCCTTAACCTTGTTATTAAGTCAATTCTCCTATGATTGGTTACCTCTTCCAATCATATGGAGAGTTTGCTTATGCCTCCTGCATGACAAACTTATACAGAGTTAACATATTCTCCCGTATAGTCACAGTTGAGTCATGCTTTTTTTCAAGGGAAGTAAGCCTCAGTCGACCTCTCTGCAATGTCTCTTGACCTATTTTTCAGTCGACCATCCCTGGTTGTCAGCATCATGTTCATTATTGTTGGGTTGTGTTATATTCTTTCCACATAGTTAACAGGGGGTTTGAAGGGCACCCATAACCCCGCTTTATGGGGTCTGGTGCAGCGCCCTGGAAAATTTTGGTTTTGGACCCTATGTAAGGTTGGGCGGACCTACCTATGGTTTTGTGCATGATTTTTGCACATGTTTTTTGGACGTGATGGTTTTCGGTTCATGGTATTGGACGCGTTGGTTTTTATTCCATGGTATTGGACGCAATGGTTTTCAGTCCATGGTATTGGATGCTTCGGCATGTATAAATATGTATTGTAACATTGAAAGGAACATAATGAAAAATCAAGCTGGTAGTCTCGGTTTTGGGATCCAGGGGAAAATCTCTGTGTATATGTGTTTTACGTGTTATGATCTTGCATTGTTTATTTTCTTTGTTTTAGAATTCGTATCCAGGTAATTTATGTACGGGGTTAAAACCTACATTCGGTATCAGAGATGTTTTGGCTTCAAGGGGATGCCTTTGTTGCTGAGGGGTTTTGCGCGGGCCTGTGGTACACCCTGTTTAGTGGGAGATCTGTGAGATTTATTATGGTGGTGAAAGAAGATGGCGAGCAGTGGAAAGATAGAGATCGAGAAATTTAATGGTCAGGTTTTGAGTTGTGGAAACTCAAGATGGAGGATCTATTGGTGGATAAAGATCAGTGAATTGCGGTAGATCTAGGTACTAAACCAACGAGAGTGTCCGATGAAGAATGGAAGAAATTGGATCGGAAGACAAAGAGCACAATACGATTGTGTGTCTCATTTTCAGTATTGCTTAATGTATTAGGGGAAGCTACTGCGAAGGCTTTGTGGGACAAGTTAGGGACTTTGTACCAATCTAAGTTTCTGGTGAATAAACTGTTCCTGCGGAAAAAGCTGTATAACTTGACGATGAAAGATGGAGACTTGGTGACAGAGCACATGAATGCATTTAATATTGTGGTAAGTCAATTAGCATCTTTTGATATTAAAATTTCAGATGAAGATAAGTGCATCAGTTTGTTGTGTTCTCTACCATATTCGTGGGATAGTCTGGTTATTGGAATAGGTAGCAATGCAATTGCCTTGCATTTTTATGAAATAGTCTCATCCTTGCTGATGGAGGAGATGATACGGAAAAATATGGAGAGCCAAAATGGTGATGCCTTATCTGTACGAGGGTAGAACCAGAAAAAAAAAACAAAAATAAGTCATCGAGTGGGAGATCTAAATCTTCAGGAAAACCTATAAAGGTTGTGTGCTGGAAATGTGGAAAGGAAGGGCACTATAAAAGGGACTGTAAATCTAAAGCTCCTAACAAAGGAAAGGGATCTGATGAGGCTCCTTCTGCAGAAGCAAGAAGCACCTCAGATGAAGGTGGGGATGTGTACTTGGCTTCTTCAAGTACACATGTAGATCATGAGGCATGGTTGATTGACTCAGGTGCATCCTTTCACTTCACTCCCCATAGAGAGTGGTTCTGCGAGTATGAGAAATATGACGGTGGTGATGTCTTCTTGGGGGATGATAAAGGCTAGAATCATTGGTCGCGGAAAAGTAAAATTGAAGTTGCAAGGTGGAAGGATTAGAACACTTCCAGGTGTTCTACATATTCTTGCATTAGCCAGAAATCTAATTTCTGTTAGCAAGTTGGATGATGTAGGTGTAAAAATAGTGTTCGAGAGGGATACCTACAAGATGGTTCGAGAAGCACTAGTATTGATGTGGGGAGTTCGGATTGGAACTCTGTACAAGCTACAAGGTAGCATTGTTATTGATGGTTGCAATAATTCTGTGGTTCCTGAAAGTGGAGCAGAAAATCTAGTGGTCTCTAGAGAGAAGACCATGTTGTGGCATCAAAGGCTTGGACATATTGGAGAAAAGGGCCTTCAGATACTTCATGGTAAAGGTATGGTAGAAGGTATGAGTAATAGCTCTCTGGATTTTTATTTCTGTGAAAATTGTGTATATGGGAAGCAGAATCGGGTGAGTTTCCCCTCTGGTAGTAAGAGGGCGAAACAGATATTAGAACTTGTGCACAGTGATGTGTTTGGACCTGTGAAGGTTCCATCACTGGGTAAGTCTATGTACTATGTATCATTTATAGATGACTTCTTAAGGAATACATGGATATATATCCTTAAGAAGAAATATGAAGTCTTTGATAGGTTTAAAGAATTTAAGGCTCTAGTGGAAAACCAGACAGAGAAGAAGATAAAGGTACTGAGGGCATATAACGGTGGAGAGTTTTGCAGTAAGGAATTTGAAGAATTCTGTTAGAAGTGTGGTATAGCGTGGCAGAAGACTACTCCATATACAGCTCAGCAAAATGAAGTTGCAGAAAGAATGAATAAGAAGTTGATGGAAAGGGCAAGAAGCATGCTCAGTGGTGCCGGGTTAGGACATGAATTCTCGGTAGAGGCGGTGGATACTGCATGTTACCTGGTCAATAGGTCACCTTCATCAGTGTTGGAGGATAAGACTCCACAAGAGGTATGGACTGGTAAGAAACCCTCTCTTTGACATCTGAGGGTATTTGGATGTGATGCATATGTACTTGTTCCAAAGGAGAAACGAACCAAGTTGGATAGTAAATCTTAAAATTGCATCTTTATTGGGTATAAGGATGGTTTAAAGGGTTATAAGCTTTGGAACCCAGTCACATGGAAGGTTGTGTACAATCGAGATGTGGTGTTCAGAGAGGTGAAAGATGTTATTAAACATGAAGTCCAATGAAAGGAACCTGAGAAGATAGAGTTTGAGCTAAAGGAGGAAGAATCACACTCTATAGCAGAGGAGGAATCAGAAGACGAAGAGCCACAAACTCCTGTTGTGAGAAGATCAGTTCAAGAAAGAAGGTAAGCTTGAAAGGTATAGTCCATCTGCTTTCTGTTCAAAATTTTCTTTATTTATTACTGACGATGATCCCAGGACTATGAAGGGAGTAGTAGATTTAGAGGATGGAAAACTTTGGAAAGAGGCCATGGTTGATGAAATGGCATCTTTGCATAAAAATGAGGCTTGGGATCTGGTGGAGTTGCTGGCTGGAAGGAAACCCATTGGCAGAAAATGGGTGTTCAAAAAGAAGACAAATGTAGAAGGAAAAATGGACAAATACAAAGCTTAATTAGTAGAAAAAGGTTATTCCCAGGTGTCGGGAATTGATTTTGGTGATAATTTTTCTCCTGTTGCCAAGGTAACTTCTATTAGATTACTTTTATCTATTGCTGCTGCTTTTGATTTTTGGGTAGAACAAATGGATGTGAAGACTGAGTATTGAAGAAGGTATGTTTTTATGGATTATTTTGTCATCTTTTCTTTAAAACTCATAACACCTTTGCATCATGAACTAAGTAGATAATAAGAAATCATGATAAAATCTACGGGATTTATATGCAACACAAAAATACTAATAATTTTTATTTCTTATGAAGGAAAGGGGAAAAACGAAAGATTTCCGTTCTAAAGGAAAAGATAGGGCCAAGTTAACTGATGTCCCTTTGGTGGGGAATGACATGCAAACAAGACGATCAAAATTAAAGCATATCAGCCAAGGAAAGGAAAGGGAGATATCGGCTCGGTGCAAGAGAACAAATGGGTAACTAGGAATTAAAGGTTTGGTGAATCCCTTAGGATCCTTTGATCCTGAGGGATCGCTGCCTTAACTATTTTCGCATCATTGATATCTCCGCTTTAGTTGTTACAAAAAGGGGCAGCACTGCTAGCCCAAGAGAGGATCTGCTGTTATTTTTTCTATGTAACTTTTCTCTATATTTGAGACTTTGATCATTGACTCTCGTTGAGGAGTGATCCGCTGTAACTCTGTTTTGATGCTTTAATATAAATCCGGTTGATGTTCCATATTTTTTCCTGGAATAATCTCAAGCGGTGTGTCCCTGGAGGCTAAGGGCCCACCCCTGGTGGAACACTTGCTCCTGTACCATTATCTTTAGTTCGTGTGTGGTTTTCATTATCAGATTTGTTTGGTAATCTATTGTGTTTTATTATTTTACATCACAGTTCTATGATATTTGATCTATGATTCAACTGAGCAATATCGTTCACTGTGACAGGAATGTTGTATTGTTCATTATGACTTTGTAACGCATTGTTGTTCCTTTAATCATTGATATAACGCTGCTAGCCCTTATAGAATGCTATTACTATTCAATTACAGAGTACCCATGTTGTAACATTCATAAATTGGTATTACTGCATTCATCTATGGTTTACACTTAATTGCGATTGTTGTTCAATTGACATCGTTGTTCCATTATGAATTACAATCGTTATTCTTTATAACTAAAGATTAATATTTGTAGTATCGAAATAAAATTACTATTTTTCTCAATACTAAGGCGTGCCGTGTATGTTATTTATCTTAGTTTATTGTGCATTTACATTTGGCTCTAAGTGTTGTTCTATATTTCATTACTAATCAGTTGCCGTTCTATTTCTGTGTGCTATCCAATTTATTCTTAGAGTAAAGATTACCAACTAATTTCTATAGGATATGCTTGCTGCGCTTGTTTTTGTAGATTAAGGTGTTGCTGTTTATAAGAACTAGTTGCCGTTACATTTTTCTAGTTGTCGTTCCATTTCTTAGTCACTGTTCCATTTCCTAGTTGTTGTTCCATTCCCTGTTATTTGTGTTATCATTGCTTTGGTGTGCAGAACGATCTGAGACTGTAGCGAGCGTTGACTTCGGTTGTCTAGTTCCTAGGTTGATGATCTGTTTATCTTTAGTTACATCAGTTTATAGAGAGATGAGTTACTGTTACTGGACCCTTGACTGATAAATTGCTTAGTTTTCTGAATGCATGATTTAGGTTTTAAAGTGCTTTGCTGTAAGTAGATCTTGTTTTAAGCATCCGTTTACTCTTGTATTTTGAGCACTGTACTACTAGCATTACTCTGACAAATGACAGCCTCAAACTGAGTACACTCTTTGAAACAACAAATCGTTCCTGGATGGACAAGTTGATGTGAGGTAAGTAGACGTGAAAAAGACCCTTTTTACGGCTTGACATTTTGGCACCATTGCTGGGGAGAGTGTAGCCATTTGTCCCTTTTCAGAGTGATTTGAGAACCTATTAGGAAAGGATTGGATTTTAAAAATAGAAGGTAAGAACTTGTGTGTGGAGTATGTAATAGCCTTGCTCCCTTGCCCGCTTTCCTGCAGATTTGTTGCTATTGTGTTTAGGTAGAACCTTGTAGTTGGTTTGTGTACATGACTAAGTAGAAAAAGCCTGAAAATAACTGTAAACCTCTACCCAAGCCTGATAAAGCTAAGGGACTGGTGACCCTTGGCCGATCGACCTTTATAGACAAAATCCTTAAGAATGCAGAATCTCATCCTTCAGTAGGACCTAGAAAAGTTACTTCTAGACAGCCTACTAGTTCCCTTCAGGCCACAGGATCACCATCTGTAGCCTTTGCTGAGGTGCATAGTCAAACCGAAGAGCAAGATTTTCAAGAAATTGAAAATTCTAGCCCAAAATCATTACAAGAAGGGAACCTTAGCAACCTCTGTGAAGGAAGAGGACAAACTGGAGAGACTGAAGAACCAAGATCTCCCCTTAGGGTATTCAGTCATTAAGCAGTCCAGATAAGGGAAGTACTGCAAAAATCATTTATAACGAAATTAAAGAACCTGAATCCCCCCAAAAGTTAGGCACTCTCATTATCCTAGATAAAGGAAGTGTTGTCAAGACCATTCCCGTTAGAGCCATTCCCCCTTGACAACCTAGGAATACCCTCCTAGATATCCCAGAAGGTTATTGGCATATATTTGACCAAATGGCCCAAAACCAGCCAAACACCCAAACCTCTACACTACAATACCCCATTGTGGATACTGCAACTAATGCACCTATGAAAGCAATTCCTCTTTAGCACATCCCTACATTCCATGGCCTTACATCAGAATATCTGGATGCATTCCTATTTGAATTTGATATGCTATGTAGAGGATATGACTATACCACCGATCCCTAGAAACTGGAATTATTTCCCTCTACATTAAAAGGGGCTGCTTTAAGATGGTTTATGGGATTGGGTGGTGGTGTTATAAATAACTAGGATCAAATGAAAGAATCTTTTTCTAAACAAATACTAGGATTATTGTAGGTCTAAAGAGTTAAAAGATGAAATATTTTAGATGGTAGCTAGACCAAATGAAACATTAGAAGAGTATGTTGAACATTTCCAGTATAATCCTCAAAGATCTCCTTATGCATCATTACCCTTACCTGATAATGTGTTAAAAACATCATTACTTAGGGGAATGAAGGAACAATGGATTGAAACACTAAATATTATGGGAAAAGGGGATATTTATCAGGAAAATTTTGCTCACATTATTAATCTATGTATCAAGAGATTGAGAGGCAGCACAAGACGAAAACCATCAGAACATGATCGGTTTGCAAGAGATAACAAAATTTCGGTAGAAGGAGTAACTCATGCAGAAATTGGAAATTTATTAGAAAATTTTAAAACTGACATATTGGGGACACTGACAACACAACTTGATATTATGCAGGCCAAACAAAAGCAAGCAGAGGTAGAACAGAATTTGGAAATCTTCTGTCCCCGATGCAGAAAGAAACATAGCCATAAGGAGTGTCCATTAGATGTAATCCAAGTTTGTGCCATTTGTACAAAAGACCATTCTACAGAGAGTTGCCCCTCACTTCCTGGATTGAAAGTAGTATACAAGGAAGCAGAAGAAGAACCAAAACCAGTGTATCTACTCAATCAGCGTCGTCAATGGCAGCCACGACAATCAGGTATGTTTTCAGACCCAACTTCTTCTTTTCAGCCTCCACAATATCATTCTCAACAATATAATACAATGTGGAAAAATCAACCTCCCTTCCCGAATTGGTCACAACAATCATTTCCTTCATCATCTCCATGGCCAAATCAAGCAAACCAACCCAATTGGCCACACCATATTGGCAAAGCAACGTATATCTGGCACAGTGGACCCCTCCTACCTCATAGAGTCAAGCCTGGCAGACAAACTGGCAAAGACCGATGAATTATCTAGTAGGAACCATCCTGCTCCTTCAACCTACACTATCAGCCTTACAACAAAACCCCCAGTCTAATTTAAGACCACAACTCCTAGCCCAACCCAACTCTAATCTGAATAACAGACTAGTCCAATCTATTCAAATAGTCAAAACACCAGAAATAGGAACCGATCTAAGGGAGTGTAATGACCTTCAATTAAGATCTGGGAATATCATTGAAATAGAAGGAGATAAAACAACTCAAATTGAAAATCAGTTACCTACAAAACAACCGCTACAAGAAGAGGACGTGACCAGACAACAAATTCATGACCCAAAAACCACATCCTCTCCCCCATTCCCAGAGCAATTAATTATGCCTCGACCTATACAACACCCTAATTTTTATATTCTGGGAGAACTAAAAAATATGTACATAAAAATCCCATTCCTCCAAGCCATTCAAGACATCCCCATATATGCAAGGACTATCAAAGAATTATGTATAAAAAAACCAAGGAGGAAAATAACAAATAACCCAAAAGTCCAAGTAGTTGGCACTCTATTTGACTTATTATTAGGAAAAGAAACACCCGTTAAATACGAAGACCCAAGAAATCCAATAGTAACCGTACAAATCTATGGTCAAACCTTCTCAAATGCCTTAGTTGATCTAGGAGCTGCAATTAATATCTTCACAACCACCACTTGCAAAAAATCGGGCATTACATCAGTAGAACTGACCTCTACTTTACTAGAACTAGCTGACCGATTTGTGGTTAGGCTAGAAGGCACACTACATGATTTTATGGTATCCATTGACTCCTGAGAGTATCCGGTCGATTTTCTGATAATAAACCCGAAAAACTGACTTGATGGACATCCATTGATCTTAGGCAGACCTTTGCTTGCAACTGCCGATTCTTATATTGGCTATTGACAAGGCAATATGACCATAAGTAGAGGGGCAAATATCAAGAACCTGGCTTTATATCCTCCAGTGCAGCCATGTGTCATAATAATAAAAACTAACAAGCATCATGTATCATACCTCACCAAAAATATTATATCTCCATTAATCATAGAAGAGGCCCTTGATTTCAAAGACCAAACAGAAGATGATGCCATTAATAATTTTATTAGCCAAGATGAACCCAGATCCCACATACAATGTCACATGATAGAAGTAGCATTTGATAATGAATTAGAAGAAGATCCTCTTAAAGATACACACGATCAAACAATACCTACTACCTTTGTTTCAAATAGTATAATTGTAGAAATTGAGCTAGGAAAGACTTTAAACATCAATACCAACCTGACTTCCAAACAAGAAAAGAAGCTCATCCAACTATTGAGGAAATATAAAGAAGCATTTGCATGGGACTACCCTGATATGAAAGGAATTGATCCCCAATTATGTACACACCACATTTACATAGAAAAGGATGCGAGACCTGTTCGCCAACCACAAAGGAGACTTAATCCTCATCTAAAAGATGTTGTAAAAGCTGAACTTCAAAAACTTTTAGATGTCAACTTCATCTACCCTATCTCCAATAGTAAATGGGTCTCTCCACTTGTTGTGGTACCAAAGAAGAATGGAAAGTGGAGGATTTGTGTAGATTATAGAGAGCTAAATAAAGCAACACAAAAAGACCACTTTCCCCTTCCTTTTTATTGACCAAGTATTAGACACTTTGGCAGGGAAGAAATTCTTTTCTTTCTTAGATGACTTCAGTGGATACAATCAGATTCATATTGCCCCTAAAGGCCAAGACAAAACCACTTTTACTTGTCCTTGGGGAAAATTTGCCTATAGAGTTCTACCTTTTGTCTTATGCAATGCTCTTGCCACATTTCAAAGGGCTATCCTCAGCATCTTTTCAGACTTAATAAATGAAGGGCTCGAAGTATACATGGATGAATTTACACCATACGGAGATGATTTTGACCCAGCATTAGACACAATGGAAAAAGTCCTGTAGCGCTGCATTGCCACTAGGCTTTGTTTGAGCCATGAAAAACGCTATATGATGATGACTGAAGGACTTATTCTAGGCCATTATATCTCAGTAGCTGGCATAAAGGTAGACCTAGCCAAAATTCAAATAATTTTGCTAATTCCCACTCCTACCACTCAAACAGAGATACACAGTTTTCTTGGATTTTTTGGTTATTCTAGAAGGTTTATAGAACATTTTTCCCATATTATTGCACCTCTATATGCACTCACAGGTAATGTTGAATTTATTTGGACAAAAAAATTTGACCGTTCTTTTCAGGATTTGAAGAAGCTTGTGTCCACAGCCTCAGTCCTTCGAGGACCAAATTGGGACCTGCCATTCCAAATTTCATCAGATGCCTCAGATACAGCTATTGGAGCAGTCCTTGGGCAGGAAGAAGATAAAAAACCATATGCAATTTATTATATTAGCAAGAATTTATCCCCTACTGAATTGAATTATACTGTTACTGAAAAGGAATTTCTAGCTGTAATACATGTTGTCAATAATTTCAGGCATTACATTACTGGATATCTTGTTATCTTGTATACAAATCACTCTACCATAAAATATTTAGCAAATAAACCAATCACAAATGGTAAAATAACTAGATGGTTGATTTTATTGTAGGAATTTGATATTACAATTAACGACAGACCTGGAAAACAAAATCCTATATCTGACTTTCTCACACGAATACCAAAACTAGTGGATGCAGCAACAATTGAAGATCAATTTCTAGATGAGCATTTGTTTGTTGTCACTGTTAAAACACCCTGGTATGTTGATGTTGTGAATTACGTAGCAATCGGTAAATTACCAAAACATATGACCCCCAATGAATGAAAATAGATTGTCCAACGAAGTGCTCGATTTTCTTGGATTGGGGGCTACCTGTTCCATACAGGGGCATATATGCACATTAGGAGATGTGTCTACGAGGATGAAATTTTTGACATTTTGAAATCTTGTCATGACGGACCATGTGGTGGGCATTTCGCCGATTGGAGAACTGGACATAAGGTGCTGCAAACAGGGTATTATTGGGCCACAATCTTCAAAGATGCAAAGAAGTTCATTCAAACTTGTGATAGTTGCCAAAGAGCAGGATGCCCTGGTCAGTCTGACGAAATGCCCCTAAATCCACAGCTAGTTATTGAACCATTCGAGCAATGGGCCCTCGATTTCATTGGTCCAATTAACCCATCCTTGAACCAGAAAACATATATTTTAATAGCAACAAAATATGTCACGAAATGGGTTGAAGCAGAGGCACTGTAGAGAGCTACAGAGGATTCTGTCATATAGTTCCTGTTTCACATATTCGTGCGATATGGGCTTCCAAGAGACATAATTATAGATGGTGGACCACAATTTTCTGGTAACAAGATTGCTGGAACACTTAAAAACTATCATATCTAGCACAAAATCACCACTCCATACCACCCACAGGCAAGTGGTCAAGTAGAAAGCAGCAATAAAATAATAGAAGAAATATTAACAAAAACCATTGCGTCACATAGACGCGATTGTGCTGCAAGAATACCAGAAGCCTTGTGGGCCTATAGAACAACATGTAGAAGCACTACCAGCTATTCACCATACCAATTGGTGTTTGGAAAGCAACCCATTTTTCCCATAGAATTTGAAATCCAAACACTACGAACAGCACAAGAAGTCGACCTAGATCAAAACGAGGCACAAATTAATAGATTATAGCAGATCAATGAGCTAGATGAAATTAGGCTCTCTGCCCTCCAACACACTGCATTGATCCAACAACAGCGAGCTAAATGGCATGACGCTCTCATTAAAAATAAATTCTTCCACGAGGGAGATTGGGCGCTCTTATATGATTCCAGGTTTCAAGAATTTCCCAGGAATCTTCAGACTCGCTGGCTGGGGTCATATGAAATCTAGAAGGTACATGATAATGGCACTATTACTCTAGTCACTATTGACGGATCTGGACATACTGTTATCGGGAAATCTAGTGTCCACTCGGAGCTACTAGTCCCACTGAGACTGGCAGCTATCTTAGAAACAAACAAACAAAAACTACTTTCGCTTTCATTTATGAGAAGTGTTTGGTCGTTAATATACCGTTATTATTGTCACTTTTGAACGCTTATTCCACCCATTTCTACCATTCTTCATCATGTCATTTATCATAATTTATCATATAATTATATTTTACAATGATTTATGCTCTTATGAAAAAATATTATTTATTCTCCTTTATTTCTAATAAATTGATGATTATGCATGATTTTATCAATGAAAGTTTAATAAATTGGTTATAACATTATTCACCATTTTTAGCCTTCAAGATAATTTCCAGATTGAAGATTTGATCATTAAAAGTGCCAACTCAGAAATGCATTGGGATAAGAAGTGACAGTTTTGCGGTTGCGATTCTTAGCAAATGAAGCAGAATATGGAAAATCCGGAACATGGGTTTTGTCCAGAACAGACCCAATTAACTTGGCAAGGAACGGCTTGCCCAAATTCGGCTTGTACTGACATAAACATAGGGTTCTTTGAGCACGATTTTCTCAGATTTGTTGTTACAACCGTCCTCCAAATCTCAGCTACAAAGCCAAATTCGTCTTGCTCTTGTTGAAAGATGGATGGAAATATATCTTCTTGTTAATCAATTGGTTGGAAACAATCTAATTTTTTAATAGAAATCATGTTGTAATTATCTTTGTTGTAACTTCTCTGATCTCTCTCTATTTAAATGAAAACAGAGATTAGAGATGGGGATGATTTAGGGAGGGATTCGAATGATGGAATTGAGGATGAATTAGAGATTCAGAATTGAGGATGGCAGAGAGAATGGATAATGGCTGAGAGATTGAGATATTTCTTGTTGTAATCCACTATAACTCTGCTTTGATATTTTAATATAAATCTAGTTGCCATTCCATCTTTGATCCTGAAGTAACCTAGTAGCATCCGCTGGCGGCTAAGGGCCCAGCCTCTGGTGGAGTACGCTGCTACTATATTATATCTTTATGCTTCATGTGTGGTTTGATTTCTTTCTTTTACTCTGTTCAGTGATCTGACGCACTTTACTGTTTTACATATCAGCGCTGTTAGATATATTTGATTGGATACTATCATTATCTGCAACAAGAATGCTATGTTATCATTTTAACTTTGTATCGCATTGCTGTTCCTGTTGATAATTGATATAACATTGTTGTTCCTTACATATTTTCATTCGATTACAGATTAACCGCGCTGTATGTTCCTAAATCGGTACAACTGTATGATGTATTCTTAAATTGTGACTGCTGTTTATTCGGGATTGTTGTTCCGTTACACTTGTTGTTACTTTATAGTTATGATTCATGCATATTGTATCGAAGCTCGGATTACTGTCCCTTTTAAATGATAAGTGTGTTGCGTGCTTGATTTTGGTTGTTGTACATTCAGGTTTAATCTGCTATTCCATTTCCGTGTGTTGTCTGGTTTATTCTTAGAGTAAAGATTGCTATTAATTTGGCTTTGCTGTTGATTTCCATTAATTAGAGTTTGCTGCTTAGATTCCTTTAATTATAGTTTTCTGCCCATTTACTTTGTTGTTCATTTCTGTTGATTAATTGCAATAGTTTTCTTTTAAAGAGTTTTCCTAGTTTACTTTCAATGGCAGCTTCGTTCAATTTCTATTTCCTTTTAATTTCTTTAAAGCAGGACTGCCAACTGTAGAGAACATTGGTTATTGCTTCCTCGTTCCCAGATTGATTGTCTTGTTCTAGTTTGATTTCAATTGCATCAATCTCTAGAGGAATGAGTTATTGCTACTGTATCCTCAATTGATGTTTGTTGAGTGAATAGTTGGATTTCAGAGCATTTGAGTTTATGTTATTATTAGATTTCTTTTTCAAGCATTCATTTACTTTTGGGTTTTAAGCACTATACTGCAAAACATTACTCTTGAGTAAATAGCCGCCTAGACTGAGTACACTCTTGAAATAAAAATTCGTCCCTGGGTTGATAATTAATGTGAAGGTAATTAGGAGTTAAAAAGACACCTTTTTATCACTCGACAAGAAGTAGATAAGAGGGGAAAAAAGGACACCAACCTCAGTCTTGCGCTTGATTCCTTGCTTGGTTCCTCTCCCTTCTGATAGATCCTTGTCACTTTGCCTTCGTCTACCCAGCTTCAAAGAGCACCTGTGGAAACAATGCAGCATAATACTATCGAAGAACAAAGATCTACAATCATAAACAATATAGGACCAGATATATATTTACCACACAAATGCATATATCATCAAACTTACAAGAATGTGGAGGAAAACTTGAATAAATTTATTAATATCAAGAATATAAAAGAGGATTACAACCAATTTTTCTGACCCAGTGTCATCCTCCCAGCATGAAAGCCCTTCTTCACCTCATGAAAATCTTAGATCACCCAACACTATGATATTCCACCAAGAAACCAATAGCACATCCTTACAAGATACAAAATTCCAGCCTCTAGATCTCTAGGATGAGGGATCCATATATAGATGATTGCAGGGAGGTGAGTCAATGTCTGGGATTTTGATTAGTGTCTTCTCTCTGATAGTTCTTGATTCCACTTGGAGATTGACGATCTCTTACTCATCCCTGGGCGAATTCAAAGAGACAAGTGTCCTGGGGAAGTTTCTAGAGGATTCCAAGATCATCCACTTAACAAACTGCCTCCGCCATTTGTCTACACTCATCCATCACACCCTATAGAAGGACTTTTCAGTATGCATCGCACCCTCCGTGTGTAATAGGTGAGATGCTTCTCACCCTCATCACTGGGCAGTCTGTATGGTTCAGCTTTGACCAGTTCTGAGTAGTTTTCTGTGGAGAACTTCTGGGATATGATGTAATCAGCTGACCTTGTTCCTTTAGGGTGTGAAGCAACACTTTTAGGGACTTAGGAGCCCTTGGTTTATGGACATGTATGATTGGGGTTGTAGTGCCTAAAAATGTCTATAACAGTTGCCCCCTAAAGCATGAGGTCGTTAATCTTTTGATGTCGGGTGGAATGCTTTATCATGAGGATCCGAAGTTTTTTCGAGCTGGAAGGAAACCTGTAATAAGATACAATACAATACATTGTCTTCATAATATTTTTCATGATCTAGCTGAGGCGGGCATTCCCATGCTCAGCTTTATAAATTCATTTTCATGTACATAAGACAGACAACCATTTGTGTGGCAGACTGATGATTCTGATAGAGCCATCATCCTTTGATTCAGATGATCATCTGTGCAGCAGTGATGTACATTTGATGTCTTTATTTTCCTGAATATATCACAGCTCGGATGGATGAAACTAGATCCGAGGTCTTCAAACTCGTCCAATCTTCACTCGGAGTATAAGTCGATCCATGTGAAAGATGTTCTAGAGTCAAACATGGAAAGACATCGCCTGATTACCAGCCAATGGTGTAAGATGTTAACAGGCACGAGAGGAATCACTAATAATGATGATGACCCTCAAGGTACTACAGTACAATTCAAGTGGTGTGAAAAAGGGACTTGGCGTCGAACACCACGCAAAATATTTCGGTCGAAGGCCATTGATGTAAACCTATCGCTGGAAGTGAGAAACTTGCCATTGAGTCATGCAAGCTTCAAAGTACTAAAAGGGTTGTTCCTAAGTCAACTTCTTGGATAATGAGCTGATGTCGACAAGAAGTGACCTATCGTAGGAGGGCCTTAATGAATCCCACATCTACGACACGGAACGGAGTAAATGATTTTGGAGGTGAAAACGATTTGATGATACAGGGTTTAGGGTGGCAGTCATGAAAGAATGGAGCTTGAATGTATTGCAGCATATGAGACACAGGTGAATTCTCTGAGTGACTTCTCTTGAACATACCGTCAACACTAACATGGATTGGTAGTGTTAACCCCAAATATGGATGGTGCGATGGACCAATGGTGATTTGATTGGTGAATGGAATAACCCAACCCGACTGGGATGTGGAGTGAAAGTGTCATGTTCAAGAGTGACTTTGCTACCAATAAAGTTTCTTCAATTTTTCTTCCCAATTTTCCCCAGTCATTGCTGACCAGTACCTCTTTATTTTTATCAAGCTTGAGGAGGATAACATATGCTTGTTCTATAATTTTCCCTTTGGGCAGACCCGGTGCTATATTTTAATGAGTCTAGCGACAGTGAAACTCGTTCTTGTCTATATGGACAAGTTTGTCGCTATTGGTTTTAACGAGTTTAACGACAAAGACAAATCGATCCTTTTCAATTTTAGAGAGTTTGAAAGGGACGTAAAGGAAACTCCAATAATCCTTTTTTGTCATATAATCCCTTATGTCCGAAAAAGTATAAAATAATATGAAAGGGATGAATTTTCGATAATTTTAACGAGCCAAACAAAACAAGCACTCGATCTTTTTGTGTAATAATCCCTCAGGTCCAAAAAAGATTAAAATCTAGAGGAGGGATAACACTCCTAGTAGCTTTAATGAGTTGGAGAGGCCAACTACTCGGCAATATTTTCATATTTTACGAGTCAAACGAAAAGAGCTTAAAGGAGACTTGTTTTTTGAGGAACGAGTGATAGTTTCAGGTAGCAGCTAATTCCAGGTAATTCTTGGCAGCTGTCACAAGGATGGATAATAGGATCACTCTTTGCAGTTGTTCCTCAAAAGGGGTAAACAATCAAATGCAGGTGAATGATCGGCTAAAATAGAGTGGAGGTGATGATGAGAACACGACCAAGGCTCAAAAGCTGATGATAATGCATTCACAATGGTTATTTGTCGGAATTTGGTTCATTTTTTTTAATGAGCTTAAACTCTGGGGAAAACATTTGCTCATTACTTAGGTTTAATTTTTAACGAGCTTGAACTTCACATAAAAACTGCTCGTGGTGGGTTTATTTTTTCACGAGCTTGAACCCTGCTGTAACACTGCTTGTGATAAGTTTGCATGCCCCCAGCATAATAACGCAAATCGAGGTGCACGCCCCCCAAGCTTCATTGCATTCAACACGGTGGTTGGAATGAAGGTTTACCTTCGAGATATTTGAAAGAATCGACTTGGAAAGGGGGTTGTTTCATTTTTTAATGAGGTTGACACAAGATAGGAACCGTCCTCGAAATCCACTGTATTTACAATATTTGATAGAAAATCAAAAACTGAAGGATGATTAAGGTTGCTGGAATAATCTTCATGGTAATTCGGAAGATGGGAACAATGGTGGTAATCTTCCCATGGTGCGTCTCCTGTCATCTTTTATTGAATGATTCCTTCGTCTGTAGAATGTACATGTGACCAAGGATCTGAAGAGGTTCCATATTCCTTAGAACTATCTATCCAAACACTCGATGAGCGTTGATTTGGGTTTGCCCCCCAAGCCAAGGAAATTGATTGCTACAATATTTCTATTAGGGCGATGATCCATGTTGACAAAATGTTCAGGAATCTTCTGAATATAGAAGATATCATGTTGCAGGTTCCCACCGTGGCCACTTCCGCCAGATTGTTTGGAGGTGGTTGGGAAAAAGTTCCCATCAATGTAGGGTCTTTTAGTAGGCCTACTATGATATTTTGAAGCGAATGAGGGCTTCTGTGGATCATCGAAATGCTTCTCGTAACTTTTGAACTGTTGGGGAGAAATGTTTTTTGGTCGACGACTGTAATTCCTCCTTGAAAAGGAAATGCAATCTTTCTGAAGTAGGTCAACAAAACGGCAGCCATAGCATATATCGAGGGCCTTCCTAGTAGGATGTTGTAATTGAGGTTTTTGTTGATCACTTCAACATCAATTTCTACCGTTTTTCCCCCCAGTTCGACTTTCAAGTTACTTAAAATACCATATGGGGTGTATGTTCGTCCATCAAATGCTTTTAATGTCATCGAAGATCACGACAAGGGTGGAGATCCTAAAGTTTTCCAGCAACTAATCGACATAATACATGTAGATGCCCCCTCATCAATAATTGTTCGATGAACAGTTTTTTTGAGGGCTTTCACTTGAATAAGGAAAGCTAGTTGAGCTGGTAACTGAGGGTCATATCCTTTGTGATTAAAGGACACAAGATTGGAATCCGTTGAGTCAATCCCACCTATCGCTGATAATAAAGCCTGCTTTTGGGAGGGGAAATTTTGTAGTACCTCAAGTGTCAACATAGCAGATGGCGATTGGGCCAGATCCTCCACTATATTATAATGCTATGCTGCTCTAGCATGAGGATTAAATGTTGGTTTGTGTACTACTCCCTTTGGTGGCTTTATCGTTAGTTCAGGAATGGTGGGTGGCACAACTTCGGTCGAAGTTGTTGTCGAATTACTAGGTTGATCATAGCCTTGTTGTCCAACAGGTGTGGATTCTCGTAATCTTTATTCCTTGTTGATATCAAAGCATCATTTTGCTGCTTCGAAACCGAAAACATTAGCACCTGGGACGGGGAAGCATTGTCATTAGCAACCAGATTTGTTCCTGGATTTGGAAACGGATCAGTCAATACCACCGAGGTTTTTGAATTCTTGAAGAATTTTCTAAGCTTAGATTTATATGGACACTCTCTTGTCCAATGATCCTCATCACATATAAGGCATGGACGATTTGGTTTCCTATCTCCATAAGGGTTTGTAGAATATTTTTCAAGGGATGACTCCTCCTGTTTCTTCTTCTTCCCTTTCTTTTTCTTCTTGCCTCCTCGTTGCTTGGTTTCTTTGCCTCTTTCAGTCGATACAACATTTACTTCCGAGGCAAGAAGTTCTTCATTTGCATTTTGACCTGAAACCATACGGGCCTTCTTCGACTTAGCCTTTACAGTTTTCGTGTTGGTCATTCCTATCACGTTGTCCCCAGAATGAGAGTCTTTGTTTGATTTAGGAGAGGGAGGAACGGAAAATTTCGGTCTAGGAGCATCAGGGATTTTATCGTAGAGCGTGCCAGACTGAGTATAGATCAAATCTAAATATTTTGCACAAGCAATGACTTGCTCTTTAGTGACGACTCCTCCCTTTGCCACATCTTCTGTAATGGAAGGTAACATTGACTTAATAAACCATTTAGCCAACATCTGATCAGGAACATATGTTTTTACCATTCTACGACGAATTCGCCACTCATGAATATGATCAGATATGTGAGTGGCCTTCGTTTTCTTGAAATTGGTAAGAAGCTTTGTTCCCGTTTCGTACCTTATGGGTAGCTGAAAATGGGTTAAAAAGGTTGTGGCTAGGGTACTGAAGTTATCAAACGAAGCTCTAGGCAATTCGATATACCATTTTGTTGCCGGACTAGTTAACATTCATTGGAAAGGTGAAGCCTAATCAAATCATTATTTAGAGTGTTAGATGAACACCACAGATGAAAGGTCATCACATGATTCGATGGGTCTTCACCCGAATTTCCATTAGATTTAGGAATATCTGACAGAAGTTTATGAGGAATCACTGGCCACCAAGGGGCGTAAGCGATTGGATTGTTTATTAGCCGATTTAGATCTGGTAACTCTAAAGTTGCCACGAAGGGCAACTGTTGATTCAGGTTCGGTGAATCATACCCAGGCTAAGATGGGATTGCCTGAGTAGTGGGTCTTTGCATACCGGCATAGTGCATTTGATGCTGATAAATTTGGTAAGGTTGATGGGCATAACCATTAAGAAATGGTTGATGTTGACTGTTTTGAATATACGGTTGGCCATTACTTGCAAAGATTTGGTGCTTAGATCCTTGGTAAACTTGTTGGAATTGCCGTTGTTGATATTGCACCATCCATGGTTGTGAGACCATTTGCTGTTGTTCAATACTGGCTGTTTATCCAAGATGAGGGGTAATGGTACCCGTTTGAGCCTGGGTTAGTCCAGTTAAGGAGCCACTAATCGATGATTGTGGTGGCATCATAGAGACAAGAGGTTGTTGACTTGCGACTTGAGAGACTTGAGGTTGGCATACAATAGGAAACGCTTGTACTTGCGATACCGTCACAAGAGCTGGTGTAGTGAGGATATTTGACATAGGCAGACTTTG
This sequence comes from Pinus tabuliformis, assembly GCA_031772625.1. Taxonomy (NCBI): domain Eukaryota; kingdom Viridiplantae; phylum Streptophyta; class Pinopsida; order Pinales; family Pinaceae; genus Pinus; species Pinus tabuliformis. The sequence continues at coordinate 1,675,160,091 of CM062820.1, forward strand.
TTGCATTGAGTATACAACTCTTGGTTGTTGAGGCAGTATTGGCACCCAACCGCTAGATGTAATGCCAGCATAACCTGAATTTTGTTGTGAACTCTCGTATGTTTATTCTCCCATAGGAGAAAAAGAAAGGGTATATTTTCTCCCATACAGAGGTAATCCAGTACTTAAAGGAATGATCTGCCTTTGAGGACTGGACTGCCCAAATTGACATTGCGAAGGATCAATTTGCAGGGACTCAACATAAGAGATTCTCGATATTATTCCGGACAAACAAACAAGAACAGACCATACTGTCGAGACAACCCCTGGATGAATCCCACCCAGTGCTTGAGAGCTAGTTGTGACAGACGGTATGCCGATGAACATTTTTTAAGTGATAGTAGGAAGTTATGTTGACAGTTGTTCAGACATATCTAGTCTATCCAAAAGATTTCCTAGCGATTCTATAGGAACTTCCGATAACGGTAGACTAGTTTCTGACGAAGAAGGATATAGGGTGATCCCAACTCCAAAATGTGATGGAGTACTAGATGGGGGATCCTCCACAATCTCTTCTGTTGCAATCAACCCATGTGGAAGAGGTAGACTATCAAGTCTGTAAAATATTTCCAGTGCCGACGAAGGTATAGATTCTGCAGCGACAGTTGTTTGGGTAATAACACCTTCCGAATCAGCTGTGGGTGGAGCCGGTTTAGGAATAGAAGTGTTTACCTTCACACTAGGATCAGTTCTACTGTCCTCTGGTGGCTGCGGGACTTCTTTTTTAAATGCAGGGATACCAAAAATGTTTGGAGTAACCGAAGTCTCTGAGGGTGTCAGAACACTTGTTCCAACTAGAACAGGGAACTTTGAACTGGTTAAACGAGTTCGTTTTGTCCAGAATAGTTTTGTTTCCAGAGACAAAGACGATTGACTCATAAGCCTCTGCGAATGATGGGGTTTCAATTGACTTTCCTCCACGATTGCGGATTACTCGATCAACTAAAATAGAGGGGGAAGATGATTCCGAATTAAATGAATTTTAGACGCTTTGACACAACTTGTTTTTTCAATTTTTAAGAGTCGAGAATAGACAAAAGATGACTCTAGTCGCCTTCGATTTTTAATGAGCCTGAAGTGACAAGTGCTCAGATGGACCTTTTCCTTTAAGGAGTCTAAAAAGGAATGAAAGAGACTACTCTGTAAATCTAGATAGAGGTATTACCAAACCAATTGCAAAACTGCAGAATACTTTTTACGGTACCACAATCAATCTTCCCGAATGCTGTGTTCAGTGCATTGCGATCGATAGGACGGCAGACATGGCTTCCCATCGATAAAGGATATAGCCTATTGTGGTATCCCAATATATACTCGATGGTACATGGGAGCATAAGTCCATACTGGCACTTGTCGTCTCAAAGAGGAGGAATCACCCAACCAACAATGAGAGTGATAGTTACCAGGCTTTACGACGCCGGAATACGTCTCTAACCTAGACTTTTAGATGTTGTGTGTTAGGTTCCAAAGCATTTTTATGTTCATTGAATTTATTTTACAGTTGATTTCTTAAGAAATTTTCCTTTTAGGTTCACCGCATGATGTAGATATACAATTCCTAAAATGAAATCTAAGATGATAAACAATCGTTTAATCTTTTGCAATGAAAATCCTAGCTACTAAGGAAAGAGAGATGATATTCTTTCAACATAGAGCAGAGAGCACACACTAGATGCATTGTCCTAAATCAAACCAACAAGTAGTCTAAATGCAAATGCACATGCATGTATTTGTTTTCAGATTTCTTAATGTGTGAATGACAAGAAGAATGCTAAGTACAAATCTGAATTATCTTTTCAAAGCGATAGTACTAACAAATTTCTCTTCAAAAACGAAAGGAATATTATGACGACACTTTGCGATTTTGAATTGAAAACTGCTTTCGACACTTGAAAAAACTACTAATCCAATTCAAATACAATAGTAACTATATAATCGACCATCAAGAACAATAGAATTCTTTTCTTTGACTAAAAATGACACTTGCGACACTTCCAAATCAAAAGATGACAGTTTGATTACACTACTTTTTGTAAAAGAGAACCATAAATGGTGCACAATACATAAAAAAATTCACAATTCTTTGTACTATGGAGGCAGAATCATGCAAAGGAAGGGAGTTTCCATAGTGGTATACTGATCATAGACAACAAAACTCCTGAATAAATCTGAAGAGAGTGAACATAGAAACCAAAATCTAAGAGAAGAAGAGGTCTTGTCTGATCAGTGCACCTGCAACACAGGGAAAGTGCGATGCAGCGCACCTACTGCACATGGGAGGTGTGATGCATCTAGCTTCCCAAGAGGAGAAAGTGCAATGATCCAGGGATGAGACTTCAACTTGGTTCTTGGTCATAGTTTTCAGCTTAGTTCAGGGATTTAGGCCGAGCTAATGATAGCTAGTAAATAGAAATCACAGGGGCTGATCTAATAAGGTTACTAGAGCCACCAGTAGGGCAATTAGGATGTTTGCAAATCGATTGTTCAATTTATAAACAAAACCCGGAGATAGATTGAAGCAACATTGATCTAATTTGCACTTGATAGTGAATGCAGTTCGAAGGCTAGCTGGCTTAACTTCAGGTTCCATCTGTAAGTTTATAAAGCAAACAAATATAGACAAGAAAACAATCTATCCATTCCCTAACCAAGTCGCCATTTTGTTATCGGGAAATCTAGTGTCCACTTGGAGCTGCTAGTCCCACTAAGACTGGTAGCTATCTTAGAAACAAAAAAACTAAAACTACTTTCGCTTTCCTTTATGAGAAGTAGATAAGAGGGGAACAAAGGACACCAACCTTAGTGTTGCACTTGGTTCCTTGTTTGGTTCCTCTCCCTTCTGACAGATCCTTTCCGCTTTTCCTTCGTCTACCCAGCTTCAAAGAGAACCTGTGGAATCAAAGCAGCATACTACTATCGAAGAACAGAGATCTACAATCATAAAAAATATAGGACTAGATATATATTGTCCACACAAATGCATATATCATCAAACATACAAGAATGTGGAGGAAAACTTGAATAGCTTTATTAATATCAAGAATAGCAAAGATGATTACAACCAATTGTTCTGACCCAGCATCATCCTCCCAGAATGAAAGCCCTTCTTCACCTCATGAAGAGCTTAGATCACCCAATGCTATGATATTCCACCAAGTAACCAACAACACTTCCTTACAAGGTACAAAATTCCAGCCTCTGTATCTTTAGGATGAGGGATCCATATATAGATGATTCCAGGGAGGTGAGTTAGCTTCTGGAATTTTGATTAGTGTCTTCTCTCTGACAGTTCTTGATTCCACTTGGAGATTGATGATATCTTACTCATCCCTGGGCGAATTCAGAGAGACAAGTGTCCTGGGGAAGTTTTTGGAAGATTCCAAGATCATCCACTTAGCAAACTGCCTCTGCCATTTGTCTACTCTCGTCCATCGCACCCTATAGAAGGAATTTTCAGTATGCATCACACCCCCGTGTGTAATAGGTGAGATGCATCTCACCCTCAGCACTGAGTAGTCTGTATGGTCTAGCTTTGACCAGTTCTGAGAAATTTTCTGTGGAGAACTTCTGTGAGATGACGTAATCAGTTGATTTTGTTCCTTTAGGGTGTGAAGCAACACTTTTAGGGACTTAGGAGCCCTTGGTTATGGACATGTATGATTGGTGTTGCAGTGCCCAAAAATGTCTATAACACCTACCTTTAAAGTAAATGGCCACCGAGTTCGATTATACCGCAAACCACTTACTCGGGAATCCTTCTACCAACAACTCTGTGAAGATTCCGATATGCAAATTTTACAGGAGGAAGAGAAATCTTCCTCACCTATGATTCATTAAGTGATTCACCTATTTTTACACATTGTACATAATTTCTTTGTTTTGTTAAATCATTATCTATACATATTTTTGTATTTGCACTTTGTTGTTCCTTTTCGAAGCAACATCAATTCCATTGTTTTTGTTGTTCCTTTTTTTCAAAAGAATAGCACTTGCATTTTTTCTGTTGTTCCTTTTTTAGAGGAAACAACATTGTCATTTTTGCTGTTCCTTTTTCCGAAAGAAGAGCATTTGTATGCACTTTTGTTTCTGTTGTTCCTTTTTCGAAGTGTTACACAGTAATTTGTCTTGTCATTGCCTTCATCTGAGTCTTCCTACTGTGTCATGAGTCCAAAATCATTCATGTTCATGCTCTCTGATGTTGCCAAATGACCCACTTTGCCAAAGTTTCTGCCTCATCACGTCTATTGGCCAAATAAATGCGCTGATGAGCGCTCCAAAATAGTCCAGAAGCATTGCCATCGCGGAAGTACACGTGATTCCCGCGATGGTCGAATTTCATGTGCCATCACAACTATTGCTTGTAGTTTCCCACGATGACATGACTAGCAACATTATTCAATAGCGATGTCAGCGTGACAGACCAGTTATGTGCCCGCGATGATCCAGTTTGGGCGAGTTTGTTCCAACAGTCGGCCTTTTAGATGACTCCAGACCTAGTTGTTGGCCTTGTTTATGTCGCCCTCCTTTCTCTGGCATGGTTGTTCCGTCATTTGTGCTACCTTCCTTAGAGATAAGCTCATCCTCCCACCTTTCATGGAGACTCCTTCTCCTATTTAAACTCTCACCATTGCTATGGGCTTCTAGTTTTGGAATTCTTAGCCTTTGGAGTGTTGCTGATAGTACTGTGAGTTTGCTAGATAGCTGGTGTGAGTGTGACAAGTGTGGTTTGTTGATAGCTTGAGGAAGGTTGTGAAGTGCCTTTGATCTTGTGTAAAACTTGTGAGTGAGAGAGACTTGTGTATTGGGAGATCCATCTTTAAGAGTGAATGCTGGAGGAACATGCTAGCTAGATCCCTCTGAGAAGGCTTGTGACGTCAAGACCTTGGTTGTAAGCTTACTCTATTTCATAATTAATGCAATCAATGATGTTTTCCTATGTATTGTATGTAATGTATTAGATAGCTCATGACTTCTTGACTTTGTGAGTAAAAAGATCATTGTTGTTCCAGTTACGTGCTTTGTTGTATTTCCTTTGCAGTGTTTCAAGTTGATTACTCATTGGAAGCAGAAGTTGGAGCAGCGCAACGGAACTCCATCGACCACCGGTTGAGGTAGGCCTCCAACTTGAACTATTTAAGGAAAATTGTTGTTGATTTGTCCTTGTTTGTGACTAGACCCACTCTAGGGCTAGAGGGGTTGCCTCTGTCCACAGAGGGAACATTTTCCAGCATCACAAATTGGCGACTCCACTGGGGAGCTGGCCTTTGTTCTTTTCTTGTTTACTTTTGCCTTGCTTTTTTTTTTTGGTCTCTTTTGGAATTTTGGGGATTAGTTACCTGCTTTCTGAGTTTCCTGGCCTAATTTGGGAAATGTCCTTATTTGCTTAAAGATTAATTGTTTTTGATTTGGGGGTTTTTGGTTCGCCTGTTGCTTTTTTGAACATCATCGCAGTTTTTAATTTAACAGTCACGTTGTCATCGCCTCACCCTTTCTGTAATATCCCATCCATCGTGTTATTACACTTAATAGTGGTGACGGTTCTATAAATCAAACCATCGCGGGAAAGGTGTGTACTTCCATCCCGACGTTGCTTTGTTGCTGTGTATTGTTCCTTATTAGCGCTTTATTGCTAGTGTACTGCGTGAACTGATTGATGTAAAATTGAATTTTTTCAATTCTGCCTCCTGAATCCATCAGTCTTGCTAGTACCATGCTATTATCACTTGTTGGATGACTTGTTTTTCATTGTTTAGAGGTTGAGGCACTCTCTTGTGAGCTTTGTTGAGTGAATATTGTCTTTTTGCTTTATGACCTAGTTTTATTGTTTCAAGTCCTTTGGATTAGTTTTGCTTGGTTGCTTGCTTGCAAGGTTTTGTTTGTTGCTTGTTGTTGGTTTGATTGAACCTTCCCCTTTTCTTACTTTTGGTTGATTGTTTAGTGATTTCTATTGGACCAATCTTGGAATTGTTTTGATTTCTCTTCACTACCCGGACATAGATTACAATTGTTTGGATCAACCCTTTTTCCACATTTGTTTATTGCTTATTGGTTTATTTAAATTAAAGGCATCAAAATAAAAAAATTGCATTTCATTTAGCATGTGAAAGTGAAAGTAAATTTTCATTTCAAGTTGCATATTGAAAAGCAAATGATTAGATCTCTCATTAGCAGTATCTGTGCACTTTAAGAATTGATGTCTGCTTGCATTGAGTGACTGTTTGTTGTGTTGGTTTTCCTGGTTTGTGAATGATCTCTCTACCCTCCCATAGGTAGGTGTTCATTTAAGAAAAAGGATATTTCATTCATTCTAGCTGCATCCTAGGTTCTATTACATACATACGGTAAGGCCTGAAAACTGAAACATAATCCAAGATCAACTTTAAAATGAACTGAATAAATCTAACAACGCATTGGAACATAACGCACACATTTAGAGGTCTAGGCTAGAGACGTGCTCTAGTGTCGTTAAACCTAGTCACTTTTGTTTCCACTCAAGGTTGGGTGATTCCTCCTTTTGTGGCTCAATAGTGGTCTAGTACGGAATTGTGCTCCCACATACCGTTGAGTATATGGGGATACCCCACTAGTTTATCATCCTTTATCCATAGGAAGCCGTGTCTGCCGCCTTACAAACCGTAACGCACCGAACATAGCATTCAGGAAGATTGACTGCCGTATAGAAAATCCTTGGTTTTCATATGACTGCCAAGGTGTATATGCAGTTTTACGGATTTGTCTGGTAAACCTTTTGCCTAGTTCTCCAGAGTAGTCACTTTCATTCCTTTTCAGACTCCTTAAAAGAAAAGGTCCATTTGATCACTTGTCACATCAGGCTCATTAAATATTTGAAGGCAGCTAGAGTCATATTTTGTCCTTTTCTCAACTCTTTAAAAATGAAAAGGTCAAGTTTTGTTCCTGTGTCTTAAAATTTATTTGGCCACGATTCACATTTACCCGGTTAGATCTTGTTTGCGTTAGCTTGAATAGGGTCCTTTCTCATTAGTTTACCTAGGATATTTTGGAGTTGTCATCCCGACGGAATCACCGATCCCGTCCCCCGTTCTAAGTGACCAAGGGTCTCCTTCTTCTATTGCTCCCGAGGTACCGGTTGTGAGTGATACTCTCCCTGTTATTTCGAGTATCCAACCGATTAACTCTCGTGCTCCAGAGGACGAGACTTACGAAATTCACTGGAACCCCATTTGGGAGCCTTCTGAAGAAGATATCCCTCCTACTCCTCCTGGTGTTTCGGTCCCAATGTCTTCTTCTGATATGGAAGACACATCCCCCGTCACAAGTGAAGAGTCCGTTGCGATGAGTGGTGAAATTCCCACCTCAGCGAAAACTCCACCTTTTCATATCACCCCTCTTGGTGTTACATTGTCTTTGTTTTATAAGGCGTTAAGGAATGTCATGTCTTCTAGGACTACCCCTATGAGTTCTATGTGGTCACACACCATCACTTCGACCTCGGAGTCCTTTATTCCTCAAATTCACAATGTGCTTGTCACTTCCGTCCCGACTATTCCAACTGTTTGTGTGGCTTCTTCAACCCCCATTGTTGGTGTTGTTATTGCATCCTCAGTTGTGACTGCTACTGTTGGACCTTCTTTAGGGTCAGCTTATAGTGGCCCATCAGCATCCATACCCGGAGTTGTTGACCCTACACTAGGTGCCCCACCTTCTTCTAGGTCTATCCCGACAGGGGGGAATATGATAAATATTTGCATGCTCTTCAGAATGCGTATCCTCAAAATCCTTTTCATTATTATGATTCTAGAGGAGCTCATATCTATTACTACGAACCTCTACCACCTCAGCTTGCGGTTGAGGTCACAGTCCTGTTATCTGTTGCTTGGACCCCCATTGGTTACGGCGGTGGCCAAGTATCGCCTGCACATCTTCAAGGACCACCTCATCAAGGCCAACCGTCTTACATGCAAACCTCTCATGGGCAGTAGTATTACGGGCAGTCTCACCCAGGGCAACCTGGAGGCCCACAAGGACAACCCTTTTAGGGAAAACCTTCGGCCTCTGGTGGTCTGTCTTTTACCTATTTTTCACAACCTTCTGGTAAACCGGGATAACCTTACATGCAACAAGGTCAACCTGGTGTCCAGCAAGGTTATCCTTCTGGGAAAGTTGGTCAACCTTACATTCAGCAAGGTCAACCAAATGTCTAGCCCGCTCAGCCATCCAGTATATTGGGACAACCCTCAGTTGTGCAGGGGCAGCCCAACACCTAGCAAGCTCAACCTTCTGGGAAGATGGGTCAATCTCCATTTCAACTGGGTCAACCTTCTAGCCAGATGGCTCAGCCTCGGTTCTCTCAAGGACATCCTTCTGGACTTGCTCAACCGGACACTCAAATGATTGGTGCTTCTCAAGCTCAACCTAGTTTTCAGCCCCAGGCCAAGCCCCAACCCCAACCGACCTATCAAACGTAGCTTGCCTCTCAGGCTCAGTTTGGAGCCCGGCCACCTTATGGTTTCCAGCAATCCCAAGGGAAAACTCAATTTGCCCCGTATCAAAATTATCAACAACTGCAGGTGAATCCTTATCATAATTACCTGCAACCTTATGTTGCTCCTGCAAGCCAAGTTGGTAATCAATGGAATGCTAGGGGGCCAATCCAGGGCCAACCATCCTATAACCCCTATGGACAAAACCCTCTTGGGACAAATCCATCTGGACAAAATCAATGGGGACAACCGCCAACTGGCTAGAACTCTAGTACTCCTTCCTACCCGTAGCCCCAGATGTTCTTTAACCCTCAATTACCCTTTTTAGCAACGTTGGAATTACCGGATGTGTCCAAACTGACCAATGATCCTATTCTTCATAATCCGTATTGGCCCCCGGTTCCAACTAAAATTCGCGGTGATTGTCCCAAATTCGATGGTAAGGCTAGAGAAGATCCCCAAGAACACATCATGACTTATCATCTGTGGTGTTCATCGAATTCGTGGCTTGATGATTCGATCCGGCTCCGCCTTTTTCAAAGGACTCTCACTGGCTCTGCTGCTAAATGGTATATTGAGTTATCTCGCGGATCTTTTCAGGATTTCAACTTGTTAGCTATGGAATTTTTAACTCATTTTCAGTTTCTGATTCGATATGAAATGGGCACACACCTCCTGACATCCTTAAAACAGACAACAACCATGCATATCTCTGATCATATCCATGAATGTAGATGGCATCATCGTTTGATTAAGTTTTAGATTCCTGATCAGCTTCTCACCGACTGGTTCACGACTTCATTCGTCGGTCTGATAGCATGGGACATTGCTGTGAGGGTATGTGTAACTAAAGAGAAAGCTATTGTGCGTGCTCAGTACATTGACTTGGTTTACTCTCAGTCCGGTATGTTATATGATTATTTGCCTGATGCCCTGAGACTAGAAAATTCCAAAGCCCCGCCAACGCCATCTGTTGACGGTATCATCAGTTCCATTAATCTGCCCTCAAAGAAAACTTCCGCGAACCTTGGGACGCAAAAGTCAAATGCTCCGAATGAAAATACTTCTCAGGCTGTATCTAATTTTGGTAATACTTCCAAGGTTAACGTTGTCCAGTCCACCACGGTGGACAAAGCCTCGAAAGGAAAGAAGAAGGGAAAAGGAAAGAATAAAATGGATCAACCTAAGAAGGATTCCCCTAAACCTCCACCCAAGGAAGGTGTCAAACGCAAGCCCAAGTACCCTTGACTTATCTATGACGAGGATCACTATACCAAAGACTGCCTGAGATGGTCTGAAGTTAGTCGTTTGTTGAAAGGTGCTCCTGGGACTCCTGTCGTGCTTTAAGAATCATTTCCCTCACAACAAACGCAAATGGTGGCTGATCCATCTCAATCCTCTTCTCACTTTGGCTCTCAAGTATTTATGGTTGGGATGATTCCCATCCATATCAGTACTCGGGCAAAAGAGTATCTGTCGCCTGCCGAGAAAGAGCCTGAGGTCCCCTCTAGCGCTCCTCCATCCAGTTCTAGTCCGCTCCATATCGAGAGACCAAGCACTGAGATGCCTGTCCGACCCCCTCCGAAAGGTGTACTACGGAAATATTCTTACAACCCTAATGCTCGTGCTGCCCAGTACTACAGCATCATTGAGGACTTAGCCCAGGCTCCGTCAGCTATGTTCGCCCTAGAAGTACTCTAGAGTTGCTCCTCTCAGAGGAAGTCCTTGCTACCGGCCATCGGTGGCATAGACCCGGCTAACTCAGATCTGATTACTTTTGACCTGGAAATCCATGTACCGAGACTGCCTCACCAAATTTCCTTCCTCATATAGGTTATTATTAATTCCAAAATGATTCATAGTACAGTCATTGATGAAGGCGCTTCAACTTGCATCATGTCTGTTGCTTTTTGGAAGGCTATTGGTTCTCCGACTCTGAGCCAGTTTCCTACTACCTTGGAAGCCTTTGATGGGAGAGAATCTTGCCCTTATGGTATACTCCAACGTTTGCCCATTACATTAGAAGGGAGGATGGTTGAAGTGGAAGTTGAAGTTGTTGATGCTAATCTTACCTACGGCCTCCTTCTCGGACATAGTTGGACATACGCCATGCAAGCCGTGGCTTCATCTCTATTTCGTGTCATTCATTTCTCTCATCAGGGGAAGATTGTCACTGTAGACCAGCTGTCCTTCTTTTCCTCCTCTTCCGAAGGAAATATGCCTTTTTTGGAGCATACCGCTACCCCATATGAGAGTGTGGGAGCTGGACTTTTTAAAGATCTTGCCCTAATGGGTGTATTTTCACTCCCACCTCCTAACGTCGCTCCTATCAATATGATTTCCATTCGGTCTGATCCGTGGGTTCTTCCCCCCACTGATCAGGTAGAATCTTGGGGTGATGAGATGCCGTTGATTCTTGCTGTGCTCAACTACATCGAAATTGTTTCCGCATCAGCTCCCCCTTCTGAACCTGCTCCTTCGAGCATGGCTCCCGACTCGTACGCTCATTCCCCTTGTCTTGGAGATGACATTTCTTTGGATAAAGGAAATATTTCCTTCTGATGAAGCCATTATCCAATCCATGTCTCTCAAGGAACTTCCTTGGTCTGATCATCACCATCGTTCCTCGTTCCTCCCTACCCACCGGGAAATGCTTACCTGTCTCGAGCGGTTTGCTCCTTGTCTCCCATCTCAACCCCTTCAAACACCCATTCAAGTTTATCAAGTGTCTTCTGAAGGAAATATGGGAAACATCACGCAGACCCAGCCCATCGACATCTCTGTGAAACTAGGGATTGTCGAGCATATTCATGTCGGAGTCACTTGCACTCCGGAGGAAATTCAGCTTTATACTGATCTTTTTTGTGAATTTTGTGATGTCTTTGCTTGGTCCTACGAAGAAATGCCCGGCATTGATCCTAGCATAGTGGTGCATGAGATACCTACATATCCAGGTGCTAAGCATGTTCGCCAACGTCTATGCCCCATGCACCCCTGAAAGGCTGCATCCATTAAAGCGGAAGTTGAAAAGCTTCTTAAGGCTGGTTTGATTTACCCCATCCCACTCACAGATTTGGTTTCCAATATCGTCCCTGTGAATAAAAAACAGGGTACCATTCGAGTCTATGTTGATTACCGTGATATTAATCGGGCCTGTCCCAAAGATAACTTCCCCACACCCTTCATTGACCAGCTCATTGATGAGTGTGCTGGGAGCGAAATGTATTCATTCATGGATGGTTTTTCTGGGTATAACTAGATCAATATTGTGCCCGCAGATCAGCACAAGACTACCTTTATCTGTCCGTGGGGCACTTTCGCCTACAAAAATCTCCCTTTCGGTTTGAAGAACGTTGGTGCTACCTTCCAACGTCCAATGTCCTATGCATTCCATGACATTCGTCACATTGTACAACCGTACCTGGATGACCTGCCAGCTCATTCAGCAAAACGCCAGGACCATCCCGCTCATCTTCGTGAAATCTTTCTCCGCTGTTGACACTACAGTATCAGGCTTAATCCTCATAAGTGTGTCTTCTGCGTTGAGTCAGGTAGACTACTCAGGTTTATCGTCTCCTGAGAGGGCATCCGTTTGGATCCCCTTAAAGTTGAGGCTATTCTGAATCTTCCTCCCCCTGCTTCTTTGCAGCAATTGCAGAGCTTGCAGGGCAAAGAAAATTTTTTAAGACGATTCATTCTGAACTATGCCAAAGTGGCTAAAGGTTTCACACGGCTACTGAAGCGAGATACCCCTTTTCATTGGGATTGCGTCGCTCAAGAGTCCTTTGAGCGTCTCATGGGCCTCCTTGTTTCTGCTCCATTGTTGTGTCCTTTGAATTATCATCGTGACTATACTCTCTATTTGGCCACTGCCGTTACAACTATTGGCATGGTTCTCATTCAAGATGACGATGATGACACTGAGAATGTCATATATTATCTCAGCCGAAATCTTTTAGATATGGAAACTCGATACGCTTACATCGAGAAGTTGGCATTGGTCACCGTTTGTGTCGTCCAACGTTTTCACCATTATATCTTGTTGCGTACTACGACCGTGGTTTCTGATTGCAACCCGATGACGTACATTTTGTCATGTCAGTTGCTGGGGGCCAAGTACTCAAAGTGGATCGTCATCCTCCGAGAGTTCAACTTTGAATTCACCACCACCAAGTCTAAGGAATCCCTTGTCTTTACTGAGTTACTTTGCTCTTTGCCATCTCCTACCGCGCCCTCTCGGTTAGAGGACCATATCTCGGACGAAACTCTATTCCTAATTAGCACCCTTGATCCCTGGTACGGGGATATCATTGTATATCTGCAGACGTCCTCTTTTCGTCTCGATGTATCTAAGGATGCTCGGTGACAGATTCGTCATCAGTCTCAGGCCTATCGTATCATTGGGGACACCCTGTACCGTCTTGGCGCCGACTTCGTTCTCTGCCGCTGCCTAACTTTCAAGGAAGTTGAGCGAGTTTTGAATGACTGCCATTCTGGCGCCTGTGGCAGTCACATGTCTGGATATGCTACTACCCAAAAGATCCTCCGCACCGGTTATTTCTGGCCCTCCATCTTTAAGGATTGCATTCTTGCCATCCGCTCCTGTCACAAGTGCGAGATATACTAGCGGAAGATGTGTGCGCCTCCCACTCCATTGCACCCTGTTGTTACCGTTGGCCCTTTTGCAAAATGGGGCATCGATTATACAACATGTAACGCTCGCTCGGCCGAGGGGCATGGGTATATTATCGTTGTCGTCGATTACTTCACAAAATGGGTCGAGGCAATGCCCACATTAACTAAAGACGGTCACACAATGGCGTAATTTTTGTTTAACCATGTTATTTCACCATTCGGAGTCCCTTAGGCCATTGTCACTGATCACAGGAAGCATTTTCGTAATCACATGATGACCGAGCTAACAACCCAGCTAGGCTTATGGCATGATAGTTTGACTCCATACTATCCTCAGGCCAATGGCCAAGTTGAAGTCGTCAACAAGGTTCTGGTTACGATGCTTCAACGTACCATTGGCATGCATAAGTCGAACTGGAACTTGATGTTGTTCTTCGCCTTGTGGGCCTACCGAACCTCTGTGAAGGATGCCACTGGTTTCATTCCATTTCAAATAGTTTATGGACTGGAGGCTACCCTTCCAATCGAGTGCGAGATCCCTTTGTTGAAGTTGGCCGTCGAATTACTTCCCAACACTACTCCAGTAGAAGAACGCCTTCTTTACCTAGAACGGATAGACAAGACCTGTCGGCTAGCCTCTCTAGCTATCGAAGCACACAAGAAGAGAGTGAAAACTCACTTCGATCATACTATCCATCCTCATTCTTTTGTTGAGGGAGATTTAGTCATGCTCTATGATCAAGCGAATGATAAGCTGGGGGTAGGCAAACTCGAGCCCATGTGGTTGGGGCCTTATATTGTAAAGAGAGTTTTGCAGAAAGGGTCCTATGAGCTAATTGATTACGAAGGGAATCCTCTCAATAAGCCCCAGAACGGGCTGTACTTGGAAAAGTACTATGCGTGAATTCCATGCACTTTGGTTTGTACATACGTGTGTTCTTAGCAGGTGTGTTGTGTGTGTTTTTCATGTTTTTGGCTTGGTGGGAAGACGTGATTGCCGCTTATTGTGTCTTTTGCTTCTTGTGCAGATGTCTGGTGCACCTTACATTGGTTTCGCTGATGGTGCCTGCCGCAGTACCCGCAACTTGTCCTCTGCGGCGTGGGTGATCTACAATCCTCATGGTGAGTTGATAAATATTCAAGGTGTGTGTTTAGGTTGTACCACAAACAATGTCACTGAATAGAGTGTTGTGATTGAGTTACTGGCTGAGGCGATCAATCTCGGTATTTGTACATTGCTTGTGAACCTAGAATCTCAGCTTGTTGTCCACCAGCTCAATGGGTGATATTCCGTCAGAGACCATCGCATTTTAAGGTTGTATTTACATGTTAAATTGTTAGAGAGGAATTTTGATTTCATTACATAGCATATTCCACGACGATTGAACATGTTAACTGATGCATTCGCTAATCATGTATTAGACAGACATTTGCGTAACATGTAATCAATACATCATACAAGAAAGCATATAAAGCACAATAATAGACTATAGGAATATGTATGTATATATATATATATATATATATATATATATATATATATATATATATCGTGTGGCACACCGAGGCACTCAAGAATAAGTGTACATGTCCAAATAGAGTCTATGTTCTCTGTACATCTAAGACACATGTCTCTCAAAACTCACCAGCAAGAAATAAAAAACCTAGGTGTCTACTGCGGTGGGTTGTGCTCTCTATAGTACACCGCCGCTCGTGTCACCCGCCTTAGCAGGCGGTGCATCTTGGGTTCCACTCTTACTGTGTGGATTTGGGATGCTTTGGGGACCTCCTCGATCCCCATGTAATCTGGAATCCCTGCTAGCAGGCCCTCAAGGTTCTGGATCACTGTCTCCATTGTATCCTCTTCCGGAGGAGCCAGGGCCAGTGCTGCAATGCCTTGTGCGTCCCTTCGCACCTCTGGAGCCAGTCCAAGGGGTCTCACCGGTCCTACATCTGCATACCATAGCATTCGTCATTAGGAAATGTACATGAAAAAATAAAAAAACATCATATAAAATAATAAAAATCAAAATGTGATCAAGTGCCTTAACACCATCATCCCACTGCTCTCCAGCGGGCAGCTACATGTCAGGATCTCTGTGGAAGTCCATGCCGACATATGGCCAATCCTCCACGAAGATCATCTATCGCTCTAGCCACTCTCGGAAAAATGTCCCCCATGCCACTGGTCGTCCGCCACCTCCTCGTGGCATGACGTGAGCTCAGCGCGTGGCCCTCGTCTCATGTGGCCTGGGTAAGTCCAAATCCATGTCTTGCAACTGCACTGCCAGCACCCACTCCAGAATGAGCGGGACTAAAATGGATCCATAACCAAACTGCTTCACCTCTCCTTGACGGCAGTTGGTGAGTTTCTTCTTTATGTTTGTCGTCACCGTCTCTGCCCAGTTAAACATGGTGGGATTGAGACACTCGAGAGCCAGCCAGAGCTGAGTCTTTGAAGCCTCATGTTAGGCTAAGGAGCCTGCTGCCAATGTGACCATGAAAAGCATAGCATGAAGAATTATGTCGCCCACTATTGGGATTTCCACCTTCCCACTCCTTGTCTTGTGTGCCCCCTGGGCACACCTGGGCCATCAACATATCTAGGGAGTCACCCCCGGGTCGCTGCCCCTCGAGAATGGGCCTCTCACGTCTACGAGATAGCCCGGTCAAAAAATAGATGTCTGTAGAGTCAAACTCGATATCTTGACCTCGGATGATTAATTTCCCATCTGTGGGATTCCAGGCCCTGATAAGTAGCTCCAGCAAGTTAGGTTGTGACTGCAAGAGTGGAGTTAGGAAGAATTTGAGTAATTCACATGCCCGTAATGCGTTTTGGCACCCCACATCGGAAAAAGCTTCTATACATTGTTATCATGCATGCGTTCTTGCCAGACGAATGCCATTATACTCTGCAGGACGAGGAAAAGTGGATTAGGACTTCGTTTAAAAATTTTAACGCGTAATTTGCAAAAAAACATGGGTTTGCGTCGTCATCACTTCTGTTTTAAAAACAGACGCGATGATGCGAGGTCTGTAGTTCACTTTTTCCATGGTCATCGCGGAAGTAAATCACTCTTCCACGATGATCAAGGCACGCCTTGTGTAAAATCTTCTCGGCCATCGCAGACTCAATAAGGTAAACCCGGGATGACCGAGCGGCGGAACGCGGTTTGAAAATCCACCTAAACTAACACTTGGAACTATCAAAACGCATGAAAAAAAAACATTAAAATGAAGCGCAAGGCAACGTGTGTCTACCTGGAACCTGTTTCAGGATGAATGATGCACAGACAGGGCTGAATTTCACTCACCAACCTCAGTGCTCCAAAGTGCTCCACGGTAAATTGAACAGTGTTATGGTAAAAATGAATGAGTTAATTCATTTTTATAGTGATTTTTGTAAATCAAAAAATTACATTTTATCAATGTGGGTTTCTCTCATTGTTTTACCATGTGGATAGTCAAAATATGTTTTTTAACTATGTTTTTATGAGTATTGTTCATTTTATCTCGAGCGAGTTTACGTGTGACGTGTTTTTGTGTAGAGCTTCAGGTGGTGGAATTATGACAGTTTGATATAAACTTGATCCCGAAAAGTTGTCTTTAATCTCTTTTTTGACTTGAAACATGAAAAGATAGTTGAGTTTTCCTCTTGGCTCGTTAAATAGAAACGAGAGGTGGTCGCCTTTAAGCTCTTTTTTCGACCGTTTAAACACAAAAAAGATTGTCAGGCTTTTGTCGTTTCAGGATCGTTATTGGTTACGAAATGACGTGCTTCTGACAACTTTTTTGGGTCGAAGTTACTACTTACGAAAAGTACTCCTCGATCGTAATGGTTGGGCGGTTCTTTTGAGTATCGTTTTATACTTTTTCGGGCTCAAGAGACACAACTCTATGAAAAAGGACCCCCCCGGAGTTTTTTTTTCCGTGTCTTTTTCAAACTCTCTAAACATGAAAAAGACTCCGAGTTTCACCTATGTCAGACTCGTTAAACCCTGACGACATTGGACTCGTCACCATGACGAGACTCGGGCTTCTCCTTCCTAGGGCTCGTTAAACTATTACTAGGTTGGACTCAACAACAGGTTTATCATTGCTTGTCTATGGCAGCTAGTCACTCTTGAACATCGACACTTTGCTTCTTGTCGGGTTGGGACATCCATACATCATAATTTCACCTTCCGTTGGTTTGGGTTATCATTCTAGCCCCATTCCATTTGATTGATGCCATCTCCATCGAGCCTCTTATCCCTTGGTGCTTGAATGCTACCACCCCCCCCCCCCCGGAGTCGTGTCGCCGACATGTTCAAGAGTATAATACTTCTACAGTTTCCACCCTCGTCTTCTCTGATACTCTTTTTTACCATCTACCTCTTGTTCCTTATCTCGTGCCATTGATGGGGGAAACATTATGGCCCTCTTACGACGGGTCGTCTCCTGTCGACTTCAGCTCATTATCCAAGAGATTGACCTAGAGATCCCCTTTGGTACCTTAGAGCTTGCATGCCTTAATGGCAAGTTCTTCGCACCTGACGGTCGACTCTCATCATTGGTCGTTGATTGGGTGATTCCACGAGTGTTCAAATTCATCTCCTTTTTATCACTCCATGGATTGTGCTAGACAGTACCTTGAGAACCATTAGCATTATTGGTGGTTTCTCTCACGCTTGTTAATGGTTTTCATCATTGACTGGTAATCAAGTGATGTTCTATCATGCTCGACCTCAGCACATCTACTTGCATGTTAGGATTTGTACTATGATCGGATGGGTTCAAGGCCCTAAACTCAGATTACATATGTTCGGGCTACGTGGGTTGGTTTTATGATTACATGACTCATTGATGGATGGCTTCGACCATACCTGAGTCTTCATGGATGGCTACGACCATACCTTTATCATCATCATGGTCTCATTAGCTGGATGGCTACACCCATACCACAGACCTATTTTGTATTTCTTTTGGATGGTTGCATCCATGCCTAGACTACATGTAATTCATTATCAAAGATATCAGTTGTACTTGTGTGAAGGTTCTTCTGGATGGTGTTCTATTTTAGTCAGTTTCATAAAGAATTTCTCCCCTCCCTCTCTCTCAGACTTCATACTTTAGGGGGCATCTGTTACACAGTAATTTGTCACTGCCTTCATCCCAGTCTTCGTACTGTGTCATGAGTCCAAACTCATTCATGTTCATGCTCTCTGATGTTGCTAAATGACCCACTTTGCCAAAGTTTATGCCTGATTGCGTTTGTTGGCCAAATAAACGCGCTGATGAGTGCTCCAAAATAGTCTAGAAGCGCTGCCATCGTGGAAGTATACGTGATTCCCGCGATTGTCAAATTTCATGTGCCAGTGCAACTATTTCTTGTAGTTTCCTGCAATGACATGACTAGCTACGTTATTCAATAGCGATGTTAGCGCGGCAGACCAGTTATGTGCCCGCGATGATCCCGTTTGGGCAAGTTTCTTCCAACAGTCAGCCTTCCACATGACTCTAGACCTGGTTGTTGGCCTTGTTTATCTCGCCCTCCTTTCTCTAGCATGGCGGTTTTGTCATCTGTGCTACCTTCCTTGGAGGTAAGCTCATCCTCCCACCTTCCATGGAGACTCCTTCTCCTATTTAAACTCTCACCATTGCTATGGGCTACTAGTTTTGGAATTCTTAGTCTTTGGAGTGTTGTTGATAGTACTGTGAGTTTGCTAGATAGAAGGTGTGAGTGTGACAAGTGTAGTTTGTTGATAGCTTGAGGAAGGTTGTGAAGTGCCTTTAATCTTGTGTAAAACTTGTGAGTGAGAGAGACTTGTGTATTAGGAGATCCATCTTTAAGAGTGAATGATGGAGGAACATGGTGGCTGGATCCCTCTGAGAAGGCTTGTGACGTCAAGACCTTGGTTGTAAGATTACTCTATTTCATAATTAATGCAATCAATGATGTTTTCCTATGTCTTGTATGTAATGTATTAGATAGCTCATGACTTTTTGACTTTGTGAGTAAATAGATCATTGTTGTTCCGGTTACGTGCTTTGTTGTATTTCCTTTGCATTGTTTCAGGTTGATTACTCATTGGAAGCGGAAGCTGGAGTAGTGCAATGGAACTCCATCGACCACCGGTTGAGGTAGGCCACCAACTTGAACTATTTAAGGAAAATTGTTGTTGATTTGTCCTTGTTTGTGACTAGATCCACTCTAGGGATAGAGGGATTGCCTCTGTCCGTAGAGGGAACACTTTCCTGCATCACACGAAGGAAGAACACTTTTTACTTTAATCGTTCCCTTTTTCACTTTCATTTTGCTATTCCTTTTCCAAAAGAACGACACTTGCATCTTTGTTGTTCCTTTTCCAAAAGAACGACACTTGTGTCTTTGCTGTTCCTTTTCCAAAAGAACGACACTTGCGTCTTTGCTGTTCCTTTTCCAAAAGAACGACACTCGCGTCTTTGTTTTTCCTTTTCCAAAATAATGACACTCTGGTCTTTGTTGTTCCTTTTCCAAACGAACAACACTCGTGTTTTCTGCTGTTTCTTTTTCAAAAGAACAACATTTTTGTGATTTTGTTGTTCCTTTTCCAAAGGAACGGAACTTTTGGTTTTTGCTATTCCTTTTCCAAAGGAACGACATTTTTGGTTTTTGTTATTCCTTTTCCAAAGGAACAACATTTTTAGTTTCTGTTGTTCCTTTTTCAAAGGAATGACATTTGCGTTTTCTACTGTTCCTTTTCCAAAGGAACGACACTTTTGGTTTCTGCTGTTCCTTTTTCAAAGGAACAACACTTGTATTTTTTTGCCCTTCCTTTTTCAAATGACAACATTCTCATATTCCTTTTACTTATGCTTGTTCTCCTTACTGTTCCAATGTAAAGATACATGTCGTTCCTCCCGTTTCAAGTCTTTTGGAGCACAGCTATACACTTATGCAATGGATACAAAGCTAAAGCATACTAAAATCAGGAAATTATATACAATCGTTACTTTTACAAGAAATCGCTGTGAATTGATAGGAGGAAAGAGGAAAGAACACAATTATCCATCACTTTTGCTGTCATTATCCTACTAATACTGATATGATTGGTTATCTTTATCATGCTGGTTCTTTTTAAATTCCCATAATCTTCTTTGATCATTATTAAGGAATAAGAACAAATGGTCTATATTTTCTATTGAGATGTTAAGACTTCTTCCACCATTCCTACTCTTAAGGAGTGTTGAACCACCCTTTTTTTATAAATAGGAAAGTACTTTATAAAAGAGAAAAAAGAAGAAAACTATTTATATGACTTGTTATATGAATTTTCAAATGTAGGATAGGGGGTCTCATCAAGAGCCATCCTACCATGATCATAAGGAAGAAAGTGAAGTGGCATTCCCACTATGGCCACCACATCAGGGATATGATCTAAGAGGCACATCTGAAAAACAAAGAGCCCTTGGAATAGGAGGTCTCATTACGAGCTGGCCTGCCCACCTTTCACTCCTTCCTGGTGAATGGCATTATGGTTTAACTGGTTACCATGCCAGCATAATGACCTCCATTTTGAAATTGTATAGCACTTCCTACGCATACACAAAGGATCATGGTTCCATGGGTGAAACAAACAACTTTGTCAAGGTTATGGACACCTGTCGGCAGCAGAGCTCTGTTAATGGTATTGAAGTCACATTCTTTATACAGCAATAGCAATCATTAACACCCTTCTTTGTCTTATACCTTTGTAATCTGTCAAATAATATTATGTATATGACTTCCCTGAACCATTAAACACATGAAAAATCTATCATAATCAATCATGATGGAAAAGTCGATAATGAACACATTAGACTAGTTTTGCACGTCAACTGTCCTATCCTCCCACCCTCGCATCATATCACAAAATTCTATTATTTGTTAAGCGATCCTATTATACGCCTCAATTTCGGCAACCTGCTCCTTTTGTAAACATGGAATTTCCACATACGCTGCTCCTTTATGACTCTGTACCATGGCAGTTCAGCACACCGCTCCCTCATTTGACGGCTGAGGATGAACTATCACATTGCAGGGGGGAGGCTAACCTCATAATTTGATGGCATACGTGTCAGACTATTATTCGACAAACTTTTACTTGGGAATAGCAAGGCTTAATGGTATCTCATTTTTCAATTTGCATGCCTTGTTGTTCCTAAGCTATTTCCATATTATACTCTGCAGCAATTAGTAAGATTTGAATGAGCCTTGTTGTTTCATTATTTTCTCTGTATTTCTAACTGTTTGAACATCCTGTTGTTCCATTGCCGTCTCTACATTTTTACACTGAGCTAAAGCATGGGAGGAAGGTCAATTCGGAGAGAACCATAGGTATTGATAGTTTCTGATGTTGCATGGGAAATCTTGGCAAGGGTAGGATGGTTAGTCTATCTTAATCGTTTACAGGAATCCAACGAGATCGTATCAATAGAATTCTTGCAGAACTTGCAAGAATATCACTCCACAGTAAGGGGAAGACACATAGAAATCACCGATGACATAATTGCAGAAGTCTCAGGACTGCCAGCCACTAGACCTGTGTGGACTCTAAAGAAGGAGAGACTGCAAAAGATTATAAAAATCTTCTGAGATGAAGGCCAGAACCTGACAGTCAAAGGAAAGGGAATTCTACCAACAGCATTAGGAGAGCAGTGGGAAGAATTGGCGAAAGTCATCCAGAGCTACATCACCTGTGAAGGTAGGAAAGACGTGGTAAGACCACGACACCTAAAACTTTTAGTTGTATTAAAATAGAAATGCTCTATGAACTTACCTGCATTTTTAAATTCATTACTTCATGATGTTGCACGAAGTATAAGAAAATCACAACAGGTAGAATCGGTAGTAAGTCATCATGGAATGATACGGTTGATAGTTAGCCACAGTCTTACTTAGCAACAGAGTAGCTGGGAAGAGCTAATTGCTACGATAGATGGGGCACCGACTATGCCAGCCCCAAAACGCAAACATACTGCCGGTACAAAGAATAGACCATTGGAACGGAGAAAATCAGTTATATTGGCATGGATTAGAGGGAAGTTGGGAAATTTCCAAGGGAATACCAGCCAACTTGTGGGGATAGACGATTCATGGGATGAGCAAGCCCTGCAATTGGAAGGAGAAGAGAATGAGAAAGAATTGGAAGGAAATGAGAAAGGAGAAACAAAGGAAGAGATCGAGCAGCCTAGGCAGGTGGAGGCGGAGACAGAGCAACGCAAAGAAATCCCACTGCAAAATCCATCACAAGAGAATGAATTGGCCCAAATTTTGGCCAATATGGGCGAATATGACGAACCTCTCAGCCCGCTAGGCCTCCATATTGAAGAAGAATCAAAGGAGCATTCTGCTCAGGACAAAAATGCATCCAAAGAATTGCACAACGAGGAAGAGAAAGAAGAGGATCATTCCATTCATGATGTAAGTATGACAGGAGAGAAAAGTGATGAAGATGCAGAAGTGGAACAATCCTCTCCCATCTAGACTACACCAGAAGAATTTCATGGAGAAGAAGGAGTGGAAAAAGAAGTTACCCAGGAAATAATAGAACCAGCTAAGGTTTTTACTCCTGAGCAACCCGAACAGAACAATGAAGGAGAACCCCAAGAAGAAAACCAGGGAATTGGCCAAGATAACAGTCTAGGCCCGAGTAAACAGACAACTATTCCTTCTAAGGAAACAGAAGAAATTAAATGATTACGAAAAGAACAACAAAAATTGTTGAATGTGATAGCATGACTTCGACAATAAATTAGGGTTTTGAAAATGGGAAAGAGAGCAAAAAGGACCTTGGGGGTAAAATAGCCAATCATTCCGGCAAAACCCCTCAAGAAAAAGATTCGGAGGACTCAAGTCCAGCCTGCTATTCAAAACCCTGTTGAAGTCCAGATTGTTGTTCAAAACCAAAAGGAATAGAATTCAAATGTTGCCCATGTTGAAGTGCAAATAAATGATGTATCGGACTGTGACAAAGAAGTTCAGATAGAGGCAAAATCCTCTGAAGAAATGAGAACCATAAATTCGAGACGATGCAATAAGAAAATTCAAGTGAATCTTCAACTTACCACTACCATGTGGGACAGTGATCCGAGGACAGTAACCCTACGAGAGGGTTTGGTACAAGCTCAACAAGCAGTAGAAAAACTCACAGAACAAACAGTTTCTCGAGAAAAGTATGAAGAATTACAACAACAGCTAAGGAATGCCAATTTATCTGAAAGCCAAGCCTTTGAAGGATGGCGAAGGAAGAAGAAAAAGTCGCAATGGTAACTCATAGGTTAGATGTAGTTATCAAGCAGATGGATACCTTATGCTGTTTGTATGCTGACGTCCTAACATGTAGAGCCCCTACTAAGAATTATGCCTTGTTTTTAATGGAACAATATTTGCAAATTGAAAATTAAGGCTGTCAAAGCCGGAACCCCTATACAAATTAATACTATTGATGATTTTATAAATTGTTGTAAGCACTATGGAGTAAAGGTTCAAAGGTTATTGTGTGAATACTATCTGCATAACCTTGTGTTAGATCAAGAGATAGAGTAGAACCCTGGCCCTTTCATCAGAGATATCTAATTACAGGCATTTATTTCATTTGGGGTTAATCAAATTAAATGGCTTAAAGCCTATAATGCCTTCCAAAGACAAGAAAACGGATTAGATTTATGGGTAAGAGCTGACCCTAGAAATCCAGTACAGTTATGGAGGGAACATATGAACCTCATGAGGACTCCTCGTGTAATTGAAGCATTAGGACCCATTCATAAAACAATCAATTAGCAAGGGATAGAGTACTTCTTTACTATTAAAGACCTTGCCATTGATGCTGCTAAATTTCGATATCAAATTTCTAATCCGAATATTCAACTCAGGGAACCATTTAACTATGAGAACTTTAAGTTAGCTGCTGATTGCTTGAACCTCTATGGTGAACTCATCTTGAGGGCAGGGACATCTTGGTTAGGATATAGGTTCTGGAGTCCAATTATTTGGCATCCTGCACCTGGATACCAAGCCTTGTATGAGATGCCTGAGGGTCAGACAGACCATCTTTTTGAACACCTAGTTAGGCATCATGGCTGTAGACCACCACATGAGATCCCGTCTCCGGCCTACCCTCTCACTGCCTTACATTTCAACTACAATGTTTTCATTAGGTCATGAGAAAGGGTAAGCAGGGGGGTGTGTGGAGTATTGAAGAAGGTATGTTTTTATGGATTATTTTGTCATCTTTTCTTTAAAACTCATAACCTCTTTGCATCCTGGGCTAAGTAGATAATAACATGACAAAATCTATGGGATTTATACGCAACACAAAAATACTAATAATTTTTATTTCTTATGTAGGAAAGGGGAAAAACAAAAGATTGTCATTCTAAAGAAAAAGACAGGGCCAAGTTAACTATTGTCCCTTTGGTGGGGAACCACATGCAAACAAGGTGATCCAAAGCATATCAGCCAAGGAAAGGAAATGGAGATATCGACTCGACGCAAGAGAACAAATGGGTAATTGGGAATTAACGGTTTGGAAAATCCCTCAAGATCCTTTGATCCTGAGGGATCAATCTTGAGGGATCACTGCCTTAACTATTTTTGCATCATTGATATCTTCTCTTTAGCTATTATAAAAAGGGGCAGCATTGCTAGCCCAAGAGAGGATCTGATGTTATTTTTTCTATGTAACTTTTCTCTGTATTTGAGACTTTGATCATCGACTCTCGTAGAGGAGTGATCCGCTGTAACTCTATTTTGATGCTTTAATATAAATTCGGTTGCTGTTCCATCTTTGATCCTAGAATAATCTCAAGCGATGTGTCCCTGGAGGCTAAGGGCCCGACCCCGGTGGAACACTTGGTCCTGTACCATTATCTTTAGTTCGTGTGTGGTTTTCATTATCAGCTTTGTTTTGTAATCTATTGTTTTTTATTATTTTACATCATGGTTCTATGATATTTGATCTATGATTCAACTAAGCAATATCGTTCTCTGTGACAGGAATGTCGTATTGTTCATTATGACTTTGTAACGCATTGTTGTTCCTTTAATCATTGATATAACGCTGCTAGCCCTTATAGAATGCTATTGTTGTTTAATTACAGAGGACCCGTGTTGTAACATTCATAAATTGATATTACTGCATTCATCTATGGTTTACACTTAATTGCGATTGCTGTTCAATTGACACTATTGTTCCATTACGAATTACAATCGTTATTCTTTATAACTAAAGATCAATATTTGTAGTATCGAAATCAGATTACTGTTTTTCTCAATACTAAGGCGTGTCATGTGTGTTATTTATCTTAGTTTATTGTGCATTTACATTTGGCTCTAAGTGTTGCTCTATATTTCATTACTAATCAGTTGCCATTCTATTTCCATGTGCTATCCGATTTATTCTTAAAGTAAAGATTACCATCTGATTTCTGTAGGATACGCTTGCTGCACTTGTTTCTATAGATTAAGGTGTTTCTATTTATAAGAACTGGTTGTTGTTACATTTTCCTAGTTGCCGTTCCATTTCTTAGTTGTTGTTCCATTTCCTAGTTACTGTTCCATTTCCTGTTGTTTGCTATATCATTGCTTTGGTGTGCAGAACGATCTGAGACTATAGCGAGTGTTGACATCTATTGTCTAGTTCCCAGGTTGATGATCTGTTTATCTTTAGTTACATCAATTTACAGAGGGATGAGTTACTGTTACTGGACCCTTGACTGATAAATTTCTTAGTTTTTTGAATGCATGATTTAGGTTTTAAAGTGCTTTGATGTAAGTAGATCTTGTTTTAAGCATCCGTTTAATCTTGTATTTTGAGCATTGTACTACTAGCATTACTCTGACAAATGAAAACCTCAAACTGAGTACACTCTTTGAAACAATAAATAGTTCCTAGATTGACAAGTTAATGTGAGGTAATTAGAGGTGAAAAAGACCATTTTTACGGCTCGACAAAGACAACATTTCTTCACGGGGATCTGGAAGAGGAAATCTACATGAAGAAAACTAAAGGATTTGTAGTGAAGGGTAAGAAAGAACTGGTATGCAAGTTAAATAAGTCTTTGTATGGGTTAAAACAATCACCAAGGATGTGGTATCAGAAATTTGAGACATTTATACGGGGACTTGGCTTTACCAGAAGCAAAGCAGATCATTGTGTGTATTTTAAATCAATTGGTGACCATGTTATTTATCTGGTCTTGTATGTGGATTATATGTTGCTGGTTGGAAATGACAAAGAAATTATCCAGGATTTGAAGACCCAATTGTCCTCCAAATTCGACATGAAAGATCTTGGTGCTGCAAACTATATTTTGGGCATGGAAATTAAAAGAGATCGGGCAAAGAGGAAGCTCTGGTTAAACCAGAGGAAGTATGATGAGACAATACTACAGAGGTTTAATATGCAGGATAGTAAACCGTGAAGGCTCCTATTCCTGTAGGTGTGAGGTTATCTGCTAAACAATGTCCCAATACACAAGAAGAGAAGAGGACATGTCTCGTGTTCCATATGCAAGTGCAATCGGTAGCCTAACTTATGCAATGGTCTGTACTAGACCAGACATTGCACATGCAATGGGAGTATTGAGTAGGTTTATGTCAAAACCAGGAAAGGAGTATTGGACAGTAGTGAAGCGGGTTTTCAGGTATTTGCGTGACACTAGTGATTATGGTCTGTGATACCAATGAAGACCAGGATAGGACATAGTGTTGATATTCGTGGCTTTGTTGATGCAAACTAGGTTGGAGATCTAGATCAGAGAAGATCTACAGGTGGGTATGTATTTAACCTATTTGGAGGTGCAGTCAGTTGGATGAGTAAGAAACAATCTGTAGTGGCACTATCAACTACAGAGGCAGAATACATGGTAGCCACTCATGCAAGCAAGGAAGCAGTTTGGTTGCAGAGATTGTGTTTAAGTATGGAGTTAGTACAAGAAGCTATAAGGATAGAATGTGACAGACAAAGTGCAATTTTTTTAGCAAAGAACCCTGCATATCATTCAAAGACAAAGCACATTGATGTTTCGTATCACTTTGTGAGGGATATGATAGAAGACAAAAAGGTGTTGCTGGTAAAGGTGGACACTTTGAAGAATATTACAGATGCATTGACAAAATCTGTGAGCTCTGAGAAGTTCTCTTGGTGTAGAGAGACAATGAGCATTTCAGGGCTAGGAAAATGACTAATCTCTCTTGTGGCCCCCTTTGGAAAGAAAACAACAAGTGGGAGAATGTTGGGTTGTGTTATATTCTTCCCACATAGTTAACAAGGGGTTTGAAGGGCACCAGTAACCCCAATTTATGAGGTCCAAGGCAGCGCCACTGAAAATTTTGGTTTTGGACCCTATGTTAGGTTGGGTAGACCCACCTATGGTTTTGTGCATGATTTTCGTACATGTTTTTTTAGACACGATGGTTTTCAGTCCATGGTATTGGATGCGATGGTTTTCAGTCCATGGTATTAGACGCAATGGTTTTTGATCTATGGTATTGGATGCTTCGGCATGTATAAATATGTATTGTAACATTGAAAGGAACATAATGAAAAATCAAGCTAGTAGTCCTGGTTTTGGGATCTAGGGGAAAATCTCTGTGTATATGTTTTTTATGCGTTATGATCTCGCATTGTTTATTTTCTGTGTTTTAGAATTCGTATGCAGGTAATTTCTGTATGGGGTTAAACCTACAATTATCACATCAGTTGTATTGTTCCTTTGCTCATGCTGGTTTGACAAGGTCTCCATTGACTTCTTGCCGGTGGGTCTTGTCCTTATCGACTACGACAAATTGCTCTGAGGGAAGATCTAGAGTTCCACCCTAGCCCTATTTTCATTATTGATAGGTCACTTTATGCTCAACATCGATCAGTATCATGGGTCTTTGACTGGGTGGTTTCCCTTGTGTTCGACATCAGCTTTCATTATCACACATTGGGATTCATGCAGTGCCTTGGTTTCCATTTGACCCTATTGGTGGATTCCTTGCCTCTGTCATATTTCATTATTGGTTAGTTCAGAGGGTTTCTATTGTGCGCTAACTACATCTTGTGTATGCCGGAAACATGCTTCCATTGGGTTACTACATTTTTGTTCATCTATTTCCTTCCACATTATTGGCCTATGGGTTACACTCATGCGAGATTGATGAAGGATGCCTTAATTCCTTCCTTCTATGGGATCTTTTCCCATCGACTTCAGCTCATTGCTCTGGGAAAGAGATCTAGAGTCCATTTGGCAGTACCTTAGGTTTTGCAATCATCAATGGTATATTCCTTCACTATCGATAGTGGGAAAACATCATTATCTCTTGGTTGATAGATTATTTCAAGTGTTCGACTATAGCTCATCTATTTTCACTTGTTAGATTGTACTGGGTACCTTGACTCTCATTATCATTATCGGTGAGTAGTCTTGCATTTGTTAACGGTATACATAAATCGCCAGTAATCAAACAATTTCTCACATGGTTGACTTCAGATCATTCATTCCCATTGTGTATAAATGTACCATGACGGCCGGTGAAGACCTCGGGTTTGCATCGTCATGTCTTGGCTCACTTGTTAGTTGCTCCTGTTTCTACTAGTTGATGTCATCCACCTTATATGTTGCAGTTCCTTATAGTGACATCTTATATGTTGGCACTCGATTTGCAGTGTAGTATCATTTATTCCATCATGTTCACTTGGTACTAATGGGATTAGTTTCTTGACTTCAGTGATCAACTTCATACTTCAGCATCATTGATAAGATATTTATATGTGATATTGAGACATGTACTTTCTTGATTATGATCAGATGATCCATTATGTACTTTTAGTTCCTTTATACTTGTATACACATTGGATCTGCTTTTGTACTTGATATGAAGACATACTTTACTATTTCTAAGCATGGGTATGCCCACCACAGACAACAATTTCTTTTTGATCTCTTTCGATGGCTTGGCAAGCTGAATTCTGGAGAACGCCTCCTTGGTCTCGACATGATTCTTTCCATACACTTAATACATTTCAGCCAAATATATTTAGGGGGCATATGTAATAGCACAATTTAGCACTCTTGGTAGATCTCATGCTCCGTTTATGGCCTAGGGAAACCCTTCCTTCCATACTTGGTCCAAAAGCTTAAAAAATGGTGTTTTATTCCCTATACGCTACTTTTCCCTGTGATAAAAGCGTGTACACAGGGGTCAGCATATACCCAACCCACGTACATATGTTAAAACACTTAAAAATAAATAAATTCCTTAATTTCAGGTAGATTTCATGGGTTTTACTTGTTACTCACCTCCTATTGCCTGTGGCCCAACTGTTTCCCAACTAAAAAAACGAACTTGGAGAGGTATAAATAAACCTCCATGGGAAGGCCTTAAGGGAGAAACGATGAGATATTGATACTACAGTGAGATTATCCCTGATCAATTCTGAAGAATCCTTGTGCCTCCTGCACTCCCCAAAGCTTCAAGAAACCCCTGTTTCTTTAATTATAGATATCCACCATCTTGCTTGAGATATCCTTATGTTGGTGATGGAGGAAGATTGCTGAAGGCTAGAAAAGGAAGGATCCAGAGGATGGTTCCACTTGGAGCTGGAGAAGGACTTAGGTCGTATTTCTCCACCTTATCTATAGCTTACTTCAATAAAAAGGAATGTTGTTCTGTTTCTAATATGAAATGTTTTTATGCATCAAAGTTATGTTGTAATTCATTTATGAATCTTATATTGATGTATAATTAGTCATTCATTTATATGATTTAAAGTTAACATCATGTATATCCTTTATGTTTCTACTGTCGTGTATGTTCTATTTGAATAATTTTTAGGTTTCAAGAACATTGGAACTGGGGGTTTGCACCCTGCAGGATCTACCCAAACGAAGGACATCAGGTAAGGGCACTCCTATGCGATTTAGTAGAATAAGGATTTTTTATGATCATTTGAGCATTTCTTGTTGAGGTTTTCCCTCTGCTCTGTTGGGGTTCTCAACCCAAATCCCTAGGGTGGTTTCACCCGTAACGCCTACTCACAAAGATATCAAGTTGTTCGTAGACAAGAACATCAAGTTATCACAATGAGTAACATCATGAATAGTAGTTGAAGGCAACATACCGAATGCAACGAATGCAGCGAATGAAACAAATACAACAAATGTAGCGAATACAATGAACATAATGAATGTAGCGAATACAAAGAATGCAAGAGGAAGGTTGTTGAAAACACAGAGGTGAAACAAAGTTGCAAGATCAAGTAGATCCACTGATGTTGAAAGAAACTTTGGAGATTTAGTCTATGAAGTGATGACACGACATGAAGATTGCATGAAGACATAGAATGGAACAAAGAAGGAGTTGCATGTGCTGAAGCAACAACTCAAGGAAGAACATGAATCTGCACAGAGAGATGAATGAGTTGCAGTAGGAACAAGAACAATAGTGGGCGCAACATGCACTCATGGATGAAACTGCGCCCGCACAAGTTAAAGATCCATCCTAGCAATTGGCACGAAGCAGACATGGTGAGAAGTGTTTTTGATCACATGCAAGGGATTCAACAGTATGCATGTCATTGTGCGCACACGTGATCTGACCCCTTCAGCACACTCACCAAGGCGAAGATAAGAAACAAGTCCAACTGGAGCTGAACATGTACTTTGGCAAGTCGATGCGCATGACCACCAACACACACTTGAAGATCAGCACGAATATTATGCATCAGTGTGTTCTTGGTTCAGTTGCACCCAAGATGACCATGCACATGTTAGCAGACAAGTTGGATGAAGGAGCCAAACCAATGCACCGGTTGCAATGGAGGCAAGAGTTCGCTTGAGAAAGATGTCACCATGGGGTGCATGCACACCATCATAGATGAACAATCTTGGCATCAACTCACCACCTTCACCATCACTAGCACGTCTAAGAGTTGGTCTCACCATGATGGGCCGAGTGCCAGTGATGTCTGGCATGAATTGCTCAAGCCATTGAGCACATGTGCATTGTAATGTAACATCGTGTCAAGTGGAAGTTCAAGTGTCAATAGTTGGATGTAACAGTCATAGAGTAGATGAAAAGTCATGAGAGTAGATGAGCTATGACAAAGGGGAATGTCAAGGGTCACCCCACCCTTTGCTATAAATAGAACCTCTTAACTCGTTGTATAGGCTTTTGGTTAGCCAAGCTTCTGATAAGACTATGTTGGAAAGAGCTTGGATAGTATTGTATCACGCCTTGGCTTCTCCACTACATAGAGCTAGTTCATCTCTTTGGAGGAGTAGGCAGATGTGGCTATAATGTTCCACTATTGCTGCTAGCAGGTTTACATGGATGTATTGTATGATTGGAAATTAAACTTCTTTATATAATAAGAGCCAACACGTTTTCATGGATATGTTGTTACTGTATTTGGACTATTCCAATTTCTGTAGAAATATATATTGTTTAACTTACGTATTTGTGTATGAACTATTTTGTATGCAATTATATTAATCTTGTTGCAGATGTGATGTTGGTTTTCCATCACTTTGGATTGCCGGCTAACCTTCTTTCCATCTTGTGATGCATCTTTTCTCGTGTGTTCCCTTCTCAGTTGAGTACTATTACAGGTTTCCAAGGGGTACACTCATCTTAACCCCCATGTGTTAGAACCTCTCATACACCTTCCTTGACGCACTGCAATGACCACACCCTTGCTACTAACAGAGTTATCTTACTTACCTCTGTGCGACATCGTGGTCTAGGCATTTCTTTATGACCCACTGCTGGGACTTCTACACGAAATGGTCAGAGGTCTAATTGAGACTTTTTACTGGGGATATCCCCTTACATGCTGATGGATCCAGCACCGTCAATAAGGTGAAAGAAGAGAAAGGCTTCCTATGCAAAGAGGTGAAGAAAGCAACTCCACAGGGGTATTTTCTAGGCTCACTGATAGCGAAGCAATGTTTGGGTTCCTGCATGACTTCACTGGGGCACTGTCCAAGCCTGGTGGTAGTGGAGCAACACCAGACATGAAAAACTACACTCTCAAAATCTTAAGCTCGTGAACTACACTACCCTTCCCAACTCGAAACATTATGATTTTGTTGAATCTTATGTTGTGTCCAACTGAGAAGGTATATAGTGGACTATGTATTTTCATGGGGTAAGTGGGAAGGCCAAAGTAATATGCATGATGAATCAATACTCCCTCAAGAAACAAGGCCCTACACAGAAGAAGTTAACCAAGATAGAGAAGTTGGAGTTAAATCGATGTGTCACAAAGTATTGTAGTTATTGTAACACCTTCCAAAATTTTTGCTTACACTCAATTTCAGAGCCTTCCTTGGTATTTTGCATTGTTGTTGCAAACATTGAAGCATATTTCATGAACTTTCTCGTAGTGCTTTAGTCCTATTTGTATGTTGGGTTAACTATCATCTTTTGGCATGTTTGGCTATCATGAAATGTTTGAAAGCTTTTTCTGATGGTTTCAAAGGTCTGTCTTTGTGTATATGAGATGTTCTAACCATGTAAGATTTTTTTGCACCCATAAACAAAGTCTTGAACACTGTCACATAAGTTTCGTCACGGTCGTCGTCCCAAAGTCTATCTTAAGTGTCACACTTGTCGTATCTTTTCGTAAGGTAGTCACACAAAGGAAAATGATTTGTTCATATATTCAAATGATCTATGTTGTTGTGTCATCAAAGTATTTTAAGTGTGTGACCACAGTCAAGGTTCATCATAGTTCATCACCCATCCCACACTTAGCCATTTTAAGAAAACCTTCCCTACTGAGCAACTTAGCTTTACTAGGCCCCAACTAAACTGCACATTCTCAACCCTCTAAGTTGTGACCTTGCTACTTGATACTAAATTTGTTATAGACATTTTTGGGCACTACAACCCCAAGCATGAAATGTCCATAAACCAAGGGCTCCTAAGTCCCTAAAAGTGTTGTTCTAACCCCTAAAGGAACAAGGTCAACAGATTACAACTTCTCCCAGAAGTTCTCCATGAAAAACTGCTCAGAATTGGTCAAAACAGGATCATTTCAGCTGCTCCACTGGCCAAGTGCATTGCATCTCACCTAAATACACTGTGTGGGTGTGTTGCATTTCAAAAATACCTTCTATGGGGTGCGATGGGCGAGAAATGACAAATGGCAGTGTCATTCCGCGAGGTGGAGAGGCAATGGAAGCTTCCAGAAACTTCTCCTGTGACACTTGCCTCTCTGAATTCGACCAAGGATGAGTAAGAGATCATCAATTTTCAAGTGGAAGCAAGAACTATCAGAGGGAAGACACTAATCATATCATAAGCTGACTCATCTCCATTACAGATATCTATATATGGATCCCTCATCCCAGAGATCCAGAGGCTGGAATTTTGCATATTGTAAGGAATTGCTGTTGGTTTCTTTAGGCAAACATCAGATTGTTGGGTGATCTAAGCTTTGTATGAGGTGAATAGGGGCTTCCTTGCTGAGAGGTTGATGCTGGGTCAGAATAATTGGTTGTAACTCCACTTGGCTTTTTCTTGTCTATCAATAAAAGCTATTCAAGTTTTCCTCCATGCTCTTGTGTCATTGATTTTTGCTGCATTTGTATGGTCAATTTACATCTGATCCTAGATTGTTTATGATTATAGACCCATGTCTTTGTATAGTGCTATGCTACTGTGATCTTACAGGTACTTTGTGAAGCTCGGCGTGCAAGGGAACAAGTAGCGAAAGACTATCAAGGAAGAGAGGAATCAAATCAGGAGATTAGCGCAAGACAGAGGTTGGTCTTTCTGTTCCTCTCTATCTATAATTCATAAAGGAAAAATGAAAGTAGCTTTTCTCTGTTTGTTTCTAAGGCAGCTGTCACACCTTAGTGGGATAGAGCAGTTCTATATAGACACTTTTCCTTGTAACAAAATGGTGACTCCACTGGGGAAGAATTAGTTTATTTGTTTATCATTCGTTGTTGTCTATTTCATAAACTTACAGGTAGCATTCGAACTGCATTTTCCATAGAAAATGCAAAGTAGATAAATGCTACTTCAATCCATCTACTAAATCTGTTTATGATTTAAACAACTGATTCACAAACTATCTGATTGCCCTTGTGATACCTCTTAGATCCTCTTTAGATCTACCCCTGATTGTTGCATTACTGATTGCTTTTTGCTCGGCCAAAACCCAAGAACGGAACTGCAAACTGTGACACGGAACCCAAACAAAATCTCGTTTCTGGCCCAGCGTAGGTACTGTTCAGAGAATCTGAACTTCAGCGCACTTCCCGAGTGGAGAAGGTGCGCTGCATTTCAAATTATCTGTGTTACAGGTGCGCTGATCAGACTAGGCTCTGTGCAGTTTTGGTTTCTGTGATTCATTATTTCCAGTTCTATTCCTGAATTTAGCTTCCTGTGACCAGTATATGTCTGTTTGAAACCCCTTTTCCTTGATGTTATTTTTCCTCCTTTGTACAAAAGAACTGTAGATGTTTTTGTGTGTTTGTTGAGTCATTTTCAGTTCTCCTTTGCAAAAGTAGCATAATTGTACTGTCGTCCTTTGATTTGAAACTGTCACAAGTGTCGATTTCGATCATAGGAAATATTTTGATTGCTGTTGATGGTCGATTATCCTGTTACTATTGTTTTTGGTCTGAATTTGAAATTTTCTAGTGTCAAGAACAAGTATTCATTTCAAAATCGTAAGGTGTGGTGATCGTCTCATTTTTTATTTCGAAAGGAAACTTGATATTTGTCGCTTGAAAAGAAATTCAGATTTGTGCATCAACTTTCTTTTTAGCATTCATATACTAAGAAAGTCGAAAAAAAATACATGCATGTGCATTTGCATATAGACAGTCTGATTGGTTTGATTTAGGAAAGTGCATTTAGAGTGTGCTCTTTGCTCTTTGTGAAAATATTTTGTCTTTCTTTCCTTAGTAGCTAGGATTTTCATTGCACAAAGAAGATAAAAAGTTTGTTTATCATCTTAGATTGCATTTTAGGAATTACATCTACATCTTGTGGTGAACCTGAAAGGCAAACTTCATAAACAAGATCAACTATAAAATAAATTCAATGAATCTAACAACGCTTTGGAACTTAACGCACAACATTTGGAAGTCTAGGCTAGAGACGTATTCCGGCGTCGTAAAGCGTGGTAACTGTTGTTCTCATTGATGGTTGGGTGATTCCTCCACTTTGAGGCGATAAGTGCCAGTACAGACTTGTGCTCCCACGTATCGTCGAGTATATTTTGGGAGACCCCAATAGGCTTAATCCTTTATCCATAGGAAGCCATGTCTGCGGCCCTATCAATCGCAATGCACTGAACAGAGCATTTGGGAAGATTGACTGCCATACCATAAAAAGTATTCTGTAGTTTTGCTATTGGTTTGGTAATACTTCTACCTAGATTTCCAGAGCAGTCCCTTTCATTCCTTTTCAGACTCCTTAACAGAAAAGGTCCATCTGAGCACTTGTCACTTTAGGCTCATTAAAAATCGAAGGAGACTAGAGTCATCTTTTGTTTTTTCTCGACTCTTAAAAATTGAAAAAACAAGTTGTGTCAAAGTGTCTAAAATTCATTTAATTTGGAAACATACTTCCCCTTTATTTTTAGTTGATCGAGTAATCTATAATCATGGAAGAAAGTCAATTGAAACCCCGTCGTTCGCGGAGGCTTACGAGTCAACTGTCTTTGTCTCCGGAATCGAAGCTAGTACGAACAAAATGAACTCGTTTAACCGGTTCCAAATCTCCTGTTAAAGTTAGAACAAGTGTTCCAACAACATCAGAGACTCCGGTTACTCCAAACATTTCTGGAATCCCTGCCTCTACAAAAGAAGTTCAGCAGCCATAGAAGGACAGTGGTACTGATCCTAGTTTGAGGGTAAACACTTGTGTTACTGAACCAGTTCCATTTACAACTGGTTCGAAGAGTCTTACTTCTCAAACATCTGTCACTGTCGATTCCATACCTTCTTCGGCACCAGAAATATTCTACGGACCTGACGGTCTACCCTTTCCACCTGGTCTGATTGCGATAGAAGAGATTGTGGAAGACCCTCCAACTAGTACTCCATCGCAATTTGGAGTCAGGATCACTCTATATCCTTCTTCATCAGAAGTTAGTCTACCACCAGCGGAAACTCCTGTAGAATCACTAGGTAATCTTTTGGATAGACTAGAAATGTCTGAACAACCGTCAACATCTAGGAATGTGTCGTCTGACACAGCGACGACAGAACTCCCTGCTATCACTCCAACAATGTTCACCGGTATACCATCTGTCCCAACTAGCTCTCAACCGCTAGAAGGAGCCCACTCAGGGGCCGTTTCGACAGTATGGTCTATTCCTGTTTGTTCATCCAGAATAATATCCGAAAATTCTTATGTTGAGTCTCAACAAATTGATCCATTTGGAGGTCAATTTGGGCAGTCCGGCCCTCAAGGGAAAACCATTCCCTTGAGTTCTGGATTACCATCGTATGGGGGGTAGTATGCCCTTTCATTATCCCCTCTGGGAGGACAACCATACGAGAGTTCACAACAAAATTCGGGTTATGTTGGAATTACCTCTAGCGGTTGGGTACCGATACTACCTCAACAACCAAGAGTTGTATACTCAATGCAACAATGCTTACCTATGTCAAATATACCAACTACGCCAGCTATTGTGATGGTGTTGCAAGTTCAAGCGCTGCCTGTTGTATGTCAACCTCAGGTTTCTCAGGTTGTAATGCAACAGCCCCTTGACCCTATGACTCAATCACAATCGCTGACTGGTGGAATGACACAAGTTCAGACGGGTACAATTACCCCTCATCTTGGTCAAACTGTTAGTATCGGGTAACAACACATGCCTTCACAACCATGGCTATTACAATACCAACAACTGCAATTCCAACAAGTATACCAAGGTTCTGAGCAACAAATCTTTGCAAATAGTGGACAACCGTATATTCAAAACGGTCAAAATCAACCATTTTACAATGGTCATGCCCACCAACCTTACCAAAGTTACCAGCATCAAATGCATTATGCCGGTATGCAAAGACCAACTGCTCAGGCAATCCCATCTTATCCTGGGTATGCTTCACCTAACCTGAATCAGCAGTTTCCCTTTCTGGCAACTTTAGAGTTACCTGATTTAAATTGGTTAACAAACGATCCAATCGCTTACGCCCCTTGGTGGCCAGCGATTCCGCATAAACTTCCATAAGATATTCCTAAATTTAATGGAAATCTAGGTGAAGATCTATCGAATCATGTGATGACCTTTCATCTGTGGTGTTCATCAAACACCCTAAATGATGATTTGATAAGGCTTCGCCTTTTTCGGAGGAAGTTAACTGGTCCAACGGCAAAATGGTACATCGAATTGCCTAGAGCTTCATTCGACAACTTCAGTACCTTAGCCACAACCTTTTTAACCCATTTCCAATTACAAATAAGGTATGAAATGGGAACGGAACACCTTACCAACTTCAAACAGACGACCACCACTCACATATCTGATCATATACATGAGTGGCGACATCGTCGTAGAATGGTAAAAATGTATGTTCCCGATCAGCTCTTAGCTGAATGGTTTATCAAGTCATTACTACCTTCCATCACGGAAGATGTGGCAAAGGGGGGAGTCATAACAGAAGAGCAAGTTATCGCTCGTGCGCAATATTTGGACTTGATTTACACTCAGTCCGGCACGCTCTACGATAAAATACCTGACGCCCCTAGACCAGAATTCTCAATTCCTCCTCCTCCTAAGTCAAACAATGACTCTCATGCTGGCGATGGCATGATTGGCACAACAGACACGAAATCAACAAAGGCTACATCCAAAAAGGCCCATAAGATTTCAGGTCAAAATGCAAAAGATGAACTTCTTGCCTCGGAAGTAAATGCCATATCGACAGATAAAGGCAAAGAAACCAAACAACCAAGGGGCAAGAAGACATGCAAAGGGAAGAAGAAGAAACAGGAAGAATCATCACCTGAAAAATCTTCTGCAAACCCTCTTGGAGATAGGAAACCAAAAAATCCAAGCTTTATATGCGATGAGGACCATTGGACCGCAAATTCTCCACACAGAGCTGAGCTTAAAAAGTTCTTCAAGAATTCAAAAACCTCCGCAGTGTTAACTGATCCGTTTCCAAATCCAGGAACAAATCTGGTTGAAAGTGGAAATTCTTCCCTGTCTCAAGTGCTAATGTTGTTGGTTTCAAAACAGAAAAATGATGCTTTGATATTGACGAGGAACAAAGATTATGGGAATCCATAGCTGTCGAACAACAAGGATAAAGATCAACCTAGTAGTTCGACAACAACTTCGATAGAAGTTGCGCCGCCCATCATTCCTGAATTGACAATAAAACCGCCAAAGGGAGTAGTACACAAGTCGACGTTTAATCCCCATGCTAGAGCGGCACAACATCATAATATAGTGGAGGATTTGGCCCAATCGCCATCCGCTATGTCGACTCTTGAAGTACTACAAAATTGCCCATCCCAAAAGCAGGCTTTATTATCAGCCATTGGTGGGATAGACCCAAAAGATTCCAATCTTGTATCTTTCGATCACAAGGGATATGATCCTCAATTACCAGCTCAACTAGCTTTCCTTGTTCAAGTGAAAGCCCTCAACAAAACTGTTCATCGAACAATTATTGATGAGGGGTCATCTACATGCATTATGTCGATGAGTTGCTGGAAAACTTTAGGATCTCCAACCTTGTCGCGATCTTCGACGACATTAAAAGCATTCGACGGAAGAACATATACCCGATATGGTATTCTAAGTAACTTGAAGGTTGAACTAGGAGGGAAAACAGTAGAAATAGATGTTGAAGTAATCGATGGAAATCTCGATTACAACAGCCTACTAGGAAGACCATGGATATGTGCCATGGCTACTGTTGTGTCAACCTATTTTAGGAAGATTGCATTTCCCTTTCAAAGAGGGATTACAATCGTCGATCAACAAAACTTCCTCCCCACTAGTTCTCAAGTTACAGGAAGCATCCCTATGATCCATGGGAGCCCCCATTCGCTTCAAAATATCGGATTAGGACTAATAAAAGATCCTATATTAATGGGAACTTTCACCCTTCCACCTCCAATCAATCTGGCAGAAGTAGCGTCGGTAGGAACCTGCAATATGATATCTTCCAAAAAGATATCGGAAAACGATATCATGGATCATGCAATGGTTTTGCCGCCAAGCCCAACAGAAATATTGTAGCAATCAATGTTCCTAGCCTGGATGGCAAACCCAAATCCATGCTCATCAAGCGTTTGGATAGATAGGTCTAAAGAATATGGTACCCCTTCAGATCCTTGGTCGCGAGTGCATGTCACTGATGAAGGAATTGTCCGATCAATGGTAATTGAAGGGGCACTATGGAATGATTCCCACCATCGTTCCCTTCTTCCGGATTGTGGAGAGGATACTCCTGATGACCTTTATCATCCTTCAGTTTTTGATTTTCTATCAAATACTGTAAACACAGTGGACCCTGAGTGAAACTTGTCCAACATTGAAGAGAGTATCGCCATAAATATCTCGACCAAAACAGATGTTGTAGAGAATATTTATGTTGGCAAATGTTGTTCTCCTTCAGAACTGGAAATATATGACGCTCTTTTTCGTGAATTCAGAGATGTCTTTGCTTAGTCATATAGTGAAATGCTAGGCATTGACTTGAGTATCGTTGAACACGAAATTAAGATGTATCCAGATGTCAAACCAGTACGACAATGGCTACGGTAGCTGTACCCCAAGAAAGCCGTTGCCATTAAGGCAGAAGTTGAGAAACGTCTCCATGCTGGTTTCATTTACCCGGTTCCTCTAACCGTTTGGGTATCGAATATTGTCCCTGTTATGAAAAAACAAGGAACAATTAGAGTGTGCGTCGATTATAGGGATGTAAATCAAGCTTGTCCAAAAGACAACTACCCTACACCCTTCATCGACCAGATAATTGATGAATGCACCGGATGCGAAATCTTTTCATTCATGGATGGATTCTCCGGTTATAATCAAATAAATATCAGCCCACAGGACCAGTCAAAGACTGCATTTATTTGTCCATGGGGCACATTCACATATCGAAAATTCCCTTTTGGTTTAAAGAACGCAGGGGCAATGTTTCAGAGGGCAATGAATTATGCCTTCCATGACATCAAAAACATCGTTCAACCATACCTCAACGACCTTCCGACTCATTCGTGAAAGCGGACTGATCACCCACAGCATTTAAGATCGATATTTCTACATTGCCGACACTACAAGATACGACTCAATCCACACAAATGTGTATTTTGTGCCAGTTCTAGTCGTTTTCTTGGCTTTGTAGTCTCAAAGGATGGGATTCGTCTCGACCCATGTAAGGTCCAGGCAATCATAAATTTACCTCCACCTTCAAATTTGCTTCAGATTCAGAAACTCCAAGGGAAAGCAAAATTTATAAGGAGGTTCATTCCAAATTACGCCAAACTTGCTAAAGGTTATACGCGTCTTTTGAAAAAGGGAGTACCCTTTGTCTGGGATCAGGTTGCGCAAGCTTCCTTTGATGCTTTAAAAGAATCCCTAATGAAAGCATAATTAATGTACGCTCCTAATTATCAAAAGGACTTTAACTTGTATCTGGCTGCAGCAGTGTTATAGACATTTTTGTGCCTTACAGCTCTAAGCATGAAATGTCCATAAACCAAGGGATCCTAAGTCCCTAAAAGTGTTGTTCCGACCCCTAAAGGAACAAGGTCAACAAATTACAGCTTCTCCCAGAAGTTCTCCACCAGAAACTGCTCAGAATCAGTCAAATCAGGATCATTTCAGCTGCTCCACTGGCTAGCTGCGTTGCATAGCACCCAAATACACTAGCTAGGTGCATTGCAACGCACCTAAATGCACTATCAGGGTGCGTTGAGCGGGAAATGACAAATGGCAGTGCCATTCCGTGAGGTGGAAAGACAATGGAAGCTTCCAGAATCTTCTCCAATGACACTTGCCTCACTGAATTCGACCAAGGATGAGTAAGAGGCTCTCAGTCTCCAAGTGGAAGAAAGAACTGACAAAGAGAAGACACTAGTCAAATCATAAGCTGACTCATCCTCCTTGCATACATCTATATATGGATCCCTCATCCCAGAGATCTGAAAGGCTGGAATTTTGTACATTGCAAAGAATTGCTGTTGGTTTTGAGATAGATATCAGAGTATTGGGTGATTTATGCTTCGTTGGAGGTGAAGAGGGGCTTCTTTGCTGGGAGGTTGATGCTGGATCAGGAATCATCAGTTATAACTCCTCCTGGATCTTCTTGTTATATCAATAAAACTATTTGAGTTTCTCCTACATGCTTGTGTATCATTGATGTTTGTTACATTTGTATGTTTAGCTTAAATCTGATCCTAAGCTTTTTATGAATATAAACCCATGTCTTTGTATAGTTTCCTTCTTCTGTGATCTTGCAGGTACTTGGTGAAGCTGGGCAAGTAAGGGAGTAGGTAGCTGGAAGTTGTCAAAGAGGAGAGAGATTGGATCAAAGGACTAGCGCAAGACACAGGTTGGTTCATCCTATTCCTCTTCGTTTATAGTTCATAAAGAAGAATACAAAAGTAGTTTTCTCTGTTTGTTTCTAAGGTCACTGTCACACCTTAGTGGGATAGGGTCATTCTGAATAGACACTTTTCCCATTAAAAAAATGGCGACTCCACTGGGGACGATTGTCTAATTAGTTTGATTGTGTTTCTCTTGATGTTTGTTTCATAAACTTAGAAGTAGCAAATCGAACTGCATTTGCCATTAACAAATGCAAAGTAGACATCTGTTGCTTCAATCCATTCACTGGATCTGTTTATGATCTGAATAGCTGATTCACAAATGATCTGATTGCCCTTTGTGATATCTCTTAGACCTCCTTTAAATCTACCCTCTGATTGTGCATTACTGATTGCTTTTACTCGGCCAAAAACCATAGATTAAACTGCAAACCGTGACCCAGAACCCGGATAAAATTCTCATTTCTGCCCCAGCGCAGGCTCTGTGAAGAGGTTCTACATTTCAACGCACTTCCTGAGAGGGCTACCTGCGCTGCAATGCAGTTTCTCTGTGTAACATGTGCGCTGATCAGCCTAGCCTTGTGCAGCTGAGGTTCTTTGCTTCATTTTTTTTCAGTTTTGTCTATGATTTTTGCAGCCTGCGATCAGTGTATGTGTCTGTTTAAAATCCCCTTTTCCTTGCCGTAATTCCGCCTCCTTTGTACAAAAAGACTGTAGATGTTTTTGTGTGTTTGTGGCGTCATTTACAGTTTTCGATTGCAGAAGTAGAATAGTCATACTGTCGTCCTTTGATTTAGATTTGTCGCAAGTGTCGATTTCGATCATAGGAGAAAGTTTATTTGCTGTTGACAGTCAATTATGCTTTTACTTTTGCCTTTGGTTTGAATTTGAGACTTTCTAGTGTCGAAAAGAGTATTTATTTCAAAATCATAAAGTGTCGTAATCATCTCTACCTTTTGATTTCGAAAAGAAGCTTGTTTGTGTTGGTCACTTGAAAGCAAATTCAGATTTGTACATCAACTTTCTTTTTAGGCATCAATATTAAGAAAGTGAAAAAAAATACATGCACATGTGCATTTGCGTATTGACAGTCTGTTTGGTTTGATTTAGGAAAGTGCATTTACAATGTGCTCTTTGCTCTTTGTGAAAAGATTGTGTCTTTCTTTTCCCCTTGTAGCTAGGATTTTCATTGCTGAAAAGAGATAAAAAATTTGCTTATCATCTTTAGATTGCATTTTAGGAATTAAATCTACATCTCGTGGTGAACCCAAAAGGCAAACTTTATAAGAAAGATCAACTTAAAATAAATTCAATGAATCTAACAACACTTTGGAACTTAACGCACAACATTTAGAGGTCTAGGCTAGAGACGTATTCTGGCGTCGTAAAGCCTGGTAACTGTTGTCCTCACTAATGGTTGAGTGATTCCTCCACTTAGAGACGATAAGTGTCAGTACGGACTTGTGGTCCCACGTACCGTCGAGTATATATTGGCAGACCCCTATAGGCTTAAAACATTTTATCCATAGGAAGCCGTGTCGGCCACCCTACTGATCAGAAGATTGACTGCCGTACCGTAAAAAGTATTCTGCAGTTTTGCGATTGGTTTGGTACTCCCTCTACCTAGATCTCCAGAGCAGTCTCTTTCGTTCCTTTTCAGACTCCTTAACAGAAAAGGTCCATCTGAGCACTTGTCACTTCAGGCTCATTAAAAATCGAAGGAGACTAGAGTCATCTATTTTTTTTTCTCGACTCTTAAAAATTGAAAAAACAAGTTGTGTCAAAGCATCTAAAAATTTATTTTAAACAGAATATTCATTTACCCCTTTCCTACGTTGATCTTAGGTTGAGAAAATGGAGTCTACCAACCAAGGAATTCCCCTTGGTGGAAATCCTAGTCCCTTCTCCTCTTGAGGAGATGTTGGTGCACCCCATATGGCCACATTGTCGCTTCCAGGACTGACATTTGGCTTGCCGGTATGGCTCTTCTCAACCAATGTCGTTCAGAACACCATTATTCCTAAACAATCGAATCAGTAATTAGACGAGTCCAGAGTTGCCCACCAACCTTCTACTTCCTCTAATTCTTCCTCTCCTCCTTCCTCTTTGCTTGATGGGGCTGGCAAAGCCAAAAGTCAAGTTCCTAAGGAGAAGAAGGAAAAGAAGAAGAAAGAGAAGAAGAAGAAGGAGCCAAAGGCGAATGGGGGAAAACAAGTGTCGTCTAATGAAAATCCACACACTGCACCGACCAGGCCTAAATCGCCATGTGTCATTTGCAAAGGAGACC
The DNA here is from genome assembly GCA_031772625.1 of Pinus tabuliformis. NCBI lineage: Eukaryota > Viridiplantae > Streptophyta > Pinopsida > Pinales > Pinaceae > Pinus > Pinus tabuliformis. The sequence continues at coordinate 1,675,204,051 of CM062820.1, forward strand.
ACCTTCACAGAGATTGTCCTTGCATCCCCCGGATACTAAGGGACTGGTCTCCTCGCTTGCACAACCCAGTGTCGTCAACCTTTGGTGATCATGTTGAAAGTACACCGTCAACTAGTGAAAGTGAAGCCCCAAGAAAAAAAGGGAAAGCTAGATTTCCTTGTAAACTATGTGAAGGCAATCATGCCCTCCACCGTTGTCCCTTCTTAGATGAAGCTAAAAGATTTTTGGATGATCGTCCGGTTTCACCGTTACGAATTGCTCCTAGATATAAAAAACTCTTGCCGAGTCCGTCACTAGTTGAGAATCCAGCTGGCCCGCTCAGGTGGTCGGCTGAAGCACCTATCATTGAAGATAAACCAACTGAATCCATACCAGACGAAAGTCAAAAGGTTGAGGCGATAGTTGACCCGGTCTTGCCTTCAGAGGTTTTATCTTCAGATGATTCAGTCACTGAAGAGAACAAGGATGACACCGTCCAAATTCTCTTCATAAACACAGACTCCGACGAACATGGGGGCAATATACCCATTCCTTTACCACAGGAAGGAAGTTTGTCAGAGCCATACCCAGCCATCTACTCGGTCCCACCTCCAAGCAACCTAGTTGTCTCCTTCGACTGGAATCAACTAGGCAGACCCCGTTTACCAGCAAGTGTACTATTCCAAATTATCGTTAAAATATATAGAATGGTCATGGCTGGTACCATCATAGATGAGGGGGCTTCTGTGAGTATCCTTTCCTCTACTGCTTCGAAAGCGCTTGGTTCGCCATCGCTTTTGCCTGAGATGAGAAATCTGACAGGCTTTGATAAAGGAACCAATCGACCTTTAGGGATCCTTCCCGATGTGCCCATAACATTGAGAGGGAAGACCGTTTGCATGAACGTAATAGTAGTTCAAGGACCCTTGGATTATAACCTACTCCTTGGACGAGACTATATTTATTGCATGGGAGCCATCGTCTCCTCACTCTTTAGAGTAATGTGTTTTCCGCACGAAGGAAGAGTGGTCAAGCTCGTGGATCAACTTTCATTTCCCGGATCACGCATAGCAAATAGTCATATACCATCCCTAAATGGTCTCTTCACGCAAGAAATGTCTCAATCCCCAGTCCGTCCTCCTGATAAGCGCGAGTAATTCGGAGGGATATGACTGAAACCCAGGGGGCATGCATCCTGGTCTGCTTCGGCAGGAAAACTTCGGGTATAGGGTAGGTTTCCGCGGGAGAATATGACTAGTCTGTACCTCGTCCGTGATTGGAAGAGGGGTTATTCTAGAATAAGATTCTCTTGTCAAAGTTATGTGAGTTGGCGGGCATCGTCGCTCACCTTTGTTTATCTCGGTAGACATCGTCGAAGAAATGTTTCATTCGCAACTCGAATAAGACAATCTTTGGTAACCTGTAAGAGTTAGGCCTCTCCTGGTAGAACAAATGTTTTGTCTGCAAATTGAGGGGTAACCTTGAAACCATATTTTATACCTGGGGCATGCAAACCTTTTGGAGTGCAAGCGAGGGGCGGCTATTTATTTTTTAAAATTTTAGGACCTCTAACCCTTTAAACTCGTAGGATAAGTCGTCTCCTAACTTGCATAAATAAAGGATGTGGGGCAAAAATCTAAAAATTGCCATTTTTATATGAGACATTCTTATCATATGACTGGATTAATCGAGCAGTTTTAGCACATAGTTCAAGGTCGTTAAAAAATAAACATAAGACATGAGCAAATGTTTCCACCCGCGTTTAAGCTCGTTAAAAAATGAACTATTCCACGGTAAATAACCACCGTGAATGTAGTACTTCAGCCATTAAAGCCTTGGTCGTGTTTGCACCGTCACCTCCACTTTTCCATTGGCCGATCATTCACCTCCATTTGATTGTTTACCCATTTTGAGGAACAGCTACGAAGAGTGATTTCACTAGCCATCCTTGTGACACTGCCGTGATTGGAAACTTCCAACCCTTACCTGGAATCAGTTGCTACCCATGTTATCACTCGTTACTCAAAAGACGAGTCTTCTTTAAGCTCTTTTCAACTAACTCATAAAATATGAAAATATTGCCGAGTTTTGGCCTTCTAGCTCGTTAAAGCGACGGGAAGTGCTATCCCTCCTCTAGATTTTAATCTTTTTGGACTTGAGGGATTATTGCACAAAAAGATCGAGCGCTTGTTTTGTTCGGCTCGTTAAAACTATCGAAAATTCATCCCTTCTGTATTGTTTTAAACTTTTTCGGACTTAAGGGATTAGATGACGAAAAAGGAATTTTGGAGTTGCCTTTACGTACCTTTTCAGACTCTCTAAAAATGAAAAGTACCGTGTTATCTTTGTCGTTAAACTCGTTAAAAAGATTAATAGCGACAAACTTGTCTTTAGACAAGAACAAGTTTCACTATCGCTAGGCTCGTTAAAACATAGTGATGGGTTTGCCCGAAGGGCAAATTATAGAACAAGCATATGTTATCCTCCTCAAGCTTGACAAAAATAAAGAGGTACTGGTTAGCAATGACTGGGGAAAAATTGGGAAGAAAATTCAAAGAATCTTTATTGGTAGCAAGTCGCTCTTGAACATGACACTTCCACTCCGTGTCCGAGTCGGGTTGGGTTGTTTCATTCACCGGTCACATCACCATGGTCACGCCATACCATCCACATTTGGGGTTAATGCTACCAATCCATCGAATAAGTGTCGTCGACATGTTCAAGAGAAGTCATCCAGAGAAGTCACCTGTGTCCCATCCACTACCATACATTATACTTCATTCTTTCATGACCGCCATCCTGAACCGTATATCATCAGATTGTTATCACCTCCATCAAAAACATTTGCTCTGTTCTGTGTCATTGATGTGGGATTCATTAAGGCCCTCCTTTGACGGGTCGCTTCTTGTCGACATCAGCTCATTATCCAAGAAGTTGATCTAGGAACACCCCATTCAGTACTTTGAAGCTTGCATGCCTTAATGGCAAGTTTCTCACTTCCGGCAACAGGTTTACATCAATGGCCTTCGACCGAAAGATTTTGCGTGGTGTTCGACGCAAAGTCCTTTATTCACACCACGTGAATTGTACTGCAATACCTTGAGGGTCATCATCATTATCGGTGATTCTTCTCGCGCTTGTTAACAATTTACATCATTGACTGGTAATCAAGCGATGTCTTTCCATGTTCAACTTCAAAACATTTCTCACATGGATCGACTTGTACTTCGAGTGAAGATCGGACGAGATTGAAGACCCCGGATCTAGTTTCATCCATCTGGGCTGCGATATATATTCAGGAAAATAAAGACATTGAAATGTACAGCATTGCATCACAGACAATCATCCTACCAAAAGGATGATGGCTCTATCAGAATCATCAGTTTACCATCAGATGATTGTCTGTCCTATGTACATGAAAATGAATTTATAAAGCTGAGCATGGGAATGCCCGCCTCAGCTAGATCATGAAAACAGTATGAAGATAATGTATTGTATTGTATCTTATTACAGGTCTCCTCCCAGCATTGAAAGAACTTCGGATCCTCCTAATAAATCATTTCACCCGATAAACGGCCTCATACTTTAGGGGGCAACTGTTATAGACATTTTTGTGCCTTACAGCTCTAAGCATGAAATGTCCATAAACCAAGGGATCCTAAGTCCCTAAAAGTGTTGTTCCGACCCCTAAAGGAACAAGGTCAACAAATTACAGCTTCTCCCAGAAGTTCTTCACCAGAAACCTCTCAGAATCAGTCAAATCAGGATCATTTCAGCTGCTCCACTGGCTAGCTGCGTTGCATAGCACCCAAATACACTAGCTAGGTGCGTTGCAACGCACCTAAATGCACTATCAGGGCGCGTTGAGCGGGAAATGACAAATGGCAGTGCCATTCCGCGAGGTGGAAAGACAATGGAAGCTTCCGGAATCTTCTCCAATGACACTTGCCTCACTAAATTCGACCAAGGATGAGTAAGAGGCTCTCAGTCTCCAAGTGGAAGCAAGAACTAACAGAGAGAAGACACTAGTCAAATCATAAGCTGACTCATCCTCCTTGCATACATCTATATATGGATCCCTCATTCCAGAGATCCAAAAGGCTGGAATTTTGTACATTGCAAAGAATTTCTGTTGGTTTTGAGATAGATATCATATTATTGGGTGATTTATGCTTTGTTGGAGGTGAAGAGGGGCTTCTTTGCTGGGAGGTTGATGCTGGATCAAGAATCATCGGTTGTAACTCCTCCTGGATCTTCTTGTTATATCAATAAAACTATTTGAGTTTCTCCTACATGCTTGTGTATCATTGATGTTTGTTACATTTGTATGTTTAGCTTAAATCTTATCCTAAGCTTTTTATGAATATAAACCCATGTCTTTGTATAGTTTCCTTCTTCTGTGATCTTGCAGGTACTTGGTGAAGCTGGGCAAGTAAGGGAGCAGGTAGCTGGAAGTTGTCAAAGAGGAGAGAGATTGGATCAAAGGACTAGCGCAAGGCACAGGTTGGTTCATCCTATTCCTCTTCGTTTATAGTTCATAAAGAAGAATACAAAAGTAGTTTTCTCTGTTTGTTTCTAAGGTCACTGTCACACCTTAGTGGGATAGGGTCGTTCTGAATAGACACTTTTCCCGTTAACAAGCAGATACAACCATCGCAATGGTTTTAGTTAAAAAAGACAACAGAATTGAACATCCTATATATTATTTAAGTAAGAACTTAAATGATACAGAAAGCAAACATTCTTATGTTGAAAAGCTGGCACTATCAGTTGTTCAAGCGATACAAAGATTTCGACACTATGTCCTCTTTCGAAAAAATACCATTCTGTCAGATTGCAACCCCATGACTTATATATTGTTGTGACAGTTGCTGGGGGGCAAATATTCAAAATGGATATCAATTCTACAAGAGTTTGATCTGGAATTTGTAAAATCCAAATCAAAGAAAGCTCTGATTTTCACAAAATTATTATGCGATCTCCCATCGTCGTCCAACGTTGAAACATCTGATGAAACAATCGTGGATGAAAGTTTGTTTCTGATATCTTCAAGCAATCAGTGGTATCAGGATATAATAATTTATCTCCAAACCCAAAAATATAGGCCAAATACCTCTCGCTCCGAACAAAAACGTATTCGATACCAAGCAAAAGACTACATGATCGTCGGTGATACACTTTACCGTCGTGGTATCGACACAGTTCTGAGAATGTGCCTCACCCATGAGGAGGCCGAAAAAGTCTTGAATGATTGCCATTTGGGTGCGTGTGGGGGGCATCAATCTGGTTATGCTACAGTGCAAAAAATCTTACGAGCAGGATACTTCTGGCAAACAATGTTCAAAGGTTGCATAACCATAGTCAGAAGTTGCCATGCTTGTCAAATTTTCGATAGCAAAACCAGAAGACCACCCGCACCTCTGCATCCAATAGTTGTTGTTGGGCCATTCGCCAAATGGGGCATCGATTTCATGACATGTAACCCCACCTCGACCGGGGGGCATGGGTATATCATAGTCGCAGTTGACTGTTTTACCAAATGGGCCAAGGCGATGCCTACATTAGATAATACTGGTGAAACAACTGCCCTCTTCTTTTTCAATCATGTAGTCGCCAGATTCGGCGTACCACAAGCTATAGTCACAGATCATGGATCGCATTTTTGCAATCACATGATGGTTGAATTAGCTGCCAAACTAGGGTTGTCTCATGATAGCTCTACTCCATATTTCCCGCAAGCCAACGGACAAGTTGAAGCAATCAACAAGGTCCTGAAATGCATGCTACAAAGGATGATTGGAGTTCACAAATGAAGATGGCACCTAATCCTGTACTCAGCTTTGTGGGCTTACCTAATATCGGTAAGGAATGCAACCGTGTTTACACCTTTCCAACTGGTACACGACCTGGAAGCAGTCTTACCAATCCAGTGCGAAATCTCGTCCCTCAAACTCGCAATTGATCTCCTCCCCGGAACTTCAGAAGAAGAAGCTCGCTTCGTGGAACTAATTCAATTGGATGAAACCCGTCATGATTCCGCTTTGGCTAACGAAGCCCATAAGAAATGAGTCAAATCGTAATTCGACAAAAATGTCAAACCCCGTGTCTTCTTAGAAGGTGACTTGGTCTTGCTTTATGACCAAGAATCCGATAAATTGGGAGCAGGTAAATTTAAGTCTTTATGGATGGGCCCCTATATTTTTAAGCGGGTGTTAGCAAAAGGAGCCTACGAGTTAATGGATTATGACGGAATTCCACTGGCGCAACCTCGTAACGGGTTGTACCTCAAGCGTTATTATGCATAATCGTAACCTGTACGCTTTTGTTATGTTTTTGTTTTCGCTAAAGTGTTTATTTTGGTCAAGTAATCCACTTTTTACATTTGTTGCAGATGTCAAACTTATTGGAGTCATGTGTTGGATATGCCGACAGAGCGAGTCGTAGTTCGCGAAACCTATCTTCCGCGGCCTGGGCCATTTTTTATCCAAGCGGCGAGTTAGTAAGTTTTAGAGGGGTATGTATTGGTCGATCAACAAATAACATCGCTGAATATAGAGCGTTGATAGAACTTCTCTCTGATGCCATCACACATGGTATACGCCAACTAATTGTCAGGATAGACTCACAACTCGTCATACTACAACTCACTGGTATCTATTCTGTCCGAAATCCAGCTATTTATCGCATGTTCCTAAGGGTTAAGATTTTGGAAAGACAATTTGATTTTATTCAATATCAACATATTTCCAGAAACTTAAACACATTAACTGACTCATTGGCAAATCATGTGTTAGATAGACATTTGCAACATGTATAAAAAGAAACATACCATCAATGTTTGCATTTGGATCATGTAACTTAACCAAAATAAAACTCCGAAAATCAAAAATATATATAACTGTTTATGGTTTACACATAATGTTCTGTAACCAAGACAAAATTGGTCAAATGACCAAAAAACTCAAAATGCTAGGGGGCACCCTAGTCTAATGATGATCGTGATAGCAAGTCACAGCCTGTGCGATCATGCGTAAGAGACGAGTCCATCGTCTTGGCACACCAGTAGTATGCCGCTGCAACCTCAAAGGTAGCTCGTCAGTCCTCACATCTAGAATACCAAGAGTGAGGCCCTCAACCTACTCCTGTAATGCTGTGAGAGTCTCAGCCATATCGAGGTTGCGAAGGATAGCCCTTCCAACAGCCTCTCCTGCTGGGGCGGCAGCTGGCACTCTCAGGTGTGCTACTGGCCGAACAGGACCAACATCTGCATGAACACATGAGTTTGATTAAAGTCTTGATAGAATAAAGCACAAGGACATTATAAATGAAAAATGATAAACGGGAATATGGTCAAAGAATTTACCAATGGCGCCCCACTGTTCGCCATCCGGCAGTACTAAATCTGGATCACCCCGAAAGTCCATGCCAGCATATGGATACTCAAAATAAACCATCTCCTGATGATCAAACCACCTGAAGAAGGTATCAGAAATTGAAATATGAGACTAACCAGCGTGCCTAGACATATGGTCAACCCATCTCTGCATACGTGGTTCAGTAGGTGAAGGTAAATCGAGTGCAATATACTGCAGCTGCATCAGTGGTATCTTTTCCAAGGCAAAGGCAATCAATAGAACCATACCCAAAGTTCTTCAACCTCCCGCTCTTTACCTTGGACAACTGTTCTTTCATCACAAGAAGTACTGCGTCGCACCAGTTGAACACCTTCGGTTGGAGGCATTCCAAGGCATACTGCATATAAGATCGATTAGCTACATGAAGAGCTACACCACCAGCCATTCTACCAAAAGTAAACAGAATAGTCCTGAGGGACCTGTCAGTGACATCACGGATGATGATCTTTCCATCTTTACTCAGCTGAGATCCTTCTCTACAATACCGGCGAACATAATCTCTCACAGATTCACCTCCTCGGGTCGAACCTGATAAAGAGATGGGGGCACCCCGCCTCGACAAGCCAGTCAAGAAATAGATGTCTACTACAGTCAAGGGGATATATTTTCCCCTACTCTAGAACACCTGGTTGGTAGGATCCCAAGCATCGAGAAAATACTGGGGTAAGTTGATCTGTTGTCTCATGGTAGAAATGCGGAAAAACTTCAGCAAGCCACAGTTCCGCAGTGCGTTTACTGTAACCGGATCATGAAGGGAAAGCATGTCCTCTTCTTCATGCTCACGTTCTCACCATGTAATAGTCATCTTACTCCAAAGATCTTTGAAAAACAAACAAGAGGAGAGTTAGATCCTGATTTTGGTAAGAAACAGGCAAAATTTCCATCAAAAACTGTGCATAAAATTCCTTCTCTGCGCCCATCGCACCTACAGTAGTTGTCGCACAGAATATGTCGATCTTGCGGACAAGATAGACCTTCCTAGAATCTAAAGAAGACCTAATGACAAGCAAACCAACCAGACACTATCTTTCTCTAAATATGCTTTAATAAACAATAGAAAACAAGTGTTTTTAGGGCCTACCTTAGGTCCAACGCTAGCTTGTGGATGCCCTCGCTCCTTCGGTCCAAATGAGCTCCTTTTCGCGGATCTGCAAACACAAAAAAGGCAAAAAAATTAAATAGCACCTGAAAAGCCAATTGCATAAAACATATTTAACATGAAAGTCAAGGAGTCCATGAAACAAATAACATAAGGTACTTGTTGAGAAAAATGAGTTTGATTGTATTAATTCAGAAAAAGAAGAACCTTACAACCTTTGCCTTGACGTTGTACAAGCTCCTCCCACGGTTCAGCAAGAAGTATCCTCTACTTTGACAAGTTTCACTCACTCCCCAATGAAACAAAAAGGAATGTGATCTCTCCTCTTTAGGCTTAACTAGGAAGTCTTGATTTCACCAGCATTTACCCTCAAAAATGTTCAGCTTCTAACCTCCTCAGCAACCAGCCCAATGCCTGTATTTATAGTGCAATGGAGGGAGGTTACTAAGTCCTCCTTCAAAGGGATAAAGCCCTCCTTCAAACGGATAGCTCCTCTCATCAAGGGATTAGCTCCTTCTCTTTTGGGATGCATGAACCACCTCAGAGCGAACAATCCACCTCAAAATTCCTTCTAGAACCCTCTATAATTAACCCAAAGTGAATTTTTTAAGATAAAACTTGCGCCTTTTGACTTTCACAGGGGTCCGCACCTACACCGTTAGGGACAGAGCGGGTAGGTATGCAGCTTTTGTACACAGAAGGTGCGGGACCGCAGGTGACCATGAGAGAAAGTGCGGAACCAGAGTTACATTTATTTTTAATGTCTTTCTCTCATTTCCAAAGCTTGATTTGAAGAGCTGAGGTCTGAGACTTGCTTAGGAGGAAAATACAAGTAATGATAGACCCATACTGACTGCAAATAATCATGATGACGATATTTTTATGTAACAGATTGCCCCCTAAAGTGCGAAGTCTGTAGTAGATGAGGATTTCTTATCATTTAGGAAGAGTGAAGTACTTTATCATTTCGAGGATCATCTTGTGGAGAACCCGGTTGGAACCTGTAAAAACATTCAATGCAAAATATATATATGAGATTATATCATCGCTGAGGTAGGCATTCCCATGCTCAGATCAAAACTGACTAGAAAAACTAACTACTGCTCTGATACAGGAATGATCTTGTAAAACATCACAAGTATAGACTCATGTGGACACAGTATGGACGCAACCATCTGTTTATTAATAGTCCATTATATAATGAATAAAGAATTCCTTGCAGCCTGGATTGTGGTAACTAGATCCAGGGTCTTCATTTCTATTTCCCAAAACAATACGATGCTATCCATGCGAATGAATGTTTTGATGTCGAACATGGTGGAAACCACTTGATTACTAGTCAATGATGAAAACTGTTAACAAGTGTGAGAGAAACCACCAGTTATGTCAATGGCTCTCAAAGTACCCAGTACAATCCATGAGATGCAAATAAATGTGCTAATGTCGAGCATGTCACGGAATCTTTTGATCGAAAGTCAATGATGTAAACTATCGTCAAAGGAGAGAAACCTGCCATTGATGCATGCAGATCTCAAGGTACTGACGATTCCTAGATCACCTTTCTAGATAATGAGTTGATGTCGATAGAAAACGATCCGTCGTAGGCAAGCACACAACACGAAATCATAGATCAAGTTGAAGAAATTTAGTTGCAAGAACTGACTCAGGGATGGTCAAGATGGATGAAAGATATTTTGCAGATGAATGGCTTATTGGCAGTGACCTCTTGAACACATAACGAAACAACAGATGGTTTGGTGACAATTGACACAAAGTTAATACCTAGAAACCGGCTGAAGACTTTCAATGTGGTTTGATCAACTGTTAGGCAAAGGATTTCCCAACCCAGGTGAATAAAAGTCTCATGTTCAAGAGTGGTTACAAAGTATAACAAACAGGTTCATTTTTCTCTCTTTTCCCCCACCATTTCTAGCAAGTACCTCTTTATTTTTGACAAGCTTGAGGAGGATAACATTTGCTTGATTATAAGCTCATCCTTCGGATGAGTCCAACTTAGTTTAAATTTGCACCCTAAGAAGGAGTGGTTCGTTCTTGTTTGTAATTGAACAGGTCCTTTACTGTGAAATTTTAACAAGTCCAATATAGGAGAAACTCGGCGTTTTTCAATTTTAGAGAGTCTAAAAAAACTTAAGAAGACTCTAGGGTTGACCTTTTTCGTAAATTTGTGTCTCTCAAGCCCGAAAAACTATAAAATAATAGTTGAGAGAACCGCTTTATCTTTTACAACCAACGAGTACTTTTCGTCATTAGTTCCTTTTACCTGAAAAAGTAAAAAAGCGATCAATGACATGTCGTTTTATAACCAATATCGAATTTGAAACAACAAAAACCCGGCAATCTTTTCATGTTTTTACGGTCGGAAAAGAGTTGTAAGCGGACCATCTTTTAATTCTGTTTTAACGAGTTTAAAAGAAACACTCAGTAATCTTTTCATGTTTTAAGAGTCAGAAAAGAGCTTAAAGATGACTCTACATGTTTTTCTGTCGAAAATGGTAGATTTCGCCTGAATAATCCTTTATTCTGCACAAAAACACAAACATTACTCATACCTGTCTGAAATGGATAAAAAAATCGCAAAATACCTTTTCAAAGTGAAACATAAACAAATTTTCAATTTATTTACTCAAAAAACTTATAAAAAGGGCCTTTGTCAAATCATTTTTACCGTTTGAGTTTGGGTGAGAAAATAGTGCTTTTGCTTAGAAAACTTCCCGTGAAGATTGCGGAAAATCCAACCGTCGGAATTGAGCGCCGTCTTCTCCAGGTAATTCACATCATCCTACTCTTCATTTTTAATCGTTTAATTTTTTGTTTTAGTCTTTTAATTCATTTTTGGGAGGGTTTTTAGGCGCAAAACCCGCGCGCGGGGGCCCACAGGTTTACCATTGCGGACCCGCGGACCTTGACTTTTTCTCCATTAGGAAAAAGCTTGGGGTCCACACCTTCCATGTAGACAAAGTGAGGTCCCACACACGTGTCTAACCCGGAGGGTGCGTACCCCGCCGCAAGGGTTTTGAACCCAAAAATTCTAAAAAATGGACCAATCAAAATATTTTCTATCAATTTAATTAATCTTTATACTTGATGCAGAGAGTACATCATGCTAGATTGGCGTGAACGAGAGCATGAGGACGTGGATGCTGTCGCATGGAATCATTAGCCTTCACTTGATGCTTTGAGGGCGTGCGAACTGTACAAATTCTGGGCCATTCCTGGCATGAGGGCTCAGGTGGATTTCTTACAGTGGCTGGTTGACAGATGGAGCATACAGGACCAGTGCTTCTTCATTGGTGGCCACCAGCTCAAAATCGAGTCGGAAGACATATATTTCTTGACTGGTTTGCCTAAGAGAGGCAAAGACTTGACTCTGCACAAGACTAGGCCAGGTGGCCAGTCTGTCGATAGCCTCCGGCTAGAGTACTGCAACAACCAGGCTAGAGACAAAGGGATAGACATAAAGACCATATCCCGTCCTGAACTCATGGTGATTGTGTTTACTGTCACCAGACTTTGCGGAGCTGCTACATTACATATTACCACCGGATCCGAGATGCGTATGGCAGTTGATTGCTTTCGAGGCGCCATCTTCAACTGGTGCGATGCCGTGTTGGCCAATGTGAAAGGCCAATTGACCAAGGCCAAGAACGGAGGACTAAAGACCTTTGGTTATGGGGCTTTGGCCATGAGTTTTGGCATGGAGAGGGTTCCTATGCTGATCCCATAGCACCTTACTATTGGAGCTGGGCTTCCTCGAGAGGCCAAACTGATGCGATGGGTCGCAGTCATGGCCCGTCACCCAGACGAGAGGACAAAGGTTGCTCAATTCAAAACTGAGTATTTCCAATGGTTGGAAAACCAGGTCTTTTCTATTCAGGACTTCCCTTACGCTGGGATAGATTTTCGTGGTGACCCAGACATGGTTCTTCCACCAGGAGAGCAGTGGGACGAGTCAGGTAAAATCCTTTCCAACATTTTCCTATTTTTATTTTTTTTATTTTTTTTATCGTCTCAAAACTAATAGTAAAAATTTTAAAATGCAGATGTGGGTCCACAGCGACTAGCCACTCTCCAGCCTTTCGAGAGGAGGCAACCAATTGCACCCGCTCCAGCCCCACAAGAAGAATCAGCAGAGGTTTTGGCTGAGTTGGAGGGTCATCTCGAGCGCTTGACAGGAGATATTCCTGAGACCACTATAGACGACATCCCTCGTTGACTTCAGCGCTATGTGAATGGAGTCACGGGACCTTTTAGGAGGCTCCTTTGCAAGGTGGCCCGTGCAGTGGTTTCTTATAGAGATCATCACCAGTGATAGGATGATCGCCTATTGTGGGCACATGTGACATTTTTGTTTTTTGTACTTATCATTTTTGCCGATCATAAGGTGTTTTTCAACCTATGATCGAGGACGATGTATTTTTTGACACACTCCTATATATATATATATATATATATATATATCACTATTACCGGCTTATCCTGTAAATCATGTTATGGAATGATTTTAAATTCACATGTATGATTATTGCAAATGTCTATTTAACATTTGAGAAGCAATTGCATCTGCTAATGTATTTAAAGACCTTGGAATATGCTGATATTCAATATAATCAAATTCACGTTCCAAGAGACGCACTCTCAAAAATAATCTTAATAACACTGGATTTCTAATGGCATACACTCTATTAAGCTGTAATACAACGAGTTCAGAATCTAACCTCACTATCAAACTCTGAATCCCAAATGAAATGGATTCAGACAATAACTCAATCACTGCACTATACTCGGCAATGCTGTTCATTGTTTGACTAAGGCTTACCCCATGCATAGATACCAACTCGTCAGAGGGCGAATAGATAACCCAAGCTTCGGAAGAGATGTTCCGTGTATTACGACAAGCACCATCAGTGAAACCAATGTATGTTTGGAGAGGCATCGACATCTGCAATATCAAGAGTAAAACCAAGATAAGCAGGAATAATGATGAAAAACACTCTCTAAGCTAAGCACACTGTTTAAACTAAAACACACCAGCTAGAAAGAAAAAACTATCCTAACTAAAAAAAAAATTCTCCATACCCATTATTTTAAGCATAATACCTCTTCAAGTAAAGGTCATTTCTGGGTTTACCCAAAGAGTCCCCATCAAAGTCTACCAATTCATAAGCCCCTTTGGCTAGCTTTTGCTTGACAACATAGGGACCATGCCACATAGGAACGAATTTTCCAACGCCTAATTTATCATTAGCTTGATCATAAACTAAGACTAGGTCTCCTTCCGAAAAATTTTGAGGGGTCACATTTCGATCATACTGATCTTTTATCCATTTTGTGTGAGTCTCGATCGCCAATGCAACATCACGTCGATTCTCATCTAATTGAGCCAAGTATAACAGACGCTTTTCCTCTTCGGAAGTGGCTGGAAGTAACTCGATGGCCATTTGTAGTGACGGGATTTCGCATTCAATGGGTAACACGGCTTCCAAACCATAGACTAGTTGGAAAGGAGTGAACCCTATTGATGTTTTCACTGAAGTTCGGTACGCCCAAAGCGCTGGAAATAGCATGTTGTGCCAATTCGATCGATGAATCCCAATGATTCGTCGGATCATGATAACTAAAACTTTGTTGATGGACTCAACCAGACCATTCGCTTGTGGATAATAAGGGGTTGAACTATCGTGACGTAAACCAAGCTGGCCTGTAAGTTCGGTCATCATAACATTTCGAAAATGATGCCCATGATCGATGATTATTGCTTGCGGGACACCAAACCTAGCAATTATATGATTGAACACGAAAATTGCAGCTGTTTTGTCGTCTACCTCAAATGTAGGCATTGCCTCGGCCCACTTAGTAAAATAATCTACGACAAGGATGATATACGCATGCCCCCCGGCCGAGTGAGGGTTACATGTAATAAAATCGATACCCCATTTGGCGAAAGGACCAACGACAATTATAGGGTGGAGAGGAGCAGGTGGAGTGTTGATTAGAAACAAGGATTCGTCCGCAATGGGCTCCTCCGCCACAGTTTCCATGTCAGCACGCGGGAAGTCACACATTAACTCTGCAAAAACTGAAGATTTCTTAGACTTAGATTTCTCAAATTGCAAGTCGAACTCTTGCAGGATAACGATCCATTTAGAGTACTTGCCCCCTAGCAATTGCTTGGTCTAAATGTAGATCATAGGGTTGCAATCCGAAATGACTGTAGTTTTACGTAGTAGAATGTAGTGATGAAAACGTTGGACAGCTTGGACGGCTACCAATGCCAATTTCTTCACATGTGGGTATTTTAGCTCAGTTGGATTTAATGTTCGACTAAGGTAATATATCACATGTTCCGTTCCGAATTCGTCTTCCTGAACTAAGACCATTCCAATGGTGGAATGAGAAGCGGCGAGATATAAGAAGTAATCCTAGTTGTAGTTGGGAGGATGCAACAATGGTGCATGGGTCAACACATGTTTGAGAGCATCAAAATATTTCTGAGCTATCTCATCCCAATCGAATTGAGTGTTTTGCTTCAACAACCGGGTAAAACCCTTTGTAACCTCGGCGTAGTTAGAAATGAATCATCGTAAAAAGTTTGCTTTCCCCTGCAAACTTTGGAGTTGGCGAAGACTTGAAGGATGAGGCAATTTGATGATAGCTTTGACCTTCGAGGGATCAACGCGAATGCCGGCTTTCGAAACTACAAATCCCAGCAATCGACTCGTTTCTATACAGAAGACACATTTGTGTGGGTTCAACCGAATACGATAATGCCTACACCTCATAAAGATTGCTCGTAAATGGAAGAAGTGATCAGCTCGATGTAATGAATGAGCAGGCAAATCATCGAGATATGGTTTCACAATGTGCTTGATGTCATGAAACGCATAAGACATCGCCCTTTGAAAAGTTGCTCCGACATTCTTAAGCCCAAAAAGTAATTTTCAATAAGCAAATGTCCCCCATGGACAAATGAAAGTTGTTTTTGGTTGATTGGCAGGTAGAATGTTGATTTGATTGTATCCGAAAAAACCGTCCATAAAGGAAAATATTTCAATGTCGGCACAATCATCAATGATTTGATCGATATAGGGGGTTGGGTAATTGTCCTTTAGACATGCTCGATTAATCTCCTTATAGTCGATGCATATTCTTATTTTTCCCTGCTTTTTATTAACTGGAACAATATTCGATACCCAATCTGTTAACGGGATCAGATAAATGAAACCTGCTTTTAATAGTTTTTCAACTTCTGCTTTAATTGCAGCAGCTTTTCGTGGGTGAATCTGACGCAAATGTTGTCGGACGGGTTTAGCATCCGGGTAAGTCTTGATCTCATGAAAAATAATCGCGGGATCAATTCCTGGCATTTCCTCATAGGACCAAGCAAACACGTTGCTGAATTCTTGAAATAGGGCCTTATATAATTGAATTTCGTTATCTCTACACGAGGCACCTATATGAATGTTCTCAACAATTCTGGGCTTAACCGAAATGTCAATAGGAATAGTTTGAGAGATGTTTCCCAAATTTAACTCTGAATCGGGATGTTTCATTGGATTCTGAGGTTCCTTGACATATTTAGTTGTAAAAATTGATGAGAAATCATTTTCAAAACGATCATCCTCAGGTAAAAACGAAGATCTGTGATGGAGATCTTCCCATGGTAAATCATCTACACATAGGATTTCATGAATTTTCTCATCAGAGTGAACAAGTTCAGAAAACGTAGTTAAATCCAAGGTTTATGTGAAAATTGATTCCTCACGGACCACATTCATTAAGTCATTTTTGGTTGAACACGAGTCGGCAAAAGACTGCACGGCTTCACAGGCAATTTCATATGGACTCAAAGGCATGGAATTACCAAATGAGTCTATATTATATTTAGAAGGGACGATCCAAGGATGATCATAAATAATGGTGTCTGATGTAATCATATGAATGGTTGCAAATGAAGATGATGTGTTGATTGGAGGAAAAGGAAAAGTTCCCAGTAAACTGACATCTTTAACTAATCCTACTCCAACATCCTTATATGGGATAGTCGTTTTACCAACATGCTGAATACTCTCCGAAGAGGCTGGGTCGGATGAAAAGTAAGCTAGCTGGTCTATTGTTACGATATTTCCATTATGTGGAAACTTTATTACTCGAAAGACCGATGAAACGACCGCTGTCATAGCGTAAGACCAACTTCGACCCAAGAGAAGGTTGTAGTCTAGAGGGGCATCAACCACCTCCACATCTAAACTAACGGTTTTTCCTTCAACCCCTATAGGAAAATCCTGTAGAATGCCAAAAGGATGAAACCCACGGCCGTCGAAGGCCTTTAGAACCGTCGGGGATTGATTTAGTGAAGGAGAACCAAGCGATCTCCAACACTGTATCGACATAATACACGTTCAGGCTCCCTCATCAATTACAGTCCGATGAATAGGCCTATTTTTGACTATCATTGGAATCTGGAAAGCCATTTGATGAGGCAAACGTGGTGTACTATTTTCTAGATTGAAAATTATTAGGTTCGGGTCCTGAACATCAACAGCTCCTATAGCTGACAAAAGTAATTTACGTTGTACTGGGCATGATTATAGCACTTCCAAAGCCGACATTGCTGAGGCTGAAACAGCTAAATCCTCAACAATGTTATAATTCTGAGCCGCTCTCGCATGTGGATTGAAAGCTGACTTTCGAAGTGTACCCTTGGCAGGTGGTTTGATTACCAAGTCTGGATTAGGTTTCTCGATCTGTAGTGGATCAGAACCGGGAGCTGAGGTTGATGGATTAGAATGAGAAGATTCTGCTTCTTTACCATCAACAGGACTCTTACTACCATAATCTTACGATCGAGTCGAAATCCTAACATGGGACATCATCAGTATGGGTTCTTCATTGGCACTCGAGGATGAACCTATCATCTTACTGTCTTGAGCCAGAAAAGGATCCTTCAAAACAGCAAGAGTTTGGGAACCCTTGACACTTTTTGCAACCTCTGCACGATGAGGGAAGTCTCTTGTAAAATGTTCATCGTCACAAATGAGACAAGGATAACGAGGTTTGCGTTTTTCATCATTGGATTCTGCCTTTCAGGTTTCTCCTTTGAACTTTTGTCCGTTTTATTCTTCTTCTTTCCTTTCTTCTTCCCACTGGATTTTGATTTGGCTGTAGATGACTCTACAACGTGAATATCAACGGAAATCTCTGCAGAAGAATCTCCTGTTGGGGAATCAGGCAAGGTTATGATAAGAGAAGAATTCTTGGAAGACTTCTTCTTACTTTTAGTGTTAACCGTACCAATCATACCGTCAGCGGCATGAGATCCCGAAGGAGCTGCAACGATTTGATTTGACTTCGGAAGATCGGGGATTTTTTCGTGTAACGTACCTGACTGAGTATAGACCAAGTCAAGGTACTGTGCTTGAGCAATGACTTGCTCCTCAGTAACCACTTTGGCTTTAGCAACATCTTCAATGATCTTTGGCAACAAAGATTTTACAAACCACTCAGCCAAGATCTGATCCGGAATAAATACCTTCACTAAACGACGTCGACGTCTCCACTCATGAATATGATCTGAAATGTATGTGGATGTCGATTGTTTTAGAGAAGTTAACAATTCCGTGCCATTGTCATATCGGACTGGCAACTGGAAATGAGTTAACAACGAGGTAGCTAACTGACTAAAATTATAAAAAGTGCCTCGTGGTAACTCAATGTACCACTTGGCCGCGAGACCAATTAGAGTGCGCTGGAAAAGTCTAAGATGGATCGAATCATCTGTGATGGAGTTAGACGCACACTAGAGGTGGTAAGTCATCACATGGTTCGACGGGTCCTCTCCTGATTTACATTTGAACTTGGGAATGTCACTGGGCAACTTATTCAGCATTGGCAGCCAAAACAGAAGATAATTAATGGGATCGTTCGTTAGGCGCGACAAGTCAGATAATTCCAAAGTTGCGATAAACGATTAGGATCCCTAAAACTCTGGGTCATGAGACCAGCCCCAGGAGGAGGATATCCAGGATAACTAGGAATAGGAATCGCGTTCGGGATATTATATCCTCCCGGAAAACCAGGATTAACCGGACCATACTGGGGTTGTTGAGGTTGTTGATAAGTGTACCCAGGATATGGTTGATACTGATAAACTGGCTGCTGGACAGCAGGACCGAATTGGTACTGTCCCTGGTACGGTTGATAGGTGAATTGTGGTTGACTTGTGACAACCGTACTTAAACCAGGTTGTCCTACAGGCATCTGAACTGAAGTTTGAATCGTAGATCCAGATGGTGGTAAAGATATCTGAGGAGTATCAACTGTACACTTGGCTGCAACACCTGTTGGGTTTGCGATGGATCCCACACTATATTCATTCTGGGTACTGACCCATAACTGGTTGAGAATATTGAGGACCATAACCGGGTTGAGCGTAGGATTGATAATTGAAAGGTACATTTCCCGTTCCTTGAACAAACGTTTGACCTTGGGGTGGTTGGAAACCTTGGTTTGAGTATTGACCTTGGGGTTGATACCCTTGAGGCACATACTGATACTAGGGTTGACCTTGAGGTATAAATTGATACTGGGGTTGACCTTGGCATACATATTGAGTCTGGGGTTGACCTTGAGGAACGTATTGTCCCGTAGGTATGTACTGTCCTTGAGGTTGCCCCCCAGATGCAAATTGTGTACCTTGAGGTTGCCCCCCAGGCGTTAATTGAGACTCCCCCTAGGCGGTAACTGGCCACCTTGAGGTTGAGGATTGGGAACAAAACCTGACATCATAAGAATGTCTTCTACGCTCAACGGTTTATTACCATTGCTTCCAATTAATAACCCTTGCTCAATGGGTTGAGGAGATGCTCCCAAAAAAGTACCAGAAAGAGACAGATACCCAGAGGGAACAGATGGACCGCTGTACAAAAAGGATTCGGGTGATTGAGTAAACATGGATGACTGTCCTGACATATTTACGGGAGTATAAAAACCTCTAGGTGTTGAGTGATAAGGAGCACGAGGTGGTGAAAAACTTAACCCTGAGTTTTCTAAATAATTAGTCAAAGAAAGATACCAAGAACTACTCCTAGGTGGATTGTAAAAAATTGATTCACGCTCCCTTAGTTCAATGACAGGTTGATTTTGAGGGATAGGGATGCCTACTTCTTCTTCTTCCGGAGCAAGTTCTTCAATAGAAATAAGTCTAGAAGGAAGATCTTGAGTGATGACTCTTTCTACCCTAGGTGAACCAGGACCACTAAAAGTTGGAGAAACAAACCCCGATGTCGGAGTAGCAGCAAATTCACTTTCAGGCTCGGATATTTTGGGTTCTTCACCTATATCACTAGTAGATGAAAAACTACCAGCGATTTTGGAGACAGACACTAACTGTGGATTATATTATGCTACTGGCGTTTGAAAATCAGGATGTACTGTCAAAGACGATTCTCTTTCTTCTGGTGACCCAACTCTACTGTCTCTAGGAGTTACGAGGACTTTTAAGCCTTCAAGTTGGCTCAGTACTTCCTCAGGAGGTTGGCCCCAAAGTCTACGGGACTTCCTCAGTAACTCAGCCACGTTTATAATCTCAGGAGACTGGCCCCAAAGTCTACGGGACTGTCTTGGTAATTCAGCCACAGTTAAAGACTTTTAACTACTTCACACGCAAACAAAGTAAAATCTCAATGAAAAGCACCTAAGGTCCCTAAAGAACCAAACAAATTTGAATCACACGCCTAAAGAATCTAGGAGATCAAACACACACAAACAGTAACTTTCCAGATTGAAAACACTAGTTGGTGATGAAATCCAACGTCGCAGAGTTCAGTACAGAAATGGCAGTTGGAACAGTTACTCCGACAACCTGCTTAATGAATATACTGGCACAAGTTTCTCCACTTAACGATCTCGAGTGAAGTGAACCCCCCAGAAAATTCAAGTGAGTCTAGCCAACGTCTGCTCCAGGTACAGTGGGATCTTCCCACCACTCTCACCTCAGGAAGAGTCCTAAAGAATATGGCCACTAAGGTTACCAACTGAGACAAATACACCTGGGAGAACAGTCTACGATCCGATACGCACGCAAGGGTAGAGTAGCAAGCTCAATCCCCTTGAAGGCTCCTTGACATAATCCAAGGTTTACCAACAAGTGACCCCAGGCTCCTCGACAATGGTTAATCCGAGGTTTACCGTTTTTAATACGTGAATATCTGGCGTCGTTTCCAATGAGGAAGGATTGATTCCCACACTGGTTCGGACATGATCTCATGCTTCTCCTTTAAGAGGAGCTTTCCCAGAGCATAAATGCAACAATTGGATTTCTTCCCTACCACAAGATACGGCTACTTGTTTGTTTTTACTGTCTTGGAGAGTTAATTACTCTCCTACTCCAAGACACTAGCCTAAGCTAAGTTGGTGTATCAGAGCCCTAGAAACAAAAATGTTACTAGGTGAATTTTACTTTAAGCGTTAATTTTAGTGGTTTTTTTTTAAGTCCAAAGGTGCGGAGATGAAACTCGTGGTATGAAGACTCGACTCAAAATCACTAAAAATGCACCTAAGATGATCTAAACAATCTTTTTCTCTTCGATGAACTTCTAAAACTAAGAAAGAGTTTGAGAATGCAAATACTTTGTAAACACAAATCTTTCTCAATTTAACAAATTAAAAGAAGAGCTTTTCCTTTCCAAAGCACTCAAAATGAGACAACTAATTATTTCACAAAAATTTCCCTTTTTTGTTTCAAAGCACTCAATCACTACAAAAAACAAACTTTTTCTCAAAAGAGATTTTTTATATTTTGTAAATAAAACACTCAAAACTAATGAAAATGACTAACTTTGAGAGCTACAAATTATAAAAACCAATTTGAATTCAAAGCCTACTAAAAGTCTTTTTTAAGGATGTTTTACTCAGCTAGATGCAAGCTAAGGACTAATTTATGCAGAATCACAAATCAGTCAAGAAAAACCAATTTCGTTTCCTTTTTGAAAATGAAAATCCAAACTCTCAAACACAAGCTTTTCAAAGTTTTGAAATGAGAAAATACAAAGCGAATTCCTCAACAAGGGGAGATTTCATACATGGTCAGACTCATAAGAAAGCTGGTAAACACTAAGGTGATCTAAAGTCCCTACAGCCTCTAAGCTCAGAGCCACTACACAACCAAAACGAAAAACAAACCCAACAAGAAAAACTCCTAGGAATTTCACCTAAAACCCTAACGCTAACGAAATCAATCCAAGGAAAGTTTTTTATAGGGTACACGCAGGTCTGGGCAATAGCTAAAACCTATAAACAAATTCTAAACTGATAAAAAAGAGGAAAATTTAAAATTTTTCAAAATTTGGACAGGCTACGCAGGCATCCTGTTTACACAGGTGCGTTCACGCTCTGTGCACAAAGAAAAAGCGCGTACAGGTACGCACTGTGCTTAACTCAGAGGGTGCGTACTTCTCCCAAAATTATGAAAAATAAAAACTAACTCAAAATTAATTAAATCACCCAATCCCACAATCATCAAGCCAAAAACAGAAACAAAAAATACAGTTTCTCAGGTCAAAGTATAAAGAAGGAAAACAATCAAGTCCCTAGTGGAGTCGCCATTTTGTCACACAGAATATGTCGATCTTGCGGAAAAGATAGACCTTCCTAGAATCTAAAGAAGACCTAATGACAAGCAAACCAACCAGACACTATCTTTCTCTAAATATGCTTTAATAAACAATAGCAAACAAGTGTTTTTAGGGCCTACCTTAGGTCCAACGCTAGCTTGTGGATGCCCTCGCTCCTTCGGTCCAAATGAGCTCCTTTTCGTGGATCTGCAAACACAAACAAGGCAAACAAATTAAATAGCACCTGAAAAGCCAATTGCATAAAACATATTTAACATGAAAGTCAAGGAGTCCATGAAACAAATAACATAAGGTACTTGTTGAGAAAAATGAGTTTGATTGTATTAATTCAAAAAAAGAAGAACCTTACAACCTTTTCCTTGACGCTGTACAAGCTCCTCCCAGGGTTCAGCAAGAAGTCTCCTCTACTTTGACAAGTTTCACTCACTCCCCAATGAAACCAAAAAGGTATGTGATCTCTCCTCTTTAGGCTTAACTAGGAAGTCTTGATTTCACCAGCATTTACCCTAAAAAATGTTCAGCTTCTAACCTCCTCAGCAACCAGCCCAATGCCTGTATTTATAGTGCAATGGAGGGAGGTTACTAAGTCCTCCTTCAAAGGGATAAAGCCCTCCTTCAAAGGGATAGCTCCTCTCATCAAGGGATTAGCTCCCTCTCTTTTGGGATGCATGAACCACCTCAAAATGAACAATCCACGTCAAAATTCCTTCTAGAACCCTCTAGAATTAACCCAAAGTGAGTTTTTTAAGATAAAACTTGCGCCTTTTGACTTTCACAGGGGTCCGCACCTACACTGTTAGGGACATAGCGAGTAGGTACGCAGCTTTTGTACACAGAAGGTACGGGACGCAGGTGACCATGAGAGAAAGTGCAGAACCAGAGTTACATTGATTTTTAATGTCTTTCTCTCATTTCCAAAGCTTGATTTGAAGAGCTGAGGTCTGAGACTTGCTTAGGAGGACAGTACAAGTAATGATAGACCCATATTGATTGCAAATAATCATGATGACGATATTTTTGTGTAACAGTAGTGCTCTGGGTGCGTTGCATGGCAGATGGCCATTGGATAGGCCAACATCCAATGCACCTTTCGATACACAGAGGGTGCGCTGAAGGCAGAACGATTTTTTGAAACCCCAGAGGCTCAGAAAAACCAGGAATCAAGCTCAGAATGTAAAATGGAAAGCATGAAATGAAAGAGCTCAGGTTTAGCTCCTACCTGGTCTAGACGGCACCGAGAATCGTCCACAGAATCTCCCGAAATCAGCTGATGAAAATCAAAGTGGGAAAGCACCTCAAAAGCTCCAACAAACCAAAGTTCAAATGAAATGGTAAAATGAGAGGTAAAAACACTTTTCAATTAATTTTTACGTAGTTAAAAGTAAAAACACATTTTTCAAGCATATATTGTTCATTTCTGACCAGTTTGATGAAGCAATTGAAAATACAGTACAATCTTTGAAAGAACAAAGCTACTTATGGTAAAATAAAAAAGAGACCATTTCATCGAGCAGTTTTAGCACATAGTTCAAGCTCGTTAAAAAATAAACATAAGACATGAGCAAATGTTTCCCCCCACATTTAAGCTCATTAAAAAATGAACTATTCCTCGGTAAATAACCATCGCGAATGTAGTACTTCAGCCATTAAAACCTTGGTCGTGTTTGCACCATCACCTCCACTTTTGCATTGGCCGATCATTCACCTCCATTTGATTGTTTACCCATTTTGAGGAACAGCTGCGAAGAGTGATTTCACTAGCCATCCTTGTAACACTGCCGTGATTGGAAAATTCCAAACCTTACCTGGAATTAGTTGCTACCCATTATATCACTCGTTCCTCAAAGGACGAGTCTCCTTTAAGCTCTTTACAACTGACTCATAAAATATGAAAAGATTTCCGAGCCATTGGCCTCTCCAACTCGTTAAAGGGACCGGAAGAGTTATCTCTCCTCTAAATTTTAATCTTTTTGGACCTGAGAGATTATTACACAAAAAGATTGAGTGCTTGTTTTGTTCGGCTCGTTAAAAGTATCGAAAATTCATCCCTTCTGTATCGTTTTATACTTTTTTGGACTTAAGGGATTAGATGACGAAAAAGGAATTTTGGAGTTACCTTTACGTTCCTTTTCAGACTCTCTAAAATTGAAAAGGACCAAGTTATCTTTGTCGTTAAACTCGTTAAAAGTTTAATAGCGACAAACTTGTCTATAGACGAGAACGAGTTTCACTATCGCTAGGCTCGTTAAAACATAGCGATGGGTTTGCACGAAGGGAAAATTATAGAACAAGCATATCTTATCCTCCTCAAGCTTGACAAAAATAAAGAGGTACTGGTCAGCAATGACTGGGGAAAATTGGGAGGAAAACTTGAAGAAACTTTGTTGGTAGCAAGTCGCTTTTGAACATGACACTTCCACTCCGCGTCCGAGTCAGGTTGGGTTGTTTCATTCACCAGCCACATCACCATGGTCCCATCATACCATCCACATTTGGGGTTAATGCTACCAATCCATCACATCAGTGTCGCCGATATGTTCAAGAGAAGTCATTCAGAGAATTCACCTGTGTCTCACCCACTACCATACATTTATACTGCATTCTTTCATGACCGCCACCCTGAACCTTATATCACCTGATCGTTTTCACCTCCATTAAAATCATTTGCTACGTTCTGTGTCATTGATGTGGGATTCATTAAGGCGCTCCTGTGACAGATCGCTTCTTGTCGAAATTAGCTCATTATCTAAGAAGTTGATCTAGGAACACCCCATTCAGTACTTTGAAGCTTGCATGCCTCAATGGCAAGTTTCTCACTTTCAGCAACAGGTTTACATCAATGGCCTTCAACCGAAAGATTTTGCGTGGTGTTCGATGCCAAGTCCTTTATTCACACCATGTGAATTGTACTGCAGTACCTTGAGGGTCATTATCATTATCGATGATTCCTCTCGCGCTTGTTAACAACTTACACCATTGGCTGGTAATCAGGCGATGTCTTTCCATGTTCGACTCTAGAACATCTTTCACATGGATCAACATTTTCTTTGAGTGAAGATCGAACAAGATTGAAGACCCCGGATCTAGTTTCATCCATCCGGGCTGCGATATACATTCAGCGAAATAAAGACATCAAATGTACATCATTACTGCACAGATAATCATCCAATCAAAGGGATGATGGCTCTATCAGAATCATCAGTATACACTCAGACGATTGTCTGTCCTATGTACATGAAAATGAATTTATAAAGTTAAGCATGGGAATGCCCGCCTCAGCTAGATCATGAAAATATTATGAAGATAATGTATTTTATTGTATCTTATTACAGGTCTCCTCCCAGCTTGAAAGAACTTCGGATCCTCATAATAAAGCATTTCACCCGACATCAAAAGATTAATGACCTCATGCTTTAGGGGGCAACTGTTATAGACATTTTTTGGCACTACAACCCCAAGAATGAAATGTCCATAAACCGAGGGCTCCTAAGTCCCTAAAAGTGTTGTTCTAACCCCTAAAGGAACAAGGTCAATAGATTACAGCTTCTCCCAGAAGTTCTCCATGAAAAACTACTCAGAATTGGTTAAAACAGGATCATTTCAGCTGCTCCACTGGCCAAGTGCGTTTCATCTCACCTAAATACACTTTGTGGGTGCATTGCATTTCAAAAATCCCTTCTATGGGGTGCGATGGGCGAGAAATGACAAATGGCAGTGTCATTCTGCAAGGTGGAGAGGCAATGGAAGCTTCCAAAAACTTCTCCTGTGACACTTGCCTCTCTGAATTCGACCAAGGATGAGTAAGAGATCATCAATCTCCAAGTGGAAGCAAGAACTATCAGAGGGAAGACACTAATCAAATCATAAGCTGACTCATCTCCATTACAGATATCTATATATGGATCCCTCATCCCAGAGATCCAGAGGCTGGAATTTTTCATATTGTAAGGAATTGCTGTTGGTTTCTTGAGACAAACATCAGATTGTTGGGTGATCTAAACTTTGTATGAGGTGAAGGGGGGCTTCCTTGCTGATAGGTTGATGCTGGGTCAGAACAACTGGTTGTAACTCCTCTTGGCTTCTTCTTGTTTATCAATAAAAGCTATTCAAGTTTTCCTCCATGCTCTTGTGTCATTGATGTTTGTTGCATTTTTATGGCAAATTTACATCTGATACTAGATTGTTTATGATTATAGATCCATGTCTTTGTATAGTGCTATCCTACTGTGATCTTACAGGTACTTTGTGAAGCTGGGCGTGCAAGGGAACAAGTAGCGAAAGACTATCAAGGAAGAGAGGAATCAAATCATGAGATTAGCGCAAGATAGAGGTTGGTCTTTTTGTTCCTCTCTATCTATAATTCATAAAGGAAAAACGAAAGTAGCTTTTCTCTGTTTGTTTCTAAGGCAGCTGTCACACCTTAGTGGGATAGAGCAGTTCTATATAGACACTTTTCCCTGTAACACGATGCATAGTTCTTGTCTCCCAAGGTTGCTGCATTGCACAATTCCTATGCCTGACTCCTGACTTTGACCCCCATAATTGTGTAGTTATGTCCTCCAATCTAGCTTGAACTGCGCACTTTGAATCTTCAAGCCTCAAACTCATCCCTTGAGTGCTTGAATTGAAAAATGAACAAAACCTCATCCTCCCTTGACCAAAAAAACTGTGCAGTTGGCTCTCGATGAGCCTGACCCCACTGCCTCCAAAATATGCATAGTCTTTTCATTCAGGCCTCCTTGAGATATGAATTGTGAAGTCTCAGAGATCAATCTTTTCCCCTAGATACAGGAACTGCACACCATGTAGTCACTAACTCCCTCTTCCCAACCTTTTACTTGTTCCAGGCTCAGTTTGTGGATCAGAATGCATCATCTCAGACTAGGGGTTTTTGGATTGATGTCGTCTCGTCATGAGTGAATTGCAGGAACATGTACACTATCATGTAATGGAAAGATGATGGAGAAGGAAAAGAAGGATCATTTAGTATTGTTTTAATCAACCTTAATTGACTCAGATTGAAACATTAATTGACAACCCAGGGTAGGTCTTGTTGTTTCAATGGAGTTCATGCTGTTTGTGCCGATACACTCCAACTAAGCAGAAGAAAATGCATAAAACTGTAAAAGATGTTGTTGATCTAAATTGCTGAAACAAACCATGTGTGTAGATATAGAAAACACTCTACAAAATTAAATCAAAACTCACAGCTATTAAAGTAAGGGTGCGCCACACAAGAACTAACATCTACTCCAGCTGGTTACTACCACTCTGTTGATTAACTCAGTGTAACATCATAAGGTAAATAGAAACATCAGTGAATGTAATCCAGGATTTGTAAAAAAATAGAGAAACCATAAATCAATGAACTAAACTAGAATGTACACTACCTATATCATTGAAATCCCTGCCAAAGAGGAGGGCCCTTCCACCTCAGTAGGGCACAGGAAGAACACAAAAGTGATTGAATTAGTTGGAAAGTAGTAACAACATCATCATGCTAATTGATATTAAAATAAATTCAGAATTATAGAAACAGAGTAATGGTACTCTTCTATATGCCACCCCTTGATACATAAAAAGTCGAGTCTTTTATAACTATTACAACCCGAAAATTACAAACAGATCAGTCATGAGAATCTCCCAATTCTCATGCTGATAAAAAATAAAGAAGTTATAACCTATTGCTAAATAAATATACATCAGTTGCAACTGCTGGAGTCTTGTTTCTTCAAAAATAAACAATACCTACTGCCAACAACTGTTATGTGGAATAGTACCCACATTTCCAGCTGCAACATCATTGAGTGAATGGTGGTTTGAGATGACGCAACATAACTAACGACAACACTGTTGGTGTGATAGCAGATCAACATGAGCCGTAACAACATCTAATGCATAACAACAACCTGTAACAACATCCAATGTGTAACAAGAATCTATAATAGCAGCAACCTGTAACAACAACAACCTGTAACAACACCTAGTGTGTAGCAACAACTTGTAACAACACTCGGGGTGTAACAACGAACCATTCTACCCTTTCTCACAGTTAATCCTTGCCGCCTGTCTGCTTCATAGCTTCATTCTCATGAGCCAACACCTGAAAAGATGAACTTCCCAAAATACTTCTTCAATGCTCTCCCAATTAGCCACAAAAAGGAATAAAGCCTTGTATTATTCGGTAAAATATAGCAAAGTAACATGACATTAAAATGGATTAAAAAGGTAAGAAAATAGGGAGTTTGGTCATATAAAGGCACAGGCCTGGAGGACTGAAAGGTTAAATAGGAGAACGAATGTGCAAAAAATAGGTAAAAAACCACACCCAACATGTCCCCCCTGACTGAAGCAACTGCATGTCCCCATGCAGAATCTCAGTTCCTTTTACTGTGCCCCTGGTGGAAATCTGAGAAATTGAGGCACCAATACTATCATCACCTGAAGCTCTGAATCCTTGATCAACCATTAACTTATGTGGCCAAGATTCCTTTTCATAATCACATAACCGATAATCGAGCTGATACTCCTCCAATGGTAACCATATCAAAGGGAATTTGAACCCGAGGCCAATCCAAAATACCCCCAGTGTCAGCACAATCTGAGCATATTTTGGCACCCGTGTAACAGTAGCCACAAATTTCTTGTACTCAAAGGGGTCCCCTTCCTGCATCTCTACACTACAGGCGCCAGTGCTCTTGAGACATCCGACTAGTGCTTGCCTCTTCATATTTGCAAACAAGTTCAGGAAGATCCTCATCATTCTTCTTCTATAAATGGCTGATTGATATCTTATTTCCAGAGTGCTCAGGAACTACCTGAACTCTTGCTAGAGTCCGTAAGCCATTCCTGGTTCAGCCCTAGCACATAATGTTGTCTTTTCCTCATTAGACTTTACTGTTTTCTTGGCTAGTTTCCACTCAATCTAATTCCTCATAAATGAGAGGAATGCCTGCTATTGCAAGTCTCCCATGAAAGAAAGGACACTCGCCACCATCTTCATGCTCACATATTCAGACATAATATTGTACAAGAATAGCTCACACAACAAACATTGATCTTCAAAATCATAGGAATGGAAAATTTTCAAAAGGGTGCGAGTTAAAGAACCCATATAGGACCTGTTCTCATAAATTGCCCTTAACTGAAATAAGTAGTAACGTTCCCACAAGAACACAGGGTATGATGGGGATGACCACCTGCATGCTAGCAGGTTTAGAGCAAGGTGACAAAGTTTGGTCTTATCAAACGTCAAGTCTGAGAACTCTTGATGTAGCTGATACAGTTGTTCATCCTTTTTCTTCATAATTTCTTTATGCCTCTCTGCCTCCTCTTCTCTTTCCCATTCTTCTTTTAGCCATTTTTACCTCAAGGAATCCATTATTCTTTTATGCGTCTTTAGTGGAATCACTCCCTCTTGTAGAGAGAGCGCCAACTGCTTCCACTTTTGTAGCTCTACCAATAACAATAATTTCTTAGAATGCCATCCTTCATCAGGACCCTATGTTCTTCCGCATGCACTATCAATTGAGGGTGTAGCAACCTCTTGAGGGTGAAACTGTCCCACTTCGGCTGTTGGTTCTTGTGTAACAACAGCTTCGTCAGTGGGTTTTATCAAAGTTTCTTTACCTTCCTGGTCAGCTTCCATTTTCATTGCTGGTTCTTATGTGGCAGTAGTGATATCCACAAGCTTCTGTTCATCGATTTCCTCTAGACCATCTTTGGTCTCTACTGTTAGTTCTTGTGTAATAGTAGCATTGATTGTCGGCTCATGGATATTATATTTCTCTTCCTCCTCTTGGATGATTTCCTCCTCCACTGTTGGTCCTGATGAAACAACATTGTCAGCCAAGGGTTCTTGCGTATCCATTTATTGATCACTCTTTGTGGATTGTGCTATCTCAATTGTCGGTTCTTATGTAGCAGCAACGTCCTTGATAGGCTCGGGTGTAACAACTTCCCAGATTTTAGTTTGAGTCGCCTCGAGGTAGTGTTTGTTGCACAAAATTTGAATCTCGCTTCCACCAACTTCTTAACATAGGCTACGCACAGAGTGCCCAAGATTTCTCCCATTCTAGCCCTGTCCATGGCCTTTGTCAAAGTATCTAGCCTTGGGGCTCTTGGCTCTTCCTTTCCCACTACTAGCTGTTCCCTCAATTCTTTAATTTATTTTTCTAAAATTTCAATTTTCAACAGCAAAGACTGGGTTTTACTCTTACCAGGTGAAGGAGGTTTTTCTGGCTAAGCTTTCTCCTCGTCCTTCTACTCGACTGCTTCTTTTTCTTTCTCGACATGGATGGGGACACTGGGTGCCCACTAACCTGTATTCTCTACTTCAGCCTTCTATGGATAATCGGTTTATCAACCGAATTCTTGCTAACCCTCACTGTCAAGGACTGGGATTTCTCCTTTGTCACCTCTGGAATTTCCCTAGCCATCTTTGTTTGCCTTCTGCAAGTGGTCCTGGTCATTTTCTATATGAACTATTCCCAATTCTTGCCCTATCGGCTCAAGGTGTTCAACACAATGAGTTTAATAAGGCCATGGTTAGTAACACACATTTCTAGATGTGTAGCCATTTTCATAACCGGGACCATGTGCCTAATATTGCCCAGCAAGAAATAAGGAAGGTTGATTAGCTGCTGATGCCGGAGATGGTTCAACAATGGAAAATGATAATTAAACACAATTGTTTCCCTTCCCTCACAAGTAATGTACTTAATGAGGAAGAGAGCAACATCCACCCATGGTTGGGGGAGTGATAGTCTATCAGTTCCCCTGTCTTTCTTAACCAGTGACTCGCTTTCTTGGAGAAAATCCCCTTTCAATGAGGGGTCATTAACCTTCTTTTAAACCATCTCTTCCCTTCTACTAGCAATCCTATTACTCTGGAAATAACTTCTTCCATGACCTCCAACTCAACCCTCTGGTTTTCATCTGGTTTCTCTTCAGATTCTTTTCAAATTCCATGGCCATAGCACTGTCTGATCCTTCCAATCTCCAGAAGAATTTGAACCAGCCTGCATCTTTGAAAACCTGGCATGCTTCAGGCAAATCTTCTAGGGATTTTGTAGACCTGGCTCATGCCATATTGCTACTTCTCCCATTGCTTACGAAATTCAGTGTTGTTTCACCTACTTATCCTTCCCTTTGATGTAAACTCTAGCCGTTTCAGCCTGTATTGCTATCTTCCTCTTCTCTGAACACTCTGAATGGGGATTCAGCGCTTCCAGCAGGGATAAATGGTAGGGTGGTAGGGTGGCACAAGTGAAGATTTTAGATTAGGATTTGGCACGCATGGTTCATAATGCGCAATGAATGTTTCCTTAATGGTGAGTCATGGGGAGGTCTCGTCGCTGGTGCACTTACCCTTTTTGGTATGATTTAGCGTTAAGTAACAATAACTACCAGGTCACATGCCTTAATTACTGTATTTTTCAAGTAATTGCAAATCATGCGATGGTCATGTTGCAATATGATTCGTTCACCCCCCCAGCATAATTATGATAGCCATCCTCGACTGTTAATAGTCATGTTAAGTTTCCATAATTACAAAATAAAATGAATTCAATATTACCTTTTTGATGACATACCTGGGTGATGTGGTGCGAAGTAATGGGCGGCATGACGTCGAATCATACTCAGGCAGTGAGACCCGTGAACTTAATTCTGATGACGAGGATCACGGTGATGTTCTTGCTATTTATTACCATAAAATATCTCGTTTTATTCCTGAAAATTCATCGGATGTTACAGATGTAACAACCAAGACAACTGATATATATTAATTTAATTTCTACAAAAAGATAAAGACGAAAAGATCGTGTAATAACACTTATCGCATGATATACTTTGGAATAAAAAATGTTGTTACAGAGGGTGTAACAACCACCACCAGGTGGTTTTTGACTGCTACAAAAGTGTCTATTTGTGCCTAAGAAGGGTTTTCACAACCAGATTATTATTATTATTACATTTTTTTTTGAAGTTTGAAGGTGTAACAATTGTCACCGGGTGGTTTTCAACTATTACACTTATTGGAAAAATTAAAATTTTTGCAGCACAGGGGGTCTTTCCCCTGTTCCCATAACCTGTAGATCCGAATTTGTGACACTGTTGACAAATGAATCCTTCGAGGTAGGTTTTTGATACAACCAAAGATAGTTCCCATTTGCAAGTAATGGTTTCCTCGCACTGTCATTAGTCACCAAATTTAGAGTCCCATTGTCAAAGAATACATCTACCTCATAAGAACCTAGCCATCTGGTGCAGAGCTTACCATTGAAGTCTTTAAGCCTTAAGTCATATAAAAGAGCTGAATCTCCTTTCTGGAACTACTTCTTCTTTATAAATCTATCATGCCACTTAGCTCTCTACTGCTGGATAATCTCTGTTTCCTAGATAGCAGCCAATCGTTTTTCCTCCAATTCATTACGCTGGTTCAATCACTTCCTTTTTGTTGTAGCCAAATCCAAATTAACCTGCAATGTTGTCCCTAGTGTCTTAATTTCAAATTCCATGGGGAATAAAGGATTATTTCCATACACCAGTTCATATTGTGAGAATCCAGTGGTATTCCTCCATGTAGTCCTGTATGCCCATGACACTTCTGGAAGTTTGTCAGCCCAATTTCTTCAATGAATGGCCATAGTCTTAGTAAGGATCCCCTTAATGACTTTGTTAGTGCTTTCTACTTGGCCATTTTCTTGTGGATGATAAGGCATTGTGATTCTGTGATGGATTTTATATTTCTTGACCAACTCCCAAATCTTATGAGATATGAACTGTGGCCCTCCATCTATAACTATCTCCCTAGGTATGCCAAAATGTACGAAGATGTATTAAACTATAAATTTTGAGACAACCTACTCCGTGTCTCTAGTTAGTGCCTTTGCCTCAACCCATTTTGTGACATACTCAATATAGAACAAGATGTAGGATCTCTGTCTAGATGAAGGATTGATTGGTCCCACAAAATCTATAGCCCACTTATCAAAAGGTTCTATGACTATCTAGGGCTATAATGGCATCTCATATAATTGCACTGGTTGGCCCATCCTTTGAAAACTATCACATCGCTTCACAAACTTCTTGGCATCCTGGAATATTGTCGACCAGTAGTACCTTATTGAAAGGACTTTATATCCTGTTTGTTTTTCTACGAAGTGTCCTTTGCAAGGTTCCTCATGGAAGGCTTTGAGAATATCAAATACCTCGTCCTCTCTAACACAATGTCTAATTTGGAAATTAGGTCCAGTTTGGTAGAGGTTCCCATCTAGCCAGGTATATGTAGCACTTTTTTGTATGATTTTCCTTTTCTCCTTGGAGGAAATATACTAGGGAAACTTCCCTACAGCAAGATAATTGGCTATATCTGCATATTAAGGTGAGTAAGTAGAAATAGAAAAATGATATTCATCAGGGAAAGAATCTTCAGTAGGAGTGCAACTGTCATCAATAGTTAGCCTAGAAAGAAAGTATTGACTATCAGAAATTGGATAAATAAAATTAACACTCAGGAGTTTTTGTAGTTCTTCTTTCACCACTTCCTTTAGTGCAAGGTTCATCCGATGCTGTGGTTGTCTGACTGGTTTGCAGCCATCCTTCAAATAAATACGGCGAGTGCATAGGATAGGGTGGATCCCTTCCATATCTGTATAATCCCATGCAAATGTTGTTTTATACTTCTGTAACATCTATAACGGCTGCTAGTTCTATTTAGCAGTCAAATTGGGATTAACATTAAAAAAAATTCCAGATTCAATCCCAATTGGACTGCTAGCAATATTCAGAGTGGTTCTCATTTGTTCAAAATCTATATCTTCCACCTCTTCCTCCTCATTTGCATTTTTAATAGAAGCAACAAAAAGTGAATTACTAATAAAACCATTAATAACATCATCTTCTGTCTCATCCTTGAAATAATGGGCTTTCCCCATAGTGACGAGTGGCAGGGAAAGATCTAACTTAGGCTCAAAATCATCCCACCAAGGGTTGTACATATCCATATTTGGTTTTGGGGGATAGAGATTAAGGTTTTGTGTTGCCTGGCCATTTGAGATCACCATGGACCTCGTCCTGCAGCCTATAAATGTGTCTGTAGTGGCCAGCCAAGGTCTCCCTAGGATCAAAGGATGCCCCTCGAAATTGGATTTGGGCTGTAGGATAAGGAAATCATCTGGATATCTCTAGGAAGCTATCGTAATCACTGTATCTTCTAACATCCCCTCGGGTTTAACACAGGACCTGTATGCCAATTCCAACACAGTAGGAGTGTTTTTGAGTCCCTATAGCCCGAGAGCGATAAAGACATCTTTCATCATTACATTAATGGCAACCCCAAGATCAATCAATGTATTGGCTATGGGCTAATCATTAATGTAGATAGTGACCATAGGATTTCCTGGATCATTGTACTTAGTAAGAAGAGGTTGAGCAGACATTAATTCGGATAACTTTCCCATCACATGTGTGGTGGCAGGGTCTTTAGGATTCCTCCTAGGCTTCTTGATGCACAAATCTCTCACTGTCTTGGCATAAATGGATACTTCTTTAGGGGCTTGCAGCAGAGGAATTCGTACATAGAACTTTTGCAACTCCTTTAGAAAATAATATTTAGGATATGAAGCCATCCTAGGTTTAGCCAGTCTCTAAGGGTATGGGGGTTCTTGCATAATAATAGTTGAATTTGTTGTTACATGTGTATCAACCTTCCCCGAATTAGCTTTTACAGATGTAATAGTTCTTCACGAGTCAGCTGTTACAGATGTAACAAATTCCTCTATATCAACTGTTGTAGGCGCACTAGCTGCCTCAGAGCCTCTGGCTTCTCCTTTGGACGATTCACAGTCCTCCTCTATAATGATAGGGAGTGACTAGGCTTAATTACTGTGCCCAATTGCAATTGTATTTCATTAAGTTCCACGGGTGTAATAAGGTAGATCTGGAAGGTTGTAGGAGCCTCTATGCCCTGAGCTGCTTTATTGTTTGGGTTCGGGTTAGGTTGCATAGGTAGTTGGGGTCACATAGGTGGTGGAGGAGTAGGAGCTTGGAAAGGATGTAACTACAGCTATTGCTGCATGGGTGGTGCACACACAATTGAATTCTGGGCATTTCCTCCAATTTTGGTTCCACGGGTATGGTTGGGATTGAGGATATTGAATAGGAGGAGATGGAGACCATTGGTTCTAGGGTGAAGGGACCAATGCTGAAGGATGGGCAGAACATTGCCATGAATATTGTTGGGTATTATATGCAATGTTCCACGAATTGAAAGAGGAAAAGTCTTGAGATATACCTAGAGGTGATAGTTGTCGTGGCCTCCTTAGTGTGACGAAGTAAGAGGACTGCACCTCTTCACTTCATTATCTGATTACTGCTTTTAGTCTAGGAAGCTCCGAACACTTCTGTTATCACCTAGAACTGCAGTCACATGTACATAAATTTTGTCCAAAATTTCATTGTCAAAAAGGGGTGTCAAATGGTTGTTGTCTTATGTTTACTACTTAGGGGTCATGTTTCTAAATGATATTGATGTGAATCATTTTCAAAAACCGTTAGTCATCCTCCATCATGATTGAATAAGACATGTCTTATCGTGTATACGTCACTGGTCCTTTTCGCATTTTCGCAGCGCAGTTTTATTGGTTGATTTTGCAGCGCAATGATGTTTTAGCCTTTTCGCAGCGTGTCAGTATCCAGCCATTTCGCAGCGCATTCTGCTAATTTATAACTATCTGCGCTACGAAATCGCGGATTCGGGGATTTCGCAGTGCAGATTCTTAAAATGTCATGTCTGGGGATGAGTCATTGTGTCCGTCCAGTTATTGTCAGTTGGCGTACCTTCTAAACACTTATGAGCCATCATTCCACCAGTAGGTTCATAGTCACGCACATTAAAATCATTCAAACGGTTTTGTCAAGCATGGTCATGTTATAATGTTTGTTAATCATGCATAAAGTGGTCAGCTTGTATGATAAGTTATTTGAATTGCAAATGAGCCCGAGTTTCTTCTTCAAGAGAGCCTGTTGCAAGCGAGCCTGCGTTCTAAAATTTGAATTTGTCATTTGAGTTGAGGCTGGTGGTGTTTCTCTGTGCGAAAGATTTCAAAGCGTAATGGAGAAGAAGGAGCATCGGTCTGGAAGGTGTCAGAGGGCAAAGCCTGAAGGATTGGATCTTGCATTGAGGGATGAAGGTGTAAGAAAGGCTTTCAAAGATGCTGGTTGCTGGAGTTTCTGTGAAAAACTGAAGGGTGGCCACACTCAGGTAACAAAAGAGTTTGCCTTGAACTTTACAGGTTTAAGTTCTAAAGTGTCTATGTTAGAATTCCAAGTATCTCCACAGGCTATTGCTAATGTAACTGAGATTCCGAGAGGAGGGCAGGAGTGGTTTAAAAACTTCAAATTTGATATGAACCCCTGCAAGGAATTCTTGAAAGAAGCCTATGTGAATGAAGATCTAACCAAGGTTGTGCCTAGAAGCTATGTTAAAGAACACTATGCTATGCTTCTTACCTGTATTCAAAAGTATTTAACCTGTGAGGGCAGATATAACAAAGTCTATTCCTATCATTTTAAGTTGTTGCTGCATTTTACAGGTAAAGCATCTATAGATATCCCATTTTACTTGTTTCGTAGCCTCAGCAAGATGTGTGACAAGGTTCAATTGAGAAAGGAGGATTGTGAAACATCATTATTTCATCATGGTCTAGTCAAACTGTTAGTGTTGGATGCTCTTCAAAAAATTGGTAGGGATTGAAATTCTTTCATCTATATGGCTGGTTTTCAGAGTAGGACAGGCCTCACCCCACAGCCGGTTAAAGAAAGAGAAGAATCAATGGAAGAAACTACAATAGCTGAGCTTAGAAAGGAGGCTAGGGATAAAAAGAAAACCAAATCTCAGATGAACAAGCCAGTAAAGCCCGTGGTTATTAAAGAGCCATCTCAGCCATCATCAAAGGAAAAGGTTAAGCACAAGAAAGATGTACCTGGATCAGCTGGGTCTGAAAGTGTATCAAGAGTTAAAACAAGAGGTCAATTAAGCAAAAAGAAGGGCAAATCAGTAGCTGTTGAGGAAAGTCCAATATCAAAGGCCAGCTTAAGTGATTTACTTGAGGCTATTGAATTTGAGCAGGAAGAACCGGTGCATCTTGAACCCATGCATATTGATTTAACTCAATCATCACCTGAGAGCACTAAGAAGTCAAAAGCTTCGAAGAGACTTAGGTTTGATGAACCTAGTGAGGAGTTTATGTTCAAACCACGAAGGCCAGTTACAAGGAAACAAGTTAGAGAAGCTGAGAAAGTGCATAAAGAAGAGAAAGTTGTAAAGATGCCCAGAACGAAGGTAATTGAAGTATTGACCAAAACAGTGGAGGCAGTCAAGCATAAAGACAAGAACAGAAAGGTTATTATTACCCAAGGAGGAAATGTTATAGCCATAAAGAACAAAGCGGGAGCAGCAAAAGATGAAGTTGCCCAGGTGAAGAATGTTACTAAGGAGCTTGCAGTTAGATATGCCAACTACCGAAGAGCTGTGTTAAAAGGTAGCAAAAACCTAGTGGGTCAGGTAGATTCAATGGATGATGTGTATACATGGACGGTTCCAGCCCTCAAGCAAGCTAAACTCATCAAAAAGATGAACATGAGCTTGAGAGCTGAAAATAAAGCCTTAAAGAAGGAGGTTGCAAATTGTAAGATACAGCTAGGTCAACTAGCTCACTGATTTGAAGAAAAAGGTGACATTCTTAGTTTTGGTCAATTTTGTTTAAGCTCCATTATTTTGAAGTCATATAAGTCTTTGACACCTGTAGAAGAAGTATGAAGAGTCATAAGTTCAAGAAAAAGACGCCTTAGTGCAAATATACTCTGTTTTAGCAAAAACAGCAGTTTCGTAGCGCGCTACGAAACTGCTGTAGGTGCTGTTTTATGATGAAAACAAAGAGTTTAATGATGGGATCAGCACATTTTTGAAGAAAATGCCTAAGGAACATAAGGGAGACCACATAAGACTATTCTAGCTATGCAGAGAATGACAAGTGTGCCTTTTGGAAAAGGTGAAATATTTTTGTCTTTAGTTAAACCTTGATAAAGGTACTTTATTACCGATTATTAGGGTTCTGATAGGGAATGCATACGGAGATTTTGGTTTATACACCTGTTAAGTCAACAAGGCTTCCAGCACATTGGGAAATATGGTGATGCTCGTAATTTTTAAGGAATTAAAGAGCTGGGAACATGTTACTTAATTTGTGAAGAATGATGGGAGACAAGGACCGGGAAAACAGGGGACTTATCTTGAGGATTAATGAACCATCTACGCAGCCAGTATCCAAAGCCAGCTTGTTCATTGCATTCTCCTCCAAGATATCTCGGCCAAAACAGAAAGAAAACAGATGTCAAGAATCAAGAAGGAATCATGCTACGAGGAGGACAGATTTTGAGTTTTGATTAAATTAGGACTCTTTGTAATTACAGTTCAGTACTTATGTATTTAATGAGTTAGTTAAACAGAAGATAGGAGTAGTTAATAGCAACCTTCGAGATCCCCTCATCCTGGAGGAGGAAGCTCAAGGTGGTTAAGAATGTATTCCTATATATAGATCAGACTTGGATGTAATTAGGGTTGGATGTTTTGATAAAAGACAAGACTATTTTGGTTTATGTATAGCAGATTTCAGTAATGCAAATGACTGTTGTTCCTTCTCAGGATTCACAATAGATCTAATGGTTCAAATGTATGATGGTTTATTCTCTTTAGTGTTCTTTTACAGTTTTGTTACTGCATAATCACTCAGAACTCATGTGTAATGCTCTGACTTCCTGTATGCCTTGGCAAACTGTGTTTTATGTAAGTTATGTTTGAACATTAGATGTAAAGTGCCCTGATTTCTATGAAAGGATAGTGTTTCTTGTTTGCTGAGATGTGTGAGACTCCATAAGCCCAATGGGAATCACTTTGATATTTGTCTAGCCAGCTTATTTTTCATGTGTTTTAAGAGTTAGCCATCTTTCCTTGTCATTAGTCAATATTCATAGTCTGTGAGAGAGCCCTCTCTGACTAAGGAGGCTAAGCCTTAGTCTAAAGCCTAGTTTTAAATAGTTACACAGAATCTTGCTGATTGGCAGCCTTCAGTACCTGATTTTGTGATAACATTTTGGTGCGTCTGCCGGGAGCCTGAAGATTACTCATTCCCGTAGTTATAAGATTGAATTTATGAAGGTAGCAGGAGTTCAAAAAGGTTTTCGAGGCTGCATTCTACCTTGGTGACTCCATGAATTTTAAAGTTTGAAAGGTGGCTTCGAGGGGAAGATATACAAGGAGTAATCCTGATCCAAACCCACCTAGTCCTGTGGAGAATTCTAATATCATTTCAAGGAGTAAACAAAGATTTTCTGATATACCAGGTAATTCAAATATTTCAAGATCTTTGTTTCCTGAGTTTGCTAGAAGTCCTGAGGATAAAATTGTTGATGATAAAATCCAAGAATTGTTGTTGAGGTCTGAAAATGAAGAAGAGCTTATTGGTATCATATTAGATTTACAAAAGAAAGGCATTGATACTTCATCTTTAGTGTCACAAAAAGATAAAGAAGAGTTTTGGGAAATTGTTACTTCTGAATTGTTATTAGAGGAAGAGGATTTGAAACAGCTCAAGGAGCTTGACCCTTTTGAAGTTTTGCTTAAATCAAAAACTGGTTTACCTCTCCCAAATTGGAGTTCTTTTGTCAGTGGCTTACAAAGTCCCAATAGCCCTTTCCGTACTCATACTTTATCTTCTGCCTCTGCTAGTCCAAATACTCCTCAGTCAACATCTCATACTAGTTCTGGTCCTCCTAGTCACACAGTACCTGTTATCCCTGCTCCTCCTTTCATTATGGCTGTACCTGCTAGGTATGCTCCCCTAGCTCTCCCTGCTGTTTTGCATGATCTCCTTAGTAAATATGCTGCTAGAATTCCAACATGGGGAGGAGATGAGGACATTACAGCTGAGGAACATGTGGATAGATTCAATGACTTTGTTGATAGGGAAGAAGTGGATGATGAAGATGTAAAGTTAAGACTGTTTGCTCAAACCTTTATTGGGGAAGTCTGGAAATGGTTTAAAGTCCTTGGAGCTGGTAGCATTCATAGTTGGCCTGAGTTTGAAGATCTTTTTCTGAGGAAATGGGGGAATAGGACAAATCCTGTTCAAGCCCTCACTGAATATAACAGTTTAAGAAGAGCTCCAGATGAAACTGTCCAAAATTTTTCTAAGAGGTTTAATAAAATATATAATTCCATTCCTGCACATTTAAAGCCTCCTGGAGCTTTGGCACAGTTAAGGTATGCTGAGTCATTTGATTCAGATTTCTCTCTTTTACTCAGAGAAAGAGAGTCTGCTACTCTTGCTGATATGCAGAATGATGCAGTTAAGGTTGAGGTAAATATGCTAGCTGCTAAGAAGTCAAAGATGGCAAAGGCTAAGATAAAGGAAGAAGAGAAACCTTCTACCTCTGCTCAAGAAGAAAATTTGAAACCATGATGAAAACCATGGAGAAATTGATGGATCAGTTAGCACTTGGGAATACTGCTGCTCCCCAAGCACAACAAGAGCCTAGGTTTAGGAATCCTCAATTTAGAAGGCCTCAAAATCAGCAAAGACCAAGGGACAATAGAAATCAGCAAGCAGATCCTCCAGTGAGACCTCCTTTCCAGCAAAACATGGTGGATGAAGAAGAAGAACCTGAGGTACCTGAGGAGTCTATTCATTGCTTGGGTGAAGAAGACTCAGAAATTTTCTTAACAAAAGAAGAGCATGATGAGTCTAGTTTGGTAAAGGCAGAAGAGGAGCCTTCAGATTTCTTGAAGGGTTATCAGCATGCCATATTTGAAATTCAGAAACAGTACAACCTCAGAAACCGAGATGTCCCTATTACAGCAAATAAAGCACAGCCCAAGAAGAATGTTTCAAAGGCAGTTGAAGATAAGAAGGAAAAGACAAAGCAGACTGATGGTAAAGGTGATTCCTCTGGTGAGAGAAAGGATATTCAAAGCCCTACACCTCCTAAGGAACTTGAAAAGTCTACTTCTTTTTTTAACATAGAAAATGAGATTGCCAAGATTAAAATATCAGTCCCATTTAATGAAATTCTGAAAGTAGACAAATATAGAAGCAAGATTGTGGAAATGCTTAATTCTCCACCAGGAGGGGCTGATATTCTAAGTGTGCAAGAGCATAATCCTATTATCTGTTTAGGACCAAGACTTGAAGATGAACAAAGTGATGAGTTTCCTCCTTTTTATATAAGCATCAATATCCATGATATGACTCTACATAATGCTATGCTGGATTCAGGGGCGTCACATAATCTCATGCCTAAGGTAATTATGGAAAGAATGGGATTAGAAGTAACTAGACCATACAAAGACTTATTTTCTTTTGATTCAAAGAGAGTTCATTGCATTGGGTTGATAAAAGACGTTGTTGTGGCTCTAACATAAATCCCAGCAAAAACAACTGTCATGGACATTGTTGTTGCAGACATTCCACCTAAGTTTGGGATGCTTCTTTCAAGGTCATGGGCTGCAAAGATCAAGGGTACCATGCAAATGGATCTGACATATGCTACTATCCCAGTGTTTGGCGAACAAAGGAGGTTGTATCGTGAAACAAGGATGGCATACATGGTAAGTAGCAAGGACAAGCCTCAGAATTTTCCTATTTACTCATGTGATACAGGTCTAGGGTCAGCTATCTTGTTTCATGAATCAGTGGGTAAAGAATCACAAGATGAGCATGCAGAAAATCAATGTCAGGAGGAACAGCAAAGAGATGAAAGAGATATCAATGGTTGTTGGTCCTTATACTTTGATGGAGCAGCAGGAAAAGATGGTGCAGGAGCTGGAATTTGGATTACTAGTCCAACAAAAGAAAGTAAGTTTCTATCATACAAACTTAACTTTGATTGTACCAATAACATGGCTGAGTACGAGTCTCTGGTGTTAGGCTTAGAAACCTTGATAGAGTTGAAGGCAAAGAACATTGTTGTTTGTGGAGATTCTGAATTAATTATTAAGCAAGTACAGGGTACATATCAAACAAAGGATGTCAGGATGAGAGCCTACAGAAACTTAGTGTTGGAACTGTTGGAAAAGTTTCAATCCTATTCCTTCAGTATTAAAAACAGAGATCAAAATTCTATTGCAGATTCTCTTGCTGTAGCAGCCAGTCTTTTTGTTATTCCCAAACATTCTTCTGATAGCTATGAAGTGAAGGTTCGCCATAGACCACTCATCCCAGATAATATCATAAATTGGCAAGTATTTGAAGATGATCAGCAGGTAAGAAATTTTCTTGAGTTGAAAGAGGAGTTTGAAAATAATCAAATAGATCAGCAGAATATGTTAGCTGAGACAAAGGAAAAGTCTGAAGTGTTGTAGTTGCAAAATAACTTAATCCCTAAAGGCCTCATTCCTCTTGAAAAGTTATTTGATCAGAATGATGTGTTTAAAGTACCAAGGTTGCAAGCTAATGAAGAGGAAATAGAAAGTTGTAATTTAGGTGACTAAGTTGTGCCTAAATTAGTCAAGATTTCAAAGTTCTTATCAGCTGATATGAAGGTCAAATATGTTGAAATGATGAAGAAGTTTATTGATGTTTTTGCATGGAGCTATGCTGATTTGAAGCAGTATGATTCTTCAATCATACAACACACCATCCCAATTAAGCCAAATGAGAAGCCTTTTAAGCAGAAATTAAGGAGAATTAATCCCCTTCTGATGCCACTGATTGAAAAGGAGGTGAAAAAGCTTTTTGATGCAAAGATTATTGTTCCAATCAGATTCTCAAATTGGCTTGCTAACTTGGTACCTGTCAGGAAAAAGAATGGGGAGATTAGAATTTGCATAGATTTCAGGAACTTAAACAAGGCTTCACTGAAAGATAATTACCCTCTTCCTAAAATGGATCTTATTTTGCAAAATATTGTTGGTTCCCAAAGAATGTCTATGCTGGATGGTTTCTCAGGGTATAATCAGATCCTTGTTCATCCACAGGATCAGGAGAAGACAACTTTCACTACACCATGGGGCACATTTATGTATGCAAAGATGCCCTTTGGTCTCATGAATGCAGGGGCGACCTTCCAGAGGGCTATGGACATTGCTTTTGCTGAAGAAAAGGATAAATCAGTGGTGGTATATCTTGATGATATCACAGTATTTTCAAAGAGGGAAGAATACCACTTAAAGCACCTAGAAAGGATTTTGTTAAAGTGTAGGAGGTTTGGTATTTCCTTAAACCCAACCAAAAGTATCTTTGCTTTAACCTCTGGTAAGTTGCTTGGGCATATTATTTCTGAGGAGGGTATTAAGATTGATTCTAATAGAGTCAGTGCTATTCAAAGGCTGGATTTGCCAAGAAGCAAGAAAGAAGTTCAATCTTTTCTTGGAAAGGTTAATTTTGTTAGAGATTCATTCCTAACTTTGCTAAAGTGGTCAAACATATAACCAAGATGTTAAGGAAAGGAACAAATTTCAAGTGGACAGCTGAAGCAAAGAAATCATTTGAAGAAATTAAAAAGGCCCTCACTCAAGCGCCAGTCCTCATCAGCCTGGATTTTACCAAGGAGTTCCTGATATTCACATTTGCTTCTGAAGATACAATTGCTGGAGTTTTGCTGCAGAAAGGAAATCAAGGTACTGAACAACCCATTTCTTTTTTTAGTAAGACATTGGCTAATGCTGAGTTGAAATATAACATTTTAGAAAAGCAAGC
This sequence comes from Pinus tabuliformis, assembly GCA_031772625.1. Taxonomy (NCBI): domain Eukaryota; kingdom Viridiplantae; phylum Streptophyta; class Pinopsida; order Pinales; family Pinaceae; genus Pinus; species Pinus tabuliformis. The sequence goes on from CM062820.1 coordinate 1,675,247,954, forward strand.
ATATGCATTGGTGAAGGCAATTAAGGATTTCAGAATTTATGTGTTGCACTCTCATATTGTTGCATACGTGCCAAGTGTTGTTATAAAAGATATTCTTACACAAGCAGACCCGAATGGAAAAAGAGGAAAGTGGATAGCCAAGTTGTTAGAATATGACATTGAGATCAGGCCCACCAAGTTGGTGAAGGGTCAAGGCTTGGCAAAGTTGTTAACTTAGTCAAATCTGGACTGCATTGGTATCAATTTTAGCACAGAAATATCAGAAATTTCTGAGAATGAGGAAGAGTTGGTCCAAATCAATGAAAAAATTTTGACATCAGAATGGTATAGGGATGTGGCATTTGTATTGCAGCACAATAGAGCCCCTGATAACCTTTCCAAATCTAAAGCTCGGTTCACTAAACTAAAATCTCTTAGATATTTTGTGTATGAGCAGAATTTATTTTGGAAGGATGCAGGGTGGATTTTATTAAATTGTCTCATTGAAGAAGAGGCTGATAAGGTAATTGATGAATTTCACAAGGGAGATTGTGGAGGCCATCACTATTGGAAAGCCACTGCAAATAAAGTTTTGAGAGCTGGATATTTTTGGCCGACTATGTTCAGAGACATTTATAAAAAGATAGCAGCATGCCATGAATGTCAAGTATTTGAAGGAAGGAAAAAGCTCATGCCTTTGCCATTGGTTCCTATTTATGTTGAAGCACCCTTCCAGCAGTGGGGATTAGATTTTATAGGGGAAATCCATCCTCCATCAGGACAGCATCGCTGGATCCTCACAGCCACTGATTATTTTACAAAGTGGATAGAGGTGATACCTACCAGACAGGCCAATGACTTAGTGATAATATCCTTTCTGGAAAATAATATTTTATCAAGGTTTGGTTGTCCAATCAAGATTATCATAGACAATGCCCAGGCTTTTAATTCTAAAAGAATGATAAATTTTTGTCATCAATACCACATTTCCCTGGGTCATTCCACTACTTATTATCCACAGGGGAATGGCTTGGCTGAAAGTTCAAACAAGAGTCTTGTGAGGATTATCAAGAAGCTGCTGCAGGATAATAAAAAGGCTTGGCATTTGAAACTGAAGTATGCCTTGTGGGCTGACCGAATTTGCACGAAGAGGTCCATTGGAACATCTCGTTATGAACTTGTGTATGGAGCAGAGGAAATTTTCCCAACATCTCTTGGGGTACCAGTTATGAAGCTAATTCAGGGATTAGAAGAGGAACCAAATGCCATACAACGAAGAATTAATCAGTTGATAGCTTTGCAGGAGAAAAGGAATGAGGTGTTTGAAGATCATCAACAAAACCAGAATAGAGTCAAGAGAGCATTTGACAAGAAGATCAAAGAGGTCACATTTCAAATTAATGATAAAGTCCTAAAATGGGAAGCCAGAATTGAAGAGAAAGGTAAACATGGCAAATTTGAAAATTTGTGGAAAGGGCCATATCAAATTTCTGCTTTCCATGGAAACAACACCTACATTCTGCAGGAAGTTGATGGAACACCATATGCTGGAGGACCTGTTAATGGCAGGTTCTTAAAGCATTACAATCAGTAAATTTCTGCCAAGTATCTCATGAACATTGTATATAACCGTTTTTGAATTTTCCTATTGAAAGTAAATGACAAGCTGAACAGAAAAGCTTTAGCCCGAGGAGAAGGCCCACAAAGCTCGAAAGGGATGCTTGTCAGTTGTGTGTTTTTTTTAAAAAAATGGACAAGACACTGGTTCTATGAGTTCTTAGTGTACTACAGGAGCACACTATCCCAAGTGGAGCCACTGTTATCACCTAGAACTGCAGTCACATGTACATAAATTTTGTCCAAAATTTCATTGTCAAAAAGGGGTGTCAAATCGTTGTTGTCTTATGTTTACTACTTAGGGGTCATGTTTCTAAATGATATTGATGTGAATCATTTTCAAAAACCGTTAGTCATCCTCCATCATGATTGAATAAGACATGTCTTATCGTGTATACGTCACAGGTCCTTTTCGCATTTTCGCAGCGCAGTTTTATTGGTTGATTTTGCAGCGCAATGATGTTTTAGCCTTTTCGCAGCGTGTCAGTATCCAGCCATTTCGCAGCGCATTCTGCTAATTTATAACTATCTGCGCTTCGAAATCGCGGATTCGGGGATTTTGCAGCGCAGATTCTTAAAATGTCATGTCTGGGGATGAGTCATTGTGTCTGTCCAGTTATTGTCAGTTGGCTTACCTTCTAAACACTTATGAGCCATCATTCCACCAGTAGGTTCATAGTCACGCACATTAAAATCATTCAAACGGTTTTGTCATGCATGGTCGTGTTATAATGTTTGTTAATAATGCATAAAGTGGTCAGCTTGTATGATAAGTTATTTGAATTGCAAATGAGCCCGAGTTTCTTCTTCAAGAGAGCCTGTTGCAAGCGAGCCTGCGTTCTAAAATTTGAATTTGTCATTTGAGTTGAGGCTGGTGGTGTTTCTCTGTGCGAAAGATTTCAAAGCGTAATGGAGAAGAAGGAGCATCGGTCTGGAAGGTGTCAGAGGGCAGAGCCTGAAGGATTGGATCTTGCATTGAGGGATGAAGGTGTGTAAGATGCTGGTTGCAGGAGTTTCTGTGAAAAACTGAAGGGTGGCCACACTCAGGTAACAAAAGAGTTTGCCTTGAACTTTACAGGTTTAAGTTCTAAAGTGTCTATGTTAGAATTCCAAGTATCTCCAGAGGCTATTGCTAATGTAACTGAGATTCCGAGAGGAGGGCAGGAGTGGTTTAAAAACTTCAAATTTGATATGAACCCCTGCAAGGAATTCTTGAAAGAAGCCTATGTGAATGAAGATCTAACCAAGGCTGTGCCTAGAAGCTATGTTAAAGAACACTATGCTATGCTTCTTACCTGTATTCAAAAGTATTTAACCTGTGAGGGCAGATATAACAAAGTCTATTCCTATCATTTTAAGTTGTTGCTGCATTTTACGGGTAAAGCATCTATAGATATCCCATTTTACTTGTTTCGTAGCCTCAGCAAGATGTGTGACAAGGTTCAATTGAGAAAGGAGGATTGTGAAACATCATTATTTCATCATGGTCTAGTCAAACTGTTAGTGCTGGATGCTCTTCAAAAAATTGGTAGGGATTGGAATTCTTTCATCTATATGGCTGGTTTCCAGAGTAGGACAGGCCTCACCCCACATCCAGTTAAAGAAAGAGAAGAATCAATGGAAGAACCTACAATAGCTGAGCTTAGAAAGGAGGCTAGGGATAAAAAGAAAACCAAATCTCAGATGAACAAGCCAGTAAAGCCCGTGGTTATTAAAGAGCCATCTCAGCCATCATCAAAGGAAAAGGTTAAGCACAAGAAAGATGTACCTGGATCAGCTGGGTCTGAAAGTGTATCAAGAGTTAAAACAAGAGGTCAATTAAGCAAAAAGAAGGGAAAATCAGTAGCTGTTGAGGAAAGTCCAATATCAAAGGCTAGCTTAAGTGATTTACTTGAGGCTATTGAATTTGAGCAGGAAGAACCGGTGCATCTTGAACCCATGCATATTGATTTAACTCAATCATCACCTGAGAGCACTAAGAAGTCGAAGAGACTTAGGTTTGATGAACCTAGTGAGGAGTTTATGTTCAAACCACGAAGGCCAGTTACAAGGAAACAAGTTAGAGAAGCTGCGAAAGTGCATAAAGAAGAGAAAGTTGTAAAGATGCCCAGAACGGAGGTAATTGAAGTATTGACCAAAACAGTGGAGGCAGTCAAGCATAAAGACAAGAACAGAAAGGTTATTATTACCCAAGGAGGAAATGTTATAGCCATAAAGAACCAAGCGGGAGCAGCAAAAGATGAAGTTTCCCAGGTGAAGAATGTTACTAAGGAGCTTGCAGTTAGATATGCCAACTACTGAAGAGCTGTGTTAAAAGGTAGCAAAAACCTAGTGGGTCAGGTAGATTCAGTGGCTGATGTGTATACATGGATGGTTCCAGCCCTCAAGCAAGCTAAACTCATCAAAAAGATGAACATGAGCTTGAGAGCTGAAAATAAAGCCTTAAAGAAGGAGGTTGCAAATTTGAAGATACAGCTAGGTCAACTAGCTCACTGATTTGAAGAAAAAGGTGACATTCTTAGTTTTGGTCAATTTTGTTTAAGCTCCATTATTTTGAAGTCATATAAGTCTTTGACACCTGTAGAAGAAGTCTGAAGAGTCATAAGTTCAAGCAAAAGACGCCTTAGTGCAAATATACTCTGTTTTAGCAAAAACAACAGTTTCGTACCGCGCTACGAAACTGTTGTAGGTGTTGTTTTATGATGAAAACAAAGAGTTTAATGATGGGATCAGCACATTTTTGAAGAAAATGCCTAAGGAACATAAGGGAGACCACATAAGACTATTCTAGCTATGCAGAGAATGACAAGTGTGCCTTTTGGAAAAGGTGAAATATTTTTGTCTTTAGTTAAACCTTGATAAAGGTACTTTATTACCGATTATTAGGGTTCTGATAGGGAATGCATACGGAGATTTTGGTTTATACACCTATTAAGTCAACAAGGCTTCCAGCACATTGGGAAATATGGTGATGCTCATAATTTTTAAGGAATTAAAGAGCTGGGAACATGTTACTTAATTTGTGAAGAATGATGGGAGACAAGGACCGGGAAAACAGGGGACTTATCTTGAGGATTAATGAACCATCTACGCAGCCAGTATCCAAAGCCAGCTTGTTCATTGCATTCTCCTCCAAGATATCTTGGCCAAAACAGAAAGAAAAAAGATGTCAAGAATCAAGAAGGAATCATGCTACGAGGAGGACAAATTTTGAGTTTTGATTAAATTAGGACTCTTTGTAATTACAGTTCAGTACTTATGTATTTAATGAGTTAGTTAAACAGAAGATAGGAGTAGTTAATAGCAACCTTCGAGCTCCCCTCATCCTGGAGGAGGAAGCTCAAGGTGGTTAAGAATGTATTCCTATATATAGATCAGACTTGGATGTAATTAGGGTTGGATGTTTTGATAAAAGACAAGACTATTTTGGTTTATGTATAGCAGATTTCAGTAATGCAAATGACTGTTGTTTCTTCTCAGGATTCACAATAGATCTAATGGTTCAAATGTATGATGGTTTATTCTCTTTAGTGTTCTTTTACAGTTTTGTTACTGCATAATCACTCAGAACTCATGTGTCATGCTCTGACTTCCTGTATGCCTTGGCAAACTGTGTTTTATGTAAGTTATGTTTGAACATTAGATGTAAAGTGCCCTGATTTCTATGAAAGGATAGTGTTTCTTGTTTGCTGAGATGTGTGAGACTCCATAAGCCCAATGGGAATCACTTTGATATTTGTCTAGCCAGCTTATTTTTCATGTGTTTTAAGAGTTAGCCATCTTTCCTTGTCATTAGTCAATATTCATAGTCTGTGAGAGAGCCCTCTCTGACTAAGGAGGCTAAGCCTTAGTCTGAAGCCTGGTTTGAAATAGTTACACAGAATCTTGCTGATTGGCAGCCTTCAGTACCTGATTTTGTGATAACAACTTCTTTGTCAAATGCTGCAGCTCCCAGATATTACACAGGCTGATGCTATTCAATTCGCATTCCCTATAAGGATGTTTTTTCCGACAAGTCGGAACATGACTAGGGGTGTATCAGCTTCTGCTTGTGTCTTTTTTATATGTGCTATTGTTATATGGGCCAATAGAGTACTAAGGATAGTGGTCTTGAAAATTTTGAACAAATTTCCGATCTCTGCTCTAGTTACTCCTACACCTGCAGATTTTTGTATGCGAACATATGCATCCTAAATTGTACTTCATTCTTTATATGATCCTTGAGAGCATCGTAGGAAGATCTTTACAATTTCAGCGAATGGCTCTTATGATATATCCCCTTTTCCTAATAGGTTCAAGGTGTCAAGGCAGTCATCCCTCATTCCTCTGATGAATATAATCTTCAAGATTTCCGGGTCTAAATTCCTATGTTTCGACCTCTGGAGATTGTAGTGGAACCATTCCATATAATCTTCCAAGATTTCTTCCTCCTTCTGTGTCATTCTAAATATCTCTTCCCTTAAGTCCCTGGTCCTACAATAGTCCTGGTACTTTGACAAGAACATCCCCTTCATAACATTCCACGTTGAAATGGAAGCGGGGCCTAATCCCATGAACCATCTCAAGGCTACTCCTTTTAAGGTAACAGGTGTTGGGCCGCTAATTTGTCATTATTATTATAACTTTTTAACGTCTATTTCATCCATTTCTACCATTCTTTATCACGTCATTGATCATAATTTATCATATAATTCCATTTTATAATTATTTATGCTCTCATGGATAAATATTATTTCTTCTCCTTTATTTTTAATAAATTAATGATTATTATGCATGATTTTACCAATGATGTCTTAATGAATTTGTTGAAACATCACTCAAAATTTTAGCCTCCAAGATCTTTTCCAGATTGCAAATTTGATCTCCTACTCATTATTAAATATTCCAACTTAGAAATTCGTTGGAATAAGAAGTGATAGTTTTTCATTGAACGTTTTGGGCAAATGAAGAAGAATATAGAAAATCTGAAACATGGGTTTTGTCCAGAATGGACCGAATTAGTTTTCTGAGGACCAGTTTTCCAAAATTCGGTTTTTGTTAAGAGAAACAGAAGGTTCTCCGAAGATGATTTTCTTAGATGATTTTCCAAATAATTTTAGTTGTAATACCAAATTCGACCTGCTCCTATTGATTGTTGATGGAGAGATATTTCAGATATGATCTTGTTGATCAATTTGTTTGGAACAATCCAATTTTTTAATGGGAATCATTTTGTAATCAAATTTGTTTTAACTTCTCTTTGCTCTCTATGTATTTAAATGAAAAGAGAGATCAAAGAGAGAAGGGGGATAATGGGGGATAATAGGATAGGATGGGAAGAGGAGATATAATGGAGAGATTTAACTTTTTGCTTGGGACCTTAATTTTAATTTCAATATACAAAATGTTATTCTGAAGGACACATCATGCTGTAAATGAAATTTGGATTTGATGAATAATATATAGTTTGCGTTGTTTCTTATTCGAATATTCTGAAGTAGCTAAGCAGTATTCGCTGGTGGCTAGGGCCTAGTCTCCGGCGAATCTTACTACTTTTCCTTGTTATAATTTTTCCATTTCCTATGAGTTTATTCTATTTTATAGCTTTGTAGTTGGTTTACTTTCCTTAATTCTGATTTCATATACTCATTTCAATAATTCGCAACTCTGTTAATTGATTTCATTTATGCATACCGTGGATTGAATTAGTGATCAGTTAAGGAATTGTTTTTCGTTAATTAAGATAGAGTGTGATTAGTATAGATCCAGCTGAAAGAGCTCAGTTACTGCTACAGTTCTCTCAGTTGATGTTATTCCCATTCGAATTTCTTGATTAATGTAGATCCAGCTGAAAGAGCTCAGTTACTGCTACAGTGCTCTCGATTGATGTTATTCCCATTTGAATTGCTTGATTAAGATTGGATTATGGTTTTGCTTGAGATTAAGTCATGATGCTTAGATGTATTATTTCCTTTAAAAGTTACAGCTTGAGATTTATGATTGTATCAGTTTACTCTTGTATTCAATTTAATAGATCATCTTAAATCATTACTCTCCAAATTTATAGCTTGCACATATTGTGTACACTCTTGAAACAAAAAGACTTACCGATGTTGATAATTAATGTGAGGCAATTTGGATTTTTGAAAGACACCTTTTAGCACCCAACATTTTGGCGCTGTTTCCGGGGAGAGTGTTGTTATTTCGTAGAAGTGATGTATGTTTGATATTTTTTGCTGGGAAAGAATTTGGTATTAAAAATGGAAAGTAAGAACCTACATACGAGTAAGAAAAGTGCTTGCTCCCTTGCCCGCTTTTCAGTGCAATTATGTAGGAATTGAAGTAGAAATATAATTTTTATATTTGTTTGTTGCGAAAGAACTGGGTATTAAAAACGGAAGGTAAGAACCTGCGTACGAGTAAGTAAAGTGCTTGCTACTGTGCCCGTGTTATAGACTTATTTGGGCACTGCAACCCCAATCACATATGTCCATAAACCAAGGGCTTCTAAACCCCTAAAAGTGTTGTTTCATACCCTAAAGGAACAAGGTCAGCTGATTACATCATCTCCTAGAAGTTCTCCATGAAAAACTACTTAGAACTGGTCAAAACAGGACCATACAGACTACTCCATGCATAGGGTGCGATGCATCTCACCTATTACACATGGGGGGTGCGATGCATACTAGAAATCCCTTTTGTAGGGTGCAATGATCAAGAGCAGACAAATGGCAGAAGAAGTGTGCTAGGTGGAAACCCAGAGAATCTTCTAGAAAATGCTCATATGACACTTGCCTCTCTGAATTCACCTAGGGATGAATAAGAGATTTGAAATCTCCAAGTTGAACCAAGAACTATCAGTGAAATGACACTAATCAAAATCCCAGAAGCTGACTCACTCTCCCGAAAACATATATATATGGATCCCTCATCCAAGAGATCCAGAGGTTGGAATTTTGTAATTTGCAAGGAAGTGTTGTTGGTTTCTCTTTGAAGACATTGTTGGGTGATCTTTCTTTTTATGAGGTGAAGGGGGCTTTCATGCTGGGAGGATGATGCTGGATCAGATAGCCTAGTTGTAATCCTCCCTTCTACTACTTCTATCAATAAAGCTATTTGAGTTTTCCTCCATATGCTTGTATATCTCTGAATCTTGTTTATGTATGCATTTATATAGTTAATGTACATTTAATCCTACATTATTTATGGTTATAGATCTCTATTCTTTGATGGTATTCTGCTGCCTTGGCTCTACATGTGTTCTCTAAAGTGGGACAAGTGAGAAAGGAGTGGCGAAAGCTCTATCAAAGGAGAGAGGAAAAAAGCAAGGAGACTAGCAAAAGTTTGAGGTTGGTGCTCTCTACTTCTCTCTCATCCATCTCTCATAAAGGAAAACACAGGTAACTTTAATCTATTTGTTTCTAAGATAGCTACCCATCTTAGTGGGACTAGAAGCTCTAAATGGACACTAGTTTTCCCGATAACAAAATCACGACTCCACTGGGAGTGAATAGTTTGTTTGTTTTGTTACTGTTGTTTGCTTTATAAACCACAGACGGGGCTTGAAGTGAAGCCAGCCAGCCTTCGAACTGATTTTGCTATGCAACTGCAAAGTAGATCAACGTTGCTTCTGTCAATCTCTGGGTTGGTTTATGAACTGAACATCTAGCTTGCAAACATCCTAAGTGCCATGTTGGTAGCTCAAATAACCTCATTAGGTCAGCCCTTATACTTTGTGTTTACTGAAAATCATTAGCTCAGCCTAAATCCCTGAACTTAGCTGCAAATTATGAGTAAAAACCAAGCTCAACTTTATTTAGTAGTTTTGTTGTCTATGATCAGTATATCTCTGTTGAAACCATCTTCCTTTGCATTATTCAGCCTCCATCAAAAGGAATTGTGAATGTTTTTTAATGTATTTTTCATCATTTACAGTTCTCTTTTACAAACAGTAGCTTAATCAAACTGTCATCTTCTGATTTGAAAGTGTTGCAAGTGTCGTTTTCAGTCAAAGAAAAGATTCTTCCTCTTTTTGATAGTCAATTACACTTTTGCCATTGTATTTGATTTCAATCATTAGTATTTCAAGTGTCGAAAGTAACTTTGAATTCGAAATCACAAAGTGTCATCTTGGATTTACTTTCGTTTTATGAAAAGAAAATTGTTAGTATTGTCGCTTTGAAAGAAGAATAGTTTAGATCTATACTTAGCATTCTTTTTGTCATTCATACATTAATAAAGTGGAAAACAAGTACATGCATGTGTGTTTGCATTAAGACTGCATGCTAAAGTTGATTTAGGAAAAGTGCATCTAGTGTGTGCTCTCTACTCTATGTTGAAAGAATTTCATTTATATTTCCTTAGTAGCTAGGATTTTCATTGCAAAAAGAAAATAAATGACTGTTTATCATCTTAGATTGCATATTTGGGAATTGTATATCTACATCACGCGGTGAACCTTAAAGGAAAACTTCTTAAGAAAGGTCAACTGTAAAATAAACTTCAATGAACATAAAAATGCTTTGGAACCTAACGCACAACATTTAGAAGTCTAGGTTAGAGACGTATTCCAATGTCGTAAAGCCTGGTAACTACCGCTTTCATCGTAGGTTGGGTGATTCCTCCTCTTTGAGATGATGTTGGGTCCATATAATACTAGTGATTACCCCATTACTATTGTAGTTATACCTCTTACTAATATTGTTGTGCCCCTATTGCCCCCATATTGTTATTATTGTGCCCCATAGAATCCCTCTATTGTTATTTTTGTGGCTTTATATTATTATTGTTAGGTCAGCTGGATTATATTATGAATCCTTAGACTCCTATATATAGAAAGGAGGTTTTTTCATTTGAATCATCCAAGAATTTTTCATTTATGTAATGTAAAGGAAGTTTCCCCCTCGAAGAGGCTGAATTCTAAGCCGTTGATCTATCTTTTCTATCTTTTCTTGAGCTGGTTTCATAACATTTGGTATCAAAGCTTTGGATTCTATGGTTTCGCTACTCCAAACCGGTCATTGTGGAATTTTCACTATAACTTGTTTTCTGCAATGTTTCAGAAGTTGCAAAAAAAACACATTTGAGAAGAAATCTCTCTGAACCTCGAATCCAAATTTCAGAGCTTTTCGCGCTATATTTGCGGAGATATGATCTGAGGAAGTTGGTCTTTTTGCAAACTCCTGAATTACATTCCAAACAGGTGACCTGGGGAAAATCGTCATAAATTTCTCTCTAGGGAGCGGATTGAAATTTCGTAAGAAGGTATAGAAAGAGGACAGACTGCAGTTTCTTGAATGCATTTTTCAGATCCAAAGATCGAAACAGGGACTTGTGGCACATCGTACAAGTTCGCTCTACTGAACTAGTCTATAATCAAGTCATTATGGGAGATTTCACATAACTCTTCCTTGGAGAATCCAATTTGGGTCAGAATTGTGGCATTGGAAATAGGACACAGAGAGCTACTACATATCAAAAATTTAGAACTAGATGATTGGAAAGTACAAAGATACATCAGAGGCAATATCGAGCTACTACAAAGTGAAAAAAGGTGTGTAGATTTTTTTTTAATTTTTGCTTAAGCTTGGTTTGAAAATTTATTTTGAAGGAATTCAAAGGGCATAGTAGAGCATTATTATCGGTAACTGATGCCCCGAGGAAAGAAAATGCAAACACCTAGTAAGGAACCTGAAAGCTCTAGCATGACTCATGAAGAAGAGGAAGAAATGCTACATGATATATCAAAATTACAAGAACAAGTGCAACAAATGTCACACTCACAAAAGTTAACAGAAGCTAAGATAAATGGCGCGGAAGCTAAGATGAATGGAATGGAAGCTAATATGGACAATTTGAAGATAGATTTGAACACAAATTTGAAGACAGGCATGGCAGATTTGAAGACATATTTGACAAATTTTCTACAAGAAATACTTACTAATGGTGAAAAGGTAGTAAAGGAAACTCATGATGAGAACAAAAAAATGTTAATCATGATTCCATAGACGCTAATGTTGGATCGAAGACTCACCATATTCCAAAAATCTATATGAGGAAGTTTGATGGCAAGGATCCCACCACATGTATATTACAGATGGAGCAATTCTTCGATCTCAATAATGTGCAAAACATACAAAAGGTACGTATGGCGACTTTATATTTGGAACCAAATCAGTTTGTATGGTATCAATGGCTTTGCTCTCGTAAACAATTTATCGCTTGGGCAATTTTTACGGAAGAATTGGTAGCACATTATGAGGATACAAAAAGCAACACTTTTTTTTAGGCAATTAATAAGTCTCAAACAAAAGGGTTCAATAATAGAGCACATTGAGGAGTTCCAAAAATTGAACATAAGGGTAAAAGATATTCCAGAGGAGCATAGGATTGATGTGTTCATAGGGTCTTTAAAGGATAATATCCAACATGATGTTTGCCTTTGGGAACCTGATTCACTAGAGAAGGCATTCAGGTTAGCAAGAAAAATGGAAAGCAAAATTATGGCAACCAGGAAGCATACCACTCACAACTATAAAGACGCAAGTGTTGTTTCCCCTAGTCTTCCACAACCTATAAGGTTGACACCACAAAAATTGGAAGAAAAAAGAGCAAAAGGGCTTTGTTACAGTTGTGATAGCAAATACACTAAAGGTCATAAGTGTGCTGAGAAGAAATTATTCTACATAGATTGTGAAGAGGAAGAAGAAAAGGAGCAAGGAAGGTCAAAAGAAGAGGATATACTCTAGGAACAAAGCCTAGATGAAGAAAAAATAAATCCGACCATATCTTGTAATGCATTGGCGGGAATTACCACTCCTCAAACCATCAAAATAAAAGGACAAATTAAGAAGAAAAAGGTAATAGTGTTGATTGATTCAAGAAGCACCCACAATTTTGTTCATTGTAAGGTTGCAAAAGAATTGAATTGCTTCTTATATCCAGCACCAGAGTGTCAAGTGATGATTGCAAATGGAAGAACAATAAATTCCTCTGGAAAGTGCCATAATATCAAGCTATCCATGGGGGAATATGTATTGACTAGCCCAATGCTTTCCATTCCAATGGGAGGTGCTGATGTTGTACTAGGAGTCCAATGGCTACAATCCTTGGGTACAATAGCTTTTAATTTTCAAGAACGTTTCATCAAATTTTCTAGGGAAGGAAAGGAATTTGAATTAAGGGGTATTGCAGGGAAACCAGGAAAGATAATCAACTCTAATGGTATGACAAAGCTTCTAAAAAAGGAGCAAAGAGGTGTAATTTCACAATTATGCTCGCTAGATGTTTCCACATCGGAATCATCTATTTCTCTAGATCTCCAAAATTTCCTGGACAAGCATTCCAAAGTATTTGAGACTCCCAAAGGTCTCCCACCTATGTGTGATCCTGATCATGCTATTCATCTGATTCCAGGAAGTGTTCCTCCAAACATCAGGCCGTATAGATATCCCTATGTCCAAAAGAGTGAAATTGAACGTATGGTTGTAGAAATGCTAGAGGCTGGTATAATTCAACCGAGTCAAAGTTCTTTCTCTACTACAATAGTATTGGTGCACAAGAAGGATGGATCATGGTGCATGTGTCCGAATTATAGGGAGTTCAACAAGCTCACTATTAAAGATAAGTTCCCAATTCCTGTCATTGATGAATTACTGGATGAATTGCATGGATCAATTTACTTCACCAAGTTGGATCTTCGTTCAGGATATCATCAAATTAGAATGAAGACTAAAGACATTCCAAAAATAGCATTTAGAACTCATGAGGGTCATTATGAATTTTTGGTCATGCCTTTTGGCCTTACCAATGCACCTTCAACATTTCAAGGTTTGATGAATTCAATTTTCAAACCATTCCTTAGAAAATTTGTGTTAGTATTTTTTGATGATATACTAATCTACAACAAGTCTTGTAAGGATCATGTTGAACATGTTGACAGGGTGCTACAACTATTGGAGGATAAACAATTATATGCAAAAAGATCCAAATGTTTCTTTGGAGTCCAGGAGGTGGAATATTATTTGGGTCATATTGTATCTCATGAAGGAGTTAAGGTAGACCCTAGCAAAATTAAAGCCATTAAGTAATGGAAAATCCCCACATCCATAAAGCATCTGCGAGGATTTCTCGGGTTGACAGGGTATTATCACAAGTTTGTTAAGAATTATGGGAGAATAGCAGCACCTCTAACAACATTATTGAAGAAAGATGCATTTTCATGGACTCCGGAAGCAACAAAGGCCTTTGAACATCTTAAAGAGGCAATGTTCCAAGCACCAGTCTTAGCTACACCGGACTTCACAAAAACCTTTATTGTGGAATGTGATGCTTCAGGAAATGGAATTGGTGTTGTTCTAATGCAAGATGAAAGACCCATTGCTTTTGAAATTCGTCCAATCAAGGGAAAGTTTTTAAGCAAAGCTATTTATGAGATGGAAATGTTGGCAATACTCCATGCACTTAAGAAATGGCGACCCTACCTAATGGGAAGACACTTCAAGGTAAAAACGGATCATGATAGCCTTAAATACTTTTTAGAACAAAGATTATCCTCTGAAGAGCAACAAAAGTGGGTAACAAAGATGTTGGGTTATGACTTTGAAATCATCTACAAAAAAGGGAAGAAAAATGTGGTGGCAGATGCACTCTCAAGAAAGGATGAGGATGTGGAAGCATTGTTGTGCGCCATTTCTATTATCCAACCAGATTGGATAAACGAAGCAAGGGAGGAATGGAAGAATGACGAAGAAGTGTGGGCACTTATTCGAAAGTTACAACAAGATTCCAGTACGTCTGATACATTTAGCTGGAAAAATGATTCGTTATGGTACAAAGATCGCTTATACCTCTGTAAGAATTCCGAGCTAAAACAAAAGATTCTTATGGAATCGCACACTTCCCCCTTAGGAGGGCACTCAGGATTTTTAAAAACTTACCACAGGGTTAAGAAGGAATTTTTTTGGGATGGCCTTAAATCAGATATTCAAAAGTTTATGGGGGAATGTTTGGTTTTCCAGCAAAATAAAGTTGAAACAATTAAGACACCGGGTCTATTACAACCTTTATCCATTCCAAGCCAACGTTGGGAGGAGGTTTCAATGGATTTTATCACAGGTTTACCCAAGTTTGAGGGAAAGAGTGTCATCATGGTGGTAGTTGACAGACTTACCAAGTATGCACACTTTTGTGCATTATCACATCCATTTAAAGCCAGTACAATTTCTACTGCATTTATGGAAACAATTCTAAAGCTACATGGAAACCCAAAGATTATTGTAAGTGACAGAGATCCCATTTTCACTGGAAATTTTTGGACAGAATTATTTTCTTGTCTTGGTACTCAGTTAGCTCATAGCTCATCTTATCATCCTCAATCTGATGGGCAAATTGAGATAGTAAACAAATGTTTGGAAGGATATCTTCGTTGCTTTGTATCTGATAAATAGATGCAATGGGTCAAATGGTTGCCTTTGGCTGAATGGTGGTATAACACTTCCTTCCATACAGCAACAAAAGTGACCACATTTATGGCACTTTATGGGTATCAACCACCATCCATCACATCATATTTAAGAGAAAATTCTAAGGTTCAGACAATGGAACATCACATCGAACATCAACAACAAGTCCTCCAACTCTTAAAGGATAACCTCGTGTTGGCACAGAATATAATGAAACAACAGGCAGATCAACATCGCAGTGAAAGAAGTTTTGATGTAGGTGATTGGGTATTCCTACGGCTACAACCATATAAGCAAATGTCCCTCAAGTAAGCTAAGAAGGATAATAAATTATCACCAAAGTATTATGGTCCATACAAGGTGTTAAAAAGATTGGTACTATGGCATATTGGAGCTTCCTGCAGCTTCTCGATTGCACCCAGTTTTCCATGTTTCATGTTTAAAGAAGGTTATAGGCGACAAGCTCCTAGTTCAAACAATATTGCCAGAACTTGACGAGGAAGGAAAAATTATATTGGAACCGGAAGCAGTCACAGAAACAAGAACTCGACAGCTACGAAATCAATCAATTTCAGAGTATCTTATCAAGTGGAAGAACTTATCCGTTGAAGATTCCACATGGGAGGATGAGAATTTTATACAGAAGTATCCAGAACTAGTCAAGCGTTGAGGACAACACTTTTTTGAAGGAGAGGGGCATGTTGGGTCCCTATAATACTAGTGATTACCCCATTAATATTGTAGTTATACCCCTTATTAATATTTTTGTGCCCCTATTGCCCCCATATTGTTATTATTGTGCCCTATAGAATCCCTCTATTGTTATTTTTGTGGCTTTATATTATTATTGTTAGGTCGGCTGGATTATATTGTGACTCCTTGGACACCTATATATAGAAAGGAGGTTTTCTCATTTGAATCATCCAAGAATTGTTCATTTATGTAATGTAAAGGAGGTTGCCCCCTTGAAGAGGCTGAATTCTAAGGCATTGATCTATCTTTTCTATCTTTTCTTGAGATAGTTTCATAACAGATGACAAGTGCCAATATGGACTTGTGGTCCCACGTACCGTAGAGTATATATTGGGATACCACAATAGGCTACATCCTTTATCCTTAGGAAGCCATGTCTACCACCCTATCTATCGCAATGCACTAAACACAGCATTCAGGAAGATTGACTGTCGTACCATAAAAAGTATTCTGCAGTTTTGTGATTGGTTTGGTAATCCCTCTGTCTAGATTTCTATAGCAGTCATATTCGTTCCTTTTCATACTCCTTAAAGGAAAAGGTCCATCTGAGCACTTGTCACTTCAGGGTCATTAAAAATCGAAGGTGATTAGAGTCATCTTTAGATTTTTCTTGACTCTTAAAAATTGAAAAAGCAAGTTGTGTCAAAGCGTCATAAAATTTATTTTAATCGGAATAATGTCACTGTTCCCTCATTGGTCTTTAGGTTGAGAAATGGAGTCTACCAATCAAGGATTTACCCTTGGGGGAAATCCTAGTCCCTTCTCCTCTTGGAGGGATGTTGGTGCTCCACACATGGCCACATTGTCCTTTCAAGGACTCACAATTGGCCTGCCAGTATGGCTTTTCTCGACCTCTATTGTTCAAAACACCACAATTCCTCAGTACTCAAATCAGCAACCAGATGAAGTTTCTCCCCCACCTTCTACTTCGTTTGTTTCTCCCTCTCCTTCTTACTCTTCACTTGGTGAAGCTAGTAACGCTAAAAACCAAGTAACTGAGAAGAAGAAGAAAGGGAAGGAGAAGAAGAAGAAGAACCCAACATCAAAAGGGGGAAACCGTACATCATATGGAAAAAATCCACACACTGCACCTTCCAAACCTAAATCTCCATGTGTTATTTGCAATAGAGACCACTATCATCGAGATTGTCCCTGCATCCCAAGGATCTTGAGGGACTTGTCTCCCTGCTTGCACAATCTGGTGTCTTCAACCGCTGACGATCATGTTGAAAGCACACCGTCAACTAGTCAAAACGAAGTCAATGGAAAAAAAGGAAGATCCAAATTTCCTTGTAGACAGTGTGAAGGTGATCATGCCCTCCACCGTTGTCCCTTCTTAGACGAAGCTAAAGAGTCTTGGATAATCGTCCTGCATCACTGCAATGACTTCCTCCTGGATACAAGAAACTTTTGTCGAGTCCATCGCTAGTTGAAAATCTGACTGGCACACCATTGTTGTCAATTGAAGCACCTATCATTGAAAATAGACCCTCTGAGTCCACACCAGACCAAAGTCAATAGGTCGAAACGGAAGTCGACCCAATCTTGTCTTCAGAGGACCCACCTTCAGATGATACTGTCACCAAAGAGAATGAGAATGACACCTTTCAAATTCATTTCATAAACACAGACTCTCATGAACACGGGGGCAATCTACCCATTCCTTTACCGCAGGAAGGAAGTTCGTCAAAGATGTATCCAACCGTTTATTTAGTCCCACCTCCAAGCAATCTAGTCATTTCCTTCGATTGGAATCTACTAGGCAGACCCCGCCTTCCATCTAATGTACCATTCCGAATCATAATACAAGCTTACAGAATGATCATGGTCAATACTATTATAGATGAAGGTGATTCTGTGAGTATCCTTTCCTTAACTTCTTGGAAAGCGCTTGGTTCGCCATTGCTTCTACCTGAGATTCGAAATCTGACAGGCTTCAACAAAGGAACCAGTCGACCGTTAGGGATCCTTCCAAATTTTCCTATAACTTTGAGAAGGAAAACCGTTCATCAAAGGACCTATAGATTACAATCTACTCCTTGGGCGTGACTACATTTATAGCATGCGAGCTATCTTTTCTTCACTCTTTCGAGTGATGTGTTTTCCACATGAAGGCAGAGTGGTCCAACTTGTAGACCAACTTTTGTTCCCTGGTTCAAACACAACTATTAATCAAATGTGATCCCTAACTGGTCTTTTTGAACAAGGAATGTCTCATCAATCTCTAGTCCATCCACCTGATGATCGCGAGTGATTCAGTGATTGTGACTGAAACCCACGAGGCATGCACCCTGGTCTACTTCTGCAGAAAAACCCCAGATATAAGATAGGTTTTTGCGTATGAATATGAATAGTCTGACAATCTTTTCCGTTTAGGATAATGGACCAGTTTGGAAAAGGATTTCTCCATCAAAGGTTAGGTGATTGGAGATAGAATCACCTTCATCCATTTCGATGGATAGATCCAAGGAAGTGTTTTGTCTACATATATGGATCAGAAACAATCTTGCTAATGCAAGAAATTCTGTATGGTAACCTGGAAACTCTATTTCGTTATACCTAGGGGCATGAAAACCTTTTTGCATGCAAGTGGAAAGCGAGCATTTAATTTCTTAGTTTGTAGGCTCTCAACCCTTTAGACTGGTAGGTTGGTCATTCCTAGCTTGCATAATGAAAGGCTCAGGAGCAAAGTTTTGAATGGGGCAAGCTCCCTAAAAAATGAACCTATCGATGAGATATCCTTATTATACGACTGGAATGAGCAGTTTTAGGCAAAGTTCAAGCTCTTTAAAAAATAAACCTCGCCATGAGAAGTTTTACACACAGTTCAAACTTGTCAAAAAATAAATCTAGCAATGAGCAAGTGTTCCCATAGAGTTTAAGATCATTAATAAATGAACCCCACCTCAGGTAAATAACCATTTTAATCGCATGACTATCATCTTTTAAACCTTGGTCATGTTCTTACCATCACCTCCACTATTTTTTAGCCAATCGTATGCCTCCATTTGATTGTTCACCCTTTTGAGGAACAGCTACGATGAGTGATTCTATTTTCCACCCTCTTTCCACTACCATGATTGGAATGTTCCAAACCTTACCTGGAACCAGTTTCTATCCGAAAACATCACTCGTTCCTCAAAAAACAAATCTCCTTTAATCTCTTTTCATCTGACTCATAAAATATGAAAAGATTGCTGAGCAATTGGCCTCTCCAGCTCGTTAAAGCGCTCGGAAGTGCGATCCCTCCTCTAGATTTTAATCTTTTTGGACCCAAGGGATTATTACACGAAAAGATCGAGCGCTTTTCTTGTTCGACTCGTTAAAACTATAAAAAGTCATCCCTTTTGTATTATTTTACACTTTTTCAGACTTAAGGGATTACATTACGAAAAAGGACCGCTGGAGTTGCCTTTACATCCCTTTTAGACTCTCTAAGATTGAAAAGGATTGAGTTATCTTTGTCGTTAAACTCATTAAAACAATAGCAACAAACTTGTCCATGCAGACAAGAGCGAGTTTCATTGTTGCTAGGCTCATTAAAACATAGCGACGGGTTTTCCCGAAGGGAAAATTATAGAACAAGCATATGTTATCCTCCTCAAGCTTGACAAAAAAAAAAGAAGTACTGGTCAGAAATGACTGGGGAAAAAGGGAAGAAAACTTGAAAATCTTCATTGGTAGCAGGTCGCTCTTGAACGTGACACTTTCACTCGGTCACCATGATTGAGTCAGGTTGGGTTATTCCATTCACCGGTCACATCACCATTGGTCCATTGTACCATCCACCTTGGGGTTAACGCTACCAATCCATCTCAGTGTTGCCAATATGTTCAAGACAAGTCACTCAGAGAATTCACGAACCTAGCTAACGTCTCATCCGTTGCAATACCTTCACTCTCCATTTTTCAATACCACCACCCTGAACCTTGTATCATCAGATCATTTTCACCTCCACAAAATCATTTTCTGCATTCCGAGTCGTAGATGTGGGATTCATTAAGGCCCTCCTACGATGGGTCACTTCTTGTCGACATCAGCTCATTATCCAAGAAATTGACTTAGGGACAACCCTTTCAGTACTTTGAAGCTTACATGCCTCAATGGCAAGTTTCTCACTTCTAGCAATAGGTTTACATCAATGGCCTTTGACCGAAAGATTTTACGTGGTGTTTGACATTAGCTCATGTATTCACACCACGTCAATTGTACTGTAGTACCTTGAGGGTCATCATCATTATCGGTGATTCCTCTCGCACTTGTTAACGGCTCACATCATTGGCTGGTAATCAGGCGATGTCTTTCCATGTTTGACATTAGAACATCTTTTCACATGGATCGACTTGTACTTCGGGCAAAGATTGAATGAGTTTGAAGAACCCGGATCTAGTTTCATCCATCCAGGTTGCGATATATTCAGGAAAATAAAGACATCAAATGTACATCATTGTTTCACAGATAATCATCCAAACTTAAGGATGATGGCTCTACTAGAATCATCAGTCTGCCACACAGATGATTGTCTGTCTTACGTACAGGAATATGAATTTATAACGCTGAGCATGGGAATGCTTGCCTTAGCTAGATCATGAAAATATTGTGAAGATAATTTATTGTATTGTATCTTATTATAGGTCACCTTCCAGTTCGAAAAACCTCGGATCCTCATTATAAAGCATTTCACCCAACATCAAAAGGATTTATGACCTCATGCTTTAGGGGGCAACTGTTATAGACATATTTGGGAACTGCAACCCTAATCACATATGTCCATAAACCAAGGGCTTCTAAACCCCTAAAAGTGTTGTTTCATACCCTAAAGGAAAAAGGTTAGCTGATTACATCATCTCCCAGAAGTTCTCCATGAAAAGCTACTTAGAACTGGTCAAAACAAGACCATACAGACTGCTCCATGCATAGGGTGCGATGCATCTCACCTATTACACACGAGGGGTGTGATGCATACTAGAAATCCCTTCTGTAGGGTGTTGTTATCTCAAAATCAGGCCCTGATAGGCTGCTGGTCAGGTTGACTCTAAGTAACTATTTCAAACCTACTTTAGGCTGAGGCTTAGCCTCCTCAACCTGAGAGGGCTCTCTCTTGATGGATTAATGATTTTGATTAAAGATAAGATGGTTAACTCTTATAGAACAACTGTGAAAAATATGAATGGTGGAAACACATTAAACAACTATCCATTGGGCTTATGGAGTCAACAACACCTCAATATAACAATGAACTCAACCTTACATGGAAGTCAGGGCATTCAGCATTTAAACATTCAGAACA
This sequence comes from Pinus tabuliformis, assembly GCA_031772625.1. NCBI lineage: Eukaryota > Viridiplantae > Streptophyta > Pinopsida > Pinales > Pinaceae > Pinus > Pinus tabuliformis. The sequence continues at coordinate 1,675,269,035 of CM062820.1, forward strand.
TAAACTCATATGGGACCACACAGTTTATAAATGTATACAGGAAGTCAGAGCACATTTAGTGAATTCTGAGTGATTATACATCCATACCACTGTAAGAATTAAGGAAAGGACAACATCACATATTCTGAACATAAAAAATCCTTCATGAATCCTGAGAAGTAAAGTCAAGCATGTATTACTGAAAATGAGTCTTACATAGGCCAAATACAAGATTTTGCATAAAATTTCCAACCCTGATTACATTGATGTTTTAGCTATATATAGAGCTCTTATTCTAACTGATCGAGATTCCTCCTCCAGCATGAGGGGAATTCGAAAACTACTTCTATTACTGACATCTGTTTAGCTTTCAACTGCCTATACTGCCTATTTAATGTAACAAACTTCCACTAGACCTTTCTAGACATCTAAATCAAGTAGGACTCTAATTCCATAACAGCCTTGGTCTATAATCATCCTTGTTCTTTGACATCTGGTTCCCTTCTAGTTTAGCTGTGATGAGTCTTCAAGGTTCCATGTTTGTCTTCAATGTCACATGTTTTCCAATGCCCTGAAACATAGGAAACTACCCCTGTTTACTGGTCTTTAGTTTTCCTCAAAATATTCGAATCCAAAGAAGCATGTCCTTTATCCTTTAATTACCCAAAATGGAGCAGATTGCCACGTCCTTGATGTGCTGTAAGCCTTTCCCATGTACCTGTGTGATGACAAAACCTTTCAAAAAGATTTGCCATTTTGTCAATCATAATTGATCAACTCAATTGTAACATGCAGCTACAGCAGTTTCGTAGCGCGCTACGAAACTGAGCTCTGTCCCAAGACCTATTTTTTAGCCAGAACAGAGCAAGGGACGGTTTCCTAGTTTCTAGGAAAAACAAAAGGATGAGTCATCAAGGGCCAGCTGGAAGGTTATGGGCTTCATCAAATTCGACTTCATGGAGTTTTATGTGTCAAAAGGAGTGTTTAATGCTTAGATAAGGTTGTTGTAATCATGATAAGGAGTTACACTCCTAGTTGTATTAGGTCTCTAGGACTGCTAGTTAGGTGTCATTTGAATTTAATAGTTAGTTTTGAGTGTCATTAGGTGTCAGGTCAGGTAGAATTCGAATTTTCCTCTTCCTAGAAGAGGAATCTAAGCATGTAAAGAGCTCTATATAGTCGAACATCTGAGGTACAAAGGGTTGGAAAATGTTAGAGAAAAAGACTACTTTTGTAAATGCTATGTAGGGATTGGTATATACAGAAGTAGTTGGACTTTTCTGAAGCTGAGATTCTTAGTGTACTTCAGTGAGCTTCATCTTTTATATTTGAAATTCTTTACTTCCATAGTCTTAATGCTTATTACTCAGGATTCATGAAGGATTTTTTTATGTTCAGAATATGTGATGTTGTCCTTTCCTTAATTCTTATAGTGGTATGGATGTATAATCACTCAGAATTCACTGAATGTGCTCTGACTTCCTGTATACATTTATAAACTGTGTGGTCCCATATGAGTTTATGTTCTGAATGTTTAAATGCTGAATGCCCTGACTTCCTTTAGGTATTAAACTATGATCTATCACTTTAAATTCTTTCCTTTTGAATACCTTGATGTATCATTACTCAGAATTCATGCCCACATGCTCTGACTCATATGAACTTCAAGTTATTGAGACTTTCTTGAATGTGTCACTCTTTCATTGAAGTATATACAAGCCTCAGTTTTATAAGAAGAGCTATTTGTTGTCCTTATCTCTGTCACTGACTCCATAGCCCAATGGTAGCAAGTCTCCATCTTCCAATCTACAAACATATAAAATCCAAACCATAGAGTTATCCATCTATCCATATCTTTAATCAATATCATTAACCCTTTGAGAGAGCCCTCTCAGGCTAAGGAGGCTAACCCTTAGCTAAAATATTGGTTTGAAATAGTTACACTGAGATAGTCTGATCAGCGGCCTATCAGGGTCCTATTTTGGTGATAACATTTTGGTGCGTCTGCTACGAAACTGCTATGTAATTTCAAAAACACAGTCTTCCTTTCATAGCTAAATGATCTTCACTGTTCATGGCTTAAGCAACTTACTCCCTTGATCATTTTGACAAGATTTGCTTGCAACTTTTCAAGAAACAGATATTTCTCCTGAGGAAAAGATGCAATGACACCAATAACACCATTCACTGTTCCAAATATAACTGTATGAATCTGGCTAGTACCTCACGTGCAAATTGTATAGGCATCTTCTCTTCAGGTGCAAGGAGATGTGCTAATATAGTTCCCTCTGGGGGCTCCACAAAGAAATAGCACATTCCTCCATATAATACTTTCTTCAATGACATTCTGACATCAATATCATTCTCTCCAGGTCTAATCACATCAAACTCAAATCCTAACTTCTTCCCTGCCTTTAAAAATTCACTTCACACAGCTGGTGCTTTGGACAAAGGTATGGGAACAACCATCATCTGAACTATGGCGAAACTTGCACTCTGCACCTCTTTCACATTTACCCTTACTGATAAAATCGAAGCATGCACCTTCTGAGAACGGATCTTTGTTACATACAAACTGCTGAGGCTGATTGGCGAAAGCAGCTTGTTCTATTGATCCATTTTCTTCCTTATCATTATCAGGGACCTCTGAATGCCCTCTAAGAGCAAGAACATCATTCAGAACTGAACCCTGCCCTAGAAGCCATTTGCTGTAATATTGAAGTCATTTGTAGCTCGAGTGACATTCTGTATATTCAAAGAAACCATTTCACCATGTTCTCCATCAGGGTATTTAGTTTTGTTCACTTGAGAGGATGAAGCAGAACATCGTTTACATCTTCTGCTAATCTTATTCTCAAAGACTTTACAAAGTACATATGATTGCTGCACAGTATTTGAATTGCTATCGTTGCAATAATCAAGAATGTACTCATGCATCTGCCAACTGGTTCTTTCTCCATGGCGAACACGCCCTCTGTAGAAAACTAAAGTCTTCTTAATCCCTAGAACTTCAGAGGATGCAACAATAGTTTGGTTTTTTCGAGTGACCTTTCAGTAACCCAGCTTGGTCGCTTGAACTTTCCTTGGTCCAATAGGGTATTCCGCCTTTTTGGGGCTTGAAAAAAAAAACCTTTCAAATTTCTTCCTTTCATACATGAGTTGTCAAGAAAATCCCATGGTTCGCAGTATTATGGATTGACCTCTAAAATGACACTGCAAGGTTGAGGGCGCCCATATACTTTTCTTTTCAGATAGTGGGTGAACAATTCTTCATCCATCGGGTGAAAGCAGAATCCAGGTGGCTGAGAACTTTTCTCCATCTGGATCTTCAAAGCTGAAAATCAAAACAATGTCTCTACTGCCGCTCCTTTTTAAATGCAATTTCGGCAGCAGCTCACTGCCCATGACAAGGAACTGCTCACATTTTCACCTGTTATAAAGGCCCTAGCGCCCAACAACATCAACTGATTTGTTCTTCTAATTGTGTTTCATGAACAGGTCAGAATACCACATTGAAATAAAATAGATAATCGAACCCACTGGACTATTCGTGTCAAGATAACTGTATCCTAAGGCACGCAAGCCTGATGCAGTTATTGCATTGCTCTTTTGATTGATGCCAGCAAGCAACTTTCCATTAAATGCATTTAGATAGTAAACAGAACCCTTTCTCTCCTTCTCAGCAACAACTGCAACATGTGTCAGTACCACAACACCTAACGATCTAAAACACAGCAGATTCTGATAAGTATGACAACTGGGTGAGATTTGCTATGGATCAGCACAAAATCACTTAGACCAGGTTTCTGTGCTACGAAATCACCAGAAACATGTTGCGCTGCGAAAACACCTAAAACTGACTTATGCACTATGAAATCACCTAAAGAGCTTTGTAGCACATAATAACCTTTGAACAAAGTTGACACATGGAAATTGTGTAAATTATGAGACCAGTGGTGAATGAGGATGCATAGTGGACTCCTTAGACTCAGAATCTAAGGCAAACAAAAACTCAAACCTAGACTAGCACCAAATTTTTACCATCAAACTAATGTGAGTGGTTTTGAAATTAGAATTCTTAAGTGATAACAGTGGCTCCACTTGGGATAGTGTGCTCCTGTAGTACACTAAGAACTCGCAGGTCCAGTGCTTTATCCATTTATGACAAACTGAAATTTGCTTGACAAGCATCCCCTTCAAGCTTCTGGGGCCTTCACCTTAGGCTTAAGCTTGATGATCACTGTAGGAAAAAGAAATCTACATCTACTAAAAAAAAAATGCTCAGTCAACCTTGAGCTTATTTGCATTTTCCTACCTACCTACCCTATCAATTTCAAACTTCTTTCAGCTCAATCAATGTGAAATTTCCAATGTAGCCAATCATTTATCTTATTTGATGTTTGATTTCTTTGACTGCATCGGAGTTTAGATCCACTATGATATTGTGATGACCACTGCCACTGAAATTGCCTCTGATCCTCATAGAAAAAATGAAACACTGGAGAGTAAAACTCTTCCATATATTTGGCTATAGGATCCCAGAATACATGATCAGCTTGATGATTCTTGTAACTTTCTGGTTGTGTAAACTGATCTTCAACAATAGTGTACTCTTCCTCAATCGTGAAAGAGAAAGGAAGCAACACTCTCTCCTTATGTGCTACCATAAAAATATTTTGAAAAGAATGATCACAACCACGAAGACTATATGGTTGAATTTGACCTTGTAAACGTTCAATATCTTTCTCAATGTCTTTGGCAAATTCATCCAAAAACTTCATCTTATCCTCTGCCTTGCAGTCAAATGATTTTAGATAAGAAGACAAGGACAAGGAAAAGTTTTCAACTATTTCTTCATTAATATGATGATCATTCCACTGTTTGAAACCTTGAATTGAAGGAGAGTTTGCCACCACATCTGATCTATCCATCCATTCCTCCAAAAACATAAGCCAAAAGTCTTCAAATGACTTAATGGATTTGGTAGGAAAGCTTTCAATCCATTGTTTACATTTCCCTTGAAATGAATCATAGAACAACATAATGCAAACATCCTCATGTTTAACTCTAAGAAGCTCTGTAAAATCACAAAAATTTGATATATGCTTCAAAGTTAAACTCAAATCTTCTCCATTGAATTTTGGACCATTCCTTAGAAAATATGCATCCTTGGGAAAATGATTTGGGAAACCATGAATTCCTAAAAAATTTATGCATGCATACCTTGAAATAAGAATGGTAGCATCTGGGTCCTTCATAACTCCAATGGAATCACCATGAATCTATGAATTTCGAATTTTTCAACAATGGAGTTGCCAAGGTATATTTGCAGCCTCAAAAAGATTTTTGAGCTCCTGCAACCTTCAGAAGTTCAGTCTCTTGATTTCGGGAATGAATAATCTTCAGACTCCCGGCAGACGCACCAAAATGTTATCTCAAAATCAAGCCCTGATAGGCTGCTGGTCAGGTTGACTCTAAGTAACTATTTCAAACCTACTTTAGGCTGAGGCTTAGCCTCCTCAACCTGAGAGGGCTCTCTCTTGATGGATTAATGATTTTGATTAAAGATAAGATGGCTAACTCTTATAGAACAACTGTGAAAAATATGAATGGTGGAAACACATTAAACAACAACAACACCTCAATATAACAATGAACTCAAATTTACATGGAATTCAGGGCATTCAGCATTTAAACATTCAGAACATAAACTCATATGGGACCACACAGTTTATAAATGTATACAGGAAGTCAGAGCACATTTAGTAGATTCAGAGTGATTATACATCCATACCACTGTAAGAATTAAGGAAAGGAAAACATCACATATTTTGAACATAAAAAATCCTTCATGAATCCTGAGAAGTAAAGTCAAGCATGTATTACTGAAAATGAGTCTTACATAGGCCAAATACAAGCTTTTGCATAAAATTTCCAACCCTGATTACATTGCTGTTTCAGCTATATATAGAGCTCTTATTCTAACTGATCGAGATTCCTCCTCCAGCATGAGGGGAATTCGAAAACTACTTCTATTACTGACATATGTTTAGCTTTCAACTGCCTATACTGCCTATTTAATGTAACAAACTTCCACTAGACCTTTCTAGACATCTAAATCAAGTAGGACTCTAATTCCATAACAGCCTTGGTCTATAATCATCCTCGTTCTTTGACATCTGGTTCCCTTCTAGTTTAGCTGTGATGAGTCTTCAAGGTTCCATGTTTGTCTTCAACGTCACATGTTTTCCAATGCCCTGAAACATAGGAAACTACCCCTGTTTATTGGTCTTTAGTTTTCCTCAAAATATTCGAATCCAAAGAAGCATGTCCTTTATCCTTTAATTACCCAAAATGGAGCAGATTGCCACGTCCTTGATGTGCTGTAAGCATTTCCCATGTACCTGTGTGATGAAAAAACCTTTCAAAAAGATTTGCCATTTTGTCAATCATAATTGATAAACTCAATTGTAACATGCAGCTACTACGAAACTGCTGTGTAATTTCAAAAACACAGTCTTCCTTTCATAGCTAAATGATCGTCACTGTTCATGGCTTAAGAACCTTACTCCCTTGATCATTTTGACAAGATTTGCTTGCAGCTTTTCAAGAAACAGATATTTCTCTTGAGGAAAAGATGCAATGACACCGATAACACCATTCATTGTTCCAAATATAATTGTATGAATCTGGCTAGTACCTCACGTGCAAATTGTATAGGCATCTTCTCTTCAGGTGCAAGGAGATGTGCTAATATAGTTCCCTCTGGGGGCTCCACAAAGAAATAGCACATTCCTCCATATAATACCTTCTTCAATGACATTCGGACATCAATATCATTCTCTCCAGGTCTAATCACATCAAACTCAAATCCTAACTTCTTCCCTGCCTTTAAACATTCACTTCACACAGCTGGTGCTTTGGACAAAGGTATGGGAACAACCATCATCTGAACTATGGTGAAACTTGCACTCTACACCTCTTTCACATTTACCCTTACTGATAAAATCGAAGCATGCACCTTCTGAGAACAAATCTTTGTTACATACAAACTGCTGAGGCTGATTGGCGAAAGCAGCTTGTTCTATTGGTCCATTTTCTTCCTTATCATTATCAGGGACCTCTGAATGCCCTCTAAGAGCAAGAACATCATTCAGAACTGAACCCTGCCCTAGAAGGCATATGGTGTAATATTGAAGTCATTTGTAGCTCGAGTGACATTCTGTATATTCAACGAAACCATTTCACCATGTTCTCCATCAGGGTATTCAGTTTTGTTCACTTGAGAGGATGAAGCAGAACAACGTTTACATCTTCTGCTAATGTTTTTCTCAAAGACTTTACAAAGTACATATGATTGCTGCATAATATTTGAATTGCTATCGTTGCAATAATCAAGAATGTACTCATGCATCTGCCAATTGGTTCTTTCTCCATGGCGAACACGCCCTTTGTAGAAAACTAAAGTCTTCTTAATCCCTAGAACTTCAGAGGATGCAACAATAGTTCGGTTTTTTCGAGTGACCTTTCAGTAACCCAGCTTGGTCGCTCGAACGTTCCTTGGTCCAATAGGGTATTCCGCCTTTTTGGGGCTTGAAAAAAAAAAACCTTTCAAATTTCTTCGTTTCAGACATGAGTTGTCAGGCAAATCCCATGGTTCGCAGTCATATGGATTGACCTCTGAAATGACACTGCAAGGTTGAGGGCGCCCATATACTTTTCTTTTCAGATAGTGGGTGAACAATTCTTCATCCATCGGGTGAAAGCAGAATCCAGGTGGCTGAGAACTGTTCTCCATCTGGATCTTCAAAGCTGAAAATCAAAACAATGTCTCTACTACCGCTCCTTTTTAAATGCAATTTCAGCAGCAGCTCACTGCCCATGACAAGGAACCACTCACATTTTCACCTGTTATAAAGGCCCTAGCGCCCAACAACATCAACTGATTTGTTCTTCTAATTGTGTTTCATGAACAGGTCAGAATACCACATTGAAATAAAACAGATAATCGAACCCACTGGACTATTCGTGTCAAGATAACTGTATCCTGAGGCACGCAAGCCTGATACAGTTATTGCATTGCTCTTTTGATTGATGCCAGCAAGCAACTTTCCATTAAATGCATTCAGATAGTAAACAGAACCCTTTCTCTCCTTCTCAGCAACAACTGCAACATGTGTCAGTACCACAACACCTAACGATCTAAAACACAGCGGATTCTGATAAGTATGACAGCTGGGTGAGATTTGCTATGGATCAGCACAAAATCACTTAGACCGGGTTTCTGCACTACACCAGAAACATGTTGCACTGCGAAAACACCTAAAACTGACTTATGCACTACGAAATCACCTAAAGAGCTTTGTAGCACATAATAACCTTTGAACAAAGTTGACACATGGAAATTGTGTAAATTATGAGACCAGTGGTGAATGAGGATGCATAATGGACTCCTTAGACTCAGACTCTAAGGCAAACAAAAACTCAAACCTAGACTAGCACCGAATTTTTACCATCAAATTAATGTGAGTGGTTTTGAAATTAGAATTCTTAAGTGATAACAGGTGCGATGAGTGAGAGAAGACAAATGGCAGAAGCAATGTGCTAGGTGGAAACCTAGAGACTCTTCTAGAAAATGCTCATATGACACTTGCCTCTCTGAATTCACCCAGGGATGAGTGCGAGATCTAAAATCTCCAAGTGGAACCAAGAACTATCAGTGAAATGACACTAATCAAAATCCCAGACGCTGACTCACTCTCTTGAAAACATCTATATATGGGTCCCTCATCCAAGAGATCCAGAGGCTAGAATTTTGTAATTTGCAAGGAAGTGTTGTTGGTTTCTATTTGAACACATTGTTGGGTGATCTTGCTTTGTATGAGGTGAAGAGGGATTTCATGCTGGGAAGATGATGCTGGATCAGACAGCCTAGTTGTAATCCTCCCTTCAACTATTTCTATCAATAAAGTTATTTTCTTTTTCCTGCATATGCTTGTATATCTCTAAATCTTGTTTATGTATGCATTTATATGGTTAATGTACATCTGATCCTACATTATTTATGGTTATAGATCTCTATGATTTGATGGTATTTTGTTGCCTTGGCTCTACAGGTGTTCTCTGAAGTGGGACAAGTGAGAAAGTAGTGGTGAAAGCTCTATCAAAGGGGAGAGGAAACAAGCAAGGAGACTAGCGAAAGATTGAGGTTTGTGCTCTCTGCTTCTCTCTCATCCATCTCTCATAAAGGAAAACACAAGCAACTTTAATCTGTTTGTTTCTAAGATAGCTACCTGTCTTAGTGGGACTAGCAGCTCTAAATGGACACTAGTTTTCCCAATAACAAAAACCATCTTTGACTCCAGAAACGAAACCATTACGGGCGAAGTGATCTTGTTTAACTGGATCAAAGTCTCTTGGTTTGTTTGAAACTTTTGTTTCAACATCCTCTGAAACTCCAGTTACTCCAACTATTGCTTGTATCCCTGCCTCTACAGAAGAAGTTCCATAGTTACAAGAGGACACTAGAACTGATCCTACTGTAATGGTAAACACATCTATTCCTGAACCAGTTCCATCTAGGACTGATTTGGAAAGTGTTAACCCTCCAACATTTGTCGCTGGAGAGTGTGCACCTTCTTCAGCACTAGAAATATTTTACGGACTTGACAGTTTGCCTCTTCCACCTGGACTAATTGCGATAGAAGAGATTATGGAGGATATTCCATCCAGTACCCCATTACATTTTGGAACTGGGATCCACCGATATCCTTCTAATTCAGAAGATAGTCAAACTTCATCGCAAGTTCTTGTAGAGTCGCTAGGAAGTCCTTTGGATAGACTCAATATGTCTGAACAACCATCGACATCTAGGATTGTGTCATTCGATACAGCAGTAGCAAAACTTCCTGCCACTACTCCGACAATGTTTGCTAGCGTACCATCTATGCCAACTAGCTCTCAACCACTAGATGGAGTCCACCCAGGGACTATTTCGACAGTGTGGTTTGTTCCCGTTTGTTCGTCTGGAGTAATATCTAGAACTCCTTATGTTGAGTCTCAAAAAATTGATCCTCCACAACAGTATCAATTTGGGCAGTCTAGTCTACAAGGACCAATTTTTCCTTTGAACACTGGATTGCCACCATATGGGGGGTAGTATGCCTTTTCATTGTTCCCTCCAGGAGAACAACCATATGAGAGTTCATGAAAAAATTCGGGTCAAACTGGAATTGCATCCAGTGGTTGGGTGCCAATACTGCCTCAACGGCCAAGAGTTGTATATTCAATGCAACCAAATCTACCTGTGTCGAATATCCCCACGACACCAGCTATTGTAACAGTGTCGCAAGTACAAACACTGCTTTTTGTATGTCAACCTCAAGTCTCTCAGGTCGTAATACAACAACCTCTTGTCTCAATGACTCAACCACAATTGGTGATTAGCGGCTCCCTAACTGAAGCGACTTAGGCTCAAATGGGTACTATCACCCCACATCTTGGTCAAACATCCAATATTGGACAACAACAAATGGTTTTACAACCATGGCTAGTGCAATATCAACAACTGCAATTACAGCAAGCTTATTGAGGACCTAAGCAACAAAGCTTTGCAGGTAATGGGAAACCGTATATTCAAAACGGTCACCATCAATCATATCATAGTGGTTATGCCCATCAACCTTATCAAAGTTATCAGCATCAAATACATTTTGCTGGTATGCAAAGACCTACTGCTCAGGCGATCCCATCTTATCTTGGGTATGCTTCGCCAAACCTGAATCAATAGTTGCCCTTCGTCGCAACGTTGGAATTACCAGATCTAAATCGGCTAAAAAATGATCCAATTTCTTACGCCCCTTGGTGGCCGGCGATTCCTCATAAAATTCCATCAGATATTCCTAAATTCAGTGGAAATACAAGTGAAGATCCGTCGAATCATGTGATGACTTTTCATCTGTGGTGTTCGTCCAACACTCTAAATGATGATTTGATTAGGCTTCGCCTTTTTCAGCGAATTTTAACTGGTCCAGCGAAAAAATGGTACATCGAATTGCCTAGAGCTTCATTCGATAACTTCAGTGCCCTTGCCACAACCTTTTTAACCCATTTTCAGTTACCCATAAGGTACGAAACAAGAACGGAGCTTCTTACCAATTCTAAGTAGACAACATCCACTCACATATCTGATCATATTCATGAGTGATGATGTCATCGTCGAATGGTAAAAACATATGTTCTTGATCAGCTACTAGCTGAATGGTTTATTAAGTCATTGTTACCTTCCATTACAGAAGATGTGGCTAAGGGAGGAGTTGTCACTGAAGAGCAAGTCATTGCTCGTGCACAATATCTAGACTTGATTTATACTTAGCCTGGCACACTCTATGACAAAATTCCTGATGCTCCCAGACCAAAGTTTTCCATTCCTCCTCTTCCTAAATCAAGCAAAGATTCTCATGCTGGTGATGGCATGATAGGCACAACCAGCACGAAAACCGCAAAGGCTACATCTAAGAAGTCCAATATGGTTTTTGGTCAAAATAAAAAATGAAGAAATTCTTGCCTCGGAGGTTAATGTCATGTCGACCGACAAAGGTAAAGAACCGGAGCAACTAGGGGGCAAAAAAAATGGGAAAAGCAAAAAGAAGAAACAAGATGATTCATCTCCTAAAAAATATTCTGAAAACCCTTCTGGGAAAAAGAAACCTCCTTCATCGTGTCACATTTGTGACGAAGACCATTGGACGATTGATTGTCCACATAGAGTTGAGATTAAGAAGTTCTTTAAGACCTCAAAAACTTCAGCAGTCTTAACGGATCCATTTCCAATCCCAGAAACCAATTTGGTTGCTAGCGATAATGCTTCCTCATCCCAAGTGCTTATGTTGTCCATTTCAAAATAGCAAAACGATGCTTTGATATCGACAAGGAATAAAGACTACGGGAATCCATAGTTGTCGAACAACAAGGCTGCAGATCAACCTAGTAGTTTGACAACAACTTCAACCTAAGTTGTGCCACCCATCATTCCTGAGCTAATAATAAAGCCCCCAGAGGGAGTAGTACACAAATCGATTTTTAATCCTTGTGCCTGAGTAGCACAGAATTATAATATAGTAGAGGATCTGGCCCAATTTCCATCGGCTATGTTGACACTCGAAGTATTGCAAAATTGCCCCTCCCAAAAACAAGCTCTATTATCAGCAATAGGTGGGATTGACCCAACGGATTCCAATCTGGTGGCCTTTAACCATAAAGGATTTGAATCTCAGTTACCAACTCAACTCACTTTCCTCATCCAAGTGAAAGCCCTCAACAAAACTTTTCATTGAACAATTATTGATGAGGGGGCTTCTACCTGCATTATGTTAATGAGTTGCTGGAAAACTTTAGGATCACCACCCTTGTCAAGATCATAAACGACATTAAAATCATTTGATGGATGAACAAGCACCCCATACAGGATTTTAAGTAACTTACAAGTTGAACTGGGGGGAAAAACAGTAGAAATTGACATCGAAGTTATCAATGGAAACCTCGATTACAATATCTTACTGGGAAGGCCCTGGATTTATGCCATGGCTGCTGTTGTATCAACTTACTTTAGGAATATTGCATTTCCTTTCCAAGGAGGAATTACAATCTTTGATCAACAAACCTTTCTCCCCAACAGTTCACAAGTTACAGGAAGCATTCCAATGATCCATGGAAGCTCTCATTCGCTTCAAAATGTTGGAGTAGGCCTACTGAAAGACCCTACTTTGATGGGTACTTTTTCCTTACCGCCTTCGAGTAATCTGGTGGAAGTGGTAACAGTAGGAACCTGCAATATGATATCTTCCATTCAGAATATTTCTGAACATTTTGCTAGCATGGATCATCAACAGGTTTTGCCTCCAAGCCCAATAAAGATTTTCTAGCAATCAATTTTCTCAGCCTAACTGGCAAACCCAAATCAACGCTCATCGAGTGTTTGGGTAGATAGGTCAAAATAATTTGGCACCTATTTAGATCCTTGTTCACATGTACATTCTACAGACGAAGGAATTATTCAGTCAATGATGATAAGAGAGGCACCATGGGAAGATTACCACCATCATTCCCATCTTCCGAATTACAACAAAGATTATTCTAGCAACCTTGATCATCCTTCAGTTTTTGATTTTCTATCAAATAATGTAAATACGGTGGATTTAGAGTGAAATTTGTCAAACATTGAAGAAACTATCACCATAAATATCTCGATCAAACCTAATGTTGTAGAGAATATTCATGTCGACAAATCTTGTTCTTCTTCAGAACTAGAAATATATTGCACTCTCTTTCACGAATTCAGAGATGTCATTGCATGGCCATACGAAGAAATGCCAGGCATTGAATCGAGCATAGTTGAACACGAAATCAAGATATATCCAGATGTAAAACCGGTACGACAACGACTTTTGCAAGTGCACCCGAAGAAAGCCGCTGCCATTAAGGCAGAAGTTGAAAAACTTTTACATTCTAGTTTCATTTACCCAGTTCCTCTAACTGATTGGGTATCGAATATTGTTCATGTGATGAAAAAGCAAGGAACGATTAAAGTGTGTGTTGATTATAGGGATGTAAATCAAGCTTGTCCAAAGGACAACTACCCTACACCCTTCATCGACCAAATAATTAATGAATGCACCGGATGCGAAATCTTTTCATTTATGGATGGATTTTCCGGGTATAATCAAATAAATATTCACCCATAGGACCAGTCGAAGACTGCATTTATATGTCCGTGGGGCACATTCACCTATAGCAAATTACCTTTCGGTTTAAATAACGCAAGGGAAAATTTTCAGAGGGCTATGGATTATGCCTTCCATGAAATCAAGAACATCATTCAACCATATCTCGATGATCATCCGGCTCATTCGCGAAAGAAGATAGATCATCCGCGGCATTTGAGAGCTATATTTCTACGTTGCCGATACTACAAGATACGACTCAATCCACACAAGTGTGTGTTTTGTGTCAGTTCTGGTTGTTTACTTGGCTTCGTAGTTTGTAAGGACGGAATTCGACTTGACCCATGTAAGGTTCAGGAAATCATCGATAAGCTTCAACCTTCAAATTTGCTTCAGATTCAGAAACTCCAAGGGAAAGCAAACTTTCTGAGGAGATTCATTCCAAATTATGCCGAACTTGATAAAGGTTATACGCGTCTTTTGAAAAAATAAGTACCCTTCAATTGGGATCAGGTAGCGTAAGCTTCCTTTGATGCTCTAAAGGAATCCCTAATAAAAGCATCATTAATGTACACTCCTAATTATCAAAAAGACTTTAACCTGTATCTAGCTGCAGCAGATACAACCATCACAATGGTTTTAGTTCAAGAAGAAAATGGAATCGAACATCCTATATATTATTTAAGCCAAAACTTAAATGATACAGAAAGAAAATACTTCTATGTTGAAAAGCTGGCTCTCGCAGTTGTTCAAGAAGTACAGAGGTTTCGACACTATATTCTCTTTCGCAAAACTATCATTTTATCAGATTGCAACCCAATGACTTACATTCTGTCGTGTCAGTTACTTGGGGGAAAATATTCAAAATGGATAGCTATTTTGCAAGAGTTTGATCTTGAATTCGTAAAATCCAAATCGAAGAAATCTCTAGTTTTCGCGGAGTTATTATGTGATTTCCCATCGTCGTCCAATGATTCAACATCCAAAGCAACAATCATGGATGAATCTTTGTTTCTGATTTCGTCAAGCGATCCGTGGTACAGATATATAATCATCTATCTCCAAACCCAAACATACAGGCCTAATGCCTCTCTCTCTGAACAAAGATGTACCTGATACCAAGCAAAAGACTACATGATTGCCGGTGATACGCTTTACCATCGCGGTATCGATACAGTTCCGCGAAGGTTATGCTACGGCGCAAAATATTTTACGAGTAGGCCACTTTTGGCCAACAATGTTCAAAGATTGCATAACTGCAATCAGAAGTTGCCATGCTTGTCAAATATTCGACCGCAAAACCAGAATACCACCCGCACCTTTGCAACCAGTAGTTATTGTTGGGCCATTCACCAAATGGGGCATAGATTTCATGACATGTAACCCCACCTCGGTTGGGGGGCATGGGTATATCATAGTTGCAGTTGACTATTTTACGAAATAGGCCAAGACGATGCCTACATTAAACAATAGCAGTTAAATGGCTGCTCTTTTCTTTTTTAATCATGTAGTCTCTATGTTCGGTGTTCCACAGGCTATAGTCATAGATCATGGATCACATTTTCGCAATCACATGATGGTAAAATTGGCTGCCAAACTAGGATTGTCCCACGACAGTTCTACTCCGTATTATCCGCAAGCTAATGGACAAGTTGATGCCATCAACAAAGTCCTAAAGCGCATGCTGCAAAGGATGATCGGAGTCCACAAACGGAGTTGGAACCTAATCCTGTACTCATCCTTGTGGGTGTACAGAACCTTGGTAAGAAATATGACTAGGTTTACACCCTTTCAGCTAGTGTATGGCCTGGAAGCCATATTACCAATTCAATGTGAGATTTCATCTCTCAAGCTAGCAATCGACCTTCTCCTCGGAACTTTAGAGGAAGAGGCTCGTTTCTTGGAACTAATCCAACTGGATGAAACCCGTCGTGATGCCACCTTGGCTAACAAAGCCCATAAGAAACGATTTAAGGCGCAGTTTGACAAAAATGTCAAATCCCGTGTCTTCTCAGAAGGTGACCTAGTCTTGCATAATGATCAAGAATTCAATAAATTGGGAGCAGGTAAGTTCCAATATTTATGGATGGGTCCCTACATTGTTAAATGAGTGTTAGCAAAAGGAGCCTACGAGCTAGTAGATTACGATGGAATTCCACTGGCGCAACCCTGAAACAGGTTGTACTTTAAGTGTTACTATGCTTGACTAGGTGTAGTAACCTCTTTATATGCTTTTGTTACATTTTTGCTTTTGTCAAGAGTGATATTTTTGGTTAGGTAATCGATTCTTTCATTTGTGGCAGATGTCGAACCTATTGGAATCATTCGTTGGATATGCTGACGGAGCTAGTTGTAGTACGTGGAACCTATCTTTTGCAGCCTGGGCCATTTTTTATCCAAGCGGCAAGTTAGTGAGTTTTAGAGGAGTATGTATTGGTCGATCAATGAACAACATTGCTGAGTATAGCACGTTGATAGAACTTCTCTCTGATGCCATCGCACGGGGCATATGCCGACTTTTTGTCAGGCTAGACTCAAAACTTGTCATCCTACAACTTACTGGCATATATTCTGTTCAAAATCTAGTTATCTATCGTATGTTCCTAAGGGTTAGGATTTTGGAAAGGTAGTTTGGTTCTATTCAATATCAACACATTTCCAGAAACTTAAACACATTAACTAATTCATTATAAAATTATGTGTTAGATAGACATTTGCAGCATTTATAAAAGAAAGCATTTCAATCAATATTTGCATGAGGATCATATAACTTAACCAAAACAAAGCTCCGAAAATCGAAAATATACATAACTATTTCTATTTTATCGAAGATGTTTTGTGTCCAAGACAAAATCAGTCACATGACCCAAAATCTCAAAAATGCAGAAAAACACCCTAGACTAATGGTGCTGGTGATAAAAAGTCACTGCCTGTGCGATCATACGTAAGAGCTTAGTCCATCGACTCAGCACGCCAATAGTATGGCGCTGTAATCTCAGAGGTAACTTGTCGGTCCTCACATCCTGGATACCAAGGGTGAGACCCTCGATATGATCCTGCAATACTGCAAGGGTCTCGGCTATGTCTAGATCGTGGAGGACAACCCTCCCTACAGCCTCTCCTGCTGGAACAACAACTGCTACCCTCGGGCGCACTGCTGGTCACACGGGTCCAATATCTGCATAAATATATGAGTTTGATTAGTCTTGATATAATTTAAAAGACATAAGAACATTATAAAAACAATAAACAGGGATATGGTCAGAACATTTACCTATAACACCCCACTACTCGCCGGTCGGCAGCACCAAATCTAGGTCACCCCGGAAATCCATCCCAACATATGGATACTCAGCAAAGACCATCTCCTGATGGTCAAACCACTCAAAGAAGCCATCAAAGAATGAAATATGTGACTAACCAGCATGTCTGGCCATAAGATCGACCCATCTTTGCATCCGTGGTTCCGTTGGCACTGATGTTTTGAGTGAAATGTACTGTGGTTGCATCTGTGGGATCTTCTCTAAGGCAAAGGCGATGAGAATAGAACCATAACCAAATTTCTTAGATCTTCCATTCTTCACCTTGGTGAGCTATTCTTTTATAACCAGAAGTACTGCATCACACCAGTTGAATACCTTTAGTTTAAGGCATTCCAGATCATATTGCATATAAGTCATGTTGGCCAAATGAAGAGTCGCGCTACCAGCCAATCTAGTAAAGGTGAATAAGATAGTCCTCAAGGACCGGTCAGTGACATCTCGAATATTGATCTTGCCATCCCTGCTCGGCTAAGATCCATCTCTATAGAATCCGCGAATATAATCCCTCACAGATTCACCTCAATGGGCGGATCCTAATAGTGAGAGAGGGGCACCACGCCTTGATAAACCAGTCAAAAAGTAGATATCCTCAACTGTCAAAGGGATGGATTTACCTCAAATCTAGAACACTTGGTTGGTAGGATCCCATGCATCGAGAAAATATTGCAACAAATTGATTTATTGCCTCATGCTGGATATGTGGAAGAAATTGAGCAAACCACAGTTCCGTAAAGCAATCACCGTACCCAGATAATGTAAAGCAACCATGTCCTCTTCTTCATGCTCGCATTCATGCCATGTAACAACCATATTGATACAATGAATCTCTAAAAAACAAACAAGAGAAGAATTAGGGTCCTGATTCAGGAAAAATAGGAAAACTTTCCGTGAAAAAACAATGCATAAACTTGCCCTTTTGCGCCCATTGCACCCCTGCTGTGTACTGGGTGAGATGCATCTTGACTAGCCAATGGCCAGCCAAGTATGCAACAAAACCTTTCGATATACATTGGGTGCAATGGGGAGAGAACGAATTGTTCAAACCCCAGAGACCTAGAAGAATATGAAAGCATGCTCAAAATCAGAAAAGGAAAGAATGCAATTGAAGAGCTCAGGGTTAGATCCTACCTGGTCTAGACAGCACTGAAAATAGTCCACAGAATCTCCCAGAATTAGCTGGTGAAAATGAAAGGGGAAAACTCCTCCAGAGCTCCAAAAATCCCAAATCTAAATGAAATGGGTAAAAATGAGAAGTAAAAACTATTTTTATGTTACTATTCACGTATTTCGAGTAAAATATGGTTGTCTAACTCATTTTTCAAGCATGTATTCACATTTCTAATCAATTTGATGGAGTAATCTAATAGGCAGCATGATCGTCAAAAGAACATAGTGTTAATGGTGAAATCAACGTTTCTCACTGTTATCACGAGTAGTTTTACGCAAAGTTCAAGCTCATTAAAAATTAAACCTCACCACGAGCAGTTTTATGCAAAGTTCAAGCTCATTAAAAAATAAACCTCGCCATGAGCAGTTTTACGCGAAGTTCAAGCTCATCAAAAAATAAACCCAGCAATGAGCAAATGTTTCCATAGAGTTCAAGCTCATTAAAAAATGAACCCCACCTCCAGTAAATAACCATTTTGATCGCTTGACTATCATCCTTTGAACTTTGGCCGTGTTCTTACCATCACCTCCACTCTTTTTTAGCCGATCATACACCTCCATTTGATTGTTTACCCTTTTGAGGAATAGCTACGACAAGTGATTCTATTAGACACCCTCTTTCCACTGCCGTGATTGTAATGTTCCAAACCTTACTTAGAACCAGTTTCTATACAAAAACATCACTCGTTCCTCAAAAACGAGTCTCCTTTAAGCTCTTTTCATTTGACTCGTAAAATATGAAAAGATTGTTGAGCAATTGGCCTCTCCATCTTTTTAAAGAGACCGAAAGTGCCATCCCTCTAGATTTTAATTTTTTTGACCTGAGGGATTATTACACAAAAATATCGAGCGCTTGTCTTGTTTGGCTCATTAAAACTATCAAAAAGTCATCCCTTTCATATTATTTTACACTTTTTCAGACTTAAGAGATTACATTATGAAAAAGGACCACTGTAATTTCCTTTACATCCCTTTTTAGACTCTCTAAAATTGAAAAGGACTGAGTTATCTTTGTCGTTAAACTCGTTAAAACAATAGTGACAAACTTGTCCATGCAGACAAGAGTGAGTTTCAATGTCGCTAGGCTCGTTAAAACATAGCGACGGGTTTTCCCAAAGGGAAAATTATAGAAGAAGCATATGTTATCCTCCTCAAGCTTGACAAAAATAAAGAGGTACTAGTCAGTAATGACTGGGGAATAAGGGAAGAAAACTTGAAAAGCTTCATTGGTAGCAGGTTGCTCTTGAACATGACACTTTCACTCCGTCACCATGATTGAGTCAGGTTGGGTTATTTCGTTCACCGGTCACATCACCATTGGTCCACCGTACCATCCACCTTGGGGTTAACGCTACCAATCCATCTCAATGTAGCCAATATGTTCAAGAGAAGTCGCTTAGAGAATTCACCAACCTAGCTAACCTCTCATCTGCTGCAATACCTTCACTCTCCATTTTTCATGACACCCACCCTAAGCCTTGTAACATCAGATCGTTTTCACCTCAACAAAATCATTTTCTCCATTCCGTGTTGTAGATGTGGGATTCATTAAGGCCCTCCTACGATGGGTCACTTCTTGTCAACATCAGCTCATTATCCAAGAAGTTGACTTAGGGACAACCCTTTCAGTACTTTGAATCTTGCATGTCTCAATGGCAAGTTTCTCACTTTCGGAGAGAGGTTTACATCAATGGCCTTCAACCGAAAGATTTTACGTGGTGTTCGACATCAACTCATGTATTCACACCACATGAATTGTACTGCAGTACCTTGAGGGTCATCATCATTATTGGTGATTCCTCTCATGCATGTTAACAACTTACATCATTGGCTAGTAATCAGGTGATGTCTTTCCATGTTCGACATCAGAACATATTTTCACATGGACCGACTTGTACTTCGGGCAAGGATTGAACAAGTTTGAAGACCTCGGATCTAGTTTCATCCATCTGGGTTGCGATATATTCAGGAAAATAAAGACATCAAATGTACATCATTGCTTCACAGATAATCATCCAAACTAAAGGATGATGGCTCTACCAGAATCATCAGTCTGCCACAAAAACGATTGTCTGTCTTATGTACATGAATATGAATTTATAAAGCTGAGCATGGGAATGCCCACCTCAGCTAAATAATGAAAATATTGTTAAGATAATGTATTGTATTGTATCTTATTACAGGTCACTTTCCAGTTCGAAAAACCTTGATCCTCATTATAAAGCATTTCACCTGACATCAAAAGGATTTATGACCTCATGCTTTAGGGGGAAATTTTTATAGACATATTTGGGCACTGCAACCCCAATCACATATGTCCATAAACCAAGGGCTTCTAAACCCCTAAAGTGTTGTTTCATACCCTAAAGGAACAAGGTCATCTGATTACATCATCTCCCAGAAGTTCTCCATGAAAAACTACTTAGGACTGGTCAAAACAGGACCATACAGACTACTCCATGCATAGGGTGCGATGCATCTCACCTATTACACATGGGGGGTGCGATGCATATTGAAAATCCCTTTTGTAGGGTGTGATGAGCAAGAGTAGACAAATGGCAGAAGCAGTGTGCTAGGTGGAAACCCAAAAACTGCTCATATGACACTTGCCTCTCTGAATTTACCCAGGGATGAGTAAGAGATCTGAAATCTCCAAGTGGAACCAAGAACTATCAGTGAAATGACACTAATCAAAATCCCAGAAGCTAACTCACTCTCCTAAAAACATCTATATATGGATCCCTCATCCAAGAGATCCAAAGGCCGGAATTTTGTAATTTGCAAGGAAGTGTTGTTGGTTTCTCTTTGAAGACATTGTTGGGTGATATTGCTTTGTATGAGGTGAAGAGGGCTTTCATGATGGGAGGATGATGCTAGATCAGAAAACCTGTTTGTAATCCTCTCTTCTACTACTTCTATCAATAAAGCTATTTGAGTTTTCCTCCATATGCTTGTATATCTCTGAATCTTGTTTATGTATGGGTTCATATGGTTAATGTACATTTGATCCTAAATTATTTATGATTATAGATCTCTATGCTTTGGTGTTATTTTTCTGCCTTGGTTCTACAGGTGTCCTTTGAAGCGAGGCAAGTGAGAAAGGAGTGGAGAAAGCTCTATCAAAGGAGAGAGGAAACAAGCAAAGAGACTAGCAAAAGACTGAGGTTGGTGCTCTTTGCTTCTCTCTCATATTTCTCTCATAAAGGAAAACACAACTTTAATCTGTTTGTTTCTAAGATAGCTACCCATCTTAGTGGGACTAGCAGCTCTAAATGGACACTAGTTTTCCCGATAACACATAGTTCCCTGATCGCGTAGCTCTCCGACCTAGGTAGTGTAGTTTATAGTCCCACGCTTCCTTTCAGCTGCCTAGAGTGCTAAGACTATGATTTCCTCTTATAGTCACCTAGCTGGATCATTGGTGTATGGCTTCAATTGGATGCCATTCACCTTCCCTAGGAAGGGTTTTCCATTCAATTTGACCAACTGAACTACTCCACCATCGGTAATCTCCTTGATGACATATGGTCCTAGCCAGTGCATCCCAAATTTCAATGGAAATTTATCAAATTTACTGTCATATAACAAGACCAGATCATTTACCTTGAAGGTGTATAGTGTGATGTGTCGATTGTGCCATGCCATTTCGCGCTCCTTTTGAACTTGTTTATGAAATCCAGCTAGAAATCGATCCTCCTCAAGCTTTGCTAGTTGCGTGAGCCCCTCTTCCAAGGCTTCGCGGTCCACCATTCATGTGAGTGTCGCTATGCATGGGCTAGGTACAATGTATTCCATTGGCATTGCAACTTGTATGCTATACACGAGTCTGGAAGGTCTTTGCCCAGTCAACTTCTTGCAAGTTGTTTTATAAGCCATAGCACCGCTGGTACACACACATCCTAGTCACTTATCTGAGCATTGCAGATCTTCGTCGATGCATTCTCCAATATCTTATTGAATTCTTCCACCATCCCATTAGCCTGCGGGTGATAAGGCATGCTCTTCTGATGATACATCTGAAATTATTTTATCAATGTGCTTGTTGGGAATGGGTTCCCCCAAGAGTAGTTTTGGGGCTAAAACCCCATGTTTTTGGATAAATTTGTAATAAAGTTGTACAGTATCCACATGTTGTGGTCGCGGAGCCCAAAGGTGTTAAGAGTCATAAAGGGTTGTCCACCCTTATTTTGTAAAGTGTCAAGTCAGCTGTAAATATCTACCCATAGTCTGTGGGATTGTATAAAAAGGAGCTAAGTAAGTAAGCTCTAAAGAAGAAGAAGAGTAGAGAGAGAGAAAAGTATTGGAGTCTTGATAGAGAAGTCTAAGTGTTTCAGGTCTTAGCATAAGTAGAGGATCTGCAACTGAGTGCACAAATGCCTAGGGTGGAAGTTCGCAGCTGAGTGCGCGGGCCCCTGTAGATGTGTGTGCAGGGTGAATAGAGTTTGTATTAAACTGGATGATGTCAATAAAGAGAAGTATTCCACAAATTATGTCTATTTAGTTCTTGTTAATGCATCCTATTATATTGCATTTTGGGTTTAATTTACAATTTTCATGTGATGCATGAATGTATGTGACTATATTGGTTAATTGAACGCAAGTAAGGATATCAGTTTACACGACGCTAACTGTGATTGATTAGTAATCCAAGTAAAACACTTAATATAACTTGGAAACCTATTCAATACATTGTCACAGTTGCGTGAAGGTACCTAGACCACGGGTTAGGGCTACACGAAGGTCAATCATACACCTTCACGGAGGTACTAAAGGATGAAAGAAAGGGTAGGCTGAGAGGGCCCTAAAGCTTAGTGACCTGCACGAAAGTAGGGGTGGAGGGTTTTAAACCAACATCACGACCATCTCAAGGTGCAAAAACTTGGTTCTAGCATTCCCCCATACTTCTTCAGGTGAAACTTCAGTCTGCGCTCTGCAGGCTAATGTCGAAAGGGCCAATAGTGTAGGGATTTGTTTGGCTAACTAACGTTGAACTTGGGTCATGCCCCACAAAGCCAAAAAATGGTTCTGTTATTGGGATCGGAATCTGCATGAGAGATGTGTGATGTCGTATCACTAGAATACAACTAAGAAAGAGGTCGAAAACTGGTTGGATAGGAAGATCCATGAATTCATGACACGGGAGAACAGAAACCCACGACTGACAAAGGAACAGTGGCTGGACAGGTACTTGTATATAGAAATCCACGAGATATTTTTCAGTTCCTTTCCAGTTGAGTTATACGAGTGGATCGTGAAGATAGCAGATAGCCAAGGAAGGTGGAGGCTTGACGATCCTATTGTCTGGACCCTAGAGCTAGTGCAAAGACTGGAAGCTTCTGAGGATAAGATCGCCCATGCTATGCATCATTGGCTTGATCGTATCATAGGAGGATTTGTGACTAAATTCATGGTTAATACCTTAGTTAGTTATAGTGAAGCGGAGCAACACTTTTTCAAAAGTCCATGAGGTAAGTACTTGAAGTCTTTAAATACTTGGATTAATATGTTATTATGTGAAAAATGGGTTATGCAGCTACATTGATGTTTGGAGCTACGCGTAGAAAGACTTACAAGAACGAAGAAAGAAAGGGATAGCCCATTTATTTTAGCTTCGTTGGGTGATGAAGAGGGAGTAGCACAGGGTTCTCCATGAAGTGCAGTTCAACTAATAAAATAAGGATTCCCATGATTGCCACCTCCACCTACACCACCTCCAACTTCACCACCGTCATCTGTGACTTTTCCCACACCACTTCCACCTCCACCACAGTTCAATATGGCGAATTCAGTGAAGCTTCCTTTGTTTAAGGGCTTGGGAAATGAGGACCTAGACCAATTTTGGTTTGTTGTAAAAGTTGTATAGGAAGCTCAGGCCATCACAGACGATCACATGAAGAAGGAAACATTGGTTACTGCTTTGCAGGATCACGTGTTAACTTGGTACATCAAATACTCTAATGATAACCCAAACGCTGCATTGGCATAGATCCGGACCGCTCTGAATAAAGAGTTTAGTAGGTCTAAATCTAAGGCTCGATCGATTGTGGCGTTCATGGAAGTCGTGATGAAACCAGGTGAAACATCTTGGGAATTGGATCAGAGATTGAAGTGTAAAATCTGTGAAGATAATATGAACTTAATATATGGAAAACACTGTGAATTGTTCGTGGCTTCACTCCTACCTCACCTAAGGGTTGCAATCTCACAACAAAAGATTACAACTCAAGGAGAGGCCTTGGAGATTGCAATAATACTACATGAAACATCAATGCAAGATCCGAATTTTCCTCGAAATGCAAATTTGAAGCAGGGCAAAGGAGTTCGACTGAAGGCGCGTGAAGAGATATGGTGCTTGAAATGTAAAGCTTAGGGGCATGACAAAGACCACTGCTTGGTATTTGCGAACTATATTATAGGAGGGGGACCAATGCCTTTGAGGTCGAGCCCAGGCAAGACTGAGTGTGGGGCCTATGTTGTAGTGCGCTATATGTCAAGTAGCAGGGAAACATACAACTGATAATTTTCATTTGTTGCAGAATTTTGCACAAACATTGCAACAACGTTTTTGCAACTTCTACAGGTTGGTAGAGCATGATGACTTCAACTGTCGAAGTTATGAATTGATGATGGAAAGAACACTCACCTATAGAGTTCAGGCAGAAACGCAGTCCCCTGGCCAAAGCGCTGGGATGGTCCAAACAGGCTTTTAGGTGTGCAGACGAGGCCGCGGTCGAGGAGGACCTCACAGACGTCAGGGATAGCTGATTTGTTACAATTGTGGAGGACCAAGACACTATGCCCATGAATTCACTAATCCAACGCGTCTATTGTGCAAATATTGTACTCATTTTGATCATGATACAGAGGATTGTCCTACGCTGATAGCAAGGATAGGCGACAAGGGGGTGCTACTATCACAGCCGACTCAAAACCTGCATATGATGATGTTTGAGCCTCGTGAGGAGGATCCGAATGTGAATATGGCACTCCAAAGTGGAATTGCAATGGGCGACGATAAGGAGAAACAACCCGAAGATAACGCATGGGTTCACAAAGCTCCTGCGAAAGAGGATGAATTTGATTTGGAGCATGCATGCGAAATGTTCATGGAAGCAAAGAAGAGCTTCATTGAGGCCTCTACCTCAAGGAGCTGGGATAAGCCTGATCAAGGGACCCTTCTATGCTTACAACCTTTCTAGAGACCTGCATGAAGTTTTTGTGCGATGGCAAGGCTGTGAAGGGATTACAAGAACTTATAAATAGATGTGCTCGGAACACTCCGGGTGAAATGCACGTGGTACAGAAGATTGGTAAGCATAAAGCAAGGATAGGGCATGAGATGAAACTTACCGCATAGATAGGAGAATATGAAATGGATCAGGTTATTCTAGATCTGGGGTTAGACACGAACGTTTTACCAAAACAAACTTGGGAGCGGATGGGGAGACCCATGCTACAGTGGTCTCTAATTCAGTTAAGGATGGCCAATCAACAAGAAGATCATCCCATGGGACGGCTACAAGGAGTAACTATAGATATTGAAGGTGCGAGCGCATTGGCTGATTTTGAAGTAATAGAAATTGTGGATGATAGAAACCCCTACCCTGAGCTCCTTGGCATTGATTGGGCCACTGATATGAATGGGGTAATCAACATTAAGAAGTGATAGATGATATTTGAAAATAAATTGCTTCGTGTAATAGTACCCCTAGATCTTGTTGAAGGATCACACTATACAGAACCAGTCCATGATTATGAAAGCTATGACGATTTGGATTGCATATATAAGATAACAGCACGAGACCAAGATTGGTTGAATCTGATAGTGGATGGAAGAATTACATGGGATTGCGAGAGTTCTTGCACTTCAGACTCAGATGAAGAATTAGAGTGCTGGCAGAATCGGCTACATGAAGTAATTACACTGAGCTGTAACATGCTGAACCCGTCGCTGCATTGTGTGTCATCAGAGCTAAGAAGTCTTCCCACTTACGATGGTTTGAATGATGTGGATGTGTTTTTGATGCATTTGAGAGGTAAGTTCTTGAGAAGAACCGCTTCCAAGCTTTGGACTGGGCACTGCGTGCTATGCTCGCGAGATGGTGGGGTACGCACAAGGGTAGCTTTGATGATTGGCATGAGTGTAGGAGAATGATGTAAACAAGGTTTGGGAAGCCGAAGGTATGAGTGACAGAAAAATATGACGGGAAGGATGGTCCATGCACACACTTGGACAAATGGGCTAAGGCTTATGGAGTGAAGCCCCAACCTAAATGGGTGCACTTGTTCTGTCATACTTTGGATGTCATCCTGATGAATTGGTACTTGGAGACAGAGCTCTCACATGGCACAGGTGAATGGGATATTTTGTGCGAAGGATTCATAATGACTTTTAGCTTCGAGGATGGGTTTTATTGTATTGACGAAGCACTACAAGAAGTTAAAGAAATGATCTTTAGGATACCGTAGGATCCTTTGGATTAGATTCAACCCAATTGGACTACTTAGCTGAGCCACACGCTGGAATGCTATAATGTGACTGTTGAGGAAGAAGTCAAGGATCCATGAAAGATTAATATCCCAGAAACCGAGGGTCACCACGAGGTTGAGGGACCACAAATCAAGAATCCTGATATAACCGTGCCATTGAAAACGAAACAGGTAAATATTGGTATGAAGGCGGAGCCAAAAATCGTAAATATTGGATATTACTGGGATGACAAGACAGTAAATAAGGTCACCGAATTGCTCTGCGAATACCAGGATTTGTTCGTTACCATGTTTACAAAGATAAAGGGGATAATAGGAGACTTGGGCATTATGAATATCACATTAAAACCCGACGCAAAGCCGGTTAAGCAAATACTTTACTGTCTCAATACGAAGTATAAGGAGAAGCTCCACTTAGAGCTAGAGAAGATGCTCATGATAGACATCATTGAGCCTATAGAAGAATCTGATTGGGTAAGCCCAATGGTGGTATAGCAAAAGAATCAGAAGGGTGAAATAAGGATATGTGTAGATCTCAAGAAGTTGAATGACGCTTGTGTACATGATACTTTCCCAACTCCATTCACTGATGAGGTATTGGATAATGTAGGTGGCTAGGAAGCGTACTCCTTCACTGATGGGTTCTCTAGGTACCATTAGATCAAAATTGTGCCTGAAGATAGAAGCAAGATGACCTTCACGACTAAATGTGGATGTTTTTATTACACTATAATGCCTTTTGGATTGAAGAATGCATCTACGATTTTTTCGCGTGTAGTCATTGCTACATTCAAAGAATTCATTCATAAGTTTATGGAGGTGTACTTTGTTGACTGGATTGTGTTTGGGTTGGCAAAACAGGTGGCAATTTTGTGCTTAATGATAGATACTTGTTGAAGGTAATAGATTGTGCTCAACTTGAAGAAATGTCTATTTTTTGTTCCTTTTGGGACTCTACTAGGTCATGTGGTTTCTAGACAGGGACTGATGGTAGATCCCGCAAAGATCGTAGTGATACTTAACTTGGAGGCACCAAGGAGTGTAAAATAGCTGCGCACAACCTTGGGACATACTGGGTACTACAGGAAGTTTATCAAGGGCTACACCTAGATCACCACGCCTATGGAGACGTTGTTGAAAAAGGATATCATGTTCTATTGGAACGAGGACTGTCAGAAAAGCTTGGATGTATTAAAAGGAAAAATGGTCAACACACCGATTTTAGTCTTCCCAGATTGGAATAAGGAGTTTCATGTACATGTAGACATGTCATGTATAGCACTGGGAGCAGTTATGACATAGGATGGTGGGGGAGAATTGGACCATCCTATAGCGTTCGCAAGCAGGAGGTTATCCAAGGCTGAGAAGAACTATTCCACCATCAAGCGCGAAGGATTAGCCATGGTATATGTGCTCCATAAGTTTAGACACTATTTGTTGGGTGGGCACTTTAAGATGTATACAGATCATTCTACATTGAAATACCTAGTCAATAAGCCTATGATGGGGGGGGAGAATCTATATGTGGTTGTTATTGTTCCAGGAGTATGATTTTGAGGTTATTATGAAGCCTGGTTTACTGAATGTGGGACAAGACCATCTGTCGTGCATTGAGATGGGGGAAGATCCCACAAATTTGGAGGAAGGATTTCTTTATACGCAACTATTCGCAGTGCGCATCGCGGACGGTCACTTTGAAGACATCATACACTTCCTAACGATAGGAACTGCCCCTTAAGGCTACACCATCCAGCAAAAAAAGGAGTAACTGGTGCGCGCAACATACTTTTCTATCATTGCTAGACATTTGTATAAAATGCGATCTGATGAAGTATTATGACGATATGTACTAGAGTTTGAAAGGAGCAGTATCCTTGTGGACACTCATGGGGGTGTCGTGGGAGGGCATTATGTAGGAAGCGAAACCGCACAGAAGATTTTATATGTAGGGTTGTGGTGGCTAACCTTCCATCAAGATTCAAAATCTTACTGTAAGG
The DNA here is from genome assembly GCA_031772625.1 of Pinus tabuliformis. Taxonomy (NCBI): domain Eukaryota; kingdom Viridiplantae; phylum Streptophyta; class Pinopsida; order Pinales; family Pinaceae; genus Pinus; species Pinus tabuliformis. The sequence goes on from CM062820.1 coordinate 1,675,297,712, forward strand.
CATGTGATGTGTGTCAAAGGACTGGCAGGCCATTGCAGAGACATGAGCTACCTCTGAACCCACAGATGATGTTACAACCTTTCGAGAAATGGGCGGAAGATTTTTTGGGACACATTTAGTCCCAAGGGAAGAAGACAGGAGCACGGTACATTATCACCACGACTGAGTATTTGACTCGATGGGTGGAGGCACAACCTGTGAAGGACTATACAAGCACGACCACTGCAAAGTTTCTCTTTGAGTATGTACTAATGCGATTTGGGTTTCCAAATATTTTGATGAGTGATCATGATATGCACTTTCTGAACGAGACAATCAGTGCGCTATTGGAGGAATTTCAGGTATATCACTAGAAAAGCATGCCTTATCACACACAGGCTAATGAGATGGTGGAAGCATTCAATAAGGTGCTGGAGAACGTGCTAACCAAGGTTTGCAACACTCAGCAAAGTGATTGGGACTTGTGCATACTTGCCGTACTATGGGCTTATCACACAACATGCAAAACGTTGACTGGACAGACACCCTTTAGGCTCGTATATGGTGTTGAAGTAGTGATGCCCATGGAATACATTCTTCCTAGTCTATGCATAGGGACACTCATGGGTATGACGAATCGTGGAGCCCTAGAAGACAGGCTTGTGTAGCTTGCTAAGCTTGAGGAAGAAATATTTCTAGTTGGATTTCACCAACAGGTCCAAAAGCAGCATGAAAAAGCATGGCATGATCAGCACATTAAGCTATGCACCTTTAAGGTAAATTATTTGGTTTTTTTATATGACAGTAATTTTGACAAATTTCTAGGGAAATTCAGAATGCACTAGCTAGGGCCCTATGTCATTAAGGAGATTACCGATGGTGGAGTAGTTCAGTTGGTTAAATTAAATGGAGATCCCCTCCCAGGAAAGGTGAATGGCAGCTGATTGAAGCCATACATTGATGATCTGGACAAGTGACTATATGAAGGTACAATAGTCTTAGCGCTCTAGGTAGTTGAAAGGAGGCACGGGACTATAAACTACACTGCCTGGGTTGGGGAACTGCGCGATTGGAGGATTGTATAGAACAAGGAGATGTCACAAGGTTCACAATAGTGCAGAGTGGGTTGCACTGCCCGAGAAGAAATCGCACAGGTAAACCAGAAAGTGACCATTAAAGTCACTATTTATGATTTGACGATAAGAATGCGGCCAAATGTAGCAGGCAACTGACATTTAAGATAAGCTTTATGGGTAAGATCCTTGGAAATCTACCACCAATCCAGCATTAATGAGCCAAATGTGGGGGGAATAGTCAGATTTGAATTCAAAATGGCCTATAAATTACAGGTGGAGGCCCAATGAAAAAAAATTGACATTTGAACATTGAGTTGGTGAGCTCTCAGACGTGCATGATCCCTACATTCCTTGAAGCATTTCTTGATTGCCCAGTTTTTGATCGATTCCCAGTATCCAACTGAAATTTCATCCATGATTTTATCTCAAGATTTGAAGCTATGGACGCCGAAGCCACAACAGCCAAGGGGGTTGTGCCAGAGGTTGTTATGGAGGCAGAGGGAGCTACTCCAGAGGTTGCAGAGTTATTAGTTGAAGTCCCCAAATCACCATGGACACTTAGACCGAAGCTGACCCCGATCAAGGAGAGTGCGAAGGACAAAAAGGGAAAGAAGACTACGATAGTAGTGCACACATCACCTAGAAGAAACACATAGAAGGACAAGCCCACCACACAGGAAAAGGGAAAAACCATTGACTTGGAGCTAAAGGAGGAAGAAATTGAGGACATCCCAATGGATGATGAGGATTTGGGGGTGGAAGTGGAGGAAGTTGAAGTCGAGGGTTCTAACCCTATCACTAAGTTGCCCGAGTGTGTCCCTCCGCGCAAGGGCAAGACCAAGGTGCCAAAGGACATGAATAAAAGCAAGGCCACCTTGTAGACACCTCTGCTACCTGATGAGATTGTCTTTGAAGGACTGCACTGGGGGTGGATTCCTCTATTAAAACTAGAATATTGGGACTTAGCTGACCATGAGAAGTTCTCGCACTTGGCGACAGAGCAACTAATGCGCCGTGTTGTTCACACAATCACTAGGATTACTGCATTAGAACTGCGGAAGTGGGTCAGGGGAGTAGACAAGGGAGGTCTGCTCAACCTGCTATGGGTACCACACTATAATCGCACACCCATTACAATATTGGTCATCAAGCAGTTGCTATGCTTGGTGTGTGATGGGTGTCTATGGCTGGAGGAGACGATACCCATCACCGATAGATTGATCCATAGGATCTCGCAGTTTCCCTATACAGGGGAGAATCGGGCCATGATGTTTGGTGTAAAAGGTGGCAAGCAGGCCCTCGTGGAGGCCATGAAGGAGAAATTCAAGCTCATGAAGAGGTCATGAGGCTATGCCATCTCGAGTATCTACAACCCTGTGGTCAAGGTGGCCACGCAGATCTAGCCAAGAAAAGTTATGAGGAAGTGTCGCATAGATGACGTGCCAGCACTAGTCATCACATTAGCGACCCAATGCGCTGAAGGGGTAAAGTTTAATTGGGTGCACTATCTCTGTGGTGAGTTCCTTGCAAACTTCCACGAAGCACAGGAGCTCAGCAAGACCTTCCACTATGCGTGGCTCTTACTATCTATTGTGATAGTAGCCTCGGAGAAGTTGGAAGACAGTTAATTCCCCTTGGTCTCGCCAAACATACTAGAAGCAACAAAGTTCGCTTCATTGTGGGTGACCAAGGATGATCAACACATCAAGGATAGCAAGATCTTCTGGATCTTGATGGAAATGAACATACGCATGGCTATCAATCGCAAACTGCGATTATCGCCTATTATGTTTACCAAACTGTAGGAGTACGTGGAGTTTAGGATATAATTTCACTGCGTATCAATTAGGGAATAGAAGGGCCCTGAGCATACATGGCATGACTTGCCTTACTTGGCAATGGACGATGCAATTGGTGCAGTTCTTGATCGTTGGCAAGTAGAATGGCGCACTACCTTGGACTTGGCGGCAGGGTCGAGTAAGTCTGCTGCGCTGCGCAAAAAGGAGGCCAAGCTCAAGATGGTGGAGCTAGCCGAGAAAAGGAAGGAAGATGGTGACAAGGCCCAGGAAGAGTGCAATGCTGCCCAGCAGGAGGAAATGTAGATAGGTGAAACAGGGCGTGGCTCTAACAGAGGCACAAGGTCACATTCACCCAAAATAGAGGAAGAAATAGACGAGCAAACAAAGAAGCATGCAGCGGACCCACATATGGTGTTGTACCACATCAAAAATCCAAGAGAAGAAGAAAAAGTGGGGCTACAGAAGAAATCTAAGGCCAGTAAGGTGTCACTGGACCCAATCACCCTTACAGAGGGATATTTGAATGACATTGGAGACACGGTGCGGGATGTCACTGCGGAGGTACTGCAGCAACTCGAGCAACAGTAGTAGTAACTATTTGGGGCCATCCAGATGGGTCTGCAGGAGCTGCAGATATGTGCATCATAGGCTGGCACAATTTCCACTAGCCTTGTTATCAGTACTTCAAAAGCTGTCGAGATGCTGTGTGCGAAGGACTATCGAGTGATAATGTTGCCGGATGGAGCACTCACCACAGAAAATGAAGCTGACAGGTCCACTGTCAATGCCCTCAAGGGAGTGGGGTGAACTTGGCAGTTCTCCCTAGCGAGGTACTCCACTTACTACAGGATGGACTAATCACAGAGCTGAGGGCCCGTGAACACTGCACTTTGCAGGTAATCAGTGAGCAGAAGATTAATAATGAATAGATGGAATTGCAGCGAGACACCGCCCTCACTTCCATGGTGGAACTTACTAACACAAATATGCGAATGATTAAGGCCATGAGAGAAGCCTGTCGAATGGTCCCCGAATTGGCCATTCGTGAGGATGCAGAGGCAGATGAATAGGTCTACAAGATTGCTACAGGGATGTGCGACGGTCGCACAGAGTTGGCTAAGGTTCAGCTGGAGCTAAACCTACATGTTGTTGATTTATAGTTGAAGGCCCAACCTTCAACTTAGCCAGAAGTAAAAGAGGAGCATGCAACCGCTATCACAGACGTGATAGCGACGGTAGATAGTGCAGTAGCATACTCCACACGAATTTTTGAACAGTTGTTCGAGATCTTGAAGAGTCTGTAGGAGGATCCTAATATACAATGGCTGGAGACAGAGGCATGAGAACTACAACAGCACTATGATGAAGTAAAAGGTACAACGCACATCGTTGCTCTCACACAAAGACTGGTGAAGCTACAGGAGGCCAAAACATTGAAAGAACAGGTAGATGCAGTGCATCACAAAGAGGCGGTGTTGAAGGTGCTCTTGAAGCCCTAGTTGGATGAGGCTTATTCGGTCACAACCTCTATTGAAGGCAAGATTGCTAATCTACAAGCGACTCAACATAAGCTTTAGGCTGATAGTTTAGGACCAACAACAGAGAAGTTTGTTGAAGAAGTGAAGCAGGTGGCCACACAGTGCACCACCGGGGTTGCATCATATAGGTCGAGCTGGGAAGTCTTCGCGTCAAGATATCTACATCCGCAGAGTGACTCAAGGGAGAGTGACAATGTTTTTTTTGGGGTCCTGTTGGGAATGGGTTCCCCCAAGAGCATTTTTGGGGCTAAAAGCCCATGTTTTTGGATAATTTTGTAATAAAGTTGTAAAGTCTCCACATTTTGTGGTCGTGGAGCACAAAGATGTCAAGAGTCATAAAGGGTTGTCCATCCTTATTTTGTAAAGTGTCAAGTTGGTTGTAAATATCTACCCATGGTCCGCAGACCATGGGATTGTATAAAAAGGAGCTAAGTAAGCTCTAAAGAGGAAGAAGATTAGAGAGAGAGAAAAGCATTGGAGTCTTGGTAGAGAAGTCTAAGTTTTTCGGGTCTTAGCATAGGTAGAGGCTCTGCAGCTAAGTGCACAGAGGCCTAGGGTGGAAGTCCACAGCTGAGCATGCAAACCCCTGCAGCTGTGTGCGCAGGGTGAATAAAGTATGTATTAAACTGGAAGATATCAAGAAAGAGAAGTATTCCACAAATTCTGTGTATTTAGTTCTTGTTAAACCATTCGATGATATTGCATTTTGGGTTGAATATACAATGTTCATGTGATGCGTGAATTTATGTGACTGTATTGGTTAATTGAACGCAAGTAAGGATATCAGTTTATGTGGCACTAACTATTATTGATTAATAAGACAAGTAAAATACTTAAGATAACTTGGGAACTTATGCAATACATTTACATAGCTATGGGAAGGTACCTAGACCATGGATTAGGGTTGCATGAAGGTCAACTGTACACCTTCGCGGAGGTACTAAAGGGTGGAATAAAGGGTAGGCTAATGGAGCCCTAAAGCTTAGTGACCTACGTCAAAGTAGGGGCGGAGGGTATAAACCAACATCATGACCATCTTAGGGTGCGGAAACGTGGTTCCAACATCCCCCCATACTGCTTCAGGTGAGACTTCGGTCCACGCTCCGCAGACTGATGCCGAAAGGGCTAGTAGTGTAGGGATTTGTTTGGCTAACTAACGTTGAACCTAGGTCAAGCCCCACAAAGACAATAGCATTGATTGTTTCATTAAGAAAGTGCGTACTACAATCGCTCATCAAGATCTTTGGATAGCCAAATCTTGTCAATACGTATTCAAAAAGGAACTTAGCTATTGTCACACTTGTACATTCCTTCATAGGCTACGCCTCTACCTACCTAGTCAAGTACTCAGTCATGGTGATGATGTATCACGTGCCTGTCTTCTTTTCCAGAGGTTAAATTGGGCCCACAAAGTCGATCGCCCATTTCTCAAATGGTTGTAACGTCACATATGACATCAAAGATAGTTCATCCCTCCGTGATGGCATGCCAGTCCTTTGGCATGTGTCACAAGCCCTACAATATGATTTCTCATCGTTATGCAGAGTTGGCCACCACAATCTAGCATGAAAAACCTTTTGCGCTATTACTTTTCCTACATAATGTCCTCCTTGAGCTCCTCCATGAGCTTCCATGAGAATGCTACTTCGATCAAAGTTAGGTACATATCGTTGCAATATTTCATCTGACCCCATTTTGTACAAGTGTCCTGCAATGACGGAGAAGTCTGTTGCATGCACTACTAACTCCGTTTTATTGCTTGTATACCCTTCTGGGGCAGTTCTCGTCATCATGAAATGTATGATATCTTCAAACGACTATCTGTAACGTGCACTACAAAGAGTTGTGCGTCAGGAAACCCTTCCTCTAAATTAGTAGGTTCTTCTTGTGTTTCAATGCGCGATAGATGATTAGGTCCTGCATTTAGTCATCCTAGCTTCATAATAACTTCAAAGTCATACTCCTGGAACAACAACAACCATCTGTAGATCTTTCCCCACAACACATGCTTATTGAACAGGTATTTCAATGTAGAATGATCCGTATACATCTTAAAATTTCCACCCAATAAATAGTGCCTGAACTTTTGGAGCACATATACCATGGCTAGTCCTTCACACTTTGTAGTGGAATAGTTCTTCTCAGCCTTGGACAGTTTCCTGCTCATGAATGCTATAGGATGGTTCAATTCCTCCTCGCCTACCTATGTTAGCATGACACCCAGCGCAATAGATGAGGAATCGACATGTACATGAAATTCCTTCTTCTAGTCTAGGAAGACTAGGATTAGTGCGGTGACCATTTTCTCTTTCAGCATGTCCAAGATCTTTTGGCATTCATCACTCTAGTATAATGTAGCATCTATGGGCGCTATGATCTAGGCATAGTTCTTGATGAAATTCCTATATTATCCAGTATGCCCTAGAGTTTCGTGCAGCTGTTTCACATTCCTTGGCGCCTCCAAGTTTATTATCATCACAATCTTTGTGGGATATACCATCAATCCTTGTTTTCATACCACTTGACCAAGCAGAATCCCGAAAGAGACAAAAAATAGACACTTCTTCAAATTGAGCATGATCTGGTATCTTCGACATATATCTAACATCAAGCACATACTTCCCACATGACTCTTGACCAATCCAAACATTGTCCATCGTCAAAGTATACCTCCAAAAACTTATGAATGAAGTCTTTGGATGCTGCAATGACTACGTGTGAAAAGATTGTTGGCACATTCTTCAACCCAAAAGGCATCACATTGTATTGAAAACATCCCCATTTAGTCACGACGATCATCTTGCTTCTATCCTCAAGTACGATTTTGATCTGATGGTACCTAGAGAACCCATCAGTGAAAGAGTATGCTTCTTGGCCACCTACATTATCCAGGACCTTGTTAATGAATGGGGTCGGGAAGGGATCATGTATGCAGGCATCATTCAGCTTCCAGAGATCCATGCATATCCTTATTTCTTCTTTCTATTTCTTTTCCTAAACTACTATGAGGCTTACCCAGTCAGATTCTTCCACTGGTTCAATAATTCCTACCACGAGCATCTTATCTAACTCAGTGAGAATCCTTTCCTTGTACTTAGGATTAAGGTGGTAAGGTATTTGTTTTACAGGCTTCACATCTGGTTTCAAGGTGATCTTCATGACACCCAGGCCTCCTATTATCCCTTTTAAATCAGTAAACTTCATGGGGAACAAATCTTCATATTCACGGAGGAGCTCAATGACCTTATCTACTATCGCATCATCTTAATAGTCCAAAATATTTGCAAATTTTGGTTCCGCCTTTGTGCCAATGTTGACCTGCCTAGTTTTCAGTGGCGTGGTTATGTCAGGATCCTCTTGTTGGAGAGGTAAATCCCCTCTACGGATAGAGGCTATCCCTACTAGCCCAGAATGGGTCTAGCAACAATCAGTCAATGCTACTATGCAAGTCCCTAATTGCAAATAAAAGGTAGGCAATGAACACCTACTTGGATTCCAATGCAATTGTTTGATGAAGAGTCGTCGCTCTTGCTCCTTCGCTTTGGCCGGTCACGATCCTCCACAATCCTCGTGGATAGACACCTGCACACACAAATAGAAACACAAACACAAGCGTGAAATCTAATAAATGCAATTATACATCAGTCAGAAAGGACATAACTCACATTAACCATTACAAAGACAAATGAGAGTGGAACCATAATAGTAGTCATCTATTATTAATCATTAACAGAGAAGAGTACAACCAAAGTTCTGACGTTGAGTCCTTCTCAAGAGGGTCCAGCCAGCAAATCTCTTAAGCATTCACCCTTGGAGGTAGATCTCCCAAGACAAAAACTCTCTCTCACACAAGAAAGCAACAGTTCACAACCTTCCTTAAGCTCTCTAGCAATCCCACACTTGTCACACCAACTACCTACTAGCAGCAGCACTCTAAGCACTATCAATTCCACACTGTCAAAAACTAGCTGCTCATGGTAATGGTAGAGGCTTAAATAGGAGAAGGAGTCTCCATGAATGGTGGGAGGATGAGCTTATCTCCAAGGAAGGTGGCTCAAATGATGAACAAACATGCCAAAGAAGGGAGGGTGACATTTACAAGGCCAACAACCAGATCTGGAGTCATCCGGAAGGCCGGCTGTTAGAACAAACTCACCCAAACTGGATCAGCGCGGGTGTATAACTGCACTGGAGTGCTGACATCGCATCTGAATAACATGGAAGGTTATGTCAGCGCGATCTAATATGAACAGAGGATGCGCTGGTTCATGAAATTTGACCAGCGTGGAAAACACGTGTGCTTCCGCGCTGGCAGCGCATTCGTTGTATTATGAGGCGCCAGTCAGCGTGGTTATTTTAATAACAGTCGCGATGATGGAAATTTTTTTGGCAAAGTGGGTCATTTGGCAGCATTAGAAAGCATGAGCATGATTAATTTGAACTCATTAAATAGTAGGGAGACTGACAGGGAGACAGTGACAAATTACTGTGTAATAGATGCCCCCTAAAGCATGAAGCCCGAGAGAGTGGGAGGGGTGAAATGCTTTACAAAACTCGCGGAACTGGAACACCACTAGGAAGAATCTGTAGGTATGTACAACTGATATATCTATTACATGTAGTCTAGGCATGGGCGCAGCCATCCAAAAGACATACGAAGAAGGTCTGTGGTATGGATGCAACCACCCAGCTGAAGAGACCATGATGATAATAAGGTATGGTCGCAGCCATCCCAAAAGACTCAGGTATGGGCGCAGCCATCCATCAATGAGTCATGCAATAATAATCCACAAAATCGCAACCTGGTTTGCAACAGACAAAAACCAGGGTCTTGTGCTCCAACCCGACCTGAACAGAGTACAAGTCCAAGCATGTGAATACATGAGCTGAAGTCGAACATGCATGAATATTGTCTGATTACCAGCCAATAATGAAAACTATTAACAGACGCGAGAGGTACCACCAATAATGACAATGGTCCTCAAGGTACTTATAGGTATAATCTGCGGCGTGTGAATCAATGAGCTGGTGTCGAACACCCGCAGAATCGTTTGATCAGAGGCCAATGATGAAAACCTCATGTCGAACATGAAGAACCTGCCATTGAGGCATGCAGGCTCTAAGGAACCTGAAGGGAGTCTCTAAGTCACCTTCCTGGATAATGAGCTGAAGTCGACAGGAAGTAACCTTGATTGAAGGTGGGCCATAATGTTTCCCACATCATCGAGACAAGACAGAGAAGAATATGATATTTTGTGTGAGGAATCAGAGGGAGGTTGTAAGTTTGCAGAGGGAAACTTCTCTTGAACATATCGGCAGCACGACAGTGGATTTGGCAGTATCTGACGTCAAATGAGCAGAGGTCATGGTGACAAGGCAATGAGCAGATGAGAGGCCAAATAGGATAACCCAAACCCACGGAGGCTAGTGTAAAACAAGATGAGAAATCCCCACCCAGACACGAATGCAGACTAGTGCCATGTTCAAGAGCGACATACTGCCGACACGACGATTATTACAGTTCCATTTTCCCCACCATTTCTGGTAGGTACCCCGATTATTTTTGGACGACAAGCTTGACGGGGATAGCATATGCTTGGAAAGCGTCATTTCGACGGTATCCGATGTCATGAAGTTTTAACGAGTCTGACAAAGGAAGAACTCGGCGTCTTTTCCTGTTTAGAGAGTCTGAAAAGACAGCAGAAAAGAAAACTCCAGGGGGGTCCTTTTTCGTAAAGTTGTGTCTCTCGAGCCCGAAAAAGTATAAAACAATACTCGAAAGAACCGCCCGACCAGTATGATCGAGGAGTACTTTTTGTAAGTAGTGACTTTGACCCGAAAAAGTAGAAAAGCGGTCAGAAGTACGTCGTTTTGGAGCCAATAACGAGTGCGAAATGACAAACACCCGACAATCTTTTTAGTTTAAACGGTCGAAAAAAGAGCTTTAAAGGCGACTGCCTCTCGTTCCCTTTAACGAGTCGAGAGGGAGCTCGACCATCTTTTCTTGCTTTATGTCGAAAAAGAGCTTAAAGACGACGTTTTGGGACCAAGTGTGTATATGACCATTGTGACCCCACCGGTATGAGAATCTGCACAAGAAACACTGCACGCGTAAATTTGTTCGAGATAATATGTACCACATGCATAAAAACATAGTAAAACGACATTAGCAACAAGCACATGGTAAAAAACATGACAAAAACCCACATTTAGGAAAAATGATAGTTAATTATAAAAATTTACCATAAATAGGGGGTAAAAGGAGGTTTTTACCATTGTTACCATTTTGAGCCGTGGAGGACATTGTGGAGCTGCGAGGTTGACGAACCAAATTCCATCCCGTGCGGACATCAACCACCCTGCAATCTATTCCAGGTAGGTTCTCCTTCTCCTGCGCTTCATTTTGAGTCATTTTAGCCGCATTTCCATGGTGGGAAGTGGTAGTTTGGGCGAATTTTGTGAACTTCAATTCACTCTCGGTCAGCGTGGATTTCCTCATCGGGTCTGCGCTGATCGAATAATTTTTACACATACCACCCCCGGATCAGCGCGGAAAACACGTGTGCTTCCGCGCTGACCCAAGGAAAAAAACAAAGGGTGCCATTATCAGCGCGACTGTTTTAAAAACAGTCGCGCTGACGCCGCGAAATTAAATTTTTAACAATTTGAACGTATAAATTTCAACGGTCAGGGCTCTAATGATTTTTTGTGGCCATGCAGGACACAATGGCATTTGTTTGGCAAGAGAGAGCTCACGATAATGAGGATATAGTGGCATTCGCCGATGCTGGGTGCCGTAATGCAATGTAGGCATGCGGGTTACTCAAGAATCAAATTCTTCCTCACTTCGCGCCTGTGAGCACAGCCCGATCTCCTCGAGTTCCTAATCAGAGCCTGGAATCCTGTTGATGGAAAGTTTACGATTCGAGGCCGTGATATCGAGTTCGATTACACGGATATCTATTTTTTGACCGGGTTATCACACCGAGGTGAGATGCCCATTCTGGAGGGGCAGCGACCCAGTGGTGAAACCCTAGATACGCTGATGGCTCGGGTGTGCCCACGGGCACGCAAAACGCGGAGTGGGAAGGTAGCTATTCCGACGGTGGAAGACATCGTCCTTCGAACCATACTCTTCATGGTGACCCGGGCAGCAGGCTGCTTGGCCAATCACGAGGCTTCGAAGACCCATCTTCTATTAGCTCTCGCGTGTTTACATCCCACCATATTCTACTAGGCAGCAGCAGTAACAACCAGTATGAAGAGACAATTGAGCAACTGCCGATGTGGTGAGTCGAAGCAATTCGGTTATGGGTCACTTTTACTCCCGCTCATGCTGGAGCGGGTACCGGCCTTACAGCTACAGGACATGGTCGTGGATCCACCCAGAGGTCCCCGAGAGACGAGGGCTAGTCGATGGGGCCATGTCATGCCGCGAGGAGGTGGCGGCCGACCAGTGGCATGGGGAGTATACAAGGAAAATTTTAAGGATGGAAAATTTTCTTGAAGTTTAAAACATTGGCGAATCTCACTAATCCATAATATGCAAATTATAAATGTTTATTGATATATTTGTAAAATTAATCAAATATATAATTATTTTATCTATAGTCTCTATATAATGTTGGCGATTTTATATAAGGTAAAATAATTTTATATTCTAAAATTTGGGCGAATCGTCTTTTATAAAATTGGAAATTGGCGAATCTTTTTTGTGGAAAAATCATGGAAAATTAGCCCACTGGGCGAACATTAGCCCCTAAAATTTTCCATGGGAGTATATTTCCGAGAGTGGCTGGATCAACAGGTTATTTTTGTAGAGGACTGGCCATATGCTGGCATAGACTTCCGCGGAGATCCAGACATGCCATTGCCTGCGGGAGAGCATTGGGACGATGGTGGTAAACCACTTGATCTCTTTTTAACTTTTAATTTTTGTAATGTTTTTAAATTTTTCATGTACATGTCTTTACGATGAATGCTATGGTATGCAGATGTGGGACCCACGAGACCCCTTGATCTAGCCCCAAAAGCGCGGAGAGAGGCACAGGGCGCTGGAGCCCTGGCCTGGCTCCTCCAGGGGTCGATACGATGGAGACTGTGATACAGAACCTCGAGGGCTTACTGGCGGGGGTTCCAGATTACCAAGGGATAGAGGAGGTCCCCATAGCATCTCAGATCCACACAGTGGGGGTAAACCCAGGATGCACCGCCTTTTGACGTGGGTGACACGGGCAGTTGTATGCTACAGAGAGCATAACCCACCACAGTAGACATCTAGGTCTTATTTCCCACTGATGTTTTTTTTTAGAGACACGCGTCTCAGATATACTGAGGACACCGACCTTATCTAGACATATACACTTATTTTTGAGCGCCTTGGTGCGCCACATGATATATATATATATATATATATATATATATATATATATATCGATTTTGGATGGGATCTTTTACATGTGATGATGTTTTTATATGCTATGCAAATGTCTAACACAAATGTAATCTAATGTATCAGTTGCATAACATACGACCGACATATTTTAATTTTTTTGCAAGATTAAAAGCACACACGACAATACACATGCAAACTATGCTTGGAAAAGGATTTTATATATACACATGCTTATCCTATGGTCTTATTATGTTTTCTATGTCTTCTTGTATGATGTTTATCTGTTACGCAAATGTCTGTCTAATACATGGTTTGCCAATGCATCAGTTAATGTGTTTAATCGTCTCGGAATGTGTTGATATGTGATGTAATCAAAATTCCTTTCTAACAATCTTACACGTAAATACAACCTTAGAATGCGTTGGTCTCTGATGGAATATCACCCGTTGAGTTGATGGACGACAAGTTAAGAGTCCAGGTTCACCACCAATGCACGAATGTCGAGATCAACTGCTTTGGCTAATAACTCAATTACAACACTATATTCGGCAACATTGTTAGTGGTACGACCCAAGCACATGCCTTGAAGATCTAGCAACTCTCCGTGAGGATCATAGATCGCCCACACTGAAGAAGAGAAATTGCAAGTGCTACGGCAGGCACCATCAGCGAAACCAACATAAGGTGCACTAGACATCTGCACAAGAAGCAAAAAACACAATAAGAGGCAAACACGCCTTCACACCAAAGCAAAACATGAAATCATACACACATAACACACTTGCTAAAAAGACACGTATGTACAAGCTAGGTGCACGAAATCATGCATAGTATTTTTTCAAATAAAGCCCATTACGGGGCTTATCGAGAGGATTTCCTTCGTAGTCAATCAGCTCGTATGCCCCCTTCTGGAAAACTCTCTTCACAATATAGGGGCCTAGCCACATGGATTCGAGTTTGCCTGCCCCTAGCTTATCCTTAGCCTGATCATAGAGCAGTACAAGATCTCCCTCAACAAAGGAACAAGGTTGGATGGTATTGTCGAAGTGAGCCTTAACTCTCTTCTTCAGTGCTTCAATAGCTAGAGAAGCTAAGCGACGGGTCTCGTCTAACCGTTGTAAATAAAGAAGCTGTTCCTCCACCGGAGTGGTGTTGGGAAGCAACTCGACAACTAACTTTAACGAAGGAATCTCACATTCAACAGGAAGGGTGGCCTCCAGTCCATAAACTAGCTGAAAAGGGGTGAAACCGGTGGCGTCCTTCACAGAGGTCCGGTAGGCCCACAAGGCAGGGAACAACATCAGATGCTAATTAGACTTGTGTGTACCAACGGTACGTTGGAGCATTGTGATCAAAACTTTGTTCACAGCTTCAACTTGGCCATTGGATTAAGGGCAGTACGGCGTCAAACTATCTTGACGCAAGCCTAGTTGGGTCGTTAGTTCCGTCATCATGTGATTACAGAAATGCTTTCCGTGATCCGTGACGATAGCCTGAGGGACTCCAAACCGAGTAATGACATGATTAAAGAAAAATTGCGCCACTGTGTGACCGTCTTCATTTAATGTAGGCATCGCTTCGGCCCATTTGGTGAAATAATCCACAGTAATGATGATATACCCGTGCCCCCCGGCCGAGCGAGGGCTACAGGATGTATAATCGATTCCCCATTTGGCAAAAGGACCTACGGTAACAACAGGGTGCAGTGGTGCAGGAGGTGCACGCATTTTCCGGTGGTAGATCTGGCATTCATGGCATGAACGGACGGCAAGGATGCAATCCTTGAAGATAGAAGGCCAGAAATAGCCAGCACGGAGGATTTTCTGAGCGGTGGCACATCCGGACATGTGGCCGCCACAAGCACCGGAGTGGTAGTCATTCAACACTCGCTCAGCATCCTCGAGAGTCAAACATCGGCAGAGAACAGAATCAGCGCCGAGGCGCTACAGGGTATCGCCAATAATACGATAGGGTTGAGATTGATGATGAATCCTCCGTCGAGCGTCTTTCGATACATTGCGACGGAAGGAAGACGTCTGCAAATATACTATGATGTCCCCATACCATGGGTCGAGGGTGCTGATTAGAAACAACGTTTCGTCTAGGATATGCTCTTCCGAAAGAGATGGTGCAGAAGGAGATGGCAAAGAACAGAGCAATTCAGCAAAGACCAGAGACTTCTTAGATTTGGCAGCAATAAATTCCAATTCAAACTCTTGGAGGATTACGATCCATTTCGAGTATTTTCCCCCCAGAAACTGACGCGAAAAAATGTACATCATTGGGTTGCAGTCAGAAATCACGGTCGTGGTGCACAACAGGATATAATGCCGGAAATGTTGGACGGCGCAGACAGCAGCCAATGCCAACTTCTCGACATAAGCGTAGCGAGTTTCCATATCCAAAAGGTTGCGGCTAAGGTAATAGATAACGTGCTCATTGCCGTCATCATCATCCTGCACTAGAACCATGCCGATGGTGGTATCAGCGGCAGCCAGATAGAGAGTATAATCACGGTGGTAGTTTGGAGGTCTTAATAAGGGAGCAGAGACAAGGAGTCCCTCGAGTCACTCGAAAGACTCCTGAGCGATAGCATCCCAATGAAAGGGTGTGTCTCGCTTCAATAACCGTGTGAAACCCTTAGCCACCTCGGCATAATTCGGAATGAATCGTCTAAGGAAATTTGCTTTGCCCTGCTGCAAAGAAGCAGGGGGAGGAATATTCACGATGGCTTTGACTTTGAGGGGATCCAGACGGATGCCTTCTCGGGAGACGATAAACCCGAGTAGTCGGCCTGATTCCACGCAGAAGACACACTTATGAGGATTGAGCCTAATACGGTAGTGTCGACAGCGGAGAAAAATTTCGCGAATATGAGAGGGATGGTCCTGACGCCTGACTGAATGAGCTGGGAGGTCATCCAGGTATGGCTGTACAATGTGACGAATATCATGAAAGGCATAGGACATTGCACGTTGAAACGTAGCGCCAACATTCTTTAGACTGAAAGGGAGCTTCTTATAGGCAAAAGTGCCCCAAGGACAGATAAAAGTCGTCTTATGTTGATCAGCGGGTGCAATGTTGATCTAATTATATCCAGAGAAGCCGTCCATAAACGAGTAAATTTTGCTTCCTGCGCACTCATCGATAAGCTGATCAATGAAGGGTGTAGGGAAGTTATCCTTAGGACAGGCACGATTGATATCGCGGTAATCAACACAGACTCAGATAGTGCCCTGCTTTTTGTTCAGAGGGCCTATATTAGAAACCCAATCCGTCAGTGGAATGGGGTAAATGAAACCAGCCTTGAGAAGCTTTTCGACTTCTGCTTTGATAGTTGCGGCCTTTCGGGGGTGCACAGGGCGTAAGCGCTGACGAACAGGCTTAGCACCTAGATACGTAGGTATTTCGTGCGCCACAATACTAGGGTCGATGCTAGGCATTTCTTCATAGGACCATGCGAAGACATCACGAAACTCGCGAAATAAGTTAGTATAGAGTTGAACTTCCTCTGGAGTGCAAGTGACTCCGATATGAATGTGCTCAACAATCCCCGGTTTCACAGAGATGTCGATAGGTTGGGTTTGCGTGATGTTTCCCATATTGCCCTCAGACGATACTTGATAAAGCTGAATAGGTGTTTGAAGGGGCGGGCATGGGACACACGAAGCAAACCGCTCGAGACATGCGATCATTTCCGGATGGGGAGGGAGAAACGAAGAGCGGTGGTGATGATCTGACCAAGGGAGCTCTTCGAGAGACATGGTCTCTATGATGGCTTCATCGGAAGGAAATATTTCCTTTAATGGATCCGTAGTAACATCATCTCCTAGCCAAGGGAAATGAACATATGAATCGGGAACACTGCCCGGAGGAGTAGGTTCAGCAGGGGGAGCCGATGCAGCAACGATTTCGACGTAGTTGAGCTCGGCAGGACTCAACGGCATCATATCACCCCAAGAGTCTATCTGATTAGCGGGAGGAAGGACCCACAGATCATAACGTACAGAGATCATGTTGATAGGGGCGAGATTCGGAGGTGGGAGGGGAAAGACTCCCATTAAAGCGGGATCTTTGAAAAGTCCGGCACCCACGCTCTCGAATGACTTAGAGGTATGCTCCACAAATGGCACATTCCCTTCAGAAGAAGAGGCGAAGAAGGAGAGTTGGTCCACTGTGACAATCTTCCCCTAGTGAGGGAAACGAATGACATGGAAAAGAGAGGAAGCCACGGCTTGCATGGCATATGTCCAGCTACGTTCGAGGAGGAAGTTGTAGGTGAGATTGGCGTCGACAACTTCGACTTCCACTTCTACCGTCTTCCCTTCCAAAGAGATGGGCAAGTGTTGGAGGATATCGTAAGGACGCGACTCTCTTCCATCAAAGGCTTCTAACGTCATAGGAGACTGACTCAACGCAGGAGAACCAATAGCTTTCTAGCAAGCAACAAACATGATGCAAGTTGAGGCACCTTCATCAATGACTGTACGATGAATTGTTTTGCCATTGATGATGACCTATATAAGGAAAGCGACTTGGTGAGGCAGTCTCGGTGTAAAGCCCTCGAGATCGAAAGAAATCAAATCTGAATCTGCCGGGTCTACGCCAGCGATAGCCGATGCTCTGGAGGACTTCTAGAGCGGACATAGCAGACAGAGCCTGAGCTAAGTCCTCAACAATGCTATAATGTTGGGCAGCACGAGCATTAGGGTTGTAAGATGACTTCCGGAGTACACCTTTCGGAGGGGGTCGGGGGATCGTCTCAGTGCTGGGTCTTTCAATGTGGAGAGGACCAGAACTGGATGGAGGAGTGCTGGAGGGGACCTCCGGCTCTTTCCCGACATGAGATGGATATTCTTTTGCTCGAGTAGAAACATGGATGGGAATCATTCCAGCCATGAACACTTGAGAGCCGAACGAGGAAGAGGGTTGAGATGGGTCTGCCACCATTTGAGTTTGCTGGGAAGGGAAAGGTTCTTTAAGCACGACAAGAGTCCCAGGAGCACCTTTCAATAGCCGACTAAATTCGGACCGCCTTGGGCAGTCCTTAGTATAGTGATCCTCATCACAGATAAGACAAGGATACTTAGGTTTTCGTTTGGCCCCTTCCTCGGGTGGAGGCTTAGGGGAATCCTGCTTGGGCTGTCCAGATTTATCCTTAGCTTTCCCTTTCTTTTTCCCTTTTGAGGATTTATCTGCCACGGTGGACTGAACGGCGTTTACCTCGGAGGTACTTCCAGAATTAGATTGGCCCTGAGAAGCATTTCCATTAGAAGCGTTTTGTTTTTGCTTCCTAGGGTTCGCGGTCGATTTCTTTGATGACGAGTTTACAGAGCCAATAACTCCGTCAACATATGGTTTTGGCGGAGCCTTGGATTGTCCAGGCCTTGGGGTGTCTGGAAAATAATCATATAAAGTACCCGACTGAGAGTATACTAAGTCGAGGTACTGAGCACGCGCGATAGCTTGCTCTTCAGTTACACAAGCTCCCATAGCGATGTCTCGCGCGATCGTAGGTGTTAGAGTCGGTCTAGTAGCCCTCCATCAGCGATCAAAGCTCTTTGCATTTGCATAGGTAGGTGTCTCATTAGTGTCATTCTCTACATCCCGTTAGGCATGCCATAACCCTGATGGAGGAGCTGGTGTCTTTGTCCCCCTCTTGGCACTGCTGGATCAGCTTGTTTCAGTCATTAAACTTTGTCATGGTTACTTGTTTATTGTCTTGAGATCAAATTTTTAGGTCTAGGGTTTTGGTCAGGTTTGTCTTCAAGGTCATGTTTTTGAAAGTCAATAGGTGCCCAGCAAACCGGAGGGATGATTTTCAAAGTATTTCTTCGAAAGATTCTATCTTGTATAGTTAAATTTCACCTTGGATTTAAAAACCCTGTTTTTAAAGCCAAGGTCATTTTTCAAAATTTTGTAAAAAATGGTAAAATTTTAAAAGGCTTCAAAGGACACCATGTAACCCTGGCTACCTTGCCAAGATCCCTCAGATGTTATCCCTGCAAAACGTATCGAGCAAAAGCATCAAATTAGTCAATTTCAGGATAAAAGGAAACCAAAAAAATCAAGTTTATAAAGTGTCAAAGAAAAACATTATAAAGTGGGTTTGGGCATGAAATTAATTCAAATCAAGGTTATAAAAGCCCAATCTCCCTCCATCGAGCCTCATTGTGCATCTAAGTCACTTGCAAGAGAGATTGGGTGAGAGATTGGACGAATTTTTTGAGCTGGACAGGCGCGCGACCCGTCAGACTAGGCGCGCGACCCGTCAAAGGCGCGCGACCCGTTGAGCGCCCTCCAATAGTGCAAATTTATAACGGGCGCGACCCGTCAGTGGCGCGCGACCCATTGGGTGAGGTGCGCGACCCGTCAGCACCCTCCTTATAAAACCGCCTGCAAATTTCACCAAGGAGCCACAAAATCGCCGGATTGTGTGAGGTAGGCCCTCAAGCTTAAAAATTTGTTGCTTGTTATGGTTAAAAGAAATCATGAGTACATTTTCAAAGATCTCCATGTGCAAGAGAAAAGCTCCATGTTGTTGTAGTTTGAAATTGTAAAAGTGGCTAGGGTTTTATCTGTTTTAAGGTATTCCCTTGTAATCATTATTTTTCCCCATTCCCATTTCTTTTTCATTGATATTCCATGTAAATTTCCCTTGAAAAATTAGTGAAAAGCCCTAAACCCTACCCCTCTTCCCTAACAAGTAAAAATCAAACCCTAACCCTACCTCTAAAAATATCCATGTTAATAAGTTTGTATAATGGTGTATATGCAATGATTTTGCAATGATTTTTCCCAAAATCCTTGTTTTATATATTTATTCCCATTTTCCCTTTAAAGTGTCCCTCCCCTAACATTACCCTCGTGCTCCTTGTCCCCTTGAAACAACATTTTAATTAGAATTTTACCAAGCAGAAACAGCAGTACATTTCAGCCACTTTGCTCCTTAAACAATGTCAGAAACCGAAACCAGTTATGAGCAAAGTGATGACCATGCATCAGCTTCAAAGTTTGAGGAACAGAGGAGGCCTCATAAGGGTGGAAAGGGTGGTCATCATAGGAGAGAGGATCCCACTTCTTTGACAGATTTATAGGCTTGTCCTATGGCAGTCTCATGTTTCCGGTATATGTCTCGTTATGAGTTTTACGAGAGGATCTCTCGAATTCAGCATCACAGAGAATTGGCTCGCCTATTTGTTTTACATTTGTATGATGGACATGTGAACCTTGCTGGGTTGGATTTTACATTGACACCCGAGATGATTGCTCAAGCCACAGGGATGCCGAATGTCGGGGAGGTGTGGAACAAGCGCAGGATGTTGGACAGTGTTCAGTTTGAGCCTTTCATTAGACCTGCATTCATGAGACATTTGACGGGTGTATTTCCCTTCATATTTTTGAGGAGTGAGTTTGCTCCCATGATGAGGTTTATCATGCTCTTTTTCACCTGTGAGGGCAGATTTTCACAGATATATTCGTACCATATTCGCCTATTGATGCATTTCACATGGGTACGGATGATGAACATCCCTGTTTTCATGTGCCAAAACATTGAGAGGATGGTGCCTTTGATGCAGAGGAAGAGCCCAGCTCAGCAGTATAGGAGCCTCTATCATTACGGTTTGATTCAGCTTGTGGTCAGACATCAGTTGGCTCAGCAGGGCATCACATGGGAGGAGTTCATCTCTCGTGAGTTCTTTACAGCACCACCACCACATCCGGAGATTGTTCATGAGGAGGGAGGACCATCACAGCAGCATGATATCCCCGGGACTAGCCATGTCAGCTCTCCTCCGCTTGTCACTTATTAGAGAGGCCAAAGGGCCTTATTTGCAGCAGCTCAGCGAGTATTTTCTCCACATCAAGTGGAAGGGGTCTCGCCTTCTTCATAAGCTCAGCGAGTGTTATCTCCACAGCAGGTGGAAGGGGCCTCGCTTTCTTCAGCAGCACAGAGGGGCAAGCAGCCCAAGATTGATGAGGGGCCATTAGGTGTTCCAGATATAGAGCTTATTGATCTTGATGTCAGTTCTCCTAGCCTAGAGTCGAAGGAAATCATTCAGCACCTTAGAGCTGAAAATGATGCATTGCAGAGGAGATTAGAGGGGGCACAATGGACAATCTCATATCTAGAGCAGCGCAAAAAATAGTTGGAGGATGAGCAAACTCTTGATGAGTTGTGGAGGATTCGTAGTGACCGCAACTTGAATCGAAGAAGACTCGGTGATCTATTGCCCGCTGAGCGAGAGTCTATGCTTATCCAGCTCAATTCTCATTTGGAGAGGCTGTTGGCCAAGGCCAACCAAGATAAGGAATTGCTTAGAAACATGAAGAATCATTATTGGGCACGGATGCACGTGTACAAGGCAAAGATGAAGGTGCTCCAAAGGCGGTTGGTCAAAGCACAAAAACGGAGAAGAAGGCCCGATCCCCTCCACATCTTGGCCGAGGCTTCCTTGAAGGAGCAAGGCACTAAATAGTTCAGCCCCAGCACAAATTCCAAGAAATTTTGAGCATTTTGGGTGATTTTTGGTTTTTAAAGCAAAAAACAGGTTTTTCTGCTTGACGGGTCTCACCCCCCGCGCGACCCTTTCACTTGGCAACTCTATTTTGCAAAAACTCAGCATTTCCAAATTTTTCATGAAAAGTTACACATTCTCATCCATTTCCAAGATATTTTATGAAGTTTTGGGCCTCCTAAAAGTCAAAAAACAAGCAAAAAATGACTTTCTGCCACATTTTTGACACACAGAAAGTAGTATTGGGAGATTGCAATTTTGGAGGGGCAAATGACAACCAAATTCAGAAATTCTAGTTGGGTTGGAAATTATACTCATAGACCTTTCCAACAAGCCTACTATTGCCTCATTTGGACACCTGGAAGTGCCCCAAAAGTGCTCTCAAAAGCGCGCAACCCGTCAGGATTTGGCGCGCGAACCATCAGGCAAATTTCATAATCTTTTCACTTACATCTCATGGATTCGCCCAGCTATTACTAGTTTTTACTTTTGATGGGGTTTTTCACCCTCTTTGATGTAATTTATGTATTTTCATGTTGATGTGACACTTATTTACCTATTCTAGAAGATTCATTCATGAAATAGCTTGTATTTAATGAATGAATTGGTTTCCTAACTTATAGAGGCAAGTTGTTTTGACTGCCTAGTTTTCAGTGCTTAGTTTAGAATTGGTTGAAACAGCTCCTAGGATAGTGAGCTCGACCCCTAGAGGCAGGGAAAGATGTTAGATGATCTATATTATGTACTCTCTTTCTCATTTTCATGGTTGGACTCTGGAGGAGAAGCTATCATTGTATTATTCACTGTATCTCTGCAATTTTTGGCCAAGGAAGACCAGGGTTTTGTAGTCCTTTTTGGGATTCTTGTGGTTACATGTATTGATGGTGTTTTTCTCTATGTACTTGTAAGTTTGTTATGTGAATCATTTCCTTTCTTTTCCTTCTGCACATTAAGCAAATGAAGTGTTAAAGTAGAACTCATGACTGTCATGCTCTGCTTTTAAGTTTGTTTAATTTCAATGTTTTCTACTGTTTAAGGAGAATTCAAAGTTATTGTTTGCTCTCCTTAACTCCTCATCTGTCATTCCTAATTATCCACCTCAATCAAAGGCATCAATACTGTCTCCTACCTCGCCCCAAAGAACCCCCTGCAGAAACTATGTCCAATCCCCGCACCCAAAATTGCTACCTCCTCAATTTGCACCAAAAACCCTAAAAATCCCAAATCAACCCTTTGATCAGTTTACTAGCCTAAAATCAATGTTACCCTAGTGGTTATCTCGCCCATTGAAGATCTTTACCGAGATAGACCAGAGAGAGCCCTCTCCTGCCCCGTAGGGCTAGCTACGAGGCTAAGTGGTTTGATGTTGCCTTGAGGTTTACCTTTCTCAGCCTGAGGTGAAATTTCAAGCGCTAACATATTGGCGACCATACTGGGGAGAAAAAATTAATCGTTTGCTCATTGACGTCATAAGTCTTAGACGGAGCCTGAAGTTACGCCAGGTAGCCTTCGAAAACGCTCCTGTCTTACATCAGCGTTAGTAGATAAACGCTGCTTCAGTCAATCTCTGTGAGCTTGTGAACGTAGCGCTTCATTGACACTTTATCCCAGTATAATTGTTAACTCTGAGCCGTTGATGATAGGTTGAGAGTTTTCACAAGCTGAATGGTTTTTCTTTCCTAGTCTTTTTGAGAAAAACAAGCTGGCTACAGATCCTAGACCCATTTCCAAATCCCATTCATCTCCAGCTATTATCAAGTATTTTGAAGATCTAGACTTTGACGAAAGCTTTGAGTTTTCCCTGTTTAAAGCCAAGTCTGAAAGTGCGCTTGATTCTCTAGTCCTTGACCCTGATTTTGCAGCTGTCATTGAATTTGAGAGACACAACAAGTTGGTCAAAAATTTCATTTTGAGACATCTCCAGACACATATTCAAGCTACTAACCTTGCTGATTTTGTTGAGAATATCTCTGATCATATTGGATCCACTATCACGGCTCATGAAGAATCTTATCCTCCTTATGTTTCAGTTTCGCCTATAATCACCTATCCCAATCCACAGTCGGTTCTCCTTCTACATCCCATACCCCTCCTACTTCTCCTACCCCTCCGACTCCCCCAACTCCACAAACTACAGCTCCTCTTATTACAATCCCTGCTATCGCAGCTCCTCCTCCTCATACTCATCCTACTCCCCCTCCTAAAGCAATGGCTGCCCGGTTTGCCCCACTTGCTCTTCCCCAAAATCTTCATGATATGCCAGCCGATTATCAAAGTAAAATCCCTATGTTTGATGGCACTCCACAAAGTATTTCTGCTCAGCAACATATTGACAAAATGACCACTTTCTTTGATCTATATGAGATAGATGAAGAAGATGTTACCATGCGATTGTTCGTGCAAACATTTAGAGGAGAAGTTAGAAAGTGGTTCAGAGGGTTGACAGCTAGAAGCATTCCCACCTTGGAAGCACTTCAAAACCAGTTTTTAGATCGATGGGAAATCAGAAAGGATCCGCTTCAGATTAATTCCGAATACAACAACCTCAAGCGTAATCCGGGTGAGTCCGTTCAAGATTATATTATCAGATTTAATACAGTCTACAATGCTATTCCAGATGATTTGAGGCCATCTAGAAAATCAGCACTTCTTAAGTTCCCGGATGGCTTTGATCCGGAGATGGCTTACTCATTGAGAGACAGAGATCCTCCTACCTTGGAGGATATGCAGAAAATTGTTGTTAGTGTTGAGGCAAACTTAAATGATAAAAGGGAAAGAATGAAGGCCGAAAAGCGAGTCACAATCAAAGAGGAAGCATCCACCTCAAATCAGCTACTTCATGATGTTGAACAGATAAAGAGGGCACTTGAAAATGTTCGTCTTGACAAGCCGGAACCACAAATCCATAATCCTAATTTCCGAGGTGTACATCAGCAACAATATAGAATCAAGCAGCGTGAAACAAAGGCACAAGAGGCAGTAGTTCAGTAGCAAATGAAACCTCCTTTTCAGCAGAATTTTGTTAGCCAAGAATCAGAGGATGAAGGTGATAATGTTGGAGAGGAAAATCACTTCTTCACTCCTGATGATCTGCCCACTTATATTATAGAAGAGGAAGAGTTGGTGAGTAATTCCATCATTCCCCAAGATGAGCATTATATTTTGTCAAACGATGCAACACTTCAAGAAGAATCCCAAGAGTATCAAAGAGGGTATTTGCATGCTTTATCAGCTCAGCAAGGTCAGCAAAGGCAATTGAGAAACCGAGTTGTTCCCATAAATCCCATCCAAAAGAGAACAGAGGCTTCAGCAAAGAATGGTTCTACTATCCCGCAGAAAAAAGGGAAAGAAATAAGCGATCCTCCAGCAGGCCAATCATTATCAGCAAGAAAAATAGACCAGCCATCAAATGCACCAAGAGATAGAGGTGAAAAAAGAGACAATCCGGCTAAAGAAGGTGAGAAGATTTCAGCTTTCAGTTTGGAGAATGAGATTGCAAAGTTGAAAGTGTCTATTCCCTTGACGGAAATCATGAAGAATAGCACTTACCGAGGCCAAATCTCCAAGATGCTGAATTTCGATCCAATGCTAGACACGGTGACTGTAGAAGATGATCATCCGGAGTTGATTTTTGGGCCTGCTTTAAATGGCGAGTCTCCTGAAATTGATGTTCCTCCATTCTATATCAGTTTGTCATTGCATGAGTATGTGTTGCACAATGCCATGTTTGACTCGGGAGCTTTGCATAATTTGATGCCCAAAGCGATTATGGAGAAGCTGGGACTTGACATCACAAGGAAGTATCATGATTTATATTCGTTTGATTCCAGCCGGGTGAAATGTATTGGTTTGATCAAGGACTTGGTGGTGAGTCTAGATCAAATCCCAGCAAAGAATGTTTTGATGGACGTGGTGGTGGCAGATATTCCTCCGCGATTTGGCATGTTGCTTTCAAGGTCATGGGGAGCCAAGCTCAAAGGTACACTTCAGCTCGATTTTTCCTTTGCTACAATTCCAGTTTTTGGTCAGATGAGGAAGTTGTATCGGGAACAAAAGATGAAATACATGATCACTAGTAAGGAAAAGCCCGTCAATCATCCTGTAAATTATGTACAAACAGATTTAGAACCTTTTGTTTTGTTTGCAGATAATTTCAATGAGATAGATAGTCAGTTAGTTCAAGCAGAAGATATACCAGATATTACAGAGAATTTTAGAGAAGTTTTGAGAAAGGAAAGTGAACAAAGGTCTGCTGTCACAAATGGGCAGCAAACAGAGAATGCATCGACATCACATTTTCAGCACTTAGAAGACGATGAGGATGGTCTTTGGACCATGGATTTTGATGGCTCGGTGGGCAGCGATGGTGCTGTTATAGGTGTGTGGATTCGAAGCCCATTTTCAGTTCAAAACCAAGTTCCAAGCAAGGTACGGGTATGTTCATATAAATTGGCATTTGATTGTTCAAATAATGAGGCGGAATACGAGGCTCTTATTGCTGGTCTGAAAATCCTTCGGAAGTTGAAGGCAAAGAAGATAGCAGTATATGGTGACTCCGAGTTGGTTATCAAGCAAGTGAAAGGTGAATTTCAGGTCAAACATCCTCGTATGCGAGCATATCGGAATGCTGTCCTAGATATCTTAAAACTGTCTTCAGAATATAATTTGACATGTGTACCTCGGATTCAAAATGGTGTTGCGGATGCATTGGCTAAGGCAGCAAGTAATCTGAAAATACCCATGAATTCCAGCAATAAGTTCGAGATATATGTGAAGCATCGTCCTACAGTTCCAGATAATCAAAGGTGTTGGCAAGTTTTCCAAGATGACGAAGAAATCAAAGATTTTATGCAAATTGAGGGTAAATTCGAAGATATCTCAATAGACACGGAAGCTGAAGGAGTAAATCAGATGGATGTGTTGCAGCTCAAGGACAGTTACATTCCTAAAGGATTAATTCCTTTAGAAGAATTGTTTGATCAAGATGATGTGGCCCGCAAACCAACTTTGAGGCCAACGGAAGAAGGTGTCGAAGATGTGAATCTCGGGACAGCTGAAAATCCAAAGATGGTGAAGCTATCAAAGGCATTGTCGCCCAAGGTAAAGAAAGAATATATCAGATTTTTGTCTTTGTTTTCTAATGTTTTTGCATGGGACTATTTAGATTTGAAAACTTATGACACAAGTATCATTCAGCATACCATTCCCATAAAGCCAAATCAAAAGCCTTTCCGACAAAAGTTGAGAAGAATTAATCGTAAGTTGCTGCCATTGATCGAGAAGGAAGTCAACAGGTTATATAAGTCTGGAACCATAGTGCCAATCCAATTTTCTGATTGGATTTCCAACTTGGTGCCCGTGAGGAAAAAGACCGGCGAGATTCGCTTGTGTATAGACTTCAGAAATCTCAATAAGGTGTCGCTAAAGGACAATCATCCGCTGCCCAAAATGGATCATATATTGCAGCAGGTAGTTGGGGCATCAAGGATGTCATTACTTGATGGTTGTTCTGGGTATAATCAGATTTTGGTACATGAAGATGACCGTGACAAGAAAGCATTCACTACTCCATGGGGGATATTCCATTATGCCAAGATGTTGTTTGGATTGAAAAACGTGGGTGCTACTTTTCAGCGGGCGATGGACATGGCCTTTGCTAATGAGAAAGATGTCTTTTTGGTCGTTTATCTTGATGATTTGACTGTGTTTTCTAAATATGATGAAGAGCATTTGTATCATTTAACAATGGTGTTTCAAAAGTGCAGAAAGTATGGTATCTCGTTGAATCCGAAGAAGAGCCTTTTCGCTATGAGCGAAGGCAAGCTGTTGGGCCATATTATTTCTAAAGATGGCATTCGTATAGATCCTGCACGTGTGGAAGAAATTTAGCAGTTAGAGCAGCCCCGAAGCAAGAAGTAGATTCAGTCCTTCAATGGCAAATTGAATTTTCTGCGCCGCTTTATTCCCAATCTTGCCGAACATCTTAGAGAAATAACCAACATGCTCAAAAAGGACAGCGAGCTCAAATGGACTGAAGAGGCAGTAAAGTCTTTCAACTTGGTAAAGTTAATTTTATCTTCAGCCCCAACATTGATCAGCCCGGATTATACACAAGATTTTATTTTATTTTCATTTGCTTCTGAGCATACGTTGGTAGCCGTGTTGATGCAAAAGAGAGATGGAGTTTAGAAGCCCATAGCTTTTTTCAGCCGCATCATAAGGGACGGAGCGCTGAATTATAATATCATTGTAAAGCAAGCATTGGCACTCGTAAAATCTTTGAAAGATTTCCGGGTGTACATACTGAATTCTCATATTTTGGCCTATGTTCCCAACGCATTTGTTAAGGATGTCTTGGTACAAGCGGAACCGGAAGGAAGAAGGGGTAAGTGGATCGCTGCACTATTAGAATATGATCTGGAAATTAAGCCTACCAAGTTGATCAAGGGTCAAGGTCTTGCTAAGTTGATGGCTGAAACAAATCTTCATGTCCTTGACATCAATTTGATTGCTGCCTTATCCGATGAAGATGAAGAAAATTCAGCTTTACAGGTATCCGATATCTTTGTTTCCTCTCCTTGGTATGCTGATATTGTATATGTGCTTCAAAATTTGTCTTCACCCCCTGGGATGCCTCGAAACAAAGCTAGAACATTGAAATTAAAAGCTTCCAAATTTTGCATTATCAAATCTGCACTTTATTGGAAAGACCCAAGTGGCATATTGCTGAATTGTTTAGTCGAAGAAGAAGCTAAGACAATTGTTGAGGATTTTCGTAAAGGTGACTGTGGGGGTCATTTGTTTTGGAAGACCATGGCTAATAAGATCTTAAGAGTTGGTTTCTATTGGCCTTCTTTATTTTCTGATGTATCTAAAGCAATTAAGAGTTGTTATGAATGTCAAATTTTTCAAGGAAAGCAGAAATTACAGTCGTTGCCTCTCAAGCCCATTGAAATCAGCGCACCATTTCAGCAATGGGGCTTGGATTTTATTGGCGAAATCCACCCAGCATCTTCCGGGCAGCATCGATGGATCTTAACCGCCACAGATTACTTCACGAAGTGGATTGAAGCCATTCCCACTCGGTAGGCCACGGACTCGGTAATTATTTCTTTTCTTGAGAATAACATATTGTCACGTTTCGGCTGTCCACATAAGTTGAATACAGATAATGCAGCAGCCTTTAAATCGAAGAAAATGGTTGATTTTTGCTACAAATATAACATCAGCTTGGGGCATTCGACGGCCTACCATCCGCAAGGAAATGGGCTGGCCGAATCTTCGAACAAATCTCTAGTGAACATCATAAAGAAATTGTTGGAAATCAATAAGAAGAGCTGGCACAAAAAGTTAGTAAATGCATTATGGGCTGATCGGGTAAGTCCAAAGAAGTCCATTGGTATGTCACCCTTCGAACTGGTTTACGGGACAGATGCAGTGTTTCCTACTTCTCTTAGTATTCCGGTAGCAAAGTTGCTTCAAGAAGCTGGTGGCGAGGAGGATCCTATGCAACGACGGATTAGTCAAATGATTCATTTATAGTAGACATGAGAGGAGGTTCTTCAAAATTCCCTTAAGTTGCAGGAGCGCATAAAGAAAATCTATGACAAAAAAGCCAAACTAGATGATTTTCAGATAGATGATGTTGTTCTGAGATGGGATGCCCGAAATGAAGACAAAGGGAAACATGGAAAATTCGACAACTTGTGGAAAGGTCCCTACAAAATTGCAGCATACCGTGGTCCAAATGCCTTTCTACTCAAAGAAATGAACGGTGATGATTGTCTCGGTGGGTCGGTGAATGGCCGGATGCTCAAAAGGTATCATGCTTGAGCATTTTCTGCTCTAATCACTCTCATTGTAATTACCATTTTCCTTTCATTCTGCAGCAAGTGTGAACTGATCTTTCATCTTTAGTCTGGGGCCCGCGGTGAAGGCTATAATTCTGAAGATGTTGATTAGTTAGTGTGAGTTTTTTCCAGTTGTTTTAAATCAGTCTATTTTCTGCACAAAGTGAGTCTGTTTGTGTCAAAGTTTGCTCAAATTTCAGTCAATTGTCAGAGTCAATAAAATTGTCCAAATTTGGGTCACATGTGTAAATAATGACTCCATTGCCCAATGATGATAATGTTAACACCCAGTTTGTTCCCTATGACTCCCAAGGGAATACGGCCGGGGTAACCACTAACCAATCTTTTAATCACTGTTTCTAGCCAAACTGTGATCAGAGAGGGCTCTCTCTTTATGATTTTGTATCTACAATGATAGTGTTTTAGGCTAGGTATGGAGCATAGGTTTTGTTCATGTTTTGGTTGATGAAACTCCTTTTAGATTCCAGTGATGTAGTTTTCAGAGAAGTTGAGTACCATTGGGCAATGGAGTCTGTGGCTATATGTGTTTGAAACTTTGAGATGAAAGATGGAACTTACAAGGCCATTTGAGTGCTTAATAGAACAGATTTTTGATTAAATGACTGGAAACAGGTAACACAAACAGTGAAAGCATTTAAGAATTTTCACTTATTGTTTATATATTCCCAACAGACAGGTTTAAGAGGAAAAGACAGAGGTCTCAGGGGCAAAAATTGAATCCCTGAGAATGCCTATCACAGTAAAGACACAGTTTTGAAATGCAGCAATTAAGAATTACAATTCTGTCACTGTATCTGAGGAAAACATGTATAATAGCTCAGTTTGAGTCCAGGGTAATCATGGGTTAAGTCCTGGAACTATCCTTTCACCTTGCTATCAAGTGTAAAACATTTAAACAACAAAAGAGAACAAAAGACTCGAAAACATATAACAAAGAGATTTGAGAATACTTATCGTTTTATGCAACACCCTGGAATCCTGTAACATTCATCTTTCACCACAATACATCAAAGTACACCAAGCCTTGGAAATTCCATTCTTCCTTTGTATTACTTCTCTGAAAATATTACAGTAAGAGAGAGTTCTCAAAAGAAAATTACATCAACCCCTTTCAACTGCTGTGAAGGGTGAATATATACTTGCGGTGATTTACAAAATATCTGAGTTCTGAGTTATCTCAGATTTTACATTTTTACCAACTACTTAAGATATTATGACCAAAATTTAATAAAGCATTGATTACAGAGTACAGGCATTTTAATGCTCTGTCAGAAGATATTTTAGCCTTTGGAAACGGCTAAGTCGGTCGAGATATTCTGAATAAATGCTGGAAGACCTGTCTTTAAGGCTTGTACGCTGTATCCTGGACTTGTCACCTGTGATTGTGACTGCTGCTTGTGGTGAGTCAATGGTCCTGCTGAGTTGGCTCAGCCTCAGCCTCTTCCTTGTAGATATCTTTCTTCAAAATTGTGCCTGCGCATGTATGCTCATTTGCCTGGAGAATTAGCGCTACTGATTCTGGCCTGACAAAATTGTCTGTGTCAAATTTCTCCAGACATCCTGTGTGGGCAGTTGGTGTGCTAAGATTGCCCCTAGAGTTTCATCTGCTTCTGTGAATTTGAAGAAGTTAGGTGGTGTATCAAACAGATGCTCAACTTCATTCATGAGGAAAAATAGGTTCTCCACCCTGTCATACATAGTCTGCCCGGTGGCTGGCCCTGCGTCTGCTGAAGTGCTGGGCGGTTTTGCAATCTCTGCTACTGCATGGGCATCAATTCTCTTATTGTAATTGTCTAGGGTGAGCAGTCTTCCTACACTGCTTAAAATGCTGGGGAGGCCTCTGTTCTGTAGTGCCACGAATTTTTCCAGGAATCTGTTGATTTCAGTCTGCATATCCTGTGTCCTCCTCTCCAGTGTTCCCACCAAGTTCCTCAATGTTATGACTCTTTTGGCTACAGCAATTGTTTCTGTCCTGTTGGTGATTCCCATGACAGCTAATTGAGAGCTAGTCTTATAGTTCAGAATATTGATCATCCTAGTAGCAGCTTCTGGCATGTGTCCAAGGCTTGCCCTGGCTCTCTGTATTTCTCTGTTTGCTTTAGTGATGAGCACCATTTGCTCATCCATGGTCTCAATATATTGCCACTGGTTGGCAATGGACCGCCCAATGTTGCTCCATAGCACTGCTTTCATTTCAGCTGTCACTTTTTCTAGTGCAAGCTCTTTCTCTAGTTCAGCAATTCTCCTCTTAAGAGCTCTTACCTCTCTCTCCTTGGCTGCCTCATTCTGTTTGCTCTTGTCAAACTTTTCATTTACCTTAGCCAAGGTTTTCTTAAGTTCATCCAGCTCTTTCATTTGAGATTCCATGGCTTGGATCTCAGCTTGCAGCTTTTGCATGTCTAAACTAGTAGCTTGTTCCGATGTTGTAGTTGTTGTTGCTGTGGATGGCGCTGTAGTTGGTGCTGTAGCTTCTGTTTGCTGAGGAGGAGGAGTAGTCTTTGGAGGGACTTCCTCAAGATTTATTATCACAGGAGGAGGCTGGGAGGGTTGGCCCTCTTCTCTTTGCTTCAGTGCTTCTTGTAGTGCTGCCTTTGCAGCTTCAGTTTGTCCTAGCTGGTCTTGAATCCTAACCAGCTCTTTGTATAGGGATACCAGCAGGTCTGTAGTATCCTTTTCTTGCCTTTGCTGGGCAACTTCATCTGTTTGTGGATGGATGGTGGCCGGGAGTTTGATTTTCTTTCTTAGGGCCGCCATGTCTGCATCCCTTATCTTCAGGAGTTCTTGGATGCCTTTGACATCTTTAGGATCATGCCCTATATCTATAATTACCTCTTCCAAGGACTTGATCCTATTGTCCTTGGCTTGTGATGATGCTCTTTCTAATTCCAGCTGAGAATTTGTGTTATCCAGGCTGCTCTTCAGTTTGTAGTTCTCCAATGTCTCATCTGCCAGGGATGCATACACCATTTCACCAGTTTGTTTATGTAATTCAATCTTGTCCATAGGGTGTATGTCTTTGGCAAGAACCTCCATGTTGGTTCTTAGATAGTCCGAGGTGGACTGAGGATGCAAAGTTGTGGGCATGAAGTGGCTCATTATCATTTTGCCTTCGCTCACATCGAAAGCAGACATGAGTCTCTGCTGGTTGCTAGGAGCTAGGTTTAACAAGTGATCATACAGCTGCACTTTTATGGGATCACTCCTCCTTTTGATGTCAATGAATTGCTGCTTTATACTTGACTGCCCTTCTCTATGTTGACCGGAGGAGCTGACCTCTCCTCCCATAGTCATGTCATGTCCACGCTGAGATGAGCTGGCCAAAAGTTCTCCACTGGGTGGGCCCATGCCCATGGCTTGCCTTACTGCTATGTCCTCCTCTTGGGAGTCATTCAGTCTTTGTCTCTTCTCTCCTCTGATGAAGGATGAGGTGTGGGGGGTCTCTCTCTCCCTTTTCCTGGTCAAGTCCTCCTTCTGTGGTGTTTGGAGGACTGAGGTGTCTACATTGGTGTCTGTCCTGGGAGGCACCTCTGTTTGGGGCTGCTGCTCAGTGTAACTAGGTAGATCTGTCCCCTTTTCCTGCTGCAAAGGCTGCTGTTCACTGGACTGTGCTTCTTCTTGTTGCTGCCCCAGTTCTTGCTGTTCCATTTCTTCTTGCTGCTGTAGCAAGGTGTCAACTTGTTCTTCTGTCAATATAGGTGGCTGTTCCACCTGTTTTCCTTTGTCTTTGCTTGCTGCCTGGGGTGTCTTCTCAGTAGTTTGCTGCTGTGCTGCTGAAGATTTAGCAGCTATTCCAATTTGCCTTCTGTAGGAGAGGGGCACCTGTCCACAAGTTTCCAAGTCAGCTTCTTTTTGCACATTCCTAGCTTCTTTCTTAAGTAATTCTTCCTTAGTGACTTGTTCTACTAGTGTACCCTCTTCCCAATCTAGTGTATTGGCATACTTTTCAATTTCAGGTTGTCTTTTATGTGCATAGTTGCCCAATTTGTATCTAATTCTCCTGAGGGAGATAGAATGATTGGGGTCATAGGGAATCCATTCAAAACTGGTCTGCAATCTGAGGCCTTCCAGGATGCTGTTTGCCTCTTTCCACCCTTCCTCTTTCCTGTTATATAGGAAGGAACCTAGCTGGTTTCTTACCTTCAATTGTGACTTCTTGTTTCTACTCTGAAAGTGAAGGTAATCTGAGTTCCCAAACTGCCTGAAATATTCTAAGGCAAAAAGCCTCATGGGGACATACCTCGGCAACCTAAATGGGTTCAATTCACAGCCATATATCCTAATGACTGTGTGGTTCTGGTAGAAGTACCAGTTGCCAATATTGTAAGATTTGTTCAAATGTAGAATCCTCTTCATATCATCGGTTAATCTGGGAGGAGGAGTACCTTGCAGCGCTGTTAGGGCTGGATGAACAAATAAATCAATAAACTCACAGTATGTATAGGGTGATACTGAGGTAGAATGAAAAACAGAGGTCCAGAAAACAACTGATCTTGGGCTTCCTTGGGCATTGAGTGGCCTCAAAGGAACAGAGAAGGTAGCTGGCTGGTTGAAAAGGAATAAATGATATATATAGGAGGTGTACCTGAACAGTCTCTCCCTTTTCAAATTCATGAACTGCTCATGGATTTTCTCTGCTATGTAAGTTGCATAATCATACTGCACAGCTGGAGGCTTACCAGGGGCAAATATAGACAGCATTGCCATTATGCTGTCATCTACATCTTCCAACCCCCTGAATCCTAGGACATAGCCAATTAGATCCACCAACATTCTGCCCAACTCATTTAGATATTGGTACCCAATAGGAGGGGTTCTGACTGTTTCAGAGCCTGGTGTGACAAACAGTTGGTTGATTTTGACAATCTGGTCACTGGACAGCTTGATCCCTCTGTTAATCAGATTCTGCATGGATAGAGGGGTCAATTTCTTGGCTGTTTTGAAGCGCAGCATCTGGTTTATGCTCTCTGGGGTAATCTGGAACAGGACTAGGCCTGTGGGGCTCATGACTGCTCTTTGGCTGGGGTCATAGCATTCCTGGCAGCTATAAATGAGCTCTGGCATAGGATTGACTTGGGGAAGGTTGTATATGGGCAAATTTGACTCCCAAATCCCCAAGATATCTGCCCCACTGAGGTGCTGGGCTCTTAATTCATTCAACATTTGAATATTGTACTTGGTTCCCATGGGGAACCAATCCAGCATTTGGTAGTCCATGTCTCCCAGGGCTTTCCATGCTAATTCCTGGTGAGGAGCATTGATGGGCTTAATATTCAGTGCAATAGGGGTCTCCATAGCTCTTCAAGTTGCAAGAATTGCAGGTGGACAGGTGGAATGGTAAAAACACAGTCTGGAGGCAGTTCTCTGTGGAAACAGTTGATGTTTTGAGTATCCAAGGGGAATTCTCTCAATAGCAATTGAAATACTACTGGAGTCTAGTGACAGAACTTCTCTGTGGTCTAACTGAACTCTCCAATCGGGTGAATTATATCTATTAGGAACTCTGCCGGGAAAACGCAGAATTACAGTGGTTTTATGTGAATTGCAGGTTTCTAAAGCTCTGCAGGTACTCCTTGGCCCTCACAATGACAATGGTGGATGAACAAATGGAAATGAACGGTGTAAATATCGTTTTTATGGTTCTACTATCCCTCTGAGCAATTTCAAGCTTAATGAAGGTCGTATGGAGGGCGAAACGGTCTAAATACCTGTAATTCGATGAGCAGAGGTTGAAGCAAAGGTGCACAGTTGCTGCTTGAGGAGGTCGCCCGGGCTAATAGACTGGTTGGCGAAAATTAGAGTGCAAACGGTCATGCAGAGCGTCCAACAGCAATAACAGTGAAAGTGGTGAAAAACACGGGAAAATTGGTAAATATGGGTTATTTTACCAATTAGGCGCTTTTTTCTGCTGACGTCATCGGGCGACGTGGCAGTGGGTGACTGGTCAAAGGGGCGGTGAGGTGGCGGTCCAGTCAGCAGTGAGGTGGACCAATAACAAAGGCAGGTACGAGCAGATAAGGACGTGGCGGCGAGTCAGCGACGGGTAGGTGGCAGTCAAACCGCAGCGGTCACGGTTAAGGCCTTAACCGCCGCGGTTTCTCAGGGCGGTTTAGGTACGGCGCAGAAGCTGTCAGACTCGGCTCCGAGATGGTTGATCGATTGACGCGTGGAGGAGGCGTGACAAGGCGCAACGTCACTTTCTCGGAGGTTAAAGTGCCGCCAACGGATGCGCTCCGATATTAATGTGGACCGTCGGATCTGATGGGCTTGATCCGACGGCTGGCGGAGGAGAAAGATGCGCGCTTCATACTGCGGGCGGAAAAGATTAAAGTTTGTGGTTTTTTATGGGTTTTTCAAATGTTTTCGCTTAACCAATAATGTGGTAGGATTGGGGAACGTGCCAGAGGCGGGTATTAACCTTTGCAAAGGTTTTTATAGGCAAAAGGGGTTTGGAGAGGGGGTTTTATCAATGCAGAGGTGATTTGAGGGTAAATTAACTTGCAGCAAAGGGGGAATAGGGTGGAATAGGTTCACCAAAGTGGCCAGATGCCATTTTGGTCCCTTTTGAAAAATACACGGCTATTATGCCTAGGGGAGGGAATATACATAAGATTTGGGGTTTTATACACCTTAGTGTTAGTATTATTAGGGGTGGGGTAAGATAGGGGAGGTTATATAGTAGAATTAGGAGTTAATATGAATGAAGGAGGGGAATTAGAAAGGGGGTGTTAGTGATGGACTAGAGAGGGAAAAAAAAGGAAGTTAGTGATCCTCTTTGCTGTGAGTTCATGGAATTCACCACTTTGTTTGCTGATAGATTTATTGCCTTGGCAAGAGACCTATTGATACCTGTGTAATGGTGATCATATTCTTTCTGCAACCACAACTGCCTACCCAACTATTTTGCCTAGCATTTTTTGTTTCTTCTTGGAGGGGCACTTGGACTTGCAACCCTCAATTGCCTTTTCTTTTCTTTGGCTTTTTCCTTTTCTCTCTATCTACTTCTACCCTTATGTCTTCCAAGGTCCCAGATTAAACTTTTGGGAACCTTTGCTTCTCTACCTGAACTACTTGTCTGCCAAGATTAAGCTGTTTGGACAGACCTCTTTCTCTATTCTACAACTCAAAATTGAAACATGGCATGATCCAGTTTAGACTGTTGAATCATCCACAAAATTTGAAATAAGGTCCTCAGTACTTGAAACACTTTACCCAGCTCTTGCTTTCTAGGAAATATGGGATCTTTGGGATACCAGAGCAGAGCATATTTGGCTTTTCTCTTGCCAATCATGAAATATGAAACCTATTAGTATAGGTATCCAACAGTGGCTCCACATGGGGATGGTTTTTCTTTTGAAAGACCAAGAACAGCAGGTCAGATTGCCTTATTCCTTGACTGCCCATCTTAATCTTTGAAATTTGCTGCATATAATCTGTCAAAATTGTGTGCCTTTTCTTGGAGAACCTCTGATTCTATCTGCCTGTTGCTGCTAGGTGCAGCATTTGGGAAAACCTCTTTTTACATTCTAAAATAGAAGATAATATGTAAGGCTGCATATATACAATGAACCTCTGAATTTCTATCATAGTGAACAGTCAAAATAGTGCTTCAGCATCCTGCCATTGACTGGACCTTCATCCAGTTCAGTTACAGTCAAACTTTTTAGGAAGTAGGTGTTATTACCTTGCACTGCTTGGACAGAAAATGGTCCTTTCCATAAAGAGTCAAACTTCCCATGTTTTCCTTTCTCTTCTCTTCTTGCATCCCACTTTAAAACTTTGTCCCCTACATTGAAATCTTCTGCTTTAGTTCTTCTGTCAAAGGCCTTTTTTAGTTTCTCTTGTAGTATCTGCACTCTGCTGAAAACTTGTTCTCTGGTCTGCTGTAAACAGATTATCTGGTTAATCCTTCTTTGCATATTATTTGGCTCTGCTTGACTTTCTTGCAGAAGTTTCATAACCGGCACTCCTAGTGATGAAGGAAATCTGGCCTCTAATCCATAGACTAACTCATATGGGCTGGTCCCAATTGATCTTTTAGTGGTTAATCTGTCTGCCCATAAAGCATTTACTAGTTTCTTATGCCAGTTCTTTTTGTTCTCTTCCAGCACTTTCTTTATGATGTTTATCAGGCTTTTGTTTGATGATTCAGCAAGACCATTTCCTTGAGGATAGTAAGCTGTAGAATGGCCCAGGGTAATGTGAAATTTATGGCAGAAGTTCACCATTTTCTTGGATCTGAAGGCAGCAGCATTGTCTGTTATTATCTTGTCTGGGCAGCCAAATCTAGCCAGTATATTGTTTTCCAAAAATTGAATGATTACTGAATCATTTGCTTGTCTGCATGGGACAGCTTCAATCCACTTGGTGAAGTAGTCTGTTGCTGTCAAGATCCATCTGTGTTGTCCTGAAGATGAGGGATGAATTTCTCCAATGAAATCCAAGCCCCATTGTTGAAAAGGTCTCTCTGTTGCAATGGGCCTCAAAGGAAGTGGCAGCAACTGTCTTTTGCCTTCAAACAGCTGGCACTTGTGGCATGATGTTGTGAATTTCTTCACATCAGAGAACATAGTGGGCCAGTAATAACCAGCTCTTAATATCTTGTCTACAGTGGACTTCCAGTACAAATGTCCACCACAGTCTCCAGCATGGAATTCTTGCATGATATTGTCAGTTTCACTCTCAAGAAGACAGTGCAGCAAAATACCTTCATGGTTTTTCCAGAGTAGATTCTCATCTATCACACAAAATTTAGATGTTTTCATTTTTAGGAACCTAGACTTAGTTCTGGACAGTCCTGGGGGAGCACACAGGTTTTGTAATACATAACAGATATCAGAGTACCATGGAGATTTTTCAAAGGCTACATTGATCTTTGGAGTCGCCAGCTCTGTTTCACTGTCCAGTTGGTTGATATCTAAGGCTTGGAAATTTGCTTCTGTCATTAACTTGGCCAAACCTTGCCCTTTTATCAGCTTTGTAGGCTTTATTTCAATGTCAAATTCTAGTATGTTTGCAATCCATTTTCCTCTTCTACCCTCTAAGTTTTCTTGTGTGAGAATGTCTTTGACAATAGGACTTGGTACATAAGCCACAACATGGGAGTAAAGGATGTAAATCCTAAAGTCTTTGATAGCTTTGATTAAGGCATAGGCTTGTTTCTCCATTATTTGGTACTTTAGGGGGGCATCTCTAAGAGCTCTGCTGAAAAAAGCAATGGGCTTTTCATTCCCTTGGTCATCTTTCTGTAATAATACAGCAGCAATAGTATGCTGGGAGGCAAAAGAAAAAATAATAAAGTCTCTGTCAAACTGAGGGTTAGTTAACACTGGGGTTTGAGTCAAGGCCAATTTTATACTTTCAAAGGCTTGTTTTGCTTCAACAGTCCATTTGACCTTTGAATCTTTCTTTAGCATATTGTTTAGTAATCTGATTAACTCAGCTAAATTTGGGATAAACCTTCTTAAAAAGTTGATTTTTCCTAAGAATCCTTGCAGCTCCTTGACATTCCTTGGGTGAGGCATTTGTAGGATAGCTTGTATCCTATCTGGATCAATTCTTATGCCATCTTTCGAAATGATGTGTCCTAAAAGTTTCCCTTCTTCCAAACCAAATAATGACTTCTTGGGGTTTAAGGAAATGCCATATTTTCTGCATGTTATGAAGATTTGTCTTAAATGTTTCAAGTGTTCTTGGTCAGATTTTGAAAAGGGTGTAAGATCATCTAAGTAAATGACCAAGAAATCATGAATTTCCTTTGCAAAAGCAATGTCCATTGCTCTCTGAAACGTTACCCCTGCATTTTTCAATCCAAAGGGCATCTTCACATACTTGAAAGTTCCCCATGGGGTAGTAAATGCAGTTTTGTCTTGATCAACAGGGTGCACTAAAATTTGATTGAAGCCTGAGAATCCATCAAGCAGTGATATCCTTGAAGCCCCTACTACCCTCTGAAGGATGTGATCCATTTTGGGTAAGGGGTAGTTATCTTTGAGTGATACTTGATTCAGATTCCTTAAGTCTACACAAAGCCTAATCTCACCAGTTTTCTTTCTTGTAGGGACCAAATTTGAAATCCACTCAGAAAACCTGATTGGTGCTATGATACCAGCTTTGAACATTTTTTGTAATTCCTTTTCAATGGAAGGAAGGAGCACAGGATTGATTCTTCTCAATTTCTGTTTGAATGGTTTTTGATTAGGCTTGAGGGGGATGGTATGCTGGATGACAGACGTGTCATAGGACTTTAGATCTTCATAACCCCAAGCAAAGACATCTTGGAACTCTTTAAAGAGATCAATATATTTGGGCTTTTGATCAGGGGGTAAAGAGGCAGATAGCTTTACTATCTTAGGTTTGTCAATATTACCAATATTGCATTCTTCGACTCTTGCATCTAATGGCTGCATCTTTGGCTTCCTAGGAATGTCATTTGAGTCAAAAATATCCTCTAATGGGGTAAGGCCTACTGGGAGGAAATTGTCTTTGAGTTGTATGATTTCATCTTCAGCGTTGCTCAGCTCTTCACAGTCAATTTGGTGAATTTGCTGAATGTTTTCTTTGTTGAAAATGGTTGGACTGAGTAATTGTTTGGCTGTTCTAGGTGACATTGGGTGGTCAGACTGTTGAAACTGTAATTGTGATTGACTTGCTCCATCAACTATTTGAGATTGACTTGCTGTCTCAAGGTCAATATTTAATCCTGTAAACTCTTGTTGCAAGGTTAAAAAGTTGTTTATTTGCATGTCATTCTCAAATACTTGCCACTCTTTGACATTGTTTGGAATAGAAGGCCTATATTTGACCTCTGCTGTGAAACAATTGTTGGGTTGTAGTGGGAATTTGAAGGTGCTGGCAAATGTTGCCAAGCTGTGAGCATGGAGATTGTGGCCCCTAGAAATTTTTGTGATAACAAACTCAGGAAAGGTCTCTAATATTTCAATTACAGCAGACCTATAGGACCTCAATCTTTTGTCATTGGTAACAAAATTTCCTTTCACTTGTTGAATTATTAGATCAGAGTCTCCCATGATGGAGAGTTTAGGAGCTTGTAGTGATTTTGCTAGCTTTAGACCCAATAGCAGCGCTTCATATTCTGCTATGTTGTTAGTGCATCTAAACTTTAATCTGTAAGCCCTGCCTTCTGCATAGCCTTTCTCTTTGCTATGTATCCATACTCCAGCTCCTGCTCCTAACTTGTTAACTGAGCCATCAAATTCTAGGACCCACCAGATGCCTTGCTGGTCAGGAGATTTCAAATTCTGTTCATGGGATGGTAGTGTGAGCATGAGTTGGGGTTTGTTCTCCCATTTGTTTTCTAGGATAACTTCATCATTTGCTTGACCATCTTTGACCACTAGAGGAGAGCTAAAGTGTCTTGTTGAACTGATTGATGTTTGACAGGTGCTACTTGTTTGATCAAGGTTTTGTTCTTGTATAAGTGTCTCCGTCTTAATATCACTGCTTGAGAGGCCTGCACTGTCATTAAAGAGGATAAAGGAGTCTATGTCCGAATGAACAGCGTATATTGGGAAATTTTGGGGTTTCTCTTCACTGCTGACCATATATTTCATGAGTGTTTCCCTATAAAGTCTCTTTGGTTGTCCAAAGACAGAGATGGTTGCATATGACATGTCTAATTGCAGGGAGCCTTGGAGTTTCGCTCCCCATGATCTTGATAAGAGCATCCCATATTTGGGTGGGATATCAGCAACAACAACATCCATTAAAATGGTTTTGTTGGGAAATTGAACCAAGGACACACATAAATCCTTAATTAGGCCCAAGCATTTGACTTGACTAGAATCAAAAGAAAACAGGTCTTTGTATGGTCTTGTGATGTCTAAGTTTAATCTTTCCATGATTGCTTTTGGCATCAAGTTATGAGAGGCACCTGAGTCAAACATTGCATTGTGCAGTGTTTTGTCATGTATATGCAAGCTGACATAAAACGGTAAAACCCCTGTGACTACTGCTTTTCCATCTACCTCTGGGCCAAACAGTAATTCTGGAGTGTCATCTAACACATTTACATCATCTTTGCTATTGGTGAGCTGAAGGGATTTTTTGATCTGTTGTTTGTATATGTCATGCTTGGCTAGCTCTGAAAGGGGGATTGCTACCTTTAACTTGCCAATCTCTGTTCCTAGGTCAAAGGGTTTATCAATTTGGATTTTGGAGTCACGGGTAGCAGTTCTTTCTCTGTTCATTAGATCTTCTTGGTGGAA
This sequence comes from Pinus tabuliformis, assembly GCA_031772625.1. Taxonomy (NCBI): domain Eukaryota; kingdom Viridiplantae; phylum Streptophyta; class Pinopsida; order Pinales; family Pinaceae; genus Pinus; species Pinus tabuliformis. The sequence continues at coordinate 1,675,339,113 of CM062820.1, forward strand.
TTCATCCTGATTTTGGAACCTGCCCCTTATATTGATGTCTTGAGGGTTAATGTTTGGGTTAGGGTGAGAGGACGAGGCTGCCATGGGCTGTTGTGGTGGGGACAGTAGTTCAGTGACCTCCTCAACCACTACTTCCTTTGTAGGCAAGTTTGTTTTGTCATTAGGTTCAGTGACTAAGGTTTCTTTAGATTGTTGTTTCTCCTTTATCTTTTCGGGCTGATTCACGTTCACAGTCCTACTCCTTAGTTTGTATTGCTTATGGACTTCATAGACAGCAGTATCATATCCTTGTTTAAAGTCAAAGGATTCTCCTGATTGAGTTTGGAATGTTTTGCTTTCATCCTCCTCATGGTCCTCCTGAGTTAAGAATACATGACTTTTGCCATCCAGACCTATTAGGTTGATTTCAAGATTCTCATTGAGCTGATTTGCTGAGGAAGTTTCTGCATAGTTTTCTTGAAAAGGGGGTCTGATATCTTGGTCAGCACCTGTCTTTCCTATATTGGGGTTCTGGACTCTCCTAAAATTTGGGTTTCTAGGAGGGTTGTTTTGTGGTGCCTCCCATGATGACTTTCTTTCAACTGATTCCACTCTTTCACCTAGTCTTTTCATGCTGTTTAGTATTGCATCCAACTTTTGATCAAAGCCTGAGGGCTCTTCTCTGAAACCAGTCTTCTTTTCCAGCTTTGCCCTGTTTCTTTTGGCAATTAGGTTGGCCTCTACAGTGACTGCAACCCTTTGGGCTTCTGCAAGGGTTGGAGGGTCTCTTTCTCTCAACTGATAGGCCATATCAGAATCAAAACCATCAGGGAAGTTATAAAGGGCCAAATCAGGAGGGGGCCTTAAGTTCTGGGGGATAGCATTGTATATGTTGTTAAACCTAGCACAATACTCCAAAACCGTTTCTTGGGGACCTCTTTTAATAGTGTTATATTCACCAAGTATATGGTGCGGATCTCTCTTTTTCTCCCATCTGTTGGTAAATTCCTGGTATAGAACTTCTGGGGTTGCAATGGAATTTGCATTTAAGGATCTAAACCAAGTTCTGACATCCCCAGTTAAGCTTTGAACAAAGATTCTCATCCTGACACTGTCATCATCTATTTCATAGGTCTCAAAGTGGTCTTGCATCTTTTTAGCATGCTGGATGGCTGTCAAAGGGCCATGGGAGTCAAAAAATGAGAGTCTAGTTTGGTAGTCTTGGGGTAGAGCTGGAGCATTGGCTGGTATCTGCAGAGGTGCATATCTGTTAGCCATATTTATGGGGTTTATAGGGTTAATAGGAACAAATGGGACAACAGGGATTACAGGTGTAACCGGGTTAAGAGGATGGGTAATAAGTGGGGAACTGGTTGAGGGAGTATGTGCAGATGGTGAAGATGGAAGGAGAGGACTTTGAGGGGTTGATGGTGAACTGGGGGAATTGGGTGTGGAACGGAAAAGAACTTTGCAAGGAGTGGGAATGAGGATAGGTTGGTCCGAACTTATATTTGAATCAGCAGGCTTGTCCTGCTTTTGCTGTCTCCTTATGTTCTTTGGTATGATATTTGGGTTATCGACAATGATGGGTTGATTAGGGTCAGGGTTTGCCCTAGTGTGCCTTGGGTTTCTTTTGGGAGCCAGCTTCTAAGTATTCTTTTTAGAACTTTATACAGAAGTTTTATATGTACAAGGACTGAACAAGCATTCTGGAATGACTATATAGGTCTCAAAGCTAAGATGAAGTTTCCCTAGCTAGCTCTTCCCTAAAGCTGTCCCTGTATTGGAGAAACAGTCCTAAGGCCTCTTGGCTAGTTTCAGGCTTGATGGTAGCTTTGGAATATAGTTAGTAATTGCAAAATGTTAAGTTCCCCAGCGGAGTCGCCATTTATGTTAACACCCAGGTTGTTCCCTATGACTCCCAAGGGAATACGGCCGGGGTAACCACTAACCAATCTTTTAATCACTGTTTCTAGCCAAACTGTGATCAGAGAGGGCTCTCTCTTTATGATTTTGTATCTACAATGATAGTGTTTTAGGCTAGGTATGGAGCATAGGTTTTGTTCATGTTTTGGTTGATGAAACTCCTTTTAGATTCCAGTGATGTAGTTTTCAGAGAAGTTGAGTACCATTGGGCAATGGAGTCTGTGGCTATATGTGTTTGAAACTTTGAGATGAAAGATGGAACTTACAAGGCCATTTGAGTGCTTAATAGAACAGATTTTTGATTAAATGACTGGAAACAGGTAACACAAACAGTGAAAGCATTTAAGAATTTTCACTTATTGTTTATATATTCCCAACAGACAGGTTTAAGAGGAAAAGACAGAGGTCTCAGGGGCAAAAATTGAATCCCTGAGAATGCCTATCACAGTAAAGACACAGTTTTGAAATGCAGCAATTAAGAATTACAATTCTGTCACTGTATCTGAGGAAAACATGTATAATAGCTCAGTTTGAGTCCAGGGTAATCATGGGTTAAGTCCTGGAACTATCCTTTCACCTTGCTATCAAGTGTAAAACATTTAAACAACAAAAGAGAACAAAAGACTCGAAAACATATAACAAAGAGATTTGAGAATACTTATCGTTTTATGCAACACCCTGGAATCCTGTAACATTCATCTTTCACCACAATACATCAAAGTACACCAAGCCTTGGAAATTCCATTCTTCCTTTGTATTACTTCTCTGAAAATATTACAGTAAGAGAGAGTTCTCAAAAGAAAATTACATCAACCCCTTTCAACTGCTGTGAAGGGTGAATATATACTTGCGGTGATTTACAAAATATCTGAGTTCTGAGTTATCTCAGATTTTACATTCTTACCAACTACTTAAGATATTATGACCAAAATTTAATACAGCATTGATTACAGAGTACAGGCATTTTAATGCTCTGTCAGAAGATATTTTAGCCTTTGGAAACGGCTAAGTCGGTCGAGATATTCTGAATAAATGCTGGAAGACCTGTCTTTAAGGCTTGTACGCTGTATCCTGGACTTGTCACCTGTGATTGTGACTGCTGCTTGTGGTGAGTCAATGGTCCTGCTGAGTTGGCTCAGCCTCTGCCTCTTCCTTGTAGATATCTTTCTTCAAAATTGTGCCTGCGCATGTATGCTCATTTGCCTGGAGAATTAGCGCTACTGATTCTGGCCTGACAAAATTGTCTGTGTCAAATTTCTCCAGACATCCTGTGTGGGCAGTTGGTGTGCTAAGATTGCCCCTAGAGTTTCATCTGCTTCTGTGAATTTGAAGAAGTTAGGTGGTGTATCAAACAGATGCTCAACTTCATTCATGAGGAAAAATAGGTTCTCCACCCTGTCATACATAGTCTGCCCGGTGGCTGGCCCTGCGTCTGCTGAAGTGCTGGGCGGTTTTGCAATCTCTGCTACTGCATGGGCATCAATTCTCTTATTGTAATTGTCTAGGGTGAGCAGTCTTCCTACACTGCTTAAAATGCTGGGGAGGCCTCTGTTCTGTAGTGCCACGAATTTTTCCAGGAATCTGTTGATTTCAGTCTGCATATCCTGTGTCCTCCTCTCCAGTGTTCCCACCAAGTTCCTCAATGTTATGACTCTTTTGGCTACAGCAATTGTTTCTGTCCTGTTGGTGATTCCCATGACAGCTAATTGAGAGCTAGTCTTATAGTTCAGAATATTGATCATCCTAGTAGCAGCTTCTGGCATGTGTCCAAGGCTTGCCCTGGCTCTCTGTATTTCTCTGTTTGCTTTAGTGATGAGCACCATTTGCTCATCCATGGTCTCAATATATTGCCACTGGTTGGCAATGGACCGCCCAATGTTGCTCCATAGCACTGCTTTCATTTCAGCTGTCACTTTTTCTAGTGCAAGCTCTTTCTCTAGTTCAGCAATTCTCCTCTTAAGAGCTCTTACCTCTCTCTCCTTGGCTGCCTCATTCTGTTTGCTCTTGTCAAACTTTTCATTTACCTTAGCCAAGGTTTTCTTAAGTTCATCCAGCTCTTTCATTTGAGATTCCATGGCTTGGATCTCAGCTTGCAGCTTTTGCATGTCTAAACTAGTAGCCTGTTCCGATGTTGTAGTTGTTGTTGCTGTGGATGGCGCTGTAGTTGGTGCTGTAGCTTCTGTTTGCTGAGGAGGAGGAGTAGTCTTTGGAGGGACTTCCTCAAGATTTATTATCACAGGAGGAGGCTGGGAGGGTTGGCCCTCTTCTCTTTGCTTCAGTGCTTCTTGTAGTGCTGCCTTTGCAGCTTCAGTTTGTCCTAGCTGGTCTTGAATCCTAACCAGCTCTTTGTATAGGGATACCAGCAGGTCTGTAGTATCCTTTTCTTGCCTTTGCTGGGCAACTTCATCTGTTTGTGGATGGATGGTGGCCGGGAGTTTGATTTTCTTTCTTAGGGCCGCCATGTCTGCATCCCTTATCTTCAGGAGTTCTTGGATGCCTTTGACATCTTTAGGATCATGCCCTATATCTATAATTACCTCTTCCAAGGACTTGATCCTATTGTCCTTGGCTTGTGATGATGCTCTTTCTAATTCCAGCTGAGAAGCTGTGTTATCCAGGCTGCTCTTCAGTTTGTAGTTCTCCAATGTCTCATCTGCCAGGGAGGCATACACCATTTCACCAGTTTGTTTATGTAATTCAATCTTGTCCATAGGGTGTATGTCTTTGGCAAGAACCTCCATGTTGGTTCTTAGATAGTCCGAGGTGGACTGAGGATGCAAAGTTGTGGGCATGAAGTGGCTCATTATCATTTTGCCTTCGCTCACATCGAAAGCAGACATGAGTCTCTGCTGGTTGCTAGGAGCTAGGTTTAACAAGTGATCATACAGCTGCACTTTTATGGGATCACTCCTCCTTTTGATGTCAATGAATTGCTGCTTTATACTTGACTGCCCTTCTCTATGTTGACCGGAGGAGCTGACCTCTCCTCCCATAGTCATGTCATGTCCACGCTGAGATGAGCTGGCCGAAAGTTCTCCACTGGGTGGGCCCATGCCCATGGCTTGCCTTACTGCTATGTCCTCCTCTTGGGAGTCATTCAGTCTTTGTCTCTTCTCTCCTCTGATGAAGGATGAGGTGTGGGGGGTCTCTCTCTCCCTTTTCCTGGTCAAGTCCTCCTTCTGTGGTGTTTGGAGGACTGAGGTGTCTACATTGGTGTCTGTCCTGGGAGGCACCTCTGTTTGGGGCTGCTGCTCAGTGTAACTAGGTAGATCTGTCCCCTTTTCCTGCTGCAAAGGCTGCTGTTCACTGGACTGTGCTTCTTCTTGTTGCTGCCCCAGTTCTTGCTGTTCCATTTCTTCTTGCTGCTGTAGCAAGGTGTCAACTTGTTCTTCTGTCAATATAGGTGGCTGTTCCACCTGTTTTCCTTTGTCTTTGCTTGCTGCCTGGGGTGTCTTCTCAGTAGTTTGCTGCTGTGCTGCTGAAGATTTAGCAGCTATTCCAATTTGCCTTCTGTAGGAGAGGGGCACCTGTCCACAAGTTTCCAAGTCAGCTTCTTTTTGCACATTCCTAGCTTCTTTCTCAAGTAATTCTTCCTTAGTGACTTGTTCTACTAGTGTACCCTCTTCCCAATCTAGTGTATTGGCATACTTTTCAATTTCAGGTTGTCTTTTATGTGCATAGTTGCCCAATTTGTATCTAATTCTCCTGAGGGAGATAGAATGATTGGGGTCATAGGGAATCCATTCAAAACTGGTCTGCAATCTGAGGCCTTCCAGGATGCTGTTTGCCTCTTTCCACCCTTCCTCTTTCCTGTTATATAGGAAGGAACCTAGCTGGTTTCTTACCTTCAATTGTGACTTCTTGTTTCTACTCTGAAAGTGAAGGTAATCTGAGTTCCCAAACTGCCTGAAATATTCTAAGGCAAAAAGCCTCATGGGGACATACCTCGGCAACCTAAATGGGTTCAATTCACAGCCATATATCCTAATGACTGTGTGGTTCTGGTAGAAGTACCAGTTGCCAATATTGTAAGATTTGTTCAAATGTAGAATCCTCTTCATATCATCGGTTAATCTGGGAGGAGGAGTACCTTGCAGCGCTGTTAGGGCTGGATGAACAAATAAATCAATAAACTCACAGTATGTATAGGGTGATACTGAGGTAGAATGAAAAACAGAGGTCCAGAAAACAACTGATCTTGGGCTTCCTTGGGCATTGAGTGGCCTCAAAGGAACAGAGAAGGTAGCTGGCTGGTTGAAAAGGAATAAATGATATATATAGGAGGTGTACCTGAACAGTCTCTCCCTTTTCAAATTCATGAACTGCTCATGGATTTTCTCTGCTATGTAAGTTGCATAATCATACTGCACAGCTGGAGGCTTACCAGGGGCAAATATAGACAGCATTGCCATTATGCTGTCATCTACATCTTCCAACCCCCTGAATCCTAGGACATAGCCAATTAGATCCACCAACATTCTGCCCAACTCATTTAGATATTGGTACCCAATAGGAGGGGTTCTGACTGTTTCAGAGCCTGGTGTGACAAACAGTTGGTTGATTTTGACAATCTGGTCACTGGACAGCTTGATCCCTCTGTTAATCAGATTCTGCATGGATAGAGGGGTCAATTTCTTGGCTGTTTTGAAGCGCAGCATCTGGTTTATGCTCTCTGGGGTAATCTGGAACAGGACTAGGCCTGTGGGGCTCATGACTGCTCTTTGGCTGGGGTCATAGCATTCCTGGCAGCTATAAATGAGCTCTGGCATAGGATTGACTTGGGGAAGGTTGTATATGGGCAAATTTGACTCCCAAATCCCCAAGATATCTGCCCCACTGAGGTGCTGGGCTCTTAATTCATTCAACATTTGAATATTGTACTTGGTTCCCATGGGGAACCAATCCAGCATTTGGTAGTCCATGTCTCCCAGGGCTTTCCATGCTAATTCCTGGTGAGGAGCATTGATGGGCTTAATATTCAGTGCAATAGGGGTCTCCATAGCTCTTCAAGTTGCAAGAATTGCAGGTGGACAGGTGGAATGGTAAAAACACAGTCTGGAGGCAGTTCTCTGTGGAAACAGTTGATGTTTTGAGTATCCAAGGGGAATTCTCTCAATAGCAATTGAAATACTACTGGAGTCTAGTGACAGAACTTCTCTGTGGTCTAACTGAACTCTCCAATCGGGTGAATTATATCTATTAGGAACTCTGCCGGGAAAACGCAGAATTACAGTGGTTTTATGTGAATTGCAGGTTTCTAAAGCTCTGCAGGTACTCCTTGGCCCTCACAATGACAATGGTGGATGAACAAATGGAAATGAACGGTGTAAATATCGTTTTTATGGTTCTACTATCCCTCTGAGCAATTTCAAGCTTAATGAAGGTCGTATGGAGGGCGAAACGGTCTAAATACCTGTAATTCGATGAGCAGAGGTTGAAGCAAAGGTGCATAGTTGCTGCTTGAGGAGGTCGCCCGGGCTAATAGACTGGTTGGCGAAAATTAGAGTGCAAACGGTCATGCAGAGCGTCCAACAGCAATAACAGTGAAAGTGGTGAAAAACACGGGAAAATTGGTAAATATGGGTTATTTTACCAATTAGGCGCTTTTTTCTGCTGACGTCATCGGGCGACGTGGCAGTGGGTGACTGGTCAAAGGGGTGGTGAGGTGGCGGTCCAGTCAGCAGTGAGGTGGACCAATAATAAAGGCAGGTACGAGCAGATAAGGACGTGGCGGCGAGTCAGCGACGGGTAGGTGGCAGTCAAACCGCAGCGGTCACGGTTAAGGCCTTAACCGCCGCGGTTTCTCGGGGCGGTTTAGGTACGGCGCAGAAGCTGTCAGACTCGGCTCCGAGATGGTTGATCGATTGACGCGTGGAGGAGGCGTGACAAGGCGCAACGTCACTTTCTCGGAGGTTAAAGTGCCGCCAACGGATGCGCTCCGATATTAATGTGGACCGTCGGATCTGATGGGCTTGATCCGACGGCTGGCGGAGGAGAAAGATGCGCGCTTCATACTGCGGGCGGAAAAGATTAAAGTTTGTGGGTTTTTATGGGTTTTTCAAATGTTTTCGCTTAACCAATAATGTGGTAGGATTGGGGAACGTGCCAGAGGCGGGTATTAACCTTTGCAAAGGTTTTTATAGGCAAAAGGGGTTTGGAGAGGGGGTTTTATCAATGCAGAGGTGATTTGAGGGTAAATTAACTTGCAGCAAAGGGGGAATAGGGTGGAATAGGTTCACCAAAGTGGCCAGATGCCATTTTGGTCCCTTTTGAAAAATACACGGCTATTATGCCTAGGGGAGGGAATATACATAAGATTTGGGGTTTTATACACCTTAGTGTTAGTATTATTAGGGGTGGGGGTAAGATAGGGGAGGTTATATAGTAGAATTAGGAGTTAATATGAATGAAGGAGGGGAATTAGAAAGGGGGTGTTAGTGATGGACTAGAGAGGGAAAAAAAAGGAAGTTAGTGATCCTCTTTGCTGTGAGTTCATGGAATTCACCACTTTGTTTGCTGATAGATTTATTGCCTTGGCAAGAGACCTATTGATACCTGTGTAATGGTGATCATATTCTTTCTGCAACCACAACTGCCTACCCAACTATTTTGCCTAGCATTTTTTGTTTCTTCTTGGAGGGGCACTTGGACTTGCAACCCTCAATTGCCTTTTCTTTTCTTTGGCTTTTTCCTTTTCTCTCTATCTACTTCTACCCTTATGTCTTCCAAGGTCCCAGATTAAACTTTTGGGAACCTTTGCTTCTCTACCTGAACTACTTGTCTGCCAAGATTAAGCTGTTTGGACAGACCTCTTTCTCTATTCTACAACTCAAAATTGAAACATGGCATGATCCAGTTTAGACTGTTGAATCATCCACAAAATTTGAAATAAGGTCCTCAGTACTTGAAACACTTTACCCAGCTCTTGCTTTCTAGGAAATATGGGATCTTTGGGATACCAGAGCAGAGCATATTTGGCTTTTCTCTTGCCAATCATGAAATATGAAACCTATTAGTATAGGTATCCAACAGATAAAACACTGGTCTGCTCTCTCAGAGGTCTAAGGTTCTTGGTACCTCCAAGGAGCTACCATCCCCATTGGAGCCAATGTTAGAGTCGGTCTAGTAGCCCTCCATCAGCGATCAAAGCTCTTTGCATTTGCATAGGTAGGTGTCTCATCAGTGTCATTCTCTGCATCCCGTTAGGCATGCCATAACCCTGATGGAGGAGCTGGTGTCTTTGTCCCCCTTTTGGCACTGCTGGATCAGCTTGTTTCAGTCATTAAACTTTGTCATGGTTACTTGTTTATTGTCTTGAGATCAAATTTTTAGGTCTAGGGTTTTGGTCAGGTTTGTCTTCAAGGTCATGTTTCTGAAAGTCAATAGGTGCCCAGCAAGCCGAAGGGATGATTTTCAAAGTATTTCTTCGAAAGATTCTATCTTGTACAGTTAAATTTCACCTTGGATTTAAAAACTCTGTTTTTAAAGCCAAGGTCATTTTTCAAAATTTTGTAAAAAATGGTAAAATTTCAAAAGGCTTCAAAGGACAGCATGTAACGCTGGTTCCCTTGCCAAGATCCCTCAGATGTTATCCCTGCAAAACGTATCGAGCAAAAGCATCAAATTAGTCAATTTCAGGATAAAAGGAAACCAAAAACATCAAGTTTATAAAGTGTCAAAGAAAAACATTATAAAGTGGGTTTGGGCATGAAATTAATTCAAATCAAGGTTATAAAAGCCCAATCTCCCTCCATCGAGCCTCATTGTGCATCTAAGTCACTTGCAAGAGAGATTGGGCGAGAGATTGGACAAAGTTTTTGAGCTAGACAGGCGCGCGACCCGTAAGACCAGGCGCGCGACCCGTCAAAGGCGCGTGTTGGTTAGGTAAATCCCCTCTGCGGACAGAGGCGATCCCACTAGCTTAAAACAGAACTAGCCACAATCAATCCACGCTACCACGCAAGTTCCTAGTTGTACATTAAAGGTGAATTAAGAAGACCAACCTGGATTCCAACGCTATAGTCGAAGCAGAGTTGGTGTTCCCGCTCCCTCACTCCGGCAGGTCACAATCCTTGCAAACGGACACCTGCACATGCAAAGGAAGAAATAGATACAAGCATAAAATCCACCAAGGCACAACTATATTCCAGTCAGAAAGGAAATAAATCAACATCACTATAATAGACAATGAGATTGGAACTATAATAACAATCGTTCATTAATTAATAATAGACAGGAAAAGTTACAACCAAGGTTCTGACATTGAACCTTTCCTCTGGCTGGGCGAGCAGCTATATGCCTTGCAGTAGACTTCCTCTCTCTCGCACTCCTGGCAGCATAACCTCCCTAGCATTACTCCAACAACTCAAGAACTCAAAACTACAGCACTTCGAGACTCATAAAATTGGAACTAATAAACTTGGAACTAGCTTGTCTAATGCATGAGGACAGGATTTTATAGATGAAGAAGGGAGAAAGATTCAATGCACCAGGACACCCATTACGGAATGGCAACATCCATGAAAAGCTACTGCGGATAGATATGATGACTCTCGAGCTTTATCAGATGGATTTTTCCCTCAAAGGACTTCATGATCTGGGAGGAAAAAATCATACAGTCGTGCTTTTGGCAAAAAACATTACTAAACTCGACTGGCGCGGGCATTGTTCTAAGACAGAGCGCCAATGGGTGCGCCCCTTTTTGAGGATCTGAGTTATTGGCGCGGGTCAGACATTGGGTACCTGCGCCAATGGGAAAAGGGCACTTTTCAGGGATAATTTGCAGAAGGTGTCTTGAGGGAACATGAAGTACATACTCAGGGGAACATAGTGCAAGTGTTTTTAGGCTATGTCACTGCTCATAGGTCCCGAAATGCATCCTCCAATGTACTGGAATCGGGGTGATAGAGACGGTGACCAACGGTGACAAATTACTGTGTAACAGATGTCCCCCAAAGCATGAGGCCCGAGCGAGAGAGAGGGGTGAAATGCTTTGCAAGAACACATATAGCTGCTGCCGAGAACCTGCATTGAGAGATACTATTGATAGCTCAAATACATGATGTACGTGGTATGGTCGCAGCCATCCATAAGAGAGTACATGATAATTTAGATCCATAGTATGGACGCAGCCATCTGGGTAGGATCAATGAATTGACTCAGGTATGGTCGCAGCCATCCAGTGAATGAGTCATGTATCAAGAATCACGCCTGGATTACAACAGATACAATCCAGGGTCTTGCACTCCATCTCGACCCGAACAGAAGTACAAGTTCAAGCATGCGAATATGTGAGCTGAAGTCGAACATGCATGAACATCGTCTGATTACCAGTCAATATTTGGAACTGTTAACAGACGCGAGAGGTACCACCAATAATGACAATGGCCCTCAAGGTACTATCGGTACAATCTACGGCGTGCGAATTAGTGATCTGACGTCGAACACCCGTAGAATCATTCGATCAGAGGCCAATGATGAAAACCTCGCGTTGAACACGAAGAACCTGCCATTGAGGCATGCAGGCTCCAAGGCACCGGAAGGGAGTCTCTAGATCAACTTCCTGGATAATGAGTTGAAGTCGACAGGAAGTGACCTTGATCGAAGGGGGGCCATAATGTTTCCCACACCATCGACACGAGACAGAGAGATGATGTTGTGAATCAAAATTGTATGAGCTATCAGAGGGAGGTTGTTTCTTTGCAGAGGTCAACTTCTCTTGAACATATCGGCGGCACTAGAGTGGAGTTGGCAGTATTTGACATCGATGGATCAGAGGTCATAGTGACGAGGCAATGAGCAGATGAGAGGTCAAATAGGATTACCCAATCCCACGGAGGCAAGTGACAAATAAGATGAGATGTCCCCACCCAGACATGAAAGCAGAGGAGTGCCATGTTCAAGAGTGACATACTGCCGACACAACAATAATTATGGTTCCAAATTTTTTTTTTTTCCACACCATTTCTGGCGAGTACCCCAATTATTTTTAACAAGCTTGATGGGGGTAGCATATGCTTGTGGTGCGTCATTTCGACAAAATCCGATGTCATTAGGTTTTAACGAGTCTGACAAAGGAAGAACTCGGCGTCTTTTCATATTTAGAGAATTTGAAAAGACAGCGAAAAGGAAACTCCAGGGGTGTCCTTTTTCGTAAAGTTGTGTCTCTCGGGCCCGAAAAAGTATAAAATAATGCCCGAAAGAACCACCCGATCGTTACGATCGAGAAGTAATTTTCATAAGTAGTGATTTCGACCTGAAAAAGTAAAAAAGTGATCAAAACCACGTCGTTTCATAACCATTAACGAGTTTGAAATTACAAAAACTCGGTAATATTTTTAAGTTTTAACGGTCGACAAAAAGAACTTAAAACGACCGCCCCTTATTTACGTTTAACGAGTCAAAAAGGGAAAAATACTCGGCAATCTTTTCATATTTTACAAGTCAGAAAAGAGCTTAAAGGCGACTCGTCCTAGAGGAACGAGTGGTATAAAGGGTAGCAACTGGTTCCGGTAGTGGTGGAACTGCTTAAAACATGTAATGGTCAAGAGGTTGGCTAATAAAACCACTCATCGCTGCGGTTCCTCAGGAAAGGAAAACAACCATGTGAAAGCATACGATCAGCCAAAGAGATGGTGGCGATGGAATAAAACATCCAAGGCTCATCTAGCAGAATTTAGCAGATAAATGGCAATCACGGGATGTAAATCAGGTATGGGTTCATTTTTACACAAGCTTGAACCATGAAGAACTCTGCTTGGATTCGGTTTCATGTTTACACAAGCTTGAAACGAAAAAACTATGCTTGTTATAAATTTGCATACCCCCAGCATGATAATGAAAATCGAGGTACATGCCCCCCAAGCTTCATGGCATTCACGGAGTGGATGGAATGAAGGTTCACTTGGAAAGACTCGATTTTGAAAAGGAGGATGCATGCCCCCTGGGCTTCAGTCACGCGCCTGGGTTAGCTGCCGTCATCAGAATGATGGACTGGATGTTGAGGCATTTCCTGTGGAAATAAGACCATTTAGGAATGGTAGATGACTATATGTAAAGTGTGAACCGGGGAACGAGAGTTGGTCTACGATCTTGATCGTTCTTCTTTCGTGCGAAAAACACATCACTCTGAAGAGTGAGGACACAATTGCACGTATGCGATAAATATAGTCTCGCCCAAGGAGTAAATTGTAATCTAACGGGCCTTGGACTACCATGACGCCCATTTGAACGGTCTTCCCTTCTAATGTGATAGGTGTTACACTAAAAAATGTCACCATAACTACTTACAGTTAGTATGGCTCAAATCAACAGTCATGCTAGCCTCTTAGGCAAGTCTTATGCCTCTGCTATCCATCTCAAACTCAAAGAAGAGAGAAAGTCTTGTAAAAAATATGTTTATCTCTGGGGTCGCAGGTTCTCTCTAGCCTTACCTGCGAGGACGCTCACCATGTTCACAAAAGCTGCGTCCATGGACGCTCTGTATCTTAAGGGACAGGTGCGTCCTTCTGTAAAAGGCAAAATGCGCGAGTTTCATCTTAAAAAAGTTACTTGTGGTTACTTCTAGAACCTTCTAGAGGTCGGTTTGATGAAATGGATGCGCCTCCAGTTGGTTCATGTATCTCTATTAAGGGGGAACTTATCCCATCAATAAGGGAGCTATCCCACCCAAAGAGGGGGATTATCCCATTGATGGTGGACCTGAATAACCTCTTTACAGCACTATAAATAAAGACATTGAGCCAGAGGGAGGAGAGGTTAGAGCTATACATTTTCTTTGGGTAAACGCTGCAGGAACTAGGACTCCCATATAGAATCTTGTGAGGAGAGATTGTCTTTGCTTGATTCTACTTGGAAGTGGGTGAGCTTTGTCAAAGTAGAGGAAAACCCTTGATGGACCCTGGGAGGAACTTGCACAACACCAAGGCCAGGTTGTAAGAGTTTCTTTGTTTCGTTATTAATACAAACTGGTTTATTTTTCTCAATAGCTTGTGTTAATGAGTTATTTCATGTGTTCCTTGATCTGCATGTTGAATATATGTTTTATTATATGAAATACAAGTGCTTGGTAATTGTTTGATTGTTTGTGGTTGCAGGAATTGACATGAAGGAGGAGCTCATCCGGATCGGCAAGGACGGACTACAACAACAGCGTTTTGGAATAAGGTAAGCCTAAACACTCGTAGTTTTCATGTTGTAAAAGGTATATTTAGAGAAAGATCACTCCATTTTGTCTTGTTTGTCGCTAGAGAGTTTAGACTCCTAGGGAGGTCAGTTGTGTCCGCACAAACGACTTTTTCCGCCACGAAAAATTGGCGACTCCGCTGGGGAATCCATTAATGAGAGAGTCTTTTCCTTTGTGTGAACTTTGCTCTGAGAAAATCATTTTTATTTTCTGGTTTTTGACTGTGAGAATTAGTATTTGGGTGGCTTAGCTTTAGGTTTAGTTAGATTTGGTTTTTCTTCATTTTTCCAGAAGGACGCACCCTCTGAGTACTGCACAATGCGTCTTTGGACGCGCTGTTGCTGTTTGCACAGAGCGGGCCCGCACCTGTTATAACGGGTTGCCTGCGTCTTCCTGTAAAATTTAGGAAAATTCCATTTTTGCTTTAATTGCTTTTAGATTTTGATTTTTCTTAGTGTTTTCTGCCCAGATCCTTTAGTACCCTGTCAAAAATTTTCACCTGAACTTGTTTTGTGAGCTTTGAGTGTTTTAGTGGATTTCAACGAAGTTTAGACCTAGGGTTTGATTTTTGGATAGGTTCTGTAGTGACTTTGACAGTAGAAAGTTGTCCAGCCTTAGATCTCTCTGGTTAGTCAGCCTTCTTAGAAGTCGGGCCTGTCGTAAAGTCTCCTTGTGTGAGCAGCTTGCCATTTAAGTTGTTTTGGGTCAAATTTCGAATTACTTGTTTATAAAGTGTTGATTTCCATTTTACAAAAAGAACAAAAAGATTAGAGTTTTGTTTTGGCTAGTTTTTGGTTCTACAATAAGCTAGTCCTTGATTTAATTGTGATCAAGTAAAACACCTTAGAATAATCATTGTTAGTTTTGGCCTCGTTAAGATTGCTTAGAATAAATTTGCCTTTTAGTTTGCTTATGAGTGGATTTTCATAAATTTTAATAGTCGTTAAGATTGATTTTTGGTTATATTAGATTTATTTGCTTTATTAAAAGAAAAATACAAAAAACATCTTCTTTAAAAAGTCTTGTTTCAAGTAGCTTTTTGTTTTTGAAAGAGGAAAAGAGTTTTTTCGTGCATGTAAAGAGCGGTCATGTTTTTATGCTTGGAAAAGACAAACGAATTGTTTCTTTGATTGTCTTCAATTAAGAAGTTTCTTTTATAAAGATTGCATTCTCTCAACTTTTTAGTTAAAGCAATTCATCGAAAAAGTAAAGTAGTGGGTAAATCATCCTAGGTGCATTTTGTAGTGGTTTCGAGTCGAGTCAACACACCACTGGTTTCACTTCCATCACCTTTTGACTTAAGAAACAACCTTAAAAGTAACGCTTAAATTAAAATCAATCTAGTAATTTTTATTTTCTAGGGCTCTAAAGCACCAACATAGCTTAGGCTAGTGTCTTGGAATAGGTGAGTACTTAACTCTCCAAGGCAGTAAAACAAACAAGTAGTCGATCTTGTGATAGAATCAAATCCAATTGTTACATTTACGCTCTGGGAAAGCTCCTCTTAAAGGAGAAGCACGAGCTCATGTCCGAACCAGTGAGGGGATCATTCCTCCCTCGTTGGGAACGACGCCAGACAGTACGTATTACAAATGGTAAACCTCGGATTAAGCATTGTCGAGGAGCCAGGGGTCACTTATCGGTAAACCTTGGATTACTGTCAAGGAGCCGGTAAGGGGATTGAGCTTGTTACTCTGCCCTTGCGTGCTGTCGGAGTTTAGACTATTCCCCCAGGTGTACTTGTGGCCGTTGGTAACCTTAGTGACCATAATCTCTAGGATTCTACCCAAGGTGACGGTGGAGGGAAGGTCCCACTGTACCTGGAGCAGACGTAGGCTATACTCACTTGGATTTTCTGGGGGGTTCGCTTCACTTCGAGACGGTTAAAGTGGAGGAACTTGGTCCAGTCTATTCATTAAGCAGGTTGTCGGCGTAACTGTTCCACCCGCCATTTCTGTACTGAATCCTGCGAGGTTGGACCTAATCACCAACTAGCGCTTTTGGTCCGAAAGATACTGTTTGTGTTTGGTTTGACGCTCTAGATTCTTTAGGCGTGTGCTTCAAATTTGTTTGCTTCTTTAGAAGACTTTAGGTGGTTTGATTTGAAATTTTTACTTTGTTTTCATGTGTTGTAGTTAAAAATCATTAATTGTGGCGGAATTACCGAGACAGTCCCGTCGACTTCGGGGCAAGTCTCCTGAGATTGTTACCGGAATAGATTTGTTAAGAAAACTCCGTCAATCGCGGGGTGAATCTCCTGAAGACATTCCAGGTCAGTACGAAGGGTTAAAGGTCCTTGTAATTCCTCCTAGTGACAGTAGAGTAGGTTCACCTGAAGAAGGAGAATCTTCCTTGGTAGTCCATCCAGATTACCAAAGTTTAGAAACAGGTTACAATCCCGAAACTGTTACAGTTTCCGAGCTTGCTGGTAGTTTTTCATCTGCCAGTGAAACAGGCGAAGAACCTGAAATTTCCGAACCTGTTACTCCAACTCCTAGTGTTCCTGATTCACCAAGAATAGAAAGAATTATCACCGAAAATCTTCCTGTTGGTTTAATTGCTATAGAAGAACTTGTTCCAGAGGAAGAAATAGGCGTCTCTGATCCTGAAGATCAAATTACCCTTGATCTAAGGGAGCGTGAATCCATCTTTTACAGTCCTCCTAGAAGTACTTCTTGGTACCTTGCGTTAACCAATTTTTTAGACAACTCAGTAGGTTTTTCTACACCTCGTACTCCTTTTCCACCTAGAGGAATTCATACTCCTGTAAATATGTCTGGTCAGTCATCTGTGTTTACGCAAAGTCCTGAATCTTTTTTACATGGCGGTCCTTCTGTTCCTACTGGGTATCAATCTCTTTCTGGTACCTTTGCGGGAGCATCTCCTCAACCCATTGATCATGGGTTATTAGTTGGAAACAGTGGTAATGTACCATTGAGTATAGGTGACATTTACATGATGTCAGGTTCAGTTCCCGTTACCCAACCTCAAGGTGGCCAATTACCGCCTGGGGGGCAACCTTCATTAATGCCTGGGGGGCAACCTCAAGGTACTTCATTCGTGTCTGGGGGGCAACCTCAAGGTCAATACGCTCCTATGGGGCAATACATACCTCAAGGTCAACCCCAGCCTCAATATGTACCCCAAAGTCAACCTCAGTATCAATATCAACCTCAAGGATGGCAACCTCAAGGATGGCAACCCCAAGGGTATCAACCCCAAGGGTATCAACCTCAAGGATACCAACCTCAAGGTCAAGGTCAACCCCAGTACCCGTATTTACCTCAAGGTTATCAACCTACGGGTCAATACTCTGGTCAAAGTTATCAACCACCTCAAGGGCAATCATATGGGACTGCACCTTACAATTATCAACCCTATCCTCAATCCGGCTTTGGATCTCAGTATCCTCAACCTGTTATGGGTCAATACCCTGGAATGTTAGTGTGGGATCCGTCACAGGGTCAACAGATGTCGCAACCAAGTATACAGTCGGTACCTCAAGCAGGACAACCTGTAGTTCCTGGTCCACCCCAGCAACCGCAACCTGTCCAGTCAAGTGTTCAGACCCCTGTAACTTCGGTAGTTACTCAGCCGCCAGTTGCACCTGGTACTCCACCTCAAACGGCTGCAGCAACTACCGCCACATCTACCATACTTACTTCTGGAGTATCGGCAACTCCGGTTTCTACTGTCCTTGTAACCATTCCTCAGACATCTGTACCGTTGTCTGGATCTACGATTCAAACCACAGTCCAGATGCCTGTAGGCCAACCTGGTACAAGTACGGTTGCTACTACTCAACCTCAATTTGTTCAACCTCCGTACCAGGGACAGTATCAACCTGGGCAAGCTGCCCAACAACCGGTTTACCAGTATCAACCGTATCCTGGGTACACTTATCAACAACCTCAGCAACCCCAGTACGGTCCGGTTAATCCTGGTTTTCCAGGAGGATATAATATCCCAAATGCAACTCCTGTTCCTAGTTATCCTGGATATCCTCCTCCTGGGGCTGGTATTGTGACCCAGAGTTTTAGAGATCCTAACCGGCAGTTACCGTTTATTGCAACTTTAGATTTACCCGACTTGACGCGCCTAACGAACGATCCAATTCAATATCTTCAGTTCTGGCCGCCAATGCCAAATAAGTTGCCCAGCGATATACCCAAGTTCGAAGGTAAGTCTGGAGAGGATCCGTCCAATCACGTGATGACTTACCACCTCTGGTGTGCTTCAAATTCCATCTCGGATGATTCGATCCGTTTACGTCTTTTTCAGCGTACGCTCATTGGTCTCGCGGCCAAGTGGTACATTGAGTTACCACGGGCCTCTTTTTACAACTTTAGCCAGTTAGCTACCTCGTTCTTAACTCATTTTCAGTTACCAGTCAGATACGATAACGGTACAGAGTTATTAACTTCACTAAAACAATCGACCTCCACGTATATTTCAGATCACATCCATGAGTGGAGACGTCGAAGAAGACTAGTGAAAGTTTTTATCCCAGACCAAATCTTAGCTGAATGGTTTGTTAAATCACTATTACCAAGAATTACTGAAGATGTAGCTAAGGCCGGAGTAGTTACTGAGGAGCAAGTCATTGCTCAGGCACAATACCTTGACTTAGTTTACACGCAGTCGGGTACATTACACTAGAAGATTTCGGATCTTCCAAAGTCGAACCAAATCGCTGCTGCTCCTTCGGGATCTCATGCCGCTGATGGTATGATTGGTATCGTGACTACAAAGAGCAAGAAGAAATCTTCCAAGGCTTCAACTACTCCTATTATCACTTTGCCTGATTCCCCGACAGGAGAGTCTTCTCCTGAACTTACCGCCGATATTCACGCTGTAGAATCATCTACGACCAAATCAAAAAACAGTGGGAAGAAGAAAGGAAAGAAGAAGGCTAAAGCAGACAAGGCTCCAAAGGAGAAAACTAAAAAGTCGGAAACCAATGACGAAAAACGCAAACCTCGATATCCTTGTCTTATTTGTGAAGAGGATCATTTTACGAGAGATTGCCCTCATCGGGCCGAGGTTGTAAAAATAGTCAAAGGTTCTCCCACTCCTGCTGTGTTAAAAAATCCATTTCCGGAGCAGGAGAATAAGATGATAGGTTCTTCTTCGAATGCCAGTGAAGAACCCATTTTGATGATGTCTCATGTGAGGATTGCGACTCGATCGCAAGATTATGGTAGTAAGGCTCCTGTTGATGGCAAGGAAGCAGAATCTTCTCACTCTAACCCATCAACCTCAGCTCCTGGTTCCGATCCACTACAGATCGAAAAACCTAACCCAGACTTAGTGATTAAGCCGCCCGCCAAGGGTGTACTTCGAAGGTCTGCTTTCAATCCACATGCGAGGGCAGCCCAGAATTACAACATTGTTGAGGACTTAGCTGTTTCACCTTCAGCAATGTCGGCACTCGAAGTGCTGCAATCATGTCCAGCACAACGAAAATTGCTTTTGTCGGCTATCGGAGCTGTCGATGTTCAGGACCCGAACCTAATGATCTTTGATCTAGAAAATAGTACGCCACGTCTCCCCCATCAAATGGCTTTCCAAATTCCAGTGACAGTAAAAAACAGGCCTATTCATCGGACTGTGATTGATGAGGGAGCTTCTACGTGTATTATGTCAATTCAATGTTGGAGATCGCTTGGTTCTCCTTCGTTGAACCAATCCCCCACCATACTTAAGGCCTTTGATGGCCGTGGGTTCCGTTCGTTTGGTATTCTACAAGAATTGCCTATAGGGGTCGAAGGTAAAACCGTTAGTCTGGATGTGGAAGTGGTTGATGCCCCTCTAGACTACAACCTTCTTTTGGGTCGAAGTTGGTCATATGCTATGACAGCGGTCGTTTCATCGGTCTTCAGAGTAATTAAGTTTCCACATAACGGTAAGATCGTGACTATTGATCAGCTGACATACTTTTCATCCGACCCAGCCTCTTCAGAGAGTATCCAACATGTTGGTAAGACGACAATCCCTTATAAGGACGTTGGTGTAGGTTTAGTTAAGGATTCCGGTTTACTGGGAAATTTTCCTCTCCCTCCGCTCAGCGTAGAACCTTTGTTTGCAACAATTCATATGATCACGTCAGAAAACATTATTTATGATGATCCTTGGTATGTTCCATCTGACTCTGAGATAGACTCATTCAGTGATGTTATGCCGTTGAGTCCGTATGAAATTGCTTATGAAGCTCTTATGTCTTTTACCGACTTTCATTCAACCGAAGTCGACCAAATGAATGTGGTCAGTGAAGAATCCCTTTTCACCTCACCCTTAGAACGGATAGCGTTTCCCGAAGTCGTGTCATCTGACAAACAGCTTCGCGAAATCCTAAGTGTAGACAATCTACCATGGAAGGATCTCCATCACAGATCTTCGTTTTTACCTAAGGATGATGCATTTGAAAATGATTTTTCATCTATCTTTACCGCAGAATATGTCAAAGACGCTCAGGATCCAATGAAACATTCTGATTCGGAGTTGAATTTAGGGAATATTTCTCATACTATTCCCATTGATATTTCAGTGAAGCCCGGAATCGAGGAGAACATTCATATAGGTGCCGCATGTACTGAAGAAGAAATCAAAACTTACAAGGCCCTATTCCAAGAATTCCGCGACGTGTTTGCCTGGTCTTACGAGGAAATGCCAGGAATCGATCCTGCCATTGTTGTTCATGAAATCAAAACCTACCCGGATGCTAAACCCATTTGGCAACGGTTGCGTCAGATTCACCCTCGAAAAGCGGTTGCGATTAAAGCAGAAGTCGAAAAGCTGTTGAAAGCAGGTTTCATTTATCCGATCCCGTTAACGGATTGGGTATCGAATATTGTTCCCGTCAATAAAAACAAGGAACAATAAGAATCTGTATCGACTATAGGGATATCAATCGAGCTTGTCCAAAAGACAACTATCCTACGCCTTATATCGATCAAATTATTGATGATTGTGCCGGAAGTGAAATGTTTTCCTTCATGGATGGTTTCTCGGGCTATAATCAAATCAATATTCTACCTGCCGACCAACCAAAAACGGCATTCATTTTTCCATGGGGGACATTTGCTTATTGCAAATTACCTTTTGGGCTTAAGAATGCCGGCGCTACTTTTCAACGGGCGATGTCTTATGCATTTCATGACATCAAGCACATTGTGCAACCCTATCTTGATGATTTGCCTGCTCATTCTTCACATCGAGCTGATCACCTTGTCCACCTACGAGCAATCTTTATGAGGTGTAGGCATTATCGAATTTGGTTGAATCCCCACAAGTGTGTTTTCTGTATAGAACCAGGTCGATTGCTGGGATTTGTTGTTTCAAAAGCCGGCATTCGCGTCGATCCCTCGAAAGTCGAGGCTATCATCAAATTGCCTCCTCCTTCGAGTTTGCGCCAACTCCAAAGTTTGCAAGGGAAAGCAAACTTTTTACGCCGATTCATCCCAAACTACGCCGAGGTCACTAAAGGTTTTACACGGTTGTTGAAACAGAACACACAATTCTTTTGGGACGAGATTGCCCAACAATCTTTTGATGCACTTAAACACGCGTTGACCCATGCACCGTTATTGCATCCTCCCAACTACAACCAGGACTACTTCTTATACCTCGCAGCTTCGCATTCTACCATTGGAATGGTGTTAGTTCAAGAAGATGAATTCGGAGCGGAGCATGTGATATATTATCTTAGTCGAACCTTGAATCCCACTGAGCTAAAATATTCGCATGTGGAGAAATTGGCCCTGGCAGCCGTTCAAGCTGTCCAGCGTTTCCGTCACTACATTCTTCTCCGTAAGACTACAGTTATTTCGGATTGCAACCCTATGATTTATATTTTGACAAAACAACTGCTAGGGGGCAAGTACTCTAAATGGATTGTCATCCTGCAAGAGTTCGACTTGGAGTTCGAGAAGTCCAAGTCTAAGAAATCCTTAGTCTTTGCGGAATTGATGTATGATTTCCCGAGTGCTGACACAGAGACTGTGGCAGAAGAGTCCATTGCGGATGAATCTTTGTTTCTCATCAGTACTGTAGATCCGTGGTACGGGGATATAATCATTTATCTCCAAACCCAAACCTTCCGGCCTGAAGCTTCCAAAGCAGAACGTCGAAAAATTCGGTTTCAATCCCAGCCATACAAAATTATTGGAGATACACTTTATCGCCGGGGGGCAGACTTAGTTTTTCGACGTTGTTTAACTCACGAAGAGGCTGAGAGGGTTTTGAATGATTGTCACTCTGGAGCATGTGGCGGTCATATGTCTGGGTATGCCACAGCTCAGAAGGTGTTGCGCGCTGGCTATTTCTGGCCGTCTATGTTTAAGGATTGTATCATTGCAGTCAGGAAGTGCCACAACTGTCAAGTGTTTGATCGCAAGATGCGCGCTCCACCTGCTCCTCTCCACCCTATAATTGCCGTTGGTCCATTCGCCAAATGGGGTATCGACTTTATTACTTGTAACCCTCACTCGGCCGGGGTGCATGCGTATATCATCCTTGCGGTTGATTATTTTACTAAGTGGGCCGAGGCGATGCCTACATTCGACGCAAGCGGCAAAACAGCTGCAGTTTTCGTATTCAATCATATCATAACTAGGTTTGGTGTCCCACAAGCAATCATTACTGACCATGGGAGTCATTTTCGAAACGTCATGATGACTGAGCTTACAAGCCAGCTTGGTTTGTGCCACGATAGTTCTACTCCTTATTATCCGCAAGCCAATGGTTTGGTTGAGTCTATCAACAAAGTTCTAGTTATCATGATCCGACGAACCATTGGTGTTCATCGGTCAAATTGGCACAACATGTTATTTTCAGCGCTATGGGCATACCGAACCTCAGTGAAAAATTCAACAGGGTTCACTCCTTTCCAGCTAGTTTATGGCTTAGAAGCTGTGTTACCCATTGAATGCGAAATCCCATCACTTCAAATGGCTGTCGAATTACTTCCAGCTACTTCCGAAGAGGAGAAACGTTTACTATACTTGGCTAAATTAGATGAGACTCGACGTGACGCTACATTGGCAATCGAGACTCACGCGAAACGAATGAAAGCTCAGTATGATAGAAATGTAACCCCTCGAAGTTTTTCGGAAGGAGACCTAGTACTATTATATGATCAAGCCAACGATAAGCTAGGTGCCGGAAAGTTCGTTCCCATGTGGCATGGGCCCTACATTGTAAAGCGAAAGCTAGCAAAAGGGGCTTATGAGCTAGTTGATTTTGATGGGGACTCTTTGGGTAAACCCAGAAATGGACTTTACCTAAAGAGGTATTATGCTTAAAATGATGGGTATGGAGAAATTTTTAGATAGGTTAGATTTTCTTTCTAGCTAGCAAGTGTGTTAGTTTAGTCAGTGTGCTTAGCTTAGAGAGTGTGGTTTTTCGTCGTTATTCTGGCTTATCTTGGTTTTACTCTTGATATTTTAGATGTCGACGCCTCTCCAAACATACATTGGATTTGCTGATGGTGCTTGTCGTAGTACACAGAATATCTCTTCCGCAGCTTGGGTTATCTATTCGCCCTCTGACGAGTTAGTTTCTATGCATGGGGTAAGCCTCGGTCAAACAACGAATAACATTGCAGAATACAGTGCAGTGGTTGAATTATTATCCGAATCTATTTCATTTGGAATTCGACGTTTGATAGTGAGGTTAGATTCTGAACTTGTTGTATTACAGCTTAATAGAGTTTATGCCATTAGAAATCCTGTGTTATTAAGGTTGTTTTTGAGAGTGCGTCTCTTGGAACGTGAATTTGATTACATTGAATATCAACATATTCCAAAGATCCTTAAATACATTAGCAGATGCAATTGCTTCTCGAGTGTTGGACAGACATTTACAATAATCATGCAAGTAAATTTAAAAACATTTCATCATACATGTTAAACAGGATAAGCCGGTAATAATGATATATATAGATAGAAGTGTGTCAAAAAATATATACATCGTCTTCGATCATAGGTTGAAAACACCTTATGATCGGCAAAATGATAGTACAAAAAGTCAAAAATGTCACATGTGACTACAAAGTGACTAGTCAATCACTGGTGGTGCTCTCTGTATGACACCACTGCGCGGGCTACCTTACGCAAAAATCTCCTAAACGGTCCAGGGACCGCGACTACGAAACGCTGAAGCCTGATAGGAATGTCGTCCATAGTAGTCTCAGGTATATCTGCCGTGAGACGCTCTAGATCATGCTCCAACTCAGCTAGTACTTCTGCAGCCGCGTCTTGTGGGGCCGGTACCGGTGCAGCTGGATGTAGTCTATCAAAAGGCCGGAGGTTGGCTGGACGCTGTGGACCAACATCTGCATTTTGAAAGTTTTACTGTTAGTTTTGAGACGATATATATGAAAAATAAAAAAATACATAATTAGAAAACTTGTGAAAATAAAAGTACCTCTGTCGTCCCATTGTTCTCCCTGTGGAAGAACCATGTCCGGATCACCTCTAAAATCCATTCCGGCATATGGAAAGTCCTGTATCGAAAAAACCTGGTCCTCTAACCAGTGAAAGTAACTATCTGAGAATCGAACCACTGCCGCACCCTCGTCAGGATGCCGGGCCATCACCGCAACCCATCGTATCAGTTTTTGGCTCCCAAGGACCCAAGATATCAACAGTGAGTTGCTGAGGGATCAGCATTGGAACTCTCTCCAAGGCAAAGCTCACGACTATAGGCCCATATCCAAAAGTCTTTAGTCGTCCGTTCTTTGCCTTGGTCAGTTGGCTCTTCATATGAGCCGACACAGCTTCACACCAGTTGAAAATGGTGCCTTGGTAACAGTCAATTGCCATCCGCATTTGGGATCCGGAAGCAATGTGTAAAGCGGTCGCGCCGCAAATTCTGGTAACCGTGAACGCTATGACTTTGAGTTCAGGCAGAGTGATGTGTTTTATCTCTATGCCTTTTGAATGGTGAGCCCCACGTGTGCACCAATCCTCGCGGAGACTATCAAGGGGTTGGCCACCCGGCCTAGTCCCCGCAAGATTGAGTTGCTCGCCTCTGTTTGGCAAGCCAGTGAGAAAGTATACATCCGAGGGCTCTATCTCGAGCTGGTGCCCTCCTATGTAAAAGCATTGTTCTTGAACATTCCATCGCTCAACCAGCCATTCCAAGAATCTTACCTGGCCCCTCATGCCCGGTATGGTCCAATATTTGTGTAATCCGCATGCTCTTAGGGCATCCAGGGAAGGTTGATGATTTATTGCAGCTTCATCTTCCTCTACATGCTCTCTTTCTCTCCAGTCTAACATGATTAATGCCCTGCACATCAAAAATAGCAATTAGAAATTGATTTGGGAATTTTTGGTAGTTTTTGAGGGAGTTGGGGTTTTGAAATGCGCACTTCTCGGAAGACGCACCCCGGCTTTGTAGCACAGGGCGCCCGGACGCGGCTGGCCTGAAGGCGGGCCGCGTCTTCCGACCATTTTCCCGTATGAGAAAAAGTCGGGGGACGCAGGTCACCCGAAGGGCACCTGCGTCCGCCGAGAGGCGCATTCCAAAACCAAAACCCCCCCAAAAAATGAAACTAAGACCTAAAAATTAATTCTAAACGAATAGAAATGCAGAGTAGGATGTGTAAAATACCTGGATGAGACGGCGTTCGATTCCGACGGTCAGATTTTCCGCAGCGACCACGGGAAGTTTCTTGTCAAAAGCTCCTTTTTCAACCTCCAAAGTCAAACGGTAAAAATGACATGGTAAAAGGTCTTTTTATAGGTTTTTTGGATGAATTAGTTCATTTTTTACCATGAAAAGATGTTTTTCGATGTATTTTTGCCTATTTTAAACAGGTATGAGTAATGTGTTGCTTTTGTGCAGGACAAAGGGATTTCAAGGGAAATTGTCATTTTTCACAAATAAAAATATCAGAGTCATCTTTTAAGCCCTTTTCTGACTCCTAAAACATGAAAAGATCGCCGAGCGTTTCTTTTACACTCGTTAAAACGAAATTAAAAGACGGTCCCCTTTTAGCTCTTTTCTGACCGTAAAATCAAGAAAAGATTGCCGGGTTTTTGTCGTTTCAAACTCTATAAGGAAATAAAACGACGTGTCCTTGATCGCTTTTTACTTTTCAGGTCGACGACACTATTATGAAAGTACTCCTTGGTCGCAAGATCAAGTGGTTCCCCCAGGTATTATTTTATATTTTTTCGGGCTTGAGGGACACAAATTTACGAAAAAGTTCAACGTGGAGTTTCCTTAAGTTTTTCAGACTCTCTAAAATTGAAAAACGCCGAGTTTCTCCTATACTGGGCTCGTTAAACTTTTACAGTAAAGGACTTGTTCAATTACAAAGAGGAACGAACCACTCCTTCCTAGGGTTCGAATTTAAACTAGGTTGGACTCGTCCGAAGGATGAGCTTATAATCAAGCATATGTTATCCTCTTCAAGCTTGTTAAAAATAAAGAGGTACTCGCCAGAAATGGTGGGGGAAAAGAGAGAAGAATGGGCCTATTTGTTACCTTTTGTCTCAAAAGAAACTTTATTACCGCTCTTGAACACGACACTTTTCATTCACCTGGGTTGGGAAATATTTTACCTCATAGTTGACCAAACCACTTTGAAAGTCTTTAACCAGGTTCCAGGGATTAACTTTGAGTTATTCGTCACCAAGCCATCTGTCGTGTCGTTATGTGTTCAAGAGGTCTGCAAGCAAAACTTTCATCTGCAAAATACTTGTCATCCATTTGACCACCCCTGAGTCAGTCCTTACAGCAACATTTCTTCAACTTGAACAATGATTTCGTGTTGCAGGCTTGCCTGCAACGGGTCGCTTTCTATCGACATCGACACATTATCTAGAAAGATGACTTAGGAATCGACAGTACCTTGAAGTCTGCATGCATCAATGGCAGGTTTCTCGCCTTTGACGTCAGTTTACATCATTGACTTTCGATCAAAGGATTCCGTGAAGTGTTCGACATCAAAACATCTATTCACATTTCACGGGTTGTGCTTGGTACTTTGAGAACCATTGACATTACTGGTGGTCTCTCTCACGCTTGTTAACAGTTTACATCATCGACTGGTAATCAAGTGGTTTCTAACATGTTCGACATCAAATCATTTAATCACATGGTTAGAATCGTACCAATTCGGGAAGTAGAAGTGAAGACCCTGGATCTAGTTTCTACCATCCAGGCTGCGAGGAGTTTTGTATTCATTATCTATGTAGACTAATCATAAACAGATGGCTGCGTCCATACTGCGTCTACGAAAGTCTATAAAAAATGATGTACTGCAAGATCATTCCTGTATCAGAATAGTTAGTCCATTAGTTAAAGTTTTGAATCTGAGTATGGGAATGCCTACCTCAGTGATGATATAATCTTATACATGTATTTTGTGTTGAAAATTGCAGGTTCCAACCAGGTCATCCACAAGACAATCCTTGAAATGATAAAGCGCTTCACCCTTCCTAGAATTACAAAACCCTAATCTATTCCAGGCTTCGCACTTTAGGGGGCAATCTGTTACACTAAAAAATGTCACCATAACTACTTACAGTTAGTATGGCTCAAATCAACAGTCATGCTACCCTCTTAGGCAAGTCTTATGCCTCTGCTATCCATCTCAAACTCAAAGAAGAGAGAAAGTCTTGTAAAAAATATGTTTATCTCTGGGGTCGCAGGTTCTCTCTAGCCTTACCTGCGGGGACGCTCACCATGTTCACAAAAGCTGCGTCCATGGACGCTCTGTATGTTAAGGGACAGGTGCGTCCTTCTGTAAAAGGCAAAATGCGCGAGTTTCATCTTAAAAAAGTTACTTGTGGTTACTTCTAGAACCTTCTAGAGGTCGGTTTGATGAAATGGATGCGCCTCCAGTTGGTTCATGTATCTCTATTAAGGGGGAACTTATCCCATCAATAAGGGAGCTATCCCACCCAAAGAGGGGGATTATCCCATTGATGGTGGACCTGAATAACCTCTTTACAGCACTATAAATAAAGACATTGAGCCAGAGGGAGGAGAGGTTAGAGCTATACATTTTCTTTGGGTAAACGCTGCAGGAATTAGGACTCCCATATAGAATCTTGTGAGGAGAGATTGTCTTTGCTTGATTCTACTTGGAAGTGGGTGAGCTTTGTCAAAGTAGAGGAAAACCCTTGATGGACCCTGGGAGGAACTTGCACAACACCAAGGCCAGGTTGTAAGAGTTTCTTTGTTTCGTTATTAATACAAACTGGTTTATTTTTCTCAATAGCTTGTGTTAATGAGTTATTTCATGTGTTCCTTGGTCTGCATGTTGAATATATGTTTTATTATATGAAATACAAGTGCTTGGTAATTGTTTGATTGTTTGTGGTTGCAGGAATTGACATGAAGGAGGAGCTCATCCGGATCAGCAAGGACGGACTACAACAACAGCGTTTTGGAATAAGGTAAGCCTAAACACTCGTAGTTTTCATGTTGTAAAAGGTATATTTAGAGAAAGATCACTCCATTTTGTCTTGTTTGTCGCTAGAGAGTTTAGACTCCTAGGGAGGTCAGTTGTGTCCGCACAAACGACTTTTTCCGCCACGACAATAGGTACATGGGGAAGAATTCCTAAAGGTCGACTGGTTTCTCGATGAAAACCTGTAAGGTTTCTCATCTCAGGCAGAAGTAGTGGCGAACCAAGTGCTTCCCAAGCTATGGAAGAAAGGATGCTCACAGGAGATCCCTCATCAATAATGGTACCGGCCATAACCATTCGGTAGACTTGGACTATAATTTGAAATGGTCTGGAAGCTGGTAACCGAGAATTGCTTAGTTGATCCCAATTGAAGGAAACAACTAGGTCGCTTGGGGGTGGGACCGGATAAACGACCGGGTATGACTCTGATGGACTTCCTTCCTGCTGTGAAGGAATGAGGGGTATACTCACTTGATCATTAGAGTCTATGTTTATGTATAGAATTTGGACGGTGTGATCTTCATCCTTTATAGTGATAATAGCATCTGAGGATGGAACCTCTGAAGGCAAAACCGGGTCACTTGTCATCTGGACCTCTTGAAAGACCGGGTCACTTGTCATCTGGACCGTTGGGCTTTCGTCTAGTTTGGATTCAGATTCTGAAGGCAAAACTAGGTCACTTGTCATCTGGACCTCTTGAAAGACCGGGTCACTTGTGATCTGGACCTTTGGGCTTTTGTCTGGTTTGGATTCAGATTGTTCATCTTTGATGATAAACACTCCCGGAACAAAGTGGTGTGTAGATGACGAAGGTAAATTAACAGCGTTTCCGACCAGGGACTGGTCTGGAACAGGCTGAAAATCAACACTCTTTCCGACCAGGGACTGGTCTGGAACAGGCTGTAAAACAACACTTTTCCGACCAGGGACTGGTCTGAAACAGGCTGTAAAACAACACTTTTTCCGACCAGGGACTGGTCTGAAACAGGCTGTAAATCAACACTCTTTCCGACCAGGGACTGGTCTGGAACAGGCTGAGCACAGCCAGGTTCCGGAAGAGAAAGCTGGACCAAAGAGGAATCATGCTTGATTGCTTGGTCAGCAGGGGAACATTCTGCAATTGCAGAGAGACGTTGATAACCAGCAGGAAGTTGAGTTGAGGGAGCTGTAAGACTTTCTAATACAATAGAGGCTCTATCCATGAATGGACAAAGGTGAAGGGGATGATTGCCTTCACAAAGTCTACAGGGGATTCGAATCTTCCCTTTTCCCTTAACATTTCCAGCTGATAGGGTAGCATCACCATGATCTCCAGAGGACGATGTAGGGCGGTCCCGCCCATACTTCTAAGACCTTGGGGATGCCAGGACAATCGCGAAGAAGATGGTCTTCCTTGCATAATCTACAAGGAAATTTATCCTTCCGCGGCGGAGCAGGAGGAGACTTTACTTCAGGTATATCCAGGGTAGATGGGACCTTTCTTTTGGGAGACTTCTTCTTTTTGGTCTTCTTCTTCTTCTTCTTAGCCACCTGGTTACTTAAATCCAGAGTTTCACCAGGCGAAGTAGAAGATGAGGACACAGCAGTAGGCGAAGAAGGGAAGGGGTCCACCTTGGAATCAAAATGATCAGGAGGTGGTGGTGGAACAGGAGTTATCACACTCGAGACCACTGAGTTTGAGAACACCCATATGGATAAACCGATGGTGAACCCAGGTAAAGACAAAGTTGCTATATACTGAACACCAACATTTCCGACAGAAGGAATCGGACCAGCCGGGGGACCACCTTGGCCGGTGGGCTCAAGGAAGGATGCCATTTGAGCGAGAAAGAACCCTACTCAAGCTAACGCAAGCAAAATTTAACCAGGTTATATGTGATCGTGGTCAAATAAATTTTAAGACACTGAACTTTGAACTTGACCTTTTCACTTTTTAAGAGTCGAGAAAAGGACAAAAAGATGACTCTAGTCTCCTTCGAATATTTAATGAGCACGAAGTGACAAGACGCTCACAGGCACCTTTTCGTTTAAGGATTCCGAAAAGGATCAAAAGTGACTGCTCTGGAATTCTAGGTAGAGGGTGTGCCAAACTTTTCGCAAAACCACAGAATACTTTTTAGGGTACGGGTGGTCGATCTTCGTGAATGCTATGTTCACTGCATTGCGAATCGTAGGGCAGCCGACACGGCTTCCTATGGATAAATTCTTTATTCCTATAGGGGTCTCCCAATGTATACGCGACGGTACGTGGGAGCACAGTCCGTACTGGCACCTATCGTTTCACCGTGGAGGAATCACCCAACCACTCGATGGTAACCTACCAGGTTTAACGACGCCGGAACACGTCTCTAACCTAGACCTCTAGAATGTTTGCGTTATGTTCCAATGCGTTGTTAGGTTCATTGAGTTTATTTTATAGTTTATCTTCAATTATGTTTCAGTTTTTTGGTCCTACCATATGTGGTCTCTCCAAACTTCCTAAAAGCAATCTATATGCCAAAATTATATCGTTTCATTCGATGAATTCTACCTACAGAAGAGTAGAGATTGTTTTTTTTTACACAAACAAAATGATCATCAAGCAAGTAACAAAGATCCTAATGCAGCTAATAACAATAAATAAAAGTTTTTTCCTTTTCTTTTTAAAAGCGAAAAATAGCAATAAATGCTAACTAATATAATGCAAAAAGCTCTTTTGTTTTTTGATTTTTTTAAATGGCATAATGCATGTAAACAAACCTCAAGAGATATCCACGAGTACAAACACAATTCACTCAATGGACATAGAACCAATTTAGAAACATGAAGATGAACTGTCAAAGCAAAGGAAAACACGAAGACGTTCAATGAACCATGTGATCTAAGTTCAAATGAAGTCAAGCAAGATCCAAGCAAGCTAGAAGTGAATCACTCGAAGCATAGAATACCAACTTTTAACAACCACTAGATGAGTGCGGAAAACAACCAACAAGCTGACTGGATAATCAAACCACAAGGTCCCACAGAAGGCTCGACATGCAAAGCCACTAGGTACTCTAGGGATGGGATACAAAATCGATAGAAATAAGCAAACAACTGAAGGATGAAGGTAACAACCAGTCGCACAGAGGTCCAACACACTCCCAGAAGCAGCAAAAGATATGGAAAAACAAAAAATCCGAGTTTAAGGAGCTTTCAAGTACCAAACTGGCAAAATTCACAGAGCTGGCGCGACTGTGAATATGCAACTCGCGCTAACAGTCAATTGGCGGGGGTCTTTATGGAGCAACTGCACCAACTGGCGTGACTGTCAAAAGAAAAAACGCGCCAGCCGTGTTTACTGACCCAAAAAATAAATATAACCCAGGGTCTGATTGACAGTGCCCAACAGATAGCAATTTCAAGACTGACCCAGAAAGTTCATTAACTCAGGCAAGCGAGAGAAAACGAATCATGCAAGACAAACTCCAAATAGCTTCTCCCCCCCTCTACGGACAGAGGCAATCCCACTAGCTTAAAACAGAACTAGCCACAATCAATCCACGCTACCACGCAAGTTCCTAGTTGTACATTAAAGGTGAATTAAGAAGACCAACCTGGATTCCAACGCTATAGTCGAAGCAGAGTTGGTGTTCCCGCTCCCTTGCTCCGGCAGGTCACAATCCTTGCAAACGGACACCTACACATGCAAAGGAAGAAATAGATACAAGCATAAAATCCACCAAGGCACAACTATATTTCAGTTAGAAAGGAAATAAATCAACATCACTATAATAGACAATGAGATTGGAACTATAATAACAGTCGTTCATTAATTAATAATAGACAGGAAAAGTTACAACCAAGGTTCTGACGTTGAACCTTTCCTCTGGCTGGGCGAGCAGCTATATGCCTTGCAGTAGACTTCCTCTCTCTCGGACTCCTGGCAGCATAACCTCTCTAGCATTACTCCAACAACTCAAGAACTCAAAACTACAGCACTTCGAGACTCATAAAATTGGAACTAATAAACTTGGAACTAGCTTGTCTAATGCATGAGGACAGGCTTTTATAGATGAAGAAGGGAGAAAGATTCAATGCACCAGGACACCCATTACGGAATGGCAACATCCATGAAAAGCTACTGCGGATAGATATGATGACTCTCGAGCTTTATCAGATGGATTTTTCCCTCAAAGGACTTCATGATCTGGGAGGAAAAAATCATACAGTCGTGCTTTTGGCAAAAAACATTACTAAACTCGACTGGCGCGGGCATTGTTCTAAGACAGAGCACCAATGGACGCGCCCCTTTTTGAGGATCTGAGTTATTGGCGCGGGTCAGACATTGGGTACCTGCGCCAATGGGAAAAGGGCACTTTTCAGGGATAATTTGCAGAAGGTGTCTTGAGGGAACATGAAGTACATACTCAGGGGAACATAGTGCAAGTGTTTTTAGGCTATGTCACTGCTCACAGGTCCCGAAATGCATCCTCCAATGTACTGGAATCGGGGCGATAGGGACGGTGACCAACAGTGACAAATTACTGTGTAACAGCACGCGACCCGTTGAGCGCCCTCCGACAGTGCAAATTTATAACGGGCGCGACCCGTTAGTGGCGCGCGACCCATTGGGTGAGGTGCGCGACCCGTCAGCGTCCTCCTTATAAAACCGACTGCAAATTTCACCAAGGAGCCACAAAATCGCCGGATTGTGTGAGGTAGTCCCTCAAGCTTAAAAATTTGTTGCTTGTTATGGTTAAAAGAAATCATGAGTACATTTTCAAAGATCTCCATGTGCAAGAGAAAAGCTCCATGTTGCTGTAGTTTGAAATTGTAAAAGTGGCTAGGGTTTTATGCTGTTTTAAGGTATTCCCTTGTAATCATTTTTTTCCCCATTCCCATTTCTTTTTCATTGATATTCCATGTAAATTTCCCTTGCAAAATTAGTGAAAAGCCATAAACCCTACCCCTCTTCCCTAACAAGTAAAAATCAAACCCTAACCCTACCTCTAAAAATATCCATGTTAATAAGTTTGTATAATGGTGTATATGCAATGATTTTGCAATGATTTTTCCCAAAATCCCTATTTTATATATTTATTCCCATTTTCCCTTTAAAGTGTCCCTCTCCTAACATTCCCCTCGTGCTCCTTGTCCCCTTGAAACAACATTTTAATCAGCATTTTACCAAGCAGAAACAGCAGTACATTTCAGCCACTTTGCTCCTTAAACAATGTCAGAAACCGAAACCAGTTATGAGCAAAGTGATGACCATGCATCAGCTTCAGAGTTTGAGGAACAGAGGAGGCCTCATAAGGGTGGAAAGGGTGGTCATCATAGGAGAGAGGAGCCCACTTCTTTGACAGATTTACAGGCTTGTCCTATGGCAGTCTCATGTTTCCAGTATATGTCTTGTTATGAGTTTTGCGAGAGGATCTCTCGAATTCAGCATCACAGAGAGTTGGTTCTCCTATTTGTTTTACATTTGCATGATGGACATGTGAACCTTGCTGGGTTGGATTTTACATTGACACCCGAGATGATTGCTCAAGCCACAGGGATACCGAATGTCGGGGAGGTGTGGAACAAGCGCAGGATGTTGGACAGTGTTCAGTTTGAGCCTTTCATTAGACCTGCATTCATGAGACATTTGACGGGTGTATTTCCCTTTAGATTTTTGAGGAGTGAGTTTTCTCCCATGATGAGGCTTATCATGCTCTTTTTCACCTGTGAGCGCAGATTTTCACAGATATATTCGTACCATATTCGCCTATTGATGCATTTCACATGGGTACGGATGATGAACATCCATGTTTTCATGTGCCAGAACATTGAGAGGATGGTGCCTTTGATGCAGAGGAAGAGCCCAACTCAGCAGTATAGGAGCCTCTATCATTACGGTTTGATTCAGCTTGTGGTCAGACATCAGTTGGCTCAGCAGGGCATCACATGGCAGGAGTTCATCTCTCGTGATTTCTTTACAGCACCACCACCACATCCAGAGATTGTTCATGAGGAGGGAGGACCATCACAGCAGCATGATATCCCCGGAACTAGCCATGTCAGCTCTCCTCCGCTTGTCACTTATCAGAGTGGCCAAAGGGCCTTATTTGTAGCAGCTTGGCAAGTATTTTCTCCATATCAGGTGGAAGGGGTCTCGCCTTCTTCATCAGCTCAGCGAGTGTTATCTCCACAGCAGGTGGAAGGGGCCTCTCTTTCTTCAGCAGCATAGGCAGCACAGAGGGGCAAGCAGCCCAAGATTGATGAGGGGCCATCAGGTGTTCTAGATATAGAGCTTATTGATCTTGATGTCAGTTCTCCTAGCCTAGAGTTGAAGGAAATCATTCAGCACCTTAGAGCTGAAAATGATGCATTGCAGTGGAGATTAGAGGGGGCACGATGGACAATCTCATATCTAGAGCAGTGCAACAAACAGTTGGAGGATGAGCAAACTCTTGATGAGTTGTGGAGGATTCGTAGTGACTGCAACTTGAATCGAAGAAGACCCAGTGATCTATTGCCCGCTGAGCGAGAGTCTATGCTTATCCAGCTCAATGCTCATTTGGAGAGGCTGTTGGCCAAGGCCAACCAATATAAGGAATTGCTTAGAAACATGAAGAATCATTATTGGGCACGGATGCACGTGTACAAGGCAAAAATGAAGGTGCTCCAAAGGCGGTTGGTCAAAGCACAAAAACGGAGAAGAAGGCCCGATCCCCTCCACATCTTGGCTGAGGATTCCTTGAAGGAGCAAGGCACTAAATAGTTCAGCCCCAGCACCAATTCCAAGAAATTTTGAGCATTTTGGGTGATTTTTGGTTTTTAAAGCAAAAAACAGGTTTTTTCGCTTGACGGGTCTCACCCCCCGCACGACCCTTTCACTTGGCAACTCTATTTTGCAGAAACTTGGCATTTCCAGATTTTTCATGAAACGTTACACATGCTCATCCATTGCCAAGATATTTTATGAAGTTTTGGGCCTCCTAAAAGTCAAAAAACAAGCAAAAAATGACTTTCTGCCACATTTTTGACACACATAAAGCAGTCTTGGGAGATTGCACTTTTGGAGGGGCAAATGACCACCAACTTCAGAAATTCTAGTCGGGGTGGAACGTAGACTCACATACCTTACCAACAAGCCTACTCTTGCCTGATTTGGACACCTGGAAGTGCCCCAAAAGTGCTCTCAAAGGCGCGCGACCCGTCAGGATTTGGCGCGCGACCCATCAGGCAAATTTCATAATTTTTCACTTACAGCTCATGGATTCGCCCAGCTATTACTAGTTTTGACTTTTGATGGGATTTTTCACCCTCTTTGATGTAATTTTTGTATTTTCATGTTGATGTGACACTTATTTACCTATTCTAGAAGATTCATTCATGAAATAGCTTGTATTTAATGAATGAATTGGTTTCCTAACTTATAGAGGCAAGTTGTTTTGACTGCCTAGTGTTCAGTGCTTAGTTTAGAATTGGTTGAAACAGCTCCTAGGATAGTGAGCTCGACCCCTAGAGGTAGGGAAAGATGTTAGATGATCTATATTATGTACTCTCTTGCTCATTTTCATGGTTGGACTCTGGAGGAGAAGCTATCATTGTATTATTCACTGTATCTCTGCAATTTTTGGCCAAGGAAGACCAGGGTTTTGTAGTCCTTTTTGGGATTCTTGTGGTTACATGTATTGATGGTGTTTTTCTCTATGTACTTGTAAGTGTGTTATGTGAATCATTTCCTTTCTTTTCCTTCTGCACATTAAGCAAATGAAGTGTTAAAGTAGAACTCATGACTGTCATGCTCTGCTTTTAAGTTTGTTTAATTTCAATGTTTTCTACTGTTTAAGGAGAATTCAAAGTTATTGTTTGCTCTCCTTAACTCCTCATCTGTCATTCCTAATCATCCACCTCAATCAAAGGCATCAATACTATCGCCTACCTCACCCCAAAGAACCCCCTGCAGAAACTGTGTCCAATCCCCGCACCCAAAATTGCTACCTCCTCAATTTGCCACCAAAAACCCTAAAAATCCCAAATCAACCCTTTGATCAGTTTACTAGCCTAAAATCAATGTTACCCTAGCGGTTATCTCGCCCATTGAAGATCTTTATTGAGATAGACCGAAGAGAGCCCTCTCTTGCCCCATAGGGTTAGCTACGAGGCTAAGTGGTTTGATGTTGCCTTGAGGTTTACCTTTCTCAGCCTGAGGTGAAATTTCAAGCGCTAACAACAGGGACAAAGGAAGTCGTGAACCAATCGGTCAGGAGTTGATCAGGAATCCAAAATTTGATCAAGCGACGACGCCTTCTCCATTCATGTATATGATTAGATATATGCGTAGCCGTGTCCTGTTTGAGAGACGTGAGGAGATGTGTCCCTGTCTCATACCGAATGGGTAACTGAAAATGAGTTAGGAATGCCATAGCCAGCGAGTTGAAATCTTGAAATGTGTCGCGATTCAGCTCAATATACCACTTAGCGGCTGAGCCGGTGAGAGTTCTTTGAAAGAGGCAGAGCCGGATAGAGTCATCAAGCCATGAGTTCGATGAACACCAAAGGTGATAGGTCATGACATGGGCTTGAGGGTCTTCACCAGCTTTGCCATCAAATTTTGGGCAATCATCGGGTATTTTAGTCGGAACCGGTGGCCAATATGGGTTATGAAGAATGGGATCATTCGTGAACTTGGACACATCCGGAAGTTCCAACGTCGCTAAGAAGGGTAACTAAGGGTTAAAGGACATTTGTGGCTGTGGAAGAGAGGCAGTACCAGGGTTCCAGCCAGGTGGTGGTTGCCCCCATGGACTCTGTCCAGATGGGCCTGGCCCGAAGGGGCCTGGCCCACAGGGATTTTTCCCATAGGGGTTCTGTCCATACGGATTCCGTCCATATACAAACAGTTGTCCCTGGGTCTGCCCCCCAGCACCCCATGGATTAGCAACTTGACCTACAGGCGCAGCGTACTGATAATTCTGGTAAGGAGTGACTTGCATCTGTTGATAATTTTGATAAGGGGTAAACTGAGTTTGACCCTGGGGTTGCTGGTAGCCATCAATTTGCTGAGCTCCATACTGAGCTTGATAAGAAGGCTTCGTTTGGTAAGAAGGTTGGGGTCGTGGCCCGCCTTGCATTTGATAACCCATTTGAGTTTGGGGCCCAGAAAGATGTCCTTGAACAGGTTGGGCTTGGACCATCTGGCCGGAAGGTTGGCCTGGTTGGGTTTGGGATGGACCTGTTTGCCCAGAAGGATGTGCTTGCTGGGTTCCAGGTTGTCCTTGAGCAACCAAGGGTTTTCCTTGCGGAATAGATGGTCGAGCGAGCTGGACGGCCGGTTGACCTTGAGGTTGGCTAGCCTGTCCAGAAGGATGATTAAGACGGGCAGTGGGTTGGCCTTGCTGCATAGAAAGCTGGCCTGTTTTCCTGGAAGGATGCATAGACTGAGCAGTGGGTTGGCCCTGCTGTACGTAGGGTTGCCCCCCTTGCCCAGAAGGATGACTAGACTGAGCAATGGGTTGGCCCTACTGTACGTAACGCTGCCCCCTTGCCTAGAAGGATACCCCTGCTGGACTGCCGGTTGACCTTGTGGAATATAAGTTTGTCCAGCTTGTCCAGAGGGATAACCCTGCTGGAGACCAGGTTGGCCTTGTTAGATGTAAGGCTGTCCTGGTTGTCCAGATGGGTAACCTTGCTGGGTACCAGGTTGCCCCGGATAACCAGAAGGTTGACTCTGATAGGTAAACGATGGACCACCAGCGGCCGAAGGTTGTCCCTGATAGGGTTGTCCTTGTGGGCACCCAGATTTTCCTGGGTAAGACTGGCCATAAAGTGGCTGCCCTTGGGGGGCTTGCACATAAGGTGGCTGGCCTTGATTAGGCGGTCCTTGGAGCTGTGCAGGGATTGCTTGGGCCCCATGAAAAGAGTGAGTACTAGAGTCCCAAGCAATGGATAACAGTACTGAAACCTCAACGAAAGGTTGAAGAGGCAAGGTTTGAGAGAATTGGAGGTATTGACCAGTAGAATCGTAATAAAAAAGTGGACCTTGCGCGTTCAGATCCTGAACAGCTTGCCCATAGGCATCATATGGCCCCCCTCTTGGAACTGGACCAGAAGAGGGTGGAGCACTTTGTGCAGGGTGGACGACTCTAGGCGAGAGTTCCGGCTGGCCACTGCTCACATGACCATGAGGGGAACCAGCATCAGTGTTCAAAGATGAAGACGTTGTCACGGCACTAACGACCACAGTCGACTGTGCTACACAAATAGTTGGATTCATGGGAACTGAGGTAACAGGTGTAGTATGGGGTTGTGAAACAAAAGGTCCCATGGTGGGAGTGACATGAGGATCCCACATAGTCGTAGCAGGAGTCCTGGCAGCTGCTCTATCCCTCAACAATTGATAATGCAGGGGGAGTGGAGAAGTAGCTGGGATGGGAGTGTCAACATTCGACACCACAGGTGTCTCACCTGTGCTAGGAGATGTCTCATCCATGTGGGAGGTAGACATTGGAGACGAAACACCAGGGGGGGTAATAGGAATATCGTCCTCATCAGGCTCCCAGATAGGGTTCCAGTCGTCTTCGTAATCTTCGTCGCCCGGGGCACGAGAGTTGATAGGTTGGATACTCGGGATAACAAGAAGAGTATCACTTACAACTAGTACCTCAGGAGCAGTCGAAGATGGAGAGCCTTGATCACTTGGAACGGGAGTTGACGGGTCAGCCAGGATGACAAACCCCAAACAAGACCTAAAGGAATCTAACGATAAAAGACCCTACTGAAACTAACGCACACAAGATCTAACCAGGTGATGTTAACGTGGCCGAATAAATTTTTAAGACACAGGAACTAAACTTGACCTTTTCATGTTTTAAGAGTCGAGAAAAGGATGAAAAGATGACTCTAGTCTCCTTCGAATGTTTAATGAGAATGAAGTGACAAGACGCTCACTGGAACCTTTTCTTTTAAGGAGTCCGAAAAGGATAAAAAGTGACTACTCTGGAGACTCTAGGCAAAGGGTTTACCAAGCAATCCGTAAAACTGCTTATACACCTTGGCAATCGTATGAGAACCAAGGACTTTCCGTACTGCAGTCAATCTTCTCGAATGTTGTGTTCAGTGCGTTACGGTTCGCAAGGCGGCAAACTCAGCTTCCTATGGATCAAGGATAAAAGCCTAGTGGGGTCTCCCTATATACGCGACGGTACGTGGGAGCACAATCCGTGTTAGACCACTATCGAGTCACAGAAGGAGGAATCACCCAACCGTAATGTGAAACAATAGTGACTATGTTTAAAGACGTCGAAACACTCTCTAGCCTAGACCTCTAAATGTTTGCGTTAAGTTCCAATACGTTTTTAGGTTTATTCAGTTTATTTTATGGTTGATCTTGAATTAAGTTTCGATTTCAGGTCCTACCGCGTGATCTCTCACAATTGCCTAGATGCAAACTACATCCAAAGAATACCATTTCGTTCGATGAATTCTAACTACGAGAGGGTTAAGAATTTTCTATCAAACAAAATGAACACAATCAATCAAACCATCTAATTCAGCTAATGGCAAGGAAAATAAACTTTTTCTTTTGAGAACACAAATCAATGAAATGCTCTTTTTCCCATTAACTATTGAATGCAAAAGATATTAGTTTGATTTATTTTCTAATGGCACAATGCACTTAAAATGAATTTTGAGAGACAGCAACACCGAGTAAAGAGAAATAAAATCACTCAATGAAAAACACAACAAATG
The DNA here is from genome assembly GCA_031772625.1 of Pinus tabuliformis. Taxonomy (NCBI): domain Eukaryota; kingdom Viridiplantae; phylum Streptophyta; class Pinopsida; order Pinales; family Pinaceae; genus Pinus; species Pinus tabuliformis. The sequence continues at coordinate 1,675,379,333 of CM062820.1, forward strand.
TGAAAAGAACCGGTTGAGCCCAAACAACTGTAATCCGTGTCTGGGTAGTGAGAAGTAATCGAAACAATACGAAGATTGATTCAATAACGATCACCAAAGAACCAAGCAAAGAAAGCAAAGAGGAAGGTTTTCGCAAAAGCAAAAGCAAGTAGTAACGAATCTTTGTGAACGAGTAATGAAACAAAGCCAATCCAACGAAATCGGGATGATAACACCAGGTCACAAGACACAAAACAAGATCCGCCCAATAAGACTTCGCAAGCAAGTGCTTCAATGTTCAAACAATAGAAATCAAGTCATAAACCAAGTGGAAAGAGCAGGGGATAGTCAAACCAACAGGTTCAAGAGGAAAAATTGAAAAAAAATTCAATTCTACAGGATCAGCGCGGGTGATACACAGCAACAAAGTGCTGACCAGAAACCACGCGTAGCAATAAAGCGCTGTCAGCGCGGAAGTACACGGTTTAAGCGCGCTGGTTCAATTTTAGAACCTTCGCGACTGTTAAACGTACAAGCGCGATGACCATGAAGTCAAAGAAACAACTATGCGATGTCAGTGCGACTGTTTTGTTATAAACCGCGCTGAGGCTAAAAAACAGGCAGAATCAAGCCAAAAGCTCCCAAACCAAGGCAATAACTCTTTAAACAATTAAGGCACCTCCCAGACTGAACCAAGAAACCTAAAAGCAGAGAACTAATCCCCAATCTTTGAAAAGAGAGTAACAATCAAACTCAAAACAAGAATGAACAAAAAGGACAAAGGCCAGCTCCCCAGCGGAGTCGCCAAAGTGTTGGAGAGGTAAATCCCCTCTACGGATAGAGGCAATCCCTACTAACCTATAATGGGTCTAGCAACAATAAGTCAATGCTACTATGCAAGTCCCTAATTGCAAATAGAAGGTAGGCAAAGAACACCTACTTGGATTCCAACGCTATTGTTTGATGAAGAGTCGTCACTCTTGCTCCTTCACTTTGGCTGGTCACGATCCTCCACAATCCTCGTGGATAGACACCTACACACACAAAGAGAAACACAAACACAAGCGTGAAATCTAATAAATGCAATTATACATCAGTCAGAAAGGACATAACTCACATTAACCATTACAAAGACAAATGAGAGTGGAACCATAATAGTAGTCATCTATTATTAATCAATAACAGAGAAGAGTACAACCAAAGTTCTAACGTTGAGTCCTTCTCAAGAGGGTCCAGCCAGCAAGTCTCTTAAGCATTCACCCTTGGAGGTAGATCTCCCAAGAAAAAAAATCTCTCTCACACAAGAAAGCAACAATTCACAACCTTCCTTAAGCTCTCTAGCAATCCCACACTTGTCACACCAACTACCTACTAGCAACAGCACTCTAAGCACTATCAATTCCACACTGTCAAAAACTAGCTGCTCATGGTAATGGTAGAGGCTTAAATAGGAGAAGGATTCTCCATGAATGGTGGGAGGATGAGCTTATCTCCAAGGAAGGTGGCTCAAATGACGAACAAACATTCCAGGGAAGGGAGGGCGACATTTACAAGGCCAACAACTAGGTCTGGAGTCATCCGGAAGGCCGGCTGTTAGAACAAACTCACCCAAACTGGATCAGCGCAGGTGTATAACTGCACTGGAGCGCTGACATCGCATCTGAATAACAGGGAAGGTTATGTCAGCGTGATCTAATATGAACAGAGGATGCGCTGGTTCATGAAATTCGACCAGCGCGGAAAACACGTGTGCTTCCGCGCTGGCAGCGCATTCTTTGTATTATGAGGTGCCAGTCAGCGCGGTTATTTTAATAACAGTTGCGATGATGGAAAAAACTTTGGCAAAGTGGGTCATTTGCCAGCATTAGAGAGCATTAGCATGATTAATTTGAACTCATGACACAGTAGGGAGACTGACAGGGAGACAGTGACAAATTACTGTGTAACACCTCTATCTATGGACCTTCAACCTCGCAGTAACCTTCAGTTTTCGAAATATTAATCTTTCTTGGATCCTCATCTTCTTCTTCAACGGTCACATTATAGAATTCCAGCATGTGACTCAACTGGGCAGTCCAATCAGGTTGGACCAGGTCCAAGGGATCTTGCGGTATCCTAAAGATCGCTTCTTTAACCTCATGTAGCACTGCGTTAATACAATAAAACCCATCCTCAAAGCTGAATCCCATTATAAATCCCTGGTGTAAGATGTCCCACTCTTCAGTGCCATGGCGGAGCTTAGTTTCCAAGTACCAATTCATTGGTATGATGCCCATGCTATGAAAAAATAGATGCACCCATTTAGGATGGGGCTCCGCTCCATAAGCCTTAGTCCATTTGGCCAGGTGATCTCGCAGATCATCCCTTCCATCATACTTATCTGTCATCCGCACTTTTAGCTGGCCAAAATTTATTCTCGTCATCCTCCTATAGTCATGCCAATCACCGAAACTATCCTTGTGTGTACCCCACCATCTTGTGGGCATAGCACGCAATACCCAGTATTGTTGTGGGGAAAAATGCCTATGCAGGACGATCCTATCCACCTAAGGTGTGACAGTGCCTTAGCAACAAACAGACATAGCTATTCTAGTATTCTTCCTTTATGAATTAAGAATGAAGAGAGATGGATGGACTAACCGGTGTCTTCCATTTGTCCCTCGATCCGGTTTCTCTTCTCTTTGAGAGTTCCCAGCTACTTGCCTTCTCGCTCGCCCAGCTTCAACAGGTTTCTGCAAGATCACAAGAAGAGAACACTACACAAAGACATAGATTCATATTCATAACTAGTTCAGGATTAGAAATAAACTAAACATACTAATGCAATCATACATCAAAGATACATCAGTATATAGGAGAAACCCAGATAGCTTTATTGATGAATAACAAGGTTCAGGAGGAGATACAACCAAGAGGGCTCCAATCCAGCATCTCCTTCCCAGCAAATGAAATTCCTATCTTCACCTCCCTTCAAAGCATTAAGCACCCAATGATTCCAATCTCAAACCAACAACAATTCTTTGCAATAACAAAATTCCAGCCTCCTGGATCTCATGGAGGAGAGATCCATATATAGATGTTTGGAGAGACGATGAGTCAGCTTGAGATCTGACTAGTGTCCTCTCCCTCTGTCAGTTCTTGCTTCCACTTGGAGACTAAGAGCCTCTTACTCATCACTAGTCGAATTCATTGAGGCACGTGTCATTGGAGAAGATTCTGGAAGCTTCCAGGGTCTTTCCACCTCGTTGAATGAACTTGCCATTTGTCACTTCCCGCTCAGCGAACCCTGGTAGTGCTTCTGCCTGCGTTGCAGTGCACCTAGCCAGTGTAATCTCTGCATTTCAGCGCAGACAGCTAGTGGAGCCTCTGAATTGATCCTGAATTGACTTGTTTTTGAGCAGTTTCTGGTGGAGAACTTCTGTGAATTGCTATGGTTTGTTAGCCTTGTTCCTCTAGGGGTAGGGACAACATGTTTAGGGACTTTGGATCCCTTGGATTATGGACATTTCATGCTCAATGCTGTAAGGCACAAAAATGTCTATAACAGTTGCCCCCTAAAGTATGAGGTCGTTTATCGGGTGAAATGCTTTATTAGGAGGATCCGAAGTTCATCCAATGCTGGGAGGAGACCTGTAATAAGATACAATACAATACATTATTTTTCATACTGCTTTCATGATCTAACTGAGGCAGGCATTCCCATGCTCAGCTTTATAAATTCATTTTTCTGTACATAGAACAGACAATCGTCTGATGGTAGACTGATAATTTTGATGAAATTATCATCCTTTGGGTAGGATGATTATCTGCTGCAATGATGTACATGTCAATGTCTTTATCTTTCCTAAATATATATCGCAGCCCGGATGGATGAAACTAGATCCGGGGTCTTAAAACTTGTTCGATCTTCACTCTAAGTACAAGTCGATCCATGTGAGAAATGTTCTGAAGTCGAACATGGAAAGACATCGCTTGATTACCGGTCAATGAGGTAAACCATTAACAAGCACGAGAGGAATCACCGATAACGATAATGACCCTCAAAGTACTGCAGTACAATTCACGTTGTGTGAATAAAGGACTTGGCGTCGAACACCACGCAAAATCTATCGGTCGAAGGTCATTGATGTATACCTGTCGCCGGAAGTGAGAAACTTGCCATTGAGGCATGCAAGATTCAAAGTACTGAAGGGGTTGTTCCTAGATCAACTTCTTGGATAATGAGCTGATGTCGACAAGAAGCGATCCGTCAAAGGAGGGCCTTAATGTATCCCACATCAGTGACACGGAACGGAGCAAATGATTTTGATGGAGGTGAAAACGATCTGATGATATATGATTCAGGGTGGCGGTCATGAAAGGATGAAGGATAATGTATGGTAGTGGATGGGACACAATTGACTTCTCTGAACGACTTCTCTTGAACATATGGCGACACTTATGCGATGGATCGGTAGCATTACCCCAAATATAGATGGTATGGCGAGACCATGGTGATGTGACTGGTGAATGAAACAACCCAACCCGACTGCGGTACGGAGGAAAAGTGTCATGTTCAAGAGCGACTTGCTACCATCAAAGTTTTCTTGAGTTTCTCCCAATTTTTCCCCAGTCATTGCTGACGAGTACCTCTTTATTTTTGTCAAGCTTGAGGAGGATAACATTTGCTTGTTCTATAACTTACCCTTCGGGCAAGCCCATCGCTATGTTTTAACGAGCCTAGCGATAGTGAAACTCGTTCTCGTCTAAAGACAAGTTTGTCACTATTTAATGCTTTTAACGAGTCTAACGACAAAGATAACTCGGTCCTTTTCATTTTTAGAGAGTCTGAAAAGGTACGTAAAGTCAACTCCAAAAGTCCTTTTTGGTCATCTAATCCCTTAAGTCCGAAAAATTATAAAACAATACAGAAGGGATGAGTTTTCGATAGTTTTAACGAGCCGAACAAAAAAAGCGCTCGATCTTTTTGTGCAATAATCCCTCAGGTCCAAAAAGATTAAAATCTAGAGGAGGGATAGCACTTCTGGTCGCTTTAACGAGCTGGAAGGCCAAAACTCGGCAATCTTTTCATATTTTACGAGTCAGATGAAGAGAGCTTAAAGAAGACTCATCTTTTGAGGAACGAGTGATAAAACGGCTTAGCAGCTGATTCCAGGTACGGGTTGGAATTTTGCAATCACGGCAGTGTCACAAGGATGGCTAGTGAAATCACTCTTCGCAGCTGTTCCTCAAAATGGGTAAACAATCATATGGAGGGGAACGATCGGCCAATGGAAAAGTGGAGGTGACGGTGCAAACACGACCAAGGCTTTAATGGCTGATAATGTTACATTCACGGTGGTTATTTACCGGAAGATAGTTCATTTTTTAACGAGCTTAAACGCGGAAAAACACTGCTCAGTCTTATGTTTATTTTTTAACGAGCATGAACTATGTGCTAAAACTTCTCGGATCTTGCGTTTATTTTTTAACGAGCATGAACTGTGTGCTAAAACTGCTCGATTAATCCAGTATATGATAAGAATGTCTCATCAAGATTCTATTTTTTATGGAGCTTCATCTTACAAAGCTTTGCTCCGCATCCTTTCTTTATGCAAGTTAGGAAACGACTAACCCAAAAAACAGATAAATAACCGTTCTTTGCTTGCACTCCAAAAGGTTTGCATGCCCCCAGGCATAAAACAGAGTTTCAAGGTTACCTCTACTGCACTTCCGTCAAAACAATTGTTTTACCGAGAGAGGCCTACCTCTTTCAGGTTACCCAAAGATTGTCCTGTTAATCTTTCAAACAAAACACTTCTTCGGTGATGTCTACCGAGATAAACAAAGGTGATCGACGATTCTCGCCAACTCACGTAACTTTGACAAAAGAATCTTATTCCAGAACAACCCCTCTTCCAACCACGGACAGGGTACGGACTAGTCATATTCTCCCGCGGAAACCTACCCTATACCCAAAGTTTTCCTGCCGAAGCAGACCAAGATGCATGCCCCCTGGGTTCCAGTCATATCCCTCCGAATTACTCACGCTCATCGGGAGGACGGACCCTGGGTTGAGACATTTCTTGCGTGAAGAGACCATTTAGGGATGGTATATGACTATTTGTGATGCGTGATCCGGGAAATGAAAGTTGGTCCACGAGCTTGACCACTCTTCCTTTGTGCGGAAAACACATTACTCTAAAGAGTGAGGAGACGATGGCTCCCATGCAATATATATAGTCTCGTCCAAGGACTAGGTTATAATCCAAGGGTCCTTGAACGACCATCATGTTCATTTGAATGGTCTTCCCTTTCAATGTGATAGGCACATTGGGGAGGATCCCTAAAGGTCGACTGGTTCCTTTATCAAAGCCTGTCAGATTTCTCATTTCAGGCAAAATCATTGGCGAACCAAGCGCTTTCCAAGCAATAGAGGAAAGGATACTCACAGATGCCCCCTCATCAATGATGGTGCCAGCCATTACCATTCTGTATATTTGAACAATAATTCTGAATGGTATGCTTGCTGGCAACCGGGGTCTACCTAGTTGGTTCCAATCGAAGGATACAACTAGGTTGCTTGGTGGTGGGACCGAATATACGGCCGGGTATGACTCTGACGAATTTCCTTCCTGCGATAAAGGAATGGGAAAATTGTCCCCTTGTTCGTTGGAGTCTGTGTTGATGAAGAGAATTTGGACGATGTCGTCTTTATTCTCTTCTGTGATGGTATCATTCGAAGATAGAACCTCTGAAGGCAAGACCGGGTCAACTGCCGCCTCGACCTTTTGACTTTCGTCAGGTATGGATTCGGATGGTTCATCCTCAATGATAGGTGCTTTGGCTGACCACCTGAGAGGGCCAGCCAGGTTCTCAACTGGTGAAGGACTTGGCAGGAGTTTTTGATATCCAGGAGGAAGTCGTGTTGGTAAAACCGGAAGATCTTCCAAAACTCTTTTAGCCTCATCTAAGAAGGGACAACGGTGGATGGCATGGTCACCTTCACACAGTTTGTAGGGAAATCTAGCTTTCCCTCTCTGTCCTGTGGCTTCACTTTCACTAGTTGACGGTGTGCTGCTAACATGGCTATCAGAGGTTGACGCCACCGAATTGTGCGATCGGGGAGACCAGTCACTTAGTATCCGAGGGATGCAGGGACAATTTCTGTGGAAGTGGTCTCCCTTGCATATGACACATGGCGATTTAGGCCTAGTCAGTGCTGTGTGTGGATTTTTGTCAGATGACCCTTGTTTACCCCCAGTCGATTTTGGCTCTTTCTTCTTCTTCTCTTTCTTATTCTTTTCCTTCTTCTCCTTAGGAACTTGGTTTTTTGTTTTACCAGTTCCATCAAGCGAAGAGGAAGGAGGAGAGGAAGAATTAGATGAAGTAGAAGGCTGGTGGGTAACTCTGGTCTGGTCTAACTGTTGATTCGACTGTTCAGGAATAGTGGTGTTCTGAACGACATTGGTTGAGAAGAGCCAGACCGGCAGGCCAATTGTCAGTCCTGGAAGCGACAATGTGGCCATATGGGGCGCACCAACATCTCCCCAAGAGGAGAAGGGACTAGGATTTCCACCAAGGGGAATTCCTTGGTTGGTGTGCTCCATTTTCTCAACCTAAAGATCAACGCAGGAAAAAGGGGGGATTGTTTCGTTTAAAATAAATTTTAACGACGCTTTAGACACAACTTGCTTTTTCAATTTTAAAGAGTTGAGAAAAAGCTAAAGATGACTCTAGTCTCCTTCGATGTTTTAACGAGCCTGAAGTGACAAATGCTCGGATGGACTTTTTCTGTTATAGAGACTGAAAAAGGCCAAAAGGAACTGCTCTGGAGTTCTAGGTAGAGGGTGTGCCAAACTTTTCGCAAAACCGCAGAATACTTTTTAAGGTACGGGCGGTCAATCTTCCTAAATGCTGTGTTTAGTGCATTGCGATCAGTAGGGCGGCCGACACGACTTCCTAAGGATAAAGGTTTTATGCCTATAGGGGTCTCCCAATATATACTCGACGGTACGTGGGAGCACAATCCGTACTGGTGCTATCATCCCTCAGGAGGAATCACCCACCATCAGCGAGATTGACAGTCACCAGGCTTTACGACGCCGGAACATGTCTCTAGCCTAGACCTCTATGTTGTGCGTTAAGTTACAAAGCGTTGTTAAGTTCATTTAATTTATTTTAGGTTGATCTTTCTTAGAAGTTTGCCTTTTTGGATCACCACGAGATGTATGATACAATTCCTAAATGCAGTCTAAAGATGATAAGAAAATTTTATCTCTTTTTCAACAATGAAAATCCTAGCTACAAAGGGAAAAGAAAGACACCATCTTTTCTCAAAGACCAATCAGCACACTCTAAATGCACTTTTCCTAAATCAAACATGCAAACTATCAAGATGCAAATGCACAATGCAGGTGTTTGTTTTCCGCTCTCTTAATATTGATGCCTAAAAAGAAAGCTTTTTGTACAACTTTGAATTTGATTTTAAATGACAAATACAAAAAAGTTTACTTTTTCGAAATCAGAAAGGGTAGAAGAGAATACAACACTTTACGACTTTCGAAATGAACACTTGTTTCGACACTTAAAAGAGACAAACTCAAACCAAAAGCAAAAGTAAACGTATAATCAATCTATCAACCAGCCAATGAACTCTCTCCTAAGATCACAATCAACAGATCTGAATCATGGGCTACAGGATGACTATTTCACTCTTGCAAAGGAAAACTGTAAATGACGCCACAAACACATAAAAACACTCACAGTCTTTTTGTACAAAAGGAGGAAAAATTTAAGCAGAGAAAAGGAGTTATCAGACAAGTACCTATGCTGGTTACAGGCTGTAGAAATCAGAGATCAAAACAAGGCAAAACATAGCAGAGAACCCCAGCTGCACAAGGCCTAAACTGGATCAGCGCACTCCTAACACAGAGGTTTTGACATTTAGCGTAGGTAGCCTTCACGGGACCTACGTTGAAATGCAGAACCTCTTCACAGAGTCTGCGCTGAAGCAGAAACGAGAGTTTTTTCTGGGTTCTGGGTTACAGTTTGCTATTTAATTTACAGTTTCAGGCCAAATCAAAGCAACAAGCAAGGTACAATCAAAGGGATGATTTGAGGGAGGGCTAAGATCTATCACAAAGGATAATCAAATCACTTGTTAGTCCATTGTTCAGATCATAGACAAATCCAGTGATTGGATCAAAGCAGCAGCTGCCTACTTTGCATCTGAAAATAGCAGATGCAGTTCGATTGCTGCTTTTGAGTCTATGAAACAAACAATGATAGAGACACAAATAAAATTACTAGACAGATCTCCCCAGCGGAGTCGCCAATTTGTTGTGGGGAAAAATGCCTATGCAGGACGATCCTATCCACCTAAGGTGTGACAGTGCCTTAGCAACAAACAGACACAGCTATTCTAGTATTCTTCCTTTATGAATTAAGAATGAAGAGAGATGGATGGACTAACCGGTGTCTTCCATTTGTCCCTCGATCCGGTTTCTCTTCTCTTTGAGAGTTCCCAGCTACTTGCCTTCTCGCTCGCCCAGCTTCAACAGGTTTCTGCAAGATCACAAGAAGAGAACACTACACAAAGACATAGATTCATATTCATAACTAGTTCAGGATTAGAAATAAACTAAACATACTAATGCAATCATACATCAAAGATACATCAGTATATAGGAGAAACCAAGATAGCTTTATTGATGAATAACAAGGTTCAGGAGGAGATACAACCAAGAGGGCTCCAATCCAGCATCTCCTTCCCAGCAAATGAAATTCCTATCTTCACCTCCCTTCAAAGCATTAAGCACCCAATGATTCCAATCTCAAACCAACAACAATTCTTTGCAATAACAAAATTCCAGCCTCCTGGATCTCATGGAGGAGAGATCCATATATAGATGTTTGGAGAGAGGATGAGTCAGCTTGAGATCTGACTAGTGTCCTCTCCCTCTGTCAGTTCTTGCTTCCACTTGGAGACTAAGAGCCTCTTACTCATCACTAGTCGAATTCATTGAGGCAAGTGTCATTGGAGAAGATTCTGGAAGCTTCCAGGGTCTTTCCACCTCGTTGAATGAACTTTCCATTTGTCACTTCCCGCTCAGCGCACCCTGGTAGTGCTTCTACCTGCGTTGCAGTGCACCTAGCCAGTGTAATCTCTACATTTCAGCGCAGACAGCTAGTGGAGCCTCTGAATTGATCCTGAATTGACTTGTTTTTGAGCAGTTTCTGGTGGAGAACTTCTGTGAATTGCTGTGGTTTGTTAGCCTTGTTCCTCTAGGGGTAGGAAAAACATGTTTAGGGACTTTGGATTCTTGGATTATGGACATTTCATGCTCAATGTTGTAAGGCACAAAAATGTCTATAACAAGTATAAGGTCTGGAAGTGATGTTTCTTCGACACTTCTCTTTCAAATTCATCCAAAAAGTAATCAACATTAGTTAGCCCATCATAATGAGGTAGATCCTTGACTTTGGATGACACATAATGAAATGACTTTGGTCATCATATTACAAAATAGTGCAGATAGTTCATGCAGCTAGTTCTGCTAGTGTTCTAATTCTTCATCCGAGTCTGACATGCAAAAGCTCTCGTGGTCCCATGCAATAAGTATGTTTGCTATCAGATTCACCCAATCCTAGTCTCGCATTGTTATCTTGTAAATCTGGTCTAGATCGTCATCACTTTCATAATCTCGGACTGGAATAGCGTGGTCCCTCCGCGGGATCTAGCGGCACCACACTCGGAGTGGCTTCTTTTCAAATATCATCTTTCTCTTCTTCAAGTTGATTGCCCCATTCATGTCAGTGGCCCAATCGATTCCAAGGATTGCATGGTAGGGATTGTTATCATCCAAAATCTCTATTACCTTAAAATTTTCTAGTGCGCTCGCACCCTTGATGCCAATTGTGACCCCTTGCCACCTCCCCATTGGTATAATTTTATGTTGATTCACTATTCTTAACTCTATCGGAGACCACTGGAGTGTAGGTCTCCCCATTCTTTCCCAAGACTGTTTTGGAAAAACATTCGCGTCGGACCCCAGATCCAGGATAACTTGGTCCATCTTGTACTTTCCTATCTACGTGATGAGTCTCATTTCACACTTGGTCCTTGCCTTGTGCTTGCCAAGCTTCCTGACAATGTGTGGTTCACTAGTAGCGCCATCCCTGCCAGCGCACCGATTTATCAGTTCCTGCAGGCCCTTCACAACCTTACCATCATGGAGAAGCTTCATGCAGGTCTCCAAGAATGTGGTAATCATGGATGGGTCCATTTCTTCAGTTGGTTTCTCCTGACTTCCTGAGGTAGACGCCCCAACGAAGATTTTCTTTGCTTCAATAAATTTTTCTTTTGCATGCTCTAGATCAAACCCAGTCTCCTTTTCTGGTACTTTTCAGACCCATTTTCCTTATGTATGTTGTTGGGTTGTGTTATATTCTTTCCACGACTAGCCCACATAGTTAACTAGGGGTTGGGGGGGAGGCCACAGGGGGTTAGGATGGGTGGACCCACCTATGGTTTTGTGCATGATTTGTGCACATGTTTTTTGGACGTGATGGTTTTGTGTCCATGGTATTGGATGTGTCAGCATGTATAAATATGTATTATAACATTGAAAGGAACATAATGAAAAATCAAGCTGGTAGTCCCAGTTTTGGGATCCAGGGGAAAATATATGTGTATATGTGTTTTATGTGTTATGCTCCCGCATTGTTTATTTTCTGCGTTTTAGAATTTGTATGCAGGTAATTTTTGTATGGGGTTAAAACCTACATAAGCTGCTTGCTTTTATCCTCCCCCATCATTGTTCCGCTTCATAGCATAATTTTTACCTTAGGGTCTTCCTTGTGGGGCTCAAACCTCATCATCTGGAGGTTTTGCGTTGGCTACGGAGGCTGCGCCCCCCTTTCATGAATCTTATCCAATAATATTTGGTAATCCTAAGTCACATGGTCAAACTGAGTATAGTAGCGGCATGACAATTGTGTCGGGTTTGGACAATCCCTCGTGTAGTGCCTTGGGCCTCAACAATTGTAACAAATTAGCTATCCTCAGCCTCTTCTAAGCCCTTCTCCACCTCGGCCTTGGCCGTGCCCCTCATACTCACCTCGCGTTCCCCCAACGCCTTGGTCTGGAGGCGCCGTGTTTCTGTCTGCACCCTCTATGCATGTGTCCTATCCATCATCAATTCATAACTTTGACAATTGTGCTCGTCATGGCCTACTAATTGACAAAAATTGCAAAAGAGTTGTTGTGGTGTCTTGTTGTGGTCACCAACAACCCCCCTCTTTGTTTGATATTAGAAATAACACCAAGCAAAGGGGGACCCTTAACAAAAAAATCCAAAAAATATTTTTATCAAAATTTTTGTATTTTAACTCCCTAAAGCTAGATCGCATCGCGAAGAGAGAGTGAAGCATTTCCTATGTGCATAAATAAGCTGCGAAAAAGTGACGCGAAATTCATCGCATCGCATATATTGAAAGCACTCTTAAATGAGAAACTTAAGGAATCGCCGATGGCCGATATGCGACATCGCATATCGCAACATCGCATAAGCAGCACACAGTGATTGAATGATAAATCGCAGATCTCGCGATCTGCGATCTTGCGATTTGCGATCTGCGATGAATGAGACTATCAATTCCTGCGACGACACTTCTTGACATCGCAATCCTCGATACTGCGATGTGAATCGCAGAAACCACTCATCGCAAGATTTCCTCGACATAGTCTGTAAACCCAAAATTGAGCGTGCACCTTAAGGGAAATTAATGATTGTACGCCTGAGTATCCAAGAATGATTGTGTCGCGTTTTTCGAAGAGTCAAGTCATTATGAGTGTCATGATTATGCATTCATTATAACTTAAAGCTTTCATGTCAATCTTTTCGTCATTTCTCTTTTCCTTTGCGTAAAATATAAGACAGCAACTAATATAAATCAATATGCAGGAAACATCTAAGGAAAAGGGGAAAGCGCCAATACTCGGAGAATAGAGAGGAGATGCCTTCGCAAATGGATGCCGCATGCAGCAGGACCGCAGATTCCAGAGTATCACTCAACAGACACTGATGAAAATAGACTATCCAAGACTCAGAGTCAAAGGCGCACAAAAGCAACATGTTTACAAAATATCCTGAAGCTCAGACTGGGTAAAGCAAAAAAGAAAAACGATAAAGACGGAGGATGCTCCAGAAAAGCCTGGAACAAAGAAAGGAAGCAATTTTCAATACAGAAGATTGTTCAGGCAACGAAATCCCTAACTCATTGAGTCATTCGCACGGCCGGAAACCGAGATAGCAACAGCACAATCAGTTTGAAAGAAATCTGGGTTATACTAAGTATACACACAGCGAATACACCCAGCCAGAGGAAGATTTTCGAAAATATCTTCTAGTTTGTCAGAAAGAGGTGCCAACTCTTGTTATTTCTACTTTTATCTCTCGAACGAAAGGAAAAGACAACCAGCTGACTCTTTCCAGGCAAACGTTGCATTGCTTACAACACTAAGGAGCAGATACAGAAACGGTTAGAACTTAGATTCAATTTTTAGAAATAAATTTGTTTTAGTAAAAGGGCGGTCATTTGAAGTCGTTTCCTAAATTTGTGTAACTAAGATTAATTAGTTAGTAGTATTTAACCCTTCTCATGCCATTTGGAGAAGGGTTCGGAAATTTGTCAAAAAACTTGTCCTCAGAACATGCACTTTTGCACCCTCGGAGGGGGTTTTTGATGAATGGATGGATCGAGATTTATTTATGTTTGCATTTTAATGTCTGCTACTGATGTTGCACTTCTGTACTCTTAGTAGATATTAGAACAAGTAGAGATAAATCATTATTGCTTGAAGTTTGTGAGTGAAATCAATCATAAATGGTACTTTTATCTCTTGACCAATTTCTGCTTATATTCTTAGAGTGATATGCAGCTGAGTTGTTTATATGTTAATGTATGAATGTGTGGGTTACCATTTGGCACTTCTGTATGGTGGAGTCATTTATTTGTGCTTGACATATGAATAACTTATTATGTGATATGCTGTTCACAACTGTTTTGCCTAACTTTTTATGCAGAATGGTTTATCTTAATTGATTTCTATTCTTATGATAGCTGAATGATCTTTATTACCAGTTATTGTTCGATTTAGATCGCATAATAGAGGAAATCTACCCCGGGTTAGCGTAGATTAGATGTGTTTTTTTTGTTAGATTACAATAGCATAGAGTCAGTTTAGAAGTTAGAATTAAATTAGCTTAAATTACTTCTAGATCAGCATCATCAAACTCTACACACACACACACACACCCTATATTGGGAAACTGGTCCCATTATCCCCAGTCGGACCTGCTATACCAAACGGACAAGGAGCTGCCAACCAAGTTCCGGACCGGGTGGGTATCCCCCTTGTTGTTGACCCAATTTCCGGGCCCTCAACATATTTGGCGCTAGAAGGAGGGCACGAACTATGAATGGCACCTAAATCAAAATCGAAATACCATTCTGAGAGTAAATCACCCTCATCAACTCCCCCGACTTCTCCAATACGGTTAAACCCGGAGTTAGAGGTCGCTCGAGTATCCAGCGCTGCTACATACCCTAATATTTCAGACCAACTTATCGTTGAACCTCTTGAAATTCAAACTCTGATTCGTAAACTCCAGGGATTCTCTATTTTTAATCAGAGGTCTGATAAATCTCGAAGCAGCGTGACTTCGCAGTACAATCCTGCTCATCCCCTGACCAGATTGAAGAGTGAAAAATTTGGCATCCAACCAAGTGAACTTCCTCTCCCCACTAGGAAAAGAGCAAGGGAAACACCACCAGAGTATGACAGTGAGACTCTTTCATCTACTTCGTCCATTTCAACTCCCTCACCACGAAGTCAACCACCCACATCTTCATCCTAGATCACTCATCCATATTCCACAACCCTTCCTCTTCAATCATCAAAGATCATAATATCTTCATCTTCTCAGCATCAGGGACCATCCTCTGCACTTTCATTAATTAGCAGCTCAATGATGGCCCAGTCTCCATGGAACAATCCTGGGGTGGTTTTAATGCCTCCACCCCTGAGTCCAATACCAGCCCATCCTGAGAAATGGCTACCTAAATTCAATCCAGAAACAGGCATGCTAGCTAAAGAGCATATCAATAATTTCATGCTTTCTGTTAATCTCAATGGAGTTACCAACGAGGATGTTGTTGTCCAGCTTTTTCCCTATACAATGCAAGGAACAACCGGGTCATGGTACTTTTCGTTACCTTCCGGGTCTATCACAAGTTGGGACATTTTTCAAAGTCAATTCCTTACCAAGTTCGGTGATGACAGATCAACAGCGACATTGGTCAATGACCTATCCAATCTTAAAGCTGAGGCTAGGGAACCCATTAAAGATTTCAATTTACGGTTCAATAAGATCCTCAACAAAATTCCCGCTGCTTCTCAACCTAGCGAGGAAGTAAGATGTGAATGGTATATCACGGCCTTACCATCAAACTTGGCTATCTTCGTAGATAGGGAAAACAAGACGACCTTAGTTGAAAACTTGACAGAGGCGTTAGCAGTAGAAAAGCGCGTAGTAGCCCTAGAAAAGAGATCTGCAATAGAGGAACGCAAATCTAAGAAAATCTCTTTCAAAGAAGACACCAAGAAGAAACAAACGAAAGATCCTTTCGATATGCAAGGATTACAAAAAGTGTTAAAGACCATGTCCAATGAGATGATTGACATAAGAAAACAAGTAGCAGAAACTTCTTCAAAAAAGCCCTACAGAGCTTTTAAAAGAAATCGTCCCATGGATGTGAAACCACCCAATGTTGTCTCAAACGTCGAATCTGAAGAAGAAGAAGAAGAAGAAGAAGAAGAGAATACCACTGAAGGGCAGACCAATGATGAAGAAGTTGTGGAACTACAAGGAATGTGGGATTTCATCCTCCCACAAGAAGAAGATCAAGAAGCATTTCCGGTTAGCACATGAAGCAAAAATCAACTTGATCCTCCCCAAACTACCCCTAAACAGAAGGGCGCAAGCCCTGCAACAAAAGATAAGGCCGCAACAAAGAAAACAACCGCTAGAGCGACCCAATTTAGCCCAGTCCAATCAGATCAAGCACCTCCATCAAGAACACTGATAGTGTCGGATGAAATGGAGTATAACATTATCGATGACATGAAAAAGACTAGGGCTAATATCACTCTTTACGAGTTGAGCAAATTGAAACATCAACAGAAAATAATGATGAAAGAATTACATGCCCTGCCTACTACATCTTTACCTACAGCTGTAGCTTCCCACAACATGGGAAGACCTCCAACCAACATGATCAATAAGATTGATCCAAATGACATCGCCTTGATTGGAGGAAGATCAAGATCTCATACTCCTCCTTTTCTTCTCACTTATGAAATTTTCAATAAAAACATGCACAATTACTTGGTTGATTCTGGTGCTTCAACGAATATTTTACCCAGATCAATATGTGCCAAATTGAATGTTCAACCACAAAAATCCGCAGTGCGCATAGTTCAACTTGATCGATCTCAAGTCGAAGTGATTGGTGAACTTAATCAGGTGACCATAAGATTGTCGTCTAACCCGAAGGTATGCCAGGTTATTGAAATTCTAGTAGCTGATATCCCTGAATTCTATGGTTTGATTCTTAGCAGGGATTGGTCCGAAAAACTCCACGGATATTTCTCAACCGACTGGTCGCACATGTGGTTACCCTACAACGGTAAACCGAATCAAATAAAGGTTGAACGAGAGTTGCACCAAAAGTACATAGTGACGGAATTGGAAGGAGAGAATGAAGCAATAGCATACAACAGTAGTATCATAGGCAATTACTCGGTAGATTCTTTCCTTAGAAATTTCAATGCTCATATTTCACCTTACTTAGAAAATTTAGTTTTGTCCCAAGTTGAAATTTTTTCCCAAACTAATAATTCAAAGTGTGTTAATTTTTTAGATAACCCTGTAAATACATCTTTGTTTTGGAAATTATATTTTGATGGCTCTAAATCTGTTGGACACCTAATCCTAAAGGGTTAGCGTGGAAGTTGAATGGACAAAGCAGTCCAAGAGACCTTGGGATCTGAATCCCAAGAGTCACCTATTGTACTATAAATGTACATCTTTTGTTAATAAAAATCGAACTCACTGATTTATCTTTCCTAATGTTTTCCTGTCCATGTGAGTTTAACATGGTATCAGAGCAGGCGATCTCCTGGGCTGCTCATATTTGAGTCACTGTTTTCTTGTGGCCTTTTTTGTTGTGTTTTAGTCACCAAACCTATGCTTTGAACATTAATGTTATGTGGATTGTGAATTATGGGTGCAATCATATTGTTGGTTGAGCTTGAATTATGAGAGTATTTTATGGGAATACAAAACGTTTGAATGCATCTCTGCGCTAAAACCTTGATGGTCGTGGTATGCCTAGAAAACATGTTACAAATCTTGAATTGAATGTTGTGCTGGTGAATCCAATGAGTTTAAATTTACGATAGTCAAAATTCTACCAGTGAATTTCATATGTTTTGTGGTTGTTGTTGAATCGCTATTTTAAATCCCTTAGAATCGGCCAAATCGATGGTGCATGTTGGACTGTCCAGTCCCCATGGGTAATCAAGTCTGAAGGATATACCATGGTCCTCTCTCAGCCCCAATGTGTGTATTAGAAAGCCACTGTGCGAAACGACTGCTATTTCCTTTTCCTTTCTTGTCAACAACCAATTAAGAAAAGTTCTTCCACGAGCTGCAACTTCTTCTTCTTTTTCTCTGACATCTGACTTCCACAAAACATCTTCATTTGTTTCTACCAGAGAAAAAACAATCCCAGGAAAAATGGGCTGATATTCACTAATGCTTTTCCTCTTGTCACATGGATGCACTCCCAAATGTTCTCGACACCATTCAATGGCTATAAAAGGTGGACAATTTGCACTTGTGATTGTAGCATGATTGCTATTGCCAGCGCCAGCCACCATTAGTGGAGGACATGTATCACCATCTATATAGCCTTCACCACCAAAAACACCCACTGCTGTCTGCATAGTCCTCATTAAAGGAGAAGTCACAACCAATTCAATCCTAGGAGCAATGCCAGTTTTCCAAATATGCTTACGAAGATTGTCAACCTACTGCCATCCTAAAGGAGTGAGGCTTGCATCGACATATTCATATGACATGTATGCACCAGAGTCTTTCTCTCCTGCCACATTATGGTAGCCCTGCCCATGCCTTACCAGGTGCAAAGTTTTACAATGGTGCAAAGGATATAAACCTGAACCTGGAGTTTCAGCCATATCTTTAGTAATGGAGCTGCAACAGATGGCAGACGTCCTCTTTGAATTCCTGTGTGAAATCCGCCTCGCAGGGTCCCCAACCTTCAGACTGCCAATACAAGGAGACAAAAGAGGTTGACTGCCAAACAAAAGAACCGACATCCTTATATGGAAGAGCTCGACGTTTAATAGTTGGAATAACAAGTAAACGTATCTTGCAGGGGATCTCGTCCCCGCATTCCTCTCGAGAAAAGAGAAAAAGCATCTGTATAATAATATGAAGAGAAACGTTGTGAATAATGTGTAAATATCATGCGATGAAGAAGCATTGATTCTCTGTGTAGTTTTAAGGAGGGATCAGAGGCTTGAAAGGTATTATAACGCCATATTTCAACTCCAAGGAATATTTCAAAGATGTTGGGTTGAGCATGTGTCTTGCAGGCAGAATAATGACGCAGATGGCCTCGAAAACAGCGATTGGCATTCCTTCAACTAGGCCTAGAATTTCGAAAATCTTGAGAGACTAAGAGGAAAAACGACAGTTTTCAATAAGGTACTGACATTGAATGAAACATGGGGGCGAGACATAACGCATCTGCATTCTCTGACATTCAAGTGAGTCATACGTTCCATACGTTTATGCAGCACCTCTGTCCAAAACGCATAACGCATCTGCATTCTCTGACATTCAAGTGAGTCATACGTTTCATACGTTTATGCAGCACCTCTGTCCAAAACGCATAACGCATCTGCATTCTCTGACATTCAACCACCTCTTGAAATTACTGGCTCCATGGAGGTTTGCCTGTTGCCTTGCATTATAGTTTGCCCTTCTGGTATTTCAAAGCAGCCTTGAAGCGCTTCTTTCTTCGAGCACTTCAATTTTGTTGGGGTATTGTGGGCTGTGTAAGCTACTACAGCCATCATTTATAAGAGGCTGAGTTCCCTTGCCGTTGGTAGGATTGCTGTGCACAGATATTTGGGCTGAAGATTGAAGTTTGTTGCTACTGCTATCAAAGGAGGCCATTAATATCATCTTGCTGGAACACACCCAGACTGATTGAAGACCAACAAGCAATATATTTTCCTTAGAAACGAGTGACAGTTACAGCGCATGGTGTGCAGTTTCCATAAGAGTGCAGTCTTTTCCCATGAAATCAAATGTATAGGTGTTTTCCGTAGCAGGCTTGCACAACAATGTTTATGAGCAGTTTGAGTTAGACATGGCATACCTGGGTCTAAGATTTGAGGACCGCCTTGATGGGGCCTCGCATTTCTGTGCTCTTGGGTGAGATCACCATTTGTTAACATGGTATCATATTTGAAGAACTGTTTTTCTTTCACCTGGACACAGATATATGTGAGCGCAAACACTTTGTGTGAAGAACGTAGTATGCTACTTAAGTTTCTATGTTGCGTTGATAATGGTCGTGGCCTGCTGCGTGCTCTGCCTGCTGCGTGCTCTGCGAAGACCATGTGTTCGTATGGTATCCGTTCCGTTTAATGTGTGTAGTATTCCATTGAAAATGGTTTGGGGAACTCGTTCTCTGGTTGGTGCGTTTGAGATTTTGCTGTCCGTGGCCTGAGATTTTGAGATTTTGCAAAGTATGGTGACTGCGTTTTATGAAAAGTATGATGACTAAGTTTTATTGTAAATATGGATGGACTGCATTGCATTGTGCGGCATTTAAAAGACTTGAAGTTTTCTCTGCAACGAAGGTATAGAGATTGTTGCCGCTGCGTTGGAGGTCTCTATGTTTAGTGTGCGTTGAAGTTGTTTTATGGTGTATCAACAAGCAGCAGTTTATCCTCCAGCCTCCTAACTTCTTTTACAAGACCAGCGTCCGGACTGGCGTGCATCCTCTAGCCTCCCGCATCTGCCATACATCGCAATGAGGGCATTTTCAACAAAAATATTACACTCGAATCCACTCGTCTTTATATAATCATGAATCTCCAAGCCGTGTTGCAGAATACCCAATTGGGCACAGGCCCTGAGAATAGGGGGAAACGTATAATTATCAGGCTTCACTCCAGCACTTTGCATTCGGTGGTAAAGCTCAATGGCTTTATCAAAGCAGTTGTGCCTAACATATCTCCCAATGATGATATTCCATAATAAGACATCTGGTTTGGGTATTTTGTCAAACATTTGGCGCACATACTCCAAACTCGTTGGAGAGATTTCGTGTTCTGCAAAAGAGAAGCGTAAGTATACGAGTCCACTGCAACGCTTGCAGCTGCCTCCACTGTATTATCTCTGAGGTTTCCACAGCTGAGCTTCAGTTGGGCTTGTGGGGATAAGGCTTTCAGGCCGCCATGAACGAATCTCGTGCACAAATGCTTTGTCTTCTTACTACGGACTATCATCCTGAGAAAACTTGTCGTTTGAAATCAGGAGGCTTGAAGATGCGAGACTTTCTCAATATAGCCTCGACATTCCGTTTGGTATCCATATGCTGCGTATTGAGGGTGTAAGTTTCTTGAATGTCATGTGATGCGTTTCATTGCAATTGCAAATAAGAAAAATTTGTTTTCATTTTGTATTGCATTTCAGCAAATAGTTCATGGAATGTATTAGCAGTCGGTATTGAAGTTGACTATTCTTTTCCATTGGCCGAGAAAGTGAAGGAGTATTTGAAAAATCCAATTCAATTTAAAGTTGCTGCTATTGTGCAGTTTGGGCATAAATTTATGTGCAACAAACAAATTTGTTTTTCTCAACAGATTCTAATGAGAAGATTGCTGGGGTGATTGTCTGCCATTTGTTGCAAGCATTGTGATTATTTAGGATACATTTTCACTCCAAAACAAGTTTCTAGTGGTGCATTTCTATTGAGAAAAATGGCTACAATTACTGAAGTATTAGAGTTCATGAAAACTCTTATACAATCCACTATTGATGACACATTAAAAATCAGCATAGGATCTCTCTCTGAAATTCAGACTTGTCTACAAAATGCACAGGAAAAGATTGATTTTTTGCAGCTTGAATCACAGCTACAGCAAGAAGAGCTACATAAAAATAGACATCATTCTGAACTTGTTTTTGTTCAGAACGTTGAGACAACCACCCATCAGCAGCATGTTAATAATGTTACAGTTCATTCAAATAAAGCAGCAGTTGTATATACAGATGCAGAAACTCAGTCTGCACTTCCCAAGCCCATCATCAGACCTTGGGAACAGCTTGTCCACAACAAGCACAGAATTGGTCTTGGATATGACAAGGACTTGTCCTTTCATATTCCAAACTACTCAAAGCCCATTCAGTTTCAGAGTGCTGGTTTCATTTATGACAGTTCACCTGCTCCTCATGACAGCTCACCTTCAGCTGTTCCAGATTTTGCCCCTCTTCCACAACAACAACAACAACAAAAACAACAGATCGTGAAATGCCAACACTGTGACCGAGTTGGCCATCTGAAAGATCACTGTTTTGATCTTCATCCATGTAAGCACTGTCATAAAACCAGCCATTCTTCACACAGATGCTTCAGAAACAAACGTCCTGCAAGAACAAAGATTCATCTTGGATGGATCGCTTCTTGGCAATGGGCATCAACAGCCAAGAAGATATTCCAAACACATGTCAGAACTTGTTCCAGAGTATTGAACAATCTTGCAGTTGAGTTTTCTCCATCTTCTCACCTTGTACCTGACAGGGGGGAAATGATGGTCATCTACAAGCTTCAAAGTCACATCAAGCGAGCCTGAGCCACAACCTGCCACACCAGTTTCAGAGTTGCAGCCAGAGACAAAGATGCCCGGGAACACAGATTGAGAACACTTCCTCTAGCAGAAGACTCCAGCTTCTTGCCAGTTTTGGAAGAGTTCCAGAGTTGTTGGTCATCCTTAAACCATCACAGATTGAGAACACTTCCTCTAGCAGAAGACACCAGCTTCTTGCCAGATTTGGAAGAGTTCAGGAATTGCATTAAGCATTCCAGAGTTGTTGGTTATCCTTAAACCATCACAGGTTGAGACCTCCCTTTTATGGTTGAAGGTTTCCCTCTTTAAAACAATAGGATCACTTCCTCTAGCAGAAAACTTCAGTTTCTTGCCAGTTTTGGAAGAGTTCCGGGAACTGCACTAAGCGTTCCAGTGTTGGTGGTCATCCTTAAACCACCGCCCTTTATACCAACATTTCATAGAGCACAATCAGCCTAGTGCTGCCATGCATTCTTTGCACATTTTGTATTACAGCTCTTTTCTTGGACTCATACATAACCCTTCGGATTAAGGGGGGGAATGTTGGACACCTAATCCTAAAGGGTTAGCGTGGAAGTTGAATGGACAAAGCAGTCCAAGAGACCTTGGGATCTGAATCCCAAGAGTCACCTATTGTACTATAAATGTACATCTTTTGTTAATAAAAATCGAACTCACTGATTTATCTTTCCTAATGTTTTCCTGTCCATGTGAGTTTAACAAAATCTAACGAGGGAGCAGGAGCAGGATGCGTTCTGATTAGCCCAGATGGAAATAAGACCATGCTTACGTGCAGACTTGAGTTCGATTGCACAAACAATACAACGGAATACGAGGCCTTGGTGCAAGGCCTATACAAAGAAATCGGGTTGAACGTTAAGTATCTTCAAGTTTTTGGAGATTCTGAGATTGTCGTCAAACAGGTACGTAACACTATACATTGCCTGTCAAGTCATTTGAAGCACTATCAATCTTTAGTACAAGATCGACTGCACATTCCATAGCATTCAATATTTCGTCAATCCCAAGACTCCAAAATGCGAGCACAGACCTGTTAGCTAACGTAGCCTCTAGACTTATTCCCTCCGAAGATTTTAGTCGAGATAGATTCTCAATAGAATTAATCTTTAGACCATCCATCCCTGACAACATCACCAACTGGAGAGTATTCAACGACGATCCTGACATTGTAAATTTCCTCACTTCTGAAGGATCCTACTCAAACCAAATAATTGACGAAGACCATCATGATCACCAAATGCAACAAAATAGCACTGATAATTCTATACCTAAATCGGTGGTTAAGTTAGAAGACTTATGTGATTTAAAAAGTCAGTTTAAAAGGTCTGCCAATTCTAAACTCTACAGTTCGACTCTGAACTATGAATTAGTGAACTTAGGAACCGATGAGAAGCCACAAAACGTTAATCTAGGCCACGACCTAGCCACTGAAGAAAAATCAGCATATATCCATCTTCTGAGACAATACAAAAACGTTTTTTCCTGGAATTACAATGAGCTGAAGACATACGACACTTCTATCATTCAACGCACTATCCCTATGATTGACAATGAAAAGCCTATCCAGTAGAAACTCAGAAAAATCCACCCCAACTTAGAAAATCAGATAAAGACTGGGCTAAATAAGTTGTTGAGAGCCAGAATAATTTTCCCCGTCAGACATTCCAAATGGGTATCCAATATGGTGCCTGTTAGAAAGAAAAACGGAGATATTAGGATCTGTATTGATTTCCGGAATCTCAACAAAGCCTGTCAAAAAGACAATTTTCCCCTCCCACCTATGGAGCAAATATTACAGGCAGTAGCAGGCTCTGAATTAATGTCTTTTCTGGATGGATTTTCAGGATACAATCAAGTGCTGGTACATCCTGATGATCAGTTAAAAACCACATTCCGAACTAAATGGGGCACATACGCATATCGGAAGATGCCATTTGGTCTGATCAATGCCGGCGCTACCTTTCAGAGAGCCATGGACATCGCATTTAAAGGTTTAGTCAATAAATAGGTAGTGATTTACCTGGATGATATAACAGTGTACTCCAAGAAGCAAAGCGACCATCTCAAAGACTTGAAACAAATATTTCAAATATGTTTAAGGTATGGGATTTCACTTAACCCAAAGAAATCTTTTTTCGCATTAAGTGAAGGGAAATTGCTAGGATTCATAGTGTCAAAATCTGGTATTCACATTGAACCTGACAGAATCAAAGAAATTTCCGAAATATCCATACCCCATAACAAAAAGGCCATGCAATCTTTCCTTGGTCAAATCAATTTTGTAAAAAGGTTTGTCTCGGATTTTTCACGTATTGTTTCTCCTTTACAAAATATGATAAAAAAGAATTCAAATTTTAAATGGGGTCAAGATGAGCATGAAGCATTCAACTTGATAAAACAAGCTATCATCAATGCTCCATCTTTAGCGACCCCAAATTTTTCAGAATCTTTTATCTTATACACATTTTCCTCAGAGAAATCTTAAGTCGCGATTTTAACTCAAGAAAATCAAGAGAAGGTGGAAGCTCCAATCACATTTTTTAGCTCGAACTTACAAGGTGTTGAACTCAATTATTCAGACGTGGAGAAACAGGCATATGCTGTTTTCAAAGCAATCAAATATTTCAGACCTTTCCTACTTAAAGCCCATACCAAAGTCGTAGTACCGTTTCCAGTGGTAAGAAACCTTCTAATACAGAGGGATGTGGGCGAAAAGAGAGCAAATTGGATTACCGCCTTACAAGAATACGATCTTGAGATCAAGCCAGCAAACATTGTAAGAGGCCAGGGCTTCTGCAAAATGTTACCTGGAGCATCGCAAATTCCTGAGAACTCATCTGAAGAGGTACATACATATGGGGTAAGCCTAAACGACCCAGAATCATTATATGCTGACACCATTTATTATCTTAAGAATGGGTATGCTCCATCACACCTGGACCACACCAAGAAAAGAGCTCTGAGATTGAAAGCTAAACAATACCAGCTCATAAATGATGTTCTGTTTAAAAGGAATTACGATTCTGTGCTTCTTAGGTGTCTTGAGAAAACTGAAGTCGAAAAGGTTTTGCAGGAGCTCCACGATGGACCAGCAGGTGGACACTACGCTGGGGAAGCTACTGCACATAAAATCTTACGTGCAGGATATTATTGGCCCACGCTGTTCAAAGACTCATACAATTACGTAAGGAAATGCCAAATCTGCCAGACTGCTGCAGGGAAACAAATGAAATCATCCATGCCACTACAGCCGATTAACATCGAGCAACCATTCAGCCAATGGGGCTTGGACATAATAGGTGAGATCGTTCCTCACTCTTCTAAGCAGCATAGGTATATCCTCACGACAATAGATTATTTTACTAAATGGGTAGAAGCAGTTCCTCTCAAGACAATTAATTCTGAAAACATTATTGAATTCATAGATCAATTTATCATCACTAGGTTGGATTGCCAACGGCCTTAATGTTTGATAATGCATCATACTTTTCTGGAGATACAATGACTGAGTTTGCACTTAAAAGAGGGTTCAAACTGAAGTATTCTGCCAACTACTATCCGCAAGGTAATGGGTTGGCTGAATCAACAAACAAAAACCTAATCAGGATTATTAAAAAACAGTCGACCAAAACCAAAATAATTGGCACAAAGCGCTGGTAAATGCTTTATGGGCAGATAGAATTACGAAGAAAGCTTCAATCAGCACTTCTCCCTTTAATTTAGTTTATGGGAAAGAAGTGGCTCGTCCAACTCACTTAGTCATTCCCTCTTTGTCTTTAGTACAATACATCGATGAAGTATCTACTTCCTCCTTACAATTGAGACAAATGGAAATAATCAAACTAGAAGAACGACGAGAACAAGCTAAGAAAACCCATGCTCACCACCAACCGCTAATAAAATCCTCTTTTGACTCAAGCATAATGACCAGAAAAAGCTTTCAGATGGGAGATTTAGTTTTAAAATGGGATAAGGCTCATGAAGAAAAGGGCAAACATACGAAATTTCAGAAGCTGTGGCTTGGTCCTTTTCAGATTGTAGAAGTCATAGGCCCATCGACGTTTGTGTTGCAGGATTTGGCAGGTAGAAGAGATTCTTTGCCTGTGAATGGACAGATTCTTAAAATGTATTTTCCATAGAAGATCATTCTTCTATTTTTATACGATAGTTTTAGTTTTTTATTTGTTTTTCTCTTTCTTATAAATAAAACCGGTTGTAAATGATCATCAAAAAGGATTCATGAAAAAGCACACCAATTCTCTATCAGATTTTGATTTCGCTTGTACAAGTAGCAAAACTTTTTGAAAAATCTGATTTTTATTATTGACAAATAGAGTTAACTTTAGCCTAAATATGATGTTAGTTTCAACCTCAAAAAACTTTGATGAAAGCAACCTTTGGTAAAAAATTGTTTTATGTCAGCACAATGAAAGGTATCATCAATAATAAAATAAATATTCTCTATA
This sequence comes from Pinus tabuliformis, assembly GCA_031772625.1. Lineage (NCBI taxonomy): Eukaryota > Viridiplantae > Streptophyta > Pinopsida > Pinales > Pinaceae > Pinus > Pinus tabuliformis. The sequence continues at coordinate 1,675,405,796 of CM062820.1, forward strand.
AAGCTGCTGTTTTCAAACTCTATTATTGTCATCCAGAGCTTTCTTAAGGAAAAACAATGACTTCCTCCCTGCTAAAGGAAACCGTAGCATTCAGAGAAACAATCCGAGAAAAAACTATATCTCAAAGAATAAGAGGTCTCATCACGAGCCGGCTTATCATGATCACAGATATTATAACTTGCTGACTTTGCCAATACTGTCTATCAAAATAGGGCAACGACTCAAGATTGTTGCAATCAAAAGACAAGGGGTCTCATCATGAGCCAGCTTGTTCAGCAAAAGTGTAAATCAAGTGAATGACTGTGTCATAATTTGGCCACCAAACCAAGACATTGTTCTTTAGAGAATAAAAAAGGAAAAAGTTTCAAAAAGGATTTTTCTCTGAAATGTTGTAAATAACCTCAAGCAGAAAAAAGGATCATTGTTGGATAGCATGGTAACCCTGTCAAGGCTATGGATGCTTGTGGGCAGCAAAGGCTCTACCTATGACAAATGAGCATATTTAAAAAAAAAACCAGTACGCAGAGAAGACCTTATTTTATCTTTAAAAAGACCGAGTAATGTCTGGTATGAATGCAAGAACTAAGCCCGAGGAAGCAGGAAATTGGAATATGAAAAGGTTGAGACAAAGTGTCATTGATAGGATAAGGAGTAATGTACTCTATCTGTCCATAACAAAATTTAGGCATATGAAATTTTTTTTGTTTCAGAAGTGGAAATTCAATAGAAAAGCAGAGATAACTGGTTCTTCACAGTGAATCGCCATTGTTGTGGTCACCAACAACCCCCCTCTTTGTTTGATATTAGCAATAACACCAAGCAAAGGGGGACCCTTAACAAAAAAATCCAAAAAATATTTTTATCAAAATTTTTGTATTTTAACTCCCTAAAGCTAGATCGCATCACGAAGAGAGAGTGAAGCGTTTCCTATGCGCATAAATAAGCTGCGAAGAAGCGACGCGAAATTCATCGCATCACATATATTGAAAGCGCTCTTAAATGAGAAACTTAAGGAATCGCCGACGGCTGATATGCGACGTCGCATAAGCAGCACACAATGATTGAATGATAAACCGCAGATCTCGCGATCTGCGATCTTGTGATTTGTGATCTGCAATGAATGAGACTATCAATTCCTGCGACGACACTTCTTGACATCGCAATCCTCGATACTGTGATGTGAATCGCAGAAACCACTCATCGCAAGATTTCCTCGACATAGTCTGTAAACCCAAAATTGAGCGCGCACCTTAAGGGAAATTAATGATTGTACACCTGAGTATCCAAGAATGATTGTGTCGCGTTTTTCGAAGAGTCAAGTCATTATGAGTGTCATGATTATGCATTCATTATAACTTAAAGCTTTCATGTCAATCTTTTCGTCATTTCTCTTTTCCTTTGCGTAAACTGTAAGGCAGCAACTAATATAAATCAATATGCAGGAAAGGAAAAGGGGAAAGCGCCAATACTCGGAGAACAGAGAGGAGATGCCTTCGCAAATGGATGCCGCATGCAGCAGGACCATGGATTCCAGAGTACCACTCAACAGACACTAATGAAAATAGACTATCCAAGACTCAGAGTCAAAGGCGCACAAAAGCAGCATGTTTACAAAAGATCCTGAAGCTCAGACTGGGTAAAGCAAAAAAGAAAAATGCTAAAGACGGAGGACGCTCCAGAAAAGCCTGGAACAAAGAAAGGAAGCAATTTTCAATACAGAAGATTGTTCAGGCAACGAAATCCCTAACTCATTGAGTCATTTGCACAACCGGAAACCGAGATAGCAACAACACAATCAGTTTGAAAGAAATCTGGGTTATACTAAGTATACACACAGCGAATACACCCAGCCAGAGGAAGATTTTTGAAAATATATTCTAGTTTGTCAGAAAGAGGTGCCAGCTCTTGTTATTTCTACTTTTATCGCTCGAACGAAAGGAAAAGACAACCAGCCGACTCTTTCCAGGCAAACGTTGCATTGCTTACAGCACTAAGGAGCAGATACAGAGAGGGTTAGAACTTAGATTCAATTTTTAGAAATAAATTTGTTTTAGTAAAAGGGAGGTCATTTGAAGCCGTTTCCTAAATTTGTGTAATTAAGATTAATTAGTTAGTAGTATTTAACCCTTCTCATGGCATTTGGAGAAGGGTCCGGAAATTTGTCAAAAAACTTGTCCTCAGAACATGCACTTTTGCACCCTCGGAGGGGGTTTTTGATGAATGGATGGATCGAGATTTATTTATGTTTGCATTTTAATGTCTGCTACTGTTGTTGCACTTCTGTACTCTTAGTAGATATTAGAACAGGTAGAGATAAATCATTATTGCTTGAAGTTTGTGAGTGAAATCAGTCATAAATGGTACTTTTATCTCTTGACCAATTTCTGCTTATATTCTTAGAGTGATATGCAGCTGAGTTGTTTATATGTTAATGTATGAATGTGTGGGTTACCATTTGGCACTTCTGTACAGTGGAGTCATTTATTTTTGCTTGACATATGAATAACTTATTATGTGATATGTTGTTCACAACTGTTTTGCCTAACTTTTTATGCAGAATGGTTTATCTTAATTGATTTCTATTCTTATGATAGCTGAATGATCTTTATTACCAGTTATTGTTCGAAATCTTTTTAGATCGCATAGTAGAGGAAATATACCTCAGGTTAGCGTAGATTAGATGTGTTGTTTTTGTTAGATTACAATAGCATAGAGTCAGTTTAGAAGTTAGAATTAAATTAGCTTAAATTACTTCTAGATCAGCATCATCAAACTCTACACACACACACACACCCCCTAGATTGGGAAACTGGTCCCATTATCCCCAGTCAGACCCGCTATACCAAACGGACAAGGAGCTTCCAACCAAGTTCCGGACCGGGTGGGTATCCCCCTTGTTGTTGACCCGATTTCCGGGCCCTCAACATGTCTACATGAATTTCTGCAGCAAATGGCAATTTTCGGTTGCATGTTTCCCAACCACCTAGAATATAGCACACCATAGCGCAGACCCTGCACTTGGCCTTGCTGTGACCCCCAGTTGTAGAGGCAATGGTCCTCCTACTGCAACATAGTTCATGAAGACTGGGAAATGATCCTTGTCATGTCCTTGACCCTTTCATTTTAGGCACCAAACTTCTTCACGCACCTTTGATCGAGTTGTTCAGTCCCACTTCAAACTTTGCATTTCGAGACAAAGGTTTTACAACTGCGCATGAATCTGCTGAACCCCCAAATTATTATCTTGCATTGGTGTCTCATGCAACCTCATTGTGATTTCTAGAGCTTCTACCTAGGTCCCAATCTTCTATTTTGATAGCACACCCCTTAGGTGGGGTAGGAGTGAGGCCACAAACCATTCGCAGAACTTCCCATCATTTAGGTTCATGTTGGCTTCACGGATCGTACACTTCAGTATTTGATCCAAATCTTAGGGCGTCTCCCCCGACTTCATCATGATCTCCTCGAATCCTACAATTTACTATTCTTGATACTTAGGTCTAGCGAATTATATATTTAGTGTGGCTTGGATATCTACCAACGTAGACATTGGGTTATCAGTATTGTACTTAATGTACCATGTTAGTGCGTGGTCCTATAGAGCACTAATCAGCATGGCTTTCTTCATTTGGTTATTCGTGATACCTTAGGCTTCACATACAACCTTCACGATGAACCAGAACTAGTTCGAATCTTCATTCCCTATGCCCTTGAACATAGGTAGTTTTACGGAGTTTGACATATTGAACAAGGGTGGTGGTGGTGGTGTGGATGATGGGCTGAGTGGTGGAGGCAAGGATGGAGGCGGTGTAGATGGATGGGATGAGGGTGGAGGAAGTGTAGGTATTCACGGGAGCCCTTTTCTTATCAACTATATAGCACTCAGAGGAGAAGTCTTCGGTGCTCCTTTGTCGTCACTCAAAGGAGGCCCGATCAGTAGGCTATACTCAGGACCTTTCCTTCCTCCATCCCTGAAAGGTTTTCCGCTTCGTGTAGCTCCAAACATTAAGGTAACTGCATAACCCATTGTTCACACAAAAGCATCTTAATCCAAGTATTTAGCAATTTTAAATACTTGCCTCGTGGTCCTTTAAAGGAGAGGTGCTCTGCTTTACTGTAAGTGACAGAGGTATTGACCACAAATTCTGTGACAAATCCTCCTATGATGTGGTTGAGCCAATGGTCGATAGTGTGCGCAATCGTATCTTCAGAAGCTTCTAATCTCCTTAATAACTCTGGTGTCCAAACAATCAGATTTTCAAGCCTCCACCTTCCTTGTACGTCTGCCAACTTTGTGATCCACTCATATAACTCAATCAGGAAGGAACAAAAGAAGATTTTGCGTATTTTTGTGTATAGATATCTTTCCAACCACTATTCTTTCGCCAATAGCGGATTCTTGTTTTCTTGCACCACAAATTCATGGATATTTATATCCAACCAGGTTTTGATCTATTTCTTATTTGGATTCCAATGATACGACATCACGCATCTCGTTATGTAGCTCCCAGTTCCGGAAACAGAACCATTTGTTGGCTTGATGGGTCCTCACCCAGGTTCAGAGTTAAGTTTGCCAAACAAATCCCTACACTACTAGCCCTTTCGGCATCAATCCAAGAAGCGTGGCTGAAGTCTCACCCGAAGCAGTATGGGGGGATGTTGGAACCAATTTTCCACACCCAGAGATGGTTATGATGTTGTTTTATGCCCTAACTCTACCTTCACGAAAATTGATAAGACTTTTAGGGCTTATCGATATACTTCTCTTAATCACCCTTATACCTTCGCGAAGGTCTACGACTATCTTTCGCGGACCCTAAACAGGTGAATCTACAACTTACGCACCTCTGCAATCATTCCTAAGTTTGTTGTTACCCATATCATATTAAGTATATGATAACTTTAACATGCATTAAGATATTCTTCACGTAAACAGATATTATGACTTGCATCCGTATAACAATGTAAAACATACAGATTCGCGCATCAACACAACATTAAATCATAAACCCATTGCTCATCATAACATAGTCACATTTATTCATAATAGCAGTAAAAGGGACAAACACACATATTTCCAAAACAATCTCTTTCTTAATGCTTGAAATCTTCTCATAGACTCAAGCTACCCTGCGCACTCAGCTACAGGGATCCACACACTCAGCTGCAGACTCTTCTCTAGGCCTCTGTGCACATAGTTGCAAAGCCTCTCTTCTACTCTAAGACTCTTCACTCTTCACTTCTAATGACTCATTACATTCATTCTTTGCTCATGAAATGCCTTAGATTCTCTAAGACTCTCCTTTTTATACAATCCCACGGTCCACGGACCATGGGTAGATCTCCAAAACCGACACAACTTATCTAAACTAAGGGTGGAAACCCTTTTATCTTTAAACATCTTCGCACTCTGTGACCACAAAATGCAGAGACTTTGCATTTTGTTACACAAAATTCAGGCCTTCTGCCCCAAAACTTGGGTGTTTAACCCACAACTGACCCCTGGGGGACCTGTTCCCAACACCATCCCAACATGAAGAGTACATGACTAAGTTCCTCAAGCTATTGAGGTATGTACCGTATCTTAACGATGAGAAGGCTAAAGTTCAGCTATTTGTCAGTGGATTTCCATTATCATTTAGAGATTGGATTGAGTATGATGACCCTTGGTCACTCGAGGAATTTATTAGGAAATTGGATCATTGCTATGAACAGCCAAAGCATAAGAATAAATCTCAACAAGGATGGAAATGAAAAGAACAAGGCCTCAGAATGCAGAAGAGAAAGAAAACGTGGCACCAAGTTCAATGTAACTAGATAGGGACATGGGTCACAAGAGAAACAACATAGAGGTGAGGGTACTAGTTAGTTGGAGTGTTGGACATGTAGAAAGGAGCATCTTAATAGATATTGTCCACAGAATCAAGGTGGCAGGCCTCAGATATATAGTGCACAGGAGGCACAAACTGTTGGGAATGTTGGTCAAATATTTCCTCGTATTTATACGACATTGGATAACAAATAGGAAAACCATCAAACATATATCATTGAGATGGAAGGTAAGCTTTTTGATCAATTTTTTTCTATTTTGATTGACCCTAGATATAATTATAGCTATGTTAGTCCTGACTAGGTGGATGAGTGTGGTTTGAGTAAGGAATTGTATGGAAAATATTGGTTAGTGTAGTTGGTTATAGGTACAGAGAAGCGAGTTCATCATTGGGTAAGAGCTTGTGCATTTGATTTGAATGGTATGCCTACGGCAACACATTTTAATGTATTACCATTTGGATCATATAATATGTTGTTGGGAATGGATTGGTTGTACCTTCATAGAACCAATGTAGATTGTTATGAAAAATCCATTGAGTGTGTTGATGACAATGGGGAACTAAGAGTCTTGCATGAAAAGAAGAAAGCCGCATCAATTAGGATGGTGATAGCTATGTAGGAAAAGTGCAGTTACAGAAAAGGATTTGTGTTATTTGTAGTACACATTTCTAGTGACAAAGGTAAGGAAGTGGAGGATGTAGATGTTTTGAGCAGGTACCCAGTTCTACAACAATTTCAAGATGTGTTTCCCATAAAGATTTCAAATTTTCCACCTCATAGGGAAGTAGAATTTTCTATTAAGTTAGTTCTAGGGGCGACTCTAGCATCAAAAGAACCTTACAAGATGAGCACACCTGAGTTGCTAGAGTTGAAGTTTCAGTTGAAGGAAGTGTTGGACAAGGGACGCATTAGACCAAGTGTATCACCTTGGGGAACACTGATATTATTTGTAAAGAAGAAGGATGGTACTCTCAGATTATGCATTGATTATAGGCAGTTGAACAAAGTAACCATCAAGAACAGGTGCCCATTATCAAGTATTGATGATTTATTTGATCATATGAAGGGAGAAACAATGTTCTCTAAGATCAAATTGAGATCCGAATACCACCAGGTATGCATCAAAAAGGAGGACATTTACAAGACAACTTTTTGGACCAGGTATGGGCATTATGATTTTTTTTGTAGTTCCGTTTAGTTTAACTATTTCTCTAGCTACATTTATGTTCTTGATGAATAGTGCGTTGCATCGATTTTTGGATAAGTTTGTTATTGTGTTCATTGATGACATATTGGTATATTCTAAAAATGAGGAAGAGCATGTTGAGCATTTAGTAGCAGTATTGAGGTTGTTGAGAGAGCACTAGTTGTATGCTAAGATCAACAAGTGAATTTTCTTTCACACTGAGGTACATTACTTGGGACATCTTGTCTCCAAGGAGGGCATTGAAGTAGATCCATAAACGATAAGGGCCATCATGGAGTGGGTAGCTCCTCGCAATGTAGATGAGGTGAGATCCTTCATGGGGTTGGAATGCTATTGCAAGAGGTTCATCAATAACTTCTCATAGATTTCTTATCCTATTACATAATTGCAATGGATAAGTAAGAAGTTTGAATGGACAGAGGAGTGTGAGTCCAGTTTTGAGCAGCTTAAGAAGTTGTTGACACATGCTCTAGTGTTAATATTGTAGATCCAAACCAGGAGTTTGTAGTATGTACAGATGCTTGCAAGAGAGGACTTGGTAGAGTCCTAATGCAGGATGGATAGGTGGTATGCTATGAGTCATGGGAACTAAACAAGCATGATCAAAACTACCCCATGAATGATCTTGAGTTAGCAGCAATCATACACGTATTTAAAATGTGGAGGCACTATATTCTTGGTAGGAGAATTTTGCTGATGAGTGATCATATTATGTTGAGATATTTGTTTGACTAGCTGAATCTGAACGCTAGGAAAGCTAGATGGTTGGCCACGATTAGTGAGTTTGACTTCAACATCAGGTACATCATAGGAAAGGAGAATAGGGTGGCATATTCTCTTAGCAGGAAGGTACAGATAAATCACTTAGCAACTATGAGCTCCTATGGGATATACTTGCAGGATAGGATCTTGCAGGCAAGTTAGTAGGATGTCAGGTATATGGATATTGTGCACATGTTGCAACATAGTACAGATACATGTATAGGTAGTAGTACAAGTATAGTACATGTAGTGGTACATGTATAAGTACATGTATAGGTAGTAGTATAGGTACATGTATTAGTACAAGTACATGTATAGGTAGTGGTATAGGTACAGTTACAGGTGCAGGAGCACAGCACATGGACTATTGTCTTACAGTGGCCGGATTGGTCAGATTTAGAGATAGGATATATGTGCTAGATAACAATGAACTCAAGAAGGTGATATTGATGGAGTTTCATATGAAACCTTATTCAGGTCATCTAGGCTATTAGAAGACATTGACTATAGTGAAGAAATTTTATTATTGGTCGAATCTGAAGACTGATGTAGCAGAGTTTGTGGCTAGGTTTTTCGATTATCAGCATGTGAAGGATGTGTGTAAGCATTCAAGTGGACTGCTAAAACTAATTTTGATTCTAGATTGGAAATGGGAGATCATTTCCATGGAATTTATCACAAGGTTTCTAAGGACATTGAGACAACATGATTCAATCATGGTTTTTGTGGACATATTAACAAACGTTTCACACTTCATTCTAGTGAATTCTACATTCTCAGCTAGCAATGTAGCATAGTTATTCATAAGAGATGTGGTCAAATTGCATGGTGTTCCAAAGAACATTGTGTCAAATAGAGATGCAAAGTTCACTTCCAAGTTTTAAAAGGAGTTATTTGTAGGTTTGGGAATAGAGTTGGCCTTCAGTACAACTTATCATCTGCAGAAAAATGGACAGACTAAGACGGTCAACAGGATATTGGAGGACATGTTGAGGATCTATGTGATGCATCAACAACGAAATTGGGAAGAGTATCTTCTACTTGTAGAGTTCACTTACAACAATGGGTATCATGAATCTTTGAGGATGAGTCCATTTGAGGCATTGTATGGGCGGAGTTGCAATACTCCCATAAGTTGGAGAGATACAATTAACAGGGTGTTGATTGGACCGGACATGTTGGTAGACATGGAACAAGAAATGCAGGTTATAAAGAAGAATCTAAAGGTAACACGGGATAGGGAGAAGAGTTATGCATATTAAAACAAGTTGTTGAAGGAGTTCCAGGTTGAGGAACAATTGTACTTGTGCATCAAACTGAAGAAGAGCTCCTTACGGATTAGATCATGTGCCAAGCTAGCACCACGATTTTTTGGACCCTTCAGTATTGTTGAGAGGATTGGACCAGTAGCATATCAACATGCACTTCCTCCAACAGTGAAATTTTGTGATGTTTTCCACATGTCATTACTTAAGAAGTATGTTAAATATGTTGATCATTGACTGGTCTGTATTGCAGGTGGAACTAGATGGAGAACGCTGGCGAGAGCCTCAGCGTATATTGCAGAAAAAGGTGCTCATGCTCCAGAACTAATAAATCAAGCAGATTAAAATGAAGTGGAAGAAATTTGAGCCCAACGAAGCTACATGGTAGATGGCAGATCAGATGCGGGCTATGTATCCTTCCTTGTTTTCCAATTGAGACAAAGCAAATTTGGTATGGTGTTTTGGTATATGTCTTTGGTGTATGCTTTGGTACATGTTTGGTGATGTTTTGGTATATGTACATATGTATATGGATGTAAATACTGTCATGATCTATGTTATAAATATCCAAAAAGTGGTATGGGTGTCATGTCGTTACGTTGTCATGTTGGTTTTTTTTCAGCGGGTTGATCATTGTAAATACTACATCGAGTTATGTTATAAAGCTCCATGGCAGTATGTTATCTTTTAATAAGTTTTATTGAGGTATAGGTGTGGTTTAACACCGAGGACAGTGTCCCCCAAGGGGGAGGGTTTTGTAACTTCCCTGCCAAAATTGCATGTAATAAAATTTAATAAATGAAAAACAATAACCATGGTTAATGGGACACTTATTCCAAGCTGAATGTTGGGAAAAACATCCTAGTGTGGGTGTTCATTTGTTTAGTATCGCTAAAAGAAATTGGAAAAGGTAATGGCTAAGGCTTTGGAAAGGAAACATGGCATTTTTGGCACAATTATTTATGAAAATAATGTAAAGTAGGAGAAAAGGAAGGTAAAAGGTCACATATTGCATGTGAGGAGTAAAATGAAGGAAAATAACCTTCAACACTATACTGATATTTTTCGTGAATTTCATGATGTTTTTGCTTGGTCCTACAAAGAAATGCCTGGCATTGATCCTAGCATAATGGTGCATTAGATACCTACATATCCGGGTGCTAAGCCTGTTCGCCAGCGTCTATGCCCCGTGCACCCCCGAAAGGCTGCGGCTATTAAAGCGGAAGTTGAAAAGCTTCTTAAGGTTGGTTTTATTTACCCCATCCCACTCACAGATTTGGTTTCCAATATCGTCCCTGTGACTAAAAAATAGGGTACCATTTGAGTCTGTGTTGATTATCGTGATATTAATTAGGCCTGTCCCAAAGATAACTTCCCCACACCCTTCATTGACCAGCTCATTGATCAGTGTGCTGGGAACGAAATGTATTCATTTATGGATGGTTTTTCTGGTTATAACCAGATCAATATTGTGCCCGTTGATCAGCACAAGACTGCCTTTATCTATCCATGGGGCACTTTCACCTACAAACATCTCCCTTTCGGTTTGAAGAACGCTAGTGCTACCTTCCAACGTGCAATTTCCTATGCATTCCATGACATTCGACACATTGTACAACTGTACCTGGATGATCTACCAGCTCATTCAGCAAAACTCTAGGACCATCCCACTCATCTTCGTGAATATTTCTCTGCTGTCAACACTACTGCATCAGGCTTAATCCTCATAAGTGTGTCTTCTGCATTGAGTCAAGCAGACTACTCGGGTTTATCGTCTCTCGAGAGGGCATCCGTTTGGATCCCCTTAAAGTTGAGGCTATTCTGAATCTTCCTCCCCCTGCTTCTTTGCAGCAATTGCAGAGCTTGCAGGGCAAAGCGAATTTTTTAAGATGATTCATTCCGAACTATGCCAAAGTAGCTAAAGGTTTCACGCGGTTATTAAAGGGAGATACCCCATTTCATTTGGATGCCATTGCTCAAGAGTCCTTTGAGCGTCTCAAGGGTCTCCTTGTTTCCGCTCCATTATTGCGTCCTTCGAATTATCATCGCGACTACACTCTGTATTTGGCCGCTGCCGATACCACTATTGGCATGGTTCTCGTTCAAGATGACGATGATGACACTGAGCATGTCATATATTATCTCAGCCACAATCTTCTAGATATGGAAACTCGATACGCTTACGTCGAGAAGTTGGCACTGGCCGTTGTTTGTTCCATCTAACGTTTCCGCCATTATATCTTGTTGCGCAATATGACTGTGGTTTCTGATTGCAACCCGATGACGTACATTCTGTCACGTCAATTGCTGGGCGGCAAGTACTCGAAGTGGATCGTCATCCTCCAAGAGTTCAACATGGAATTCACCACCGCGAAGTCTAAGAAATCCCTTGTCTTTTCTATGTTTCTTTGCTCTTTGCCATCTCCTACCGCACCCTCTCGGTCAGAGGACCATATCCCGGATGAAACTCTGTTCCTAATTAGCACCCCCGATCCCTCGTATGGGGATATCATGGTATATCTGCAGACGTCCTCTTTTCATCCGGATGTGTTTAAGGATGCTCGACGATGGATTCATCATCAGTCTCAGCCCTATCATATCATCGGTGACACCCTATACCGTCTTGGCGCCGACTCTGTTATCCACCGATGCCTAACATTCGAGGAAGCTGAGTGAGTTTTGAATGATTGCCATTCTAGCACTTGTGGTGGTCACATGTCCGGATATGCTACTGCTCAAAAGATCCTCTACGCCAATTATTTTTGACCCTCCATCTTTAAGGATTGCATTCTTGCTGTCCGTTCTTGTCACGAGTACCAGATCTACCAGCAGAACATGCGTGTGCCTCCCACCCCATTACACCCTGTTGTTACCATCGGCCCTTTTGAAAACTGGGGCATTGATTATACAACCTATAACCCTCGCTTGGCCAGAGGCATGGGTATATTATCATTGTCATTGATTACTTCACAAAATGGGCCAAGGCGATGCCCACATTATCTGAAGACGGTAACACAACGATGCAATTTTTGTTTAATCATGTTATTTCACGGTTCGGAGTCCCCAAGGCTATCGTCATTGATCACGAGAAGCATTTTCGTAATCACATGATGACCGAGCTAACAACCCATCTAGGCTTATGGCATGATAGTTCGACTCCATACTATCCTCAGGCCAATGGCCAAGTAGAAGCCGTTAACAAGGTTCTAGTTTCGATGCTTCAACGTACCATTGGCATGCACAAGTCTAACTGGCACTTGATGTTGTTCTCTGCCTTGTGGGCCTACCGAACCTCTGTGAAGGATGCCACCAGTTTCACTCCATTTCAATTAGTTTACGGACTGGAGGCTACCCTTCCAATCGAGTGCGAGATCCCTTCTTTGAAATTGGCCATCGAATTACTTCCCAACACTACTCTGGTAGAAGAATGCCTTCTTTACCTAGAACAGCTGGACGAGACCCGTCGGCTAGCCTCTCTAGCTATCGAAGCATAGAAGAAGAGAGTGAAAACTCACTTCGATCATACTGTCCATCCTCGTTCTTTTGTTGAGGGAGATTTAGTCATGCTCTACGATCAAGCGAATGATAAGCTAGGGGCAGGCAAACTCGAGCCTATGTGGCTTGGGCCTTATATTGTAAAGAGAGTTTTGCAGAAAGGGGCCTACAAGCTAATTGATTATGAAGGGAATCCTCTTGATAAGCCTCGAAATGGGATTTACTTGAAAAAGTACTATGCATGAATCCCATGCACTTTGGTTTGTACATATGTTATGAAACCAGCTCAAGAAAAGATAGAAAAGATAGATCAACGCCTTATAATTCAGCCTCTTCGAGGGGACAACCTCCTTTACATTACATAAATGAACAATTCTTTGATGATTCAAATGACAAAACCTCCTTTCTATATATAGGATTCTAAGGAGTCACAATATAATCCAGCCAACCTAACAGTAATAATATAAAGCCACAAAAATAACAATAGAGGGATTCTATGGGGCACAGTAATAACAATATGGGGGAAATAGGGGCACAACAATATTAATAAGGGGTATAACTACAATAGTAATGGGGTAATGACTAGTATTATAGGGACCCAACATGCCCCTCTCCTTCAAAAAAGTGTTGTCCTCAATGCTTGAGTAGTTCTGGATACTTCTGCATAAAACTCTCATCCTCCCACGTGGAATCTTCAGCGGATAATTTCTTCCACTTGATAAGATACTCTGAAATTGATCGATTTCTTAGCTATCGAGTTCTTGTTTGTGACTGCTTCTGGTTCCAATATAAATTTTCCTTCCTTGTCAAGTTCTGGCAATATTGTTTGAACTGGGAGCTTGTCGCCTATAACCTTCTTCAAACATGAAACATGGAAAACTGGGTGCAATCAAGAAGCTGCAGGAAGCTCCAATTTGTATGCCATAGTACCAATCCTTTGCAACACCTTGTACAGACCATAATACTTTGGTGATAATTTATTATCCTTCTTAGCTTGCTTGAGGGACATTTTCTTATATGGTTGTAGTCGTAGGAATACCCAATCACCTACATCAAAACTTCTTTCACTGCGATGTTGATCTGCCTGTTGTTTCATTCTATTCTATGCCAACATGAGCTTATCCTTTAAGAGTTGGAGGACTTGTTGTTGATGTTCGATGTGATGTTCCACTGCCTGAACCTTAGAATTTTCTCTTAAATATGATGTGATGGATGGTGTTTGATACCCATAAAGTGCCATAAATGGGGTCATTTTTGCTGTTGTATGGAAGGAAGTGTTATACCACCATTCAGCCAGAGGCAACCATTTGACCCATTGTGTCTGTTTATCAGATACAAAGCAACGAAGATATCCTTCCAAACATTTCTTTACTATCTCAGTTTTCCCATCAGATTGAGGATGATAAGATGAGCTATGAGCTAACTGAGTACCAAGACAAGAAAATAATTCTGTCCAAAAATTTCCAGTGAAAATGGGATCTCTGTCACTTACAATAATCTTCGGGTTTCCATGTAGCTTTTGAATTGTTTCCATAAATGCAGTAGAAACTGTACTGGCTTTAAATGGATGTGATAATGCACAAAAGTATGCATACTTGGTAAGTCTATCAACTACCACCATGATGACACTCTTTCCCTCAGACTTGGGTAAACCTGTGATAAAATCCATTGAAACCTCCTCCCAACGTTGGCTTGGAATGGATAAAGGTTGTAATAGACCCGGTGTCTTAATTGTTTCAACTTTATTTTGTTGGCAAACCAAACATTCCACAACAAACTTTTGAATATCTGATTTAAGGCCATCCCAAATAAATTCCTTCTTAACCTTGTGGTAAGTTTTTAAAAATCCTGAGTGCCCTCCTAAGGGAGAAGTGTGCAATTCCATAAGAATCTTTTGTTTTAGCTGGGAATTCTTACAGAGGTATAAGCGATCTTTTTACCATAATGAATCATTTTTCCAGCTAAATGTATCAGACGTACTGGAATCTTGTTGTAAGTTTCGAATAAGTGCCCACACTTCTTCGTCATTCTTCCATTCCTCCCTTGCTTCATTTATCCAATCTAGTTGGATAATAGAAATGGTGCACAACAATGCTTCCACATCCTCATCCTTTCTTGAGAGTGCATCTGCCACCACATTTTGCTTCCCTTTTTTGTAGATGATTTCAAAGTCATAACCCAACATCTTTGTGACCCACTTTTGTTGCTCTTCAGAGGATAATCTTTTTTCTAAAAAGTATTTAAGGCTATCATGATCTGTTTTTACCTTGAAGTGTCTTCATATTAGGTAGGGTCGCCATTTCTTAAGTGCATGGAGTATTGCCAACATTTCCTTCTCATAAATAGATTTTCTTAAAAACTTTCCCTTGATTGGACGACTTTCAAAAGCAACGGGTCTTTCATCTCGCATTAGAACAACACCAATTCCATTTCCTGAAGCATCACATTCCACAATAAAAGTTTTTGTGAAGTCCGGTGTAGCTAAGGCTGGTGCTTGGCACATTGCCTCTTTAAGATGTTCAAAGGTTTTTGTTGCTTCCGGAGTCCATGAAAATGCATCTTTCTTCAATAATGTTGTTAGAGGTGCTGCTATTCTCCCATAATTCTTAACAAACTTGCTATAATACCCTATCAACCTGAGAAATTCTTGCAGATGCTTTATGGATGTGGGGATTTTCCATTCCTTAATGGATTTAATTTTGCTAGGGTCTACCTTAGCTCCTTCATGAGATACAATATGACCCAGATATTCCACCTCCTGGACTCCAAAGAAACATTTGGATCTTTTTGCATATAATTGTTTCTCCTCCAATAGTTGTAACACCCTGTCAACATGTTCAACATGATCCTTCCAAGACATGCTATAGATTAGTATATCATCAAAAAATACTAACACAAATTTTCTAAAGAATTGTTTGAAAATTGAATTCATCAAACCTTGAAAAGTTGAAGGTGCATTGGTAAGGCCAAAAGGCATGACCAAAAATTCATAATGACCCTCATGAGTTCTAAATGCTATTTTAAGAATGTCTTCAATCTTCATTCTGATTTGATGATATCCTGAATGAAGATCCAACTTGGTGAAGTAAATTGATCCATGCAATTCATCCAGTAATTCATCAATGACAGGAATGGGGAACTTATCTTTAAT
This sequence comes from Pinus tabuliformis, assembly GCA_031772625.1. Classification (NCBI taxonomy): domain Eukaryota; kingdom Viridiplantae; phylum Streptophyta; class Pinopsida; order Pinales; family Pinaceae; genus Pinus; species Pinus tabuliformis. Next base: position 1,675,421,508 of record CM062820.1, read on the forward strand.
AGTGAGCTTGTTGAGCTCCCTATAATCCGGACAAATGTGCCATGATCCATCCTTCTTGTGCACCAATAATACTGGAGCAGAGAAAGAACTTTGACTCGATTGAATTATACCAGCCTCTAGCATTTCTGCAACCATACATTCAATTTCACTCTTTTGGACATAGGGATATATGTACGGCCTGATGTTTGGAGGAACACTTCCTGGAATCAGATGAATAGCATGATCATGATCACGCATAGGTGGGAGACCTTTGGGAGTCTCAAATACCTTGGAATGATTGTCCAGGACTTTTTGGAGATCTGGAGAAATAGATGATTCCGATGTGGAAACATCTAGCGAACATAATTGTGCAATTACACCTCATTGCTCCTTTTTTAGAAGCTTTTTCATACCATTAGAGCTGATTATCTTTCCCTGGTTTCCCTGCAATACCCCTTAATTCAACTTCCTTTCCTTCTGTAGAAAATTTAATGAAAAGTTCTTGAAAATTAAAAGCTATTGTACCCAAGGATTGTAGCCATTGGACTCCTAGTACAACATCAGCACCTCCCATTGGAATGGAAAGCATTGGGCTAGTCAATACATATTCTCCCATAGATAGCTTGATATGATGGCACTTTCCAGAGAAATTTATTATTCCTCTATTTGCAATCATCACTTGACACTCTGGTGCTAGATATAGGAAGCAATTCAATTCTTTTGCTACCTTACAATGAATAAAATTGTGGTGCTTCCTGAATCAATCAACACTATTACCTTTTTCTTCTTGATTTGTCCTTCTTTCCTGATGGTTTGAGGAGTGGTAATTCCTGCCAATGCATTACAAGATATGGTCGGATTTATTTGTTCTTCATCTAGGCTTTGTTCTGGGAGTATATCCTCTTCTTTTGACCTTTCTTGCTCCTCTTCTTCCTCTTCACAATCTATGTAGAATAATTTCTTCTCAGCACACTTATGACCTTTAGTGTATTTGCTATCACAACTGTAACAAAGCCCTTTTGCTCTTTTTTCTTCCAATTGTTGTGGTGTCAACCTTATAGGTTGTGGAAGACTAGGGGCAACAACACTTCCATCTCTATAGTTGTGAGTGTGATCCGGATTTAAACAGGAACGCAATAAAATATAGAGATAACCATAAACACAGATACGCAATGGAAATAATACTTCATTTCATTACTGTAAAATACTGAAATATGCTTACAACCAGAAATGGAAATAAACCAGCAAGGACGATGGTAGCTTATCTCTGAGAAGAGATGTGCGGCTACATGCCTTTGAACTATTCTGAATTGTGTTACAATGAGGCTCGAGGGCCTATTTATTGTTGAGAAACAATGGAAAACCCTTCACATTCCAAAACCTAACCCTAGAAGATGAAACGCCAAATTGTGGGCCCCGTTTGGGTAAATTGGTACACCAACTTCCCAGGGTTGTAACTTTGGCATACGATCTCCGTTTGACTCATACGATAGCTCGTTAGAAAGATCTATCCGAGTACTACCACTTTGGGAAGAAATGGGTCCATGGACCCATGTTGCCCTAGATTTCCCAAAAAACGTCGTTTAGGGCCTCAAAACGGCTCCGGAAGTTCAAGTCCCGAAAAACTGCTAAAAATATTAAGTTGTGCTATAATTAAGGAAACTGAAAATGCTGAGAGAAACAATGGTGGGGGTCCAGGTGGACTTGGCAGGTGGCCACCAATATCCACCTGGATCATTCCTCCCCCCTTAGGAAGCAATGGTCCCCATTGCGTTGAGTTCCTCCATGAGATGAGGAAACTTTTGCTGAACTTGTTCCCTGGTGAGCCACTTGCCCTACTGAAGGAGTTGGCCTGCTTTGACAACTCGATACAGTTGGATATTCTGTTGGCGAGTGTTCTTGATCTGTGTGTCCATGATCCGATCAGTTGCAGCTTGTTCCATACAATCTGGATTTAATTCTGTGGGTGTGAGCTGTTCTGTAATGTCGGATGTGTCTAGCAATGGTGGAAAGTATGGCCGAAGGCGGTCCACATTGAACACTGGGTGCAGGCTAAGGAATGGGGGAATGATGAGCTCAAATGCATTGTCTCCCATAGCCTTAGTAATGGTGTAAGGACCATATCGGAGTGGTCTCAGTTTCCGATAGGTTCCAGTAAGGCGTTCTTTTTGCAAATGCAACCAGACTTTGTCGCCCACCTGAAACTTGTGTGGCACCCGATGTTGATCATGTCGTTGCTTGTACTTGGCATTTGATTTCTCCAGAATGTCATGGACCTGCTGGCGAATATGTTGGATGCGCTCAATGAAGTTGGTGGCCTTATCTGTTTCGGACTAGACATGAGCTGAATTTATGTGAGTAGCTGCAAGTGGCATGGCCACATCAATGGGGCATAGTGGCTGGAATCCCAAACCCACCTGAAAAGGGCTATGGCCAGTGGAGCTGTAAAGAGCTCAGTTATAGTTGTGTTGAACATAGGGGAGGCTCTCGTCCCATGTGTGTGGATTCTTTGAGTTATACATGCGCAGAATGTGCATAATCATCCTATTGACAACCTCTGTCTGGCCATCAGTTTGAGGATGGAAGGCTGTGGACTTCGTGAGTTTGGTGTCCAACATTGACCAGAGACTGGACCAAAATGTGCTGAGAAACTGACTGTCCCGATCTGAGATGATAGACTGTGGGATCCAAAGTGCACCCACACTCGTTCAAAGAAGAGTTTAGCAGTGGCTTCTGTTGTGATATTCTTCTTGTAGGCCGCCATAATGGCCATCTTCGAGAACCTGTCGACGACCACAAAAACACAGTCATTTCCATGCTTAGTGGAAGGAAGGCCTGACATGTAATCCATGGAGATGGATTCCCAAGGTCAACTAGGGGTAGGCAATGGGGTATAGAGGCCATGCTTCTTGATGGTCGGTTTGGCAATGGCATAGGCAGTACATGATCTGATGTACTTCCCAACATCCTGTCGAAGATTTGGCCAATATAAATAATTTTGCAGTACTGCAACTGTTTTCTCAACCCCGAAATTCCCAGCAGCCTGACTGTAGTGTGCTTCCCAGATCATCTTGGCACGCTCGCTTGAAGGAACACAAAGGTGACCTAGGTGGCACAGGGCATCTTGGAGGTGAAAATCTGGAACATGCCGACCCTCCAAGAGTGTCTCGTATGTGTGGCCGAATTTTGGGTCGCTTTTGTAGAGAAGTGGACAATCAGATGTCTCGTGCCCACAAGAGTTGAGCACGGTGGTTAACGCCATGATCGGTGGTCGACTGAGGCAATCTGCAACATTATTGGTGCTACCCTTCTTATACTTGATATTCAAGTGGAACTGTTGCAGGCATGTAGACCACTGCTGATGGCGATCATTCTGCAATTTCCCTAGGGTCAGTATGAACTGCAGGGGTCGGTGGTCTGTGTGGATGACCGTTTCCTTCCCCAAAATGTAATTCTTCCATTTTCGGCAGGCCTGTACAATGGAATACATCTCTTTATCATAAGTGGGGTACTTTCGGACTGTGTCTGAAAGTGTTTCACTGTGATATGCCACTGGATGTCCATGTTGAGTAAGGACTGCCCCAATAGCATAGTCAGAGGCATTTGTCTTGACCTCAAATGGTTGTTGTAAATCTGGTAACGCGAGAACTGGTGTCATGCAGAGGCAATCCTTCAACTCCATGAATGCATTTTGTTGAGATTCAAACCAAAAGAATTTTGCTTTCGCGCCTCCCTTGCTGACTTGACTCAAGGGCCAAGTAATATGAGAAAACCCCAACACGAACCTGTGGTAGAAGTTGGCAAGACCTAGAAAGTTGCGGAGCTCTGTTAGAGTGGTTGGAGATGGCCAATCCCGAATGACTTGGTTCTTGGCTGGATCGACATGCACCCCCTATTCATCAATGATGTATCCCAGATACTGAACTTGGGTCATGCCAAAAGTGCATTTCTCCAAATTGGCACATAGCTTGTGTTGTCGCAGTGTTTGGAGAACCTGTCGGATGTGGTGGAGGTGCTCTTCCCAACTTTGGCTGAAGATCAGAATTTCATCCAAGTATACTACTACAAAGGAGTTGGTGAATGGCCACAAGATGTTATCCATTAGCCTCATGAAGGTTGCCGGAGCATTCGTCAATCTGAAAGGCATAACCAACCATTCGAAAAGGCCCTCCTGGGATTTGAAGGCAGTCTTCCACACATCAGAGGGTTCGATTTGTACCTGGTGATATCCTGACTTTAGATCGATCTTTGGTGGGCTCCAGTATTGTAGCAATAATGCTACGACTCCTGGGGCTTCCTATCTCTAATTTTATCAACTCGGTAGTTCGTACAAACTTGGAAGCGACGGTGCTGTATGCACAAGTACTAGCTCTTCTCGCAGCTGTCACTTGGTCAGCTGGCACAAGTCCGCTAGGGCTCAAGCCAACTTCTATATGCTCTCACAAGAAGCTTTCTAAATGATGGACGAAGGCTATCTCAAGGGAAATTGATCTACTTTGCAAAAATGAACTGAAAGCCAACCAAAGCATGGAAACCCTAGTAAACCCTAATTTGACTAGTTTAACCTCTATGGTGCAATGGTGAGAGTGCAAATGTCTAAAAATGATGCCATTACTTCTAATGATGTGAAATGCATGAACTCAAACTACTTCCGTGACAAAGAACATTGTTTTTGTATTTTGGCTTAAGTGGATGGAGTGATTATGAATTTGTTTCTTATTAGGGTTTGGTTGTGCAAAGGTGGTGCGAAGGGAGAGAAAGCTTGGGAAAGGTCAGGAGGGCTAGGAGAGGTCCCAGAGGGTCCCTAGTATCAGTCCACCGAGGTGTACAACGTTCAGATGCTCGGCAACCAAGTTTGCAGGCTTCTACAGGATGTCTGCAGGGGATCCTATAGGAAACTAAGGAATTCTACAGGAAGTCTGCTAACTTCTACAGGATGTGTTGTAAGTGGAAGTTTTGGGTGATGGTGAAGTGATGGAGCAGTATGGGTGGATAGGGAAGGTGGATATGGAGCTTGTGATGGCTCAGGGACAGAGGAATAAGATGGAGAGAGAGTGCACGGAGTTGGTTTGTGAATAGAAGAATGGAAACAACGAAAGGTCAAAAAAATGAAACTACGACAATGGAAGAGTTGGAAGGTGAACGAGTTGAACAGAGGTCGGGTAGGTGGCTTTAGGCATGGTTAAGAAGAAGAAGAAGGAAGTGGAATGATACTAAGCAGTGTAAATAAAACAAATCGCTTATGTCTTGCACCAAAACGAGAATCCATTAACCAGTGCTACCTGTGCTATTAAACCTATGAAAAGCAATGTAAATCATGAAGAAAAGTCGTGCATGGAATTGTAATGAAGAAGTATGGCTCAAGAGCGAAATGCATGGAAGGATCCATGATTAAAACGACTGTGTTGCAGCTTGCATAAAAGTAGAAAAATACTATGTTTTTTTGGTGGTTGGTATAGACTGCACCCCAATCCCTAAACAAAGATGGCAGTGAAGGCACTAACAACCTTTTCTTGGAGCTCCAGTGAATTACAAACCTCCTATTCTGATCTAAGCAACTGAAAGTGATTTAACCATAAGCTAATCCTACTCAATCTCATTAAAGAAATCAAATCAGCAGACTGTGTTCTTGAAATGCATATCAAACAAGGAAACAAAGTGCTGGAAAGAAAGGCAAATAACACTACAAGAAGAGGAGATCTATTGCTCTCAGGTTGGGCCCTAACCTGAGAGCTATAGCTCCCTTAAAAGCTCAGAATTAGATCCAAATCCGCTTGCCTTTATTCATAATCAAAAGTCTAATGTCATGCCAAAACTGGCTTACAAAAACAAACACCGAGCTGCGCTCAGAAATTACAATATCAGTCCAAAAGTTCAAAAAGCTCCTAACAAAGGCTACAACCTTCATATTTATACACAATGAAGATCAAGCTGGCTTCCTCCATTCGTGGAGCTTGGCTGTCCAACTGAAAGTCAAACTGTTGTAAAACTGTTGATCCTGTAGAACGTGTTGGTTGCCTTTAAGCTCGGTGGGGAGAGCTGTTGGAGCTCGGAGTTAAGGTGAAAATCATGAGGAAGGTCATCAAGATTGTGGACAACCTCCCTATGAACCCACAATGTCACCTTTGTTGTCTCCTTGTCTCCTTTTGCGTGGTCTTTTGCTCTCTTTAATGCCAAAAACCTGAAATCATCATGTATTAGCCACATAGATATAATTTGCCCTTCTTCCTACAAACAACATGAATATACTAAGAAATGAATGCATAAGTGATAAAAGATGAATGGTTGAACAAGGTAAGTAGGCCAATATGAGCCCAAATTGTACCAAAAATTGGGGCTCATCATCACCCCCCAGCTAAAATATTTGCTCATCCTTGAGCAACTTTGCTCCAGCTCCTTGTCCTTGGCCGAGAACTAGGGCCCGGAGCATGCTCTTCCTTTCCTGTTCTTGGTGGCCCTGCCTCTTTTGCCCCTGTTACACTAAAAAATGTCACCATGGCTATTTACAGTCAGTATGGCTCAATCAACAGTCATACTACCCTTTTGAGCAAGTCTTAGGCCTCTGCTATTCATGTCAAAATCCAAGAAAGAGAGAAAGTCCTTGTAAAATATGTTTATCTCTGGGTACACAGGTTCTCTCAAGCCTTGCCTGCGGGTACGCACCTTTTGTTCACAAGGTCGGCGTCCAAGGACGCTCTGTATCTTAAGGGGCAGGTGCGTCCCTCTGAAAAGGTTAAAATGCGTGAGTTTCATCTTCAAAAACTTACTTGTGGTCACTTCTAGAGCTTTCTAGAAGGTTCTTGGATGAATATTGAGCGCCTCCAGATGGTTCATGCACTCCTATCAAAGAGGAACTTATCCCATCAATAAGGGAGTGATCCCATCCAAAGAGGGGACTATCCCATTGATGGTGGACCTGATTAACTTCCTCTTGAGCACTATAAAAAGAGGCATTGAGCCAGAAGGAAGAAGGTTGAAAGCTATAGATTTCTAAGGGTAAATGCTGCAGGAATTAGGACTCCCATTTAGAAGTTTGTGAGGAGAGATTGTCACCCTTACTTGTTCTACTTGGAAGTGGGTGAGCTTTGTCAAAGTAGAGGAAGACTCTTGTGGACCCTGGAAGGAGCTTGCACAACACCAAGGCTCAGGTTGTAATGGTTCCTTTTGATTACCTTTAATGCAAATTGGTCCATTCTTCTCAATAGCTTATTGTTAATGGGTTATTTCATGTACTCCTTGGTTTATATGTTGAATATGCTTTGTTTTATGTTATAATCAGGTGCTATTTAATTGTTTGAACTTTTGGTGATTGCAGGTTTTGGAGAACGGGAGGAGCTCATCCGGATCAACAAAGCTTGGACTTCTACAATAGCGTTTGGACAAAGGTAAGAACAAAACACCTTGATTTCTCATATCATAATGTATGTTTAGAGAAGGATAGCTCCAGTTTGTTTTGTTTGTCATTAGAATGTCTTAGACTTCTAGGAAGGTCAGCTGTGTCCGCACCCTTGACTGATTCCGTGTGACAAATTGGCGACTCCGCTGGGGATAGTTTCCATTAATGAAAAGAGTCCTTTCTTTTGTTTGAACTTTGCTTTGAGAAAATTGATTTCTTTTTCTGGTTTTGGCTCTGTGATCTTGTCTCTGGGTGGGTTAGCTTAGGATTAGTTTGATTTTTGGTTTTCTTGAGTTTTTCAGTAGGACGCACCCTCTGAGTGCTGCACAGTGCGTCCCTGGACGCACTTTTGCTGTGTGCACAGAGCGGGCCCGCACCTGTGCTAACGGGTTGCCTGCGTCCCCTGCCAAATTTAAGAAAATTCCATTTTTTGCCTTTTTTGCTCTTAGATTTTGTTTTTTCTTAGTTTTTTCTGCCCAGATTCATCAGTCCCTTGTCCAGAATCTTCACCTGAACTGGTTTCATTAGTATTAAGTGTTTTAGTGGATTTCGTCGAAGTGTAAGCCCTAGGGTTTGATTTTGAGTAGGTCTTGTAGTGACTTTAGCGGTAGGAATTGTCAAAGCCTTAGATCTCTCTGGTTTTGTCAACTTTCTAAGAAGTGAGACCTGTTCTAAAAGCCTACTATAGAAGTAACTTACCATCAAGTTGTCTTTTGGGCCATTTTCGAAGTACTTGTTATTTAAGTCTTGAATTCCATTTTACGAAAAGAACAAAAATATTTGAATTTTGTTTTGGCTAGTCTTTTGATTCTGCATTAGCTAGCCCTTGATTTGTTTTTGATCAAGTAAAACATCCTAGAATCGCCTTTATGAGCTTTTGCCTTGTTAGGTTTACTTAGAGTAATCTCTTTTTTGGTTTGCTTGTGAGTTAAAATTTCATAGTTTTATAGCTTTTGAGATTGTTTTTGTTAAAGGTAGGTTTACATGCTTTATTGAAAATAGAAAATACAAAAATATCTCCTTTGAATAGTTTTGTTTCACGTAGCTTTAAAAGTTTTTGAAAGAAAAAGAGTTTTTCGTGCAAGTAAAGAGTGGTTATGTTTGTATGCTCGAAAAGGAAAAAGAGAATTGTTTCTTTGATTGTCTTTTCTAAAGAAGTTGTTTTCTCTAAAAATTGCATTCTCTCAACTCTTTTAGTTAAAGATTTTCATTGAAAAAGCAAAAGTAGTCTAGATCATCTTAGGTGCATCTTTATAGTGGTTGGAGTCGAGTCTATACACCATCGGTTTCACTTCCATCACCTTGTGACTTTAAAGAACAACCTTAAAAGTAACGCTTAAAGTAAAATTGAACTAGTAACTTTTTTTTTCTAGGGCTCTAAAGCACCAACATAGCTTAGGCTAGTGTCTTGGAATAGGTGAGTACTTAACTCTCCAAGGCAGTAAAACAAACAAGTAGTCGATCTTGTGATAGAATCAAATCCAATTGTTACATTTACACTCTGGGAAAGCTCCTCTTAAAGGAGAAGCACGAGCTCGTGTCCGAACCAGTGAGGGGATCATTCCCCCCTCGTTGGGAACGACGCCAGGCAGTACGTATTACAAACGGTAAACCTCGGATTAACCATTGTCGAGGAGCCAGGGGTCACTTATCGGTAAACCTTGGATTACTGTCAAGGAGCCGGTAAGGGGATTGAGCTTGCTACTCTGCCCTTGCGTGCTGTCGGAGTTTAGACTGTTCCCCCAGGTGTACTTGTGGCCGTTGGTAACCTTAGTGACCATAATCTCTAGGATTCTACCCAAGGTGACGGTGGAGGGAAGGTCCCACTGTACCTGGAGCAGACGTCGGCTATACTCACTTGGATTTTTTGGGGAGTTCACTTCACTTCGAGACGGTTAAAGTGGAGGAACTTGGTCCAGTCTATTCATTAAGCAGGTTGTCGGCGTAACTGTTCCACCCGCCATTTCTGTACTGAATCCTGCGAGGTTGGACCTAATCACCAACTAGCGCTTTTGGTCCGGAAGATACTGTTTGTGTTTGGTTTGACGCTCTAGATTCTTTAGGCGTGTGATTCAATTTGTTTGGTTCTTTAGAGGCTTTAGGTGGTTTGATTTGAAATTTTATTTTGTTTTCGTGTGTAGTAGTTAAAAGTTTTAGCTGTGGCGGAATTACCGAGACAGTCCCGTAGAATTCGGGGCAAGTCTCCTGAGATTGTTACCGGAATAGATTTGTTAAGAAAACTCCGTAAATCGCGGGGTGAATCTCTTGAAGACATTCCGGGTCAGTACGAAGGGTTAAAGGTCCTTGTAACTCCTCCTAGTGACAGTAGAGTAGGTTCACCTGAAGAAGGAGAATCTTCCTTGGTAGTCCATCCAGATTACCAAAGTTTAGAAACAGGTTACAATCCCGAAACTGTTACAGTTTCCGAGCTTGCTCGTAGTTTTTCATCTGCCAGTGAAACAGGCGAAGAACCTGAAATATCCGAACCTGTTACTCCAACTCCTAGTGTTCCTGATTCACTGAGAATAGAAAGAATTATCACCGAAAATCTTCCTGTTGGTTTAATTGCAATAGAAGAGCTTGTTCCAGAGGAAGAAATAGGCGTCTCTGATCCTGAAGATCAAATTACCCTTGATCTAAGGGAGTGTGAATCCATCTTTTACAGTCCTCCTAGAAGTACTACTTGGTACCTCTCATTAACCAATTATTTAGACAACTTTGGTTTTTCCACACCTCGAACTCCTTTTCCACCTAGAGGAATTCATACTCCTGTAAATATGTCTGGTCAGTCATCTGTGTTTACACAAAGTCCTGAATCTTTTTTACATGGCGATCCTTCTGTTCCTACTGGGTATCAATCTCTTTCTGGTACCTTTGCGGGAGCATCTCCTCAACCCATTGATCATGGGTTATTAGTTGGAAACAGTGGTAATGTACCATTGAGTGTAGGAGACATTTACATGATGTCAGGTTCAGTTCCCGTTACCCAACCTCAAGGTGGCCAATTACCGCCTGGGGGGCAACCTTCGTTAATGCTTGGGGGGCAACCTCAAGGTACTTCATTCGTGTCTGGGGGGCAACCTCAAGGTCAGTACGCTCCTATGGGGCAATACATACCTCAAGGTCAACCCCAGCCTCAATATGTACCCCAAAGTCAATCTCAGTATCAATATCAACCTCAAGGATGGCAACCTCAAGGATGGCAACCCCAAGGGTATCAACCCCAAGGGTATCAACCTCAAGGATACCAACCTCAAGGTCAAGGTCAACCCCAGTACCCGTATTTACCTCAAGGTTATCAACCTCCGGGTCAATACTCTGGTCAAAGTCATCAACCACCTCAAGGGCAATCATATGGGACTGCACCTTACAATTATCAACCCTATCCTCAATCCGGCTATGGATCTCAGTATCCTCAACCTGTTATGGGTCAATACCCTGGAATGTTAGTGTGGGATCCGTCACAGGGTCAACAGATGTTGCAACCAAGTATACAGTCGGTACCTCAAGCAGGACAACCTGTAGTTCCTGGTCCACCCCAGCAACCGCAACCTGTCCAGTCAAGTGTTCAGACCCCTGTAACTTCGGTAGTTACTCAGCCGCCAGTTGCACCTGGTACTCCATCTCAAACGGCTGCAGCAACTACCGCCACATCTACCATACTTACTTCTGGAGTATCGGCAGCTCCGGTTTCTACTGTCCCTGTAACCACTCCTCAGACATCTGTACCGTTGTCTGGATCTACGATTCAAACCACAGTCCAGATGCCTGTAGGCCAACCTGGTATAAGTACGGTTGTTACTACTCAACCTCAATTTGTTCAACCTCCGTACCAGGGACAGTATCAACCTGGGCAAGCTGCCCAACAACCGATTTACCAGTATCAACCGTATCCTGGGTACACTTATCAACAACCTCAACAACCCCAGTACGGTCCGGTTAATCCTGGTTTTCCAGGAGGATATAATATCCCAAATGCGACTCCTGTTCCTAGTTATCCTGGATATCCTCCTCCTGGGGCCGGTATTGTGACCCAGAGTTTTAGAGATCCTAACTGGCAGTTACCATTTATCGCAACTTTGGATTTACCAGACTTGACGTGCCTAACGAACGATCCAATTCAGTATCTTCCGTTCTGGCCGTCAATGCCAAATAAGTTGCCCAGCGATATACCCAAGTTCGAAGGTAAGTCTGGAGAGGATCCGTCCAATCACGTGATGACTTACCACCTCTGGTGTGCTTCAAATTCCATCTCGGATGATTCGATCCGTTTACGTCTTTTTCAGCGTACGCTCATTGGTCTCGCGGCCAAGTGGTACATTGAGTTACCACGGGCCTCTTTTTACAATTTTAGCCAGTTAGCTACTTCGTTCTTAACTCATTTTCAGTTACCATTCAGATACGATAACGGTACAGAGTTATTAACTTCACTAAAACAATCGACCTCCACGTATATTTCAGATCACATCCATGAGTGGAGACGTCGAAGAAGAGTAGTGAAAGTTTTTATCCCGGACCAAATCTTAGCTGAATGGTTTGTTAAATCACTATTACCAAGAATTACTGAATATGTAGCTAAGCCCGGCGTAGTTACTGAGGAGCAAGTCATTGCTCAGGCACAATACCTTGACTTAGTTTACACGCAGTCGGGTACATTACACGAGAAGATTCCGGATCTTCCAAAGTCGAACCAAATCGCTGCTGCTCCTTCGGGATCTCATGCCGCTGATGGTATGATTGGTATCGTGACTACAAAGAGCAAGAAGAAGTCTTCCAAGGCTTCAACTACTCCTATTATCACTTTGCCCGATTCCCCGACAGGAGAGTCTTCTCCTGAACTTACCGCCGATATTCACGCTGTAGAGTCATCTACGGCCAAATAAAAAAACGGTGGGAAGAAGAAAGGAAAGAAGAAGGCTAAATCAGACAAGGCTCCAAAGGAGAAAACTGAAAAGTCGGAAACCAATGAGGAAAAGCGCAAACCTCGATATCCTTGTCTCATTTGTGAAGAGGATCATTTTACGAGAGACTGCCCTCATCGGGCCGAGGTAGTGAAAATAGTCAAAGGTTCTCCCACTCCTGCTGTGTTAAAAAATCCATTTCCGGAGCAGGAAAATAAGATGATAGGTTCTTCCTCGAATGCCAGTGAAGAACCCATTTTGATGATGTCTCATGTGAGGATTGCAACTCGATCGCAAGATTATGGTAGTAAGAATCCTGTTGATGGCAAAGAAGCAGAATCTTCTCACTCTAACCCATCAACCTCAGCTCCTGGTTCCGATCCACTACAGATCGAGAAACCTAACCCAGACTTAGTAATTAAACCGCCCGCCAAGGGTGTACTTCGAAGGTCTGCTTTCAATCCACATGCGAGAGTGGCCCAGAATTACAACATTGTTGAGGACTTAGTTGTTTCACCCTCAGCAATGTCGGCGTTAGAAGTGCTGCAATCATGTCCAGCACAACGAAAATTGCTTTTGTCGGCTATAGGAGTTGTTGACGTTTAGGATCCGAATCTAATGATCTTCGATTTAGAAAATAGTACACCACGACTCCCCCATCAAATGGCTTTCCAAATTCCAGTGATAGTAAAAAACAGGCCTATTCATCGCACTGTGATTGATGAGGGAGCTTCTACGTGTATTATGTCCATTCAATGTTGGAGATCCCTTGGTTCTCCTTCGTTGAACCAATCCCCCACCATCCTTAAGGCCTTTGATGGCCATGGTTTCTGTCCGTTTGGTATTCTACAAGAATTGCCTATAGGGGTAGAAGGTAAAACCGTTAGTCTGGATGTGGAAGTGGTTGATGCCCCTCTAGACTACAACCTTCTTTTGGGTCGAAGTTGGTCATATGCTATGACAGCGGTCGTTTCATCGGTCTTCAGAGTAATTAAATTCTCACACAACAGTAAGATCGTGACAATTGATCAGCTGACATACTTTTCATCCGACCCAGCCTCCTCAGAGAGTATCCAGCATGTCGGTAAGACGACAATCCCTTATAAGGACGTTGGTGTAGGTTTAGTTAAGGATTCCGGTTTACTGGGAACTTTTCCTCTCCCTCCACTCAGTGTAGAACCTTCGTTTGCAACAATTCATATGATCACGTCAGAAAACATTATTTATGATGATCCTTGGTATGTTCCATCTGACTCTGAGTTAGACTCGTTCGGTGGTGTTATGCCGTTGAGTCCGTATGAAATTGCTTATGAAGCTCTTATGTCTTTTACCGACTTTCATTCAACCGAAGTCGACCAAATGAATGTGGTCAGTGAAGAATCACTTTTCACCTCAAACTTAGAACGGATGACGTTTCCCGAAGTCGTGTCATCTGACAAACAACTTCGCGAAATCCTAAGTGTAGACAATCTACCATGGGAGGATCTCCATCACAGATCTTCGTTTTTACATAAGGATGATGCATTTGAAAATAATTTTTCATCTATATTTACCGCTGAATATGTCAAAGACGCTCAGGATCCAATGAAACATTCTGATTCAGAGCTGAATTTAGGGAATATTTCTCGTACTATTCCCATTGATATTTCAGTGAAACCCGGAATTGAGGAGAACATTCATATAGGTGCCTCATGTACAGAAGAAGAAATCCAAACTTACAAGGCCCTATTCCAAGAATTCCGCGATGTGTTTGCATGGTCTTACGAGGAAATGCCGGGAATCGATCCTGCCATTGTTGTTCATGAAATCAAAACCTACCCGGATGCTAAACCCATTCGGCAATGGTTGCATCAGATTCACCCTCGAAAAGCGGCTGCGATTAAAGCAGAAGTCGAAAAGCTGTTGAAAGCAGGTTTCATTTATCCGATCCCGTTAACGGATTGGGTATCGAATATTGTTCCCGTCAATAAGAAACAAGGAACAATAAGAATCTGTATCGACTATAGGGATATCAATCGAGCTTGTCCAAAAGACAACTATCCTACGCCTTATATCGATCAAATTATTGATGATTGTGCCGGAAGTGAAATGTTTTCCTTCATGGATGGTTTTTCAGGCTATAATCAAATCAATATTCTACCTGCCGACCAACCAAAAACAGCATTCATTTGTCCATGGGGGACATTTGCTTATTGCAAATTACCTTTTGGGCTTAAGAATGCCGGAGCCACTTTTCAACGGGCAATGTCTTACGCATTTCACGACATCAAGCACATTGTGCAACCGTATCTCGATGATTTGCCTGCTCATTCTTTACGACGAGCTGATCACCTTGACCACCTACGAGCAATCTTTATGAGGTGTAGGCATTATCGAATTCGGTTGAATCCCCACAAGTGTGTTTTATGTATAGAAACAGGTCGATTGCTGGGATTTGTTGTTTCAAAAGCCGGCATTCGCGTCGATCCCTCGAAAGTCGAAGCAATCATCAAATTGCCTCCTCCTTCGAGTCTGTGCCAACTCCAAAGTTTGCAAGGGAAAGCGAACTTTTTACGTCGATTCATCCCAAACTACGCCGAGGTCACTAAAGGTTTTACACGGTTGTTGAAACAGAACGTTCAATTCTTTTGGGACGAGATTGCCCAACAATCTTTTGATGCACTTAAAAACGCGTTGACCCATGCACCGTTATTGCATCCTCCCAACTACAACCAGGACTACTTCTTATACCTCGCAGCTTCACATTCCACTATTGGGATGGTGTTAGTTCAAGAAGATGAATTCGGAGCTGAACATGTGATATATTATCTTAGTCAAACCTTAAATCCCACTGAGTTAAAATATTCACATGTGGAGAAATTGGCCCTGGTAGCCGTTCAAGTTGTTCAGCGTTTTCGTCACTACATTCTTCTCCGTAAAACTACAGTCATTTCGGATTGCAACCCTATGATTTATATTTTAACAAAACAATTGCTAGGGGGAAAGTACTCTAAATGGATTGTTATCCTGCAAGAGTTCGACTTGGAGTTCGAGAAGTCCAAGTCTAAGAAATCTTTAGTTTTTGCAGAATTGATGTGTGATTTCCCGCGTACTGACACAGAGACTGTGGCAGAAGAGTCCATTGCGGACGAATCTTTGTTTCTTATCAGTACTTTAGATCCGTGGTTCGGGGATATAATCATCTATCTCCAAACCCAAACCTTTCGGCCTGAAGCTTCCAAAGAGGAACGACGAAAAATTAGGTTTCAATCCCAGCAATACAAAATTATTGGAGATACACTTTATCGTCGGGGGGCAGACTTAGTTTTTCGATGTTGTCTAACTCACGAAGAGGCCGAGAGAGTTTTGAATGATTGTCACTCTGGAGCATGTGGCGGTCATATGTCTGGGTATGCCACAGCTCAGAAGGTGTTGCGCGCTGGTTACTTCTGGCCATCTATGTTTAAAGATTGTATCATTGCAGTCTGGAAGTGCCACAACTGCCAAGTGTTTGATCGAAAGATGCGCGCACCACCTGCTCCTCTCCACCCTATAATTGCCGTTGGTCCATTCGCCAAATGGGGTATCGACTTTATTACTTGTAACCCTCACTCGGCCGGGGGGCATGCGTATATCATCCTCGCGGTTGATTATTTCACTAAATGGGCCGAGGCGATGCCTACATTCGACGCAAGCGGCAAAACAGCTGCAGTTTTCATATTCAATCATATAATAACTAGGTTTGGTGTCCCACAAGCAATTATTACTGACCATGGAAGCCATTTTCGAAACACCATGATGACTGAACTTACAAGCCAGCTTGGTTTGCGCCATGACAGCTCTACTCCTTATTATCCGCAAGCCAACGGTTTGGTTGAGTCTATCAACAAAGTTCTGGTTATCATGATCCGACGAACCATTGGTATTCATCGGTCAAATTGGCATAACATGTTATTTTCAGCACTATGGGCATACCGAACCTCAGTGAAAAACTCAACAGGGTTCACTCCTTTCCAGCTAGTTTATGGCTTAGAAGCAGTGTTACCCATTGAATGTGAAATCCCATCACTTCAAATGGCTGTCGAATTACTTCCAGCTACTTCCGAAGAGGAGAAACGTTTATTGTACTTAGCTAAATTAGATGAGACTCGACGTGACGCTACATTGGCAATAGAGACTCACGCGAAGCGAATGAAAGCTCAGTATGATAGAAATGTGACCCCTCGAAATTTTTCAGAGGGAGACCTAATGCTTTTATACGATCAAGCTAACGATAAGCTAGGTGCTGGAAAATTCGTTCCTATGTGGCATGGACCCTATATTGTAAAGCGAAAGCTAGCAAAAGGGGCTTATGAGCTAGTAGATTTTGATGGGGACTCTTTGGATAAACCCAGAAATGGGCTTTACCTAAAGAGGTATTATGCTTAAATGGTGGGTATGGAGATTTTTAGTTAGGTTAGGTTTTCTTTCTAGCTAGTTTGATTATTAGTTAGTCAGTGTGCTTAGTTTAGTGAGTGTGTTTCGTCATTATTATGGCTTATCTTGGTTTTTCTCTTGATATTGTAGATGTCGACGCCCCTCCAAACATACATTGGATTCGCTGATGGTGCTTGTCGTAATACACGGAATATCTCTTCCGCAGCTTGGGTTATCTATTCACCCTCTGACGAGTTAGTTTCTATGCATGGGGTAAGCCTCGGTCAAACAACGAATAACATTGCAGAATACAGTGCAGTGATTGAATTATTATCCGAATCTATTTCATTTGGAATTCGACGTTTGATAGTGAGGTTAGATTCTGAACTTGTTGTATTACAGCTTAATAGAGTTTATGCCATTAGAAATCCTGTGTTATTAAGGTTGTTTTTGAGAGTGCGTCTCTTGGAACGTGAATTTGATTACATTGAATATCAGCATATTCCAAGGTCCTTGAATACATTAGCAGATGCAATTGCTTCTCGAGTGTTGGACAGACATTTACGATAATCATGCAAGTAAATTTAAAAAACATTTCATCATACATGTTAAACAAGATAAGCCGGTAATAATGATATATATATAGATAGGAGTGTGTCAAAAAATATACATCGTCTTCGATCATAGGTTGAAAAACACCTTATGATCGGCAAAATGATAAGTACAAAAAGTCAAAATGTCACATGTGTCCACAAGTGACTAGCTAATCACTGGTGGTGCTCCCTGTACGACACCACTGCACGAGCTACCTTGCGCAAAAATCTCCTCAACGGTCCAGGGACCGCGACTACGTAGCGCTGTAGTCTGATAGGAATGTCATCCATAGATGTCTCTGGTATATCTGCCGTCAGACGCTGTAGATCATGCTCCAACTCAGTCAGTACCTCCGCAGCCGCCGCGTCCTGTCGGGCCGGTAGCGATGCAACTGGATGTCGCCTCTCAAAAAGCCGGAGGTTGGCTGGACGCTGTGGACCAACATCTGCATTTTGAAAATTTTACTGTCAGTTTGAGATGATATATATAAAAAACAAACAAAAAAAATACATAATTTGAAAACTCGTGAAACATAAAGTACCTCTGTCATCCCATTGTTCTCCCTGTGGAAGAACCATGTCCGGATCACCTCGAAAATATATTCCGGCATACGGAAAATCCTGGATCGCAAACACCTGGTCCTCTAACCAGTGAAAATAACTGTCAGTGAATAGAACAACTGCCGCACCCTCATCCGGATGCCAGGCCATCACAGCAACCCATCGTACCAGCTTTGGCTCCTGAGGACCCGAAATGTCAACAGTGAGATGCTGAGGGATCAACATTGGTACCCTCTCTAAGGCAAAGCTCACGATTATAGGCCCATATCCAAAGGTCTTTAGTCTGCCGGTCTTTGCCTTGGTCAGTTGGACTTTCAAGTTATCCAACAATGCATCGCACCAGTTGAAAATGGTGCCTTGGAGACAATCAATTGCCATCCGAAATTGAGACCCAGTAGCAATATGTAAAGTGGCTGAGCCACAAATTCTGGTCACAGTGAAAGCCAAGACCATGAGTTCACGTTGAGAGACATATTTGATCTCTATGCCTTTCTTGTGCTCTCGATCAGGTACGCACCAATCTGCTCGGAGACTATCAAGGGATTGGCCACCCGGCCTAGTCCCAGCCAGATTGAGTTGCTCACCTCTGTTCGGCAAGCCAGTAAGAAAGTAAATGTCAGCAGGCTCTATCTCGAGTTTTTGCCCGCCGATATAAAAGCATTGTTCCTGAACGTTCCATCTCTCAACCAGCCACTCCAAGAACCTTACCTGAGCTCTCATACCGGGAATGGACCAGTATTTGTATAAACCACATCCTCTTAGGGCATCGAGGGAGGGTTGATGATTGATTGCAGCTTCATCAACCTCCTCATGCTCTCTTTCTCTCCAATCCAGCATGATAAGTGCCCTACACATGATTACACAGGCATTAAAATTAGTTTTGAGAAATTTCATTGGGTGGTTTGGGAGTTTGGGGTTTCAAAACCCGCGTTTTGCGGGGGACGTACCCCGCGTTTGGCACACAGTGCGCCGGGACGGAGGTGGCCTGAAGGCAACCTGCGTCCCCCGACCTTTTCCCTGTGTAGGAAAAAGTCGGGGGACGCAGGTCAGCCTTTAGGAAAGCTGCGTCCCCCGCAAGGCGGTTTCCAAAACCCAAAACCCCCTAAAAATCAAAAATGAAACTTAAAACAAAATTCTAAACGGATGAAATTGACAAGGAGGATGTTGTGAAATACCTGGAAGAGACGGCGTTCGATTCTAACGGTCGGTTTTTCCGTAGCGACCACAGGAAGTTTCTTGTCAAAAGCTCTTTTTTCAACCTCAACAGTCAAACGGTAAAAATGACATGGTAAAAAGTCTTTTTATAGGTTTTTTGGATGAATTTGTTCATTTTTCACCATGAAAAGATGTTTTCCGATGAATTTTTGCCTATCTTAAACAGGTATGACTAATGTGTCGCTTTTGTGCAGGACAAAGGGACTTAGAGGGAAAATTGTAATTTTTCACAAACAAAATATCAGAGTCATCTTTTAAGCCCTTTTCTGACTCCTAAAACATGAAAAGATTGCCGAGCGTTTCTTTTACACTCGTTAAAACAGAATTAAAAGACGGTCCCCTTATAGCTCTTTTCTGACCGTAAAATCAGGAAAAGATTGCCGTGTTTTTGTCGTTTCAAACTCGATACGGAAATAAAACGACGTGTCCTTGATCGCTTTTTACTTTTCAGGTCATTGACACTAACTATGAAAGTACTCCTTGGTCGCAAGATCAAGCGGTTCCCCCAGGTATTATTTTATGCTTTTTTGGGCTTGAGGGACACAAATTTACGAAAAAGTTCAACTTGGAGTTTCCTTAAGTTTTTCAGACTCTCTAAAATTGAAAAACGCCGAGTTTCTCCTATACTGGGCTCGTTAAACATTTCACAGTAAAGGACCTGTTCAATTACAAACAGGAACGAACCACTCCTTCCTAGGGTTCGAATCAAAACTAGGTTGGACTCGTCCGAAGGATGAGCTTATAATCAAGCATATGTTATCCTCCTCAAGCTTGTTAAAAATAAAGAGGTACTTGCCAGAAATGGTGGGGGAAAAGAGAGAAGAATGAGCCTATTTGTTACCATTTGTCTCAAAAGAAACTTTATTACCACTCTTGGACACGACACTTTTCATTCACCTGGGTTGGGAAATCTTTTACCTCACAGTCAATCAAACCACTTTTTGAAAGTCTTTAACCGGATTCTGGGGATTAACTTTGAGTTATTTAGCACCAAACCATCTGTCGTGTCGTTATGTGTTCAAGAGGCAAACAAAACTTTCATCTGCAAAATACTTGTCATCCATTTGACCATCCCTGAGTCAGTCCTTAAAGCAATATTTCTTCAACTTGAACAATGATTTCGTGTTGTGGGCTTGCCTGCAACAAGTCTCTTTCTATCGACATCAACACATTATCTAGAGAGATGACTTAGAAATCGTCAGTGCCTTGAAGTCTGCATGCATCAATGGCAGGTTTCTCGCCTTTGACGTCAGTTTACATCATTGACTTTCGATCGAAGGATTCCGTGAAATGTTCGACACCAACTCATTCATTCACATCTCATGGATTGTACTGGGTACTTTGAGAACCATTGACATTACTGGTGGTCTCTCTCACGCTTGTTAACAGTTCACATCATCGACTGGTAATCAAGTGGTTTCTACCATGTTCGACATCGACTCATTTATTCGCATGGCTAGAATCGTACCAGTTCGAGAAGTAGGAATGAAGACCCTGGATCAAATCTTTACCGTCCAGGCTGCGAGGAGTTTTGTATTCATTATCTAAGTAGGCTAGTCATAAACAGATGGCTGCGCCCATACTGTGTCTACAAAAGTCTATGATTATGATGTACTACAAAATCATTTCTGTATCAGAGTAGTTTAGTCTGTTAGTTAAAGTTTTTATCTGAGTATGGGAATGCCTACCTCAGTGATGATATAATCTTATCCATGTATTTTGTGTTGAAAATTGCAGGTTCCAACCAGGTTCTCCACGAGATAATCCTCGAAATGATAAAGCGCTTCACCCTTCCTAGATAATACAAAACCCTAATCTATTCCAGGCTTCGCACTTTAGGGGGCAATTTGTTACACTAAAAAATGTCACCATGGCTATTTACAGTCAGTATGGCTCAATCAACAGTCATACTACCCTTTTGAGCAAGTCTTAGGCCTCTGCTATTCATGTCAAAATCCAAGAAAGAGAGAAAGTCCTTGTAAAATATGTTTATCTCTGGGTACGTAGGTTCTCTCAAGCCTTGCCTGCGGGTACGCACCTTTTGTTCACAAGGTCGGCGTCCAAGGACGCTCTGTATCTTAAGGGGCAGGTGCGTCCCTCTGAAAAGGTTAAAATGCGCGAGTTTCATCTTCAAAAACTTACTTGTGGTCACTTCTAGAGCTTTCTAGAAGGTTCTTGGATGAATCTTGAGCGCCTCCAGATGGTTCATGCACTCCTATCAAAGAGGAACTTATCCCATCAATAAGGGAGTGATCCCATCCAAAGAGGGGACTATCCCATTGATGGTGGACCTGATTAACTTCCTCTTGAGCACTATAAAAAGAGGCATTGAGCTAGAAGGAAGAAGGTTGAAAGCTATAGATTTCTAAGGGTAAATGTTGTAGGAATTAGGACTCCCATTTAGAAGTTTGTGAGGAGAGATTGTCACCCTTACTTGTTCTACTTGGAAGTGGGTGAGCTTTGTCAAAGTAGAGGAAGACTCTTGTGGACCCTGGAAGGAGCTTGCACAACACCAAGGCTCAGGTTGTAATGGTTCCTTTTGATTACCTTTAATGCAAATTGGTCCATTCTTCTCAATAGCTTATTGTTAATGGGTTATTTCATGTACTCCTTGGTCTATATGTTGAATATGCTTTGTTTTATGTTATAATCAGGTGCTATTTAATTGTTTGAACTGTTGGTGATTGCAGGTTTTGGAGAACGGGAGGAGCTCATCCGGATACACAAAGCTTGGACTTCTACAATAGCGTTTGGACAAAGGTAAGAACGAAACACCTTGATTTCTCATATCATAATGTATGTTTAGAGAAGGATAGCTCCAGTTTGTTTTGTTTGTCATTAGAATGTCTTAGACTTCTAGGAAGGTCAGTTGTGTCCGCACCCTTGACTGATTCCATGTGACAGCCCCTGGCGGTGACGAGGGTGGCGCTTCCTCCCCCTTTCCTATTTCTTTGAGTCGGGCTTCGGAAGTCGATTGGCCTATCCTTCATGTCCAGGAAGTTATTTTTGGGCTTCCCCTCTCGAGGGTGGCCAATGTTTTAGAGGGGGATCTTTCAATGGGTGAAGTAGGGACACCCCCTAAAATGGTTTGGCTGCTGGGTGGAGGCTGCGGCTTGCCCGTGTTTATTCTCTTACTTCTCCTGGCTTCAAAAGGTAGAGGGATCTCCCTCTCTCTCTTCTCCTTCGGCTTTGGAGGTGTACTGAGGGTGGCCAGCGCAGCTGCTGCCTCCTTTTCGAGAATGCCAACCTTCTCTTTCTTGTGTTTTGCTTTCTCAGGGCTCCGTGTAGAGGGCCCCTTCTTTTCTGATCTCGGGCTTCCTGTAGAAACCCCTGTTTTGGTAATTTTCGGGCTTCCTGTAGAAGCCTCTTTTGCCAATTTCGGGCTTCCTGTAGAAGACCCTTTCTCTATTTTCGGGCTTCCTGTAGAAGCCCGTTTCTGCTTTCCTGTAGACACGGGTGTCACCACCTTTGCTTGCTTTGCTGCATGGGTTTTGCTTTTTGGTTTGGTTGCAGGTGCTGATGAGGTACTTGGGCTGATGTGGACCACCTCAACTTTGTCCGTTCTGCTCTTCAACCTCTTTTCTCTTGCTGACAAGATGGGTGTGTCACCTTTTTCTTTGTCATCCTTTTTCTCATGCTTCTTCTTTTGTTCTTTCTTCTGCACTGTGGTCAGGGTCTTCTGGACTTTTTCTTTCTTTCCCTCGGCCACTGCTTCTTTTTCCTCACTGCTGGAGGAACCCGTTTCTTCAATCAACATTTTTATGTCTCCATCTCTTGTCAAATTCCTGAATGATTCCCATGAGAGGGGAACCTTATATGAATGAAGCGCATCCTCCACAAGAAGTTTGATCAACCCATGGTGGGCTACCTGATCCGGTATGCCCTGTTTTAGCTTTGTGGCACACTCAATTAGAGACTGTAACAGGAAATAAGGAATGCTCAGTTTCTGTTCTACAGGAAGATCAATCTGGTGCCTCAATTCAGTGAGCAACCGAAAGTGATATGCGTACACGATGCTAAAACGGCCTTCACAGGTTATATACTTCATGATTTGCAGGCTGACTTCATTCCATGGTGGCAGCAAGCTGGTTCTTCGCACCCCATTTTTGTCCTCCGAGAATTCCTCTTCAGGTGGAAAGAATTCTTTCTTGGCCTGCTGGCTCAACTTCCTTTCTTCCTTATCCCATGGAAAACCCATCGGAAGTTCAGTAATTCGAATGATATATTGCGGGGTGAGCTTGAGGCTTAGACCCCTGAAGTTCACTGTGGCCAGTGTCTTGGATTTCGGCTTCAGAGCCTGCAAAAATTCTTCTGCCACTTCATCATCGTAACCCTGCAATTTGTCACAAAAAGATATCCATTGAACCCGTGTGAAGAGCTCCACCACTTCCTGGTTTTCCCTCAACTTGGTTGAATCAATGGGTTCTCGTCTTATAAACCCACCCGGCATGATAAAACAGTTTCCTTAATCAGAGGTGGTGATTGTGGAAGAAATTTGGTTTAATGA
The DNA here is from genome assembly GCA_031772625.1 of Pinus tabuliformis. Taxonomy (NCBI): domain Eukaryota; kingdom Viridiplantae; phylum Streptophyta; class Pinopsida; order Pinales; family Pinaceae; genus Pinus; species Pinus tabuliformis. Next base: position 1,675,445,055 of record CM062820.1, read on the forward strand.
GACAGAGTGTAGAATGTCATGCACATAATCCACAAGACTTATCCCTGAGGAACTTAACACAGTTTAATTACTCGACATCCTGTAGAATGATAGTATAGGCACAGCAGACAACAATTTCACCGTTTTTCTATGACCAGACTGTGGACGACAATCCTACCACCTTTAATAACCAGTGCATGAAGAGTTCAGGGTTACCTTTTTAATTGGCCACCTTTTTATGTGAGGCACCCGCTTTCCTGTAGAAACTGCGTTCTTGTAGGATGACAGCGTTCCTGTAGAATGACAGCGTTCCTGTAGAATGCAGCGCGCGATTTTCGGGAGAGACTGCAGTCGGTCTGCGCCTTGGGTGTGCTTCTCAATCGTTTTGATAACCAAGGGCTCGGCGTATCAAACTGCAGAAGGATTAGGATAGCCACTCGAGTTCAAAACGGTGGTTGATACATGCATGAGTGCAATCTAGCCGATTAGATTTTGAATTCGGCGGAATCCGTGGCGCGGGGGTGAGCTGTCCCCGCTGGACCGTTGGGTGATGTCACCCCATCATTCAACTACGCGTTCACTTGCTGCCGCGTCAATTCCCGCAGATCTGCCGCCGCCTCTTCGGATAAACTCATTTTTTTTTCGACGGGATTGCTCTCACGTGCGTGCTGCCCATTCTTTTTGCCATGGCCGCCACCCTCGCATCCAACTAGACCATTAACTGGCCGACGTGGCCGGCCAAATGGCCATACGGACGCTCAACCCATTCACCTTTACACTTAGCAATCAATCAAAGTAACATTCATGCAATCTGATGGAAGGAAGGGTCGAGACACTTACCTGCACAGCTGCACACGATGTTTCGGCTCTTTGGACGCTGATTAGTCGATTTACCTGCTGCTGGCGAACTTACACAGGCCCGGAGGTCCATGTTCACAAGCTGCCTATGATGGATGGGATGCTTCGGTTGCATGCGCCCACGTTTCATTGCATATGGCCAGCGCTATGAATGGTATCCACTCTAGCAGGCTTAACTGTTACAGGACTCCCGCGGGATGTCTTGGAACCGTTTTTCCTCCTTGGGTGCATGCTGCACGACGATGGATGGCCTCACGATCATGCTCCCAGAGCTTCTAGATGACTGGGATGCACATGGTGTAAGATCTCTAGCATTTTTTTCATTTACAATTTGCTTTTTCTCGAGACTCATCGATCTGCTTTGCTGGTGCAGGTAACTTCATTGCATGTCGACAAGGATGGTGGAGCAAGATAACAGTAATGTGCAAGGGTGACAATAGTGGCTTGCATGCGTCCAAACCGATCCTTAGCCGTTAGATCTCCTCATGAAATGAATTCTGGCCCGTTCTGAGCTTCTACAGGAAGTTTCCTGTAGAAATACAGAGCTTCCTGTAGAAAGGTTGCGTTCCTATAGAGAGTCTGCACCTTCCTGTAGAAAATATGCATCTTCCTGTAGAAACTCTGCGTCTTCCTGTAGAAGACTCAAGCTGTAATAAAATTGCACATACCTTGGAGAAAACGAGTATTCTTGGAGGAGGTGCTGGTGAGGTGTCCTGACTGCATGATGAGGACCCTTGGCTTTGAGTTGAGAGGCTTCCTCTCCTCCATAGAACACCTGCATGCAATTTTACATAATGAATCTGCTGACCTTGTTTTTTTTTGTATTTTTTTTTCTTCTTTTTTTTTTTTTTTTTTGAAAGATAACATGGGCGCCTCATTGAGGTTTTCACCCTTGCCATCTGCCTTAAGCGCCTCAAAGAGGTTTTCACTCAAGGATCTTTTTCCAATCTCTTTTTTTTTTGAAAAGACAATAGGGGCGCCTCAATGAGGTTTTCATCCCTACCACCTGCCTTGGGCGCCTCAGAAAGGTTTTCACCCAAGGATCTTTATTATTTCTTTATTTTTTATTTTTTATTTTTTATTTTTTATTTTTTTTTAGATTCTTCAGGGTATGCCCAAAGCAGAGGCAGAACCCGTCTCTATGACCAACACTGCCTTCTTCATAGTTTTGATGAACTCTTGTCTTGAGGGAGGCTTCCTGTAGATCTTCAATCGATGCCCATTGACAAGCATGGGGATGGCTTCCTCATCAATGGTCTGAATAAGAACAGATCCATTGTCATGACATTTTTCCACTGAATATGGCCCTAGCCATCTGGTTCTCCGCTTTCCCTTGAAATCTTTGTATCTGGAGTCATACAACAAAGCCCAATCTCCCGGCTGAAATTGCTTGTCGTGGAGATGTTGGTCATGCCACACCTTTCTCTGAAGTTGAACCACTTCTGAGTGAAGGAGGGCCTGCATTCGGTGCTCATCCAGTCCATTCAGCTGCAATAGCCTTTCTTGTTGTGCATGGCTGAGATCTAGGTCCAGCTGAGCTGCCATCCTCAAAGTGTTGTATTCAAACTCAATGGACAGCAAAGCTTTCTTCCCATAGACCAGCTCATAAGGTTTGAAGCCGGTGGTGGTCTTCCAAGTGGTGTTGTAAGCCCATGTGGCTTCAACCAGGCGATCTGCCCAGTCCTTTCTGCTGCTGCTCACCACCTTAGTCAAGATCCCTTCTAATGCTCTATTGGTGACTTCCACCTGCCCATTTGCTTGAGGGTGATAGGGGGTGGAAGTCCTATTCTTGATCTTGTGATGAGCTAGTAGATCTTCAATCAGGTTGGAGGTGAACTGGCTCCCTTGATCAGTGACCAGCTCTCTTGGATAGCCAAACGTATAGAAGATGTTTTCTCTTAGGAACTCGGCCACCTTTTCTTCTGTTGCTACTTTGATTGCTTTGGTCTCTGCCCACTTTGTCAGGTAGTCAGTGCACACAATGATGTAAGACCTTTGCTTCGAAGGAGGGTTGATTGGGCCCACAAAGTCCATACCCCACTTCTCAAATGGCTCAAGAGTCACCTGAGGTTGGAGAGGCATCTCATCCCTTTGGGTCGGTTTCCCCATTCTTTGGCATTGGTCACACTGGGTGACATATCTTCTGACATCTTGATGAAGTGTGGGCCAATAGTATCCTGCCTGCAGGATCTTGAAGGCAGTTCTCTTTGCTGCAAAATGTCCTCCACAAGGCCCATCATGACAAGTGAGGAGGATATCAAAGACTTCCTCCTCCCTTACACAACGCCTTAAGATCTGATCGGGGCCAAGCTTGAACAGATTGCCCCCGATCCAGGTAAATGAGGCACTTTTTCTGATGATTCTGCTCTTCTCTCTTGAAGATAGGTGCAGAGGGAACTGTGCTGAAACAAGGTAGTTTGCTATATCAGCAAACCATGGAGAGAGTACTGAAATAGCAAACAGATGTTCATCGGGCATCTGGTCATCCACCGTTCCATCCTCATCTGCAGACAAATCCAATCTAGATAAAAAGTCAGCAACAACATTTTCTCTACCTGGTTTGTCAACAATGGTCAAATCAAACTGCTACAATAAAAATAACCATCTAATAATACGAGCATTCACATCTGGTTTATTCATTAAGTATCTAATTGTAGCATGGTCTGTATGTACAAAGGTTTGATAGCCAGTAATATAATGTCGGAACTTGTTCAGTGCATGGACCACAGCCAAGAATTCTTTCTCGGTTACAGTGTAATTCAGCTCAGCTTTGCACAAGTTTTTGCTAACAAAGTAAATGGCATATGGAAGTTTTTTCTCAACTTGTCCTAAAGCTGCACCTATGGCTTTGTTCGAGGCATCAGTGTGGATGTGGAAAGGTAGGGCCCAGTTTGGACCTCTCAGGATTGGGGCTGACACCAACTTGTCCTTCAATTCATTTAAAGCCCTCTGACAATCGTCAGTCCATTTAAACTCCACATCTTTTTCCAACAGGCCAAACAATGGTGAGGCTAGCTTGCTGAAGTCTTTAATGAATCTCCAGTAATATCCTGCTAATCCCAAGAAACTCCGAACATCCCTTACCTTTTGAGGAGGTGGAACCTTCTTGATGAGAGCAATTTTGTTAGGATCCACCTGCAACCCTTGGAAAGAAATGGTATGGCCTAGCACGGTCCCTTCAGTCATTAGGAATTCACATTTTTCAGGACTAAGGGACAAGTTCATCTCAATGCATTTGGTTAGGACTTTTCCCAGATTGGACAATGCTTCCTGAAAGTTGGCCCCATAAGGAGTGAAGTCATCCATATAGATTTCCACTGCATCATGGACCAGCTCCGAGAAGATGCTCAAAACAGCTCTCTGGAAGGTAGCAGGAGCATTGCATAGCCCAAAGGGAAGGACTCGGTAGGCAAAGTTACCCCAAGGGCAAGTGAAGGTGGTCTTATCTTGGTCTTCCGGGCTGATTTGGATTTGGTTGTACCCGCTAAACCCATCCAGGAAAGAGAAGAACTTCTTTCCTGCCAGTCCATCCAACACTTGATCTATGAAAGGTAGAGGGAAATGGTCTTTCTTGGTAGCTTTGTTCAGTTCTCGGTAGTCCACAAAGATTCTCCATTTCCCATTTTTCTTGGGAACCAACACCAGAGGGGACACCCATTCACTATCTGAGATGGGGTAGATGAATCCGGCATCCAACAATTTTTGCAATTCTTCCTTGACAATGTCCTTAAGGGCTGGATTCATTCTCCTCTGGGGTTGCCTAACCGGCTTACAATCCTCTTTGATGTATATGTGATGGGTACAAACCGAAGGATGGACTCCTTTCATCTCCTTATAGCTCCAAGAAAAAGCATCTAGGTGACTGGCCAATAGGCTACACAGCTCCTTTTCCTGGGAAGGAGATAGGGAGGAGCTGATCTTCAATGTTCTCTCAGGGCCAAACTCCACACTCTTGACTCTGGGAGTGACAGGTTTGGTTGTACAAAGATCCACTAAGGTGCTAGCTTGGGCATCCTCCACCAATTTCTCTAAGGATAGTGCACTGGAAGGTGGATTTTGGATCAAGGTCTCAATCAAGTCATCCTCGGTTGGGGGGTCTCTTCTGGTGGTATCTAGGGTGCACAGAGGTGCTGAGTACACCTCATCTTCCTCTCCTTCTTCTAACCAGAGTGGTAAGTCATGCTCTAAGGAGGGTTGGGCAGGAGGGTATAGGACTAGCTGTTTGGACATAGGACCATTTTTGATGGTCATATTTCCTGCACGGCAACTTATGTAAGCATCTGCAGTGGCTAACCAAGGCCTTCCCAAAATGAGAGGGTATCCAGTAAGCTTTGCCTTGGGTTGCAGAACTAAGAAATCTGCAGGGTATTCCCAAGAGTCGATAGAGACCAAGACATCCTCCACAATCCCTTCGGGAGTCACAGTGGAGCGATCTTCTAATTGCAGTACTGTCGAGGTCTTCCTCAAGGAACCCTGAAGATTGAGTTTGAGCATGGTGTCCCTGGTCATCACATTAATGGCAGCCCCCAGATCAATCAAGGTGTGAGGTATGATGGTGCCATTGATGTGGACATCTACTACAGGACTTCCAGGATCTAGGTACTTTAGGCAGATGACTTGTCCTAACATAAGGTCAGACAGTTGTCCTATGACATTGATGGTTGAAGCATATTTCTTCCGTCTGCCTGGGTGTTTGAAACACTTTTCCTTAACCAGTTTGTTGTATATTGGCACATCCTTGATGGCTTGGAGAAGTGGTATTTTTACACACAACTGCTTGAGCTCACCCAGAAGCTCATCCTCCTCTGGGTTGGGTTGTGTGGTGGCTGTCAGTCTCTCAGGAAAGGGTGGAATAGCCTTTGGTTCACTTTCCTGTTTATCTTCCTCATCCTCTGGGGGAGGAGGTTGGCGATCTGGTAGAGTCTTTCCAGATCGAAGATTGATCTCCTGGATCTCCACAGCATAGGTAGGGCATGAGGTTTCCCCAGTGTATACCTGTTGGGCCTGTCTATTGTTGGGGTTCGGGTTCGGTTGAGCAGGCATTTGAGGTTGCCTTGGAGGCGCAGGAGGTAATGGCTGAGGTTGAACTGGTGGTGGAGGCAAAATGGCGGGAGGAGTATTGTACTGGGGCCTCCACCCCGACAGAGGTGCATTCCACTGAGGCTGTGGCTGGGCATGTGAATGATATGAATGAGAAGTAGGTTGAGTAGGGTACTGAGGTGGATAAGACCATGGAGGAGGCATGGACCAGGAAGGATGAGCAGGGGGACCCCAGGAAGGCATAGGAGTCGATTGGTTGGGGCTGTAATAAGCTTGAGGTGCCCCTTGCATCCCCTGCTGATAAGGTCTAGATACTTGTGGTCTCCTTTGGTTGAGGTAATAGAGAGGTTCAGTGGGAGCTTCTGTCCCTTGGTACATGGCTTTAAACCCAGGTAAGGTTGGACACTGATTTGTGGGATGGTCCTCCTCACAAACGAAACATACTTCAATCGAATCCAATGGGCATTCGTTCTTAGGGTGTCTCCTTGTGCACCTAGGGCAGAAGACAACCAAGGCTCTCTCAGCTTCTTCTTTCTTCTGCTGGATCCTGAATGTGTCCAGCTGCATTGCAATGGTCTGTCTCACCTCACTCTTGAGATCTTCTAATTGATTTGCAAGCTCATGTTTGGAGAAAGGGACACTAGTTGAGAGGAGGTTTCCTCTACCTCGTTTCCGAGCTGCCCTGGAGTGGTTTCTAAACACAGTCTTGATGTCCTCGTAAGGCAGTTGGTAAATGTCCCCCCCAGCTAACATGTGACGGGTATCTAAGAGGTCTTCAGGGAATCCTCGGAGCAGGACCAACTTGAGGGATTCAGGGTCAAGTGTGCACCTGGCCCGCTTATAGCTAAGTTGGAACCTCTCCTCATAATCCTCTAAGGACTCATCATTTCCCATGGTCATCCGAAAGATTTCTCCCTTGGTTTCCTTAGACCTACAATAATCCCTGTACTTGGTATTGAAAGCTTGCTGCATCTGATCCCAAGTTGTGATACTATTCCCAGGTAAGCCCATGAACCAGCGTAATGCTGCATCCTTAAGAGTTGAAGGGAAGAGTTTCAGCTTTTGCTCATCTTCAGTATAGTCATAGGTTCTACAAAGGATAGAAAACTCAAACAGGAAGGTATCATGATCTTCAGTAGTCAGTCCATGGAAGTGAGGTAAGGCGGAGGGGCTAATGTTCTTCATTTTCATCTCTCCATTGGTCTCTCGGATGGGGAAGGCACCTTCTATTCTCTCATCTTCTCTTCTATTGTCAGCCATAGCTTCAGATGGAGTGGTCTCTAACTCTTCTTCTACTATAGGATCTTCGTATATCTCGGGATGTTCACCTATAGGTTCTTCTGGATCACTGTCACCAAAGAAGAGAGAAGGGTGACTCAGTGATGTGGTGGGGGTGTTGGGTAGGAATTTTCCTGATTTATCTCGGTTCCTACGAGGCATGAAATGGAAAAGACTTTCTTTTTTTTTATTGTTTTTGATTTTTTCCTTGGTACCTGCAAAACTGAAACAGATTGATCTACAACTAACTATAAAGATGCAGAATTAAACTGAAAGCAGGAAAGAACTAATCTACTTTTCTCAAATGAAATTGCAGGAATGGAAATGCTAGTCTACGCTTGCAGAATTGAAACACTAGTCTACGCTTGCAGAAATGAAATGCTAATCTATGAAAGCAGGAAATGCTAATCTATGAAAGTAGGAAATGCTAATCTATGAAAGCAGGAAATGCTAATCTATGAAAGCAGGAAATGTCTATGCTACTTTTGCAGAATGGAAATGAAATAAACTACCTAGAAGAAGTCAAGAGTAAGAAAATAGAAGAAAAGCAACAATTACTAATACTCTGACGCTTCCCCGGCAATGGCGCCAAAAAGATGGTGGGCTCCAGTATTGTAGCAATAATGCTACGACTCCTGGGGCTTCCTATCTCCAATTTTATCAACCCGGTAGTTCGTACAAACTTGGAAGCGACGGTGTTGTATGCACAAGTACTAGCTCTTGTCGCAGCTGTCACTTGGTCAGCTGGCACAAGTCCGCTAGGGCTCAAGCCAACTTCTATATGCTCTCAGAAGAAGCTTTCTAAATGATGGACGAAGGCTATCTCAAGGGAAATTGATCTACTTTGCAAAAATGAACTGAAAGCCAACCAAAGCATGGAAACCCTAGTAAACCCTAATCTGACTAGTTTAACCTATATGGTGCAATGGTGAGAGTGAAAATGTCTAAAAATGATGCCATTACTTCTAATGATGTGAAATGCATGAACTCAAACTACTTCCGTGACAAAGAACATTGTTTTTGTATTTTGGCTTAAGTGGATGGAGTGATTATGAATTTGTTTCTTATTAGGGTTTGGCTGTGCAAAGGTGGTGCGAAGGGAGAGAAATCTTGGGAAAGGTCAGGAGGGCTAGGAGAGGTCCCAGAGGGTCCCTAGCATCAGTCCACCGAGGTCTACAACGTTCAGATGCTCAACAACCAAGTTTGCAGGCTTCTACAGGATGTCTGCAGGGGATCCTACAGGAAACTAAGGAATTCTACAGGAAGTCTGCTACCTTCTACAGGATGTGTTGTAAGTGGAAGTTTTGGGTGATGGTGAAGTTATGGAGCGGTATGGGTGGATAGGGAAGGTGGAGATGGAGCTTGTGATGGCTCAGGGACAGAGGAATAAGTTGGAGAGAGAGTGCATGGAGTTGGTTGGTGAATAGAAGAATGGAAACAACGAAAGGTCAAAAAAATGAAACTACGTGGCAATGGAAGAGTTGGAAGGTGAACGAGCTGAACAGAGGTCGAGTAGGTGGCTTTAGGCGTGGTTAAGAAGAAGAAGAAGGAAGTGGAATGATACTAAGCAGTGTAAATAAAAAAAATCGCTTATGTCTTGCACCAAAACGAGAATCCATTAACCAGTGCTACCTGTGCTATTAAACCTATCAAAAGCAATGTAAATCATGAAGAAAAGTCGTGCATGGAATTGTAATGAGGAAGTATGGCTCAAGAGAGAAATGCATGGAAGGATCCACGATTAAAACGACTATGTTGCAGCTTGCATAAAAGTAGAAAAGACTGCGTTTTTATGGTGGTTGGTATAGACTGCACCCCAATCCCTAAACAGAGATGGCAGTGAAGGCACTAACAACCTTTTCTTGGAGCTCCAGTGAATTACAAACCTCCTATTCTGATCTAAGCAACTGAAAGTGATTTAACCATAAGCTAATCCTACTCAATCTCATTAAAGAAATCAAATCAGCAGACTGTGTTCTTGAAATGCATATCAAACAAGGAAACAAAGTGTTGGAAAGAAAGGCAAATAACACTACAAGAAGAGGATATCTATTGCTCTCAGGTTGGGCCCTAACCTGAGAGCTATAGCTCCCTTAAAAGCTCAGAATTAGATCCAAATCTGCTTGCCTTTATTCATAATCAAAAGTCTAATGTCATGCCAAAACTGTCTTACAAAAAAAAACACCGAGCTGTGCTCAGAAATTACAATATCAGTCCAAAAGTTCAAAAAGCTCCTAACAAAGGCTACGGCCTTCATATTTATACACAATGAAGATAAAGTTGGCTTCCTCCATTCGTGGAGCTTGGCTGTCCAACTAAAAGTCAAACTGTTGTAAAACTGTTGATCCTGTAGAACGTGTTGGCTGCCTTTAAGCTCGATGGGGAGAGCTGTTGGAGCTCGGAGTTAAGGTGAAAATCACGAGGAAGGTCATCAAGACTGTGGACAACCTCCTTATGAACCTGCAATGTCACCTTTGCTGTCTCCTTGTCTCCTTTTGCGTGGTCTTTTGCTCTCTTTAATACCAAAAACCTGAAATCATCATGTATTAGCCACATAGATATAATCTGCCCTTCTTCCTACAAACAACATGAATATACTAAGAAATGAATGCATAAGTGATAAAAGATGAATGGTTGAACAAGGTAAGTAGGCCAATATGAGCCCAAATTGTACCAAAAATTGGGGCTCATCAATCTTGCTGAAATATTTCGCCCCCTTTAGTTGGTCTAGGAGGTCATCAATTCATGGGATAGGGTACCTATTACGAATAGTGATCTTGTTCAGCGCTCGATAGTCAATACAGAGTCTCCACGTCCCATCCTTCTTCTGTACCAACACGATCGGGTCCCACAAGGCGATGAACTCGGACGGATGTGACCTTTCTACAGGAGCTCCTGAATCTGCCTCTTGATTTCATTGTTCTCCAGAACGGAGCGCCAATAAATTGGTCCATTGGGTAGCGGCGCACCTAGGGTCAGGTCAATGGAGTGCTTGACCTGACAGTACAGAGGAACCCCTGTAGGGGAGGTGAAGATGTCCTCGTACTCCTCCACAACCTTGTCCATCTGTAGTTGTCATGTAGAGGGACCCTGTTTGGAGACCGCGGCCACCGTCTTCTTCTGTCCTTGAGGGCGTATCATTAGGAAAAGAAATTTCCTAGTTTTGGAAATGATCTTACTGCATTGTTTTGCAGTAATCAAATAGATGGCGGTAGGTGGTGCTACCTATGGTATCCTATACAACTTATTTCCCAATGTAATAATAACAACACAGGGCCTTGATTCATACACAACATGTCGCTTCCACAAGTATGGCTGTCCTAATAATACATCACAAACTTCAAGGGGAGCAATGTCACACAATACCTCATCCGTGAAGGGCTTGATGTTGTATGGAAGGTGACACTGCTGGCTCACGCGAAGATCTCGTCCTTGGTGAAGCCACCCAATGGTGTATGGTTGCGGATGTGCTGTGGTCGATAAGCCCAACCGCTTCATGACCTCTGCCGAAATGAGGTTCTTTTGACTCCCGGTATCAACAATGAACTGTATCGGGGAGCCCTTTACCCACATCTGGGAGTGGAAGAGATGCTCCTCCTCCTCTGGATCTTCGGGTTCATTTTTCTGGATCTTGGCGGTAGCAACAGTGGCGTTGGGATCCGCATCAATGATCTACTTCCCTTTTTCATTCCCTTTATCGAGTTCTGACTCAGAGTCGGAACATGCATCTGATTCTGAAACCTTTAGCTCAGCCACCAGTGACTGCTTGGCCCGACACTCACTTGTGTTGTGGGTGGAGCTCTTATGGAACTCACACCATTTTCCCGTGTCCTTTTTCGGCTTCGTGGCACTGTTCTTTGCTTGCAGCTTCAGCGGGTTGTATTGGGCCGACCCGCCTTGGCTTTGTCCTTTGTTCTGTGGTTTAGGGGCACCTTTCCCCTGCTTTGGATTCGTAGATCCAAAGTCTCGCTTCTTTTGTTTAAACTTCTGCTCGACCTTTACGACATATCGGTATGCTACGCTGAGCGAGGAGATGTTCAGGAATTGTATTTCTTCCTGGATGTACTTGTGCAGGCAGCCATGGTATTTGAGTATCAAATGTTGCTTTGAATCCTTGATACCCAACTTTGTGCAAAGGGTATGGAAAAGATTGGTGAACTCCGGCACGTCTTGGTCCCTTCCCTGCCGCAACGTGGTCCACTTTATGCATTCATCCTCATAGCTTCCGACAGGGTAGTATTGCTCCTTAATGGCATCCCAAAATGAATTCCAGGTGGGTGCAGCTGAAAATAGTGAGCCAGTACTTTCATCCTTCTGCTCGTAGTAGGTTTCCCACCATTCCTTGACGTGGGGGGCTGCTTTGAGAAGAGCGAAAACAATCTTTTCCCGACTCGAAAATTCATGAACAGAAAAATAACCCTCTAGCACATTTAACCATTTATCTACAGCATTTGCGTCTATCTGACCCTCGAATATGGGGATTTCAAAATTAACTTGTACCTTAAAGGGCGTGGCGTTTCCAGAGTAGCTGTTGGAAGCCGATGCGTTGCTTCTGGGTAGCCACTGAAGGATCTGGGCAAAGTTGTCCATCATCGCATTCTGTTGTCGCTCGAGGGCTTCTTCGAGCAAGATTTTGATGGGATCTCCTGCCCCCTCGTCTTTCTTCTCATCTGCCATGGGAGGCCGTCGGGATTTTCGAGGTTGGTCTTGCAAAGGTTTGACCAGTTCAAGCCCTAACTCCTTATATCCCGACCTTGTTGGGGACATGCAAAGAAAAACAGAGAAAAAGCAGACTGCTCTGATACCACTGATCCGGATTTAAATAGGAACGCAATAAAATACAAAGATAACCATAAACACAGATACGCAGCGGAAATAATACTTCATTTCATTACTGTAAAATACTGAAATATGCTTACAACCAGAAATGGAAATAAACCAGCTAGGGCAATGGTAGCTTATCTCTGAGAAGAGATGTGCGGCTACATGCCTCTAAACTATTCTGAACTATGTTACAATGAGGCTCGAGGGCCTATTTATTATTGAGAAAAAATGGAAAACCCTTCACATTCCAAAACCTAACCCTAGAAGATGAAACGCCAAATTGTGGGCCCTGTTTGGGTAAATTGGTACACCAACTTCCCAGGGTCGTAACTTTGGCATACGATCTCTGTTTGACACGTACGATAGTTCGTTAGAAAGATCTATCCGAGTACTACCACTTTGGGAGGCAACATGGGTCCATGGACCCATGTTACCCTAGATTTCGCAAAAAACATCGTTTAGGGCATCAAAACGGCTCTGGAAGTTCACGACGCGAAAAACTGCTAAAAATAGTAAGTTGTGCTATAATTAAGGAAACTAAAAATGCTGAGAGAAACAATGGTGGGGGTTCAGGTGGACTTGGCAGGTGGCCACCAATATCCACCTGGATCAGAGTGGTATGCTTCCTGGTTGCCATAATTTTGCTTTCCATTTTTCTTGCTAACCTAAATGCCTTCTCTAATGAATCAGGTTCCCAAAGGCGAACATCATTTTGGATATTATCCTTTAAAGACCCTATGAACACATCAATCCTATGCTCCTCTGGAATATCTTTTACCCTTATTTTCACTTTTTGGAACTCCTCAATGTGCTCCATTATTGAACCCTTTTGTTTGAGACTTATCAATTAGGTAAAAAACGTGTTGCTTTTTGTATCCTCATAATGTGCTATCAATTCTTCCGTAAAAATTGCCCAAGTGATAAATTGTTTACGAGAGAAAAGCCATTGATACCATACAAACTGATTTAGTTCCAAATATAAAGTTGCCATACGTACCTTTTGTGTGTTTTGCACATTATTGAGATCGAAGAATTGCTCCATCTGTAATATCCATGTGGCGAGATCCTTGCCATCAAACTTTCTCATATCAATTTTTGGAACATGGTGAGTCTTCGATCCAACATTAGAGTCTATGGAATCATGATTAACATTTCTTTTGTTCTCATCATGAGTTTCCTTTAGTACCCTTTCACCCTTAGTGACGATTTATTGTAGTAACTTATTCATATTTATCTTCAATTCTTCCATCTTATCATCCATGCCATTAATTTTAGCGTCCATGCCATTCACCTTAGCTTCCATGCCATCCATCTTAGCTTCTACACCTTTCTTTAAACCATCCATCTTAGCTTCTACATCTTTCCTTAAACCATCCATCTTAGATTCTGTTGCTTTTTGTGCAAGTGACACTTGTTGCACTTGTTCTTGTAATTTTGATATATCATATAGCATTTCTTCTTCTTCTTCATGGGTCATGCTAGATCTTTCAGGTTCCTTACTAGGTGTTTTCATTTTCTTTCCTCAGGGCATTAGTTACCGACAATAATGCTCTATTATGCCCTTTGAATTCCTTCAAAATAAATTTTCAAACCAAGCTTAAGAAAAAATTTAAGAAAATCTACACACCTTTTTTCACTTTGTAGGAGCTCGATATTTCCTCTGATGTATCTTTGTACTTTTCAATCATATAGTTCTAAATTTACGACTTGCAGTAGCCCTCTGTGTCCTCTTTCCAATTCCACAAGTCTGACCCAAATTGGATTCTCCAAGGAAGAGTTATGCGAAATCTCCCACAGTGACTTGATTATAGACTAGTTCAGTAGAGCAAACTTGTATGATGTGCCACGAGTCACTGTTTCGACCTTTGGATTTGAAAAATGCATACAAGAAACTAGAGTCTGTCCTCTTTCTGTACCTTCTTACAAAATTTCAATCCAATCCCCAGAAAGAAAGTTATAACTATTTTCCCCAGGTAACCTGTTTGGAATGTAATTCAGGAGTCTGCAAAAAGACCAACTTCCTCAGATCATATCTCCGCAAATATAGCACGAAAAGCTCTGAAATTCAGACCCAAGGTTCAGCGCGAATTCTTCTCAAAGGGATGTTTTTTTCAACTTCTGAAACATCGTAGAAAAATATTTATAGCGAAAATGCTACGATGACCTGTTTGGAGCGGCGAAACCCTAGAATCCAATGCTCTGATACCAAATGTTATGAAACCAGCTCAAGAAAGGATAGAAAAGATAGATCAACGCCTTAGAATTCCGCCTCTTCGAGGGGGAAACCTCCTTTACATTACATAAATGAACAATTCTTTGATGATTCAAATGACAAAACCTCCTTTCTATATATAGGAGTCTAAGGAGTCACAATATAATCCAGCCGACCTAATAGTAATAATATAAAGCCACAAAAATAACAATAGAGGGATTCTATGGGGCACAGTAATAAAAATATGGGGGCAATAGGGGCACAAAAATATTACTAAGGGGTATAACTACAATAGTAATGGGGTAATGACCAGTATTATAGGGACCCAACAACATACGTGTGTTTTTAGCAGGTGTGTTGTGTATGTGTTTTCATGTTTTTTGGCTTGGTGTGAAGGCGTGATTACCGCTTATTGTGTCTTTTTCTTCTTGTGCAGATGTCTGTTGCACCTTACGTTGGTTTCACCGATGGTGCCTGCCGTAGTACCCACCACTTGTCCTCTGCGGCGTGGGTGATCTATGATCCTCATGGCGAGTTGATAGACCTTCAAGGTGTGTGTTTAGGTTGTACCACAAACAATGTTGCTGAATATAGTGCTGTGATTGAGTTATTGGCCAAGGCGATTAATCTTGGTATTCATGAATTGGTTGTGAATTTGGACTCTCAGCTTGTTGTCTACCAGCTCAATGGGCGATATGCCGTTAGAGACCAACGGATTTTAAGGTTCTATTTACGTGTTAAATTGTTAGAGAGGAATTTTGATTTCATTACATATCAGCATATTCCACGAGGATTAAACACGTTAACTGATGCATTGGCTAATCATGTATTAGACAGACATTTGCATAACATGTAATCAAAATAGCATACAAGAAGCATGTAAAACACAATAATAGACCATAGGAATATGTATATATATATATATATATATATCTATATATATATATATATATATATTGTGTGGCGCACCAAGGCGCTCAAAAATAAGTGTACATGTACAAATAGAGTCTGTGTTATCTGTACATCTGAGAAACATGTCTCTCAAAAATCACCAGCAGGAAATAAAAACCTAGGTGTCTACTGTGGTGGGTTGTGCTCCCTACACTACACCGCCGCTCGTGTCACTCACCTCAATAGGCGATGCATCCTAGGTTCCACTCCTACTATGTGGATCTGGGATGCTCTGGGGACCTCCTCGATCCCCATGTAATCTGGAATCCCTGCTAGCAGGCCCTCAAGGTTCTGGATCACTTTCTCCATCGTATCATCTTCTGGAGGAGCCAAGACTAGTGTTGCAATGCCCTGCACATCCCTCCGTGCATCTGGAGCCAGCCCGATGGGTCTCACTGGTCCTACATCTGCATACGATAGCGTTCGTCATTAAGACATGTACATGAAAAAATAAAAAAACATCATAAAAAATAAAATGCAAGAATGTGATCAAGTGTCTTACCACCGTCATCCCACTTCTCTCCAGCGGGCAGCTGCATGTCAGGATCTCCGCAGAAGTCCATGCCAGCACATGGCCAATCCTCCACGAAGATCGTCTGTCACTCCAGCCACTCTCGGAAAAATGTCCCCCACGCCACTAGTCGTCCGCCACCTCCTCGTCGCATGACGTGAGCCCATCGCGTGGCCCTCGCCTCACGTGGGCTGGGTAAGTCCAAATCCATGTCCTGCAACTGCAGTGCCGGCACCCGCTCCAGCATGAGCGGGACTAAGATGGATCCATAACCGAACTTCTTCGTCTCTCCTTCACGGTAGTTGGTGAGTTGCCTCTTTATGTTCGCCGTCACCGTCTCTGCCCAGTTAAACATGGTGGGATTGAGACACTCGAGAGCCAGCCAGAGCTGGGTCTTCGAAGCCTCGTGTTGGACTTGGGAGCCCGCTACCCGTGTCACCATGAAAAGCATAGCATGGAGGACTACATCATCCACTGTTGGGATTGCCACCTTCCCACTCCTTATCTTGCTTGCCCGTGGGCACACTTGAGCTATTAGCATCTCTAAGGAATCACCCCTGGATCACTGCCCCTCTAGAATGGGCCTCTGATCTCGACGGGACACCCCGGTCAAAAAATATATGTTTATAGAGTCTGTTAGAGTCGGTCTAGTAGCCCTCCATCAGCGACCAAAGCTCTTTGCATTTGCATAAGTTGGTGTCTCATCAGTGTCATCTTATTGCATTCCATTAGGCATGCCATAACCCTGATGGAGGAGCTTGTGTCTTTTATTCCCCTCTTAGCACTTCTGGATTAAGTTTGTTTCAGTCAATAAATTCTTTACAGGGTCATTGGTCTTGTCTTCAAGTCAAAGTACTAGGTCTAGGGTTTAGTCCAATTTTGTCTTTTAAGGTCATCTCTTTTAAGGTCAATAAGTGCCCAATAGGCCAGAGGGATGTCCATCAAAGCATCGCTTCAGATGATTTCATATTGTATAGCTAATTTTTACCTTGAGTTCAAAAACCCTGTTTTTGAAGGCAAGGTCATTTTCTCATTTTTGTAAAAATTTGTAAAAATTCAAATTCTCCAGAAGTCGGCATGCGGCCTTGGTCTCTTTTTCCAAGACTCCTCAGAAGCTTTTGAAGAAAAGTGCATCATTTCAACCAATTTCATGACAAAAAGGAAACCACAAGTCAACAGCAATTAGTTTTAAAAAGTGTCATTTTATAAACATTATAAAGTGGGTTTGAAGGGAAATAAATTTAAATCAAGCTTATAAAAGCCCCTCTCTCCTCATTTTGTAATTCATTTGCCTCCAAGACTCCAAGAGCAAGTGTGAAAGGCGATTTAGTGTGAAACTGGGCGAATTGAGCGACAACACCTGCGCGCTACACATCAGAGCCCGCGCGCTACGTGTTGGGCATGCGCTACGTGTTAGGGCAGAAGTTCCAGTGTTAAAAAGCACAGGCGCTACGCGTAGAGCGGGCGATACGCATCAGAACCCGCGCACTACGCATTGGGTTTCACCTACAGCAAAGTGCCAACAAGCTTCAAAACGACCTCAAATTTCCTAAATTGTTCAGGTAGGCCTCCAATCATCAATATTTTTTTCTTTCCTAAAGAAAATGAACATGGAAAATGTGTCAAATACCAACAAGTGTGAAGTATGATGAAATTCATATATATTATGTTTAAAAATTTTAAATTGCAAGTGAAGCTAGGGCTTTGAGTTTGCTGCCCAAGGTCATCTTTTTCACTCCCTCATTTCCTCACATTCCCATTATCACCTCCCTTGTCATCTTCACCTAATTTCCCTAACAAAAAATCAAAAGCCCTAAAACCCTACCTATCCCTAAAATTCAATAAAATCTCCCTAAACTCTACCTCCTATCAAACCCCTGCAAACTGTGGTTATGTGATGGTGTATTTGTCATAATTCCTTCCCTAAATTCCCTTTATATATATTTTCCCTATGTCCCCTTAAAAGTCCCCCTCCCTTAAATCTCCCTTTTGTTTTTGTCCCCTTGGAGCAGCATTCAAACAGTCAAAACAACAGGTCATTTGAGCAGAAGCAGCAGTACATTTCAGCCATTTTGTTCTTGAAACCATGTCAGAAACCGAAACAGACTATGAGCAAAGTGATGACCGTGAGTCGACACCGGAGGTTGAGGTGCCAAGGAGGCCTCACAGGGTTGGTAAGGGTGGTCAGCATGTGAGAGAGGAGCCCACCTCTTTGGCCTATTTGCAAGCTTTTCCACTTGCAGTCACATGTTTCCATCATCAATCATGCTATGAATATTGCAAAAGAATTTCTCAAATTCAGCACCACAGGGAATTGGTCCGCTTGTTTGTATTACATTTGCACAATGGGCATGTGAATCTTGCAGGGGTGGATTTTACATTATCACCTGAGATTTTTGCTCAAGCAACAGGGATACCCAATGTTGGAGAAGAGTGGAACAAGCGCCAGCTGTTGGACAGATTTCAGTATGAGCCCTACATTAAACCTATATATATGAGGCACATGTCTGGTGTATTTCCTTTCATATTCTTGAGGGATGGGTATGCACCCTTGATGAGGGTCATCATCTGCTATTTCACCTGTGAGGGAAGATTTTCACGTTTTTATTCGTACCATATCCGCTTGTTGATGCATTTCACACGGGTACGGATGATGAACATTCCTTTCTTCATGTGCCGGAATATTCAGAGGATGGTGCCCTTGGTGCAGAGAAAGAGCCCAACACAACAACACAGAAGCATCTACCATTATGCTTTGATCAAAGTTGTGGTCATGCATCAGTTGGCCCAGCAGGGTATTGCATGGGAGGATTTCATCTCTCGAGATTTCTTCACAGTGCCACAGCCACCCCCTGAGGTTGTTCATGAGGAGGGAGGACCTTCATAGCAGTATGACATCCCTGAGCCCAGACATGTCAGCTCCCCTTCATTGATCACATATCAGAGAGGCCACAGGGCCTTATTTGCATCAGCTTGGCGAGTATTTTCTCCACATCAAGTGGAAGGGGTATCGCCTTCTTCATCAGCACCGCGAGTGTTATCTCCACATCAGGTGGAAGGGGCCTCGTTTCCGATAGCAGCACAGGTACAAGAGAGAGGCAAGCAGCCCAAGATTGATGAGGGGCCATCAGGTGATCCAGGCATAGATGTTGTTGATCTTGATATCATTTCTCCTAGCCTAGAGTCAGAGGAGATCATCCAGCAGTTAAGGGATGAGAATGACTTGTTGCAGCAAAAATTGGAGATGGAAAATTGGACAATCACCTACTTAGAGCAGCGCAACAAGCAACTAGAAGATGAACATACTCTTGATGAGTTGCGGAGGATCCATGAAGACCGCAACCTGGCTCGTAAGAGACCCAGTGATTTGGTACCCATTGAGCGAGAGGCTATGCTTCTCCAGGTCAATTCTCATTTGGAGAGGTTGTTGGCCAAGGCTAACAAAGATAAGGACATGCTCCGGAACATGAAAAATCATTATTGTGCTCGAATGCACGTATGTAAGGCAAAAATGAAGGTGCTTAAAGGACGGTTGGCCAAGGCACTAAAACGAAGAAAAAGGCCCGATCCCCTCCACATCTTGGCTAAGGCTTCCTTGAAGGAGCATGGTGCTAAATGACTTACCTACAACACAAATTTAAAAAAAAATTGAGCATTTTTGGTCATTTGTGAATTTTTTGGGCAAAAAACAGGTTTTCCTCCCCAACGCGTAGCGCGGCGCGCGCTACCCTAAAGATGGGCAACTCCTTTTCATGAAAACTCAACATTTTTGGATTTTTCATGCAAAAATACACTTTCTCAATTTCCAAGAGATTCCATCAAGTTTTGAGCCTCCAGAAGGTCAACAAAAAGCAAAAAATGACTTTCTGTCACCTTTTTGACACACAGGAAGCAGTCTTGGGAGATTGCAATTTTGGAGGGGCAAATGGTCACCAAATTCAGAAATTCCACTTGGTTGGGACAGTAGACATCCAGACCTTTCCAACAAGCCCACGTTGGCCTCATTTGGACTCCGGGAAGTGCCTCAAAAGCAGGCCCAAAGGCGCACTACGCGTTGAGATTCAGGGCGCTACGCATCAGGCTATTTTCACAGAAATGCACCTACAGCTTAGCAAAACGCAGTTTTGACTAGGTTTGACTTTTTGGAGTGGATTTTGATCCTCCTTGATGTAAATGATGTAATTTTATGATACTTTGACACTTATTTATCTCTTCTAGAAGATTCATTCATGAAATAGGCAAAAATTTAATGAATGAATTGGTTTCCTAGCTTATAGAGGCAAGTTGTTTTGACTGCCTAGATTTTAGTGCTCAGTTTGGAATTGGTTGAAACAGCTCCTAGGATAGTGAGCTCGAACCCTAGAGGCAAGGAAAGATGTTAGATTTCCTATATTATGTACTTCCTTGGTCATTTTCATGGTTGGACTCTTGAGGGAGAAAGCTTCTATTGTATCACTCATTGTATCTCTGCAATTTTGGCAAAGGAAGAAAGACCAGGGTTTTGTAGTCCTTTTTGGGATTCCTGTGGTTACATGTATTGATGGTGTGTTTCTCTTTGTACTTGTAAGTCTTTTATGTGAATCATCTTCTTACTTTTCCTTCTACAAATTAGGCAAATGAAGTGTTAAAGTAGAATTCATGATTGCCATGCTCTGCTTTTAAGTTTGCCTAATATCAATGTTTTCATCTGTTTAAGGAGAACTCAAGGTGTTTACTTGCTCTCCTTAGCTCCTCACCAGTCATTCTTGCCCATCTGACTCTTTCAAAGGCATCAATACAGTCTCCTACCTTGCCCCAAAGAACCCCCTGCAAAAACTGTGTCCAATCCCCGCACCCAAAATTGCCTTTCCCTGATTTTCCACCAAAATCCCAAAAATCTCAAATCAAACCTTTTATCAGTTTACTAGCCTAAAATTAGTGTTGTTTATTGGTTATCTCCACCCTTTGAATATCTTTGCTGAGATATACCAGAGAGAGCCCTCTCCTGCCCCGTAGGGCTAGCTACGAGGCTAAGTGGTTTGATGTTGCCTTGGAGTTTGCCTTTCTCAGCCTGAGGTGAAATTTCAAGCGCTAACAGAGTCAAACTTGATATCCCAGCCTCGGATGATGAATTACCCATCTGTGGGATTCCAGGCCCTAATCAGTAGCTCCAGCAAGTCAGGTTGTGATCGCAGGTGTGGAGTTAGGAAGAATTTGAGCAATCTGCATGCCCATAATGTGTTTCAACACCCCACATCGGAAAAAGCTTCTATATCATTGTTATCATGTGTACTTTATTGCTAGACGAATGCCATTATAGCCTGCAAGATGAGAGAAATTGGATTAGCACTTCTTTCAGAAATTTCAACGCGGAATTTGCATGAAACATAAGTTCGCGGCATCATCGTGTCTGTTTTAAAAACAGACGCGATGACGCGAGGTTGCCGGTTCAGATTTTTCGCTATCATCACGGAAGTACACCACTTTTCCGCGATGATCAAGGCGCACCTTGTGTAAAAAAATTCCAGCCATCGCGGACCCGATAGGGTAAACCCACGATGACCGAGCAGCAGAATGCGGTTTGAAAATCCGCCTAAACTAGCGGAATGTTCAAAACGCATGAAAAAAGTATTAAATTGAAGTTCAGGGCAACTTGTGTCTACCTGGAACCAGTTTCGAGACGAATGATGCACAAACGGGGCCAAATTTCGCTCGCCAACTTCAATGCTCCAAGTTGCTCCATGGTGAATTGAACAGTACTATGGTAAAAATGAATGGGTTAATCCTTTTTTATAGTGAATTTTTCAAACTAAAAAATTACACTTTATAAATGTGGGTTTTTCTCATAGTTTTTCTTCATGGATAGTTAAAATATGGCTTTTACCTATGATTTTATGTGTATTGTTCATATTATCTCGAACGAGTTTACGTGTGACGTGTTTTTTGTGCAAAACTTCAGGTACTGGAATTACGACCGTCTCATATACACTTGATCCTGAAAAGTCATCTTTAAGCTCTTTTCCGACTTGAAAAATGAAAAGATGGCCAAGTTTTCCTCTTGACTTGTTAAAAGAAACGAGAGGCAGTCTCCTTTAAGCTCTTTTTTCGACTGTTTAAACACAAAAAGATTGCGGGGATTTTGTCATTTCAGGCTCATTATTGGTTACGAAATGATGTGCTTCCGACCGCTTTTCTACTTTTTGGGTCAAAGTCACTAGTTACGAAATGTACTCCTTGTTACACAGTAATTTGTCACTGTCTCCCTGTCAGTCTCCCTACTGTGTCATGAGTTAAAATCAATCATGCTCATGCTCTCTAATGTTGCCAAATGACCCACTTTGCCAAAGTTTTACTATCATCGCGACTTTTGTCAAAGTAACCGCGCTGATGGGCGCTCCATAACAGACCGAATACGCTGCCAGCACGGAAGCACACGTGTTTCCCGCGCTGATCGAATTTCATGAGCCAGCGCGTTTGTTATTCATATCTGATCGCGCTGACATGACCTTATTTGTTATTCAGCTGCGATGTCAGCGCTCCAGTACAGTTATGACCCACGCTGATCCAATTTGGGCGAGTTTGTTCTAACAGCCGCCCCTCCCTTCTCTGGCATGTCTGTTTCGTCATTTGAGCCACCTTCCTTGGAGATAAGCTCATGCTCCCACCATTCATGGAGACTCCTTCTCCTATTTAAGCCTCTACCATTGCCATGAGCAGCTAGTTTTTGGATAGTTTTTGATAGTGTGGAATTGATAGTACTTAGAGTGCTGCTGCTAGTAGGTAGTTGGTGTGATAAGTGTGGATTTACTAGAGAGCTTAAGGAAGGGTGAAGTATTGCTTGTGTGAGAGAGAGTTTTTGTCTTGGGAGATCTAACCTCCAAGGGTGAATGCTTAAGAGACTTGCTGACTGGACCCTCTTGAGAAGGACTCAACGTCAGAACTTTGGTTGTACCTATCTCTGTTATTGATTAATAATAGATGACTACTATTATGGTTCCATTCTCATTTGCCTTTGTAATGGTTAATGTGAATTACATCCTTTCTGACTGATGTATAATTGCATTTATTAGATTTCACGCTTTTGTTTGTGTTTCTCTTCATGTGTGCAGGTATCTATCTACGGGGATCGTGGAAGATCGTGACCGGCCAAAGCGAAGGAGCGAGAATGACATCTCTTCATCAAACAATAGCGTTGGAATCCAAGTAGGTGTTCATTGCCTATCTTTTATTTGCAATTAGGAACTTGCATAGTAGCATTGATTGATTGT
Source organism: Pinus tabuliformis (assembly GCA_031772625.1). NCBI lineage: Eukaryota > Viridiplantae > Streptophyta > Pinopsida > Pinales > Pinaceae > Pinus > Pinus tabuliformis. Next base: position 1,675,467,955 of record CM062820.1, read on the forward strand.
TGCTAGACCCATTCTGGGCTAGTAGGGATCGCCTCTATCCGTAGAGGGGATTTACCTCTCCAACAATTTGGCGACTCCGCTGGGGAGCTGGCCTTTGTCTCTTTTTGTTCATTCTTGCTTTGAGTTTGATTCTTACTCTCTTTTCGAAGATCGGGGATTAGTCCTCTGCTTTTAGACTTCCTGGTTCAGTCTGGGAGGTGTCTTGATTGTTTAAAGAGTTATTGCCTTGGTTTGGGAACCTTTGGCTTGATTGTGCCTATTTTTTAGCCTCACCGCAGTTTATATCAAAATAGTCGCGCTGACATCGCATAGCTGTTTCTTTGACTTCGTGGTCATCGCGCTTGTACATTTAATAGTCGCGACGGTTCTGAAAAACAAGCCAGCGCGGTTAATCCGTGTACTTCCGCGCTGACAACGCTTTGTTGCTACGCGTGGTTTCTGGTCAGCGCTTTGTTGCTACGGGTCACCCACGCTGATCCTGTAGAATTGAATTTGTTTCAATTTTTCCTCCTGAGCCTGTTGGTTTGACTATCTCCTACTCTTTCCACCTGGTTTATGACCTGATTTCTATTGCTTGAACTGTGAAGCACTTGCTTGCGGAGTCTTGTCGGGCGGATCTTGTTTTGTGTCCTGTGACCTTGTGTTATCATCCCGTTTTCGCTGGATTGACTTTGTTTTATCACTCGTTCACAAAGATTCGTTACTACTTGCCTTTGCCTTTGCGAAAACCTTCCTCTTTTGCTTTCTTTGCTTGGTTGTTTAGGTGATTGTCATTGAACCAGTCCTCGGATTGTTTCGATTACTTCTCACTACCCAAACACGGATCACAGTTGCTTGGGTTCAACCGGCTCTTTTCATGCTTGTTGTGTTTTTCATTGAGTGATTTTATTTCTCTTTACTCGGTGTTGCTGTCTCTCAAAATTCATTTTAAGTGCATTGTGCCATTGGAAAAAGAAATCGAACTAATATCTTTTGCATTCAATAGTTAATGGGAAAAAGAGCATTTTATTGATTTGTGTTCTCAAAAGAAAAAGTTTCATTTCTTTGCCATTAGCTGCATTAGATTGTTTGATTGATTGAGTTCATTTTGTTTGGTTGAAAACTCTTAACCCTCTCATAGTTAGAATTCATCGAACGAAATGATATTCTTTGGCATGTAGTTTGCATCTAGGTAATTGTGAGAGATCACACGATAGGGCCTGAAACCGAAACTTAATTCAAGATCAACCATAAAATAAACTGAATAAACCTAAAAACGCATTGGAACTTAACGCAAACATCTAGAGGTCTAGGCTAGAGACGTGTTCCGGCGTCTTTAAACATAGTCACTATTGTTTCACATTACGGTTGGGTGATTCCTCCTTCTGTGACTCGATAGTGGCCTAACACGGATTGTGCTCCCACGTACCGTCGCGTATATAGGGAGACCCCACTAGGCTTTTATCCTTGATCCATAGGAAGTCGAGTCTACCGCCTTGCGAGCCGTAACGCACCGAACACAGCATTCCGAAAGATTGACTGTAGTACGGAAAGTCCTTGGTTCTCATACGATTTCCAAGGTGTATAAGCCGTTTTACGGATTGCTTGGTAAACCCTTTGCCTAGAGTCTCCAGAGTAGTCACTTTTGATCCTTTTCGGACTCCTTAAAAGAAAAGGTGTCAGTGAGCGTCTTGTCACTTCGTGCTCATTAAACATTCGAAGGAGACTAGAGTCATCTTTTCGTCCTTTTCTCGACTCTTAAAACATGAAAAGGTCAAGTTGTGTCTTTGCGTCTTAAAATTTATTTGGTCATGATTAACGTTACCTGGTTAGATCTTGTGTGCGTTAGCTTGAGTAGGCTTCTTTTTTTCCATGACAACTTTTCCGGGGTTCACCAACCCAAGTTCCCCTCCTGACGGGAATCCTGTTCATTTCCCTCCTCTCGGGAATGTTGGTGGTCCTTATATGGCAATGTTATCCCTTCCAGGGTTAACTGTCGGGTTGCCTGTTTGGTTGTTTTCAACCTCTTTGGTCCCTGCCGTATCGGCTGCTAGTCCATCAGTCCCTCCACCTGAAAAACATCATGTTTATCCTAAGGTGGACCTCTCCCCTTCGACGCCTACTTCTACGTCCCCATCTTCTACTTTGCCTGGTGAAGGTCTCGATTCAAGTAACCCGGTGGCTAAGAAGAAGAAGAAGAAGACGAAGAAGAAGAAGGATCCCAAGGGAGAGGCTAGAAGTACAGCTCTTACTCTGAGTACACCTGAAGTCGGGCCACCTTCTGCTCCTCCGCAGAAGGTCAAGTTTCCTTTTCGATTATGCAAGGAGGACCATCTTCTTCGTGATTGTCCTGGCATTCCCAGGGTACTAGAAGTATGGTCTTGCGATCTGGCCCACCCCTCATCGTCCTCTGAAGCTCACGATGATGCTACCTTATCAATTAGGAATGGTAAGGGAAAAGGGAAGATTCGGATCCCCTGTAAAATTTGTGAAGGCAATCATCCCCTTCACCTTTGTCCACTCATGGATAAATCCTCCGGTGTCTTGGAAAGTCTTACAGCTCCTTCACCCCAACTACCCGTTGGATATCAACATCTCTCTGCAGCTACAGATCCTCCCCCTGCTGACAAAGAGATTGCTTCAGATTCTTCTCTTGTCCAGGGCCCTCTTCCCGAACCCAACTATCCCCAGCCTGTTCCAGACCAACCATTGGTCGGAAAGAGTGTCGAATCGAGTCCGCCCGTCAATCACTCTATTTCAGACGAGCATCACGCCCATGTTCTTCTCGTCTCTTCAGATTCTCCTGAGTCCCGAAATGACTCTCCTAACCCAGCTGCTCCCGAAGGTTCTCCTTCGGTTCCTTTAGCACATGGGGGCAATCATACGATTCCCCCACCAAGTAGTTTGGTCGCTTCCTTTGATTGGAATCACCTGATCGTCGGTCGCCTTCCATCCCACATGCCTTTCCAGATCACAGTACATGCCTGTGCTAAGGCAGTACCTGGCACTGTCCTGGATGAAGGGGCGTCTATCAGTCTTATGTTGTACACTACTTGGCAAGCCTTAGGTTCCCCACAGCTTGGGCCAGTCACTCAAAATCTGTTGGCCTTCGGCGGAGGAGCCTGTCCATCTCTAGGAGTTCTCCCGAAGTTCCCTATTACTTTGGGAGGCAAAACCATCTATATAGACGTCTTAGTTACCCAAGGTGTTTTAGACTTTAGTCTTCTCCTTGGTCGCGACTATGTTTATGCCATGGGGGCCCTCGTTTCTTCGCTTTTCCGTGTGGTTTTCTTTCCACACGATGGAAGAATTGTGACTATGGATCAATTGTCGTTCGTTAGTCCCCCAATGCCTCCTGCACAGTTGTCGTCCCCTCCTACTTTTTATCCACCAGTTGTATCTGCCCCACTACAGATCAACTACGTGGCCACCTACCTCGTGCCTGTATCCAGTGATGACACCGTCGTGTATAGTGTCCTGGGGGCATTAGGTCCTGACTTCCAAGATGTGGTCCTTTCACCGGGAGTAACACTCTTGGAAGCACCGACTTCCTGTTCATTATGATGCAGTTTGGTCCGAGGATAGTTTTGATCTTGTGTCGACCTCGTTAAAAAACGAAACACGGTGTTGGAGCATAGTTCCTTTCCAGTGTCAAGCTCCTTAAAAAATGAAACTAGGCTTAGTCCGAGGATATTTTTGATCTTGTGGCGACCTCGTTAAAAAATGAAACAAGGGTTATGAGGATAGTTCTTTTACTGTGTCAACCTAATTAAAAAATGAAACAACTCCCTTTCCAAATTGAGTCTTTTGATTAAGATCTCGTAAAATACAAGTCGAGTCTTTCATAGATCTCGAGAGTGAACCTTCATTCCATCCACTTTGTTGAATGCAATGAAGCTTGTGGGGCATGTACCTCAATTTGCGTCATTATGCTGGGGGCATCTAAACTTATAACAAGCATAGTTTGTCGTTTCAAGCTTGTGTAAACATGAAATTGAATCCAAGCAAAGTTCTCCATGGTTCAAGCTTGTGTAAAAATGAACCCATACCCGATTTACATCTCATGATTGCCATATTTATCCGCTGAATTCTACTAGATGAGCCTTGGTTGTTTCATTCCATTGCCACCATCTCTTTGGCCGATCATATGCTTTCACTTGGTTGTTTATTCTTTCCTGAGGAACCGCAGCGATGAGTGGTTTTATTAGCCAGCCTCTTGACCATTACATGTTTTGAGCAGTTCCACCATTGCCGAAACCAGTTGCTACCTTTTATACCACTCGTTCCTCTAGGATGAGACATCTTTAAGCTCTTTTCTGACTCGTAAAATGTGAAAAGATTGCCAAGTGTTTTTCCCTTTTTGACTCGTTAAAGAGAATAAAAATGGAGGTCTGCTTTCAGCTCTTTTCTCACCTTTTAAAGACGAAAAGATTGCCGAGTCCCCCTCTCAACTCGTTAAAAAGAACGAGAGGCGGCCGCCTTTAAAGCTCTTTTTTCGACCGTTTAAACTAAAAATATTGCCGGGTATTTGTCGTTTCGAACTCGTTATTGGCTCCAAAACGATGTACTTCTGACCGCTTTTCTACTTTTTCGTGTCGAAGTCACTACCTACGAAAAGTACTCCTCGATCATACTGGTCGAGAGGTTCTTTCGAGCATTGTTTTATACTTTTTCAGGCTCAAGAGACACAACTTTACGAAAAAGGACCCCCCTGGAGTTTTCTTTTTTTTGTCTTTTCAGACTCTCTAAACAAGAAAAGACGTCGAGTTCTTCCTTTGTCAGACTCGTTAAAACTTAATGACATCGGACACCGTCGAAATGACGTTTTCCAAGCATATGCTATCCCCGTCAAGCTTGTCATCCAAAAATAATCGGGGTACCTGCCAGAAATGGTGGGGAAAATAGAACTGTAATAATTGTCATGTCGGTAGTATGTCGCTCTTGAATATGGCACTAGTTTGCATTCGTGTCTGGGTGGGGATTTCTCATCTTGTTTTACACTAGCCTCTGTGGGTTTGGGTTATCCTATTTGACCTCTCATCTTCTCATTGCCTTTTCACCATGACCTCTGCTCATTTGAAGTCAGATACTGCCAAATCCATTGTCGTGCCGCCGATATGTTCAAGAGAAGTTGACCTCCGCAAAATTACGACATCCCTCTGATGTCTCACACAAAATATTTTATCCTTCTTGGTCTCGTGTCGATGATGTGGGAAACATTATGGCCCACCTTCGATCAAGGTTACTTCCTGTCGACTTTAGCTCATTATCCAAGAAAGTGTCCTAGAGACTCCCTTCAGGTGCCTTAGAGCCTGCATGCCTCAATGGCAGGTTCTTTGTGTTCGATGCGAGGTTTTCATCATTGGCCTCCGATCGAACGATTCTGCGGGTGTTTGACACCAGCTCATTGATTCACACGCCGCAGATTGTACCTATAAGTACCTTGAGGACCATTGTCATTATTGGTGGTACCTCTCACGTCTGTTAATAGTTTTCATTATTGGCTGGTAATCATACGATGTTCCTGCATGTTCAACTTCAGCTCATGTATTCACATGCTTGGACTTGTACTTTTTTCAGGTTGGGATGGAGCACAAGACCCTGGTTTTTGTCTGTTGCAAACCAGGTTGCGATTTTGTGGATTATTATTACATGACTCGTTGATGGATGGCTGCGCCCATACCTGAGTCTTTTGGGATGGCTGCGACCATACCTTATTATCATCATGGTCTCTTCAGCTGGGTGGCTGCGTCCATACCACAGACCTTCTCCGTATGTCTTTTGGATGGCTGCGCCCATGCCTAGACTACATGTCATAGATTCTCAGAGATATCAGTTGTACATACATGCAGATTCTTCCTGGTGGTGTTCCAGTTCAGCGAGTTTTGTAAAGCATTTCACCCCTCCCACTCTCTCGGGCTTCATACTTTAGGGGGCATCTGTTACACAGTAATTTTTCACTGTCTCCTTGTTAGTCTCCCTACTGTGTCATGAGTTCAAATCAATCATGCTCATGCTCTCTAATGTTGCCAAATGACCCACTTTGCCAAAGTTTTACTATCATCGTGACTTTTGTCAAAATAACCGCGCTGATGGGCGCTCCATAACAGACCGAATGCGCTGCCATAGCGGAAGCACACGTGTTTCCTGCACTGATCGAATTTCATGAGCCAGCGCGTTTGTTATTCATATCTGATCGCGCTGACATGACCTTATTTTTTATTCAGCTGCGATGTCAGCGCTCCAGTGCAGTTATGGACCCGCGCTGATCCAGTTTGGGCGAGTTTGTTCTAACAGTCGGCCTTCCAGATGACTCCAAACCTGGTTGTTGGCCTTGTAAATGTCGCCCTCCCTTCTCTGGCATGTTTGTTTCGTCATTTGAGCCACCTTCCTTGGAGATAAGCTCATCCTCCCACCATTCATGGAGACTCCTTCTCCTATTTAAGCCTCTACCATTGCCATGAGTAGCTAGTTTTTGGATAGTTTTTTATAGTGTGGAATTGATAGTACTTAGAGTGCTGCTACTAGTAGGTAGTTGGTGTGATAAGTGTGGATTTACTAGAGAGCTTAAGGAAGGTGTGAAGTATTACTTGTGTGAGAGAGAGTTTTTGTCTTGGGAGATCTACCTCCAAGGGTGAATGCTTAAGAGACTTGCTGACTGGACCCTCCTGAGAAGGACTCAATGTCAGAACTTTGGTTGTACCTTTCTCAGTTATTTATTAATAATAGATTACTACTATTATGGTTCCATTCTCATTTCCTTTGTAATGGTTAATGTGAATTACGTCCTTTCTGACTGATGTATAATTGCATTTATTAGATTTCACGCTTGTGTTTGTGTTTTTCTTCGTGTGTGCAGGTATCTATCTATGGGGATCGTGGAAGATCGGGACTAGCCAAAGCGAAGGAGCGAGAACGACATCTCTTCATCAAACAATAGCGTTGGAATCCAAGTAGGTGTTCATTGCCTATCTTTTATTTGCAATTAGGAACTTGCATAGTAGCATTGATTGATTGTTGCTAGACCCATTCTGGGCTAGTAGGGATCGCCTCTATCCGTAGAGGGGATTTACCTCTCCAACACTCCTCAATCGTAATGGTCAGGCGGTTCTTTCGAGTATCGTTTTATACTTTTTCAGGCTTCAGAGACACAACTTTACAAAAAAGGACCCCCCTAGAGTTTTCTTTTCCGTGTCCTTTTCAAACTCTCTAAACATGAAAAAGACTGTGAGTTTACCTATGTCAGACTCATTAAACCCTGGTGACATTGGACTCGTCACCATGACGAGACTTGAACTTCTCCTTACTAGGGCTTGTTAAACTGTAACTAGGTTGGATACAACAAAAGGTTTAGCATTGATTGTCTATTGCAGCTAGTCACTCTTGAACATCGACACTTTTTCTTCTTGGCGAGTTGGGACATCCATACATCGTCATTTGGCCTTCTGCAGGTTTGGGTTATCATTCTAGCCTCATTACATTTGATTCATGCCGTCTCCTGTGAGCCTCTGATCCCTTGATGCCTAAATGCTGCCACCCTCCGGAGTCGTGTCACCGATATGTTCAAGAGTATAATCCTTCTGCAGTTTACACCCTCGCCTTCTCCTCTGGTACTCTGTTTCGCCATCTGCCTCTTGTTCCTTATCTCATGTCGTTGATGGGGGGAAACATTATGGCCCTCCTGTGACCGGTCGTCTCCTGTCAACTTCAGCTCATTATCTAGGAGATTGATCTAGAGATCCCCTTTGGTACCTTAGAGCTTGCATACCTCAATGGCAAGTTCTTTGCACCTGACAGCCGACTTTCTTCATTGGTCATTGATTGGGTAATTCCACGATTGTTCAACTTTAGCTCCTTCTTCACACTTCGTGGATTGTGTTGGTCAGTACCTTGAGAACCATTAGCATTATTGGTGGTTTCTCTCGTGCTTGTTAAACGATTTTCATCATTGATTGGTAATCAAGCTATGTTCTATCATGCTCGACCTCAGAACATCTATTCGCATGATAGAATTTTTACTATGATCGGATGGGTTCAATACCCCAAACTCAGATTACATAGGTTCGGGCTGCGTGGATTGGTTTATGATTACATGACTCATTGATGGATGGCTGCAACCATACCTGAGTCTTCATGGATGGCTGTGACCATACCTTTATCATCATCATGGTCTTAATAGCTGGATGGCTACGTCCATACCACAGACCTATTTCGTATGTCTTTTGGATGGCTGCGCCCATGCCTAGACTACATGAAATTCATTATCGTAGATATCAATTGTACTTGCGTGCAGGTTCTTCCAGATGGTGCTCCAGTTTAGTCAGTTTCGTAAAGCATTTCACCCCTCCCTCTCTCTCAGGCTTCATACTTTAGGGGGCATCTGTTACACAGTAATTTGTAACTGTCTTCACTCTAGTCTTCCTACTGTGTCATGTGTCCAAGTCATACATGATCATGTTAGAAAAATGCTCTCTGATGTTTCCAAATGACCCAATTTTCCAAAGTTTCTACCTCATCACATTTGTTGGTTAAATAAACGTGCTGATGGGTGCTCCAAAACAGTCCAGAAGTGCTGCCATCATGGAAGTACACCTGATTCACGCGATGGTCAGACTTTATGTGCGATCGCAACTGTAGCTTGTAATATTCCGCAATGACTTGACTGTCTACGTTATTTAATAGAGATGTCAGCGCGTCAGGCCAGTTATGTGCCCGCGATGATCCAAATCGAGTGAATTTGTTCCAACAGTGGGCCTTCCAGATGACTCCAGACTTGGTTGTTGGCCTAGTTTATGTCGCCCTCCTTTCTATGGAATGGTTGTTCTGTCATTTGTGCTACCTTCCTTGGAGATAAGCTCATCTTCCCACCTTTCATGGAGACTCCTTCTCCTATTTAAACTCCCACCATTGCTATGTGTTGCTAGTTTTGGAGTTCTTAGTCTTTGGAGTGGTTGTTGATAGTGTTGTTAGTGTTTGTGAGTTTACTAGATAGATGGTGTGAGTGTGACAAATGTGGGATTGTTAATAGCTTGAGGAAGGTTGTGAAGTGCCTTTAATCTTGTGTAAAACGTGTGAGTGAGAGAGACTTGTATGTTGGGAGATCCATCTTCAAGAGTGAATGCTTGAGGAACATACTGGCTAGATCCCTCTGAGAAGGCTTGTGATGTCAAGACTTTGGTTGTAAGCTTACTCTTATTTCATAATTAATGCAATCAATGATGTTTTGCTATGTCTTGTATGTAATGTACTTGATAGCTCATGACCTCTTGACTTTGTGAGTAAATAGATCATTGTTGTTCTGGTTACATTCTTTGTTGTATTTCCTTTGCATTGTTTCAGGTTGATTACTCATTAGGAGAAGGAAGCAGAAGCTGGAGCAGCACAACGGAACTTCATCGACCACCAGTTGAGGTAGGCCCTCCAACTATGACTATTTAAGGAAAGCTATTGTTGATCTGTCCTTGTTTGTGACTAGACTGACTCTAAGGCTAGAAGGGTTGCCTCTGTCCACAGAGGGAACAATTTCTTGCATCACAAGATGTCTTTTATATATTCATGTATTAATTATCAAGGTTGTATTTTGTGATTATGCTTGTCTCTTCTATGTGCAAGACTTGATCTCGAGCTAGCTTAGGGGACTTCCACCTAGCTGCACTGTGCTCTCCAGCAAACCTACATGGAGGCTTGAGGTAATGAATTTGTATTGGTTTGATAGTTAGTTATTGTTTATGGACATGCATGTATCTTTTTGACAGCTGCAAATAATCTTACAGTCTCCCAAGGGTCCCGGGAAGACCCTTTAGGGTATCTCCATTCTCCATACACCATGCATTTGATCCTATAGCAGAATTGGGGGCTCTGCTAGGGGCTATACATTACTTCCCGGTTCACCCAGAAAGTTCCTAGTTTCCTCCTCCTTTTAGACCTTCCTATACTTCTGCATTCCTTTTCTGACCCATCAAGACCTTGCAGCATTCTTCCTTCATATATTTAGCCCTGGATCTAATCCCCAAAGCCCTATTTTGGAGTATTTTCCCACACTAATGAAGGTTAGTGGCTTCATAAAGCTCTGTGTCTACACAAACAGTGCATTAGTACCTATAGTAACTCTCTGTGGCCTCTAGCACAAAGTGTTAGTCATCCAAATTTTGACATGCAGTTGTGTCTGTAACCTGAAAGGGATGGGAAACCTACTTATGTACTGATAAAGTATCTGGAGCTATATTTTTGTTAGCAAGATATGTGTGCCGAAAGAATTTTTTTTTAGGAAATAGTTTTTTTTTCTTTCTTAAAAGTTTTTATAAAAGAAAAATAATTTTTTTTTATTCATTTATTCTGCTTGGCTGGAAATCTTATTTATTTGGTTTCAAATAGTTGTTAGAAAGAATTGAGAAATTCCCATCGGTTATGCTAGTGTTATAATGACTAGGATGCATGGAACAAATATGGATGTATCAAAGACTCTCCCTTGTAGAATACAACTTATTTCATCGAATTGAATATTTTCAAGCATTGTCTTTTACATGATTTTGAGTCAGAGTCCCACAAAATATCATACGTCAACACCCCTATCAAAGACACTAAAAAAGTACACATAAAATCTACCTAAAATCAATCAGTCACTCTTTCTAGAGAAAACAGACATTAGTTTAGGCTAGGATATTGGGATAGGCAGTGTGATTAAACTGTTCAAGATCAGAAACCAAAACTAGTGTCATTAAAAGAGAGAAAATTCCTTCTGCACTCATACTACAAAGACCACTCTAGTAAAAGAAGAGCTAAATATGAGACAACATCGGACTATAAGTGAAGGTAGCCTGCCTTTGCTTACAACTCCTTTGGGTATTCTGTGCATTGGGGATACCTTCGAGGATTTCAGAGCTGAGTCAAGGACTCAGGTATCTTGCCCACACAACATACTATCTGTGACTATGTACCCCCTGCTAGTGTCTATGATCTGAGGTATCCTTAGTGGCCATACTTTTAGGGACTTACACAAGGTGACTAGGGCAGGTTGCCTTGGTATCTAACACAGACGGACCTACTCTGTCTTCAGTTTTTGGGAGGGTGCTCGTCTTCACAAGAGTACTTGGCCCCTCAATCTGAGGTTCGGGTGAAGCTCTAGAGTAACCATAACTGTACATTTGGATAGCCCTCTCTGTTATTCATTGTGATACTAGGTTTCATCTCCAATGATTGGTGCTTACCAGAGAGGGTCATTTCCCTCTGTTTGCTGATTGATTCACTTCGTGTATTTTTTATTTTTTTTAGGTTCCAGAGTGTTATCATTGAGACTTTAATAAACATCACAAATAAAATTTATTGATAAAAATTATCGGTCACCGTGGCTACATCCGGCCCTCGTCATCAATGTATACGATTATTAGGGCTTCCTCCACTCATTATGTAAGATCTGTTGAGCTCTAGTGAACTGGATACCCAATATTCAGGAAATCAACCTCCGAGATCTCACATAGAATCAGTTTGGTAAACCGGCAATTCAAGTTAACCAGAGGATTAATACAGGATTTTTTTCCTCCATATAACCCTCTGATCATGAATCTACTAGACCCACTCTTGTTTTGCGTTGCACTAGTACCTCCTTTGTCTTCAGTTGGAACACTTCCACCCATCCCGTCGACGACTAACAGGTCATGAAAATTTTTGGACACTTTTGGTCCCCCACCACTTCTCCAGTCGATAGTCATTACCACACCTTTGATGGCGAACCCTGCTATCCCATTTGTCCAAGGTACAAACCCTCACATGACACCCTCCACAAGTGGAACCCAACCTATGTTGGGTTCCACCCCTTTAGTGTCAAACTCTATACCTTCGACAAGTGCTACATACAATGCTCCTTATAATGCTCAATATAGCATAGTTAGCAGGGGTCCCTTCAACCAACAATATGGTTGGCATCCATTGTATAGTTCTAACCCCCAGATTCAAATATCTGGGGGCACTCCCAATATGCATATACCAGCCAGGAATGTAACAGTTCCCCCTCCATTTTCAGGCATGCATGGTCAGTCACTAATTGACATGAACACCCCTTATTCCAGTCAAGGACATATGATTAGTTTTGCGGGCGGCAAGAATTGTCAAGGAGGTCCCAACCAATCCATGGGGGCACCCTACTCACAACCTGAAATGAGTCAAGGGGACACTGCTTATACTGGGGGAATTCTATACCCCAGCATCACAATCCCCATGGAAATCCACATTACAATGCCATACCCCAAGGAGACTGCTATACCACACAACCTATGTATAACATTGGGAATCAAATGATGGGAGGACCGCAAGGATCCTCAAGTCATCTGTCATCGCCCTAATCCGATTCGGGGGCATCACACACTCTACCTTTCTTAGAAACATTGGATATCCCCGACTTGTACAAACTTACAAATGACCCCATCTATCATAACTTACTCTGGCTGCCAATCCCGCATAAAATACCAACAAACATCCCTAAGTTCAAAGGGAAAGAAGGGGAGGATCTGGGTACCCATATCACCACCTATCATCTTTGGTGTGTTTCTAACTCTATGGTGGATGATAATATCTAGTTACGTCTTTTTCCCCGCACCCTTACTAGCAACACAGCCAAGTGGTACATAGAGTTACCATGTGCATCAGCCAATACCTTTGATGCTCTAGCGATGGAATTCTTAAAGAACTTCCAGCTACCCATCCACTATGAGATTGGGGTGGAACTCCTCACCTCATTATGTCAGGATATGGCCACCCACATCTCTGATCATATACATGAATGGAGATGTAGCTGGAGGTTAGTCAAATCTCCCCTCCCAGACTATCTCTTAGCTGACTGGTTCTGCAAGTCTCTACTCCCCCAAATCGTTAAGGATGTCACCTTAGGTGGTGCGGTCACAGAAGACCAATCCATACGTCATGCCCAACACTTAGATCTGATATATTCGTAATCTGGCACTCTTTACGACTTAATCCCCGATGCCCCTCGCAACTTCAATGCTCCCACTACTCAGCACCTTGGAACACAAGCCGAAGGGATTATCGATGCAACCACTGGGGCTTATGTAAAACAACTTAGTGGTCACATTCCCAGATGTTAGTGGACCCCTCTACTAAATCGACTGTTCTTCTTACCACCATGATAAACGTTATGTAATCTATGCAAAAACCCTGTGGTAAGAACAAGAAGAATAATAAAAAGACCGCTCCTTCTGAGGAGAAGTCAACAAAGCAGAAAAACCAAAGTGGAAGGTTGTTGTGCCTCCTGATGATGGAAAGAATAAACCATCCAGATTCACCTACAAAATCTATGTTGAAGACCACATGACCTATCAGTGCCCACATATTCAAGAATGCACAGATTTCATTACTAAAAAGGATACTGGTAGGACCCCTGCTGTCCTAAATATTCCTTTCCCCGCTTAGCAACAGCAACACCTTATTGTAAACCAACCCCAACCCTCGCAAGGGGGAAACGGTGGTTCGCAACATCCTTCAGCTGGTGAAGGACCCTCTACCGTTTACACCTTTGAAATGATAGATCTACAGACAAGAGCCAAATCCTATGGAGCTCTTGTCACTCATGCAGAGAAACCTTCCTCAAGTCAAAACCCACTGCCACCTAATTATTTGCATATAGAAAGACCTTGTGATTTCCCCCTAAATGGGCACTTTGACACACAACACACAATACATCTACACGTGCTGCCAAAAACTACAGCATTGTAGAAGACTTGGTGCAAGCGTCGTCAGGTATGTCAGTGCTCAAAGTATTACAAACATGTCTAGCACAAAGGAAAGCTTTGATTTCGGCTATTGGTGGTATCGACCCATAGGATTCCAGCTCGTAATTTTTGACATGGAAAAATGTATACCTCCTCTTTCGGCAAGCTTGCATTTAAGGTGCAAATCTTTTCGAAAGGAAAAGGTATACATGGAACTGTCAATGAGGAAGATGCTTCTACCTACGTCATGTTGGCTTCATGTTGGCTCGCTTTGGGTTCTCCAACCCTATCCCCACTGTCGAATTCCCTTAAATCTTTCAATGGCCACACATTCATCCCTAAAGGTTACTTAGCTATCTTACCCATCACCTTGTATGGGAAAATGGTAACAGTGTACATAGAAGTCATAGATAAAAAGCTCGACTATAATCTCTTGCTACATCGTTGTTGGACGTATGCCATGATGGCCATTGTGTCTAATGTCTTTCACATCATCTTATTTCCATTACATCGAGAGGTAGTCATAGTGAACCAAATATCCTTTTGCACCCCTGATTATTCCCCATTACCAAGCGGCTTTGTACCCCTAGTTGGTGGTGCACTTGACTCTTACGTCAGTATTGTACTGGTCTACTGAAGGCTTCTTCCCTGACGGGTTGTTTCCCTCTTTAGCTACCTAAGGATTCACAGATGGTCAATATGCTTTCATCCATTCCTCACGAATAGGCTGATCGATGGATCCTACCGGCTCCTTTAGACATTAACACTTATGGAGAAAAAATGTCGTTTTCACCAGCTGAATTGGCCTACCAATCCATTCAATATGCATCTGAATCTACAGTCACTTTGATTATGGCCAACAGTACCACTGCCCCTCCCATAACTGCTCCTTCTTTCGATCCACTCAATCAAGTCCTACCTATAGATGAAGCTATTAGAGAAATCATGAGTTTAGAAGAGCGACCTTGGGAGGACTCGCACCATCATGTTTCAATATCTAATTCGAACATGATGCCTCTTCAAATCCTGTCACCTGACATACCAGAAATTGTTTCCTCACCCTATACAATGATCCAATGCTTGGACGTGGAAGGAAACATGGAAAATATTTCAAAGACACTTCTCATCAATATTTCTGTCATGACAGGCATCATGGAAAACATCCAGATTGGAGCACATTGTAGTCCTGAGGAAATTACAAGCTTCACCTAAATTTTTAAGGAATTCTGTGATGTATTCGACTATTGTTACGAGGAAATGCCCATCACATATCCACCTATTATTGAGCATGAGATCAAGCTTTATGACAATGCTAAACCTCTCTATCAGTGGCTTTGATTGGTCCATCCCCGCAAAATGGTAGCCATCAAAAACGAGGTGGAAAAGTTGTTACATGTTGGCATCGTCTATCCTGTTCCTTTAATAGAATGGGTTTCCAATCTGGTTCCTGTCAATAAGAAACAAGGAACTATCCGCGTATGTGTCGACTATCGAGACTTGAATGTCATGTGTCCCAAGGATAATTATTTGACATCATTCATCGATCAAATCATCGACAACTGTGCCAGTTGTGAATAATTTTCATTCATGGATGTATTCTTGGGTTACAACCAGATTGCTATAAAACCCAAAGACCATCAAAAAACTGCCTTCATTTGCCCGTGGTGCATATTTGCCTATCGAAAACTCCCATTCAGTTTAAAGAATGCTAGAGCAACTTTTCAAAGAGCTAGGGACTATGGATTTCATGATATCAGGCATATCATTCAAGCTCACTTGGATGACCTTCCAACCCATTCCAAGCAATGAACGTAGCACCTAAAACACTTAAGAGCCATCTTTCTTAGGAGTTGGTTTTATAACATACATTTGAATCCACATAAATGTGTTTTCTTTGTCGAGTCTGGATGCTTACCTGGATTCATTGTCTCCAAGTACGGGATTAGGGTTGATCCTGATAAGGTAAAGGCCATTACTCAATTTCTCAAACCACAATCTATTTTGTAGCTCCAACGTTTGTAAGGGAAAGAAAAAATTTTACGATGGTTCATCATAAACTATGCTAAGTTGATGAAAGGATTTATGTGCCTACTTAAGAAAAGAGTGCCGTATTTGTGGGATGATCAAGCTCGGCGATCATTTGATGCCTTGAAAAAGGTGCTTATATCAACCCCACTCCTTAGCGCTCCCAACTATGGCCGTGACTTTCTTCTATACCCCTGTTGTGGCCACCAACAACCCCCCTCTTTCTTTGGTATTAGCAATAACATCAAGCAAAGGGGGACCCTTAACAAAAAATCCCAAAAATATTTTTTATCAAAATTTTTGTATTTAACTCCCTAAAAGCTATATCGCATCGCAAAGAGAGGGTGAAGCATTTTCCTATGCGCATAAATAAGCTGCAAAGAAGCGATGCGACATTCATCGCATCACACATGTTGGAAGTGCTCTTAAATAGAAAGCATAAGGAATCGCCGATGGCCGATATGCGACGTCACATATCGCAACGTCGCATAAGCAGCGCACACTGATCAAATGAAAATTGCGATCTGTGATCTGCGATCTTACAAAATGCGATCTTGCGATTTGCGATCTGCGATGAATGAGACTATTAATTGTTGCGATGCGAATCGTAGAAACCACTCATCACAAAGTTTCTTCGGCATGATCTGTAAACCCAAAATTGAGCGCGCACCTTAAGGGAAATTAATGATTGCACGCCTGAGTATCCAAGGATGATCGCGTTGCATTTTTCGAAGAGTCAAGTCATTATGAGTGTCATGATTATGCATTCATTAGAACTTAAAGCTTTCATGTCAATATTTTCGTCATTTCTCTTTTCCTTTGTGTAAACTGCAAGGTAGCAACTAATATAAATCTATATGCAGGAAACATCTAAGGAAAAGGGGAAAGCGCCAATACTTGAAGAACAGAGAGGAGATGCCTTCGCAAATGGATGCCGCATGCAGCAGAGCCGCGGATTCCAGAGTATCACTCAATAGACACTGATGAAAATAGACTATCCAAGACTCAGAGTCAAAGGCGCACAAAAGCAGCATGTTTGCAAAAGATCCTGGAGCTCAGACTGGGTAAAGCAAAAAGAAAAACGCTAAAGAGGGAGGAGGACGCTCTAGAAAATCCTGGAACAAAGAACGGAAGCAATTTTCAATACGGAGAATTGTTCAGGCAACGAAATCCCTAACTCATTGAGTCATTCGCACGGCCGGAAACCAAAATAGCAACAGCACAATCAGTTTGAAAGAAATTTGGGTTATACTAAGTATACACACAACAAATACACCCAGCCAGAGGAAGATTTTCAAAAATATCTTCTAGTTTGTCAGAAAGAGGTGCCAGCTTTTGTTATTTCTACTTTTATCACTCGAGCAAAAGAAAAAGTCAACCAGCCGACTCTTTCCAGGCGAACCTTGCATTGCTTACAGCACTAAGGAGCAAATACAGAAACGGTTAGAAATTAGATTCAATTTTTAGAAATAAATTTGTTTTAGTAAAAGGGCGGTCATTTGAAGCCGTTTCCTAAATTTGTGTAATTAATATTAGTTAGTTAGTAGTATTTAACCCTTCTCATGGCATTTGGAGAAGGGTCCGAAAATTTGTCAAAAAACTTGTCCTCAGAACATGCACTTTTGCACCCTCGGAGGTGGTTTTTGATGAATGGATGGATCGAGATTTATTTATGTTTACATTTTAATGTCTGTTACTGATGTTTCACTTCTGTACTCTTAGTAGATGTTAGAAGTAAGTAGAGATAAATCGTTATTGCTTGAAATTTGTGAGTGAAATCAGTCATAAATGGTACTTTTATCTCTTGATTAATTTCTTCTTATATTCTTAGAGTGATATACAGCTGAGTTGTTTATATGTTAATGTATGAATGTGTGGGTTACCATTTGGCACTTTTGTACGGTGGAGTCATTTATTTGTGCTTGACATATGAATAAACTGTTATGCGATATGTTGTTCACAACTGTTTTGCCTAAATTCTTATGCAGAATGGTTTATCTTAATTGATTTATATTCTTATGATAGTTGAATGATCTTTATTACCAGTTATTGTATGAAATCTTTTTAGATCACATAATGAAAGAATTCTACCCCAGGTTAGTATAGATTAGATGTGTTGTTTTTTTGTTAGATTACAATAGCATAGAGTCAGTTTAGAGTTTAGAATTAAATTAGCTTAAAATTACCCCTAAATTAGCATCATCAAAATCTACACACACACACACACACATCCTTTGGATTGGGAAGCTAGTACCATTATCCCCAGTCGGACCCGCTACACCAAACGGGCAAGGAGCCGCCAACCAGGTTCCGGACCGGGTGGGTATCCCCCTTGTTGTTGACCCGATTTCGGGGCCCTCAACATATTTGGCGCTAGAAGGAGGGCACGAACTATGAATGGCAACTAAGTCAAAATCTAAATGCCATTCTGAGAGTAAATCACCCTCATCAACTCCCCCGACTTCTCCAGTACGGTTAAACCCGGAGTTAGAAGTCGCTCGAGTATCCACCGCTGCTACCTACTTTAATATATAAGACCAACTCATCATTGAACCCCCTCAAATTCAAACTTTGATTCGTAAAATCCAGGGATTCTCTATTTTTTCTCATAGGTCTGATAAATCTAACAGCAGCGTGACTTCGCAGTACAATCCTGCTCATCCCCTGACCAGATTGAAGAGTGAAAAATTCGGTATTCAACCAAGTGAACTCCCTCTCCCTACTAGGAAAAGAGCAAGGAAAACACCACCAGAGTCTGACCGTGAGACTCTTTCATCTACTTCGTCCATTTCAACCCCCTCACCGCGAAGTCAACCACCCACATCCTCATCCCAAATCACTCATCCATCTTCCACAACCCTTCCTCTTCAATCATCAAAGATCATACTATCTTCATCTTCTCAGCATCAGGGACTATCTTCTGCACTTTCATTAACTAGCAGCTCAACGATGGCCCACTCTCCATGGAACAATCCTGGGGCGGTTTTAATGCCTCCACCCCTGAGCCCAATACCGGCCCATCCTGAGAAATGGCTACCTAATCTCAATCCAGAAACAGGCATGCTAGCTGAAGAGCATATCAATAATTTCATGCTTTCTGTTAATCTCAACGGAGTTACTAACGAAGACGCTGTCGTCCGACTTTTTCCTTATACAATGCAAGGAACAGCCGGGTCATGGTACTTTTTGTTACCTTCCGTGTCCATCACAAGTTGGGACATTTTTCAAAGTCAATTCCTCACCAAGTTTGGCTATGACAGATCAACAACGACATTGATCAATGACCTATCTAATCTTAAAGTTGAGGCTAGAGAACCCATTAAAGATTTCAATTTACGGTTCAATAAGATCCTCAACAAAATTCCCGCTGCTTCTCAACCCAGCGAGGAAGTAAGATGTGAATGGTACATCACGGCCTTACCATCAAACTTGGCTATCTTAGTAGATAGGGCAAACAAGACGGCCTTAGTTGAAAACTTAACTGAGGCGTTAGCAGTAGAAAAACGTGTAGTTGCCCTAGAAAAGAGATCTGCAATAGAAGAATGCAAATCTAAGAAAATCTCTTTCAAAGAAGACACCAAGAAGAAGCAAACGAAAGATCCTTTCGATATGGAAGGATTACAAAAGGTGTTAAAGGCCATTTCCAATGATATGATTGACATAAGAAAACAAGTAGCAGAAACTTCTTCAAAAAAGCACTACAGATCTTTTAAAAGAAATCCTCCCATGGAGGTGAAACCACCTAATGCTGTCTCAAACGTCGAATCTGAAGAAGAAGAATGAGAAGAGAATACCACTGATGATCCAGGTGGATATTGGTGGCCACCTACCAAGTCCACCTGGACCCACACCATTGTCTTTCTCAGCATTTTCAGTTTCCTTAATTGTAGCACAACTTACTATTTTTAGCAGTTTTTCGGGTCCTGAACTTCCGGAGCCGTTTTGAGGCCCTAAACGACGGTTTTTGGGAATCCAGGGGCAACATGGGTCCATGTTTCCCATTCCAACAATGATAGTGCTCAGATAGATCTTTCTAATGAGCTATTGTACGTGTCAAATGGAGATCATATGCCAAAGTTACGACCCCGGGAAGTTGATGTACCAATTTACCCCAAACGGGGCCCACAGTTTGGCGTTTCATCTCCTAGGGTTAGATTTTTGGAATGTTAAGGGTTTTCCATTGTTTCTCAACAATAAATAGGCCTTCGAGCCTCATTGTAACACAGTTCAGAGGCATGTAGCCGTCACATCTCTTCTCAGAGATAAGCTACCATCGCCCTAGCTGGTTTATTTCCATTTCTGTTTGTAAGCATATTTCAGTATTTTCCATTAATGAAATGAAGTATTATTTCCACTGCATCTTTGTGTATATGGTTATCTCTGTAATTTGTTGCGTTCCTGTCTAAATCCAGATCAGTGGTATCAGAGCGGTCTGCTTTTTCTCGGTTTTTTCTTTGCATGTCCCCAACAAGGTCAGGATATAAGGAGTTAGGGCTTGAACTGGTTGAACCTTTTCAAGACCAGCCTCGCAAATCCCGACGGCCTCCCATGGCGGACGCGAAGAAAGACGAGGGGGCAGGAGATCCCATCAAAATCTTGCTCGAAGAAGCCCTCGAGCGACAACGGAACGCGATGATGGACAACTTTGCCCAAATCCTTCAACGGCTACCCAGAAGCGACGCATCGGCTTCCAGCAGCTACTCTAGAAACGCCACACCCTTTAAGGTACAAGTTAATTTTGAAATCCCCATATTCGAGGGTCAGATAGACGCAGATGCCGTAGATAAATGGTTAAATCTGCTAGAGGCTTATTTTTCTGCTCATGATTTTTCGAGTCGGGAAAAGATTGTTTTTGCTCTTCTCAAAGCAGCCTCCCACGTCAAGGACTGCTGGGAAACCTACTACGAGCAGAAGGATGAAAGTACTGGCTCACTATTTTCAGCCGCACCCACCTGGGATTCGTTCCGGGATGCCGTCAAGGAGCAGTACTACCCTGTTGGAAGCTATGAGGATGAATACATAAAGTGGACCACGCTACGGCAGGGAAGGGACCAAGACATGCCAGAGTTCACCAATCATTTCCATACCCTTCGTAGAAAGTTGGGTATCAAGGATTCGGAGCAACATTTGATACTCAAATACCGTGGCTGCCTGCACAAGTAAATCCAGGAAGAAATACAATTCCTAAACATCCCCTCGCTCGGCGCAGCATACCAATATGCCGTCAAGGTCAAGCAGAATTTTAAACAAAAGAAGTGAGATTTTGGATCTGCGAATCCAAAGCATGGGAAAAGTGCCTCGAAACCACAGAACAAAGGACCAAGTCAAGGCGGGACAGCCCAAGACAACCAGCCGAAGCTGCAAGCAAAGAACAGCGCCGCGAAGCCGAAAAAGGACACTGGAAAATGGTGCGAGTTCCATAAGAGCTCCACTCACAACACAAGTGAGTGTCAGGCCAAGGAGTCACTGGTGGCTGAGCTAAAGGTTTCAGAATCAGATGCATGTTCCGACTCTGAGTCAGAACCCGATAAGGGGCATGAAAAAGGGAAGTAGATCATTGATGCGGATCCCAGCGCCACTGTTGCTACCGCAAAGATCTAGAAAAATGAACCCGAAGATCCAGAAGAGGAGGAGCGTCTCTTCCACTCTCAGATGTGGGTAAAGGGCTCCCCGATACAGTTCATTGTTGATAGCGGGAGTCAAAAGAACCTCATTTCGGCAGAGGTCGTGAAGCGGTTGGGCTTACCGACCACAGCACATCCACAGCCATACACCATTGGGTGGCTGCACCAAGGACGAGATCTTCGCGTGAGCCAGCAGTGTCGCCTTCCATACAACATCAAGCCCTTCACGGATGAGGTATTGTGTGACATTGCTCCCCTTGAAGTTTGTGATGTATTACTAGGACAACCATACTTGTGGAAGCGACATGTTGTGTATGAATCAAGACCCCGTGTTGTTATTATTACATTGGGAAATAAGTTGTTCAGGATACCAGAGATAGCACCACCTACCGTCATCTCTTTGATTACTGCAAAACAATGCAGTAAGATCATTTCCAAAACCAGGAAATTTGTTTTCCTGATGATATGCCCTTAAGGCAAGAAGAAGACAGTGGCCGCGGCCTCCAGACTGGGTCCCTCTGCACGACAACTACAAATGGACAAGATTGTGGAGGAGTACGAGGACATCTTCACCTCCCTGGAAGGGGTTCCTCTGCACTGTCAAGTCAAGCACTCCATCGATCTGACCCCAGGTGCGGCGCTACCCAATGGACCAATCTATCGGCACTCCGTTCTGGAGAACAATGAAATCAAGAGGCAGATTCAGGAGCTCCTGCAGAAAGGTCACATCCGTCCGAGTTCATCGCCCTGTGGGAGCCCGATCGTGTTGGTACAGAAGAAGGATGGGACGTGGAGACTCTGTATTGACTATCGGGCGCTGAACAAGATCACTGTCCATAATAGGTACCCGATCCCGCGGATTTATGACCTCCTAGACCAACTAAAGGGGGCGAAATATTTCAGCAAGATCGATCTGAAGTCAGGATATCACCAGGTACAAATCGAACCCTCTGATGTGTGGAAGACTGCCTTCAAATCCAAGAAGGGCCTCTTCGAATGGTTGGCCATGCCTTTCGGATTGACGAATGCTCCTGCAACCTTTATGAGGCTAATGGATGATATCTTGCGGCCATTCACCAACTCCTTTGTAGTAGTATACTTGGATGACATTCTGATCTTTAGCCAGAGTTGGGAAGAGCACCTCCACCACATCTGACAGGTTCTCCAAACACTGCGGCAACACAAGCTATGTGCCAATTTGGAGAAATGCACTTTTGGCATGACCCAGGTTCAGTATTTGGGATACATCATTGATGAACAGGGGGTGCATGTCGATCCAGCCAAGGTCTAAGTCATTCGGGATTGGCCCTCTCCAACCACTCTAACAGAGCTCCGCAGCTTTCTAGGTCTTGCCAACTTCTACCGCAGGTTTGTGTTGGGGTTTTCTCATATTTCTTGGCCCTTGAGTTAGGTCACCAAGGGAAGGGTGAAAGCAAGATTCTTTTGGTCTGAATCTCAACAGAAGGCATTCATGGAGTTGAAGGATTGCCTATGCATGACACTAGTGCTCATGTTACCAGATTTACAACAACCATTTGAGGTCGAGACAGATGCCTCTGACTATGCTATTGGGGCAGTCCTTACTCAACATGGACATCCAGTGGCATATCACAGTGAAACACTTTCTGACACCGTCCGGAAGTACCCCACTTATGATAAAGAGATGTATTCCATTGTACAGGCCTGCCAACAATGGAAGCATTACATTTTGGGGAAGGAAACGGTCATCCACACAGACCACCGACCCCTGCAGTTCATACAGACCCAAGGGAAGTTGCAGAATGATCGCCATCAGAAGTGGTCTACATACCTGCAACAGTTCCACTTGAATATCAAGTATAAGAAGGGCAGCACCAATAATGTTGTAGAATTCCTCAGTCGACCACCGATCATGGCGTTAACCACCGTGCTCAACTCTTGTGGGCACGAGACTTCTGATTGGCCACTTCTCTACAAGAGCGACCCAGAATTCGGCCACACATACCAGACACTCTTGGAGGGTCGGCGTGTTGCAGATTTTCACCTCCAGGATGCCCTATTATGCCACCTCGGTCACCTTTGTGTTCCTTCAAGCAAGCATGCCAAGATGATTTGGGAAGCACACTACAGTCGGGCTGTTGGGCATTTCGGGGTCGAGAAAACAGTGGCAGTACTGCAAAATTATTTCTATTGGCCGAATCTTCGACAGCATGTTGGGAAGTATATCAGATCATGTAGTGCCTGTGCCATTGCCAAACCGACCATTAAGAAGCACGGCCTCTATACCCCGTTGCCTACCCCTAGTCGACCTTGGGAATCCATCTCCATGGATTACATGTTAGGCCTTCCTTCCACTAAGCATGGAAATGACTGTGTTTTTGTGGTCGCCGACAGGTTCTCGAAGATGGCCATTATGGTGGCCTGCAATAAGAATATCACAGCAGAAGCCACTGCTAAACTCTTCTTTGAACGAGTGTGGGTGCACTTTGGGATCCCACAGTCTATCATCTCAGATCGGGACAGTCGGTTTTTCAGCACATTTTGGTCCAGTCTCTGGTCAATGCTGGACACCAAACTCACGAAGTCCACAGCCTTCAATCCTCAAACTGATGGCCAGACAGAGGTTGTCAATAGGATGATTGTGCACATTCTACACATGTATAACTCAAAGCATCCATGCACATGGGATGAGAGCCTCCCCTATGTTCAGCACAGCTACAACCGAGCTCTTCATAGCTCCACTGGCCATAGCCCTTTTCAGGTGGGTTTGGGATTCCAGCCACTATGCCCCATTGATGTGGCCATGCCACTTGTAGCTACTCACATGAATTCAGCTCATGTCCAGTCCGAAACAGATAAGGCCACCAGCTTCATTGAGCGCATCCAACATATTCGCCAGCAGGTCCATGAAATTCTTGAGAAATCAAATGCCAAGTACAAGCAGCGACATGATCAACATCGGGTGCCACACAAGTTTCAGGTGGGCGACAAAGTCTGGTTGCATTTGCAAAAGGAACGCCTTACTGGAGCCTATCGGAAATTGAGACCACTCCGATATGGTCCTTACACCATTACTAAGGCTATGGGAGACAATGCATTTCCCCATTCCTTGGCCTACACCCAGTGTTCAATGTGGACCGCCTTCGGCCATACTTTCCACCATTGCTAGACAGATCCGACATTGTAGAACAACTCAAACCCACAGAATTAAATCCAGATTGCATGGAACAGGCTGCAACTGATCGATCATGGACACACAGATCAAGAACACTCGCCAACAGAATATCCAACTGTATCGAGTTGTCAAAGCAGGCCAACTCCTTCAGCAGGGCAAGTGGCTCACCAGGGAACAAGTTCAGTAGAAGTTTCCTCATCTCATGGGGGAGCTCAACGCAATGGGGACCATTGCTTCCTAAGGGGGGAGGAATGATCCAGGTGGATATTGGTGGCCACGTGCCAAGTCCACCTGGACCCCCACCATTGTCTTTCTCAGCATTTTCAGTTTCCTTAATTGTAGCACAACTTACTATTTTTAGCAGTTTTTTGGGTCCTGAACTTCCGGAGCCGTTTTGAGGCCCTAAACGACGTTTTTTGGGAATCCAAGGGCAACATTTTCCATGGACCGATGTTGCCCGTTCCAACAATGATAGTGCTCAGATAGATCTTTCTAATGAGCTATTGTATGCGTCAAAGAGAGATCATATGCCAAAGTTACGACCCCGGGAAGTTGATGTACCAATTTACCCCAAACGGGGCCCACAGTTTGGCGTTTCATCTCCTAGGGTTAGGTTTTTGGAATGTTAAGGGTTTTCCATTGTTTCGCAACAATAAATAGGCCTTCGAGCCTCATTGTAACACAGTTCAGAGGCATGTAGCCGTCACATCTCTTCTCAGAGATAAGCTACCATCGCCCTAGCTGGTTTATTTCCATTTCTGTTTGTAAGCATATTTCAATATTTTCCATTAATGAAATGAAGTATTATTTCCGCTGCATCTTTGTGTATATGGTTATCTCTGTAATTTGTTGCGTTCCTGTCTAAATCCGGATCACCTGAAGGGCAGACCGATGATGAAGAAGTTGTGGAACTACAAGGAATGTGGGATTTCATCCTCCCACAAGAAGAGG
Organism: Pinus tabuliformis; assembly: GCA_031772625.1. Classification (NCBI taxonomy): domain Eukaryota; kingdom Viridiplantae; phylum Streptophyta; class Pinopsida; order Pinales; family Pinaceae; genus Pinus; species Pinus tabuliformis. Next base: position 1,675,493,409 of record CM062820.1, read on the forward strand.
ATCAAGAAGCATTTCCGGTTAGCACACGAAGCAAAAATCAACTTGATCCTCCCCAAACTACCCCTAAACAGAAGGGCGCAAGCCCTGCAACAAAAGATAAGGTCGCAACAAAGAAAACAACTGCTAGAGCGACCCAATTTAGCCCTGTCCAATCAGATCAAGCACCTCCATCAAGAACACTGATAGTGTCGGATGAAATGGAGTATAACATTATCGATGACATGAAAAAGGCTAGAGCTAATATCACTCTTTACGAATTGAGCAAATTGAAACATCAACAGAAAATAATGATGAAAGAATTACATGTCGTGCCTACTACATCTTTACCTACAGTTGTAGCTTCCCACAACATGGGAAGACCTCCAACCAACATGATCAATAAGATTGATCCGAATGAAATTGCCTTGATTGGAGGAAGCTCAAGATCCCATACTCCTCCTTTTCTTCTCACTTATGAAATTTTCAATAAAAATGTGCACAATTGCTTGGTCGATTCTGGTGCTTCAACGAATATTTTACCCAGATCAATATGTGCCAAATTGAATGTTCAGCCACAGAAATCCGCAGTGCGCATAGTTCAACTTGATCGATCTCAAGTTGAAGTGATTGGTGAACTTAACCAGGTGACCATAAGATTGTCGTCTAACCCGTAAGTATGTCAGGTTATCAACATTCTAGTAGCTGATATCCTTGAATTCTATGGTTTAACTCTTAGCAGGGGTTGGTCTGAAAAACTCCACGGATATTTCTCAACCGACTGGTCGCACATGTGGTTACCCTACAACAGTAAACCCAATCAAATAAAGGTTGAACGAGAGTTGCACTAAAAGTACATAGTGACTGAATTGGAAGGAGAGAATGAAGCAATAGCATACAACAGCAGTATCATAGGCAATTACTCGGTAGATTCTTTCCTCGGCAATTTCAATGCTCACACCTCACCTTACTTAGAAAATTCAGTTTTGTCCCAAGTTGAAATTTTTTCCCAAACTGATGATTCAAAGTGTTTTAATTTTTTAGATAACTCTGTAAATACATCTTTATTCTGGAAATTATATTTTGATGGCTCTAAATCTAACAAGGGAGCAGGAGCAGGATGCGTTCTGATTAGCCCAGACGGAAACAAGATCATGCTTACATGCAGACTTGAGTTCGATTGCACAAACAATACAGCGGAGTACGAAGCCTTGGTGCAAGGCATATACAAAGCAATCGGGTTGAATGTTAAGTATCTTCAAGTCTTTGGAGATTCTGAAATTGTCGTCAAACAGGTACGTAACGCCATACACTGTCTGTCAAGTCATTTAAAGCACTATCAATCTTTAGTACAAGATCTGACTTCACATTTCATAGCATTCAATATTTCGTCAATCCCAAGACTCCAAAATGAGAGCGCAGACCTGTTAGCTAACGTAGCCTCTAGACTTATTCCCTCCGAAGATTTTAGTCCCGATAGGTTCTCAATAGGATTAATCTTTAGACCATCCATCCCTGACAACATCACCAACTGGAGAGTATTCAACGATGATCCTGACATTGTAAATTTCCTCACTTCTGAAGGATCCTACTCAAATCAAATAATTGACGAAGACCATCATGATCACCAAATTCAGCAAAATAGCACTGATAATGCTATACCTAAATCGGTGGTTAAGTTAGAAGATTTATATGATTTGAAAAGTCATTTTAAAAGGTCTGCCAATTCTAAACTCTACAGTTCAACTCTAAATTATGAATTAGTGAACCTAGGAACCGATCAGAAGCCGCAAAACGTTAATCTGTGCCACGGCCTAGCCCCTGAAGAAAAATCAGCATATATCCGTCTTCTGAGACAATACAAAAACGTTTTTGCATGGAATTATGATGAGCTGAAGACATACAACACTTCTATCATTCAACACACTATCCCTATGATTGACAATGAAAAACCTGTCCAGCAGAAGCTCAAAAAAATCCACCCCAACTTAGAAAATCAGATAAAGACTGAGCTAAATAAATTGTTGAGAGCCAGAATAATTTTCCCCGTCAGACACTCCAAATGGGTATCCAATGTGGTGCCTGTTAGAAAGAAAAATGGAGATATTAGAATATGTATTGATTTTCGGAATCTCAACAAAGCCTGTCAGAAAGATAATTTTCCCCTCCCACCTATGGAGCAAATACTACAGGCAGTAGCGGGCTCAGAATTAATGTCTTTCCTGGATGGATTTTCAGGATACAATCAAGTGCTGGTACATCCCGATGATCAGTTGAAAACCAAATTCCGAACCAAATGGGGCACATACGCATATCGGAAGATGCCATTTGGTCTGATCAATGCCGGCGCTACCTTTCAGAGAGCCATGGACATCACATTTAAAGGTTTAGTCAATAAATCGGTAGTGATTTACCTGGATGATATAACAGTGTACTCCAAGAAGCGAAGCGACCATCTCAAAGATTTGAAACAAATATTTCAAAGATGCTTAAGGTATGGGATTTCACTTAACCCAAAGAAATATTTTTTCGCATTAAGTGAAGGGAAATTGCTTGGATTCATAGTGTCGAAATCTGGTATTCACATTGAACCTGACAGAATCAAAGAAATTTCCGAAATATCCATGCCCCATAACAAAAAGGCCATGCAATATTTCCTTGGACAAATCAATTTTGTAAAAAGGTTTGTCCTAGATTTTTCACGTATTATTTCTCCTTTACAAAATATGATAAAAAAGAATTCAAATTTTAAATGGGGTCAAGATGAGCATGAAGCATTCAACTTGATCAAACAAGCTATCATCAACGCTCCATCTTTAGCTACCCCAAATTTTTCAGAATATTTTATCTTATACATTTTTGCCTCAGAGAAATCTTATGCTGCGATTTTAACTCAAACAAATCAAGAGAAGGCGGAAGCTCCAATCGCATTCTTTTGCTCGAACTTACAAGGTGCTGAGCTCAATTATTCAGACGTGGAGAAATAGGCATATGCTGTTTTCAAAGCGATCAAATATTTCAGACCTTTCTTACTTAAGGCCCATACGAAAGTCGTAGTACCGTTTCCAGTGGTAAGAAACCTGTTGGTACAGAAGGATGTGGGTGAAAAGAGAGCAAATTGGATTACCGCTTTACAAGAATACAATCTTGAGATCAAGCCAGCAAACATCGTAAGAGGTCAAGGCTTCTGCAAGATGTTAGCTGGAGCATCGCAAATTCCTAAGAACTCATCTGAAGAGGTACACACGTATGAGGTAAGCCTAAACGACGCAGAATCATTATATGCGGACACCATTTATTATCTTAAGAATGGGTATGCTCCATCACATCTGGATCACACCAAGAAAAGAGCTCTGAGATTGAAAGCTAAACCAGCTCATAAATGATGTTTTGTTTAAAAGGAATTACGATTATGTACTTCTTAGGTGTCTTGAGAAAACTGAAGCCGAAAAGGTTTTGTAGGAACTCCACGATGGACCAGGAGGTGGATACTATGCTGGAGAAGCTACTGCGCATAAGATCTTACGTGAAGGATATTATTGGCCCACGTTGTTCAAAGACTAATACAATTACGTAAGGAAATGCCAAATCTGCCAAACTGCTGCAGGGAAACAAAAGAAATCGTCCATGCCACTACAGCCGGTTAACATCGAGCAACCATTCAGCCAATGGGGCTTGGACATAATAGGTGAGATCGTTCCTCACTCTTCTAAGCAGCATAGGTATATCCTCACGGCGACAGATTATTTTACTAAATGGGTAGAAGCAGTTCCTCTCAAGACAGTTAATTCTGAAAACATTATTGAATTCATAGATCAATTTATCATCACTAGGTTTGGATTGCCAACGGCCTTAATGTTTGATAATGCATCATACTTTTCTGGAAATACAATGACTGAGTTTTCACTTAAAAGAGGGTTCAAACTGAAGTATTCAGCCAACTACTATCCGCAAGGTAATGGGTTAGCTGAATCTACAAGCAAAAACCTAATCAGGATTATCAAAAGAACAGTCGACCAAAACCAAAAGAATTGGCACAAAGTGCTGGTAAATTCTTTATGGGCAGATAGAATCACGAAGAAAGCTTCAATCGGCACTTCTCCCTTTAATTTAGTTTATGGGAAAGAAGTGGTTCTTCCAACTCACTTAGTCATTCCCTCTTTGTCTTTAGTACAACACATCGATGAAGTATCTACTTCCTCTTTACAATTGAGACAAATGGAGATAATCAAACTAGAAGAACGACGAGAACAAGCTAAGAAAACCCATGCTCACCACCAAGCGCTAATAAAATCCTCTTTTGACTCAAGCATAATGACCAGAAAAACCTTTCAGATGGGAGATTTAGTTTTGAAATGGGATAAGGCTCATGAAGAAAAGGGCAAACATACGAAATTTCAGAAGTTGTGGCTTGGTCCTTTTCAGATTGTACAATTTATAGGCCCATCGACGTTTGTGTTGTAGGATTTGGCAGGTAGAAGAGATTCTTTGCCTGTGAATGGACAGATTCTTAAAATGTATTTTCCATATAAGATCAATCTTCTATTTTTGTAGGATAGTTTTAGTTTCTTTTATTTTGTTTTTCTCTTTCTTATAAATAAAACCGGTTGTAAATGATCATTGAAAAGGATTCATGAAAGAGCACACCAACTCTCTATCAGATTTTGGTTTCACTTGTACAAATAGAAAAACTTTTCGAAAAATCTGACTTTTATTATTGACAAATAGAGTTAACTTTAACCTGGATTTGATATTAGTTTCAACCTCTCAAAAAACTTTGATGAAAACAACCTTTGGTAAAAAATTGTTTTATGTCAGCACAAGGAAAGGTATCATCAATAACAAAATAAATATTCTCTGTAAAGCTGTTGTTTTCAAACTCTATTATTGTCGTCCAGAGCTTTCTTAAGGAAAAACAATGACTTCCTCCCCGCTAAAGGAAACCGCAGCATTCAGAGAAACAATCCGAGAAAAAACTATATCTCAAAGAATAAGAAGTCTCATCACGAGCTGGCTTATCATGATCACAGATATTATAACTTGCTGACTTTGCCAATACTGTCTATCAAAACAGGGCAACGACTCAAAAATTGTTGCAATCAAAAGACAAGGGGTCTCATCACGAGCCAGCTTGTTTAGCAAAAGTGTAAATCAAGTGAATGACTGTGTCATAATTTGGCCACCAAACCAAGACATTGTTCTTTAGAGAATAAAAAAGGAAAAAGTGTCAAAAAGGATTTTTCTCTGAAATGTTGTAAATAACCTCAAGCAGGAAAAAGGATCATTGCTGGATAACATGGTAACCCTGTCGAGGCTATGGACGCTTGCGGGTAGCAGAGGCTCTACCTACGACAAATGAGCATATGTTAAAGCCAGTACGCAGAGAAGACTTTATTTTATCTTTAAAAAGGGTCGAGTAATGTCTGGTATGAATGCAAGAACTAAGCCTAAGGAAGCAGACAATTGGAATAAAATAAAGGCTGAGACAAAGTATCATTGACAGGATAAGGGGTACTCTACTCTATCTGTCCATAACAAAATTTACACATATGAAAATTTTTTCTGTTTCGGAAGTGGAAATGTCAATAGAAAAGCAGAGATAACTGGTTCTTCATAGTGAATCGCCATTGTTGTGGTCACCAACAACCCCCCTCTTTGTTTGGTATTAGCAATAACATCATGCAAAGGGGGACCCTTAACAAAAAATCCCAAAAATATTTTTTATCAAAATTTTTGTATTTAACTCCCTAAAAGCTATATCGCATCGCAAAGAGAGAGTGAAGCGTTTTCCTATGCGCATAAATAAGCTGCAAAGAAGCGATGCGACATTCATCGCATTGCACATGTTGGAAGTGCTCTTAAATAGAAAGCATAAGGAATCGCCGATGGCCGATATGCGACGTCGCATATCGCAACGTCGCATAAGCAGCGCACAGTGATCAAATGAAAATTGTGATCTGCGATCTGTGATCTTACAAAATGCGATCTTGCGATTTGCGATCTGCGATGAATGAGACTATTAATTGCTACGATGCGAATCGCAGAAACCACTCATCACAAAGTTTCTTCGGCATGATCTATAAACCCAAAATTGAGCGCGCACCTTAAGGGAAATTAATGATTGCACGCCTGAGTATCCAAGGATGATCACGTTGCATTTTTCAAAGAGTCAAGTCATTATGAGTGTCATGATTATGCATTCATTAGAACTCAAATCTTTCATGTCAATCTTTTCGTCATTTCTCTTTTCCTTTGCGTAAACTGCAAGGCAGCAACTAATATAAATCTATATGCAGGAAACATCTAAGGAAAAGGGGAAAGCGCCAATACTTGAAGAACAGAGAGGAGATGCCTTCGCAAATGGATGCCGCATGCAGCAGAGCCGCAGATTCCAGAGTATAACTCAACAGACACTGATGAAAATAGACTATCCAAGACTCAGAGTCAAAGGCGCACAAAAGCAGCATGTTTGCAAAAGATCCTGGAGCTCAGACTGGGTAAAGCAAAAAGAAAAACGATAAAGAGGGAGGATGCTCCAGAAAATCCTGGAACAAAGAACGGAAGCAATTTCAATACGGAGAATTGTTCAGGCAACGAAATCCCTAACTCATTGAGTCATTCGCACGGCCCGAAACCGAAATAGCAACAGCACAATCAGTTTGAAAGAAATCTGGGTTATACTAAGTATACACACAGCAAATACACCCAGCCAGAGGAAGATTTTCAAAAATATCTTTTAGTTTGTCAGAAAGAGGTGCCAGCTTTTGTTATTTCTACTTTTATCGCTCGAGCAAAAGAAAAATACAACCAGCCTACTCTTTCCAGGCAAACCTTGCATTGCTTACAGCACTAAGGAGCAGATACAGAAACGGTTAGAAATTAGATTCAATTTTTAGAAATAAATTTGTTTTAGTAAAAGGGCGGTCATTTGAAGCCGTTTCCTAAATTTGTGTAATTAAGATTAGTTAGTTAGTAGTATTTAACCATTCTCATGGAATTTGGAGAAGGGTCCGGAAATTTGTCAAAAAACTTGTCCTCAGAACATGCACTTTTGCACCCTCGGAGGTGGTTTTTGATGAATTGATGGATCGAGATTTATTTATGTTTTCATTTTAATGTTTGCTACTGATGTTGCACTTCTATAGTCTTAGTAGATGTTAGAAGTAAGTAGAGATAAATCATTATTGCTTGAAGTTTGTGAGTGAAATCAGTCATAAATGGTACTTTTATCTCTTGATTAATTTATGCTTATATTCTTAGAGTGATATATAGCTGAGTTGTTTATATGTTAATGTATGAATGTGTGGGTTACCATTTGGCACTTTTGTACGGTGGAGTCATTTATTTGTGCTTGACATATGAATAAATTGTTATGCGATATGTTGTTCACAACTGTTTTTCCTAACTTCTTATGAAGAATGGTTTATCTTAATTGATTTATATTCTTATGATAGCTGAATGATCTTTATTACCAGTTATTGTATGAAATCTTTTTAGATCGCATAATGAAAGAATTCTACCCCGGGTTAGTATAGATTAGATGTGCTGTTTTTTTGTTAGATTACAATAGCATAGAGTCAGTTTAGAGTTTAGAATTAAATTAGCTTAAAATTACCCCTAAATTAGCATCATCAAAATCTACACACACACACACATCCTTTGGATTTGGAAGCTGGTCCCATTATCCCCAGTCGGACCCGCTACACCAAACGGGCAAGGAGCCGCCAACCAGGTTCCGGACCGGGTGGGTATCCCCCTTGTTGTTGACCCGATTTCGGGGCCCTCAACAACCTGGAAGCCTCGCCATCCTCTCTCATAATGGTCTTAGTTCAAACTCATGATGACCGAGTGAACATGTGATATATTATCTGTCAAAAGGCTTGAATGGGCCCGAACTCAGATATTCACACGTGGAAAATCTGTCTTTGGCAGTTATCTTTGTTGTCAACCGATTTCGACACTACATATTGTTGCGACAGAGTACTATCATCGGCTTAGAGAATCCCATGAGACACATTTTGTCTCGTCAATTAATTGGAGGAAAATGTTCAAAATGGATCGTGATCCTCCAACAATGCGATTTGGTTTTCTCTCCTGCCAAGGCGAAGAACTCCTTAGTCTTTGTAAAACTTTTATCGAATCTTCCCATTGTCAATCCTAACGAGATAGCCCACGATCCTCTTATGGATGAATTTGTCTATCTTATCGACACTACTAACCCTTGGTATGGTGACATTCTTGTCTACCTCCAAGAACAATGGTTCCACCCCGAACTATCGTCAGATGACTGTCGTCGTATCTACCACCAAGTGCAACACTATCTAGTGATTAATGATACATTATATTGTCATCGTGCGGATATAGTTCTTCAACGTTGCCTCACTCACAAAAAGGAAGAACATGTTTTAAATGACTGCCATGCTGGGGCATGTAGCGGTCATCTTTCTGGCATATCTACTACACAGGAAATCTTGCGCGCAGGCTATTACAGGCCAATCTTATTCAAAGATTGTGTTAATGTCATCCGGCAATGCCATCCTTTTCAAGTGTTCACAAATAAAATGCACACTCCTCTGGCCCTACTGCACCCTGTCATATCTGTCGGCCCCTTTTCCAAATGAGGGATATAATTTGTAACCTGCAATCTTGTTTCCTCTGCTAGACACAACTATATTATTGTAGCTATGGATTATTTCACGAAATGGGCCAAAGCCCTTCCCACCTATCGGGCCATGGGGAAACCGCAGTGTTATTCCTATTTAATCAGGTCATTTGTCACTTCAGTGTACCCCGCATGATTGTTATAGACCATGGGTCTCATTTTCATAATCACATGATGTCTGACTTAACATCGCTACTAGGTTTTCGTCAGGATCAATCATCCTCCTCCTACCCCCAAGCTAATGGTCAAGTAGAGGCTGTCAATGGTATCTTAAAAACCATGATCCGTAGATTGGTAGGAAATCATACAACCAACTATCATCGAATGTTATATTCGACACTATGGGCATACCAAACTTCAATAAAGACTGCCATGGGCTTCACACCTGCTTATGACCTGGAAGCAGTTTTACCAATTGAGTGTCAAATCCCCTCCCTACAAATAGTCATTGAACTCTTGCCTGACACTACTGCCAAAGAAGAGCACTTGCTATAACTCAATCAACTGGATGAAACTAGTTGAGATGCGAAATTGGCACTCGAGGCCCACAAGCACTAGGTAAAAGCTTAGTTTGACAAAAAGGTCAAGCCTAGTTCTTACCAAGAGGGAGATCTTGTTTTTCTCTATGATAAAAAACATGACCTCTTAGGGGCAGGAACGCTTGAGCCCTTATGGCTAGGTCCCTATGTCGTCAAGAAATCTCTCTCAAAAGGGGCATATGAACTTTAGGACTGGGAAGGATTTTTGCTCATTGGGTTCAGAAATGGGCTCTATCTAAAAAAATATTATGCCTAGTATTGCACTGGGCATGTGCTTTGTAATTTTATGTATTTATAATATTTGCTTCCTTTTTTGGTGTGATTGGATTTCTTTGGTATTTATTGCATTATTTTTCTCATACATCCTTCTCGCAATGTAGATGTCTTTGTTCCCTTAGCATACGTAGGATATGTAGATGGTGCCATTCATCACACATGGCACATTGCATCAACTGCTCAGGTCATCTACACACCTGAGTCAGAACTGTTTTGATCTAGAGGAGTCTTTCTTGGTACCACCACCAACAATATTGTTGAGTACATGTTTGTAATTTCACTTCTCACTGAAGCTTCATCAAGGGACATCTCCAATCTAGTGGTCAAGTTAGACTCTCAGCTAGTTGTTATGCAATTGACAAATTGTTATCACATTCGTAATCCAACCTTGTTACGTCATTATTTAAGAGTATGACTCTTGGAACATCAATTTGAAATTATCACATATGAACACATTCCTAGAGAATTTAATACAGTTGCTAATTCATTAGCAAACTATGTGTTAAATTGCCATCTGCCTCATTCACTATAGAAGCATGCATGGGAAGTAAAAATTTATAGAGTTAAAACTTTTACAAAAACATTTAAAAAAAATCATGCCATCAAAATACCAAAATTTTTGTATATATATAGATAGAATCCAATATTTTACATCGAAATATTCCAAAACTTGGATGTTTTAAGTACAAAATGGCTGCTAAGCCTAGCTACAAACACCCGTTGGCTATGCCAAAACACCTGCTAAAAAGAGCCTACTACTCCTAAAATGCTAAAACCGCTCTATCTATCCTCCAAAGAGGAACCAAAAACCACTCGGGTATACTGACTATGTGCCACTACATATGAGCAGGAATCTCCCTCATAGGAAGGGGGGGCACACCCATGCTCAAGCTCTCGAGGTTCCTCAGAACCTTGTGAACATTGTTGGCATCACCCCCCTAGAAGGTGGTTGGCCTCCTCGTCTCATATGGCAGGGTTGGCCTATAGGTCGTAATAGTGCCACATATATGTTAAGCATAAAGCTTCATGTCAATACTTGTTCACCGATAAAAATATCACATAAACATTCAAAAGCTAGAAAAATACTTGAAGTACTTTCAAAAATCATTCTAGCCTTGAGCACCCCAATTGATCCCGGGTGGTAGCATCAATTCAGGGTCATCGATGAAGTCCATGCCCTCATAAGCATAGTGGTCAATGATCACGATCTGGCCATGAAGCCACTGAAAGAAATCTTCTTCAAAGAAATGTCGAATTGGTCCTCCTCCTGTGTAAGGATCGAGTGATGACCATTGCCCCTATCTCAGCTCCCTCAGATCAAATGGACCTAAGCTCATCCTTGGGTGCGTAATAGGTACCATTTCAAGAATGAATGAGACTATGAGAGTACCATACCCAAAACGTTTTTGGGTTCGAGCCTTGCATGCAGTTAACTCTACCTTCAACTAGCGAAGCACTGCTTCACACCAGTTGAACATCTGCAGCTGGACACAGTCAACTGCAAGAAACAGTTGGGCCTTTGTTGCAACATGGGGACTCTTTGACCCCACCAACCACACAATCAACAATAAAATGGCCCTCATATACCTGGACCTAATCATCTCTATGGAGACTCTGTTGTTGACAAGTCCACTCTCAGGGATGCAATAGGATTGTACTAGCTCTAGGGTGGATCGTGGATCATGCCTAACCCTGGTGAGGTTTGCTTGTACCCCACGGTGTTACAAACTAGTTAAAAAGTATATGTCATCATAGCCAATAGCCAACTCATGATCTACAATCTTGAACACCTGCTCATGTTCATCCCAGTGCTGGATAATTCATCTAAATAAATGCTCCTGCCCTTTCATCAGCTCCAACTTTGCATACTTCACTAAATCACAACGGCGCAATGCAAGTATGCATGCTGGATCATTTCACAATAGCAATTCCTAGCTATCATGGGCCCATTCTCTCCATAGGCTAGTCATTATGGCCTGAAACCTATGCAAAATAACCCAAAAATAAGTCAAAATGGGGCAATACAACTTCAGGAATCACTGCATGGGGTTTTAAACTACACCCTCAAGCTCTAACACTCCCCCCAATGGTATAAAGGGAGGATTAACACCCTCTAGCAGGTCGTATATCGTGTTTAGTGCTCCCTACAGGCTAGCCAGAGGGCGTTAGTGTGCAAACAATGCTTTAGGGCTCCTCAGATCTGCAAGAATCCACCCTAGAAGCTAATAAGAAAGGTTAAGAAATGCTTAGAGCAAGGTTTTGGCCTCTACCTAGGACTGAAGACACGTTGAATGGTTGCCTGGATCTACTGCAATGGTCTGCGGAAAATCTGCTCCTCTTTGGCTCCAAAATTCTCTCACAGTTCTCAGATAGTGAAAATGGTGAATGTGAAAGCTCAAAGAATTTCCTTATATTAATTTTTGGGGACATGATTTTTTGAAATCATTAAACAGGAAGTAGTCCATTCCCCATGATTTTGTATCATGCATGAACACATATGGATAGGAATTTATGTGTTTTTATACTTTTTCCACTTTTTTATGAAAGTACTTTCAGGAATGAAAAGTAGTAGATAATTGTGTTAGGTTGAGTTATATTCTTTGCATGACTAGCCCACGTAGTTAAAGAGGGGGTTAGAAGGGGGGTGGAGGCCCCCCTTCGTTGCGCCGATTGCGTAGCCGAGGGAGTCACAGGGGGTTTAAGGGGTGTAGCTAACCCTACTCTATAGGGTCTAGGGTAGCGCGCTGGAAAATTTTGTTTTTGGAACCTATATTAGGTTTGGTGGACCTACCTATGGTTTTGTGCATGATTTTCACACATGGTTTTGGACGCGATGGTTTTCGGTCCATGGTTTTGGACACAATGGTTTTCGGTCCATGGTATTGGATGCTTCAGCATGTATAAATATGTATTGTAACATCGAAAGGAACATAATGAAAAATCAAGCTGGTAGTCCCGGTTTTGGGATCCAGGGGAAAATCTTTGTGTATATGTGTTTTATGTGTTATGCTCTCGCATTGTTTATTTTTTGTGTTTTAGACTTCGTATGGAGATAATTTATGTACATGGTTAAAAGCTACATTTGATATCAAAGTTGTTTTGGCTTCAAGGGGATGTGTTTGTTGCTGAAGGGTTTTGCTTGGGCATGTGGTAGATGTCGTTCAGTGGGAGATCTCCAACATCAATTTTGGTGGTAAAAGAAGATGGCAAGCAGTGGAAAGATAGAGATCGAGAAATTTAATGGTCATAGTTTTGAGTTATGGAAACTCAATATGGAGGATCTGTTGGTGGATAAAGATCAGTGGATCATGGTAGATCCGGGTACTAAACCAACGGGAGTTTTTGATGAAAAATGGAAGAAGTTGGATCAAAAGGTAAAGAGCACAATACGATTGTGTGTCTCAAATTTAGTATTGTTGAATGTATCAGGGGAAGCTACAGGGAAGGATTTGTGGGACAAGTTAGGGAATTTGTACCAATCTAAGTCTCTGGTGAATAAACTGTTCCTATAGAAAATGTTGTATAACCTGATGATGAAAGATGGAGACTCGGTGACAGAGCATCTGAATGCATTTAATACTGTGGTAAGTCAATTATCATCTATTGATATCAAAATTTCAGATGAAGATAAGTACATTAGTTTGTTGTGTTCTCTACCAGATTCGTGGGATAGTCTAGTTATTGCAATAGGTAGCATTGCCACTGCCTTGTACTTTGATGAAATAGTCTCATCCTTGCTAACGAAGGAGATGAGACGAAAAATATGGAGAGCCAGAATGGTGATTCCTTGTCTGTATGAGGACGGTCCTAGAACAGAAACAAAAATAAGTCATTGAGTGGGAGATCTAAATCTAGAGGGAGTTCTAAATCTCCAAGAAAACCTGTAAAGGTGGTGTGCTGGGAATGTGGAAAGGAAGGGCACTACAAAAGGGACTATAAATCTAAAGCTCCTGAAAAAGGAAAGGGATGTGATGATGCTCCTTCTGCAGAGGCGAAAACCACCTTAGATGAAGGTGGGGATGTGTACATGGCTTCTTCAAGTACACATGTAGATCATGAGGCATGGTTGATTGACTCAGGTGCATCCTTTCACTTCACTCCCCATAGAGAGTGGTTCTACGAGTATGAGAAATATGATGGTGGTGATGTATTCTTAGGGGATGATAGGAAGGCTAGAATCATTGGTCACGGAAAAGTAAAGTTGAAGTTGCAAGGTCGAAGGGTTAGAACACTTCTGGGTGTTCTACATATTCCTGCATTGGCTAGAAATATGATTTCTGTAAGAAAGCTGGATGGTGCAGGTGTAAAAACAGTGTTTGAAAAGGATACCTACAAGATGGTTCGGGGAGCATTGGTATTGATGCAGGGAGTTTAGATTGGAACTCTTTACAACCCGCAAGGTAGCACCGTTATTGACGGGTGCAATAGTTTTGTGGTTCCTGAAAGTGGAGCAAAAATTCTAGTGGTCTCTGGAGAGAAGACCATGTTGTGGCATCAAAGGCTTCGACATATTGGAGAGAAGGGCCTTCGAATAATTCATGGTAAAGGTATGGTATAAGGTATGAGTAATAGCTCTCTGGATTTTCATTTCTATGATAATTGTGTATATGGGAAACAAAATCGGGTGAGTTTCCCCTCTGGTGGTAAGAGGGTGAAACAGATATTAGAGCTTGTGCTCAGTGATGTGTTTGGACCTGTGAAGGTTCCATCACTGAGTATTTTTGTGTACTATGTATCATTTATATATGACTTCAAGGAATACATGGATATATTTCCTTAACAGGAAATCTGAAGTCTTTGACAGGTTTAAAGAATTTAAGGTTCTGGTGGAAAACCAGACAGAGAAGATGATAAAGGTGCTGAGGACAGATAACGGTGGAGAGTCTTATAGTAAGGAATTTGAAGAATTCTGTAAGAAGTGTGGTATAGCACGGTAGAAGACTACTCCATATACAGCTCAACAAAATGGAGTTGCAGAAAGAATGAACAAGATGTTGATGGAAAGGGCAAGAAGCATGCTCAGTGGTGTCGGGTTAGGACAAGAATTCTAGGAAGAGGCAGTGGAGACAACATGTTACCTGGTCAATAGGTCACCTTCATCAGCGTTGGAGGATAAGACTTCACAAGAGGTATGGAATAGTAAGAAACCTTCTCTTTCACATTTGAGGGTATTTGGATGTGATGCATATGTACATGTTCCAAAGGAGAAATGAACCAAGTTGGATAGTAAATATGAAAAGTGCATCTTTATTGGGTATAAGGATGGTTTAAAGGGTTATAAGCTTTGGAACCTAGTAACAAGGAAGGTTGTGTACAGCCAAGATGTGGTGTTCAAAGAGGTGAAAGACGTTATTAAACATGAAGTCCAACCAAAGGAACCTGAGAAGATAGAGTTTGAGCTAAAGGAGGAAGAATCAGACTCTATAGCAGAGGAGGAATCAGAAGATGAAGAGCAACAAACTCCGGGTGTGAGAAGATTAGTTCGAGAAAGAAGGTAGCCAGAAAGGTATAGTCCATCTGCTTTCTATTCAAATTTTGTTTTATCAATTACTGATGACGATCCAAGAACTATGAAGGAAGCAGTAGATTCAGAGGATGGAAAACTCTAGAAAGAGGCCATGGTTGATGAAATCGCATCTGTACACAAAAATGAGGCTTGGGATCTAGTGGAGTTGTTGGCTGGAAGGAAACGCATTGGTAGCAAATGGGTGTTCAAGAAGAAGACAAATGTAGAAGGAAAGGTGGAGAAATACAAATCTTAGTTGCTAGCAGAAGGTTATTCCCAGGTGCCGGGAATTGATTTTGGTGATATTTTTTCTCCTGTTGCCAAGGTAACTTCTATTGGATTACTTTTATCTATTGTTGTTGCTTTTGATTTTGAGGTAGAATAGATGGATGTGAAGATAACATTTCTTCATGGGGATCTGGAAGAGGAAATATACATGAAGCAATCTGAAGGCTTGGAAGTGAAGGGTAAGAAATAACTGGTATGAAAGTTAAAGAAGTCTCTGTATGGGTTAAAACAGTCACCAAGGATGTGGTATCAGAAATTTGATACATTTATACGAGGACTTGGCTTCACCAAAAGAAAAGAAGATCACTGTGTGTATTTTAAATTAATTGGTGACCGTGTTATTTATCTGGTCTTGTATTTGGATGATATGTTGCTGGTTGGAAATGATAAAGAAATTATCTAAGATTTGAAGACCCAATTGTCCTCCAAATTCAACATGAAATATCTTGGTGCTGTAAACTATATTTTGGGCATGGAAATTAAAAGAGATCGGGCAAAGAGGAATCTCTGGTTAAACCAAATAAAGTATGTCGAGACAATACTGCAGAGGTTTAATATTCAGGATAGTAAGCTGGTGAATGTTCCTATTTCTGTAGGTGTGAAGTTATCTGCTGAACAGTGTCTCAAGACACAAGAAGAGGAAGGGGACATGTCTCGTGTTCCATATGCAAGTTCAGTCACTAGCCTGATGTATGCAATGGTTTGTACTAGACCAGACATTGCACATGTAGTGGGAGTATTGAGCAGGTTTATGTCAAAACCAAGGAAGGAGCACTGGACAACAGTGAAGAGAGTTTTCAAGTATTTGCATGGCACTAGTGATTATGGTTTGTTCTACCAAGGAAGACTAGGATTGGACAGAGTGTTGGATATTTGTGGCTTTTTTGATGCAAACTGGGCTGGAGATCTAGATCAGAGAAGATCTACAAGTGGGTATGTGTTTAACATATTTGGACGTATAGTCAATTGGATGAGTAAGAAACAATTTGTAGTGGCACTATCAACTACAGAGCCAGAATACATGGTAGCCACTCATGCAATCAAGGAAGTAGTTTGGTTGCAGATATTGTGTTCAAGTATGGGGTTAGTACAGGGAGCTATAAGGATAGACCGTGATAACCAAAGTGCAATTTTCTTTGCAAAGAACCCTGCATATCATTCAAAGACAAAGCACATTGATGTTCAGTATCACTTTGTGAGGGATATGATAGAATAAAAAAAGGTGTTGCTGGTAAAGGTGGACACTTTGAAGAATACTGCGGATGCATTGATGAAATCTGTGAGATATAAGAAGTTCTCTTGGTGTAGAGAAACAATAGGCATTGCAGGGTTGGATAAATGACTAAGCTCTCTTGTGGCTCCCTGGTGGAAAGAAAACAACAAGTGGGAGAATGTTGGGTTGTGTTATATTCTTTCCAGGACTAGCCCACGTAGTCAACCAGGGGGTTAGAAGGGGGGTGGAGGCCCCCCTTCGTTGCACCGATTGTGTAGCAGGGGGGGGAGGAGTCACAGGGGGTTTTAGGGGTGCAGGTAACCCTTGGAAAAAAAAAATTTGGACCCTATATTAGGCTGGGCGGACCTACCTATGGTTTTGTGCATGATTTTCCCACATGGTTTTGTACGTCATGGTTTTCGGTCCATGGTTTTGGATGCGATGGTTTTCGGTCCATGGTATTGGATGCTTCAGCATGTATAAATATGTATTGTAACATTGAAAGGAACATAATGAAAAATCAAGATGGTAGTCCCGGTTTCGGGATCTAGGGGAAAATATCTATGTATATGTGTTTTATGTGTTATGCTCTCGCATTGTTTATTTTTTGTGTTTTAGAATTCATATGAAGGTAATTTATGTACAGGGTTAAAACCTACACACTGCATGCAATTCTCAATGAGTGCTTTATTTTATGGGATATTTTCTCACTGTAAAAGTTGAAAAATCCCTGAGTTTGTCATCGGACTAGTTAAACACAAACGACGACGGTCCGAGCAACTTGTTTTCACTCTTTTTATAGCTCATTAAACTGAAAAAGATCATTAGAGCATTCTTTTCAGGTGCTTTTTTCTCACTCATAAAACTGAGAAAATCCCAAGTTTTTTTATTTTACACTCATTAAAAATTTATAAATATGACCCGAGCATTCTTTTAGGTACTTTTCTCACTTGTTAAACAAAAAAATCCTAAGTTTTTTTCACCGAGCTCGTAAAAAATCTACAGCAACAACTAGAGCACTTGCTTTTTTTGGACCATTTCTCGCTCTTAAATCGAAAAAATCCCCGAGTTTTTCCCCTTCTTCGGGCTCATTAAATCTACAAAGAAGGAACGAGCAGTTCTTTTACGTCTTTTTCCTTCCTCAATAAACTAAAAAAGATACCTTGAGTTTTCTTCATTTGACTCATTAAAATTTGATGAAGGTATTAAGTTTGTCCTCATGAGACTCATTAAAAATTCGTGATGAAAATCGACTTTAGTCTGTCTCCTCATACTCGTAACAAAATGAGGTCAACATATATTGAGCATAGGTTTCTATTTATCTGAACTCAATAGGTTCACTCATGGAAAAGTAACTGATCTGGGTATACTATTAAACTTTTGTCGCACCTAGTTAAATACTATGACAAAGGGACCACCCTAGAGTTGTTCTTTACGCTCATTTTAGACTCTCTAAATATGAAAATACCACCGAGTTGTCTCATCTGGACTCATTAAATTAAACAGACGAAGTATATAGTCTCTCTTTTTACGATCCTTTTTAGACTCTTAAAACATGAAAAGATCGAGGAGTTTGCCTGTCTAGACTCATTAAACTAATCAGATAGGGCATAGAGTCACTCTTTCTGCGATCCTTTTCGAACTCTTAAAATATGAAAAGATCGATGAGTTTACCCATTTAGAATCACTAAACTAATCAGACGGGGAAAGTAGACAATACAAATGTATTCAATATTCGAAAGTGTGGTTTGGCAGTAGTCGTTCCCTTGAACAAGGCACTCCCTCAGATAAACCTTCCTTGTGATGGTCTCTCAATATGAATCCTACCATCCTATGAGTTTAGCCTAAATACCCCGACGTTCTTGCATATCTGTATCCTAACACTCTTTGGTGTTCATGAGTCTAGTGCTGCATGGTTAAAACCATTGTCGTGCCTTCTATTGTTCAAGGGTTAACATTTTCTTTCCTCCATCAACCCATCAAGCATATCCTTTCATCATGCTCTCTGTCGTTTATACCAAATGCTCAAAGATTCCTAAAAAAAATCATTGTTGTCATGTTTCGTGTCGATTGATGTACGACACATTATTTCCTACCTTTTGACAGATATCTTCTTATTGACTTCAACACTCTATCTAGGAAGAAAACCCAGAAACACTTTTAATGTTTTGGTACTTGTAGACATTAGTGGAAAGTCACCTTGTGGTTGATCAAGGATTCTCATTATTAGCTCCTGATTAAGCGATTCTATGAGTGTTCGATGAAAAAAACATATTTCACACTCACTAGATTGTATTGTGCATCTTGGAGACCATAACTATTATTGGTGGTCTTCCTCGCATCTGTTAATGGTCTCCATTATTGACTGGTAATCAGACGATTTCATGCTTGTTCGACATCAAAGCATATATTCACATGCATCGATCTATTCTCTTCGGTGAAGTGGAAATCAAGACCTTGGGTAGGGGCTTGCATCACCCAGCCTTGTTTCCTCTCCCAAGTTGTGTATATTGTTTTTTGGAGACAACTCATCAGAATGATCCTGTTATGAGACTAGATCTACATTGTGCTTATCGATGGCCAACATCGTCATATCTCTTTTATGAGAAAATCACTCTGACATAGCTACTGAGCATGGGAATGCCCAACTCAAGACATGATTTTAGTTGTTTTATATATATGTGTTGTATCAGGTTTCCCATACCACCCGAAGCTTCGATCCTCTCTCTCTTTTTGTCAAAGAAGGAAAATTACAGTTAAGTAAAGTATTTCGGCCATCATCGTAGCCTTTGATCTCACACTTTAGGGGGCATCTTTTATATAGAAAAATGACCTCCTCATCAGCTCAGAGGAGAAATACATGATGGCTGAAGCAATAACCAAAATCACAGGCCTTGTTTCCACACTAACGTTGTCTATACACTAACAACATGCTTTATAAAGTTTCTTTGTATGCCTAAGGGAGCGTTAGTGACCCTACTAACTCTACTTGTTGGTTTGAGGATAGCGTTAGTGGATCCTAAGGAGAATCTAGAGGTCAAAGTAGTGAATTGACTCATAAATATCTCTATATTCCCTCCTAAATCTACTCAGGAAAGCAAGGAAACATCTAGAGTTTGACCTATTTGATGGATTTCTAATCCTAAGGAAGGAGGCAAATGGGAAAGAGCTCAAAATCATGGAAACATCATTTCTTTTACCTAAAGAAACTCATGGACAAACTTGGAAACCCTAACTCGAATGCTACATAAGCAAAGCTAGGGCTATGGTGATAGAGGTCAGATCATTTGAAAGGATAGCTTACTTTATTGTCGAGCATAGTCTCAAATCTAAGCATAAGAAGGTTGTAAGAAGGGAGAGAGAGAGAGGAGTTGTAGGGGTAATGGAAGGTTGATGCAATAGATGATTGTAATCACTCTTCCGACATTAATATATAACTACAGTTGTACTATCTACTTTGTGGTGTTGGTAATATCATTCATTTATTTGTTTGTCCAATACCTTTTAGCATGAGTAGCTTAGTTATGTGTAACTAGATGTCTTTTATATATTCATGTATTAATTATCAAGGTTGCATGCTATGATTATGCTTGTCTCTTCTATGTGCAGGGCTTGATCTGGAGCTGGCTCAGGGGACTTCCACCTAGTTGCATTGTGCTCTCCAACAAACCTACACGGAGGCTTGAGGTAATGAATCTGTCTTGCTTTGATAGTTAGTTATTGTTTATGGACATGTGTGTAGCTTTGTGACAGCTTCAGATAATCTTACAATCTCTCATGGGTCATGGGAAGACCCTTGAGGGTATCTCCATTCTCCATACACTGTGCATTTTATCCTATAGCAATCGTATCTTGGTTTCCAAACCATTTTCACTCACAAATTTTAAAAATCAGGATGCAATGGTACAACCATCCTTTACATGGGAATCTTAGTTAGATCATCACTGACATTGGCTGCCCATGCTACTATATTGAGTAGGCTCGAGAGTCCTCTTTAGTCCTGCCATGTCTTGTGTTTTTAAGACTCATTCTCGTTCTTCTGCGCCACTTTTTGGCCTTATACCCTAGAGTCTCCTTTGTGTTGAGTTGTACTACTGCATTGCATGTTGACTACTTCCATCTTTTGGCCTTGAGTTGGCTTCACTTGGACTCATGTTTAAGCCACTTTTCGATGATGTCTTCTGCAAAATCAACCTTGCAATCACTTAGCCTCTACAACTTGACACACCCTTATACCCGTGGAAAGAAGATTCCTTTGAGTGCCCTTGACCAGTTTCTCCACCTTGCATTGAGCATAGGAATGTTCCCCTCCCAGGAACTAGAGCATCTGTTTTTTCTGACACTCGTTCTTCCACTGTACTATAGCATTCTTTTATTCATTTTCAAGCTTCATATAAAATAAAAAGACAAAAAAATTATATATTCCAAAAAAGAGCAGGAACGGGACATTATTTCCATATTTGATGGCAATTAAAGTCAGTTTTGTCGCCCTTGAACAAAGCACTCAAAAGAAAGTATTTCTTCCATTGGGGTGGGCTTTAGTTTGACTTGGGAGAGCCGTAACCTTGTTATCGAGTTAGTCCTTCTCCGATTGGTTACCTCTTCCAATCATATGGAGAGTTTTCTTATGCCTCCTACATGACAAACTTATACAAAGTTATCATATGATGCCTTATAGTCACAGTTGAGTCATGTTGTTGTTCAAGGGAAGTAAACCTGAGTCATCCTCTCTATGATGTCTCTTGACCTATTTTTCAGTCGGCCATCCTTGTTTGTCTGTGTCATGTTCATTATCACATCATTTTTATTGGTCCTTTTCTCATGCCAATTTGAGAAGGTCTCCATTCACTTCTTGCTAGCGGGTATTGTCGTTATCAACTATGACAAACTTCTTTAAGGGCGTATCTAGAGCCGCACCCTGGCCCTATTTTCATTATTGATAGGTCACCTTGTGCTCAGCATCAGTCAGTATCATGGGTCTTTAACTGGGTTTTTTCCCTTTTGTTCGACATTAGCTTTCATTATCACACATTGGGATTCATGTAGTGCCTTGGTTTCCATTTGACCCTATTGGTGGATTCCTTGTCTTTGTGTCATCTTTCATTATTGGTTGGTTCAAAGGGTTTCTATCATGCGCTAGCTACATCTTGTGTACACTGGAAACGTGCTTCAGTTGGGTTACTACATCTTTGTCCATCTAATTCCTTCCACATTATTGGCCTACGGGTTACACTTGTGCTAGATTGATGAAGGATGCCTTAATGCCTTCCTTCTAGCAGATCTTTTCCCATCAACTTCAGCTCATTGATCTGGGAAAGAGATCTAGAGTCCATTTGGTAGTACCTTAGGGTTTGCAGCCATCAATGGAAGACTCCTTCACTATCAACAGTGGGAAAACATCATTGTCTCTTGATTGATAGATTCTTTCAAGTGTTTGACTACAACTCATTTATTCGCACTTGTTGGATTGTACTAGGTACCATGACTCTCATCATCATTATCAGTGAGTAGTCTCGCGTTTGTTAATGGTATACATCAATGATCAGTAATCAAATGATTTCTCACATGGTTGACTTCATATCATTCATTCCCATTGTGTATAAATGTACCACGGCAGTTGGTGAAGACCTCGAGTTTGCATCAGCATGTCCTGGTTCACTTCTCAGTTGCTCCTATTTTTGCTAGTTGACACCATCCACATTATATGTTACAGTTCCTTACAATGACATCTTATATGATGGCACCCGAGTTGCGGTGCAGTACCATTTATTCCATCATGTTCACTTAGTACTATTTGGATAAGTTTCTTCGCTTCAGTGACCAGCTTCATACTTTAGCATCATTGATCATCTCTTTATATGTGATATTCAAACATGTACTTTGTTGATTATGATCAGATGATCCATTATGTATTTCTAGTTTCTTTATACTTGTATGCATATTGGATTTGCTTTTGTACTTGACATGTAGACATGCTTTACTATTTTTGAGCATGGGTATGCCCGCCTCAAACAACAGTTTCTTTATGATCTCTTTAGATGGCTTGGTAGGCTAAATTCTAGTGAACTCCTCCTTAGCCTCAGCATGATTCTTTCCATACACTTAATACATTTCAGCCATCATGTACCCCTTCCGGCCTCCTATATTAGGGGGAATCTGTTATAGCACCATTTACCACTCTTGGTAGATTTGATGCTCTAATTATGGCCTAGGGAAACCCTTCCTTCCAAACTTGTCCAAAATCTAAAAAAACAATGTTTTATTTCCTATACGCTACTTTGCCCTATGATAAAAGCATGTACACACCGGTCAGCATATATCCAACCCGCGTACATATGTTAAAACACTTAAAAAATTAAATTTCCTTAATTTTTGGCAGATTTCATGGGTTTTACCTATTACTCACCTCCTATTACCCATTGCCCAACTATTTCCCAACTAAAAAAAATAATTTGGAGATGTATAAAGAAACCTCCATGGGAAGGCCTTAAGGGAAAAATGAGGAGATGTTAATACTATAGTGAGATTATCTCTGATCGAATCTGAAGAATCCCTATGCCTCCTCCACTCCCCAAAGCTTCAAGAAACCCTTTTTTCCTTAATTATAGATATCCCCCATTTTTCTTGAGATATCCTTGTGTTGGTGATGGAGGAAGATTGTTGAAGGCCAGGAAAGCATGAATCTGGAGGACGGTTCCGCTAGGAGCCGGAGAAGGACTCAGATCATATTTCTCCACCTTATCTATAACTTACTTTAATAAAAAGGAATGTTATTCTATTTCAGACATGAAATGTGTTTATGCATCAAAGTTATGTTGTAATTCATTTATGAATCTTATATTTATGTATAGTTAGTCATTCATTTATATGATTTGAAGTTAACATCATGTATATCCTTTATGTTTCTACTGTCATGTATGTTCCATTTGAATAATTTCAGGTTTCAACAACATTGGGAGAAGCTGGAGGTTTGCACCCTACGGGATCTACCCAAACGAAGTACATCGAGTAAGGGCACTCCTACATGATTTAGTAGAATAAGGAATTTTGATGATTGTTTGAACATTTCTTGTTGAAGTTCGCCCCCTGCTTTGTTGGGGTTCTCAACCCAAAGCCCTAGGGTGGTTTCACCCATAACAGTGGTGGAGGTGGATGGTATGGATAACATCGAGTTGGGTATGAGGATATTGAGGAAAATATTGAGGATATTGTGGATGACTTCCATAAGTTCCTTGCCAACCTTGCTGCCAAGATTGGTTTTGGGGTTAAGATTACCAAGGTTGCCAAGGAAAGGGTGTGTTCCAATTACTTTGAGATGGATGTGCATAAGCTTGAAATTGTGAATTAGGATTTTCCATCATATCAAGTTGAATAGGATGCCATGGTCCTCTTGGAGTTACATAACATAACTACATTAGCAATTGACTTGCTCCATTGTCCTCTTGGTAAAATTCCTTCAAGCTTGTTAAAGAGGGGAAATATTTAACATCATGTGATTCTACATGGACAACACAAATATGAACATCTTATTTTTTCTCATTTTGCATTCTTAACATTTCTACTTGTTCACTTAGATTGCCAAGAATTTATGTTTTAAAGTTATCAAGCAAATTTCCCAAGTTTAGCTTGAGTTACCGATATTGATGATGATTGACTTATTCTTTCCCTTCCACTTGATGTGTGTCTACATGTTTCACAAATTTCTTCAAATGATAATTGGTATACATCACCTCTTCTCATGATATTAACAAGATCAATCCACTCATCCCTAATTGTTCTACGTAAGAGGGTTTTTAGTGTGTCGGATCCTAAATGTTGTAGTTTTCCCCTCTTAACATTATAAATGAAACTCTCTATTAGATCCTCTAGACTCTCATCTTCTTTTTTATTCATTATAAATATTTCTTCTTTAAGATCATGATATTTATAGTTTTCTAGAAATATCTTTTCCATCTCACTCCATGATCTTATTGAATTAGTCCCTAAGCTCATGAACCATTTAAGAGCTATATCCTTCAATCTTGCCGGAAACAATCTCATTTTTTGAGTGTTTAATAGGTAACCATAACATCTACAAAGGATTTCAAATTCAAAGAGAAAGGTTTCTGGATCCTCTAACCTTATACCATAGAAGTTTGGAAGGAAAGATGGAGGGATGTTCTTCGTATGCACACTGACATCAGTATCTTGAATGGGAAATCCAAGAGGATATTCCTCATTGTAATCATTTCCATCCATTTATTCTTCCATCTCTGCCACCTCTTCTTCTTCTACCTACAAAAATGAATGGTGATGTGGCTCTTACTACACCACGTGATCAAACACACGGGTTGGTGTTGGAGAAGTACTCTTTTTTTTTTTTAATAAGAATGCTAATGTAATGCAATTTTCTGTTTTTGAAATGAAATATGCATAATGATTTTTTTTTTCTTTTATAGAAAGTAAAAGGAATGCGTCAACTAGGGAAGAAAACAATGCATATTGACACCTCATGTTGGGTGCAAGATCCCCCAAGGCAAGTTTTTGGGCTTAAAGCCCAAGTTTTGACTAAGTTTGATGTAAAGAATCCACGAAGTATGGGCGTAGAGCGCGATGTTGTAATTGAGTTATAGGGTTGTCTGCCCTTACTTTTGTAAATGTAATGTCGGCTTTAGAGATCCACCCATGGTCCATGGACCATGGGATTGTATAAATAGAGTGTGGACCATGGGATTGTATAAATAGAGCGAGGCTCTAAGTTGTAGAGACAGCTAAGTAGATCTAAGAATCTAAGAGATGAGGAGGCATTGAGTCTTGATTGAGGTCTAAAGTCGTGTCTTTGGGTCGTAGGATAGGAGAAGACTCTACAGCTGAGTGCATAAAGGCCTAGTAGTTTGCAACTGAGTGCGTAGACCCCTGCAACTGAGTGCGAAGGGTGAGTCGAGTCTGTAACCATTGGAGAAATTAAAAAAGAGAAGTTCCTTATCATTCTATGTGTCTTTTTCCTATTTTATGCGTTTAAGTATATTGGGTATGAATTGCAAGTTTACTATTTATTTGTTGCACGAAATTATATGAATATGTTGAATAAGCAGGTATAAGATAAGTATCTGTTTACGTGAAGTTAACTAACAACTATAAGAAGATAAGTAAGATCTGTAGTGTAACTTAGGGAACGAGCACAGACCGCTGCCTTAGCAGCGTGGAATCACCTTAGCCCCTAAGTAGGGTTGCATGAAGGTGAGTATAATAGAGCGTGAAGGCCTCGCAGGTTAGGAAAGTGCGTGAAGTGACCTATGTGAAGGTATTCACAGTTGGACTAAACATACCCCTCAGACATATCAAGGGTGTGGAAACTTGGTTCTAGCATCCCCCCATACCGTTTCAAGTGAGACCTCAATCCACGCTCCATGTGTTGTAGCCGAAAGGGCAAGTAGGACAGGGTTTTGTTTGGACTATTAACTCCAAACCTAGGTAAGGTCCCTTCAAGCCAACAAACGGTTCCATTGTCGGGACCAGAATCTGCATAGATATGTCGGATGTCACATCACTGCAATCCAACTAAGAAGGAGATTGAAGGGTGGTTGGATAGGAGAATTCACAAGTTCGCGGCATAGGAGAACATGAATTCATGACTATTGAAGGAAGAGTGGTTAGATTGCTAACTATACACAGAGATCCGCAAAATTTTCTTCCCATATTTCACTACTGAGTTGTACGAGTGGATCGCGAAGCTAGCAGATAGCCAAGGAAGGTGGAAGCTCGACAGACCTATTGTGTGGACCCTAGAGTTGGTGCGTGGGTTTAAATCATTGAAGGATAAGATTGTGCGCGTTGTTGGTCACTGGCTTGATCGGATTATAGGATGACTCATTATTGAGTTCGCGGTAGATACTTCGTTTAGCTACAACGAGGCAAAGTGATGCTTTCTCAAGGGACCGTGAGGTAAGTACGTAAAGTCTCTAAACACTTGGATTAAAATGTTATTGTGTGAAAAGAGGATTATGCAGCTACATTGATGTTTGGGGCTACGCGAAGTGGGATATTTTACAGAAACGAAGGAAGTGCATAACTAGAGACTAGCCCCTTGATTTCACCTCCACGAAGGGACGAGGAAGAGCTCGTGAAGGTATCTCTGCAATGTGCGAACCATTTGATAAGGCAGATGATTCCATGCATACCATCTCCGCCCACACCACCACTAGTTTCACCGTCATCACCTCCATCTTTGCCCATACCACCTCCGTCACCACTGCATTTTAAGATGGCAAGCTCGATAAAGTTGCCTGTGTTCAAGGGAGTAGGAAATGAAGATCCAGACCAATTTTGGTTCATTGCAAAAGTCATATGGGAAGTGCAGGGAGTTACAGATGATAATATCAAGAAAGAAACATTGGTTATCACTCTGCAAGATCACACGCTGACCTGGTACATCAAGCACTCAAGTGATAATCTGAATGCGGAAATCACAGTTATCCAAGTTGTGCTAACTAGGGAATTTAGTAGGCCAAAGTCATAAGCGCAGTCGATCATTGGGTTCAAAGAGATCATGATGCTACCAGGTGAGACTCCTTAGGAGCTAGATCAGAGGCTGAAGTGCATGATTCGCGAATCTAACATGACTTTGACAGATGGACAGCACCGCGAATGGTTTGTAGCATCACTACCATAGAATTTGAGGAATGCATTGTCGCAACAAAGGTTAACAACTCGGGAAGAGGCCTTAGAGATCGCAATGAGGTTGCATGAGACCCCAATACAAGATCCTAACTTGGGAGTTCAATAGATAAGGGAGCGCTACCACATCACCACAATCCAACTAAGAAGGAGATTGAAGGGTGGTTGGACAGGAGAATTCATGAGTTCGTGGCAAAGGAGAACAGGAATTCATGACTATTGAAGGAAGAGTGGTTATATTGCTACATGTACATAGACATCCACAAAATTTTCTTCGCATCTTTCACTACCGAGTTGTACGTGGATCGCAAAGCTAGCAGATAGCCAAGGAAGGTGGAAGCTCGACATACCTATTATGTGGACCCTAGAGTTGGTGCGCGGGTTTGAAGCATCGAAGGATAAGATTGTGTGCGTTGTTGGTCACTGGCTTGATCAGATTATAGGAGGAATCATTATTGAGTTCGCAGTAGATACTTCGTTCAGCTACAGTGAGGCAGAGTGACGCTTTCTCAAGGGACCATGAGGTAAGTACGTAAAGTCTCTGAACACTTGGATTAAAATGCTATTGCATGAAAAGAGGATTATGTAGCTACATTGATCTTCGGGGCTACGTGAAGTGGAATATTTTATAGAAACGAAGGAAGTGCATAACTAGAGACTAGCCCCTTGATTTCACCTCCGCGAAGGGACGAGGAAGAGCTCGCAAAGTTATCTCCACAAAGTGTGAACCATTTGATAATGTAGAGGATTCCACGCATACCATCTCTACCCACACCACCACCAGTTTCACCATCATCACCTCCATCTTTACCCGTACCACCTCCACCACCACCGCATTTTAAGATGGAAAGCTCGATAAAGCTGCCTATGTTCAAGGGAGTAGGAAATGAAGATCCAGACTAGTTTTGGTTCATTGCAAAAGTCATATGGGAAGTGCAGGGAGTTACAGATGATAAAATCAAGAAAGCGACATTGGTTAGCACTCTGCAAGATCACACGCTGACCTGGTACATCAAGCACTCAAGTGATAATCTAAATGCGGCAATCGCAGTTATCCAAGTTGTGCTAACTAGGGAATTTAGTAGGCCGAAGTCAGAAGCGTAGTCGATCATTGGGTTCAAAGAGATCATGATGCTACTAGGCGAGACTCCTTGGGAGCTGGATCAGAGGCTAAATTGCATGATTCGCGAAGCTAACATGACTCTGACAGATAAACAGCATCGCGAATGGTTTGTAGCATCACTATTGCCGCATTTGAGGAATGCGTTGTCGCAACAAAGGTTAACAACTCAGGAAGAGGCCTTAGAGATCGCGATGAGGTTGCATGAGACCCTAATACAAGATTCTCACTTGGGAGTTTAGCAGATCCGTACATAGTTGAAAAACTTATGCCTCAAGATGCAAGTCTAAAACATAACAGAACAGTCTGACAAGAAGCACGCGAAGAGGTGTGGTATGTGAAATGCAAAGGTCAGGGTCATGATAAAGACCACTACCTAGATTTGTGAATTAACTTGCGGGAAGGGCACCAATGCCATTAAGACCAGAAGCACAAGGAGGATCGAGCATGGTGCTTTCTCTGTGGTGTGCGATTTATCAAATAGGCGGAAAGCATGTTACAAACAACTGCCATTTGTTGCAAAAGTACACGCAGAACTTGCAACAGTTGTTTTGATATTTCTGTAGATCAGTGGGACACAATGAGCACACATGTAGAAGTTACCCATCTACAGGGCTCAAGCCGAAACGCGGTCCCTAGACCAAGGACCAGGGATGGTGTGAATAGGATTCCAGGGGCGCAGACGATTGATATACTACAATTGCGGAGAGCTAGGACATTATTCCTGTGATTGTATGAATCTGACACGTCCATCATGTATGTATTGTACCTTGTTTCATGATGAGATAGCGGATTGTCCTACGCTAATAACTAGGCTATGAGATAAGGGAGCGCTACCACATCCCCTAACCCAGAACCTGCAAATGATGAGGTCTAAGCCACGCGAGGACGATCCAAATGTGAATATTGTGATTTGAAGTGGAATTACAATGGGAGATGGTAAAGGCAAATAGCCCTAACAAAGTACTTGAGTTCATAAAGCTCCAGCAAAAGAAGCAGAATTTGATTTGGAGCGCACTCAAGAAACCTTTATGGAAGGTAAGAAGAGCTTCGCTGATGCCTCCACTTCAGGAAGCAAAGATAGAATGGAACCAGAAATGGACTCATTGATGCTCACAATGTTCCTAGAAATGTGCATGAAGCTACTGCATAATAGTAAGGCTGTAAAGGGATTACAAGAACTCATTAATAGATGCGTTGGGACCGCGCAAGGAGAACCGTGCGTATTCCAAAAGATTGGAAAACACAAGACAAGAACAGGAAGAGAAATGAGATTAACCGCACAGATTGGAGAATATGAGATGGACCAAGTAATTTTAGATTTAGTGTCGGAAGCGAACATTCTTCCGAAGCAGACATGGGAGCACATGGGGAGGCCTATTCTGCAATGGTCTCCTATTCAGCTGTGCATGGCAAACCAATAGAAGATAATACCACTGGGGCGATCGCAGGGAAACACTGTGGATATTGAGGGAGCAAGCACGCTAGCAGACTTTCAAGTGATAGAGATTGTTGATCATAGCAATCCCTGCCCCACACTCTTAGGAATTGATTCGGCCACTGACATGAATGTGGTTATTAATCTGAAAAAGCACAAGATGATTTTCGAAAAGAAGTCTTTGCATGTAGTAATACCATTGTACCCTGCTGGTGGATTGTGCTACAATGAACCAATGCGCAACTATGAAAGTGATGATGATTTGAATCGCATCTACAAGATAACTGCATTAGAGCAAGACTGGGTAAATCCCACTATAGATGGATGAATTTCATGGGAGCACAAAAGCTCCTGTACTTCATATTTTGATGAGGAGATAGAGCGTTGGTAGAACAGGTGACACAAGGTAACCACGTTAAACTGCAATATGATGACAAGATTATTGTGTTGTGTATTAACGGAAATGAGAGATTTACCTACTTATGATGGATTAGGTAAGGTAAATGCTTTCCTCAACCAATTTGAGAGGGAGGTGTTAGAAAAGCAATGTTTCAAAGCCCTGAATTGGGTACTACGTGCTACACCCACAAGGTGGTGGGTACACACAAAGGAAACTTTGATGACTGGCGCGCCTATAGGAGAATGATGCACACCTAGTTTGGAAAAACTATAGGGTGGATGGTGGGTAGATACAATGTCAGATAATCTCCACGCGCATCTGTCCAGGTGGGTACAGGCATATGATAAACAACCTGTGCATATGCACATGAACTTCGCGATGGGAAGTATGATAAATAAGCATGTGTTGGGAAGGGGGAATGTGTGACTGGCTCCTCAAATTGGAATGAAAAAATGTGTAAAGAATGAGCGCGTAGAAGGTTATCCACGTGGGAGCCCTTAATAAAGTGTGTGAAGCACTAAACAAGGTATGTAATGTGCAGCAAAGTGATTGGGACCTATGAGTACCAGCAGTATTATGGGCTTATAGGATGACATACAAGAAACTGAAGGGATAAATACCATCTAGATTGGTTTATGAAGAAAACACTGGAATACCGATGAAATATATCATGCCTAGCCCACGCATAGTAGCCCCCACGGATACGATAGATTGTGAAGCCTTCAAAGAAGGGATCACGCAGCTGGAAGAAGAAGAACGCTTGGGACCTGATGAAGAGATCCAATGGGCTAATATTAGAATCCAAGACCCCTTGAATGCAAAATTTCATTTTAGGAAGAAAATTGCCATGGAAGAAGAAGAAGTCAAGAAGCTGGAGGGAGGAATGAAAAGGGATTTTCTTTATAAAAGTATTGCGGTGATAAAACAGGATGCGCACAATTACATTGATAAATTTGAAGACTACTGTCGAGAGTTGATTAGTTTGATGCCTTGGATTGGACTACATCTTACTAAAAGGATCACAAATGATAGCGCAATGCAAATGGTAAAATGCGCAATGCAAGTAGTAAGGTTAAAAGGCAAACTTTTCCAAGAAGAAGTAAATGATGATCAGGTAAACCTGTATACAGGTGGTTCGACCACCTGAATAGCCATGGGAAGCATAGTCTTAGTGCTCTAGGCAGTCGAAAGGGGGCATGGGACTATAAACTACTCTACCCAAGGGTTGTGAGATGTCAGGATTGCGCGCAGAATCAAAGCGTCACAAGGTCAGTGACAGTGCAAGGGTAGTTGTGCTGCCACGCGGGTTGCCTGGAATGTGACCGTTATAGTCACTATTCATGATGGGATGCTTGGCTTCAGACCAAATGGAGCGAGTGGTAGGCATTTAAGGTGAGATTTATGGGCAAGATTTGGGAAAATATGCCGCCAAGGGAGCATTAATGGACCGGATTTGGGGGGAACGGTTGAATTTGAATTCAAAAGGCACTATAAATTACAAAGGGTTGCCCAGCAAACAACACTTCGTCATTTGAGAATTGAGTTGTCATGCGGTCAAAGTACTCTGAACCAAGACCTATTTAACCTATTGAGAGAACTGTTTGAGCACCCGGTTAAGCAGTTGAGAGATTTCTAGACAAGCAAAATGGTAGTGTTTGAAGAAGCTAGGGAAATAAGAGAAATGACTGCCGAAGAGGCCGCGCAGGTCATGACAATAGAAGATGCCCCTAAGAGTGTTTGGATAGTTGTAGAAATACCTAAATCACCGCATAGACCGAGAACCAAGAAAGATAAGTTGCCCATGATTCTGGTGCGCGTGCCCCCTCAAAACCCTCTGGGAACTAAGTTAACAATGGAAGAAAAGGGGAAAGCGGTTAGTTTGGAAACCGATGAGGAGGAGGAAGACCTCGAGGACATCTTGATAGAAGAGGATGAGGATGAAGACATCAAGAAAGAAACTGAGGGTGCAGACCCTCCAACCATGCTATTCGCGTTTGTTCCTTCGTGGAAGGGGAAGGTGAAGGTGCCTAAGGATATCGATGGGAGTAAAAGCTCCCTACAGACTCTGCTACTACCCGACGATATCATTTTTGAGGGAGTGCACCTGGGATGGGTGCCAAGTTTGAAGTTTTAATACTGGGATCTCTCCAACCACGATAAATTCACTCACTTGGTGACCACACAACTCATGAAGCCGAAGAAAAACACCACGGCAGGAGTAGTAGAGTTGGAGCTTGCACGACGTCGAAAAGGCAGGGTTGTTGAACCTTCTCTAGGTGTCGCATTATCATCACGGCGCAGTGACTATCTTCGTCATGAGGTAGGTGCTCTGCCTGGTGCATGATGGGTGTTTATGGCCGGAGGAGCCCATCCCCATCACGAACCACCTGATCCATATAATTACCTGACTCCCTTGTAAAGGGGAAGACACAGTAGACATTTCAGAGGGTAAAAGCAGTGATTTGGCTATCGAGGAGGCCATGAAAAAGAAATATAAGATGGAGAAGAAAAAGAGAGGCTATGCAATCTCCAATATCAATGACACGACAGTAAAAGTCATGACCCAGATACTAGCATGTAAGGTCATGCAGAAGTGTCGCATGGATGAGGTGCCCACTCTAGTGGTTGCACTTGCCGAGCAGTGCGCAGAGGGAGTCCAGTTTAACTGGTCTGAATACTTGTGCCAAGAGTTCCAGGAGAATTGCCACAAGGCACAAGAATAGGGGAAAACCTTCCACTATGCATGGTTTATTCTATCCATAGCGCTCGTGGCTAGGGAATTGCCTGAGGATAGCCAGTTCCCCACAATTTTGAGGGATCTCGCGGAGGCCACGAAGTACGCTTCGTTGTGGGCCATTAAAGACGCACGTCGGATCCAAGATAGTAAAATATTATGGGTTTTCATGGAGACGAACATCAGAATGGGGATTAACCACAAGCCACAACTATCGCCTACTGTCTATAACAGCTTACAATGCTTCACGTAATTTAAAGCATACTTCCATCATGTCTACATCAGGGTGCACAAGGACCCCACAAATAAGTGGAATGAACTACCATACATGGCCACAGATGATGTTATCTTCGACGTACTTGAGGCATGGCCATCACAGTGGTGCACTCTAGCCATCTCCATGATGGAAGCAGGCAAATCTGCTGCATAGAGAAAGAAGGATGAGGAAAAACTGGAGGTAGCGCAGTTGGAAGAGAAGAGAAGAAAAGAGGTAGCAGCAGCACAGGCACAGGAGGCACGGGACGCTGCGAAGGCCGCAACAAAAGTGCAGAAGGCAGAAGAGAAGGAGCTGAGGGCCGAAAGCTGCCTTCACCTGAGCAGGAACAAGAAATGGAGACAGAGATAGAGGAGGGTGGTGCAGACCTACAAACAGGGTCAACACAGTTAAAGCTCCAATGCTCGAGAGAGCAGGTGGGGCTGCAAAAGAAGTCGAAAGTGTCTAAGACTTATTTCGACCTCATCACCCTCACTCAGGGATATCTACACAATATATGGGAGACGGTGTGCAACATCACTACAGAGGCCCTCCAGCAGTTGGCGGAGGAGAATCAGATCGTGTTGGGTGCCCTTCAAGCATAGATTTAGGAGTTGCAAGTGCGCACTCCTCAAGCTGGTACTATCTCGACCAGCCTCACATTAGGAACAGTCGTAACTGAAGAAATGTTGTGCGCCCGCATGACCAACACAATAGTGCTGCCAGAGGGGGCACTTGTTACAAAAAACGAGGCTGATAGGCCTGTGGTTAATGCGCTGAAGGGAGTAGGGATCAACATGGTTGCGCTCCCTCGGGAGACACTCTATGTACTATAGAACGGAGACTGCACAACTGCGGGCCTGGAAGGGCCACTGCTGTAGGTATTGAGTGAACAAAGAATCAACATGGAGCATATGAGCTTGCAACGTGACGAGGTCATGTCCTAGAACAAGAAAATAGTGCAGGTACTTGAAGAAGCCTGCAAGAAGGTCCCTGAGTTGACCATCCCAACAGAGGCACACATTCAGAGGTTTGTAGTAGGGGTGTGTGAGGCACGAGAAGAGATGGCCAAGGTTTAGCTGGAGCTAAACCTACATATAGCAAAGTTATGGTTGAAGGCGCAGCCTTCAAATCCTTCAGAGGTGAGCGAATAGCACACCAGCGCCATCACCACGGGCATGGAAGAGATCAACAGTTCAGTGAGGGACTACACCAAAATGTTGGAAGAATCGTTCGAGGTTCTCATTGCTTTGAAAGAGGACCTAGACATACAATGCTTGGAGACAGAGGTGTGTGAGATATAGAAAAAATATGACGACATCGAAGGGACCACGCAGATGGTGGCCCTTACACAGAGGCTCGCGCGGATGCAACAAGCCAAGGCACTTCAGGAGCAGGTAGACGTGGGGTGGCACAAAGAAGTGGTTTTGAAGGCGCATGTCCAATGATGGATTGATGAAGCCTTCGTTATTACAACATCAATTGAAGGAAAGCTCACACAAATGTAGGGGATGGAGTAGCAGATACAGGGAAGTAGATCAGCTACCATGGTCTTTGAATAGCGTGTCCTGAAGATAGAGAAGGCAGTCGCTCAGTGCGATGCTGACCAAGCAATGGTCTGAGCAGAGTTGGCAAGTCTCTGCACGAAGATCTTCACACCAATAGAGTGACTCGAGGGTGAGTCACAATGTTTGTGTTGGGGGCCCATTGGATACGGGATCCCCCAAGGCAAGTTTTTGCACTTAAAGCCCAAGTTTTGACTAAGTTTGATGTAAATATTCCACGAACTATGGGCGCGGAGCGCGATGTTGTAATTGAGTCACAAGGTTTTCCACCCGTACTTTTGTAAATGTAACATCAGCTTTAGAGATCCACCCATGGTCCATGGACCATGGGATTGTATAAATAGAGTGAGGCTCTAAGTTTTAGAGATAGCTAAGTAGATCTAAGAGTCTAAGAGATGAGGAAACATTGAGTCTTGATTGAGGTGTAATGTCGTGTCTTTGGGTCGTAGGATAGGAGAAGGTTGTGCAGCTGAGTGCATAAAAAGGCATAGTAGTCCGCAGCTGAGTGCGTGGACCCCTACAGCTGAGTTCATAGGGTGAGTCGAGTTTGTAACCATTGGAGAAATTAATAAAGAGAAGTTTCTTGTCATTTTATGTGTCTTTTTCCTGTTTTATGCGTTGAAGTATATTGGGTATGAATTGCAAGTTCACTGTTTTTTTGTTGCGCAAACTTATATGAATATGTTGAATAAGAGAATATAAGATAAGTATCTATTTATACGAAGTTAACTAATAGCTATAAGAAGATAATTAAGATCTGTAGTGTAACTTAGGGAAAGAGTGTAGATCATTGCCTTAGCAGCGTGGAATCACCTCAACCCCTGAGTAGGGCTACGCAAAGGCGAGTATAACAGAGTGCGAAGGCCTCGCAAGTCAGGAAAATGCGCAAAGTGACCTATGTGAAGGTATTAACAGTTGGACTAAATTGACCCTTCAGACATCTCAAGGGTGCAGAAACTTGGTTCCAGCATCCCCCCATATTGGAACAACACCAAAAAGTGATGAACCTCGGTATTGCAATAAGAATGCTGCAACTCCCAAAGCTACCAAATTTAATTATTAAACCGGGGTTCATACAAGCTTAAGAGGTATTGACTCTATATGTGCATCATAAAATTTGTCCTTCCTTTAATGTCATGATGTAATGGAGTGAATGTAATAAAATAAGATACTAAACTAATCACAGAAAATGAAATGCTCGAAATGGAAATCTCAACCTATTGCAATAAAGAAAATACAAGGAAATAAACCTATTCTAATTGCATAAAATAAATATCATGAATTAAATGTCAATCATTACATTTCAAAGAGTTTAGATCCATTAAAAAAGTTCATTGGATGTGGCAATCATCATTGTATTATCCATTTCATAAATCTGTCCATTAGCCCAAATCATTGAAATGTTTTGCATGGGTAAAGAGGCAAGTCCTAAGTGGTCTTTATTCTTCCCTAATCATTGATTTAGAGACTAGGGGTATTGATTCAACCCTAAGGGACAATAACTAAGCTTCATGAGAAAATCTGGGAAAGTATATACATTTTGGAAGGCTGCTACAGGAGATCCAGTGTAGTTACTACATGAAACTATAATTCACCGAATGACCAAGCAAATCAAATCCAAATTGGATGGAACAATTTTTATTATTGACTAGGATGTCTTAGGTCTCCATTCCAAGTGGAATCACTCAAAAATAACTTTGTTAACCCATGCTAAAAATTAACAGAAAATTACTAGTCTAAAATCTAGAAATTTGAGAACTAGTGAGCTAGTAAACCTATCTAATGCCTAAACTAATCAAGTTAAAATGAAATGGGGTGATTGTTTTTATTAACTAGATTTTTTTTGTGATATAATGCAAGTGGAATCAACTTGATTTAATTTAATTAGCATGCTCTAAAAAATAGCATAAATTTACTGTCATTTGCCACAAAAGACTTCCAAAAATCTAGATTTGGGAATAAGCAAACTAATCCAAGTAACTCAATGATTACTATGAATTTCCAAATTTGTTCAAATGATGAAATGATGCTTGTGATCCTACAAAATAACTTACTTCAACCATTTAACCCAATCCTATAATGATAAATCATTAATACTAAATGCAGAAATAGAAAAAGACAAGAACAAGAGATGCATGTGAATAATAAGTGAAAAGAAGAAAAGTAAATGATACAAAAGGACTTTGAGGCTCTTGGGATGGCCAAGCCCAAGGAAACTCAAAATCATATGAAGGTGTTGTAGTCGCTACAACCACCCTCCAAAATTTTCCTTAGCCTGTTTTGGGGCCTCCCTACCAACCTTCACAGCAGCTTGCCTTCTTCGTCAAGTCCTCACGCTTCAATGTCTTTCTTGCTCAAAGGCAGCCTGTTGATCATAGTTTGATCTTTTCCCTTCAGAGGCTACTCACTTGGACTTGGTCTAGATACAGGCTGAGAAACTTCCCCTTGAAAATTGCTCATTTCTAGAAGGAAACCAACCTTCCCTTCAGAAATTGTGTGATGCTCTTTGATAGCCAGTTGGGCTCCAGGATTGCGCAATCCTGCTGGCCAACCCTCCCAGCAGGATTTGTGTAAATTTTCCCTATAGCTGGCTATTCAACTTAGGATTTGTGCAAATATAGGTAGAATTTAGCTACTCAGCATAGAAATTGTGCAAATCTTCTCGACAGCCAGCCCAGCTCCTAGCCAAAAATGTGCATTTTTC
The DNA here is from genome assembly GCA_031772625.1 of Pinus tabuliformis. NCBI lineage: Eukaryota > Viridiplantae > Streptophyta > Pinopsida > Pinales > Pinaceae > Pinus > Pinus tabuliformis. Next base: position 1,675,530,739 of record CM062820.1, read on the forward strand.
TCCAGCAGTCAACCAGTCTCTTGCATGTGCAGATCAGTTGACTGGTTCCCTTGAGGACTGAGCAAAATAGACTTGCATGCATGGGTTATTTCTCCCAAGGCAGCATCTAAAGGTATCCCTTGTTTTAGGGATCTATGTTTAGCAGTTGGAGGTTACATGCAAGGAACAATTCAGAAACCTCCCTCCAAGTGTCACTTCCCCTAGATTTGTGGCATGTGCATCACAACCTCGACGTTATCAAAATTCATCAACCAAAAACTACAGAGCTCATTCCTCATTTCAACCTTGTAGCTTTGACATCCCAAATCACATCTAGGAGCAATTGGCACATTCAGCTCAACTGTTTTGGGGTAAGCTCGCTTCCCATGCCTTGTGCTACATTTCTATCACTTTTTGTGTATTTTCTTGTGTAAGTGTTGTTGATTGATTTCTTTGAATGCATGTTGTCATTTACATTTATTCTAGCCTGTCCTACCTTTGTTTCAATTTTCGTTTCTATCTCACTGCTGTCACATGCATGAAACTATTTTTCACAGACATTCGCCCAACAGGCGAACTACTTCACCCACATGCATGTTGATCTATTTGTTGAACATTCCATTAATGTTGTGAATGCACTCTCAATTTCTTCTTCTATCACTTAGTGTCACCATGCATTCACTTACTTGCTTTCAATTTTTTGTTGGCGAGTTGGGCCAACCTTGGCCCAGGCTTTGCCTTCACCAAGGTTGCATTGCGTAATATGGGGAAGGAAGGCTCACCTTCCTCTATTTATTTTTCCATTCCTGCCCAACACTGGAATCGATAAATGTCTTTCACATTTCTCAAGGATAGTGGTTTCTTGGCCCAAAAAATTGCACAACTCTGTCCCTCGGCCAGCAGTCCTTCCCAACTGGAATTGTGCATTGCGTAATCCCAATAGTCAGCAACCAAACAGGACTGTGCATTACACAGTTCCAGCAGCCATTTAGTCTCCCAGCAGCCTAAAATGTGCCTTGTGTAGTCTTAGTAGTTGGTCTCCCAACCTCCTGGCCGAAATTGTGCAACCTTCATGATCATCCACCCAAGTATGTTGCAAGTCAATTCTCATGTTAATTTTGGTTTTTGACTGACAGATTTCTTTCTATGAGTGTTTCCATGTCTCTAGGTATCACAAGTGTTCATCTTCCTCTCAACGGTGTAGGTACAATGGTTTCCAAGAGAGCAGAGATGAAGACACCATTCAAAGCATGCTTGGGGATGCAGTCGATCAAGTGTCCATGGGCTTACCTACTCACGAAGACATCAAGTTGTTCGTGGACAAGGACATCAAGCAGCAGCATCACAACGAGCAGCATCATGAACAGCAACTGAAGGCAGCATACCAAATGCAGTGAATGCAAGAGGAAGGTTGTTGACAACATAGAGGTAGTGCAAAGTTGCAAGATGAAGCAGATCCATTGATATTGAAAGAAACTTTGGAGACTCAGGCTATGAAGTGATGGTGCAACATGGAGATCATGTGAAGGAAGAAGATGGAACAAAGGAGTTGCATATGCTGAAGCAGTAACTCAGGAAGAACATGAAGCTGCACAGACAGTCAAATGAGTTACAATAGGATTAGGAACAACAGTGGACGCAACATGCACTCGCATATGAAACTGTGCTAGTATGAGTTAATGATCCATCCTAGTAGCTAACACAGGGAAAACATGGTGAGAAATGTTGTCAATCACTTTCAAAGGATCCAATAGCATGCATGTTGTTGAGCGCACACATGCAATCCAACCCATTCAACACACTCACCAAGGCGAAGAGAAGAAGCAATTCTAGCTAGGGCTAAACATGTACTTTGGCAAGTTGATGTACATGATCACCAACACATAGGTTAACATCAGCATGGATAGTATGCATCAGTGTGTTTTTGGTTCAACCATACCCAAGAATACCATGCGATGTTAGTGGATGAGTTGGGTGAAGGGGCCGAACTAATGCACCGGTTGCAACGAAGGAAAGAGTTTTCTTCAACAAGATGTCACCATGAGGTACATGCACACCATCACGGATGACCAAAGCTTGGCATCAGCTCACTAGCTTCACCATCAGAAGCATGTCAAAGAGTTGGTCTCACCACAGCGGACCGAGTGTCAGTGATATATTACAAGACTTGCTTAAGCCATGTTGTCTCACATGAGCACATGTGCATTGTAATGTTGATTCATGTCAACTATAAGTCGAGTGTCAAAAGTTGGATGTAACAATCCTAGAGTAGGTGAAGAGTAATGAGGGTATTTGAACTATCACAAAGGGGAATGTCAAGGGTCACCCCACCCTTTGCTATAAATAGTCACTCATAACTCATTGTATAGGCTTTTGGTCAGCCAGGTTTCTACTAAGACTATCTTGAAGTAGGCTTGGATAGTATTGTAATGTGCCTTGGCTTCTCCACTGCACGGAGCTAGTATATCTCTTTGGAGGAGTAGGTGGATGTGGTTGTAATGTTCCACTATTGGGGCTAGCAAGTTTACATGGTGTATTGTATGATTGTGACTTACACTTCTTTAATAATAAGAACCAACACATTTTCATGCATATGTTGTTATTGTAGTTGGAATGTTCCGGTTGCCTTAATGATATATGTTGTTTAACTTATGTACTTGTAAATGAACTGATTTGTATGCAATTATATGAATATTGTTGTTAATGTGTTGCATATATTGTTAATGTTGTCACCTTCCGTGTCGACTCCTCTGTCAGACATCAGACAGACCTTTCTCATGAACCTTGCTATATCAACCATCACACTCATCTTGGAATGATCCGTGAGTGTTTTCCATGTTATCTTGCCTTGTATGTTGTGACTTTTGAATCTGAGTGGACTACTCCACTAGAAGCTATGCATGTCCTTTGTGTGGTGTGTTCCTAGCCAAGTTGTGACTGATTCCTTTCAACGTGGAACTCATCTCCACCTTCCTCTCCCTTCGAAGTGTTGGCACCTCTCGTACACATTCCTTGACTCTTTGCATCAGTCACACCCTTGCTACTGATAGAGTTATCTTACTTTCCTTTGTGTGACATCGCAGTTAAGGCATTACCTTATGACCCACTGTTAGGACTCCTACACCAAACGGTCTGAGGTGTAATTAAGACTTCTTACTAGGAAGATCCCCTTGACATGTTGGTAGGTGCAACATCGTCAACATTTCTAGTGCTAGAAGGAGGGCCTGATGACAAGCAGCGTCCTCTCATCCATTTTTGAACCTTTGCATATCTTTCATGGAGTCTTTCATTCTTCTTCCCCTGAGGTGTTTTTCGAATAATGAAGTTGTCTCCATCTCGGGGAAGCTTTTCAATCTCTTGTCCACTCACGCATATGATGGTGAAGGCAAAGTGGCCCAGCTTGAACGCTTACATAAATTTATTTCCATGATTTATGAGAAAGATGAGTTTATTGATGAATAGGGTTGTTGCTCGCATACACACTTCGCAAATCTCCATTTTGTTGGGTGCTCAGCCTACCAACTAACACTATGCACTCATGTGAGCACTTCTGTGATCTTATTGAAGACACACTCTATCATTTTGATCCAGACCTTCTTGAATGGAAACTGTTACAACAACAGAGGGATCCACATGAATCTGTTATTGATTTTTTTGCAGTGCTTTCGTGACCTACAGTTTCAGGCTCCAAAGAGCCAGATGAAGTTTGCTTATCTCTGGGACCAGTTCGAGTACTGTCTTAAGAAATTTGTTTGTCCCAATAGGACGTTTGATGTCAAACCTTGCTCATCCTTCTTTATTGATGGAACTGCGTGACCCCATGTGGGAGCAGGCATTGTCCCAACTGACTATCCACCTCCCTCTCATTCAATAGTGCCACCATTTCCCTGTGATGTTGAGGATCATGTTCACATACCTATTCATCCTTCAACCTCTCCCAACATCAGTCCACTCAATTTTCACGCACATTTGGTTGTGATTCCTTCGAGTTCTCATATGCATTCTTTTCTTTGAACTCCATCTTTGCACTCAGGTGTTCCTCCAAATGATGTTGTCTTTTGTTCATCCATTATGGACTCTTCACTTGTTGTGAACAAGTAACAACCCACTGATGGAGTTGGTGTTGCACAACCAACATGTGTTGTCATTCATGAAGAGTATGAGTGGGAGATTGAACATCAACACTCAGCGAAGGATGACTCCCTTCTGTCTGAGCCCCCTCCGTTCCTTCCTAGCTTCTATGGTGAACCTGTCATCCATGATTTTGTATGTGTGTCTTCATCTATGATCACTCACTTATGTCCTATGGGAACTTTGAAACACAAAGTGTGGTTGTCTTCATTGTTATATCTTTCTTATCTGCTGGTTCACATAAATAGGTTACTCGCAGACCAAGCCTCCACCCACATGGGTCTACCAATGCGCCAGTGGCTGCATTGGAAGTATCACTTCACATGATCAGGCCCATGCACAGTTAGTGTAGGAGTAGGAGTAGTGTTTTCTTTCAGTCGTTTTCTTGCATGGTTGTTTGATTTCATTTTTTGATTTCTTATTTTTTTACTTACTTTTCTTTCATTTTTTCTTCTTCTCTTACTTTGATTTGTTGATTGTTAGTTTGTTTGCTTGTTTCGTTCATAGGTTAGTTTTGCATGAAACCGTGTGTGACTCATGAAACAAGCTGGGTAAAGTACAAGAGGGTTTGTACATCTATTGATACTTGGTTATCTATCATCTTGCCTCTGTATGATGAACTTGTTACTCTTAATCCATGATACATCGAATGAAAATATGTACTCTTTGAAGTGAACCTTGGTGTAAGCACAATGCTTATGCGCTAACTAGTGTCACCTTCTCTAGTCAATTATTTTTGGGTTAACCCTTGTCATCTCAATCAAGTAGAGTAAGGTGAGGGGGAAAAATTAACAAGAACGTTAGAGATATAATAAACTAATTTTCTACTGGAACAACCTCCTCTGCTCTCAATAAGTCAGGATCCCTCTTCCTCCTCTGAAATGAATAAGTGCTATGCATAGTGAAAATGAAAAATTCAAAAAATTCAGAATGAAAAATGAATAAGGCGAAAGAAAAGAAAGGCTTCCTGTGCAAGGAGGTGATGTAAATAACTCCATCGGGGTATTGACCAGGCTCGTTGGCAATGGAGTCATGCTTGTATTCCTATGTGACTCCACCGGGGTACTATCCAAGCCTGCTAGAAGTGGAGCAACACCAGAGATGAAACTAAGACTCTGATGACTATACTGCTTGTGCACCCATATACCCCTCAACCCCAATCGAAACAACCGTGTTGTCTTGAATTTGAATGTGTGTCAATCGACCAAGATTCTGGTAGATGCTACATCTTACATCTAGTTGGTGTGAAGGCAAGATGAACTAAGAATTGAACAATACTTCCAAAGGTCTTAGACTTGCTTTCATGAACAAGGTCCTCACTTCAACCTTGTAGCTCTGACATCCCACATCACATATAGGAGCAGTCAGCACATTCAGCTCAGCTGTTTTGGGGTAAGCTCACTTCCCATGCCTTGTGCTGCATTTCTGTCACTTTTTCTGTATTTGCTTGTGTGAGTGTTGTTTGCGTGATTTCTTTAAACGCCTGTTGTTGTTTACATGTATTCTATCATTTCCTATCTTTGTTTCAATTTTCATTTCTATCTCACTACTTTCACATGCATGAAACTGTTTTGCATGGACGTTCACCCAACCGACAAACTGCCTCACCCACATGCATGTTGATCTGTTTGTTGAATATTTGATTCATGTTGTGCATGCACTGTCAATCACTTCTTCTATCACTTAGTGTCGCCATGCATTCACTGACTTGCTTTCAGTTGCATGTCGGCGAGTTGGGCGAACCTTGGCCTGGGGTCTGCCTTCACCAAGGATGCATTGCACAATCTAGGAAAGGAAGGCTCACCTTCCTCTTCGTATTTGCACATTCCTTCCTAGCACTGGATTCCAGAACTATTTTTCTTATTTCTCGAGCATAGTGGCTGCTTGGCCCAAAAAATTGCACAATTTTCTCCTTGGACCAATAGTCCTTCCCAGCTGGAATTGCACATTGCACAATCCTAGCAGTCATCAGCCAGACTGGAATGTGCATTGCATAGTTCTAGCAACCAGTCAGTCTTCCAGTAGCTTGGACTATGCCTTGTGCAGTCTTGGCAGTCGGTCTCCCGACCTCATGGTCGAAATTGCGCAACATTCATGATCTTCCACCCAGGTATGTTGCAAGTGAGTTCTCATGTTCATTTTGGTTTTCAACTGACAGATTGCTTTCTATGAGTGTTTCCATGTCTCCAAGTATCACAAGTATTCATATTCCTCTCAGTAGTGTAGGTACAATGGTTTCCAGGAGAGTAGAGACAAAGACACCATTTAAAGCATGCTTGGGGATGCAGCCGATCAAGTGTCCATGGGCTTACCTACTCATGAAGACATCAAGTTGTTCATGGACAAGGACATCAAGCAGCAGCATTTTTCAGGCCAGGCAGTAACTCCACAAAGCAAAAATTGATTCGTGTATTATTCCATCAGGTAGGTCTTTGTTATATATAATAGGGAGTGACTGTTCAGTTCATCTCCTGATGACTGTTTACATTCCTAATTCAATTATTTACATAAGTTCACCCAATCATGAGGATTAGGTGTCAACATTTCCCCCCTTTAATCTGAAGGGATGTTGGTGAGTCCAAGCATCATTCTGAATCTTTCAAGATTTTCTCTTCCAAGCGCTTTGGTGAAGATGTCTGAAATTTTCTCATTTGTGGAACAATGACGGAGATGGATTGTTTTGGCCTCAACATGATGTCGAATCAGATGATATTTAGTGTTGATGTGATTCATTCGATCATGGAACTTTGGGTTCTTCGCCAACTTTATTGCAAAGGTATTTTCAATCATGAGTGGAGTTGATTATACTTGTTTTCCCTGCAAATCTTCAAGAATTTTCCTGACCCACACAATTTATTTTGTTGCTTCATCTGCTGCCACATATTTTACTTCTGTTGTGGAATCTGTTGGAACTGTTTGTTTGCGTGATCTCCAGGAGACAGCTCCTGATCCAAGACTCAGAGCATATCCTGAAGTTGATACCCTAGTTTCTTTGTCTCCATCGAAGTCTGAATCAGAGTATCCAATCAAGCTGAAGTCGTCCACTTGTGTATACTTGATTCCAGAGTCTTGAGTTCCCTTCAAGTACCTTAGAACTCTTTTTGTAGCAGACCAATGTCCCTCACAAGACTTTTGCATAAACCTAGAGAGGATTCCAACAACAAACGAAATGTTTGGTCTGGTAGTAGTGTAGTTGAGACTTCCTACAAGCTGTCTATACTTTGTTGCATCCTCAAATTCTTTTCCTTCAATAGATGTGAGCTTTAAGTTTTGTTCCATTGGAGTAGTGAGAGGATTGAACTCTGTCATGCCAAACCTATTCAAAAAATCTCCAATGTATTTCTTTTGAGAAAGAAATATGGACTTTGGATGTTGGGTTACTTCAATGCCAAGATAGTAATGAACATAGCCCAAATCAGTCATTTCAAAATTTTTCCCCAATTCCTTCTTTATGGATGCAATGCAGTTTTCATTGTTCCCTGTCATTAAAAGATCATCTACATATACCACAAGATATACAATTGTTTTTTCCAACTTTCTTGACAAATAAATTTGCATCATCAAGATCAAAATGATTGAAATTGAGTTTCAGAAGATGCTCAGTTAGTTTTTCATACCAGGCTCGCGGTGCTTGTTTGAGGCCATACAAGGACTTCACAAGTTTGTGTACTTTATGTTCATGTCCTTTCATAGCAAATCCTTTAGGTTGGGACATAAAAACATTCTCTTTTAGATCTCCATTCAAGAAAGTAGTTTTTACATCCATTTGATGGAATTTCCAACCGTTCTGAGCTTCCAATGCAAGGAGTGTCCAGATGGTAACCCATTTTTCTGTGGGGGAAAAGGTCTCCTCATAATCGACCCCTTCCTTCTGTGCAAAACCTTTTGCCACAAGCCTAGCTTTGTGCTTGTCAAGTGAGCCATCAGCTTTATACATGTTCTTGTAGACCCACTTGCAGCCACTTGGTTTGGTTCCTAATGGAGGATCAACCAGCTTCCAAGTGCCGTGCTTTATGAGGGCATCATAGTCCTTTTGCATCACTTCTTTCCATTCATCATGAGAAGTAGCTTCTTTGAAGGAAGTTGGTTCAAAATCTGTAGACAAGTTCAATTCACAATCATAAGAAACATCCATATCAACAGGTGAATTAGAGTCATCTACATCACCTCCATTTTGCTGGTTTAAATTTCTGGTTCCTGTCTTTCCAACTTCATCAGGATGAACACTTTCAAGTGTCTTTGTCAGCCACTTTGGGGACCTTTCTAAGATGGTCCAGGCTGCTCTGTTTATTGAGTTGGGACTGAATCAAGATTGAGTCTCCCAATTCTATCAATTACATCACTTAAAGCATCATCCGTTGTTGGAGTTTCATGCGGGAGAGGGTGTTCTTCAGAAGAAGATTCCACATGTTGATCTAGTATAGGAAACCCCCCTTCAAGATGTGAAATCTGATTATCAAATTCTTGAAATGATTTTGTTTTTGTGAATCTATCCCAGCGATCAAGTTGCCACTCAAAAACATTGTCAATTTTGGATGATTCAAGAAAAAGTACATCTCTAGATACAACAAACTTTTTATTTACTTCATCATAGAGGCGGTATGCTTTGTAGGTGCTTGAGTACCCCAGGAAGATACACTTACGACTTCTAGCACCAATTTTGTTTCTATGTACCTTTGGTATCAAAGCATAACAAGTGGAACCAAAGACCCTGAGATGTTTTACCGAAGGAACATGTCCATACCACATTTCATAAGGAGTCTTGTTTCTTACAGCATTATATGGACATCTATTCTTTATATATGCAGAACATAGAACAACATAAGCCCAAAACATTATCTTTACATTTTTGAAGAAAAGCATGGATCGTACCATATTCAAGATTGTTATATTCATTCTTTCAGCTACACCATTCTGTTGGGGATTATAAGGCACAGTTGTTTGATGTTTGATCCCATGTTGGCGAAGATAGTTTTCAAATTCATTTGATGTGTATTCTTTCCCATTATCAGTGCGCATAGACCCAATATGAGATTGTGCATCATTTTCAATCCATTTATGAAAGTTCTTAAATGTTTGAAAAGCATCATATTTGTTCTTCAATAAATAAACCCAGCACATTCTGGTGTAGTCATGAATAAACGTCATGGTATATTTATTTCCATTTGAAGAAGGAATAGGCATTGGACCACATAAATATCAATGAATGAGTTAAAGTTTCCTATGTGCTCTTGAATGTGAATCATGAAAAGATTGTTTGCTATGCTTTCCTAGAATGCAAGGGTCACATTGCTTAAGTTTCCTAGGAATTGTAGGCAAAGAAGCAACACCATTTTTCTTCAATAAGCAGAGACTGTCATAGTTCAAGTGTCCAAATCTAGCATGCCATAATAAAATTGATGGAAGTGTACCTTCTTGATGATGAGAATTGTATGAGAAATGTTGTGCATGAGCAGAGGTTCCTTGCAGTTTGAGAAGCCTTTCTTCTTCTATTCCCCTCATGACAAGTGAGTGGTCATATGCTTTTCTTACCTCAAGCTTGCCATCAAACATATGAATGGAGTGACCTACTGGCGGATGTGGACCAATGACAACAAGTTTCTCTTGAGCTGTGGAAGATATAGAACATGATCCAGAAGGAAGTCTAGAAGACCAGGCAATTGAATCCTAATTGTGCCAAGCCCTGATGGCTTGATTTTTGATTGATCTGCAAAGTATACTGCTCCATCAACATTGTTAGTGAAATCTTCAAAAAAATATTTTCTATGAGTCATGTGGCAGGTTTCTCCTGAATCAAGCAACCAATCATTTTTCCATGAAGCAAGTGAAGCATTAAACAAATCTTCATTTACTCCAATGTTACATTGTGCCTCAACATAGTAAGCGGATTCAGGTGCTTTACCTTTGCCTGTATCATCAGTTTTACCTTTCTGTTGGTTTCTTTTCTGCTCAATTTTGTCCCATGGTAGCTTGCATGTAGAGGCATCATGTGATCCATTTCTTTTGCAGCGAATGCAGTGCAAATCTGCCTTTTCTCCTTGAGAATGTCTGCCCCCCTGCCTCTGAAATATCTTCCTCTTCCTCTTGAATGCATACTGTAACAAAAAAATACTTCTGCTGCAAAATTTTACTCTTAATGGGAAGGAAAAATATAGTTCTGATATAATGGTCCAACAGATTCAAATATCAATTTGCATGCTTTATCTTTGCATCTTGTAAACCAATAAAAAATCCCTTTTTTTTTAGGTGTGCATCACCCACAGTTCTTATCCAATTCCCAGCAATGGCAGTCATACAATATATATCAATCTGTAGTTAATACGCTATATGCACAAGGTTATTGCAACTATAATCAGAAGATATACCCTCCAGGATAGAAGGCAAGAAGGCGGTTATAATGCAGTGGGACAAATCCAATAAGGAGTACAAATCTTAGTGTAAGCTACCTCAATTGTGATCTCTGTCAAAATAAGTTGCGTATGACTAAGAGAAAAAAGCCAACAAATATATGTGCATTACAACATTCTTTGCCTTGAGTTGCACTATTGCTAAATGGATATGTGCATACACAATGGAGATATATAAAAAAGAATTATCAATTTCAATCTTAACAAGTCGTCAGCTTTTACCTCTGAAAATCTTTCCAAGTAAGGCCACACATCAAATCGAGAAACCCAGTTACGCAAAACTCCTTTTTCTGTTCTGAAGGGCACCCAGAGTATATAACAGTTGAAGCTACGCTGGTGGAGGATGGTAAGGATGGCGTCTCTATAGCTATCACTGTTTCTAAAGGAGAAGGCCCTTTCTTTCAATTTGATTGCATCAGGTATTACTACAGCTTTCAAATCGAGGGCATGGCCATAAGTGAGCAATCGAAAACACTGTTTTCTTGCTCGGATCCTCACGCTTCAACAGTGAATCAAATCAACAATCCTCCAAGCAATCCAGGCCAGCCGAGGCTAGGATTTTCAAGATCTTTGAAATAAACAATGATAGAAACAAGAATAAAGCCATTAATGGCCTGAGCCAGACAAATACAAGCTATGCGAGCGACTATTCAAATCCTCCAGGACAGGAGTTCATGGCATGAACAGAGCTCAGTTATCTGTTGTTGCTCTCGTCCTAGCAGCCCTGAGAAAGTCTGTTGTGGCTTTCAGAGCAACCAGAGAGGATTCCTGTTCTATGGAGATCAACTGGCCAACAAATGCCAGGCATGTTGTTCATGGCGTGAAAATTCATGGCATTGGATAGCCACATGAATTTGGGCTACCAACGTTTAGCAGAATTCCCAATGCATGTCAGGTGAATGTCAGACGACGGTTTAATACTAGGCACAGGTTTTATAAATGGAATATGGCAGAACAATAAACATTCATGGACAGACACCTTCTAGCTGACAAAGAGCTAGGTAAAAGGAATATGGCAGACAGACAGAGGAGTTACAAGGAGCATGAGAGCTAAAAATGGAGCTAGCTCTGATACGATGTCAGGCCAGGCAGTAACTCCACAAAGAAAAAATTGATTTGTGTATTATTCCATCAGGTAGGTATTTGTTATATATAATAGAGAGTGACTGTTCAGTTCATCTCCTGATGACTGTTCACATTCCTAATTTAATTATTTACATAAGTTCACCCAATCATGAGGATTAGGTGTCAACATACATCATGAACATTAGCTAAAGGAAGCATACTAAATGCAAATAACGTAGCGAATGGAGTGAATGCAAGAGGAAGGTTGTTGACAATATAGAGGTGGAGCAAAGTTGCAAGATCAAGAAGATCCATTGATAATGAAAGTAACTTTGGGGACTCATGCTATGAAGTGATGGCACGACATGAAGATCATGTGAAGGCAGAAGATGGAACGAAGAAGGAGTTGCATGTGGTGAAGCAACAACTTAGGAAGAACATGAAGCTGCATAGACATTCCAATGAGTTACAGCATGAACAAGAAAAACAGTAGGCACAACATTCACTCGCAGATGAAACTGTGCCAGTACAAGTTAATGATCCATCCCAGCATCTGATGCAAAGAAAACATGGTGATAAATGTTGTTGATCACATGCAAGGGATCCAACAACATGCATGTTGTTGAGCGCATGCATGTAATACAACCCATTCAACACACTCACCAAGGCAAAGACAAGAAGCAAGTCCAACTGGGGATGAACATGTACTTCGGCAAGTTGATGTGCATGACCACCATCACACACTTGAATATCATCACAGACACTATGCATCAGTGTGTTGCTACTTCAACCGTACCCATGAAGATCATGCGCATATTAGCAGATGAGTTGGGTGAAGGGGTCGAACCAATGCATTGGTTTCAATAAAGACAAGATTTCGCTTCAGCAACATGTCACCATGAGGTACATGCTCACCATCACGGATGACCAAGTCTAGCATCAGCTCACCAGCTTCACTATCACAAGAATGTCAAAGATTTTGTCTCAACATAGCAGACTGAGTGTCAACAACATCTTGAAAGGCTTGCTTAAGAAATGTTGTGTCACATGAGCACATGTGCATTGTAATGTTGAGTCATGTCAAGTGTAAGTTGAGTGTCAACAGTTGGATGTAACAGTCATAGAGTAGGTGAAGAGTCATGAGGGTAGTTGAACTATCACAAAGGGGAATTTCAAGGTTCACCCCATCCTTCACTGTAAATAGTTCCTCATAACTCATTATATAGGATTTTGGTCAGCCAAGCTTCTACTAAGACTATCTTGAAGAAGGCTTGGATAGCATTGTAACGCACCTTGGCTTCTCCACTGCACAGAGCTAGTACATCTCTTTGGAGGAGTAGGCAGATGCAGCTATAACATTCCACTATTGGGGCTAGCAGGTTTACATGATGTATTGTATGATTGTGACTTACACTTCTTTGAGCCAACACATTTTCATGCATATGTTTTTATTGTAGTTGGACTATTCTGGTTGCCTTAATGATATATGTTATTTAACTTAATTACTTGTATATGAACTGATTTGTATATGAACTGAATATTGTTGTTAATGTGTTGCATATGTTGTTAATGTTGTCACTGTTCATGTCGACTACTCTGTTGTACATCAGACAGAACTTTCTCATGAACCTTGTTATATCAACTATCACACTCATCTCAGACTGATCTATGAGTTTTTTCGTGTTATCTTACCTTGTATGTTGTGACTGCTGCATCAGAGTGGACTATTCTGCCAGAAGCTATGCATGTCCTTTGTGTGGTGCGTTGCCGATTTGGGACTGATCCCTTTCAACCTGGAACTCACATCCACCTTCCTCTCCCTTCGAAGTGTTGGAACCTCTGGTACACATTTCTTGACTCTCTACATCAGTCACACACTTGCTATTGACAGAGTTATCTTACTTGCCTCTGTGTGACATCGTAGTCAAGGCATTACCTTACGAACCACTACTGGGACTCATACACCAAACAGTGTGAGGTCTAATTGGGACTTCTTACCGGGCAGATCCCCTTGACATTTTGGTGGGTCCAGCATCGTTAACAGAAGGAGACCAAGATTTAGAAGCTAAACATGACACCAATCTTAATTATTTCCATCAATACAATTACATTCCTGCAAGAAATGAAAGTGGAGCTGCAAAAATACGAGTTCCCTCCACAAGAAGACTAAGAAAAATCAACCCCTATAGGCAAATTAAACTTGGCCTTTATACAAAATGATTAATAATAACTCCCCATGAAATGAGGAATATTTCCCCACCAAAATTCCTTAATTAGTGGATCTAGTTCCCAATACTAGGAATCTACATTAAATGACACGGAACACAATCCTAGATTTTCTCAATCATTGGAGCTCCAGAATCTATGCAATTATTTTAGGATATATTATTGACTTATTATTTAATATTGATCCTCCCATAGTAGGGAGCAAGTCCCTAAATTATCAACTCCTCCAAATATTCATAATCTGCCCAATATTCTCACAATATTCCACAAAAATAAATAATATTAGGCACAAATATGAAATTATCCATAAACCTTCCTAATGAACATATTAAAGTTAAAAATACATTATCTAATGAAAAAAGAGAGGTTTAATGTGCTGAAGGATAGTCAGATGGGCCTCAATTTATGTCTAATTTAGGGGCCCATCACTTGGTATGCAAGAATGGATGCATACCTATTGAGACTTGGTTTTGCCAAGAATTTTGCAGATCCAAACCTCTATATCAGGGTGGTCTAGGATGAACCAGATATCATACCATTATATGTAGATGATCTACTTGTTACAGGTGTACAGCATCAAATTCAGGATTGTAAGAAGCAGTTAGAAACCGAGTTTGATATGAAGGATATGGAGATTTTGCATTACTACTTGGAATTAGACTTGTGGCAAAAGCGAGGAGTAATATATATTGGTCAAAGAAAATATGTGACCAACATTCTATAGAAATTTGGCATGGTGAATAGAAAACCTATGATGACTCTTATGATTATCAATCTGAAGAAGTTGAGGAGTTCAAATTATAGTCCAGTAGATCCTACTTGCTACAAACAATTGATTGGGTCCTTGATGTGACTAGTAAATACTAGACCTCACATTTTTTTTTACAGTAAATGTCCTCAATCAATTTCAGGTGGAGCCAAAGAATGATCATTGGATTGCAGGCAAGCATATCCTAAGATATTTTCATGGAACCCTACATCACTACCTTCGGTATAATGTTAATGAGCTCCAACTCATGGGATATACAAATTCTGATTCAGGTGGCAGTGAGATAGATGGAAGAAGCACAACATGTGGATGCATTAGTTTAGGATATTCCATGGTCTCATGGATGAGTAGAAAGAAGGATACAGTTCCTTTGATGTAACACCCTCCTCCCACATCTACCTAAGTAAGCAAACAACTGTGGTAAACATGCGACGAGAGGCTAGTATGATTGGATTCAAAATCCTATGTGACCTTAAGGAAATGGAATCAACGGAAACATAACATACATAACTTCCACATCAGCTACAACGGCCCTTGAGAACCATGCCAACACTTCAGGTAGCTTTCCCTTGGGTCCCACTAAATTTTTTGATCAGTTGACCTCCAGACACTCTCACAAGCCTACAGGCCAACATTCAGGGACCATTTTGTCTAGTTTTGTGCTAGCGCCCCAGAGATTTGAGCCACTTTTTTAGGTCCAAAGCCAAGGTCACTACCCAAAATGGAATGACATCTTTAAAGCAGTAAAATCAAAGGGAAATAATGATGCAGAATAAATTAGTTGAACAAGCCCTTAACCAGACCCATATTAGCAATGACAGGCATTTGGTCAAACATATCACAAACATGTAATCTATAGGTGTAAACAACAAATTTAAGCATAGGGATCTCATACTTATCTGAGAATCACTAAGAGCCATTGTTCCCTCATGTCATTTTTTGCATTATCATCTATTAGGTCATAGATACATTGTCCATTCATTTACAAGTAAAAACTTGATGAGAGCTATACATAGTTGTTATCATAAAACATATACATAACCAACATAGTGACAATAAAAATACCATAAATACATCACCCATATAATCCACATATAAAAAAGTACATTTACACATGAAAAGCAAATGGATGAATTTCTCATTAATGAATTTAGAAACCACCCGGGGATGGGACTAACATGTTGGCCTATTGGGGCTTGACCAAGGTTCGGAGTTAGTTAGCCAAACAAATCCCTGTACTACTAGCCCTTTTGGCAACGGTTTGTGGAGTGCGGACTGAGGTATCACTTGAAGTAGTAAGGGAGGGTGCTAGAACCAGGTTTCTACACCCTTGAGATGTCTGAGAGGTATGACTGGTTCTCTGTTTGTTCCTGCGTGCAGGTCGCTTCGCGCACTTCCCGTTCCCGACGACTTGATACATTGCCTTTGTGCAACCCTAACCAGGGGCTATGCCGCACTGTGTGCTATTACCTAAGATCTTACTTATCTTCCAGTGTCAATTAATTACCTTTTCATACTTGAATGCCTTAAGATATAATTAGCAATACAAAGCATTCATACACAATTGCGCAGTAAATAAACAATATACTTGCAAATTATATCCCTCTTGCATTAAACCAGGAAATATACACATAATTATAGAAAAACTTCGCTTTATTGATTCTCCAATGGTTACAGACTCGATCTACCCTGTGCACTCAGCTGCAGGGGTCCGTGCGCTTAGCTGTGGACTACTAGGCCTCTGTGCAGTTAGCTGCAGAGCCTTCTCCTATTCTATGACCCACAGACACACTGTACACTTTGACTCAATCACTTAGACTTCTCATGCTTCTCTATTAGTTCATTGGTTGGTTTACACTTATAGACTTGCTCTATTTATAAAATCCCATGGTTCGCAGACCATGGGTAGGTCTATCCAACCAAAACTACATTACAAAAACTAGGGTGCACAACCCTGTGACTCTATCATACATTCGCACTGCACACCCACAATTCGTGGAGCTTTTACAAAACGATTCAATCAAAACTTGGGCTTTAATCCCCAAAACATGCCTTGGGGGATTCTATGCCCAACAGGCCCCCAACACAAACATTATGACTTTCCCTCGAGTCACTTTGTTGGTGCAGAGATCTTTGCACAAAGTCCCTTCAACTCTTCTCGAACTGCGACAAGGTCAGCAGCGCACTGAGCTACTGCTTGCTAGAGCTGCTATGTACATTGTTCCGAGACCTCTGTGTTGGAAGTGATTCTCTTCATCAGTGCATGCATCCCATGCATGTGTGCAAGCTTGCCTTCAATTTCTACTGTGATGGTGAAGGGCTCGTCGATCCAAGGCTGAACGTGCACCTTTGGGACTATTTCCTTGTGTCTTTCCGCATCCACCTGCTCTTTCAGCTCTTTATCCTATTGCATCAGTGCGAGCCTCTGAGTGAGGGCCATCGTCTGCGTAGTTCCTTTAACGTTGTCATACCGCTGTTGGAGTTCTCGCACCTCTGTCTCTAAGTGCTGGATGTTGGGGTCCTCCTGTAGATTTGTGAGGACATCAAATGATTCTTCCAACATTTTGGTGTAGTCTCGTACTGCACTGCTAATTTCATCTAGTCCCACTGTGTTAACACTAGCGCACTATTCTCTAACTTCCAGAGGGGTGGACAGTTGTGCCTTTAACCGTAGCTCGGCAATCTGAAGGTTTACCTCCAATTGAATCTTTGTCATTTCTTCCCACGCCTCATGCACCCATGCTGCTAACCTATGGATGCGTGCCTCTGCTGGTATGTCTACTAGGATGGCCAGCTCCAGGACACTTTGGAAAGCTTCATCTATGACCTGTACCAATTTTCAATTTTGCAACACCACTTCCTCATGCTGCAAGCTTAACTGTTCCATATTGATTTTCTGCTTGCTAATGACTTGCAGTGTGCGGTTCTCCCTAGCTCACAGTTCTGCAGTTATCCCATCCTGCAAAACATATAAGGTCTCTCATGGGAGTGCAACGAGGTTGATACTGAGACCCTTCAGTGCAATAATCATAGGCGTATCGACCTCATTTGCTGTCACTAGTGCCCCTTTTAGCAGTACTACAATATTCGTCACCCAAGCGCGTATCATCTGTTCTGCTGTCGTTGTTTCGACTGCAAGGCTAGTTGAAAGGGTACCAGCCTAAGAAGGGCACACCTGTAATTCCCGCAACTGCACTATGAGGGCCCTCAACACAATCTGGTTCTCCTGCATGAAATTTTGGAGGGCCTCAGAGGTGACATCACGCACTATCTCGCCAATGTCATGTAGATCACCCTCGGTTAGGGTCATTAGTTCAATAAACAACTTCGATGCCTTGACCTTCTTACACGGCCCTGTCTGCTCGGATTGGTGTTGTCACTTCAACTGTGTGGACGTGGTTTGTGGGTCTGTGCCACCCTCTTCCTCCTCTGCTCCATGCCCATGCAAAGGCGATGTTTGGCCCTCGCTTGACTTCGCGACTGCCTCCTATGCTACTGTTGCAGCCTTTTCCTGCTTAGTTGCTATCTGTGCAGCGTCCCGCACTGCCCGCACTTCTATTGTCACTGCCTCCTTCCTTCTCTTTTCTACCAATTGTGCGATGCACAGCTTGTCCTCGTCTTTCTTTCTTTGTGCTGCCAACTTCTCTATCTTTGTGATGTCTGGAGCGTGCTACTCCGGTGGCCATGTCTCCAGGACGTTAAAGATGACATCACCTATGGCTACAAAGGGTAGCTTCCTCCATTGTTTGGTCGGGTCCTTGCGCGCTCTAATGTAAATGTTATGGATGTCCACTTTAATTTCCGCAAAAGTCTTAAGGTTGTTGTAGACAGTCGATGACAACCATGGCTTGCGGTTGATCCCCATACTGAGTTTCATCTCCATGAACACCCAGAATATTTTACTGTCGCGGATCCTCTTGGCATCCTTTATGGCCTAGAGCAAAGCATACTTCGCAGCCTCTGGTATATCTCTGTCAATTATGGGGAATTGACTATCCTCGGGTAATTCCCCTGCCACGAGCACTATGGGTAGCAGAAGCCATGAATAGTGGAAAATTTTGCCCTATTCCTGAGCTTCACAACAATTCTATAAAAACTACTTGCAGAGGAACTCGGACCAGTTAAAATTGACCCCCTCTGTGCATTGCTCAGCAAATGCTACCACTGGCACGGGTACCTCATTTGCGCATCACTTGTGCATAACCTTACGGCTATTACTTGGGTTACCACTTTCACTGCCTTGTCATTAATGTTGGATATGGCATAGCCCCTCTTCTTCTTTGCCAACTTGTACTTTTTCTTCATGGCCTCCATGATGGCCAAGTCACTACTTTTCCCTTCCGAGATGTCTGCAGGGTCCTCTCCTTTGCATGGAAGTGGGGAAATGCATTGATTCAAGTCTATCGTGATGGGGATGGGCTCCTCCAGCCACAAAAACCCATCATGCACCAGGGAGAGTAGTTTCTTGATGACGAAAATGGTTATTAGGGTGTGGTGGAAATGCGGCACCCAGAGCAGGTTCAGTAGCCCAGCCCTTTCCACTTCGCGCAACCACTTTCACGGCACTAATTCTGTAACCCCCGTCGCGGTGTTTTGCTTGGGCTTCAAGAGGTGCAAGGTCGGAAGGTGAGGGAACTTCTCGTGGTCAGCGAGGTCCCAATCTTTGAATCTTAAGCTCGGAACCTGTCACAAGTGCGTGCCCTAAAAAATAATATTGTTTGGGAGGAGTGGGGTCTGGAGCGAGCTCTTGTTTTCGTCAAGGTCCTTGGGAAATCTAGCCTTTCCTTTCCATGGGGGGGCATAGGCAGGTAGCTTTGTCAGGGGTGCACAGGCTCAGTTTCATCCTCCATGCCCTCATCCAGGTCCTCTTCGATAATTAGGTCCTCCAGATCTTCTTCTTCTTCATAGGTATCTATGGTGACGACTTTCCCATTTTCCTCCATTGACAGCTTGGCACGCAGTGGGTTCCATGGAGACACACGTACAAGAACCATCGCTTTTTCTTCCTTCTTGGGTCTTGGCATGCGTGGTGATTTCGGGATTTATACCTCAATCCCGACACCTTCCGGAGCATCCCCCACAATTAGGGCCTGCATGACCTCTTCGGCTGTCATTTCTATTATCTCCATAATGTCCTCAACTGTTGCCATCATTTTCGTCTAGAAATCTAGCACTCACAAACTCATGGGCTCAATCATCACTCGATACACAATAGTCAAGGCTCTGCTCAATAGCTCAATTCGCGAATAACCAAGTGTTATCTGTTAGGAAGTCCTTTGTAATTTATAGCACTTTTTGAATTTGAATTCGACCGTTCCCCCCCAAATATAGTTCATTAATTCTCCCTTGGCAACAAATTTTACCAAATATTTCCCATAAATTGCGTCTTAAATGCTTGTCGCCCGCTCCATTTGGTCTCAAGTCGAGCATCCCATCATGAATAGTGACTTAAATGGTCACTTTCAGGGCAACCCACGCAGCAGCGCAACATCCCGTGTGTGGTCGCAGACCTTCTAAATATTTGCTTCTGAGCGCAGCTCCATCATCACGTAGCTCCCAGGCAAAATAGTTTATAGTCCCGCACTTCCTTCCAACTGCCTGGAGTGCTAAGACTATACTTCCTTCGGCTAGTTAGGTGGTCATGCCACCCATGCGACGTTTCATTCTGTCATCCATCATGTTTCCTGAAGAATACCCACCTTTTATTGTTATGGTTGGCATTCTGCACTTTATCATCTGCAACGTGCTACCCTGGTCAATACGCTTAACAATGTGCAGTCCAAGCCAAGGCATAAAACTGATCAATTCATGGCAATCGGCCTTAAACCTTTCATCACAATCATACACATCCTACCTTATCACCCTAATCGTTTTGCTGAGAAAATATTCGTTTATCTTGTCCTCTAGGTTCTTGACTTCTACATCCACTAGAGAAATTTTCTTCCTTGATCATACTACTTCTTCTTCAAGTTCTTGGAGTCTAAAATTTCCCTATTAGATTTATGCATCCAAGGTTCCGTGAACCGTCGTATCAACTGGTGCTATCATGTGCAGTTTAAGCTCTCCAAGTACTAGAGGGCTTACTGTGATTGCTTCATACTCCAGCCTTGGCGGTGCCTGTACGATCAAGTTTTTGCGCGCAGTCTTATAAGCCCAGAGAACCACTAGTACGCGTAGGTCCCAGTCAGTTTGATGCACATTGTGGACCTTGTTCAATACTTCGCGTACTTTGTTAAAAGCTTCTGCGTGGATATTCTTCTACGCATTTGGTATTTCCATACATCATGGTCCCATCCAGAGGGGTCATTCACGTTGTTGCATTACCCACACCTGCTTACTGATCATGTCCCCTACCACGAGAACAGTGTGCATTCATATAGGTTTCACACCATATTCCTGAATCCACCTGGCTAGGTGGGTGCGCGGGTCGATTCATCTGACCATATTGTCTCTTAATTGCATTGGAGGCTTACCAAATGCATGCGCATCATCCTTCTGCATTTGCACCAGTCCTCAAAACTTCTTTGGTGCGTACCCCACCATCTTGTGGGCGTAGCTCGCAGTACCCATTTCAGAGCATCGAAACGCTACTGTTTTGGTACTTATTTTTCAAATTTGTTTAGGAAATCATCCACCTCACTTAACCCGTCATACGTAGGTAGATATCTTACCTCTATCGCTATGCGTCACAACGATCTTGTCATCATGTTAATGTTGAGCATGGTTACCTCGTGTAATCGGTTCTGCCATCATTCTATCTCCTCATCAGAATCTGATGTGCAGGAGCTTTCGCGCTCCCAAGAGATTCAACCATTTTTAGTTGGATTTACCTAATCTTGCTCATGCGCAGTTATCTTGTAGATGCAATTCAGATCATCATCGTAGTCACGCACTGGCTCCGTGTAGTGTGATCCTTCTGCAGGGTCTAAACCACTACACGCAGAGGTGTTTTCTCAAAAATCATCTTGCACTTCTTCATATTTATCACTCCATTCATGTCAGTGGCCCAATCTATTCCCAATAGCACGGGGTAGAGATTGTTGTCATCAACAATCTCTATCACTTTGAAATCTGCTAGCTTGCTTGCTCCTTGGATATCTACTATGATTCCCTGCAATCTCCCCATAGGTAGGATCTTTTGCTGGTTCGCCATTCGTAGTTAGATAGGAAACTATTCCAGCATAGGCCTGCCCATGCGCTCCCATGTCTGCTTCGACAAGACGTTCGCATCTGATCCTAGATCCAGAATCACTTGGTCCATCTCGTATTCCTTGATCTACATAGTCAATCTCATCTCCCTCCCTGTTCACGTCGTGTGCTTCTCGAGCTTCCAGACTACGCGCGGTTCTCCTAGTGCAGTCCCAACACATCTAGTTATGAGTTTTTATAGCCCCTTTACAGCCTTGTTGTCACGCAGCAACTTCATGCATGTCTCCAAGAATGTAGTGAGGATCGATGGGTCCATTTCTGGCTCCAGTTTTTCTTTACTTCGTAAAGTGGAGGCATCAGCGAAGCTCCTCGTAGCTTCCATGAAGTTCTCCTTCACACGCTCCAAATCAAATTCTAGTTCCTTCATTGGAGCCTTGCGAATCCAGGTACTTTCTTCAGACTGCTTTCCTTTGTCATCCCCTATTGTAATACCACTTCGGAGCATGATGTTTACATTATGGTCTTCCTCATGCGGCTTAGACCTCATCATTTGCAAGTTCTGAGTTAGGGGAGGTTGGAGTGCTCCTTTATCGCGTAACCTCGCTATTAGTGTGGGACAATCCTCCATCTCATGGTAAAACAACGTACAATACAAGCATGATGGTTGCGTTGGATTCATACAATCGTGGGCATAATACCTTGGCCCTTCACAATTGTAACATATCAGTTGTCTGCGACCTCTTCCTGGCCCTCCTCCACCTTAGCCTCGTCCGTGCCCCTGAAATTTGGTTTGTGCCATCCATGTGTTCTGGTAAAGGGGCCACGTTTCGACCTGAACTTGGTAGGTAGGAGTCTGATCCATCATCAGCGCATAACTTCTATAGGTGCGCTCATCATTGCCTACTGATCTACAGAAATTATAGAACAACTGCTATGAATTCTACGTATACTTCTGTAATAGATGCAGTTATTTATAGCATGCTTTCCTCCTATCTAACAAATTGTGCACCATAAAGCAGGCATTGTGCTTGGTCCTGCTTGTGCCTCTGGTCTCAATGGCATCGGTCCTCCTCCCGCAAGGTAATTTGTGAACATTGGCAATGGTCCTTGTCGTGCCCCTGGCCCTTGCACTTTACGCACCATACCTCATCACGCACTTCTGAGCGAGTTGTCTTGTCCTGTTTCAAACTTTTCATCTCAAGGCACAAGTTTTTCAACTACACGTGAATCTATTGAACTTCCAAGTTGGGGTCTTGTATCAGAGTCTTGTGCAATCTCATTGCGACCTCCAAGGCCTTGCCTTGAGTTGTTAGCCTATATTGTGAAAGCACGTTCCTTAGATGCAGTGTTAACGATGCTACAAACCATTCATGGTGTTGTCCATCTGTCAACGTCATGTTAGCTTCACAAATTGTGCACTTCAATCTCTTATCCATCTCCCAAGGGGTCTCACCTGGTAGCATTGTGATTTCGTTAAACCCAATGATCACTTGTGCCTCTGACTTTGGCCTACTAAATTATTTGTTTAGCGTAGCTTGGATATCTATGATCCCCACATTCAGATTGTCATTGGAATGCTTAATGTACCAGGTCAGCGCACGATCCTGCAGAGAACTGACCAATTTTTCCTTCTTTATATTTTCATCTGTGACTCCCTATGCTTCCCACACAGGTTTTATCAAGAACCAAAATTGGTCCAGATCTTCATTCCCTACTCCCTTGAACACTAGTAGCTTTATCGCACTTTCCATACTACTTTGTGGTGGTGGCTAAGGTTGTATGGGCAAAGACAGCGGTGAAGACGGTGAAACTGGCAGTGGTGTGGGTGGGGGTGGTATGCGCGGAATTCTCTACCTTATCAGATTGATCACACTTCTTGGTGAGACCTTCAAAAGCTCTTCTTCGCCTCCTAGCAGAGGTGAAATCAAGGGGCTAGTTTCTAGTTCTGTGTTACCTTCGTTTCTATAGATTTTCCCACTTCACGTAGCCCCAAACATCAATTTATTAAGATAACCCATTTTTCACACATTAGCATTTTAATCCAAGTGTTCAAATATTTAATGTACTTACCTCACGGTCCCTTGAGGAAGCGTCATTTTTCCTCCCTATAGCTGGCTGAAGTATCTACCACAAATTCGGTAATGAATCCTACTATGATTTGATTGAGCCAGTGATCGACAGCGTGCACAATCTTATCTTCCGATGCTTCCAGCCTATGCACCAATTCTAGAGTCCATACAATAGGTTTGTCGATTTTACAACTTCCTTGGCTATCTGTTAGCTTTGTGATGCACTCGTACAACTCGGTGGGGAGGGATGCAAAGAAAATTTCGTGGATCTCTGTATACAAGTAACAATCTAACCACTCTTCCTTTGACAGTCACAGATTCCTATTTTCCTGCAACGTGAACTCGTGAATATTTTTGTCCAACCAGTCTTCAATTCCTTTTCTTGTTGGATTCCAGTGATATGACATCAAACATATCTATGTAGATCCCGGTCCCAGTAGTGGAACCATTTGTTGGCTTGTTGGGGCCTAACCCAAGTTCAGAGTTAATTAGCCAAACAAATCCCTCTACTATTGGCCCTTTCGGTAATAGTCCATAGAGCATGGACTCAGGTCTCACCCGAAGTAGTATAGAGGGTGCTAGAACCAGGTTTCCGCACCCTTGAGATGTTTGAGAGGTATGACTGGTTCTCTGTTTGTTCCTATATGCAGGTTGCTTCGCACACTTCCCATTCCCCATGGCCTGATACACTGCTTTCGTGCAGCCCTAACCAGGGGTTGTGTTGTGCTTTGCACTATTACCCAAGGTCTTACTTATCTTCTAGTGTTAATTAATTACCTTTGCCTACTTGAATGTCTTAAGTTATAATTAGCAATACAAAGCATTCATACACAATCATGCAGTAAATAAATAGTATACTTGCAAATTATACCCAATCATCCATTAAAACAAGAAATATACACAGAATTATCGCAAAAAATCTCTTTATTGATTCTCCAATGGTTACACACTCAATCTTCCCTGTGCACTTAGCTACAGGGGTCCACGCACTCAGTTGCAGACTACTAGGCTTATGCGCACTCAGCTGCGGAGCCTTCTCCTACTCTACGACCCATAGACACATTGTACACTTTGACTCAATCACTTAGACTTTTCATGCTTCTCTATTAGTTCATTGGTTGGTTTACACTTAGAGCCTCACTCTATTTATACAATCCCATGGTCTGCGAACCATGGGTAGGTCTATCCAGCTGACATTACATTACAAAAACTAGTGTGGACAACCCTGTGACTCTATTATAATTTCATGCCCCGTGCCCGTAATTTTCGAAGCCTATATAAAACGATTCGGTCAAAACTTGGGCTTTAAGCCCCAAAACATGCCTTGGGTGGATTCCATGCCCAACATACCACATTCCACCCAACCATAATTTAGCTGAGTCAAATCTGTCTTCAGCCAATCACGCCCATGCCATATTCCAAGCATGAATGTGGGACTCATAACCAACCGAAAAGAACCAAACAAGAATGGATGCTACTAGAGTTATCCACCTACACCATGAGGAATTTGAGTGCCTCCTAGTCTCTTAGGCTTTACCGTAATCCATAGTCTGATCCAGGGATAACTAGGCCCTACACTGAGACACACTCTCTAGGTATTACCATATATCACATCCCAGGACTATTAGGCCCAACAGAGAGAAATAAACCTCTTGAATTTACCATATATCCTGCCATTCACCAAAAAGAATTCATCAACCCATCGAGGCACATAATCCTATATTTACCGTAACCCACAGTCTGACTCAGGGTTTACTAGGCCAGTGGATTTACCGTGATCCACAGTCCAGTTCAGGGACCACTAGGCCATGTGTTTTTCATTTTAGCAATCTACCTCACTCATATTTGAATCCATCCAACAATCTAGCTCAATTGAAGTATGAGAGCCCATCTCATTAAGGCTATCTAGAAATGGCAAGGAACCTAGAAAAAGCCATTCAATGAGATAAAACAACCACATGCAACACTGTGCATGCCAAATATGGCCAGGAAATCTCACGTGCAAATGAATACCTACAAAAAATCCCTCTGTAGCTACTTGATCCTGCTTTTCCTTTCCTGCTCTTTGCTTCCTCCTTCCTTCTTTCCCTTTCTTGATCCAATGCCCAAGTGATCTAATAAAACTCTTAAGTGTCCAAGAGTGAGAGAGAGAGAGAGAGAGAGAGAGAGAATAATGAGAGGGCTCCAAAACTAAACTAACAAAAAGTTACCAACTAATCCTCAAAATCCTTTTTATTAATGAGGCCTCTATTTTCTTCATTTTCCATTATTTTCCTTCATTTTCGTCCTCACATGCAACCAGTGACATTTCACCTCCCTTTTCTCCTAATTTCCATTATTTTCATAAATAAAATTCCAATTAATGCCTCATGCCTTTCTAAATCCTTCGACATTGCCTTTTCCATTTTCCTTAGTCATAATGACTTAAATGAACACCCACTGGGATGCTTTTCCCAATATTCAACTTGGAATACATGTCCCGTCACCGTTGTCTCATATTTTTTTACATGGAATTTTTAACAAGGTTGTTATAGAACCCTCCCCCTTGGGGAAACACTGTCCTTGGTGTTCAATGACACTTATAACCAATAAGATTGTTGGAAAAAAAACACACGTCCCATGGAGCTTTATAACACAACTCATTGCAGTATTTACAATGACCACTTCTAAAACATGACAATCATATCATTTACTGGAGCTTTATAACACAACTCGTTACAATATTTACAATAATAACCACATACACATTTTCTTCACCCAACAAATAATCACACTGCCTATGGAGCTTTATAAATCAAAATTCATACAATGTTTATAGTAATACACACATATACACATATGCACATTTGCTCAACAAACAAATAAAAGGATACGATGCTTGCATCCATAATAGGGGAATCCAAAGGCTCACACCTCCACTCTCAAAGTAATAATAAGATTCACCACCTTCCCAAGAAGTCCATAATTCATTGTCAAAGTCAAATCTGCATCCAATTTCCAATGCTATAATATTATGTCACTTGTCCTCTTAGTGAATAGTTACCAACTCATTGTTCCAAGGCACACTCCCAATTTTCATTTGATTCCATCTCAAAATGCTAATGACAAAAACAAATATACCCCTGACCTTCCCTTCTCTGCTACACAGTCCCTCGGGTAATCCTATCACCCCCTTTTGTGCAGTCACTCACCTTCCAAGTTTCGCTAGCACCCCCATCCCAGACAGTCCATCCCTTAGAAAGGATTCCTCGCATTCGAAGATAAAATAATCAAGGTATATCCCTACCTTAAAACCATCATACTGGTCATAACATGCTCATGGAAATAAATGGACACTATTGGTTACTGGTGTCCCACAATGGCCTTACTCCAGCAGACTGCTATATTTTCCATTTCCTCTTGTTGTTGCTACTAGTTCTTGCAGCTGATTTAAACCACCCAACTAGGAATTTCTGTGCTTCTTGCACCAAGCACATAACTTCCATTAGATTTAAAATAAATTGAAATAAAAGCACATCATACCTCATTGGTAGCTCGTGAATAAGGTACACTTGCAATCCTATTTACTTCCTATCACAACAAGTGTTGGGTGTGGGATCCCCCCAAGGAAAGTTTTGGGGCTTAAAGCCCAAGTTTTGACTAAGTCCATTATAAAGACTCCATGATTTGTGGGCGCGGAGCGCAAATTTGTAATAGAGTCATAGGGTTGTTCACCCTTACTTTTGTAAATGTAATGTCGGTTGTAATAGAGCGAGGCTCTAAGTGTAAAGGGACATCTAGAGAAGGATAGAAGGAAATCAATCCATGAAGCATTGTTTCTTTGGCTTGTAGAGTAGGAGAAGGCTTTGCAGCTGAGTGTGCAAAGCAGGTTGAGTCTGTAACCATTGGAAGCATTAATAAGGAGAAGTTTTATCATATTTTTGTGTATCTTTCCTGTTTTATACATTGAAGTATATTGGGAATGAATTACAAGTTTACTATTTATTTACTATGCAAACTTATATCAATGTGCAAAGTAAGTGAATATAATATAAGGTATCTATTTATGCGAAGATAACTAATTGTTATAAGAAGATAAGTAAGATCCACGGTGTGACTTGGAGAAATAATGTAGATCGCTATGCCAGCAGCGCAAAATCCCCACAACCCCTGGTTAGGGCTGCGTGAAGGTGAATATAACAGGGTGCGAAGGCCGCGCGGTTAGAGAAGTGTACGAAGTAACCTGCGGGAAGGTATTCAGAGTTGGACTAAATCAACCCCTCAGACATCTCAAGGGTGCGAAAACCTAGTTCTAGCATCCCCCCATACTGCGTTGGGTGAGACTTCAGTCCGTGCTTCATGGACAGTTGCCAAAAGGGCCAATAGTACAGGGATTTGTTTGCCTAATTAAACTCCGAACCTGGGTTAGGCCCCAACAAGCCAACAAATGGTTTCATTGTCGAGACCGAAATCCACATATAGATGTTTGATTTCATATCATTGGAATCCAGCTACGAAAGAAATTGAAGGTTGGTTGGATAGGAGAATTCACGAGTTTGCAGTATAGGAGAACAGGAATCCGCGACTATCAAAAGAAGAGTGGTTACACTGCTACCTGTACATAGAGATCCATGAAATTTTCTTTGCATCTTTCCCTACTGAGTTGTATGAGTGGATCGCGAAGTTAGCAGATAGCCAAGAAAGGTGCAAGCTCGACAGTCCTATTATGTGGACCCCAGAGTTGGTGCGCAGATTGGAAGGATCGGAGGATAAGATCACATGTGTTCTTGATCACTAGCTCGATCGAATTATAGGAGGATTCATTACTAAGTTCGTGGTAGATACTTTAGTCAGCTATATCAAGGCAGAACGACGCTTCCTCAATGGATCATGAGGTAAGTACATTAATTCTCTGAACACTTAGATTAAAATTCTACTGTGTGAAAAGTGGATTATGTGAATACATTGATGTTCGAGGCTATGCAAAGTGGGAGAATTTACATAAACGAAGGTAGTGCAGAACTAGAAACTGGGACCTTGATTTCACCTCCACAAGGGGACGAGGAAGAGCTCGTGAAGGTCTCACCAAGAAGTATGATCAATTTGATAAGGCAGAGGATTCTGCACATACCACCCCCACCCACACCACCACCAGTTTCACTTCCTTCACCCTTATCTTCGCCCATACCACCTCCACCACCACTACGAGTCAATATGGCAAGTGCGATAAAATCGCTGGTGTTCAAGGGAGTAAGAAATGAAGATCTGGACTAGTTTTGGTTCATGATAAAAGTTGTATGGGAAGTGCAGGGAACTATAGATGACAATATAAAGAAAGCAACATTGGTCAGCGCTCTGCATGATCACGCACTGACATAGTATATTAAGCATTCTAATGAAAATCCGAATGCAAGGATCATAGATATCCAAATTATGTTGAATAGAGAATTTAGTAGGCTGAAGTCAGAGGCGTAGTCGATCATTGGGTTCAAGGAGATCACGATGCTGCCAGGGAAGACCCCTTGAGAATTAGATTAGATACTGAACTGCATGATTCACGAAGCTAATATGACTTTGACAGATGGGCAACACCGCAAATGGTTTGTAGCATCACTAACACCGCATTTGAGGAACACGTTGTCACAACAAAGGTTTAACAACTCAGGCAAAGGCCTTGGAGATCGCGATGAGGCTGCATGAGACCCTGATACAAGATCCTAACCTTGGAGTTCAGCAGATCCACACGCAGTTGAAAAACTTATGCCTTGAGATGCAGAGTCTCAAACAGGACATGACAGCTCGCCCAGAAGTGCACGAAGAGGTATGGTGTGTTAAATGTAAAGGTCAAGGTCATGACAAGGACCACTACCTCATGTTCGCAAATTACCTTGCGAGAGGAGGACCAATGTTGTTAAGACCAAAGGTCCAAGTAAGACCTAGCATAGCACCTGTGTTGTAGTTTGTGATTTGTCAAATAGGAGGAAAGCATGATACAGACAATTTCCATTTGTTGCAGAAGTACATGCAGAATTTGCAATAGTTGTTCTGTAATTTATGTATATCAGTGGGACATGATGAGTGCACTTGTAGAAGCTATCAACTGATGATGGATAGGATTCCCACCTATAGAGTTTAGGCCAAAACGTGGCCTCTTGACCAGAACGCAGGAGTGGCGCAAACCAGATTTCAGGGGTGCAGACGAGGTTGAGGTGGAGGAGGAACTAGAAGAGGTTGTAGACAACTGATATGTTACAATTGTCAGGGGCCAAGACATTATGCCCATGATTGTACGAATCCAATGCACCCATCATGCTTGTATTGTACCTTGTTTGATCATGAGACAGAGGATTGTCCCACACTGATAGTGAGACTGCGTGACAAGGGAGAGCTCCAACCTCCCTCGACTTAGAACCTGCAAATGATGAGGTCTGAGCCGTGCAAGGAAGACCCTAACGTGAACATTGTGCTCCGAAGTAGAATTACAATAGGGGATGATAAATGCAAGCAACCTGAAGATAGTACTTGGGTTCGCAAGGTTCCAACAAAAGAACCAGAGTTTTATTTGGAGCGCGCTAAGGAAACCTTCATGGAAGCTAGGAAGAGCTTCATTGATGCCTCCACTTCAGGAAGTAAATATAGACTGGAGCCAGAAATGGACCCAACAATTCTCACGATATTCCTAGAAACATGCATGAAGCTACTGCATGATAGTAAGGCTGTAAACGGATTGCAGGAACTCATAAATAGATGTGATGGGACTACGCCAAGAGAACCCCACGTAGTCTGAAAGATTGGAAATCATACGACGAGGATGGGAAGAAATGTGAGATTGACCGCATAGATTGGAGAATATGAGATGGAACAAGTGAATTTGAATTTAGGATTGGACACGAATGTTCTGCTGAATCCAACATGGGAGCACATGGGAAGGCCTATGCTACAATGGTCTCCTATCCAGTTGTGAATGGTGAACCAGAAAAAGATAATACCTATGGGGAGATTGCAAGGAATCACTATGGATATTGAAGGAGCAAGCACGCAAACATAATTTGAAGTGATAGAGATTGTTGATGACAACAATCCCTACCCTGCATTATTAGGAATATATTGAGCCATTGACATGAATGGGGTCATAAATCTGAAGAGGTACAAGATGAGTTTTGAGAGAAAGTCTCCGTGTGTAGTCATACCTTTGGACCCTGCAAAAGGATCGCGCTACATGGAGCCAGTGCGCGACTATGAAAGCAATGACGTCTTAAACTGCATCTACAAGATAACCACACAAGAGCAAGACTAGGTAAATCCCACTATGGATGGATGAATCTCATGGGAGTTAGAAAACTCCTGTACGTCGGATTCGGATGAAGAGATAGAGCGATGGCAGAACCAGTTACATGAGGTAACCATGCTGAACTTCAACATGATGACAAGATCATTGCACTGCGTAACAACGGAAGTAAGGGATCTGCCTACTTATGATGGGTTAAGCAAGGTAGATGCCTTCCTGAACATATTTGAAAGAGAGGTGCTAGAACAACAACATTTCAAGGCTTTGAAATGGGTACTACATGCAATGCCTGCAAGGTGGTGGGATACGCACCTAGGAAGCTTTGAGGACTGGTGCAAATGTAGGAGAATGATGAACATATGCTTTTTGAAGCCTCAAATGCGACTAGTAGAAAAGAATGATGGATGGGGTGATCCACACAAGCATTTTTCCAAGTGGGTACAAGCATATGGTAAACAACCTACACAGATGCACATGGACTTTGCATTCGAGAACATGGTTAATAAGTAGGTGTTGGTGAGGCAATTGTGTGAATGGTCCCTCCAATTGGGACGATGAAGTCTAGAAAGAATGCACGTGGAAAAGGTTACCCATGCAGAAGCCTTTAACGAAGTGTGTGAAGCACTAAACAGGGTATATAAAGCGCAGCAGAGTGATTGGGACATGCTCGTACGAGTAGTTCAATGGGCTTATAGGACAACTTGCAAGAAACTAATGGGACAGACACCTTTCCAATTAGTCTATGGCATGGAAGCCATAATTCCAATGAAGTATATTGTGCCTAGTCTACGCATAGCAGCACTCATAGGTATGATAGACCGCAGAGCCCTAGAGGAGAGGCTCACACAATTGGAGGAACTCAAAGAGGAATGGTTTTTGGTTGGATTCCATCAGCGGGTACAAAAGCAGCGCGATAAGGCCTGGCACAATCGACATATTAAGTTTTTCACCTTCAAGGTAAACGATCTGGTGTTACCATATGACAGTAAGTTTGATAAATTCCCGGGAAACTTCAAAATGCATTGGCTCACAGATGGAGGTGCAGTGCAGCTGGTAAAGTTAAATGGAGAACCTTTCCCACACAAAGTGAATGGCAGTTGATTGAAGCCATACACGGGTGGCCCGACTATCTGACTAGTTGACAGAAGCATAGTCTTCACGCTCCAAGAAGCTAAAAGAAGGCATTGGACTATAAGCAAATGTAGGGGACACAAGAATAGATATAGGGGAGCAGTTCTAACACTGCAGTCTCGAAACAATGTTTACAAGAGATATAGAAAGCAGCTGCTCAGTGCGATGCCAACCTTGCAGCAGTCTGAGCAGAGTTGGGAGGTCTTCACGCGAAGATCTCCACACTGACAGAGTGACTCGAGGGTGAGTCACGATGTGTTTGTTCTAGGCCTGTTGGGCGTGGGATCCCCCCAAGGCAAGTTTTGGGGCTTCAAGCCCAACTTTTGATTAATTCCATTATAAAGACTCCGCAATTTATGGGCGGGGAGTGCAAAGTTGTAATAGAGTCATAGGGTTGTCAGCCCTTACTTTTGTAAATTTAGTGTCGATTTGAGAGATAGGAGAAGGATAGAAGTAAATCAATCCTTTAAGCATTGATTCGAAGTGTAGAGTTGTGTCTTTGGGTCATAGAGTTGAGTGTGCAGACCCCTCCAGTTGAGTGTACAGGGTAGGTTAAGTCTGTAACCATTGGAAGTATTAATAAAGAGAAGTTTTACCATATTTCTATGTATCTTTTCATGTTTTATGCATTGAAGTATATTGGGCATGAATTGCAAGTTTACTATTTATTTACTACGTGAATTTATATGAATGTGCTGAGTAAGTGATTATAATATAATGTATATGTTTATGTGAAGATAACTAACTGTTATAAGAAGATAAGTAAGATCCACGGTGTGACTTGGGGAAATAGTGCAGATTGATGCACCAGCAATGTGAAAGCCCCACAACCCCTAGTTAGGGATGTGCGAAGGTGAATATAACAGGGCGTGAAGGCCCTATAGGTCAAGGAAGTGTGCAAAGTAACCTGTGTGAAGGTATTCAGAGTTGGACTAAATCAACCCCTCAGACATCTCAAGGGTGCGGAAACCTAGTTCCAGCATCCCCCCATACTGCTTCAGGTGAGACCTCAGTCCACGCTCCACGGACTATTGCCAAACGGCCCAGTAGTACAGGTATTTGTTTGTCTAATTAAACTCTAAACCTGGGTCAGGCCCCAACAAGCCAACAACAAGTCAAACTAACATCTTTGACCAAATCATCATGTATAAACATATTACCTTAGGTTAGCTCAAAACGCAACCATCATAGATCAAAATAATGAATTGCATGCAATCATCATAAACCAGAATCATAGATCACATGTAATAAACATAGACCATAATCATAAACCACATGCATAATAGAACTAAAATAAAATGTTGATACTTATCCTTTAATAAGTCCTTAACTTCCACCTTTGTCTTTATTCTGTACGCACTCCGGATCGGTTGCCACACCCAACAAACACCCAGTGCCTTCTCCTCAACCATGTGCACATACACATAGTGTGCATCACACACATACAATAATACACGAGATATAACACCATGCAATACATGCACCTACACCTGACATACAACACATACACCTACACCCAGTGTACAACACAACACAATACATACATACACCTATACCCGATGTACAAAACCACACAATACATACATACAACTACACCCAATGTATGACACAACACAATACATACATACACCTGCATGTGGTGTACGACACAACACAATACATACATACACCTGTTATCACTCCTCTGGATCTCCAAGGCTGAGAAAGAGTCCAACTGAGGTATCCATAGACCAATATTTTGACTTGGTAGCTAGCCCTACCAAGCTGGAGAGGGCTCTCTCCAAAGGATCATAGCCAAGAGGATTGGATAGATTAGGGTTTTAGGCTAGATGTAAAGTACAGAGGGTTGTTTGATTTGATTTGATTGGGTAGTCACAAGGATGAGTGAACTAGGTCGGAGACTGAACTAGGTCAGGGAAAAGTGAATCAGAATTGTAGACATCTGATGGGGCAAGGTAGGAAAGGTACTTTAAACTTCGTACTATAGTGATGAGATGGTTTAGACTAGTGAGATGCTAAAAAGAGCATGACGGTCATGAATTCTTTTTAAACTGAATAAATGAAACAATCTATGATGATTTTCCCAAAACAAAGCATACAAATATGAATTCTGCTTATCACACCTTGAAAATCAAACATAATTAGAGTGGAATGGATCATGAAAGGAAAAAAACATTCACACATATGAAACTGAAGAAGAAACAAGATCAAAATACCATACCACAGGAATCCCACCAAAATAGCCACTGCTTCATCCAAAATATTCCATGCCAAAGTCTGAAAGCTATTACAACATCCAAGAGATTCCAATCCTTGTCTATGGTGAAGAAAGGGACTAAATGGACATGAAAACCACTTCCCTTCATCCTCAGGGGTTGAATGCATGAGGTGAGGAAGATATCAAACAAAAATCTGAACTGATAGCTAACTTGTACAATGGTCCAAGTGACTCATTCCTATCTTAAATGAACTGATTCATTACACCTCATGTAGGCCATTTACCTCATGTATTTACCCTAGGTAATAGTAAAAAACATAATAATTACATCATCCTTATCAATTACATTAGTAAAACATCAATTTCCATTAGGTGAAAATCAATTTGGAGAGAAATAGTGAAAATTGGAGAAGATTGTCAAATGCACCCTCGAAGTTCAGGACTACTTTTGTATGCCTTCCCAGTGTCAAAATTTGCTCCGAGATAGCTCGTTGCAAAACCCTGCAAGTCTACTTTCTAGATACGTCTTCAATTTTCAATTTTGAGTCCATTTTCCATACTAAAAACTCAATCTCCCAAGACTGGTAAACACGTATCCCCCAAGCCAGACATGAGGCAGAAAGGTGGTTTTTTGGTGGTTTTTGACCTTTTTGGCTGACCCGTTTGTCTCCATATGTTTAGAAAATGCATAGGGTGCATGTCATAATCATTACGAATCCAAATATGCTAACCTTTTTCTCATCATATGCCCCAAAAAAGAGTGCATCACCCTAGGTGTTTTGCGTTTGACCTTTTGACTGTGTTGAAAATGCCTCAAAAAACACAGTAATTCACAAGTTACAAAATTTGCTTCAAAACTTGTCAAAATTGGTGGGATGACAACTAATCATGTTTTTGAGGCATGGAGTGATGCCTCAGCAAGAATTTCCAACCTCCTTTTCTCCTTTTTCTTGGTCAAGGCTTCAATCTTCTCTTTTTCAGATTTGCATTTTTGGAGTCAAACCCTAGGGAGGTGATGAAATGGAATGTAGGTGTAGAGAGTATGGAATGGTGTGAGGAAATTGAGTAGATGGAAATGGGATGTGTGATATGACGGTGGTGGCAAGCGGTAGTTTTGAAATGTAGGAATGGTAGTGGGAAGCTAGGAAATGGAATTTAGGGATGGGATTATGTTACTAGGGTTTTGAATTTAGTAAGACACCAAAACACAATGAAACGCCATATAAATCAACTGTGGAGGAGAGGAGTGATGTTATTTCAACCTACTTGTGGTGCTAGAGCATGTTGGTGACAAATTTTGAAGTTTGGAGAGGATGGTGTGCTCTATGGGCTACCTCTAGAAGTTTCTGGGTAAATGCGCAACAATATGGTCAAATGCACCCTCTCTTTATAGATGTGTAGATCCCTTAGGAAATGCATAGAAATTTTAGGCAAACGTGCAGCACTCTGGTCAAACGTGCCCTCCAAGTTCAAAACACACCCTCCAACTTGCGGGTTGATTTTGACTACCTTCCCGATGTCCAAATTGAGCCCAGGATAGCACATCGGAAATCTTGTCCAATTTGGTTTCCAAATATACCTTCATTTTTCATAATGGACTTTCTTTGACCCTCCAAAAGCTGATTCTCCCAAGACTGGTCAAAAAGTTCAGAAAAAGGCTACAAAACGGAAGTGTTATCTTACAGGAAATGTTTGGAGGTATTAATCAACTCAAAATTGAGTTCATGATAGCTTATTGTAAATATCTTTCTCTATATTTATCATTTAACTCATCAAGAAATTCATTTGGACACTCCATCCAAGAGAAACATTCATTTTCTCAAGGTCACTCCAGAATTGTAGAAACTCTCTTGTAGCAACTATATTTCTGACATTTTTCCACAACCATAACCCCTGTGTAAAAACAAGAGGAGGTTTTTCATCCTTCAACTATTATGGACAAAACCCTCTCTCACTGCTATAAAATTCATCTCTGTTTGGTTGGAAACATACTTGGAAGCAAAATTGGCCCTATGTGTGGCAAATGATTTGTCCGTTGGAATTACTTCTTGAAAAATGATGAAGACATCACGTTTATGAGTTGGAATGACCTCATACTTGCTAAAATGACCTCTCTTAGGCCTCCTCTACTCAGATGTCTCTAATTATATAGCCAACCCTAGCTCCGTGGGAGAGGAAATTAGGGTTTAGTGCTTGTGGAAAATGATGATTTGGACACCCTTGGGAAAAGAAAACTCCCTTTGGCATTCACTTAATCCTTTGAAAATTTACCCTTTCACTTGACTATTTCCTTTGAAAAATTGATATTTTGATGGTCTGGCATGTTTGGAACAGTGATTTAACAACTTGGGAACCTTGTACTTATTACATTTAAATGACATGAAATTACAAAATGAAAATTAAAAATATTACATTTGAACTCAAAATTACATGATGAAATAAGAATTTCTCTTTACAAATCATCTTTACATGGTGAAGAGATGTTATTTGATCACCCTTCACTTGCTAGTCTTATGCGATGGAATGGAGTTTTATTGGAACCTTGGAAACCCTAATGACCTAATGGGACCTTGAATGACCAAACTCCATGTTGACTTGACTGACTTAAAGACATGATGAAATGATCTTTTATGATTCATGTATGCCCAACAAGACACATGAAGGTGGGCCAATGAATATTAATTTTTTGAGAGGGACTTGGAGTTTGATTAACTAGGGCTACCATCGGTGAGTAAATTTTTGAATGAGGAGCTAGGTGGAATGACAAAATTTCATAATGGTACCCTAATATGATATGAAAAGAGGAGTCTTGATCACTGATGGCAGTATACAAATACTGACTGTAACAACACCTACACTTGATGTACAACACAACAAAATACATACATACACCTACACCCAGTGTACAACACAACACATACATACTCCTACATCTAGTGTACAACAGGATACACATACATACACATAGTACAAAACAACGAATACACATGTCATGATACCACAACTACATAATGCACATACATGGTACTGCATGTACACACAACATGTATGACATGCACATAGTACCACATGTACATCAGTATCACATGTACAACATGTACACGGTACCACCTATACACAACACTATTGGAAATAATACTGAGAGGGGGTAAGGGTGAATTAGTATTATCAAATCAATAACTTTTTCAATTCATAATAAGATTTATATACGCTACTTTAGTGAAGGGAACTCGCGTGTGTACGCAACTATTCTTAAGGAAACCATCATATATCCAGTGAACTTATGATTCAGTTAATTCATCATATATTGATCTTTAATCAGTGCATCAGTACTTAATTAACCATTTAAATAGTAACCATGTGCAGTAATAATAAACTAAACCATCACACATAAGCAACACACATGAACACCAAGATTTAATCTAGAACCCAATTTGGGAGAAAAACCACCTGCTGCTATCATCTCTCTCTTTTTTTAATATCAAATAAACCTGTTTACAATATTGTACTGGCGCAGACTCATACCAGTATGTAGGTACCCACCTTCGGAAGGTGTTGAAGCCCTGAAAATCAGGTCTACAACAAGGGGGATACCCGCCCAGTCCGGACGTTGGTTGGCAGCTCCTTATCCGTTTGGTATAGCGGGTCCGACTGTTGATATAGGACCAGTTTCCCAATCTATGAGTGTGTGTGTGTATAATTTGATGCTCCTGATCTAGCAGTTCCTAATTTAAGATATTCTAATTCTGATTGTAATCTAATGCTATGCTATTGTAATCTGATAAGCATCAACATATAATTCTATACTAACCCGGGATGTAATTCTTCTATTTATGCGATCTAAAAAGATTTCAAATAACAACTAGTAATAAATATCATTAAGCTATTATAAGAAAGGAAATCAATAAGGATGAACCACTTCGCATAAAAAGTTAGACGAAACAGTTGTGAAAAACATATCGCATAATGAGCTATTCATACATTAAGCATAAATAAATAGCTATCACCATACAAAAGTGCCAAATGATAACTCAGGCATTCATGCAATAATACATAAACAACTAAAAACTGTATATCACTTTAACATATAGGCAGAAATAGTCAAGAGATAAAAGTACCATTTATGACTAGTCCTACTCATAAGCTTCAAGCGAAAATGATTTATCTCTCCTTGCTCTAACATCCACTAAGAGTACAGAAGTGCAACATCAATAGCAGACATCAAATGCAAACATCAACAAATCTTGATCCATTCATTCACCAAAACCTCCTCTGAGGGTGCAAAAGTGCATGTTCTGAGGACAAGTTTTTGATAAATTTCTGGACCCTTCTCTAAATGCATGAGAAGGGTTTAAATACTACTAACTAAATAAGTTAATTACACAGATTCAGGATACTGTTTAAATGACTGCCCTTTTTCTAAGCAAAAATAAAACAAAAACTATTTCTAAAAATTAAATCTAATATCTAACTATTTCTGCATTTTCTCCTTAATGTTGCAAGCATTCAGTATTTGCCTGGGTAGAGTCGGCTGACTCTCTCCAGCTTTTGGTTGAGCTAAGAAAACAGAATTGGTAAGAGCTAGCACCACCTTCTCAGCAAAGTTGACGATATACTCGAGAGTCATCCTCTGACTATGTGAATTTACTGCGTATGCCCAGTGATAATCTTAGTTCACTTGATTAACCCTTTGGATTGCTTCTGCCTTTTCTTTAGCTTTCTATTTCCAGTTTGTTTTTTACCATTTCTTCCTTACACTTCTCGGGCTTACAGGTGACTGAGCCGTTAGAGGCTTTCCTTCTCGAACAATTTTCTTAGCGATGCGCGATTAGCGCTAGGCACTAATCGCGCATCGGAAACTGCCTCCGTTCTTTAATCCGGGCTTCTCTGATGCGTTTTTCTCCTTTTGTGCCTCTTCATCTTTATCGGGTATAAAGCTTCATTTGTAAAAATAATTTCCTTGTGAGCTCTTGACCCTGATCATTAAACTGCCTGTTGATATCAGCATCCTTTAGTGCTCATTTAACCATGGCTGTATATGAAAGATCTGTAATGGATGGCTCAGTAGCATTCTGTGAATCTACGGTTCTGTTGCATGCGGTATCTATTTATGAGAGCGTATTTTCTCTGTCTTTTAACATTGGAGCTTTACCCTTTTTCCTCATAGCTTCATGCACATTGCTTTGTGTAACTTTTGTTTTTCGTTTCTGCAGTTCACAGGTGAGGAGAGAGTAATGATAATAAATAACGACAGGAAAGTTTTAAATGCTACGGATATGCAAAAACACGCCACCTGACGTGAACTGGCTCTTCAAACAACACAAAACCATATTTTATTAACAACTGGCATATAGTACATTAATCATCATTAAAGCGCGTAACCAGAAAATATTTTCTTGAATATTAAGCCAGGAAAGTCTGCGATGGAATGTTTCTGTGATATGCATCGCAGTATCGCATATCGCTATATCGCATTACCGCAATTTTGTCGTGCTGTGCTATCGCAAGATTGCTTGATCGCACTATCGCAAGATCTTGGATCGCAATATCGCAAGATCGCAGATCGCTTAATCGTTAAATCGTTATGTGTCTTTCATGCAATTTTGCGAGATGCGATATGCGATATTGCATATCGGCGTTTCGCATATCGACGTTTTCTTAAGGTTTTCTAACGTGAGCTTTTCTTAATGCATGAGATGCAATGGAGTTCGCATCGTGATCTCGAATTTCATCATTTTGACTCACAAGGAAATACCTTATCATTCTTTGTGTGATGCGATGTTTCTTAAAGAGCAACATATATGAGTTGATTTTTTGAATTTTTTTACTAAGGGTCCCCACTTACATTGATCTGAAAATGGAATGTACTTGTTTAAGGGTGTAAGGTACCCATTTCCAATAATTTCAACTGTGAGCTAGACACTCCAAATGACCTCTAAAAATGTATAAACTTATTATTTCTTATACAGAGATAGGCTGTAGGGGCATTCACCGGACATGTCACCTCTAAAAAGAGGATGAGTTCCAGAGGCTACCTAGCCCTCTACAGGCTCTGCCTAAAGAAATAACAAAGTAAACACTTAGAATTCTTTGACATACACATACTTGAAGTTTAAGGTCTTGCGGAATAAGACAAGTAACTTTCTGCAGCTGAACAGGTGATTAGGTGTGTATGCAAGTTATATTTATTTGTTGTTTAATACTTTATATCAGTTTTGTTTAGCATATTATCTTCAGCAAATAAAGACATCAAAATGATAAAGCAGTTCACCCCCCCTCTGGGCTACATCTGTTGGACCAAGCCTCTCCAACTAGGCTTGTCCTCTTGTATTAAAATTGCTACAAAAGATAATACAAGAATATGGGTGTCTCAAAGGACAAATCTGACTGTAAATACGGAATCAGAATATAGGAATTAGCCAAACATGCTCTTTCCTAAACACTAAACAGTGAATTTTGTACCTTATACAATACTTTCCCCAATTGGCCCTAGTGGCCCTTTAAACTTGCATGGAGAATTTCGAGGTGAAGGTGACCTCAATTGGTTCTGAAACCTCTGCCATTAGACTCAGAAGGTCGAAAATAGTAGACATAGGCTTTTGAATCACCAAAAACGGATGAACATAGCCCCCAAACAGCTCCAACACTGAAATGGCCCTCGTGGCCCTGAAAGCTTCCTTGAAGCTAAACAGTGAGAAGAATGCCTCAGAAGGAAAAACGAGTTGTAGAAATGGATTCAGAATGCTGAAAACCTTGAGGAATGACCTTCGTTCCACATTCACTGGCTGCACA
Organism: Pinus tabuliformis; assembly: GCA_031772625.1. Taxonomy (NCBI): domain Eukaryota; kingdom Viridiplantae; phylum Streptophyta; class Pinopsida; order Pinales; family Pinaceae; genus Pinus; species Pinus tabuliformis. The sequence continues at coordinate 1,675,571,942 of CM062820.1, forward strand.
ATTCCCAATGCAGCTCCAAAACTGATTTGGCCCTAATGGCTCCTAGAACTTCCACGAAGCTAAAACACCTGCAAATGACCTCAGATAGCTGTGAAACCTATTCCAATGGCTTCAGAAGGTCCAAAATACCCAAAATCAAAAACGAATTCGTCCAAAACCGACTTTCCTAGCCAAAGTTATGGCCATTTAAAGTTTCTCCAGTTTTTCCCTAGAAAAACTCCAGCTAACTTTAGTTAACTCCAGATAGCTCCGCCAATTATGGCGGGTCCGCCAAATTTGGCGCTCCTGCCAAAATTCCTCCAACTTAACTACAGTTACATTTAATGTTTGGTGGTTGCCTCGGATTTCGTGCCAGGCGGAATATTCCTTTTTTAATTTTTTTTTGAAAAATTAAAATTTCTAATGTTATGGACAAATTCTTCTTTTTGCCATAACTTCCTCATATGGCGACCGTTTTTCGAACCGCTTGCAGTGCCGGAATTGGGAAGACGAGCACTTTCCAGTCATTCAACTTTGAGCTAGTTATAAGCACCTTAAAATTTGATCATTTTACGACACTTAGGACATGAGCACTTGATCATACATAGTCTTATTGCTAATACTAAATAAGGAGGGGGGTTGTTGGTGGCCACAACAGAAGGATACAACCTTCTCTCATTCTCCATCTTCTACTGGAAGGGAGCTACAAGCCCCCAGCTCTTGTATTAGCCGATATGTTTACTAGTACGTAGGCATCGGCCTACAGAATGCTCCAATCTTCACTCATTCTCCAACTGCTATTGGAAGGGAGCTCCAACCCCCTGGCTCTTGTACTGGCCAATATGTTTACCAATAGGTAGGCACTAGCCTACAGAAGGCTACAACCTTCTCTCCTTCTCTGGGGACCATGTTTCATTAATTTTTAGACTCGATACTCCTGGTACACAACAACACAATATGAAGGCCACGTTTCATCCTATTTTCATACTAGACCCATCAGCAACATTGAAGCTCAAAATCAATCACCACTGCAATAAAACCAATCACTGAAAACCCATCAACATTGAAGCAAATCACAATAAATCAATATGAACATTCAGAACATTATCACTAGAACATTGTCATCAAAACACAGAGCAGAACCTAGAACTCTACATCAGCAACTAGAACCAACTGCAACTTCAAACCTCATATCTTGTAATGTATACGCTACTTCGAAGTACCGAACCAACGTTTATACGCACCTCCACCAAGGGGAACCAGCATATAGATCTCGAAATACTAACTTAAAACTTCACATCTATTCCAGACTTTAGTCACACCCAGATCAAAACATTTATAGAATAGAACATGTGTAAGAAATTAGATCTAGCCCAATCAATATCATATCATACAATGATAAGTCATTTCAGGTCTCATGATCCTAATCCAACATTATATCCAAGGTGCACAAAATATTTAAGATCATATCATAATCATAGCCCCTGCATCATAAAATATACTTCAGATAAAGTATTCCTAAGAAACCCTATCACTTTCAGACTTGGCCCTTTGATCTTCTCCTCTTTATATAGTTTTTGGCCTTTCTCAATACCTCAGACCAAAACAACACTTAAAACCTGAGGTATTCTTGGATGGGATCGATTAGTTGTTATTCACTCAATATTGTGGGCTAATACCATGGTATTGACCCTTGGTATTCTTTACTCTTGAATTTGCTTGATTTTCCAACCCATTCACGCTTTTCCTCTTGTGAAAGTGTGTGCATATGTATACACTCTTTTTGTTCTATGAACCTATGTGTATATGTTACTTGGACAAAGTGAACCAGTGTATACTTATTAAACCATTCTCTTTCTTCCATCTCTGGAGTCTGATCTATAATCCTTTGTTGTTAACATGTTAAACTGTGAAATTTTGTCATCTATGTGAGTTGTCATCAAGGAAAACACCTGTGTCATAATGCTAACAATCTCCCCCTTTGGACTTTATGGCAACCAAAATACCAAGATATTCTCCCCCTTTGACATCAAGGGCAAAGGGTGGACCAAGATATTCTCCCTAGTAGGGATTCTCTTCACATGCTAAATTCTCTGATCATGCACCCCCTGAGCTTTTACCAAAATCTATGATGGATCTGAAATGAAGTGCATGAATCTATCACTCAACTAAGTGAGTATGACCTTCCTTCACCAATGACTCATACATACGTTAATTACCCAACCAAGTGGCGATATACCAGATATTCATTAAAAACAAATTGCAATTATGGCATCATCCTTCCCATGCATAGTGGGGTTACATCATAAGTCTTTACATGACCTTTACATCAAATGATATACATGACATTCATAACAAGGATTAACAATCTAAACAAGACCATGATAGTCATCAGCAACTATCATACACCATATATGATTTGCACCATAAGCATCTGTTAGCAACATTAAGATCAACAGCTTGTATATGTCCATCATCAAAAGAGTCATCTGAATCAAAACAACTATGTGGATCAAGCAATATAAGCATCATCATGTACCAAGGTCTTCTAATATAATGGCAACAATGCAGTATTAGAATCATATTTTCCCCCTAAACTTGTGTCATCCGTTCACTATCAGAGTTGATAATTTCATTTGTTAGTAAGAAGCATCAAGGCATTTCCATCAACCAATTATTCATCAAATTATTAACACCTTATGAGGGCCAAAAACACTTCCACATATCATCAACAGACTGTAATCATCATCAATCCAAACAACAGATAATTGATAATTGACTGAACCATATCAGACCCCTTTTCCTGAGTCTATCCTATTGCTTTTTCCTCAAAACACCATACACGTGCCTGTGCAGCTTCTAACTCACGTATATACACCACCCGTCTTCATAATAACTGCGTATGAGAATTGGAACACTTAAGTTTTACACTTTCAGCTCCCCCTAGGTCTATTATGTTTTTATATTGAGCTATGCCACATCCTTCTAACAACAATTCCTTCTTCTTCAATACCTTGGATTGTGATGATGTTTGCTCCTTTTGGTATGGTGGCTGAAATTTTCTCTTGCATTCATTTGTTATATGTCCAAACTTGTTACACACAAAACATCTTACATGTTCCATATTCCTTCTATCGCAATCAATAGCTTTGTGACCAAACATATTGCAAGAAAAACAATATCCCTTAAAGTACTTAGAAACTGATGATATTTCTGTGTGATGGTCTTGAACCATTCTACTTCTGCATCTAGATGCAACATGTCCAAAATTATGACATATAAAACATTCAACATTATTTGTCAGAGGAAAGAAACGATTATCCCTTCCATAGTTAGGAGGAAATGATTTTCTTTGAAGTCTTTCTTTCCTTGGTTGTTGATGGGGTTGACCTCTTATCTCCTTATTGAGCATTTCAGATTTTGCATTAAAGTTCCTTACCTCATCTTGTGAGCTAGATTCACCTTCAACGGATTCATGAAAACCAAGACTAGTCTTTATAAGAGGAGAACGCTGAACTTTGATGATTTCATCTAACGTTTCTGATCCTTTAGCAAATCTAAGATTCAGAGTTTTTGTTTTCTCAAGTTCTTTTCTTAGACTTACTACTTCACATTCTAACACTTCATTGTGCTTGTCCTTTTTAGTGAGTTGATGTGTCACTGTGTCTATGACTGTATCCTTTTCTGCCAAATAGATTTTGAGTTGAGTGATTTCTTTAAGGAAATCTTCCTTTTCTAAGGTATCATTTTCATATGCCATGATTAGTTTAATATCTTGATCATCTTCATCACTTATTGAATTTAGGCTTCTGTGATCCATATCAATTAAGAGAAGAATCTTCGGCGAAAATCACATAGAGATAATTTTGTCGACGTGTTTCGAACCAACCAGTGTGGTTCATCGTCAAGACAAGTTGAATGAGCAGATCTTGCTATGCATTATAAATAGATCAGGCATAATATCTAGGAAACGGCTAGAATAATGACAGCTCGATTTGACGGGGAAACAGCTAGTTAGACAAAAATATTTATTTATTTTTCCCAAATTAGTTAATTCGGTTATTAATTTTCTTATTAAAATAAACGTAAATTGACAATTTTATAAATATATATTAAAATAAGTGAGCTAATATACTATAATCATAAAATAATCGAGTAGTTAAAAATAGATAATAGTTAACTATATTTTAAATAAATATAAGTTAATTATATTTTAAATAAAATATCAGATAAAGGGAGATTTAAATCTTAAAATAAATTAATTATAAATCAACGAGGTTGTATAAATATTAGTTAGTTGTATAAGTTAAAAATAGAATATTCTATAAATAGTTAATTCTATTTTAAAATATATATAAATAAATAATTAAGTTTCATATTCATAGTCAAAGAGTATCCTAATAAAAATATTTACTTAATAGTTTATTAAGGGTAAAAATTAGTATATTAGTTTAAAAAATATAAAAAAATAAATAAAATAAATAAAATAAAATAAAATTTTAATTTTAATTTAAGAATCAAACAGCTTGAAAAAAATAAAAAATAAATAAATAAAAATATTAATTATAATTTAAGAATTAAAGAGCTTGAAAAAAACTAAAAAATAAATAAAAAAATAAATTTAAAAAAATAATAATAAATAAGTAAAATAAATAAATAAATAATAAAAAATGAATAAATAAATAAATAAAAATATTAATTTAAAAATAATAATAATAATTTAATTTTAATTTAAGAATCAAAGAGTTTGGAAAAAAACACTCGAGGGAGAAAATGATTAGGAGGAGAGGGCTGGGACGTAGCAACTACTGATCTTCCAGCCATCCTCTTTATTGAGATTGTTCGACCTTTTTTCAATCTCAAGGGCTTCCCTAAATTTCCGGTGAGGTCCGCTGCATGCTCACTAATTCTTTGGTTAATGGAGCGACCAGTCTCACCGATATAGGGGGTCCCACATGAACAAGGAATAATATAAACACCTTTAATGTCCTTGGGGTTGATAGGATCCTTCACAGATCTGAGGGACTTACGAATGGTGTTAAGAGGTCTAAAGGTTGCGGGGACGTTGTGCTTCTTAAGAATCCTCACAATCCTATCCGTGGTCCCTTGAACATACAGAAGATGGACCCCAGGAATCCGATCCCTAGGTTCTCTTCTGGATAACGAATTCTTAGTTGCTTTGAGGAAAGGCTTTTGTCCCAAATGTCTGCTATAACCGTTTTCAACAAAGACATTAAGGATATGGGACTTCTCCTCCTCGAATCTCCTTTCATCAAAGATCTCAAGGCACGAGTCGCTAGAGTGTTGAGAACCCCCAAATTCTGGGCAGGGAAATGGTGGGAACTAGCATGAGGATATTGCTCTGTATGAGTTCTTGCGAAACACTCGGTGGGAGAGGGAACCATCCTTATTCTTAGAGATAAGAATATCAAGGAACGGGAGGCAAACATCGACTTCTTGTTCCTTTTGTGAACTTGATGGTCGATGATCGATTATTGAGATGATCGAAGAAGAGATCTAACTCATCTTGGCCATGAGACCAGATGACATTAGTGTCATCCACATATCTCTTCCAAAGCTTGGGTAGGAGATGGGCTGAGTTCAAAGCCTTAGATTCAAAATCCTCCATAAAAAGATTTGCAACAATAGGGGATAGGGGTGAGCCCATGGCAACTCCACAAGTTTGCTCAAAGAACTCTCCTTCAAAACTGAAAAAGGTCAAAGTGAGGCAAATCTCAACTAACCGAGCAGTATCAAGATCAATTGGATGGTTGATCACTTCCATGGCCTCATTTATAGGGATGAAAGTGTAGAGTGAGACAACATCAAAACTGCATGAGTATAATAACTTCATCACTATTAGACATACCATCACTATCTGCATGAGTATGATAACTTCTATTACCTTCTCCAGAAATATTTCTTTTGTCATGAGGCCATTTAGCAGCGTAATGACCAACTATTCCACATGAAAAACATTTGAAGGAAAGCTTACCTCCGAATCTTCTGGAACCCTACTAAAGTTTCTTCACAAATTTTACCGCTTCTTCTTCTGATATATATCCTAATTCTTTTATATCTCCCTTTTCTTTTCCTTTTGTAGGAGCTTTGAAAATGGCTTCTCTAATTTACGATGGACCTCCTCTCCTCAGTTCAAAGGCAATTAAAATTCCATGAAGTTGAAAAATACTAACAGATTGTAGATCTTACTTTTCTTCAATGGAAGATACTTTTGACTCAAATTTAAAAGACAAAGATCTCAAAATTTTCTCAACTATAGTAGCCTCCTTTATTTCTTCACTCAGATTTCTCATATGATTTACAATCCCATCTACTCGCAAGAAATAGCGAGAAATACTTTCATCACTATGCATATTGAGAGTTTCATACTGGATTATGAGAATTTGGATTTTAGCACGTTTTACCTGGGATTCTCCTTCATAGCTCTGAATGATTTTGTCCCTATTTCCTTGGCTATGTTGAACTGGATGGCTTTGATGAATTCTGATTCTGATAGAATTCCCAATAAGGCATTGACAACTTTGGAATTGATTTCATTTTATTTTATTTTTGTTGGATCTGTGGGGACTGCTGCTGGATATTGATATCCTCTTTCCACAATTTTTCAAACATCAGCTCCAGGTAACTAAAGATAAGTTCTAGTTCATGTTTTCCAATATACCAAGTTGTTCCCACTGAAGATTGGTGGTCTAATAGATCCCATGCCTTCGTGATTGTTCATCTTGAAAGATCTCCCTTCAACCGATCAAGCTTCTTCTGAAGGGCCTACTTCGATACCAATTGTTGGAAATAATACTGAGAGGGGGGTGAATCAGTGCTATCAAATCAATAATTTTTTCATTTCATAATCATATTTATATACACTACTTTAGTGAAGTGAACTCACGTGTGTACGTAACTATTCTTAAGGAAACCAACGTATATCTAGTGAACTTGTGATTCAGTTAATTCATCATATATTGATCTTTAATTAGCACATCAGTACTTAATTAACCATTTAAATAGTAACCATGTGCAGTAATAACAGAATAAACCATCACACATAAGCAACACACATGAACACCAATATTTAAGGTGGAAACCAATTGTGGGAGAAAAACCACCTGCTGATGTTGTCTTTGTATTCATTTAATATCAAAAAAACCTATTTACAATCTTGTATTGGCATAGACTCATACCAGTACATAGGTACCCACCTGCAGAAGGCTACAACCTTCTCTCATTCTCCAGCTTCTACTGGAAGGGAGCTACAACCCCCTAGCTCTTGTACTAGTCGATATGTTTACTAGTACATAGGTGTTAGCCTATAGAAGGCTCCAACCTTCACTCATTTTCCAGCTGCTACTAAAAGGGAGCTCCAACCCCCTGGCTCTTCTACTGGTTGATATGTTTACCAGTATGTAGGCACCGACCTATAGAAGGAACCGACCTTCTCTCTTCCTTTAGGGACCATGTTTCATTAATTTTCAGACTTGATACTCCTAGTACACAAAAACACAATATGAAGGCCAAATTTCATCCAATTTTCATACTGGACCCATCAAGAACATTGAAGCTCAAAATAAATCACCACTCCAATACAACCAATTACTAAAAACCCATCAACGCTGAAGAAAATCACAATCATTCAATATGAACATTCAGAACATTGTCACTAGAACACAGTCACCAAAACAAAGAGCAAAACCTAGAACTCTGCATCAACAACCAGAACCGACTGCAACTTCAAACCTCGTATCTCGTAATGAATATGCTACTTTGATGTATCAAAATAGCGTGTATATGTTCCTTCACCAAGGTGAACTAGCATATAGATATCGAAATACTAACTTAAAACTTCGCATCTATTCGAGACTTCAGTCATACCCATATCAAAACATTTATAAAATAAGACATGCATAAGCAATCAGATCTAGCCCAATCTATATTAGGTCATACAACAATAAGTCATTTCAAGTCTCATGATCCTGATCCAACATTATATCTAAGGTGCACAAAATATTTTAGATCATATCATAATCATAGCCCCTACAACATAAAATATATTTCAGATAGAAATATTCTCGAGAAACCGTATCACTTGCACACTTGGCCCTTTGATCTTCTCCTCCTTATATAGTTTTTGGATTTTCTCAATACCTCGGATCAAAACAACACTTAGAACCTATGGTATTTGATGAGCCTCATCATTGGGTAATTATATGGGCTTTAATTCACCTCCTAGCTAGTTAAATCAACTCTTCTCACAATTTATTACATGTTTTGATTATATTTTGTTTAATAAGATGAGTTAAAGTCAGATATTATGCCTAGTGGACTAATATGCATTGAATGTAGGTTTGGAAGAGAGAATCAAGGAATTTTGGGAAGTCTAAGGTTTGAAACTCAAATGGTACAAGGGAGAGAGATTGTATGAGGTAAATCCTCCTCATTTACTCCTCCCCCATTCGAATATTCCTCCACTAATCACATCGGCTCAGAGTGCAATCAACCAAGTCATGAAGATCAAAAGGCAGTTGAGCAAGTGATAGAAAAAGAGTTAGTTCATCTCGAGTTTGGGAGTTGAGCCTCCCTAGATTTAAGGAAGTCATTGGGGACTTCAGATGTATAAGTAGAGAGGCCTAAAGCCTCATTAGGATTCGAATTTTTGTTGTAAAAACACTAGTTATTTTCAAGCTCCAGACTTCTGGAAGACATTGATATAATTTTATGTTTTGATAATGAAAATGAGCTTTTTCTTGATCCAGCATTGAGTTATCTCAGAGGGATAAATCTCTTGGGTTAGGGCCCAACCCTAGAAACAAAGGCTCCTCTTCTTGTATCTGTATCCTTGGCTTAGTTTCATAGGTTCATGGTTAAATTGTATTGAAAAGTATTTCATTACAAGTAATGTAGATTTGATTAGTTGTTTATTAGTTTGCTTCCGTTTGTGATTTACTTTAGTAGCAAGTTAGAAGGGATAAAAGGAGCACCACAAAGCTATCATTAGGTGTCTTTGCCTCACCTTTTCCCTCGGGGATCATGATTTGAGGAAAAGACCCTTATGCAGCCCCAAAAAGATAGATTTCCATTATCTCATAAGATTTAGAGTTTACTGTACTTCAACCAGCGTTTGATCAATTTTGCAAGTGTAGGATTTAATTACCATCTCTTCCATCTTCAGTCTTATAGTAGATCTCTCATCCATGATTCCATTCTATTCAGCAATTTTCCTCATGCATGAAGTAGATATCTAGTTCATTAAATTATGCTTTTCTAACTTGTTAGAATTCTTCTCATTTACATGACTTTTTGGAAATAATAAATGTAGAGCAGGTGATTTAGAAATATAAATAGCTATCATAGCAGGAAACCACCTTCCAACTTCATCCATTCATAATCATTCCTTGCTTTCACTAAGATCTTCACCAATCTCATCATTTTACATAGAAATTCCTCCAAGCATGTTGAGTGAATCCAACCATCTCCTAACATTGGTTTTTAGTTCTGAATGATCCTATGCATTTTATCACTCCATTCCACCCATCTGCCACCTTCCCTAAGCCTTCCATCACCTCCAACAACCATCGTTTTGCTATCGGCTGTATCTTGTAGAAATACAGGGAATCCTATAGGTTTCTAGTACATCCTGTAGGTTTTCCTGTAGTGGCCTGTTTTGAGGCCGAATTGAGGGAAAACTTCAAGGAAGCCACACCAGGTCACCCGAAGGTCTCCCACACCTTCCAGCCATCTCCTAAACCTCCCAACCATCCACCAACATCACTAAGCCACCCGACACATCACCAAAGGAGATTAGGGTTTACACTTGATTTTCCATAAAAAGAATAAAAAGAACAAAATGGAATTATTTCAATCCTTTACATGCGTAGCAGTAATGTTTGATGTTTCTAACTTCCATGCCTAGGATAGTATCATTTCATACATGTTAGCTTTCCATTATTGTAAAACATAGTTTCTTCGCATTTAGTGAGGAAATTGTGTGTTTTAGCATTGAGTTTCAGTCTCTTTCATTATTGCAGTAGATAAGCTTTCTCGTAGAGTAGATTACTCTTTCTTTCATTAGTTATCAAGCTTCTTCTAAATCCATAGAAGTCTAGATTGAAAACCCTAGTGGTCTCTCACCAACTAAACAGTGACAAAAGGCAGAACCATCACTTTTACTTGTGTATACAGCACTGTCACCTCCAAGTTTGTATCAATCCTGCGTTGATAAATAAAACTAGTAGCTCTAGGAGTTGCATCATTCTTGCTACAATACTGGTGCTCATCAATTTTTGGCACCGTTTCCAGGGAGGTGTCTGAGTAATATGTGATTACTTCTTTCTTTCTTCTATTTCTTGTTTCTAATATTCTGCTATTAGTTTCATTTCTGCAAAAGTAATTTAGTTGCTTCCTTTTCCATTCTACATTCTTTGCTTTCCTTTCCATTTTGCAAGAAATATTTCAATTAAGTAGTTATTTTTTTCACTCAGTCAGTAGTTTTCATTGAATCTGAAATCACTTTCAAGTTTTAAATTTAAAAAATCACAAAACAAAACAAAACAAAAAATCTTTTTTCATACCTCATAGGAATAGGGATAACTTAGGGAATTTTTTGCCAAATACCTCCATTGCTTCAAACAGACAACCTTTCATCTTCTTCGGTGGTTGTGAACTAGAGGAACCCTTAGGTGAGCAACCAGACATATTTGAAGAACCTACAAGGAAGAAGAAGAAGGAGAACCCATTCCTACTGAACCTATGGCTGAAAACATAAATTATAGAGGAAATAGAGAAAGAGTTGAGGGTGCCATTCCCATTAGGCAAACCAATGGGGATACTAAGATGAAAAATATATGCCCTTCCGCCCTTCCTCATTTCCATGGCCTGACCACAGGAGACCCATACACTTTATTATTTGATTTTTTGTCATATGTTAAACCTATGACTATACAAATGATGAGCAAAAGTTAAAACTATTTCCATCCACTCTTAAGGATGCATCTTTGCGTTGGTTCATGAGTTTGCTTGGAGATAGCATCACAACTTGGGCTTGGATGCATCAAACCTTCAACAACAAGTATCACGACTATTATAGGTCTAAAGACACTAAAGAGGAAATTTTTAGGATGACCTTAGACAATGATGAATCCCTAGAGGATTATGAAGAAAGATTCCAGCTTAGCTACAAAAGGGCTAGGTGCACACTTGACCCTAAGTCACTGAAGCTGGTCCTACATAGAGGAGTAAGGGAAGATCTTCTAGATACCCTACACTTGTTATTAGGAGGGGATATCTACTAGTTACCATATGAGGATATCAAGACCGTCTTTAGAAACCATTATAGGGCAACTAGGAAAAAGGGTAGGGGTAGTCAACCTCTGGTCAATCCATCTTCCAATTCATCCATCAAGGGTGAAATTGGGAATATGATGGAGGATTTCAAAAGTAAGATGCTGCAAACCCTTTCCCTACAGATGGGCACTATGCACATTAAGAGAAAGCAGGAGGAAGTAGAGAGAGCCTTGGCCATTTTCTATCCTAGATGCACTAGGAGGCACCCTGGGAATGAATGTCCATTGAATGTTATTGAAATTTGCTCAGTCTATTAAGAAAACTACTCCACAGACAAGTGCCCGTATTTACTTGGACTCAAAGCTATATATCAAGGAGCTGAAGGGGTCACTGAGCATCTCTGCTACATAAACCAAAGGAGACCACATGGGCCCAGGTCATACTAGCAGGGCATGCAAGGGTCATCCCATGCATATTATAACCCCAACTAGACCACATCCATACCTTCTTGGCGACCCCCTACTCATCCTTCCCAGTCTACACCTCCTCCTTGGTCCTTTGCACCTCAGTATCATTCCCAGCCAGCCAGCCATTCATTTCAACCACATGCTTCACCACAACCTCAGTGGAATGCACTACCCCAGGGGTGGAGGCCCCCATACAACAATGTTCCATCTTTATTGCCTTAACCACCTACCCAGCCACAACTTTTACACCTTTCTCGACCTAAACAACCCTAGATGCCTGCCCGACCAAATCCGAACCTAGACAATAGACAGGAACAACAAGTATACAGTGGAGAGACATCATATCCAACTTATGCTATGGAGATTCAGGAAATCAACCTAATATCTGGGAGAGTACTCCTTGACAACCAAGCTCTACCTCCACCTAGGGAGGTTGAGGAAGAAAGAGAGGAAAACATTCTTAAATTAAATCCACCACCCTTTCCTAAGAGATTAACCCAACCACTCCATCCTACACCAGAAGAGACTGAACTTCTAGGAGAATTGAAAAACCTATGTGTCAAAATTCCACTTCTCCAAGATATTAACGATGTACCTATTTACAAAAAGTTGATTAAGAAGAAGTGCTTTAAGAATCCAGGGAGGTGAAGAAGAGATGCCCCTACCATTAATGTCATTTGACAACAGTCTGACTTAATGCTGGGGCAGGTAATTTGTCCAAAGTATTTGGACCCTGGAAGCCTTGTAGTAGATGTGCACATCAATGGCACCATTGTCCCACACACTTTGATCAATCTTGGGGATCCCATTAATGTGATGACCAAGGACACCATGCTCAGTTTCAACCTCCAAGGTTCATTGAGGAAGACCACAATAGTTTTGCAACTTGCAGACCGCTCCATAGTGACCCCTGAGGGGATTGTGCTGGATGTGATGGTCTCCATTGATTCTTGGGAATACCTTGTATATTTCCTAATTCTCCAGCCTAGGGCTAAGCTTACTAGTTACCCTCTCATCCTTGGTAGGCCCTGGTTAGCCATTGTCGATGCTTACATTAACTGCAGAGCTAGAAATATGATCATCTAGAATGGGCATATGTCCAAGTAATTAGTCCTATACTCTCTTGCTCAGCTATCTCTAAAACATGACTTAACTTTGTGGCTAGAAGATGAGGAGGAAGATGAATTTTATTCTACCCAACTCTATACTTTAGAAATAACCATGTTGGGGGTGGGGGGGGGGGAACAGCAGGATGAAGATGATTTGATTGAACACATACTCCAAAGTCCAACTCCTAGTACATTGTCCTTAGAAGAAGTAGTAAAGGAAACCCAAAACAACCATCAAATTGATCTATGCTTAGCTGATTCCAACCCTATCCATGTCAAAACCATAGAATTCAGCCCTGAGAGAACTTTGAAAATCAATCCATCTCTTTTTGTTCTCCAAGAAGAAAAGTTGTGCAACATGCTAAAGGAAAATCTGGATGCCTTTGCTTGGAGTTACCAAGAAATGAAGGGAGTGCACCCCTCGGTGTGTACTCACCATATTTATATCAAGGAAGGTTGCAATCCAGTCCAACAACCCCAAAGGAGGATGAATCCAACTCTTAAAGATATAGTCAAAGAAGAACTGCAAAAACTACTAGATGCAAGATTCATTTACCCTATCTCAGATAGTGAGTGGGTCTCTCCTTTGGTGTTGGTTCCAAAGAAAAATGGTAAGTGGAGGATTTGTGTCGATTACAGGGAGTTAAACAAAGCCACAAATAAGGACCATTTCCCTCTACCTTTCATCGACCAAGTGCTAGATGGCCTGGCAGGGAAAAAGTTTTTCTCTTTCCTAGATGGATTTAGCAAGTACAATCAAATCCAGATCATCCTGGAAGACCAGGATAAAACCACCTTCACTTGTCCTTGGGGTATTTTCACCTATAGGGTCCTTCCTTTTGGCCTATGTAATGCTCCTGCCACTTTTTAGAGAGTAGTCCTTAGTATATTTGTTGAGTTAGTCCATGATGCGGTAGAAATCTATATGGATGATTTCACACTTTATGGAGGTGATTTCAAGGAGGGTTTGTCCAACTTAGGAAAGTTTCTACACAAGTGCATTGAAATGAATTTGTTTCTCAGTCTCGAGAAATGTGAATTCTTGATGACTACAGGGACCGTGCTAGGTCATTCAATATCTCAGCAAGGATTGCAGGTGGACCCAAACAAAATAACTATCATCCAAAGGGTCCCACCTCCACAAAAGCAGAGAGATGTCAGAAGTCTCCTAGGGTTAGCTGGATGCTACCAAAGGTTTATAAAAGACTTCAACAAGTTGGCTTCTCTTTTATTTGGATTATTGGCCAAAGACTCTGACTTTGTATGGTCAAAAAGCTGTGAAGTGGCCCTAGACACCCTGAAGGACAAGTTAACCACTGCACCGATTCTCTGAGGCCCAAATTGGGCCCTTCCTTTTCATATTCATGCTAATGTCTCGCACAAAGCCATAGGATCAGACCTAGGCCAGGTAGATGAGAAATTTGCTTATGCCATTTAATTTATCAGTAAGAATCTGTCAAAGGCTAAACTGAACTACACAGTGATCGAAAAGGAGCTCCTAGTTGTTGTGCATTCATTGAACAAATTTAGACATTATATTATAAGCTATCAAAAATTTGTACATACTGACCATGCTCCAATCAAATGTTAATGAATAAACCTAATGTGAATGCTCGGATTATTAGATGGTTACTTTATTACATTTGTTTGATCTAACTATTGCTGATAAGCCTGGCAAGGAAAACGTTGTTGCAAACTTTTTGTCCAGGTTAACTTTTCCTGCAAGTGAGGAGGGAATGGTTGATGATCAGATACCAAATGAACACTTATTCTCCATCTCAGTTCTCTTTCCATGTTTTGTTGACATAGCAAACTATTTGATACCTGCATAGTTTCCACCAAATCTGTCCTCTAAAGAGAAAAGTAAGATTGTGAGGAAAAGTGCCCCCTTCACCTGGATTTGGGGGAAACCTAATCAAACTTTGCCGAGATCATATTCTAAGAAGATGTGTTAGGGAGGAGGAATTCTTAAACATCCTTCTGACCTGTCATGATGGGCCTTATGGAGGTCACTTTGCAACAAAGAGGACAACATTTAAAGTGTTATAAGCTGGGTATTATTGGCCCACTCTTCATCAGGATGTGAAAATATATACTAGTCCTACTCCAAGAGATGAAATGCCTCTGCAACCTCAAGTGACTTTCAAGCCATTTGACAAGTGGGGCATGGACTTAATTAGACCTATTCACCCTCCTTCTAAGAAGAAGTAGTATATTATTGTGTGCACTGACTATCTGGCCAAGTGGGCTGAAACCAAGGCAATTAAGGCAGCAACAGAGGAGAAGGTGATTGAGTTCTTAAGGGAGAATGTATTTTACAAATTTGGGTACCCTAGAGAACTGGTCAAGACAACCAGTTTACCCCAACATGATTGAAGGCTTGTTCAACTAGCACAAGGTCAAGCATAGGACCTCCACTCTCTATCACCCACAAGCTAATCGGAAAGTGGAGGTAACCAACAAAGCGCTAGAGGACATCTTGACCAAAGTGGTTAGCAGCAGTAGGAAAGGTTGGGAAGATAGACTAATTGAGGCCACCTCGGCCTATAATATCACCTGGAAGACCACCATTGGATTCACACCCTATGAGCTAGTCTATAGAAAAAGGCCCTGTTGTCCATTGAATTTGAGTATAATACATTGAGGATGCGAGCCCAACTATATCTAGATCTTAGCAGTGCACAAAAAGGGAGGTTGCTCCAGTTGAATGGTTTAGATGAGTTCAGAATGCAAGCCCTCCTACACACAGAGGTAACTCAACTTCAGAGGAAGATCTGGCATGATAAGAACATAAAGGACAAGCAATTTCAAGAAGATAATTGGGCTTTGTTATATTATTCCAGATATAAATACATTAAGGGTGAGTTAAGGATAAGATGGTTAGGGCCTTATGTTATAGAGAGATGTCATGATAATGGTTCAGTGCAGATCAGAACCATAGATGCAGAGGCCATTCTTTTACTTGTTAATGGGCACAGACTGAAAGTTTACAAGAGGCCATTGTCAAAGCAAGAGTTCATTAATGGTATCAATAAAATAGTGATGGTGGTGGAGCAAGTTTCAGCTCTTGCATCATCAAATCACTGAGAAAATAAAATAAAAAATAAGGACTTAGGTGAAAACCTCCATGAGGCGCCCGAGTCCCACTATTGGGCTGAAAACCTCTTGGGACAGCCCAATGGTGTCATAGAAGAAATATATATATGGGTGAAAACATATTTTGAGGCGCCCAGGGAAAGCACCTAGAATGAAAACCTCTTGGAGGTAGGCTAGTTGTTTTAAAAAGAAATGAAAATAAGAAAAGAAAAAAATCATGAAAATTTGTTTGCAAGTTAACACGAGGACGATCAAAGAGAAAATGGGAATAAAAAAGGGACCTATTCCACTCATATTTTTGTTCCCCATCCATTATCCTTCATCATTCCACTATTCCTTTCATCTTGTTCACTCATTTTCCTCAGTTTTCAAGGGTCATGTGTTTTCTACAAGATTCTCTGTAAACCTATAGGATCCCCTGAAAACCTACAGGATGATCCTGTAGAAATTACAGTGGCTTCGAAATCCTAAAATGAGTAACCCTAGGGCAAGAAAATGACCTGCCCATGTCAAAAAAATAAAAAAAAATACATAATAACTTCATTACCATACCTCTCTCCACCATGATCACCCCTGCATCCATCATAAAAAAATTCAGTTTTCAAAAAAAAAATCACAGTATTCAAGAGAAAACACAGAGGAAAATGAAATAGGGAGCATAAGGGAACAACACCTAAGTGTAATTCTCATTTTTCACACTCTTAGACCTCCTCTCTATCCATGTCATATGTTATGGCCTAAATCTATCTCAGGCTGAGAAAGACAGGTCTAGGGTAACATCAAACCATGCTTAACCCAGTCGCTAGCCCTACCAGGTCGAGAGAGGGCTCTCTCCTTGTCAATCTCAGGAAAATATAGCAAATGAGGCTTGAGATGACTGATGTAAAGACTAATTTTAGGCTAGGTATATGCTCATAGGAGTTTGATTGAGTTATATGGTTGATTTCTGGATCAAAAGTGAAAGAAAGTTTTGGGTCCGAGGAATGGACTCAATATTGTAGAGGTTTCTATGGGGTGAGGTAGGAAAATGGTTTAGTACTTTGAATTAAGTGAAATGGAGAGTCTTAAGACTGGTGAGGAGTTGGAGAGGGCATGAAAGTATCAGGAATCCTCTTCAAATAGTTGAAAACATGTAAAACCAAATAAACCCTAAGGTAGAGCACTGCAACATCAACGATTTCCACCTTTATACTTGATTCATTTAGTTAAGTTGAAAAGAGATAGATGATGGCACACATAAACACTTGTAAAATTGAATCACATAAGGAAAAATAATACTAAATCACCTTGCCACAATAATCCCACAAAATGCTGCACACCCTGGTCTATTTCCTTCCCAAACTGCAGAGATGAATGTACAATAATGCTCAAAGCATTCACAAGAGTCCAACCTTTACAAATGACTGAAAAAGTACTAGATATAGGCAACGAACCACCCATGCTAGCCTTTAGGGGTCGAATTCATGAGTTTAGGATTTGTTTCAACAAGATCTGAACTAAGAACTGAAAAATAGGCAGTGGAACAACTTGCCTCTAAAACTTAGGAAACTGATTCATTCAACTTTAAACCACCTACAACTGATGTATTTACCTTATCAATTCAATTTTCATAATTTTTACATCAAAGTACATCAATTTCCATCATATCATCTAATGGATTTGACCATAAGAGTGAAAAAGTCAAACTAGAAGAAAACTAGGAAAAAAACAAATTTTTTGAGCAAAATTGGCACTTTTTCATCCTATGCGTAGTGCCACTTTTTTTGTGCATAGTGCTTTTTCCCTGCTGAATTTGGAGGCCTTCCCCTTCACCACATTTTCTCCACGTGGGCTTGATGGAAAGGTCTGTCTATCTATTTTCTAGGAAAAGTTGAATGTTTGAATTTGGTGTCCATTTTCCCCTCCAAAAATCAGTTCTCCCAACACTGCTTCCTGTGTGGCCAAAAAGTGGCAGAGAGGGCATTTTTGAGGTGTTTTTGACCCTTTTGGAGGCCAAAAACTTGTCAAAAGTTCCTAGTAATTTTTGGGCATGCATAATTTTTCATGAGGAATCCAAAAATTTAAAAAAAAATTCTAGAAGAGGTCCCTATCAAAAGCTAGCACCGGGTGGCGCTATGCACCTGCCAAAAAAACCTGTTTTTTCCCTAAAAAATTCAAAATTGCTAAAAAGTTTGCCAAATTTCTCGAAATTTGGCATGAGTGATCTGCATCAATACTATGTTGGGCCAATGAAACTTCAGCTAAGATCTTGAGCTTATCTTGCTCTTTCTTGCTCCTCAAAGTTTTCCTCAACTTGGCTTTTAGGCTCCTTATCCTTACTATGAAAATATTGTTTCGTGCCAAATAGTGATAAGCCATATGCCGCAACATATTTTTCTCCTTATTGGTTTTCTCAAGTAGATTCTCCAAGTGCACATTTTCCCTCTCTAGCCAAGATTCCCGATCAGCATCAATCTCTTGCTCAAGCGGTGTCAATTTGACTTTCCTCTTTTTTGTTGCTTGCTTGTTTTCCCTTATGGTTTGCAGCTCCATGATTGTCTACATATCCTCCAACTGCTTGTTCCATTGCTTAAGGTAGTTTATGATCCACTTAGCTCTTTCAAGGTTAAGAGATAAGTCATGGATGTCAACTTCTTGTTCTTTGATGATCTCCTTGAGTTTTGAGCTTTTGGAGCCCAAATCAATATCCTCATCCTGAATCAAAATGAAATATGTCTCCTGACCTTCAGAAGGTCCTTCAACATGCAATGGTTGTTCCCCTTTATCCTATACCTTCTTTGCTGAAGAAGAAGGCAAAGCCCCTTTCACCCCAGGTGAAGATAGCATTTTCCTATGGTCTGATGAAGGAAACGAGACCCCTTCCACCCTAGGTGGAGATAGTACTCGTTTGGCAGATGCAAATATCTTCTTATACCTTTTTCATAAGTGAAAAATATTGGCACACCTATAGTTTGAGTCTCATGAACCTCTTGCTGATTTGAAGGCCTCCTGCATCTTGAAATACTGATGGGGTCACTTGAGGACTTTTGAAAACCTTATGTGAAATGAAAGCATCCCATGAAACATTCAACAAACTCAGCTGGTGCAAAACAACAATCTTGATCAATGAAAAGTGATAAATGTTGTTGTACTGTTGATGTGGAGGTTTTCTTTGCACTAATGTGGTCATTTTCTCAATATTTCTGCATATGAAATAGGGGAGGTTCATCATCCTCACTCTAGTGAAATGCATCAATAATCTAACATGATAAGTGTACAAGCGAGAAAATCTCCCTTCACAGCTAAAGTATTTGATAATGAGCTTCTTGAGTGGAGCATAAGTGTCCTATAGGTATCTGAAAGAAAAGACCCTACTGATTTTCTTTTGATAACTAGCCTTGATATAAGGCTCATAACGTTCTTTACCCGCAAGCTATCCTTTGTTCCACTGTTCACCCACATTAGGAATACATGTTGCTTCAGCTATAGTTTCAGGTGTCAAAGTGAAGGTAACACCTGATAAATTGACCTGGCCATTGTCAAGATGAAGGACAAATAGTCTAGCAAGTTCATGGTGGTATTTCACCCTTTCCACCATCTCACAAAACTGGTAGCAAGACTGATGTTTAAAGCATGTTACTGCAAGAGGGAAAGCTAGTAACTCTGTGAGTGTAGTGGGCTCCTCCCAGATGTGTTTCCTCCCTTATGTGGTTTTCTTGGTGCATGAATCTCTTGGGAGGAATCACTCACAATTTCTTCATCCCTTTCATAAGCTGAATCTGTTTCCATAGTTGCCACTGTATGGTGTAAAATGATGAGTATGAAGAGATTTTATTTCAAGAATAGGTGACTGTTGTTTGATGAGTGGGAGAATTTTGATGATGGTTGTAGGGTTATTAGGGAGTGATAGGGTTTGGGAATGCAAATCAGGGTTTGTGGAATAGTGGGAAGTAGGTGTTGGGGTTTTAGGGTTTTGGGGATAGGGGGGTAGGATGAGTGTAAATGAGAGATGGAAAGGGAAATGAAATTAGGGAAATTCAGTGGAGGGGAATGGGATAAGTGAAAATGATGCAGGGGAGTAAAACAACAACTATGACAAAATTACAAAACCCTAGACAGTTTTGCAAGACAACTATGCAACAAATTAGTGTTTGATTTTTCACCTATCAAATACCATCAAGGAGGACTAAATCTCTTGCAATGGCAAAATGGGAGGTTTAAATTACTTGAGGAATAATATTTGCAAGATTTTGGAGCTTGGGAAGATTGTTAGAATGAAAATTTGGCTTGGAAAATTGGTGCACCGTGCCAACACCCAGGTGCGTCGTGCCAGTTCAACTTCCTTTGTATTTCCTGTGGTCTGTGCACTGCATTGGGCAGTTGCGCCACACCAATACCCAGGTGTGCCACGCCAAGAGGAATTTCAAACTTTGCTGGGATTTCTCTCCTTTTGCCTCAAAAATACAATTTTTTCTTGTTCTCTCTCTTTAGCACAAAAAATGAAGTCTTCAACACAAGAAACACTTTATATACCTTTTGACTTTAATTTTTTCATTTAGAAAACCCACTTTCTAAAGTTTTCTTTTCACTTTATCCTTTAAAAACTCTACTTTTCAATTTGACTCTCTTTTTGACATTTGATGGACTAATGCTTGGATTTTCTTGTCTCTTTTGCAAGGGTTGAGTGCAGGAGATTGGCAAGGTGACCCAGGGCTACATTTCCGAACTTATTACATATAGGAAAATTAAAATTACATGAAATTTTTATACATAGAACATAAAACTCTGTTTTTCCTCAAAACAAGGTTTTGAGGAAAAATCAATTACTGAGTATATCATTATTGAAATTTTAATGCTGAGACCTTATTAGACCTCCTCATGTGCTTGCTGACCATTATTGAGCTTTTACATGACTATGGTGACAAACCCTAGACCTAATGAGACCTGAAACCCTAAAAATAGCTTTTGCAATGACAAAAGATGACCTGAACTTGTAAACATAGGTCATCAGGTAAAGACCATGAGGGAAATGTGATAGTATGCAACTACCATCAGATGATCCATGATTCTAATGGAATGCAGCTGATCGGATGGGACACCTATAATGAATGCAAAAAGAGAATTTTGATCACTGATGGAGGGATGAAGATACCGACATCATAACTTCATTACCATACCTCTCTCCACCATGATCACCCCTGCATCCATCATAAAAAAATCAGTTTTAAAAAAAAAAGCACTGTCTTCAAAAGAAAACATAGAGGAAAATGAAATAGGGAGTAGAAGGGAACAACACCTAAGTGTACTTCTCATTGTTCACACTCCTAGACCTCCTCTCTATCCATGTCATCATCCTCAAAGTCCCAGCAAAAGAAATGATTAAAAATTCTAAGGGAGAAGTAGCTACAGGACATCCTGCAGGAAATCATATAGCAGCCTATCCCACAGAACAAAAATCGTGAGTAGCAGCAAGCTTCTAGCATGAATATCCAAGGACGGAAGAAGCTCCAGAGTAGCAGCAGCACCATCATCTTCAACACTAGGTACCTACACATCAAGGAAATCATCAAAAGGCAATAAAAAAAAGGAAGGAAAAATAGCATGCAGCCAACACACAGCAAGCACACTCAACAAACTGTAGCAAGGTATTATCACAACAGGAAAGTATCTTGATTCACTCTCTTATTTGCATAATGTAGTCAAAAGATGTAAAGTTTGTGAGCGAGTTGGTTTATAAGCGAAAGGTGTCCAGTAAACTTGGCCACCTTCGTTCAGTCGACAAAGAAAAAATAGTTGTTCCTCCCACACGTGGCAGTAGTCAAGTCAAAAAAAAAGAGAAGGATGAAAGAAGTTAAGGTTATGGATGCCCGAAGTGGGAGTTGATTACGAGGAGAGGGGAATGTTGAGGTGGTAGTGGGGACCAACGGTCCAAAAGTAGAAAAAAACGTACATCGGCTACCAACACACCACCTCACTCAACTTGACCATAAGAGGAAATAATCATTGATCCCCATGCACCCATGCATTCATCTCCTCGAGGCTCACTCTAGAAAAATCACTCTCATACCCAAGCAACCTACAAAAGAGAAAAATTCCATCTTTCTCCTGCGCAGGACTTCCTACAGGATCACATAGGACTTCTTATATGATTACATAGGAATCCTACAAGATACAGTTAGACAGTCTACAGGATTGGCCGAGAGTAGTTTCAGAAGGGAAAACACAGGGGTTGGCTACAACAAACACCATGAGGAGGTAGGCTCTGCATTTCCTTCCATTTTTCCAAGTGAATAGAACAGAAAAAATCTCCTAGTTTGAGTGAATTTGATAGTTGTGTAAGGGAATTGTCTCCTCAAGTATTTCAGTCACATTTCCTCCTGCATTAAAATTTGTATCAACCATCTCTGCTCCTCCAAATTCACCAGAAAAAATGACAGGGGGGTTTAATAGAAGGGATCCCATTAACACTATGAGGATTCACCAACACCCTCCTGTGTTAGAAATCTTCACGAGGCATAATTGGATGGGGTATTTTGAGAAATTGAGGGGGTATGATGATGAGGTGGCTCGAGATTTTGATTTCTCCCTCATTCCACTAACCAAAACCCATGCCACTATTGTGGTGAGAGGCCTCTCCATAGAGCTCACCCCTGAACTCATAAGAAGAATTACCACACTTCCCCTAGGAGTGCCTTGGAGAAAGGAAGACAAGGGAGATAGCCAGACTGCCAAGAAGAAATTCTTTTTAGAGGGAGAGGAGCCGATTGAGGACAAGAATGGAGTAAGGATAAAAGGACTACCATACCCCTAGAGGTAAGCTACCACCTTATAAAATACATATCATGTGAAGGTAATTATAGTGTGGTTTATGGTTATCACTTTAGGCTCCTTGGAGAATTGAGATTCGGAGTAGAAACACCTTCTCACCATAGGCTCAGCATACCATACTTCCTTTTGCAATCACTGATAGATACACACATAAAGGTGTAGGAAGGAAACCACCAACAGTTAGCCCACAATGGGTTAATTAGAATCATCATAGAAGATGCCCTCTAAAACCTCAGAAAACCTATCCAATGGGAAACTTTTAGAGACATGCAGAGAGACGAGGATATCAAAGCCCTCACATATGATATTAGCCCTACTGTCAGTGAAAAGGATGAAGAAGAGTTAGAAACAGATGGAGAAGAAGCAGAGAGGGATGAAGAGGAGATATATGAGGATGAATAGGAAGAGAAAGAGAAAGAAGGTGATGAAGAAACATAGGAAGTTGTCAAGGAGGAAACGGATAAACAAGATTAGGATATAGAGGGAGAAGAAGAGGGGAAAAACATGGGTAAAAAGGGAAATGGAAAAAAGGAGGTAGAAGACAAGGAGGAGTCACCTAGGGTGTCTCCAAAACTGACTGAGAGAGGCAGTAGCTGCCCTCACTGCCCTTAGCACCCGTATCAAACAAGAAGGCAAAAGACAAAGGCAAACCCCCTTATACTTTAGAAAAAGGAAAAGCACAAGGATAAGGCAGGGAAAACCCCAAACTCTAACCAAGGTTCCCATTGTTATTGAGGACTCACCTAAATAGCAGGAGAAGATGGCTCTTCCTATAAAAACTCAAGAAGAAGGATCCTCGGCACAAACCTTCCCTAAGTCTTCTATCACCTATGTGAGAAGGCCTATAACCAAGTCTACCTCATCCAACATGGCACCACCTACACAACGTGTACATAATTCCACATGTACATCGTACCACCTGTACAATGTGTACACAATTCCAGACGTACACAACACCACATGCATGACATATACATGAAACCACATGTGCACAACACCATATGCAAGACATGTACATAACACCACTTTCACACAACACCATATGTACATAGCATTTCATATACAACATGTACATAGAACCCTATGTACACAACAATGCATATCCAACATGTACATAGCACCATCTATTCCTAGCACTGCATATGAAACATTCGCACAACACTATCTGTACCACCCTGTACATAACATTGCATGAACAATATGTACACACACTATATATACACAACGTCGCATGTGCACAACATCAAAGATGCAACACGTACAACATATACAACATATGCACAACAATAGTACCACATATCCAAAACCACACTATCCCTACCAAGCAATTGTTGGGCCTTGAAATTTTCATTCACTTCCATTACATTTTCACTTATATTTCCATATTGTCACCTTCACTCCACCTCTATTTCATTACATTTACCTTACCATTATCATTATTTGGTCACATTTATGTTTTTCCAAGCTTTATTAATTCTTAGCATTTTTAAGTGAATTTATGGTTAAAAATTAGAAAATAATGTGCATCTGCTTATACCTAACAAGTGGGATGAGATTGTTGAAATTTGTAGGTCAAAAGGAAGCTTCTAAAAGACCCTTATGTGGCCTCCTAAGGCCAAATTTGAATTTGAATGGAGAAGATCATGGGATCATGAGGATATGTGTCTCATTTCCTATTTGTATTGAAACTCTAAGTAGACATGTGTCTTATCATTTCCTATTTTGATTGTAACTCTATAGATATAGGGAGAGATTCATGAACTCTCATTAATGAGATAGCTTCTCATCTTTTTGTATAAATAGAGGAAGTTTTCTCCTATCATTTTTATGAGTAAAATTGGAGTTATGCTCAAGCTTTGAATACAGAATTAGATTGTGGCACCTTACTCATGAATGTTCCTTAATTTTGACTTAGTTTTGCTTACATATGGAGCATCTCGATTTACCATATCTCACACTTTTAGATCAACAACCTAAAATGTGTGAGATTTAATTGCTTTTATATATTAAAGTTCATTTTCTTCCTTAGTATTAGTTTTAGACTGTGTAATCTTTGCTTTTCTAAAAACATTTCAATAGGAAAGATTTATTTATTTTCCAATTGGATTAAGTTTGAGGCAAGAGCTCATAGTTATTTAGTTTCCTTTCACGTTTTGTTATTTACTTTCTTAGATCAAACTATCAATTCATTGTATAATTGAATAAAAGATCAGGCCAAGAAGGTGACTTCAAATTGGGTGATTGAATGTTCAACCTATGCAATCATTGAGCTTTACATTTTCATGCTTTTACATTTGCTTTTAAGATCCTCATTTAATTGCATTAACTGATATTCCTAAAGATCATTCTAAGAAATTGATTTAAGCATATTTCAAGATTGAATGGTTGAATATTTAATACATGCAATTACTGAGTTATTTTCTGCACACTTTACTTGTTTTTCTAGGACATTAGAAGTTAAAGTATTAATAGTTGCTTACACATCATCTCAAGAAGGTAATGCTTCATAATTGAATGTTGGAGTAACTAAGTATACATTAGTTATTTTTTTTCTTACATGCTTTGAAATGCTTTCTTAGATTAAAATTTCAATTTTTGCAAGTGTGATTGCGTGCACTATATTTTCTTTTGAATTTGTTTTCTTTCTTTTCATTACTTGATTTCACAGGTTACTTGAATTTCATTTTCATTATTTGATTCCATATATTAGATGAATTCGTTTTCGTTATTTTATAGTGAGATTGATCTAAACTGAAAGACAATTTCTAGCACATACAGTGCACACATGCTTCACAAGTTTACGAAACCCCCAGGTTGAAAAATTAAATGACAGGCAATCACATTGCCCCAACCTTTTGGCGTCGTTCCTGGGGAAGTGTGCATAGGAACTAGCTTTCAGTTTAGAGTGTATTTTATTTGTTTTTGTTTTTACTAACCATTTATGGACAAAGGGTCTAGAATGCAGCCCAAAGGCTACATTGACGAATGGTATAAAAAAGAGGTTACGCCACAATATTCATCAATTCTTCAAGAGATCCTTCCAGCAAATCGAAAGGTCAAGTCGATTTCACATATCCTTACAAACAATCAAGTACATTTTTCAAGTTTGGATATCAGCATTTCAAAAATCTAATCCGTAAATGGCTTCATTGGAAGCATGAATATACTTAAAAAATAAAAAAATAGTTTTTAGATAGATAGGAAAAATAAAAATAAATTTTCATAGTTTTTAAGATAAATTTGATGTTTTGTGGTGCAGTAAGAACCACCCATCTACTAACCCTTGGTAGGAAATATTTGCAATAAAACAAATGATTGAGAACAAAGAGCAAAAGCGAAGATCATGAACGATAATTTAAGATATGAGATCAATCATTTTCATTTTATTTTTTCAAAATTCACAGAGGAACCGATTGATAAAATATTGACTATGCTAACAAAATAAAAATAAAAATAAATCTCAAGTATGCTCTCCTTCTGCACTTCGTGTGATCTAGAGGATCAGAAAAAAAAAAATTGTTTTGTTAGTATATCATAAAAAATTATTTAGCTATAGAATGCAATTCTACAACTAATTTCTGTTTTCATGATTTGATTTAATTTAAATTGATTTTTCAATAAACTTTAAAATCAAACAAAACAAAACAAAAACAAAAACAAAAAAACAAAAAACAAAAAAAAAAACAAATTCCAAATTCATTTTCTTTATTAATAAATTGTTTTGTTTAAGTGAAATATATATGTATATATTTTTAATTTAAAAAAAAAATGTAACATATATAATTTTTAAAACAAAACATTAAAAAAAAATGATGGTCAACGTTATGAAAAGGCTCAAAGCATAAAATAAAATGAGATTAAAAATCCAAACGAATAAGCTAGAAACAACATTTAAATGGCCTTGTTTTGTGTGCTAATTGGGCTTTGGCCTTCAAATTCGCATCAACCTGTAAATTCGTTCGTAACACTCCTGAAATTGTGATGAAAATATGATGAGATAAAATCAACTGAAATTTTTCAAAATGATCACTGATCTTCATGTTCCTCATTGTATACTACTTACAGGCTTTGCTGTGAAGGTTGTTTCTCTAGTATGAAACACAAACCCTTAGCTTGAATTCTATTGATTTGCCTTAGCTCGTGTGTTTTTTCTTGTTACTTCACAGGTTCCAATTGCAATGGATCTTGTGTTGCCGAGTTTCATAAGGCTTACATCTTTACTGTTCCAAAATATATTCCATATTCAAAGAGTGTTGAAGCCTGAACATCAAGTGTATTTACTGGCTCTATAAAGGCATTAATGTGCATGCACATAGGTTGGATTGAACTGAGCAAGAAGCTCGTGATAATCATCTCTCTGCATATCAAAGAGATCATCAACAATGTTCTCAGATAGAAGAGCGTAGAATAAGGAAGAAGTTGCAGTTGAAGAAGCAGAGAGGAAAGCCAAGGGAGACGAAAAATTTTCTCATAAACTACAACGGAACTGGAGGCATAATCGTTTGAAAAATCCAAAATTGTTTTTTGTAAAAAATATAATTGCCAGAAAGCGTAACTATCTTGACACCCAATTTTAAAACGAATTTTCTGGGCAAACTGAGGCAAATTAGAAAACACTGTGACATGGGTTTTCTCCGGAACGGGGGCAATTAGGTAATATGGGAGAAATGTTTCGGATTTTGCAACTGTTTAGGAGAATTTTGAGGTTCTTTAGAGCCTTCTTTTCCAGATTGCGTGAGAAAAATGGAATTTTGGATTTAATGCACAGTTGCGGCTATGATCCAATTTCTCTGATCTTCGAGAGAAATATCCACCCAGATCTAATTTCCCTGGCTAAATTATAGCTTGAAATAGTTGGAGAAAACACTTTGCATTTGGGTGCCCCAATCACTTGTGCCAAGTCATCCACTATGCGTTGGCCTTGTTAATTTCCTCTGTTGAAGGAGCCATCGTGAGAGAGAATGAGAAGGGATTTCAAGAGATCGAATAACAGTTCATTGATATTCACTATTTGATACCTCATGCAGTTAAAGAATGAAGGAATAACTGATAAGAAGGCCTATTTTATTTCATTATAGCCTCAATACACATTTGAACATAATAAAGAACAGGGATTCTCTAAAGCAGCAATAACGCCATCCAATTCTGATCATCCAAGTATCTTGGTTTCATTATCTCAACGTTGTATTTTGAAGGTGATGGTATGCGAGAGGAACTAGATCTCTCGTATCAAGTACTATGGAAGCTTTGATGTATCCCTTGGAAGGTTCTTGCAGGATAAATTATCTAACTAGATTTCCAGCCAGCAGATGCACATAGCCTTTGCCTTTGCTAGCGGTTTCGTAACCCTTGCTTATGTTGATTGGGTTTGATTGGGTTAATAGATTTCTGCTAAACATGTTTTTATACAAGAATGATCATGTTTCTTTGAGTCTTGCAGGTACAAAAGACGAAGGCATTACAAAAGGAAAATCTTATGCCATGGCTCAGTCAAAGAAGATTGACAAGATTTTCTAGATGCAGGAAGGGCACAATTCTGTAGCTGAAAAACCTCATGACAATTTTCATTGTTTCAACCAAATTATCATCTAAGTTTGAACAGAAAAATAATGAATAAATTGCTGACAAGACACAACAGGTAACATGAGGCACTAGTTTCGATACAAAAAAAATAAATAAATAAATAAATAAAAAATAAAATAAAATAAATAAATAAAATAAAATAAAAATAAATAAATAAATAAATAAATAAATAAAATAAAATAAAATAAAAAATAAAAAGAAAAAGAAAGATTGATCACCTCCCTCTTTTGATAATCTTACATTCCATTGCAAAAGAAGTACAAGGTTTTTTTGCATGTTCCATGAGGAAGAATAGATTACCATAACCAAACAGTGTCTCTCACAAAAACCATATTTATTTCACAAGAACATGATCAAAGCAACATCAAAGATGAAACATCAAAAGCATGAGCATATGATGTCAAATCAGATACAACACTTGAGAGCTTTTAGATGCCAGTCTCGCTATTTCATTTCTTCTTTTCCAGTCAATAAAACCTTCATCTCATTTTCCTTCACTTCTTATTTTCTTTCACAGTCATTTTCCTTCCTTTCTTTCACTAACTTATAACCCACAAATAAAAGCAAGAATATCACCTACATGCTTATTGCCCATTGTCATCTTCCATTTTCATTTTTCCTTTCCTGTCCATTTCATTTCGCAAATAAACCCTTCTTCAATGCAAATTATTGATTCCATCGTCCTTTGAGTCTAAAATCCTTACAAAAAACACCTTGAGACTTGCATGCCTTAATGGCAAGTCCTCATGCCAATGAACAATGGGAATATATCAATGTCCCTTGTTCATCGAATCTTCTAGGTACTCGACAACAGCAAAATTATTTGTACCTAGCAAGATGTGTTTGGGCCTCTTGACTCTTATTGTCATCAATGGTGAGAGTTCTCGTGTTGACTAGTGGCATCTATTAATGGCCACTAAGTCAACAATTTCCTGCTATGTTTGACATCAAAACATCTCTTCACATAGCAGGAATTATGCCAATGAGTTTTGAAGACATGAAGACTATCATTTTCAGCATTTTGGAGCAAATGTAGAAAACATGCAGTTGTGGAATCAGCTGATAACTACAGAATCAAATAATAGTTGCAGAATTAGATGGCAGTAGCAGAATCAACACCATTCTGCAGCAGATTCAACAAGTTTTAATAAAAGCGATAAAAAGTCATCTTGACTCTTTTCTCCATGACTTGTCCACCCACTTGAAGAAGATTATGATCAGAATTTTGTAGCCGCCACACATGTAGCTCATCCATTTTCAAAGGGTAAGTTAAGGTACATCATTTTCTAACTTTTTACCATAGAATTCCTTGAAAATATAGAATGATAATTTTTGGAAAAAAACACTCCTTTTCCTCATTTCATAAAATTGTCAATACCATCAATTGGGGGGGAAATACATTCATATTTATATTTTTCCATGTTCATATCACATTCATAAGTCCACATATTTTCAAAAAGATATTAACTATTACATTATTATTATGAGCATATAATGGCTTTTCAAAAGTACTTCAAAAGATAGTTGGATACAAACACAATCATGGTTGTCACACAAGAACCAACCATGATGCAATCCAATAAAGATATACTTTGCAACAATAATCAAATTATCATTATGCAAAGTTCAAAGATCAAATTTGAATGCAACAACAAAATATTGTTGTAACACAAGAACCAACCATGTTGCAATTCAACTAAAATACTTTGCAGAAGTACAAAGTTATCAAATGATATCACGCAAAGTTAAGCCAAAGCTCAAGGATAAAAGGAATTAATGTAATAGATTGCATGAGGACATACAATAGCTTCAGTTGGGGGGTATGTTGGACCTTGAAATTTTCATTCACTTCCATTACAATTTCACTTATATTTGCATATTTTCACCTTCACTCCAACTCTATTTTATTACATTTACCTCCATTTCATTACATTTACCTTGCCATTTGTTGGAAATAATATTGAGAGAGGGCCGGGGGGTGGGCGGTGCGCGTGGTGAATCAATATTAGCATATCGATAATCTTTTCATTTCCATTATCAAATTCATATACACTACTTCAGTTAAGGCTACCCGTGTGTATACGCATCTGTGTTTAATGCAACTAGTGTATATCCAGTAAACTTATGATTCAGTTAGTTGATCTTCAATGAGTGTATCAGAACATTATTAACCATATGAATAGTAAACAAGTGCAGTAAAACAGAATAGATCATCACACATAAGAAGCACGCATGAACACAATGATATAAGGTGGAAACCCAATGTGGGTGAAAACCACCTACTGCAATTTGTCTCTATCTTCTTTTAATAAAAAAATTCTTTTTACAATAATTTTGTACTGGTGCAGTCTTATACCAGTATATAGGCTTCAACCTGCAGAAGGCTACAACCTTCTCTGGTTCTCCGGCTTCTCCTGGAAGGGAGCTACAACCCCCTAGCTCTTGTACTAGCTGATGTACTAGTATGTAGGTGTCGACCTACAGAAGGCTACAAAATTCTCTTTTCTTCAGGGACCACGTTTCATAAATTTTCATACTGGATCTATCAATACAAAATAATCACCACTGTAATACAACCATCAACTCGGAATCACACAACAAATGAATCACTGAAACCTTGTCATCAAAACACAGTAACTAGAACACAGATCAAAGCCCAGAACTCTGCAACAACCACTAGAAGCAACAGTAACCTCAAATATCAAATCTCATAATGTATATGCTACTTGACTGTGTCAAACCAGTGTCTATATGCTCTTTCACCAGAGGGAACCCACGTACAGATCTGAAAATAATTACTTATACCTTTGCTACAATTTCAATCTCAAATATACCCAGAACATAAGATATAAAGGATAAGACATGTGTCAGTATTAATATCTATTCATGATCATACCATATATCGATAATTCATTTTAGTCTTCATGTTCCCAGTCCATCAACCTTCATCAACCGCATAGGAGCCTCCTTGGTTCAGATCGAGCAAAGAATCACAAACCTATAACTAGCATACTAGATATCACACTTCATCAGATATTCATCACTTGCACACTTCCCTTCTTGGCCAAATGATCTTATCCTTATATAGGTTTAGGCCTCTCTCAATACCATGTTCAAAAACCACGTAGAACTAAAACCTTAGACCAAATACCTAGGGTCAACACTTCGGACCAAATACCATGGACCAAATACCACGGACCAAAACTTAGATTCCCAACATGCACGCGCCTTTCCTTCTGTAAAAGTGCATGTGTACGTATACGCGACCTGGTATATGGTGAACCCGCATGTATACGCTTCTTTGTCACAACGCACCTGCATATACCTCTCTGATCATTAATTATTTGTTGTTTACTAGCTACACTATGATTTGTCATCTGATTGAGTTTCCATCAAGGAAAACACGTGTATCATACCTGTATCATAATGCCAACAATCTCCCCCTTTGTTCTTGATGGCAACAACCACACCAAGTCACTCTCCCCCTTTGACATCAAGGGCAAAGGGTGGACCAAGATATTCTCTCCCTTGGTAAACATTCTGTTGTCCATACTCCCCCTGAGTACATACTGAATTCTTTGATTGAGCTCCCCCTTTGTATATGCTAGGATGTATCAATCTGTCCATTCTCCCCCTGAGCACATGCCAAGTCTAAACAAGACCATGATAGTCATCAGCAACTATCATACACCATATGATCTGCACTATAAGAATATCTTATCAATATCAGCAACCTGTAACCTGAAATATCATTCTCTTGACCAACCAATAGTAATTAGCAAGATGTATCGTTTAGCCACATAAGAATTATTACCAAAGTGTTCTAACCATAATGCCAACAATTATTCGAAGCATATGCTCCCCCCTGAACATGTGCCAACCAACACATACCATGACTGAACCATATCAGACTTCTTTTCTTGAGTCTATCCTACTTTTTCTTCAGAGCTCCATATACGCGACTTTGCAGCCTCTAATTCGTGTATATACGTGATTTCTCTTCATAATATCTACGTATGTAAATTGGAATACTGAAGGTCTACACTTTTAGTTTCCCCTATGTCTGTTATGTTTGCTAACTGAGTTATACCACATCTCTCTGACTCTAATTCTATCTTCTTTAATACCTGGAATTGCGATGATGTATGATCCTTTTGCTTTAGTGTCTGAATTTTTCTCCTACATTCCTTTTATTTATGTCCAAACTTGTTACATGCATAACATCTTACATGTTTCATATTCCTTTTATTGCAATCGATAGCTTTATGACCAAACATATTGCAAGTAAAACAATATCCCTTAAAGTACCTGGAACTTGATGATTTTTCTGTGTGATGTTTTTCAACCATTCTACACCTGGCTGCAATATGTCCAAGATTATGACATTCATAACATTCAACATTACTTATTGGAAGAAATAATCATCTATTACTTCCATAGTTAGGAGAAAAATATCTTCTTTGAGGAATTTCTTTCCTTGGTTGTTGCTGGGGTTGAACACTTATCTCTTTGTTGATCATTTCATATTTTTCATTAGAATTCCTTTCCTCACTCTGTGAGCTAGATTCACCTTCGATAATTTCATAAAAGCCAATCCCAGTTTTGATAGTAGGGGATCTTTGACTACTAAGAATATCATCCAAAATCTTAGTATTGTCTTGAAATCGTAATCGTTTATCCTTTTCTTCTAATTTACCTTTTAAGACATTTACATAAACCGGATGTTGTTCTTCCTTTTCCAGATATTGCTTCTTTATGTTTTCTTCAGCTTTTCTTCCTTCTTCCACTTGTTGCCTTAATTCGAGCACCTGATGTTCTTTTTCTTCAAGAGCTTCTTTCTTCTACTTCTTTGATTCTTCAAGATCTTATTTTAGAGAGAGGATCTTAGATTCAAATCTCTGAATTGTTATGCTTTGATCTTTTACTACATCCTGCAGCTACTCCCTTACTCTGGTTCCTATCTCCAACTTATCTTTTAATCTGGTAACTTCTTCTGTTTCTATGTCCTTATTTTCATATGCCATGAGAAGTCTAATGTCTTCATCACTATTGGATGAGTCGTTACTTTTATCATGAGTATAATAACTTCTATTACCTTCTTCAAAAATCTTTCCTTTGTTATGAGGGCATCTAGCAGCATAGTGACCAACTCTACCAGAACAAAAACATTTGAAAGGTAGCTTACCTTTGAACCTTCCAGATCCCTGTTGAAGATTCTTGACAAAATTTACCTCATATTCTTCTGAAATGTATCCTAATTCACTGAGTTTTGCAGATACGTTAAATGTGGCTTCTCTCATATCTAATGGTCCTCCTTTTCACATTTCAAAAGCAGTTAGGATTCCGTGAAGCTGTGTCATAGTGATTTTCTGCAGATCCTCCTTTTCTTCTATGGCAGACACTTTGGATTCAAATTTAGTAGACAAGGATATCAAAACTTTCTCAACTAAGACAACTTCCTTAATTTCTTAACCCATATTCCTCATACAATTGACAATATCATCTATACAGAGGAAGTAATTAGCTATGATTTCATTACTATGCATCTTAGGAGTTTCATACCGTATTCTAAGAGTTTGAAGCTTAGCACGTTTTACCTAATCATCTCCTTCGTAGCTTAGAATTATTTTGTCCCATATTTCTTTGGCTGATTTGAGCTAAATGACCTTGACAAACTCTGATTTTGACAAACTTCCCAACAAGATACTAACAACTTTGGCATTGAGTTCATATTGCTTTCTATCTGCTGTATCTGTAAGAATTGCTGATGGATATGTATATCCTCCTTTCATGATTCCCCAAACATCCATTCCAAGCGATTGTCGATATGTTGTGGTTCTTATCTTCTAGTAGACAAAATTGTTCCCATCGAATATTGGTCATCTAATGGTTACCTCTCTTTCTTGATTACTCATCCTGATGGATCTTCCTTCAAGCGATCAAGCTTCTTCTGAAGGACCTCCTCTGATACCAATTGTTGGAAATAATACTGAGAGCGTCGGGGGGGGGGGGGGCATGGGGGGTGAATCAGTATTACCAAATCGATAATATTTTCATTTCCATTATCAGATTCATATACGCTACTTCAGTTACGTCTACCCGCGTGTATATGCAATTGTGTCTAATGCAACTAGCGTATATCCGCTAAACTTATGATTCAGTTAGTTAATCTTCAATGAGTGTATCAAAAAATTATTAACCATAAGAACAGTAAACAGGTGCAGTAAAACAGAATAGATCATCACACATAAGAAGCACACATGAACACAATGATATAAGGTGAAAACCCAATGTGGGTGAAAACCACCTGCTGCAATTCGTCTCTATCTTCTTTTAATAAGAAACTTATTTTTACAATATTTTTGTACTGGTGCAGTCTTATACCAGTACGCAGGCTTCTACCTACAGAAGGCTACAACCTTCTCTCATTTTCTAGCTTCTCGTAGAAGGGAGCTACAACCACCTGGCTCTTGTACTAGCTAATGTACTAGTACGTAGGTGTTGACCTACAAAAGGCTACAACCTTCTCTTTTCTTTAGGGACCATGTTTCATAAATTTTCAAACTGGATCCATCAATACAAAATAATCACCACTGCAATACAACCATCAACTCTGAATCACTGAAACACTGTCATCAAAACACAGTCACTAGAACATGGAGCAGAGCCCAGAACTCTGCAACAACCACCAGAACCAGCAGTAACCTGAAATATAGAATCTCATAATGTATACGCTACTTGACTATGTCAAACTAACATCTATACGCTCTTTCACTAGAGGGAACCCACGTACAGATCTG
This sequence comes from Pinus tabuliformis, assembly GCA_031772625.1. Taxonomy (NCBI): domain Eukaryota; kingdom Viridiplantae; phylum Streptophyta; class Pinopsida; order Pinales; family Pinaceae; genus Pinus; species Pinus tabuliformis. The sequence continues at coordinate 1,675,607,078 of CM062820.1, forward strand.
AAAATAATTACTTATTCCTTCGCTGCAATTTCAATCTCAAATAGACCCAGAACATAAGATATAAAGGATAAGACATGCGTCACTATTCAGATCTATTCATGATCATACCATATATCGACAATGCATTTTAGTCTTCATGTTCCCGGTCCATCAACCTTCATCAACTGCATAGGAGCCTCCTTGGTTCAAATCGAGCAAAGCATCACAAACCCATAACTAGCATACTAGATCTCACACTTCATCAGATATTCATCACTTGCACACCTCCATTCTTGGCCTAATGATCTTCTCCTTATATAGGTTTAGGCCTCTCTCAATACCATGGTCTAAAACCACTTAGAACCAATACTTGGGGTCAACACTTCGAACCAAATACCATGGACCAAATACCACGGACCAAAACTTAGACTCCCAAAATGTACACGTCTTTCCTTCTGTAAATGTGCGTGTGTACGTATACATGACATGGTATATGATGAACCTGCGTTTATACACTTCTTTGTCACATCGCACCTATGTATACCTCTCTGATCATTAATTCTTTGTTGTTTACTAGCTATACTATGATCTGTCATCTAAGTGAGCTACCATCAAGGACAACACCTATATCATACCTGTATCATAATGCCAAGAATCTCCCCCTTTGGATTTGATGGCAACTACCACACCAAGTCACTCTCCCCCTTTGACATCAAGGGCAAAGGGCGGACCAAGATATTCTCTCCCTTGGTATACATTCTGCTATCCATACTCCCCCAGAGTACATGATAAATTCTCTGATTGAGCTCCCCCTTTGTATATGCTAAGATGTATCAATCCGTCCATGCTCCCCCTGAGCACATGCTGAGTCTAAACAAGACCATGATAGTCGTCAGCAACTATCGTACACCATATGATCTGTACTATAAGCATCTCTCATCAATATCAGCAACCTGTAACCTGCAATATCATTCTCTTGACCAACCAATAGTAAGTAGCAAGATGTATCATTTAGCCACATAAGCATTATTACCAAAGTCTTCTAACCATAATGCCAACAATTCCAATAATTATTCAAAGCATATGCTCCTCCTGAACTTGTGACAACCAAAACATACCATGACTAAACCATATCAGACTTCTCTTCTTGAGTCTGTCCTGTTGCTTTTTCTTCAGAGCTCCATATACGTGACTCTGTAGCCTCTAATTCACGTATATACATGATTTCTCTTTATAATATCTTCATATGTAAATTGGAATACTGAAGGTCTACACTTTCAGTTTCCCCTGTGTCTATTACGTCATCTAATTGAGTTATGCCACATCTTTCTGACTCTAATTCTGCCTTCTTTAATACCTGGAATTGCGATGATGTATGATCCTTTAGCTTTGGTGTCCGAATTTTTCTCCTGCATTCCTTTTCTTTATGTCCAAACTTGTTACATGCATAACATCTTACATGTTTCATATTCCTTTTATTGCAATCAATTGCTTTGTGACCAAACATATTGCAGGTAAAACAATATCCCTTAAAGTACCTGGAACGTGATGATCTTTCTGTGTGATGGTTTTGAACCATTCTACACTTGGCTGCAATATGTCTAAGATTATGACATTCATAACATTCAACATTACTTATTGGAGGAAATAACCGTCTATTACTTCCATAGTTAGGAGAAAAAGATCTTCTTTGAGGAATTTCTTTCCTTGGTTGTTGTTGGGGTTGACCACTTATCTCTTTTTTATCATTTCAGGTTTTGCATTAGAATTCCTTTCCTCACCCTGTGAGCTAGATTCACCTTCGATAGTCTCATAAAATCCAATCCCAGTTTTAATAGTAGGGGATCTTTGACTACTAAGAATATCATCCAAAATCTTAGTACTGTTTTGAAATCGTAACTGTTTATCCTATTCTTCTAATTTACCTTTTAAGATATTTACCTCAACCTAATGTTGTTCTTCCTTTTCCAGATATTGCTTCTTTATGTTTTCTTTAGCTTTTCTTCCTTCTTCCACTTGTTGCCTTAATTCGAGCACCTCATGTTCTTGTTCTTCAAGAGCTTCTATATTCTACTTCTTTGATTCTTCAAGATCTTCTTTTAGAGAGAGGATCTTAGTTTCAAGTCTCTGAATGGTTATGCTCTGATCTTTTACTACATCCTGTAGCTGCTCCCTTACTTTGGTTACTATCTCCAGCTGATCTTTTAATCTGGTAACTTCTTCTGTTTCTACATCCTTATTTTCATATGCCATGAGAAGTATAATGTCTTCATCACTATTGGACGAGTCATTACTTTTATCATGAGTATAATAACTTCTATTACCTTCTTCAGACATCTTTCCTTTGTTATGAGGTCATCTAGCAACATAGTGACCAACTCTAACACAAGAAAAACATTTGAAATGTAGTTTACCTTTGAACTTTCCAGATCCCCGTTGAAGATTCTTGACAAAATTTACCTCATATTCTTCTTCTAAAATGTATTCTGATTCACTGAGTTTTACAAATACGTAAAATGCGTCTTCTCTCATATCTAATGGTCCTCCTTTTCTAATTTCAAAAGTAGTTAGGATTCCGTGAAGTTGTGTCATATTGATTTTCTGCAGATCCTACTTTTCTTCTATGGCAGAGGCTTTGGATTCAAATTTAGCAGACAAGGATCTCAAAACTTTCTCAACTAAGACAACTTCCTTAATTTCTTCACCCAGATTCCTCATACAATTGACAATCTCATCTATACGCAGGAAGTAATTAGCTATGCTTTCATTACTATGCATCTTAAGATTTTCATACCGTATTCTGAGAGTTTAAAGCTTGGCACATTTTACCTTATCATCTCCTTCATAGCTTAGAATGATTTTGTCCCATATTTCTTTGGCTGATTTGAGCTGCATGACCTTAACAAACTCTGATTTTGACAAACTTCCCAACAAGATAGTAACAACTTTGGCATTGAGTTCATATTTCTTTCTATCCACCATATCTGTAGGAATTGCTTTTGGATATGTATATCCTCCTTCCATGATTCCCCAAACATCCATTCCAAGCAATTGTAGATATGTTGTGGTTCTTATCTTCCAGTAGACAAAATTGCTTCCATCGAAGATTGGTGGTCTAATGCATCCCTCTCTTTCCTGATTACTCATCTTGATGGATCTTCCTTCAAGCGATCAAGCTTCTTTTGAAGGACCTCCTCTAATACTAATTGTTGGAAATAATATTGAGGGGGGGGCGGATGAATCAGTATTACCAAATAGATAATATTTTGATTTCATTAACAAATTCATATACGCTACTTCAGTTAAGGCTACCTGTGTGTATACACAACTGTGTTTAATGTAACTAGCATATATCTAGTAAACTTATGATTCAGTTAGTTGATCTTCAATGAGTGTATCAGAACATTATTAACCACATGAACAGTAAACAGGTGCAGTAAAACAGAACAGATCATCACAGATAAGAAGTACACATGAACACAATGATATAAGGTGGAAACCTAATGTGGGTGAAAACCACCTGCTGCAATTCGTCTCTATCTTCATTTAATAAGAAACTTCTTTTTACAACATTTCTGTATTGGTGCAGTCTTATACCAGTACGTAGGCTTGTACCTGCAGAAGGCTACAACCTGCTCTTATTCTCTAGCTTCTCCTAGAAGGGAGCTACAACCCCCTAGCTCTTGTACTAGCTGATGTACTAGTACGTAGGTGCTGACCTACAGAAGGCTAAAACCTTCTCTTCTCTTCAGGGACCACGTTTCATAAATTTTTAGACTGGATCCATCAATACAAAATAATCACCACTGCAATACAACCATCAACTCTAAATCACACAACAACTTAATCACTGAAACCCCGTCATCAAAACACAGTCACCAGAAAACAGAGCAGAGCCCAGAGCTCTGCAACAACCACTAGCACCAATAGTAACCTCAAATATCAAATCTCATAATGTATACGCTACTTGATTGTGTCGAACCAGCGTCTATACACTCTTTCACCAGAGGGAACCCGTGTACATATCTGAAAATAATCACTTATTCCTTCATTGCAATTTCAATCTCAAATATACCCAGAACATAAGATATAAAGGATAAGACATGCATCAGTATTTAGATCTATTCATGATCATACCATATATCGATAATGCATTTGAGTCTTCATGTTCCCGGTCCATCAACCTTCATTAACCACATAGGAGCCTCCTTGGTTCAGATCGAGAAAAGCATCACAAACCCATAACGAGCATACTAGAACTCACACTTCATCAGATATTCATCACTTGCACACCTCCCTTCTTGGCCTAATGATCTTCTCCTTATATAGGTTTAGGCCTCTCTCAATACCATGGTCTAAAACCACTTAGAACCAATACCTGGGTTCAACACTTCGAACCAAATACCATAGACCAATACTAAAATACCATGGACCAAATACCACGGACCAAAACTTAGACTCCCAAAATGTACATGCCTTTCCTTCTGTAAATGTGCGTGTGTACGTATACATGACATGGTATATGATGAACCTGCGTGTATACGCTTCTTTGTCACATCGCACCTATGTATACCTCTCTGATCATTAATTCTTTGTTGTTTACTAGCTATGCTATGATCTGTCATCTGAGTGAGCTACCATCAAGGACAACACCTATATCATACATGTAACATAATGCCAAGAATCTCCCCCTTTGGATTTGATGGCAACTACCACACCAAGTCACTCTCCCCCTTTGACATCAAGGGCAAAGGGTGGACCAAGATATTCTCTCCCTTGGTATACATTCTGCTATCCATACTCCCCCTGAGTACATGCTAAATTCTCTGATTGATCTCCCCCTTTGTATATGCTAAGATGTATCAATCCGTCCATGCTCCCCCTGAGCACATGCTGAGTCTAAACAAGACCATGATAGTCGTCAGCAACTATCGTACACCATATGATCTACACTATAAGCATCTCTCATCAATATCAGCAACCTATAACCTGCAATATCATTCTCTTGACCAACCAATAGTAAGTAGAAAGATGTATCATTTAGCCACATAAGCATTATTACCAAAGTCTTCTAACCATAATGCCAACAATTCCAATAATTATTCAAAGAATATGCTCCTCCTGAACTTGTGACAACCAAAACATACCATGACTAAACCATGTCAGACTTCTTTTCTTGAGTCTGTCCTGTTTCTTTTTCTTCAGAGCTCCATATACGTGACTTTGTAGCCTCTAATTCGCGTATATACACAATTTCCCTTTATAATATCTGCGTATGTAAATTGGAATACTGAAGGTCTACACTTTCAGTTTCCCCTGTGTCTATTACGTTTGCTAACTGAGTTATGTGGTGGGCCCCAGTATTGTAGCAATAATGCTACAACTCCTAGAACTCCCTTCTTTAATTTTATCAACCCGGTAGTTTGTAACAAACTTAGAAGCGACGGTGCTGTATGCACAAGTACTAGCTCTTGCCGCAGCTGTCACTAGGTCAGCTGGCACAAGTCCACTAGGGGCTTAAGCCAACTTCTATGAGCTCTTAGAAGAAGCTTTTTAACTGATGGACGAAAGCTAACTCAAAGGAAGCTAATCTACTTGCGGAAAGAAACTGAAAGCCAAAAAGAAACGCAAACCCTAGCAATACCTAATTCTACCAGCTAGTCCTACTGATGCAAAGATGGGAATGAAAACTACTAACAGAGATGCCATTACTTATATGAAGATAAGATACATGTGTCTAGACTACCTCTACCTGAAGAAAACATCTTTTTGTATTTTTGAATGAGTCATTAGAATTATCATGCATGTGCTTTTAACTGGCTTTTTACTGTGCAGAGGTGGATCAAGGAGGAGAAATGCTTGGAAGAGGTCGGGAAGGTTCAGAGAGGATCTAAGGAGTCCCCAACACCCTTCCAGCGAGGTTCACAAAGTTTGGCTGCCAAGAAACCATGTTTATGAGCTTCTATAGGAAGTCTGCAGGGGTTCTACAGGATGTTCTGTAATTTTTCTACAGGATGTTCAGAAATGGGGTTTTGAAGCATGGATGGAGGGAAAAAGGTGGAGGAATGAGTATGGAGGTGAAATAGGGGTGTAGGGGAGTCCAAGACTTGGAGGATGGAGTTGAGGAGTGGCATAGATGGTGAGATTTGTTCAAGGAGGGATGAAACAATGTTGCACAATAAGATGAGAGTCATGGCAAAGTAAGCGAATGAGGCAAATGTAAGGTAAGGGTTCTGAGTGAAGGGTGAAGCAGGTAGGTTGGATGGAGTATGGGCAGGTAAGGAAGGATTACAGGTACTCTGCAAGCAGTTTTTCAAACTAAACAAACAAACACTTCTAAAACCTATGACCTAGTTACCTCACTCTAATCTGACCTAACAACAAAAGGAAATGAACAGAAGTTTATTCGAAATGAAATACATGAAATAACTATGCAACTAAGCAATCATGAACTGAAGCATGCAATAAAAACTGATATCAAGTTCGACAACTAAAAATCCAACACTTCTAATTGCATGATGAAGCAAAAAGACAATGTTTTTGTTGGCAGCAAAGTCACATTGGTCCCAACTCATGATTCCACTGAGGGGGAGGTGAGATCCAAAGTACTTGGTAGCCTTTTTCTGAATATATTCCATGTGATTAACCAATCAAGTAAATCTGAACATGAAGAACCTTTTTAATCATCAAGAGCAACTTAAATAACAACACAACATTTAAATCTAAATAGCAGATTTTATTCTAAGAATGCAACAAAGACACATGAAAGTAAACAAAGGAGGTACTGGGCACTTGAGATGGGCCCAACCCCAAGAACTACAGCCTCCTAAGAGAGATTTAGAGCTGGTGCAAAGCTGGATTCATCTTTATTGAGCAAGAAAATAAGAGTTACATCAAAACTGTCCACAAGGGAAACTTGAAAATGTGTTGAAAGTAAAGCTAATCTACTGCCTAAAAATCGAACTACAAACTAGCTAACTTCTGCCTACAAAATGACTAGCCATTGGCTACCTACTAGCTAAAAATTGACTAACTGAAATGAGGCCCTAAGCCCTCTTATTTATACAAATTGAGGACCCCAACAGTCCTCCTAAACTTTAGGGACTCGACTGCCCAAAACTTGTAGTTAACAATAGTCCTACTTAACTTGCTTGGCTGCCCTTGTGCTAATTGATTTGGTATCCCTTGAAATCCAAGCTGATGGTGGAGAATTCGAGGTAAGGGCCCATAAATGAATGGGACAGCTTCCTACAAATCCTCTCCCTTGTTCTCCCACGAATTTGCCTGCCAAGTGCTCATTAAGACCTTCAATTTTGTCTCCAAATTGACCAAAAAGGCTACATAAAGCACCCATTAGACTTGTTGGCATAATGACTAACCCAATTCACTCTATTAGCATAAATATAATAAAAAACATGCAATAAACTAATGAGAATGGTGGATTAAGTCGAATTAGGAGGTTGAATGAGCCCAAATAATTATCCATTTTTGGGGCTCATCATCACCCCCTACTGAAAGTGTTGTTCATCCTCTGAGCAACCAATTTATCTCCTCATATTTGATGGCCCTGGTGGCCTCCCTGTCATGCCAAGCTTCTAAAGTGATGCCCTCTTCTCTGCCATGAAACCATGCTTCTCTGTTTGCTTCTTCCCACTACTTTCTCTTTTTTCTAGAGAATTCTTAGCTTTGGTATGATTGTGCAAATATATTCAATCTGATTGTGGCAATGGTGGTGAAAGGAGATGAAATCAGTGGAGGATGGAAGAAAAGAGTGGTTTCATGCCTCCTCAACAAACTTCAAGCTTCAAATCCCTCTCCATAATTGATTCTGGCCTGCCCAAAGGCTTCTACAGGATGTTTCTGGTAAAAATACAGAACTTCCTGTAGAAAGTCCTGTAGCTTCCTGTAGAAGGTTGAACCATGACTAAATTGTGCTCGAACCCTAAAAAAAATGAGTGTTCATGGAGGGGATGGATGTGAGGATGCATGGGAACTTGGTAGGGACCCTTTTGCTTGTGCTGGGAGGTCGTTTTCTGGCTTCCTGTAGAAGCAGTCAGTTGGCTTCCTGTAGAAACATTTTTCCTTGATTTGGCTTGCTTAGCTGGGGGTGCCTTCTCTTTGACTTGTGTTTTGGTTGCCTTGGGTGTGCCCTTATTTGTTTGGACATTATTAGTCCTCTCTGCCCGTGTTTGCAATCATTTCTCCCTTGGTGTTTGTGCCTTCATTCCACCCACAGTTTTGGCCTCAGCAGCTTGGCATTTCACTCATTCTTATTGTTCCTTCTGTGGTGGTCTGTCTTGTGTTTCTTTTCCATGTCCTTCCAATGCTCCTCCTATTATGCATGTTTGAATCCTTGTGTTTTTCTTGGCCTTAATGCAGCAAGCACAACTGTTGCTTCCCTTGCCAACATTTCAGGGGATTTCTCTTTTTGCTGTTCTTTCCCTTCACTTCCTGTAGAAATCTCTATGCCTTCGTGTTGCTCTAACTGCTTTTTTAGCAGTGCATTTTCCTCCTGTAGCTGGGATTTTTGTAATGCTTTCAATGTGTCTCACCATGGCCAATTGTTCTCTTAATTCCTTTAGCTTGTCCTCCATGTGGTGTTGAGTGTTTTTTTTTCTAAATAAAATACTCAGGTGAGAAAGCAGGTAGAACTGAAAACAGAGGGATAGCTGAATTTTCACCTTTTTCTGAAACCAAACAAGGAATTTCCCCATGTGCTTCTCCTTACAACATCAAATTGCAATATTTCCCCTTTTTTTAAACTGCTTTTATCCTGAATTTGACTCTCTGCTTTTGAAAAGAAGAATTTTGTTTTTACAGACAGAGTACAGAGATCAAGTTTTCTTCTCAGCACACATACAGATATGCAAATTTAAAATTTTTCATACACAGGCTGGCCTCCACAGCTGCATATATCTTCCCTATAGGAGAATTTTTTTAAAAACAGGAAACGTGGAGGAGAATCTTGATGCAAAAACAACTGGGAAACCCAGTGCAATACACAGGCAAACGTTTTTCTTCCAATTCACAGGCAGATTTTTTCTCTGATTCCCCAATCTTATGCTGTTCAATTCACCACCTTTTCAAAACATACCATGCATAGAGGAGTTTTTTCGAGCCTACCTCGTTTTGAGATTTCCAATTCCGATGCAACAGACACGGGTTTCTCTGCTTCAGAAGGATATACTGTATTTCCTGTAGAACGTCTTCCTGTAGAACGTTGGCCGGCTTCTGTAGGATGTCTCTGCACCTTTGAATGATCTTGGTATGTGGGAGAATTTTGAACAAGCCGAAAAACTTGGCGAAGGACGTCAGTTTAACAGAATTCAGAGGCAGAGGATTCAGCCGAAGAGGTTTGCAAATGTAAATGAATCAGCAGTTAACATGAGTCTGCAGTCGAGCATTCCTTTAATTACTGCGTGATTTGTGGTGAGGTGGCAGAGACGTGCGCTGCTCATGCAAACTGTTGGTCCCCTGCAGTGCCATCTGCCTATAATCCCTTACCATTAGTTGCACTGGAGTTTAAAATATCCATAACTATTTGTGTTTTCTCAAATTTCACGTGAATGACCATACACGTATGCTGCGTGATTTTTGCCTGAGCGCTAGAGAACTGTATGTGGGGTTAACCTTGCTAGATCCATGGCTTACCCCACCATTCCATTCGTTCATGCATTTCTTTAATTAGATTCATGCAATAGAGGAGCAAGTTTTAGTCACGTACCTGAAGTCAAATGGCTTTTGTGACCTGTCATTTGCTGCATGCACTGGTTTTTGTGGTTGCATATGGCTTGGCTGCTAATTTTTGGTTGTTTTCCTTGTGCAGGTGTCCTCTGGCTGGATGCATGCTGCAGGAGTTCATTTCCACGTTCGGATCTGCACCTTCAAGCTACTGGTGCTGAATTTGCATAGGACCAGAACTTGTTTTCGCCATTGCTCCCAAACGGTAAACCGGATTGATCTGAAAATTTCCGAGCATGTTCCTATCATCATGATGCACCTCCCGTAGAAAAATCGTGATCAATGGATGCACATATTTCGCGAAAAATGGAAAATGGATGAAGATTTCAGAGATCAATTTCTCGGAAACCGTACATCGGAATTGGCTGAAACTACTTGGGTAGGCTACTACCACCTATGTGCATCTCCCCATGAAACAGGTTTTAAAACGGATGCATGGATATGGAGAAAATGCAAAAATGGCTGATGGTGATGGAGGTTGATTTCTTGGAAATCGTGCACCGGAATTGGCTGAAACTGCTTAGGCATGTTGCCATCACCCCGGTACAATTCCCCGTAAAATGGTTTTTCAAATGGATGCATGGTTTTCAAGTTATGGAAGAAACAAATTTTGTTCTAGGTATTTTTGCTTCACGGCATTTTGCAGTTTTGTTGCATGGTATGAAAAATTGAGCTTGGGTTGTGATGCAGGCATGGATATGATGGAGGAGGAGGTTGAAAAGTGTAGGAGGACTTCTGAACCCTTGAAGAAGCTACCATGTTCGCCAAACCACCTTTTTGAAATCCATTTCTAGCTTCCTACAATCTCTACAGGAACTTCCTGTAGAAGCACAATGAGGTGGAAAAGATGATCGAAAAGGGTGAGGAATGGGAGCATGGATGCTTGCAGGCATAACCAATAGATTCCAAGCTTTAGATCCCCTTCCAAAATCGAATATGGCTCGCTTGAAGGTTCTACATGATGTTTCCTGTAGAAATATAGAACTTCCTATAGAAGGCACAAAAACTCCTTTGTCTTTGTTTTGAGTGATCCTCCTGACCTGCAATGTCATTGCTGCAACATGAAATTATTCAATGGAAATTAGCTTTATTTTTCCTTTTCTTTTTCTCTTTTTTTTTTTTTGAAAAACAACTAGGGCACCTCATGGAGGTTTTCACCCTAATTGCCTGCCCTGGGTGCCTCCAAGGGAGGTTTTCACCCAGAGATCTTATTCTCTTTTCTCTTTTTTCCCAACCCATTGACAGCCTCATGGAGGTTTTCAATCAATGAGCCAATCTAAGGCACCTCTGAGGAGGTTTTCACCTTAGATTTTTATTTTTTCTTCTTATTTTCATTTTTTTCTTTTTTTTTTCCTACCCTACCCTACTTGAAAAACAAAATTCCTTTCAAGTATAAGAATACTTCAATGAAGCCATGTGCACATAGAGATTAGAGATAAAATGATGTGGCGGCTTGAAATGCATGCTTTGACAGCTATCCAGATCTCAGAGACCAAATGATTTGACTTTGAAGGGATCAAACATAGCTAATGAAGAGAGTACTGCTGCAACTTAGTGACTGTTTGAAACCATGTCTCAATATAGCTTTGATATCCTTGGTCCTTTTGCTGATCTGGATCATTCTCCATATCTTCTTCTATCATGACCTTCACATCTTCCTCTTTTTGTTGATCTTTCTCTTGAGTACATGGAGGATTTGATGGTAACCATGAGGGATCTTTCTTTATCTCTGCTTCTGATGTCTTCTCTTCATCAAGTAAAGCCCAGGGTTCTTTGATCTCTTCTTTTGAATCTTCTTTTGCTAGATGTGATCCTTCAATGCTTTCAAGATGATCTCTTTTTTGCAATGCTCTTCCTGAGCTATGGTGAAGATCATTGAGCTCAAGAGGAGTTGTTTGGACATGTTGTGCCTCAGCTTTGCAATTGTGTTGAGCTGCTCCAATGGGCAGGTTTGGGAATGGTGGTACGGGTAGCTGAGTGGGGGCGTAGATTTGAGATGGATGTGGACGGGGTTGTGGTTGGGTAGGCATTTGGGGTTGCCTTGGTGGAGCAGGAGGCGATGGTTGTGGATGAGCAGGTGGTGGAGGAAAATAAGCGGGAGGAGTGTTGTATTGGGGCCTCCACCCCTGATGAGGTGCATTCCACTGAGGTTGTGGCTGAGCATAAGAGTGAAATGAATGAGTAGCTGGTTGGGCATAATATGGATCTGTGAAGGAACAAGGAGGAGGTGTGAACCAGGAAGGATGAGCAGGGGGACCCCAAGAAGGCATGAAAGTGGCTTGATAGGGGTCATAATAGGTCTCGGATGTCCCTTACAGTTCCTGCTGATAGGATCTAGGTTCATGTGGCCTCCTTTGGTTCATATAATAGAGTGATTCAGTGGCTCCTTTGGCTCTCTAATATGCAGCTTTGATTCTGGGTAAGGAAGGGCACTGATCTGTAGGATGGTATTCTTCACATACAAAACACACTTCTATGGAGTACAATGGACATTCGTTCCTAGGATGCTTTCTAGTGCACCTAGGACAAAAAATGGCCAAAGCCCTCTTGGCTTCTTCTTGCTTCTTTTGGATCCGCAAGGTATCCAGTTCCATGGCAAGAAACTGCCTCATATCACTCTTGAAATCTTCCATCTGATCTTCAAATTCGTCTTTGGACAAGGCGCTGCTCCCAACATTTCTGCTTGTAGCCATTTGCTCCAGAGGAATGGTTTATTCTTCTTCTTCCCTTGAGGTTCTTCAAATGTGTCTTGTTTTCCACCTAAGGGTTCTTTAATCACAGCCATCGAAGAAGAGAGAATGGTGACTGTGTGAAGCAGTGGGGGTGTTGTACAATCATTTTTCTAACTTATCTCTACTCCTACAAGGCATGAAAGGAAATATTTTTGGTTGTTTTTTCTTTTTTCTGCTTGTACCTGCAAAAACTAAAACAGATTGAACTGCAACTAACTATCTTGCTGAAATGAAAATGCGGAATTGAAATGAAAGCAAGAAATGACTAATCTATTTTGCTCAAATGAAATTGTAGGAATGAAATGCTAGTCTACGCTTGCAGAATTGAAATGCTAATCTACGCTTGCATAAATGAAATTGTGGAATTGAAATGCTAATCTATGAAAGTGGGAAATGCTAATCTACTTTTGCAGAAACGAAATTGCATAATGGAAATGAAATAAACTACTTAGCAGAAGATTGTAGTGGAAAATAGAAGAAAAGCGGCAATCACCAATACTCTGATGCTTCCCCGGCAACGGCGCCAAAAAGATGGTGGGCCCCAGTATTGTAGCAATAATGCTACAACTCCTGGAACTCCCTTCTTTAATTTTATCAACCTGGTAGTTCGTAACAAACTTGGAAGCGACGGTGCTGTATACACAAGTACTAGCTCTTGCCGCAGCTGTCACTTGGTCAGCTGGCACAAGTCCGCTAGGGGCTTAAGCCAACTTCTATGAGCTCTTAGAAGAAGATTTTTAACTGATGGACGAAAGCTAACTCAAAGGAATCTAATCTACTTGCGGAAAGAAACTGAAAGCCAAAAAGAAACGCAAACCCTAGCAATACCTAATTCTACCAGCTAGTCCTACTGATGCAAAGATGGGAATGCAAAATACTGACAGAGATGCCATTACTTATATGAAGATAAGATACATGTGTCTAGACTACCTCTACCTTAAGAAAACATCTTTTTGTATTTTTGAATGAGTTATTAGAATTATCATGCATGTGCTTTTAACTGGCTTTTTACTGTGCAGAGGTGGATCAAGGAGGAGAAATGCTTGGAAGAGGTCGGGAAGGTTCAGAGAGGGTCTAAGGAGTCCCCAACAATCTTCCAGAGAGGTTCACAAAGTTTGGCTGCCAAGAAACCGCGTTTATGAGCTTCTACAGGAAGTCTGCAGGGGTTCTACAGGATGTTTTAGGATTTCTACAGGATGTTTTGTAATTTTTCTACAGGATGTTCAAAAATGGGGTTTTGAAGCATGGATGGAGGGAAAAAGGTGGAGGAATGAGTATGGAGGTGAAATAGGGGTCTAGGGGAGTTCAAGACTTGGATGATGGAGTTGATGAGTGGCGTAGATGGTGAGATTTGTTCAAGGAGGGATGAAACAATGTTGCACAAGAAGATGAGAATCATGGCAAAGTAAGCGAATGAGGTAAATGTAAGGTAAGGGTTCTGAGTGAAGGGTGAAGCAGGTAGGTTGGATGGAGTATGGGCAGGTAAGGAAGGATTACAGGTACTCTGCAAGCGGTTTTTCAAACTGAACAAACAAACACTTCTAAAACCTATGACCTAGTTACCTCACTCTAATCTGACCTAACAGCAAAAGGAAATGAACAGAAGTTTATTCGAAATGAAATACGTGAAATAACTATGCAACTAAGAAATCATAAACTGAAGCATGCAATCAAAACTGATATCAAGTTAGACAACTAAAAATCCAACACTACTAATTGCATGGTGAAGCAAAAAGACAATGTTTTTGTTGGCAGCAAAGTCACATTGGTCCCAACTCATGATTCCACTGAGGGGGAGGTGAGATCCAAAGTACTTGGTAGCCATTTTCTGAATATATTCCCTGTGATTAACCAATCAAGTAAATCTAAACATGAAGAACATTTTTAATCATCAAGAGCAACTTAAATAACAACACAACATTTAAATCTAAATAACAGATTTTATTCTAAGAATGCAGCAAAGACACATGAAAGTAAACAAAGGAGGTACTGGGCACTTGAGATGGGCCCAACCCCAAGAGCTACAGCCTCCTAAGAGAGATTTAGAGCTGGTACAAAGCTGGATTCATCTTTATTGAGCAAGAAAAGAAGAGTTACATCAAAACTGTCCACAAGGGAAACTTGAAAATGTGTTGAAAGTAAAGCTAATCTACTGCCTAAAAATCGAACTACAGACTAGCTAACTTCTGCCTACAAAATGACTAACCATTGGCTACTTACTAGCTAAAAATTGACTAACTGAAATGAGGCCCTAAGCCCTCTTATTTATACAAATTGAGGACCCCAACAGTCCTCCTAAACTTTAGGGACTCGGCTGCCCAAAACTTGTAGTTAACAACAGTCCTACTTAACTTGCTTGGCTGCCCTTGTGCTAATTGATTTGGTGGCCCTTGAACTCCAAGCTGATGGTGGAGAATTCGAGGTAAGGGCCCATAAATGAAGGGGACACCTTCCTACAAATCCTCTCCCTTGTTCTCCCGCGAATTTGGCTGCCAAGTGCTCATTAAGACCGTCAATTTTGTCTCCAAATTGACCAAAAAGGCTACACAAAGCACCCATTAGACTTGTTGGCATAATGACTAACCCAATTCACTCTATTAGCATAAATATAATCAAAAACATGCAATAAACTAATGAGAATGGTGGATTAAGTCGAATTAGGAGGTTGAATGAGCCCAAATAATTATCCATTTTTGGGGCTCATCATTATGCCACATCTTTCTGACTCTAATTCTGCCTTCTTTAATACCTGGAATTGCAATGATGTATGATCCTTTTGCTTTGGTGTCCGAATTTTTCTCCTGCATTCCTTTTCTTTATTTCCAAACTTGTTACATGCATAACATCTTACATGTTTCATATTCCTTTTATTGCAATCAATAGCTTTGTGACCAAACATATTGCAAGTAAAACAATATCCCTTAAAGTACCTGGAATGTGATGATCTTTCTGTGTGATGGTTTTGAACCATTCTACACCTGGCTGCAATATGTCTAAGATTATGACTTTCATAACATTCAACATTACTTATTGGAGGAAATAACCGTCTATTACTTCCATAGTTAGGAGCAAAAGATCTTCTTTGAGGAATTTCTTTCCTTGGTTGTTGTTGGGGTTGACCACTTATCTCTTTTTCGATCATTTCAGATTTTGCATTAGAATTCCTTTCCTCACCCTGTGAGCTAGATTCACCTTTGATAGTTTCATAAAAGCCAATCCCGGTTTTAATAGTAGGGGATCTTTGACTACTAAGAATATCATCCAAAATCTTAGTATTGTTTTGAAAACGTAACCGTTTATCCTATTCTTCTAATTTACGTTTTAAGATATTTACCTCAACCTAATGTTGTTCTTCCTTTTCCAGATATTGCTTCTTTATGTTTTCTTCAGCTTTTCTTCCTTCTTCCACTTGTTGCCTTAATTCGAGCACCTCATGTTCATGTTCTTGTTCTTCAAGAGCTTCTATATTCTACTTCTTTTGTTCTTCAAGATCTTCTTTTAGAGAGAGGATCTTAGTTTCAAGTCTCTGAATTGTTATGCTCTGATCTTTTACTACATCCCGCAGCTACTCCCTTACTTTGGTTACTATCTCCAGCTGATCTTTTAATCTGGTAACTTCTTCTATTTCTACGTCCTTATTTTCATATGCCATGAGAAGTATAATGTCTTCATCACTATTGGATGAGTCATTACTTTTATCATGAGTATAATAACTTCTATTACCTTCTTCAGACATCTTTCCTTTGTTATGAGGTCATCTAGCAACATAGTGACCAACTCTACCACAAGAAAAACATTTGAAAGGTAGCTTAACTTTGAACTTTCGAGATCCCCGTTGAATATTCTTGACAAAATTTACCTCATATTCTTGTTCTGAAATGTATTCTGATTCACTGAGTTTTACAAATACGTAAAATGTGGCTTCTCTCATATCTAATGGTCCTCCTTTTCTAATTTCAAAAGTAGTTAGGATTCCGTGAAGTTGTGTCATAGTGATTTTCTCCATATCCTACTTTTCTTCTATGGCAGAGACTTTGGATTCAAATTTAGTAGACAAGGATCTCAAAACTTTCTCAACTAAGACAACTTCCTTAATTTCTTCACCCAGATTCCTCATACAATTGACAATCTCATCTATATGCAGGAAGTAGTTAGCTATGCTTTCATTACTATGCATCTTAAGAGTTTCATACTGTATTCTGAGAGTTTGAAGCTTGGCACATTTTACCTTATCATCTCCTTCGTAGCTTAGAATGATTTTGTCCCATATTTCTTTGGCTAATTTGAGCTGCATGACCTTGACAAACTCTGATTTTGACAAACTTCCCAACAAGATAGTAACAGCTTTGGAATTGAGTTCATATTGCTTTCTATCCACCATATCTGTAGGAATTGCTGATGGATATGTATATCCTCCTTCCATGATTCCCCAAACATACATTCCAAGCAATTGTAGATATGTATATCCTCCTTCCACGATTCCCCAAACATCCATTCCAAGCAATTATAGATATGTTGTGGTTCTTATCTTCCAGTAGACAAAATTGCTTCCATTGAAGATTGATAGTCTGATGCATCCCTCTCTTTCCTGATTACTCATCTTGATGGATCTTCCTTCAAGTGATCAAGCTTCTTTTGAAGGACCTCCTCTAATACCAATTGTTGGAAATAATATTGAGGGTGGGGCGGGTGAATCAGTATTACCAAATAGATAATATTTTGATTTCATTAACAAATTCATATACGCTACTTCAATTAAGGCTACCTGCGTGTATACGCAACTGTGTTTAATGCAACTAGCGTACATCTAGTAAACTTATGATTCAGTTAGTTGATCTTTAATGAGTGTATCAGAACATTATTAACCACATGAACGGTAAATAGGTGCAGTAAAACAGAACAGATCATCACACATAAGAAGTACACATGAACACAATGACATAAGGTGGAAACCTAATGTGGGTGAAAACCACCTGCTGCAATTCGTCTCTATCTTCATTTAATAAGAAACTTCTTTTTACAATATTTCTGTATTGGTGCAGTCTTATACCAGTACGTAGGCTTCTACCTGCAGAAGGCTACAACCTGCTCTGGTTCTCTAGCTTCTCCTAGAAGGGAGCTACAACCCCCTAGCTCTTGTACTAACTGATGTACTAGTACGTAGGTGCTGACCTACAGAAGGCTACAACCTTCTCTTTTCTTCAGGGACCACGTTTCATAAATTTTTAGGCTGGATCCATCAATACAAAATAATCACCACTGCAATACAACCATCAACTCTAAATCACACAACAACTGAATCATTGAAACCCCCTCATCAAAACACAGTCACTAGAACACAGAGCAAAGTCCAGAGCTCTGCAACAACCACTAGAACCAATAGTAACCTCAAATATCAAATCTCATAATGTATACGCTACTTGATTGTGTCGAACCAGCGTCTATACACTCGTTCACCAGAGGGAACCCGTGTACATATCTGAAAATAATCACTTATTCCTTCGTTGCAATTTCAATCTCAAATATACCCAGAACATAAGATATAAAGGATAAGACATGCGTCAGTATTCAGATCTATTCATGATCATACCATATATCGATAATGCATTTTAGTCTTCATGTTCCCGGTCCATCAACCTTCATCAACCACATAATAGCCTCCTTGGTTCAGATCGAGAAAAGCATCACAAACCCATAACGATCATACTAGATCTCACACTTCATCAGATATTCATCACTTGCACACCTCCCTTCTTGTCCTAATGATCTTCTCCTTATATAGGTTTAGGTCTCTCTCAATACCATGGTCCAACACCACGTAGAACCAATACCTTGGACCCAATACCTGGGGTCAATACTTCAGACCAAATACCATAGACCAAAACTTAGATTCCCAACATGTACACACCTTTCCTTCCATAAACATGTGTGTGTACGTATATGCAACTTGGTATGTGGTGAACCCGCGTGTATACGCTTCTTTGTCATAGCACACCTGCGTATACCTCTCTGATCATTAATTCTTTGTTGTTCACTAGTTGTACTATGATCTGTCATCTAAGTGAGTTTCCATCAAGGACAACACCTATATCATACATGTATCATAATGCCAACAATCTCCCCTTTTGGACTTGATGGGAACAACCACACCAAGTCACTCTCCCCCTTTGACATCAAGGGCAAAGAGCGGACCAAGATATTCTCTCCCTTGGTATACATTCTTCTGTCCATACTCCCCCTGAGTACATGTTGAGTTCTCTGATTGAGCTCCCCCTTTTTATATGCTAATATGTATCAATCCGTCCATGCTCCCCCTGAGCACATGCCGAGTCTAAACAAGACCATGATATTCATCAGAAACTATCATACACCATATGATCTGCACTATAAGCATCTCTCATCAATATCAGCAACCTGTAACCTACAATATCGTTCTCTTGACCAAACCAACAGTAAGTAGCAAGATGTACCATTTAGCCACATAAGCATTATTACCAAAGTCTTCTAACCATAATGCCAACAATGCCAACAATTATTCGAAGAATATGCTCCCCTTAAACCTGTGCCAACCAACACATACCATGACTAAACCATATCAGACTTCTTTTCTTGAGTCTGTACTACTGATTTTTCTTCAGAGCTCCATATACGCGACTCTGCAACCTCTAATACATGATTTCTCTTTATAATATCTACGTATGTAAATTGGAATACTGAAGGTCTACACTTTCAGTTTTCCTTGTGTTTGTTATGTCTACTAACTGAGTTATGCCACATCTTTCTGACTCTAATTCTGTCTTCTTTAATACCTGGAGTTGTGATGATGTATGATCCTTTTGCTTTGGTGTCTGAATTTTGCTCCTGCATCCCTTTTCTTTATGTCCAAACTTGTTATATGCATAACATCTTACATGTTTCATATTCCTTTTATTGCAATCGATAGCTTTGTGACCAAACATATTGCAAGTAAAACAATATCCCTTAAAGTACCTAGAACGTGATGATCTTTCTGTGTGATGGTTTTGAACCATTCTACACCTGGTTGCAATATGTCCAAGATTATGACATTCATAGCATTCAACATTACTTATTGGAGGAAATAATCGTCTACTACTTCCATAGTTAGGAGCAAAAGATCTTATTTGAGGAATTTCTTTCCTTGGTTGTTGTTAGGGTTGACCACTTATCTCTTTGTTGATCATTTCGTATTTTGCATTAGAATTCCTTTCCTCACCCTGTGAACTAGATTCACCTTTGATAGTTTCATAAAATCCAATCCTAGTTTTGGTAGTAGGGGATCTTTGACTACTAAGAATATCATCCAAAATCTTAGTACTATTTTGAAATCGTAATCATTTATCCTCTTCTTCTAATCTACCTTTTAAGCTATTTACCTAAACTTGATGTTATTCTTCCTTTTCCAGATATTGCTTCTTTATGTTTTATTCAGTTTTTCTTCCTTCTTCCACTTGTTGCCTTAATTCGAGCACCTCATGTTCTTGTTCTTCAAGAGCTTATTTATTCTACTTCTTTGATTCTTCAATATCTTCCTTTAGAGAGAGGATCTTAGATTCACGTCCCTGAATTGTTATGCTCTCATCTTTTACTACATCTTGCAGCTGCTCCCTTACTCTGGTTACTGTCTCCAACTGATATTTTAATCTGGTAACTTCTTCTGTTTCTACGTCATTATTTTCATATTCCATGAGAAGTCTAATGTATTCATCGCTATTGGATGAGTCATTACTTTTATCATGAGTATAATAACTTCTATTACCTTCTTCAGACATCTCTCCTTTGTTATGAGGGCATCTAGCAGGATAGTGACCAACTCTACCACAAGAAAAACATTTGAAAGGTAGCTTACCTTTGAACCTTCTACATCCCCATTGAAGATCCTTGACAAAATTTACCTCATATTCTTCTTCTGAAATGTATCTCGATTCACTAAGTTTTGCAGATATGTTGTTATGAAACCAGCTCACAAAAATATAGAAAAGAGAGATCCACGCCTTAGAATTCAACCTCTTCGAGGGGGCAACCTCCTTTACATTACATAAATGAAAAATTCTTGGATGATACAAATGAAAAGACCTCCTTTATATATATAGGAGTCTAAGGGGTCATAACATAATCAGAGCCGACATAACAATAATAATGTAAGGGCACAATAATAACAATAGTGGGCTTCAATGGGGCACAATTGTAACAGTATGGGCACTACATGGGTACATCAATATAATAAGTGGGTTGTACTAATAACAATAAGGGGTTACACTAGTAGTCTAGGGGCCTAACATGCCCCTCTCCTTCAAAAAGTGTTGTCCTCAACACTTGAGTAGTTCCTGATGCTTCTGTATAAAATTATTGTCCTCCCATGTGGAATCTTCAGCGGATAAGTTCTCTCACTTGATGAGATACTCTGAAATTGATCGATTTCGTAGCTGTCGGTTTCTTGTTTCTGTGACTGCTCTAGGTTCAAATATGATTTTTCCTTCCTCTTCAATTTCTGGAAATATTATTTGAATTGGGATCTTTTGCAACTTTTGAATAAGTGGCCATACTTCTTCGTCCTTCTTCCATTCATCCCTTGCTTCGTTTATCCAATCTAGTTGGATAATAGAAATAGCACAAAACAATGCTTCCACATCCTCATCCTTGAAGAGTCTTCCCATTTGGTAAGGTCGCCATTTTTTAAGTGCATGTAGTATTGCCAACATTTCTTTCTCATAAATAGCTTGCTTGAGATGTAGCATTAAAAATACCCAATCACCTACATCAAAAAAAAATTCAATACGATGTTGATCTACCTATTGTTTCGTTTGATTTTGCACTGAAGTGGCGTTATCATTTAAAAGTTGGAGAACTTGTTGTTGATGCTTGATGTCATCTTTCACTGCTTGAACCTTCTTCTTCTTGATATGTCCTTCTATCTCTAGAGTTTGAGGAGTGGTAATTTCTTCCAATCCTTTACAAGATATGGTCGGATTAATTTCTTGATGCCCAATGTGATCTTTCACTTCTTGAACATTTTTCTTCTTGATATATCCTTCTGTCTTGATAGTTTGAGGAGTGGTAATTTTGGCCAATGAATTAAAAGATATTGTTGGATTCATTTCTTCTTTCTCGATGTGATATTTCACTTCTTGCACCTTTTTCTTCTTGATATGTCCTTCTATCTTGAGAGTTTGAGGAGTGATAATTCTTGCCAATGCTTTACAAGATATGGTCTAATTCATTTCTTCTTTCTCTGGGGTGGAGTCCTGGCGTATATCTTCTTCTTTTGATGTTTCTTGATCCTTTTCTTCCTCCTCTTCATAATCTATTTAAAATAATTTCTTCTCAGCACACTTATGACCTTTAGTGCATTTGCTATCACAATTGTAACAAAGCCCTTTTTCTCTTTTTTCTTCCAATTGTTGTGTTGTAACCCTTGTAGGTTGTGGAAGGCTAGGAGAAACAACACTTCCATCTTTATAGTTGTGAGGGGTATGCTTCCTAGTTTCCATAATTTTTCTTTCCACTATGTCACAAAGCCCTTTTACTCTTTCCAATTGTTGTGGTGTTGCTCTAAAGAAGGTGTTTCTCTTTGTATCCTCATAATGTGCTATCATTTCCTCCGTGAAAATTGACCGCGTAACAAGTTGTTTACGAGAACAAAGCCCTTCATACCATAAAGATTGGTCCCATTCTAAATATGAAGATGCAATACGTACGTTTTGTAACAGTGGTACACCATGTAGATCAAAATATTGCTCCATCTGAAGTATCCAATTTACCAGATCCTTGCCATCAAACTTCCTCATCTTGCTTTTTCTTGATTTTATGAGCTCGATCTTGAAACGATTGTAACTTTGTACTTTTAGATCTTTAAGTTCTGAAATTGCGATCTGTAGTAGCCCTCTGTGTCCTCTTTCCAATTCCACCAGTCTGATTCAAATTGGATTCTCCAAGAAAGAGTTATGCACAATCTCCCAAGATGACCTGATTATAGACTAGTTCAGTAGAGCGAATTTGTATGACATGCCATGAGTCACTGTTTTGACCTTTGGATCTGAAAACGATATACAAGAAACTACAGTCCATCCTCTTTCTGTACCTTCTTATGAAATTTCAATCTGATGCTTAGAGAGAAAGCTATGACGATTTTCCCCAGGTCACCTGTTTGGAATGTAATTCATGAGTCTGCAAAAAGACCAACTTCCTCAGATCATATCTCCACAAATATAGTGCGAAGTGCTCGGAAATTCAAACCTGATATTCAGTGCGGTTTCTCCTCAGATGGGTTTTTTTTCAGCTTCTGAAATGTCGCAGAAAAAAAGTTATAGCTACAATGCCACGATGACCTATTTGGAGCAGCAAAACCCTAGAATCCAAAGCTCTAATACCAAATGTTATGAAACCAGGTCACAAAAAGATAGAAAAGAGAGATCCACGCATTAGAATTCAGCCTCTTCGAGGGAGAAACCTCCTTTAAATTACATAAATGAACAATTCTTGGATGATACAAATGAAAAGACCTCATTTCTATATATATGAGTCTAAAGGATCATAACAAAATTAGAGCCGACATAACAATAATAATGTAAAGGCACAATAATAACAATAGTGGGCTTCAATGGGGCACAATAGTAACAATATGGGCACTACATGGGTACATCAATATAATAAGTGGGTTGTACTAATAACAATAATGGGTTACACTAGTAGTCTAGGGGCCTAACATACGTTAAATGCAGCTTCTCTCATATCTGATGGTCCTCCTTTTCTAATTTCAAAATCAGTTAGGATTTCGTGGCTGCGTCATAGTGATTTTCTGTAGATCCTCCTTTTCTTCTATGGTAGACACTTTGGATTCAAATTTAGCAAACAAGGATCTCAAAACTTTCTCAACTAAGACAACTTCCTTAATTTCTTCACATATGTTCCTCATACAATTGATAATCTCATCTATACGCAGGAAGTAATTAGCTATGCTTTCATTACTATGCATCTTAAGAGTTTCATACCGTATTCTAAGAGTTTGAAGCTTAGCACATTTTACCTGATCATCTCCTTCCTAGCTTAGAATGATTTTGTCCCATATTTCTTTGGCTAATTTGAGATGCATGACCTTGACAAACTCTGATTTTGACAAACTTCCCAACAAGATAGTAACAACTTTAGCATTGAGTTCATATTGCTTTCTATATGTCGTATCTATAGGAATTGCTGATGGATATGTATATCCTCCTCCCACAATTCCCCAAACATCCATTCCAAGCGATTGTAGATATGTTTTGATTCTTATCTTCCAGTAGAAAAAATTGCTCCCTGTTTTCGGGAAAAGTGTCTATTTAGAACGACCCTATCCCACAGGGTTGTGACAGTGACCTTAGAAACAAACAAGGAAAACTACTCTTGTATTCTTCTTTATGAACTATAAATGAAGATGATTAAGATGAACCGACCTGTGTCTTGCGCTAGTTGTTCGATCCAATCTATCCTCTCTTTGCCAGCTTCCACCGATCTGCTCCCTCACTTGCCCAATGTCACCAAGTTCCTGCAAGTTCACAGAAGAGAGAAACTACACAAAGACATAGATTTATGTTCATAAAAGGCTTAGGATCAGATTTAAGCTAAACATACAAATATAACACACATCAGATATACAAGCATGTAGGAGAAACTCAAGTAGTTTTATTGATAAAACAAGAAGATCCAGGAGGAGTTACAACTGACGAGTCCTGATCCAGCATCAGCCTCCCAGCATAGAATCCCTTCTTCACCTCCAACAAAGCATAAATCACCCAATACTCTGATATCAATCACAAAACCAACAGCAATTCTCTACAATGTACAAAATTCCAGCCTCTGGATCTCTTGGTGAGGGATCCATATATAGATGTATGCAAAGAGGATGAGTCATCCCATGAGTTGATTAGTGGCTTCTCTCTATCAGTTCTTGCTTCCACTTGGAGACCGAGAGCCTCTTACTCATCACTGGTCGAATTCAGTGAGGCAAGTGTCATTGGAGAAGATTCTGGAAGCTTCCATTGTCTCTCCACCTCGTTGAATGACTCTGCCACTTGTCATTTCCCGCTCAACGCACCCTGGTAGTGCATTCAAGTGCGTTGCAACGCACCTAGCCAGTGTATTTGGGTGCTTTGCAACTCAGTCAGCTAGTGGAGCACTTGAAATGATCCTGTTTTGACTAGTTTTGTGCAATCTCTGGTGGAGAACTTCTGGGAGAAGCTGTAATTTGTTGGCCTTGTTTCTTTAGGAGCTGGAAAAACATCTTTAGGGACTTAGGATCCCTTGGTTTATGGAAATTTCATGCTTATAGCTGTAAGGCACAAAAATGTCTATAACAGTTGCCCCCTAAAGTATGAGGTCGTTTATCGGGTGAAATGCTTTATTAGGAGGATCCGAAGTTCTTCTAATGCTAGAGAGGAGACCTGTAATGAGATACAATACAATACATTATTTTCATACTATTTTCATGATCTAGCTGAGGTGGGCATTCCCATGCTCAGATTTATAAATTCATTTTCATGTACATAGGACAAACAATTGTCTGATGGTAGACTGATGATTCTGGTGAAGTCATCATCCTTTTGGTAGGATGATTATCTGTGCTGCAGTGCTGTACATTTCAATGTCTTTATTTTTCCTGAATATATATCGCAGCCCGGATGGATGAAACTAGATCCAGGGTCTTCAATCTCGTCCGATCTTCACTCTAAGTACAAGTCGATCCATGTGAGAAATGTTTTGAAGTCGAACATGGAAAGACATCGCTTGATTACCAGTCAATGATGTAAACTGTTAACAAGCGCGAGAGGAATCACCGATAATGATAATGACCCTCAAGGTACTGCAGTACAATTCACGTGGTGTGAATAAAGGACTTGGCGTCGAACACCACGCAAAATCTTTCGGTCGAAGTTCATTGATGTATACCTGTCGCTGGAAGTGAGAAACTTGTCATTGAGGCATGCAAACTTCAAAGTACTGAAGGGGTATTCCTAGATCAACTTCTTGGATAATGAGCTGATGTCGACAAGAAGCGATCCGTCAAAGGAGGGCCTTAATGAATCCCACATCAATGACATGGAACGGAGCAAATGATTTTGATGGAGGTAAAAACGATCTGGTGACATATGGTTCAGGGTGGCGGTCATGAATGAATGAAGTATAATGTATGGTAGTGGATGGGACACAGGTGACTTCTCTGGATGACTTCTCTTGAACATGTCGGCGACACTTATGTGATGGATCGGTAGCATTTACCCCAAATGTGGATGGTATGGCGTGACCATGGTGATGTGACCGGTGAATGAAACAACCCAACCCGACTCTGGCACGGAGTGGAAGTGTCATGTTCAAGAGCGACTTGCTACCAATAAAGTTTCTTTGAGTTTCCTTCCCAATTTTTCCCCAGTCATTTCTGACCAGTACCTCTTTATTTTTGTCAAGCTTGAGGAGGATAACATATGCTTGTTCTATAATTTTCCCTTCGAGCAAACCCATCGCTATGTTTTAACGAGCCTAGCGATAGTGAAACTCGTTCTCGTCTAAAGACAAGTTTGTCGCTATTAATCTTTTTAACGAGCCTAACGACAAAGAGAACTCGGTCCTTTTCCTTTTTAGGGAGTCTGAAAAGGTACGTAAAGATAACTCCGAAATTCCTTTTTTGTCATCTAATCCCTTAAGTCCGAAAAAGTATAAAATAATACAGAAGGGATGAATTTTCGATAGTTTTAATGAGCCGAACAAAACAAGCGCTCAATCTTTTTGTGCAATAATCCCTCAGGTCCAAAAAGATTAAAATCTAGAGGAGGGATAGCACTTCCTGTCGCTTTAATGAGCTGGAAGGCCAAAACTCGGCAATCTTTTCATATTTTACGAGTCAGATGAAAAGAGATTAAAGGAGACTCGTCTTTTGAGGAACGAGTGATAAAATGGGTAGCAGCTGATTCCAGGTAAGGTTTGGAATTTTCCAATCACGGCAGTGTCACAAGGATGGCTAGTGAAATCACTCTTCGCAGATGTTCCTCAAAAGGGGTAAACAATCAAATGGAGGTGAACGATCGACCAATGGAAAAGTGGAGGTGACGGTGCAAACACGACCAAGGCTTTAATGGCTGAAAATGTTTCATTCATGATGGTTATTTACCGGAGGATAGTTCATTTTTTAACGAGCTTAAACGCAGGTGGAAACATTTGCTCGATATTATGTTTATTTTTTAACGAGCTTGAACTATGTGCTAAAACTGTTTGATTAATCCAGTCATATGATAAGAATGTCTCATATAAGATGCCATTTTTTATGGAGCTTGCGCCTTTCAAAGCTTTTCCCCGCATCCTTTCTTTATGCAAGTTAGATGACGACTAATCCTATGAGTTTAAAGGGTTAGCCTACGGGTTTAAAGGGAGGACCTAAAAATTTAAAAAATAAATAGTCGCCCTTCGCTTGCACTCTAAAAGGTTTGCATGCCCCCAAGTATAAAATATGGTTTCAAGGTTACCCCCCAATTTGCAGACAAAACTTTTGTTCTATCAGGAGAGGCCTACCTCTTACAGGTCACCCAAAGATTTCTCTATTCACGGTGCAAACAAAACACTTCTTTGACGATGTCTACCGAGATAAACAAAGGTGAGAGACTCCGTCTGTCAACTCACATAACTTTGACAAGAGAATCTTATTCTAGAACAACCCCTCTTCCAATCATGGATGGGGTACGGACTAGTCATATTCTCCCGCGGAAACCTACTCTATACCCGAAGTTTTCCTGCCGAAGCAGACCAGGACGCATGCCCCCTGGGTTTTAGTCATGTCCTTCCGGATTACTCGCGCTCATCGGGAGGACGGACTGGGACTTGAGACATTTCTTGCGTGAAGAGACCATGTAGGGACGGTATATGACTATTTTCTATGCGTGATCCGAGAAATGAAAGCTGGTCGACGAGCTTAACCACTCTTCCTTTGTGCGGAAAACACATTACTCTAAAGAATGAGGAGACGATGGCTCCCATGCAATAAATATAGTCTCGTCCAAGGAGTAGGTTATAATCCAAAGGTCCTTGAACGAACATGATGTTCAAGCGAACTGTCTTCCCTCTCAATTTTATGGGCACATCGGGAAGGATCCCTAAAGGTCGATTGGTTCCTTTATCAAAGCCTGTCAGATTTCTCATTTCAGGCAACAGCGATGGCGAACCAAGCTCTTTCCAAGCAATAGAGGAAAGGATACTCACAGACGCCCCCTCATCTATGATGGTGCCAGCCATGACCATTCTGTATATTTGAACGATAATTCGGAATGGTATGCTTGCCGGCAAACGGGGTCTGCCTAGTTGGTTCCAATCAAAGGATACAACTAGGTTGCTTGGAGGTGGGACCGAGTAGACGGCCGGGTATGGCTCTGACGAACTTCCTTCCTGCGATAAAGGAATGGGTGGATTGCCCCCATGTTCATTGGAGTCTGTGTCGATGAAGAGAATTTGGACGGTGTCATCCTTATCTTATTCAGTGACTGTATCATTCGAAGATAAAACCTCTGAAGGCAAGACCGGGTCAACTGCCGCCTCGACCTTTTGACTTTCGTCTGGTATGGATTCAGTTGGTTTATCTTCAATGATATACGCTTCAGCCGACCACTTGAGCGGGCCAGCTGGGTTCTCAACTAGTGACAGACTTGGCAAGAGTTTTTTGTATCCAAGAGGAAGTCGTAATGGTGAAACCGGACGATCATCCAAAACTATTTTAGCCTCGTCTAAGAAGGGACAACGGTGGAGGGCATGGTCGCCTTCGCACAGTCTACAGGGAAATCTAGCTTTCCCTTTTTGTCCTGGGGCTTCACTTTCACTAGTTGACGGTGTGCTTTCAACATGATCTCCAGAGGTTGATGACACCGGATTGTGCAAACAAGGAGACCAGTCCCTTAGTATCCGGGGGATGCAAGGACAATCTCTGTGAAAGTGGTCTCCTCTACAAATGACACATGGCGATTTAGGCCTAGTCGGTGCTGTGTGTGGATTTTCATTAGACGACACTCCTTTTCCCTTATTCGCCTTTGGCTCCTTCTTCTTTTTCTCTTTCTTCTTCTTTTCCTTCTTCTCCTTAGGAACTTGGTTTTTAGCTTTACTAGTCCCGTCAAGCGAAGAGGAAGGAAGAGAGGAAGAACTAGAGGAAGTAGAAGGTTGGTCGGTAACTCTGGACTCGTCTAACTGCTGATTCGACTGTTCAGGAATAGTGGTGTTCTGAATGACATTGGTTGAGAAGAGCCAAACTGGCAAGCCAATTGTCAGTCCTAGAAGCGAAAATGTGGCCATATGGGGTGCACCAACATCTCCCCAAGAGGAGAAGGGACTAGGATTTCCACCAAGGGGAATTCCTTGGTTGGTAGGCTCCATTTTCTCAACCTAAAGATCAACGCAGGAAAAAGGGTATGAATATTCTGTTTAAAATAAATTTTAACACGCTTTGACACAACTTTGTTTTTTCAGTTTTAAAGAGTCGAGAAAAAACAAAAGATGACTCTAGTCTCCTTCGATTTTTAATGAGCCTGAAGTGACAAGTGCTCAGATGGACCTTTTCCGTTAAGGAGTCTGAAAAGGAATGAAAGGGACTGCTCTGGAGGTCTAGGTAGAGGGAGTGCCAAACCAATTGCAAAACCGCAGAATACTTTTTAGGGTACGGGCGGTCAATCTTCCCGAATGCTGTGTTCAGTGCATTGCGATCAGTAGGGTGGCCGACACGACTTCCTATGGATAAAGGTTTTATGCCTATAGGGGTCTCCCAATATATACTCGACGGTACGTGGGAGCACAAGTCCGTACTGGCACTTATCGTCTCAAAGTGGAGGAATCACCCAACCAACAATGAGGACAACAGTTACCAGGCTTTACGACGTCGGAATACGTCTCTAGCCTAGACCTCTAGATGTTGTGCGTTAAATTACAAAGTGTTGTTAAGTTCATTGAATTTATTTTAGGTTGATCTTTCTTATGAAGTTTTCCTTTTGGGTTCACCATGAGATGTAGATGTAATTCCTAAAATGCAATCTAAAGATGATAAGCAAGCTTTTATCTCTTTTCAACAATGAAAATCCTAGCTACAAGGGGAAACGAAAGACACAATCTTTTCTCAAAGAGCAAAGAGCACACTGTAAATGCACTTTTCCTAAATCAAGCCATACAAACTGTCAATATGCAAATGCACTTGTGCATGTATTTGTTTTTCACTTTCTTAATATTGATGCCTAAAAAGAAAGTTGTTGTGCAAATTTGAATTCGATTTCAAGTGAAAAACACAAACAAGCTTCTTTTCGAAATCAAAAAGTAGAGACGATTACGACACTTTATGATTTTGAAGTAAACACTTGTTTCGACACTAGAAATTCACAAATTCAAACCAAAGGCAAAAGTAAAAGCGTAATCAACTGTCAACAACAAATATACTTTCTCCTAAGATCAAAACGACACTTACGACAGGTCTAGATCTAAGGGCGACAGTATGACCAGTTTACTTTTGCAATGGGAAATTGTAAATGACGTAAAAAATACACAAAAACAAATACAATTTCTTTTATACAACTGAGGCGGAATTAAGGCAAAGAAAAAGGGGCTTTCAGATAGACAAACACATTGATCACACGCTGCAAAAATCAGAGGTAAAACTGGAAAAAGTGAGCAAAGAACCTCAGCTAGGCAGGGCTAGGCTGATCAACGCACCTGCTACACAGAGAAACTGAATTGCAACGCAGGTAGCCCTCTCGGGAACTGCACTGAAATGCAGAGTCTCTTCACAGAGCCTGCGCTGAAGCAGAAACGAGAATTTTCTTTGGGTTATGGGTCACGGTTTGCAGTTTAATCTATGGTTTTTGGCCGGATAAAAGCAATCAAATGTGTACAATCAGAGGGTTGATTTACAAGAGGTTTGAGAGCTATCACAAAGGGTAATGAGATCATTTGTGAGTCAACTGTTCAGATCATAAACAGGCCCAGTGAATGGACTAGAGTAGCAGATGTCTACTTTGCATTTGTAAATGACAAATGCAGTTCGATTCGCCACTCCTAAGTTTATGAGATGAACAACAATAGAAACACAAATAAACTAACTAGACACGATCCCCAGTGGAGTCGCCATTTTGTTTTCGGGAAAAGTGTCTACTCAGAACGACCCTATCCCACAGGGTTGTGACAGTGACCTCAGAAAAAAACAAGGAAAACTACTCTTGTATTCTTCTTTATGAACTATAAACGAAGATGATTAAGATGAACCGACCTGTGCCTTGCGCTAGTTGTTCGATCCAATCTATCCTCTCTTTGCCAGCTTCCACCGATCTGCTCCCTCACTTGCCCAGCGTCACCAAGTTCCTGCAAGTTCACAAAAGAGAGAAACTACATAAATACATAGATTTATGTTCATAAAAAGCTTAGGATCAGATTTAAGCTAAACATACAAATATAACACACATCAGATATACAAGCATGTAGGAGAAACTCAACTAGTTTTATTGATAAAATAAGAAGATCCAGGAGGAGTTACAACCGATGAGTCCTAATCCAGCATAAGCCTCCCAGCATAGAATCCCTTCTTCACCTCCAACAAAGCATAAATCACCCAATACTCTGATATCAATCAAAAAACCAACAACAATTCTCTGCAATGTACAAAATTCTAGCCTCTCGATCTCTTGGTGAGGGATCCATATATAGATGTATGCAAAGAGGATGAGTCATCCCATGAGTTGATTAGTAGCTTCTCTATGTCAGTTCTTGCTTCCACTTTGAGACTGAGAGCCTCTTACTCATCACTGGTCGAATTCAGTGAGGCAAGTGTCATTGGAGAAGATTCTAGAAGCTTCCATTGTCTCTCCACCTCGTTGAACGACTCTGCCACTTGTCATTTCCCGCTCAACGCACCCTGGTAGTGAATTCAAGTGCGTTGCAACGCACCTAGCCAGTGTATTTGGGTGCTTTGCAATGCAGCCAGCTAGTGGAGCACTTGAAATGATCCTGTTTTGACTAGTTTTGAGCAGTTTCTGGTGGAGAACTTCTGGGAGAAGCTGTAATTTGTTGGCCTTGTTTCTTTAGGAGCTGGAACAACATCTTTAGGGACTTAGGATCCCTTGGTTTATGGGCATTTCATGCTTATAGATGTAAGGCACAAAAATGTTTATAACACTCCCATCGAAGATTGGTGTTCTGATGGATCCCTCTCTTTCTTGATTACTCATCCTGATGGATCCTCCTTCAAGCAATCAAGCTTCTTTCGAAGGACCTCCTCTAATACCAATTGTTGGAAATAATACTGAGAAGGGGGGGGGGAGGGGGGGGGGGTTGAATCAGTTTTAGAAAATCGATAATCTTTTCATTTCCATTATCAGATTCATATACGCTACTTCAGTTAAGGCTACCCACGTGTATACGCAACTATGTTAATGAAACTAGCATATATCCAGTAAACTTATGATTTAGTTAGTTGATCTTCATTGACTGTATCAGAACATTATTAACCATATCAATAGTAAACAGGTGCAGTAGAATAGAACAGATCATCACACATAAGAAGCACACATGAACACAATGATATAAGGTGGAAACCCAATGTGGGTGAAAACCACCTGCTACAATTCGTCTTTATCTTCATTTAATAAGAAACTTTTTTTACAATATTTTTGTACTGGTGCAGTCTTATACCAGTACACAGGCTTCTACCTATAGAAGGCTACAACCTTCTCTCGTTCTCCAGCTTCTCCTAGAAGGGAGCTACAACCCCCTAGCTCTTGTACTAGCTGATGTACTAGTACGTAGGTGTTGACCTACAGAAGGCTACAACCTTCTCTTTTCTTCAGGGATCATGTTTCATAAATCTTCAGACTAGATCCATGAATACAAAATAATCACCACTACAATACAACCATCAACTCTAAATCACACTACAACTGAATCTCTAAAACCCTGTCATCAAAACACAGTCACCAGAACACAGAGCAGAACCCAGAACTCTGCAACAACCACTAGAACCAGCAGTAACCTCAAATATCAAATCTCATAATGTATACGCTACTTGACTGTGTCGAACTAGTGTCTATACACTCTTTCACTAGAGGAAACCCATGTACAGATATGAAATAATTACTTATTCCTTCGTTGCAATTTCAATCTCAAATATACCCAGAACATAAGATATAAAGGATAAGACATGCGTCAATATTCAGATATATTCATGATCATACCATATATTGATAATGCATTTTAGTCTTCACGTTCTCGGTCCATCAACCTTCATCAACCGCATAGGAGCCTCCTTGGTTCAAATCGAGCAAAGCATCACAAACCCATAACCATCATACTAGATCTCACACTTCATCAGATATTCATCACTTGCACACCTCCCTTCTTGGCCTAATGATCTTCTCCTTATATAGGTTTAGGCCTCTCTCAATACCATGGTCCAAAACATTGTAGAACCAATACCTTGGACCCAATACCTGGGGTCAACACTTCGGACCAATACCAAAATACCATGGACCAAATACCACAGACCAAAACTTAGATTCCCAACATGTACATGCCTTTCCTTCTCTAAATGTGTGTGTGAATGTATACGCGACCTAGTATATGGTGAACCGATGTGTATATGCTTCTTTGTCACAAGGCACCTACGTATACCTCTCTGATCATTAATTCTTTGCTATTTACTAGTTGTACTATGATCTGTCATCTAAGTGAGTTGCCATCAAGGACAACACCTATATCATACTTGTATCATAATGCCAACACTATTATCATTATTGGGTCACATTTATGTTTTTCCAAACTTTATTAATTCTTAGCATTTTTAAGTGAATTTGTGGTTAAAAAATAGAAAATAATGTGCATATGATGATACCTAACAAGTGGGATGAGATTGTTCACATGTTTAGGTCAAAAGGAAGCTTCTGAAAGACCGTTATGTGGCCTCCTAAGGCCAAATTCGAATTTTAATGGAGAAGATCATGGGATCATGAGGATATGTGTCTCATTTCATATTTGTATTGAAACTCTAAGAAGACATGTGTATTATCATTTCCTATTTTGATTGTAACTCTATAAATATAGGGAGAGATTCATGGACTCTCATTAATGAGATAGCTTCTCATCTTTTTGTATAAATTTTATAGCTCCAAATCTCACTCTTATGGTTTGTGATGCTTCACTCATGGCCTAGGGCAACCCCTCCTTCCAGACCTGGTCCTAAAATTTAAAAAACAGTGTTTTATTCCCTATACGCGACATTGCCCTGAGTTAAACGCGTGTACACGCGGGTCTGTGTATATCCAACCCGCGTGTATGTATTAAAACACTTAAAAAAATAAATAATTCCTCATTTTCGGGCGGAGATCGCGGGTTTTACCTGCTGATCACCTGTTAGTGCCCGTGGCCCAACTGTTCCCAACCAACTCCTAACTAAAAAACTACTTTGGAGATGGTATAAAAAGACATCAAAGGGAAGGCCTAAGGGAGAGAGAAAAGAAGAGCAAGATTATTATGCTGAGATTTTACCCATAGACCAGGTCTGAAGTCCTTGGTGCTTTCTGCACTTCCCCCATTTTGCATAGGAAACCCCTGTTACCATGTGTATTGGTGATCATTCATCCTTTATGTCATCATTGAGTAAGACTTGGAAGGAGCTCTTGTTGGAGGCTTGAGGCTGGAACGAATCCGGGAGGAAGCTTTGCTTGGAGCCTGCTGAAGGTGTTTCAGGTGATATCTTTCCGTTATATGTACTTTATTTGCCTTTATATAAAAGAAACACGTCTTGGTTCCCGAAACAATCTTTCTTTATGCTTATGAGATTCTTGTCTTGAATTCTTATGCAAGTAGTTACTTAAAGATTTTTATAACTAACTTTATAGCATGAAGATGGTTTATATATAAGTATTGGTCTATGTATTGTTGTGTTCTTTGATTTGTTTGTCTTACAGGTCAAAGGAAGAAGAAGGGAACTCCAAGAAGGGTTTGGACCCTAAAGGCCTTCTCGAATGTAGGACCTTAGGTACGTACCATTAACATTAGAATTTGCTTAAAGTAAAGATAATGGTTGTGTGTGTGTGTTTCTTTGAATAAGCAATTTTCAGTCTGGTAGAGTCTTAGCCCAAAGGACCCTAGGGGTACTTTCCCTTCAACCAATAAATAGGGGAAGTTTTCTCCTACCATTTTTATGAGTAAAATTGGAGTTATGCTCAATCTTTGAATACAGAATTAGATTGTGGCACCTTACTCATGAATGTTCCTTCATTTTGACTTAGTTTTGCTTACATATGGAGCATCTCGATTTACCATCTCTCACACTTTTAGGTTAGCTACCTAAGATGTGTGAGATTTAATTGCTTCTATAAATTAAGGTTCATTTGATTTCTTAGTATTAGTTTTAGAATGACTGTGTAATCTTTGCTTTTCTAAAAAAATTTCAATAGGAAATATTTATTTATTTTCCAATTGGATTAAGTTTGAGGCAAGAGCTCATAGTTATTTAGTTTCCTTTCATGTTTTGTTATTTACTTTCTTAGATCAAACTATTAATTCATTGTATAACTGAATAAAAAATCAGGCCAAGAAGGTGATTTCAAATTGGGTGATTGAATGTTCAACCTATGCAATCATTGAGCTTTACTTTTTCATGCTTTTACATTTGATTTTAAGATCCTCATTCAATTGCATTAACTAATATTCCTAAAGATCATTCTAAGAAATTGATTTAATCATATTTCAAGATTAAATGGTTGAATATTTAATACATGCAATTACTGATTTATTTTCTCCACACTTTACTTGCTTTTCTAGGACATTAGAAGTTAAAGTACAGATAGTTTCTTACACATAATCTCAAGAAGGTAACACTTCATAATTGAATGATGGAGTAACTAAGTATACATTAGTTGTTTTTTTTTTACATGCTTTGAAATGCTTTCTTAGATTAAAATTTCAATTCCTGCAAATGTGATTGCATGCACTATATTTTCTTTTGAATTTGTTTTCTTTCTTTTTGTTACTTGATTTCACAGGTTAGTTGAATTTCATTTTCATTATTTGATTTCATAGATTATATGAATTAGTTTTCGTTATTTTGTAGTTAGATTGATCTAAACTAAAAGACAATTTCTAGAACATATAGTGCACGCATGCTTCTCAATTTTATGAAACCCCCGGGTTGACAAATTAAATGATAGGCAATCACTTTGCCCCAACAACAACCTTTCTTCCAATGTCTCTCCACCACCCATGCTTATCTAGCATGCCGCAGATTTCACTACTTTCATTCAGCTGATGTATCCCTCAGAGTTACCTGTCATAACATAAACATGGGCATAATACAAGCATACAATATCGATTCATATCCACATGATCCTACCCTCATATATTTGTCATGACTACTCTTCCACTTTATTCCCCATTATCCAAGAACCTCTTCATGTCATTCACATGCGTAAGCAATCATTCCTCCACAAGAATGATTCCTAACGACCCTGTCAGATAACAAGATACATACATACATATATATACATATAAATATTAACATTAAAAAAAAATTCAGACAACGACTTACATACATACACATATATATACATATAAATATTATCATTAATAATCATAATCCATGATTACCCTATCAGACATGACATACATACATGTATACCTATATAGAAATCAACATAATCATGATCACAACATAATTACTAGATATCACAAGGTCAAGATTAAGAGAACTCCCTTTATGCGTGCAACACATCCGCAACATCGAGAACAATAGTTCCCAACATATACAAGGCATATGATGCCTCAAATCCATTTACTTCACCTTTCTTGATTACCTTTCCCATGACTACCCGGTCATCATCCATTTACACCAATGGACCCAACCAATCCAACTAGTTGTCATACTCTTTACTTAAACTTCCTTTATATATGCATCGACTTCATTTGAGTCTTACATTGCTTGTTAGGTTCCACGTAGCTCTCCCAGAGCTCTATTAAATTCCTCCTTCCCTAACCAATTTCGAAGATTATCAAAACAATAAAGGAAAGGCTAAGAAGAAAGCAAGAAGAGAACCATGGAAAACCAACAAAAATATGGCACCACAAACAAAGTGTCGTGGCCATGCACGAGATGCAAACAAAACCATAATCAAACACAACAAATCACCAAAATACTGAAAGCAAAAGACTGACAACATACGCCATGAATCAATCTCCATGGTTCCCAAAGCCTCCAAGGGAATCTCAACCTGAGCCTTCTTCAAGATTTCATGACAACCTCTCTTGCCATGAAACTCCTTGTATCACACTACCATAAATGCATAATTGTCAGTGTACAAATAAACATAACGACATACTAGTTACCTTAATATCTTGTTGTGCCAAGCACATTGCTTGCAACTGAACACATCCAAGCCATCTCTTAAGGGATTCCAATCCTTTGATGGATCCAGCTATAACTAGCAACTAGTTGATGTACCTATCAAATACATGTTCATAACTATAGCACATATCTGCATAATGTCAGAGAAAATCAAGGTTAAGAAGGCTTCCTGTATGCAAAACACTCATTCGTTTGGAATTAGGGTTTCCAAACATAGCCAAAGGAATTCTTGTCCAATTCCTTTATTTTACCTTTTTACCTTGTTGAAATCAAGGCTTAATATGTACTATCACATCACCGAACTATTAGTTATATAAAAACATCAATTTTTACCTTGTCACACTAATACCAAGCATGTTTCCTGCAACTGTTTACACATGTCACCCACATGTTCCAAATATCAAGACAACCATATCTATCAATCTGAAATCAACCTTTACCAAGACGAACAATCATGTCATAATCCATAGTCAAATCATAGCCATTAGACATAACGCTACAACTATCACTTACTACACCCAAGTACATATCAACTGTCTCAACACATAGGTATTAGTACAATCATCTTAAAACAAAACCATTGGAACACATACTCATATTATGAAATTCATCAAACATTCAACCAACTTGCAAACATACCATGTTAAATAAATCAACTAGACGACATAATAGACACCAAACACTCAAACACCAAATAGACGACATAATCAAACAATCAAGCAAAGGTAGATGACATAATCAAGTTCATACCTTAATGTATCTCAGGGGAGGCTATCTTGTCTGCACAATCAATTTAGTTAGCACAATATAACTTCAAAACACATTATCTCAAACACAAATAAGCTCATAATATCCATAATAGTAACTAACTAACGTGTTCACATCATAAGCTCATAAACATTTTTTGTTTCTGCATAATAATCACATATGTATGATCAATCTAGATTATTACAACACAACGTCACAAATAAGTCGAATCATACATGAATGTCATAACCCTAACCATCTACATAGGCTAATCCAATTTAGCATGATACATATAACATCAATATCTTAATGTAATAACCCTAATCATCAAGTTACTAGCATATAACAATAGCACGTTAACCCATAACATACTCATCAACAACATATAACCTAATCATCAAGCTAACTATCATATAACAACAAGTTAACCTATGACATACTCAACAACAAAAAAATAACATATAACATATAAAATAATCATAACAAATTATCTAACATAAAACAACAATATCGATGCATACAACCACAACTTACTATCATTCATGACTATCTGACACATGTGCATATGACTATACTAATCAACTAGCGTCTCTCATGTATGTAACCATAACATCAAAGACATGTACATAAATATATAT
Organism: Pinus tabuliformis; assembly: GCA_031772625.1. Taxonomy (NCBI): domain Eukaryota; kingdom Viridiplantae; phylum Streptophyta; class Pinopsida; order Pinales; family Pinaceae; genus Pinus; species Pinus tabuliformis. Next base: position 1,675,645,309 of record CM062820.1, read on the forward strand.
AACCTAATGCATATAACAATCCATTAACTAACATACTTGCATGATGATATGTTCTTACCCCAAAGTCCATTGTTGCTTTAATTTAATGATCTACATCTTCTGCTCTATCTCAGCCAACACATTAGCATCATAACGTACCAATAGCATCACGAGGGCCTAATTTCATACAATGACTTCACAATGCATGTTCAACCTACCATACATGCATAACCATAAACATGACAATGCATGCATAAAAACATATAGACAGCAACATGCATAAAAAATGCATTGACAACCATACAGTCATGATGATAGATCCCACAACAACACCATCAACCTTCACCTGGAGACATCACTACAACCATGATCAACGCCATGCAAATGAAACAAGCACATGGACTACAAGCATAAGGAACACATATGCAACTGACACGAATGCATGACCAACACACTGCCCATCCAATCCGAGGGGTAAACCATGCTTTGATACCACTCTTTAACACCCTCCTCTCACATCTACCCAAGTAACTGACCAACTAGGGTAAACACGCAACGAGAAGCTACTGTGATTGGATTCAGACTCCTATGTGACCTTAAGGAAATGGAATCGATAGAAAGCCAACATACATAACTTCCACATTAGCTACATGTGTAGGAATTTACAAGACACCGCTCATAAACAGATCACAGATCAATACACCAATATTCTTAATGTGGTTAAAACCTTCAAAGAGGGAAACAGTCCACGGCTTGAGCCAACACAACCACTTCAGGAAATTTATTAATGTAAAAGAAAGAAAATTTACATAAGCTTCTCTCATGAACGATCACCCTACAAATTACCCTCCATGTATTTAAATAGAGATCATGGACCAATCGAGTGTTAAGCCACAGATCAAGTGTTGGTAATACTGAAGAGAGAATGAAACGTCGGATCACTTCATGTCTAGAATGTATCATGACCGTCGGATTGTAAGTTACAAAAGTGCATAGTAAAGAAACACACTTTACCTAACTCTACACTAGACCAAGTCATACTTAATTATTTCCTAAGTGTCTGAATATCCTAACATCCCCCTTGAGAACAACTTGGGGTAGGATTGAAGGATGTACAAATACCATGTAGGAATTTACAGGGTAAGTTCCTCATATAGAACACCAAAGGACACCACTCACAAACATATCACAAATCAATACACCAATATTATTTACGTGGTTAAAATCCTCAAAGAGGGAAACAGTCCACGACCTGAGCCAACATGACCACTTCAAGCAATTTATCAATGTAAAAGAAAAAAATTACATAAGCTTCTCTCATGAAGAGTCACCCTACAAATGACCCTCCATGCTCTTTAAATAGAGATCATGGACTAATCAGGTGTTAAGCCACAAATCAAGTGTCGGTAATACCAAGGAGAGAATGAACGACCGGATCACTTCATGTCTAGAACATATCATGACCATCAGATTGTAAGTTACAAAAGTACATAGTAAAGAAACACACTTTACCTAACTCTACACTAGACCAAGTTATACTTTTTTTTTTTTTTAAGAATCTTCGGAGAAAATCACATAGAAAAACTTATGTTGATGCGTTTCAAACCATCCAGTGTGGTTCATCGTCAGGACAAGTTGAATGAGCAGATCACATTTAGCACATTAAATAGACAGGGCAGAGAATCCATGACTCAACGACTAAAAGATAATAGCTAGAAATGACATGATAATGGCTAGTTTGACCAAGATAAAGGGAAATTAATAATAATAATAATAATAATAATAATAATAATAATATTAATATTTTCTTTTAAAAATAAAATTAATAATAAGAAAATCAAAGATTAATAATTTCAAATATGTTGAAAAAATTAAAATGAATTAAATTAAAAATTATATAAAATGAATTACTTTTAAAATTATTATTATTATTATTATTATTATTTATTTATTTTTTAGTTAGTTATAAACGTCAAACATGGAGTAATAAATGTTTATAAAAAAAAAAAAAAGTTTAATAATAATAATAATAATAATAATAAAATAAAATTATTACAATAATAACAATTAATTTAAGGAACCAAAAGTATATTAGTTTTAAATAAAAAATTAGATTAATTTTAAAAATTAATTTTTATAAATTAAAATAAAATTAATACCCAATGAGACTACATAAAAATTAATAAGTAAAATACATAAAAAAAACTAAATATATTAAGAACCATTAATAGTTTAAATAAATTAACTAATATGAAATTAATTTTAGTGAATAAATTATAATTAAATCAGAATTGAAACCCAAAGTTTAAAATAAATATTAATAATAGATAAAGTAATAAAGATAAATAATAATAATAATAACATAGATAAATAAATAAATAGATAAAGTTAAAAATTAAAAAATATGTATATATATATATATATATATATATATATATATATATATATATATATATATATATATATATATATATATATATATATATATAATAATAATATAAATAAATAGTAATAATAATAATAAATAAATTGATAGAAATCACAAACTTAATAAAAAACAAATACTAAGGGAGAGAAAGAAGGCAAACAACTAGGAGGAGAGGGCTGGGACCCAACAACTACTAATCTTCCAGCCATCCTCTCTATTCAGATTGATCGACCTTTTTTCAATCTCAAGGGCTTCCCTAAATTTCCGGTGATGGAATTGAGACACTCTAGAAATCACACTAGCCTCCTCGATGCAGACAAGATGATTGGTTTTCGCTACATGTTCTGCTAACGTGGAAGATTTAGTTCTCATATGCTTTAGGTCAGCCGCGTGCTCACTAATCCTTTGATTAATGGAGCGACTAGTCTCACCAATATAGGGGGTCCCACAAGAACAAGGAATAATATAAACCCCTTTCATGTCTTTGGGGTCGATGGGATCCTTTACAGATCTTAGGGATTTACGAATGGTGTTAAGAGGTCTAAACGTTGCGGGGATATTATGCCTCTTAAGAACCCTCGCAATCTTATCCATGGTCCCCTGAACATACGGAAGATGGACTCCAGGAATTCGCTCTTTAGGCTCCTTCCTGGTAAATGAATTCTTAGTTGCTTTGAGGAAAGCCTTTTGTCCGAAGTGTTTGCTATAACCATTCTTGACAAAGACATTAAGGAGATGGGATTTTTCCTCATCGAAGCTATTTTTGACAGAGATCCTTAAGGCACGAGTTGCAAGGGTGTTGAGAACCCCCAACTTCTGGATTTTTCCTCATCGAAGCTATTTTTGCCAGAGATCCTTGAGAAAACCCTCCTCTCACATCTACCCAAGTAACTGACCAACTAGGGTAAACACGCAACGAGAAGCTACTGTGATTGGATTCAGACTCCTATGTGACCTTAAGGAAATGGAATCGATAGAAAGATAACATACATAACTTCCACATCAGCTACAGGTGTAGGAATTTACAGGCCACCACTTACAAACAGATCACAGATCAATACACCAATATTCTTAACGTGGTTAAAACCTTCAAAGAGGGAAACAGTCCACGACTTGAACCAACACGACCACTTCAGGAAACTTATTAATGTAAAAGAAAGAAAATTTACATAAGCTTCTCTCATGAATGATCACCCTACAAATTACCCTCAATGTATTTAAATAGAGATCATGGACCAATCGGGTGTTAAGCCACAGATCAAGTGTCGGTAATACTGAAGAGAGAATGAAACGTCGAATCACTTCATGTCTAGAACGTATCATGACCGTCGGATTGTAAGTTACAAAAGTACATAGTAAAGAAACACACTTTACCTAACTCTACACTAGACCAAGTCATACTTAATTATTTCCTAAGTGTCTGAATATCCTAACATCCCCCTTGAGAACAACTTGGGGTAGGATTGAAGGATGTACAAATACCATGTAGGAATTTACAGGGTAAGTTCCTCATATAGAACACCAAAGGACACCACTCACAAACATATCACAAATCAATACACCAATATTATTGACGTGGTTAAAACCCTCAAAGAGGGAAACAGTCCACGACCTGAGCCAACATGACCACTTCAAGCAATTTATTAATGTAAAAGAAAAAAATTACATAAGCTTCTCTCATGAAGAGTCACCCTACAAATGACCCTCCATGCTCTTTAAATAGAGATCATGGACTAATCAGGTGTTAAGCCACAAATCAAGTGTCGGTAATACCAAGGAGAGAATGAACAGTCGGATCACTTCATGTCTAGAACATATCATGACCATCAGATTGTAAGTTACAAAAGTACATAGTAAAGAAACACACTTTACCTAACTCTACACTAGACCAAGTTATACTTTTTTTTTTTTTGAAGAATCTTCGGCGAAAATCACATAGAAAAACTTATGTCGACGCGTTTCGAACCATCCAGTGTGGTTCATCGTCAGGACAAGTTGAATGAGCAGATCACATTTAGCACATTAAATAGACAGGGCAGAGTATCCATGACTCAACAGCTAAAAAATAACAGCTAGAAATGAAATGATAACGACTAGTTTGACCAAGATAAAGGGAAATTAATAATAATAATAATATTACTATTATTATTAATATTTTCTTTTAAAAATAAAATTAATAATAAGAAAATCAAAGATCAATAATTTCAAATATGTTGAAAAAATTAAAATGAATTAAATTAAAAATTATATAAAATGAATTACTTTTAAAATTATTATTATTATTATTATTATTATTTATTTATTTTTATTTTTTTTAGTTAGTTATAAACATCAAACATGGAGTAATAAATGTTTGTCAAAAAAAAAAGAAAAGAAAAGAAGAAGTTTAATAATAATAATAATAAAATAAAATAAAATTATTACAATAATAACAATTAATTTAAGGAACCAAAAGTATATTAGTTTTAAAATAAAAATTAGATTAATTTTAAAAATTAATTTTTATAAATTAAAATAAAATTGATACGCAACGAGACTACACAAAAATTAATAAGTAAAATACATAAAAAACTAAATATATTAAGAACCATTAATAGTTTAAATAATTTAACTAATATGAAATTAATTTTAGTGAATAAATTATAATTAAATCAAAATTGGAACACAAAGTTTAAAATAAATATTAATAATAGATAAAATAATAAAGATAAATAATAATAATAACATAGATAAATAAATAAATAGATAAAGTTAAAAATTAAAATAAATAAATATATATATATATATATATATATATATATATATATATATATATATATATATATATATATATATATAGTAATAATAATAATAAATATATTGATAGAAATCACAAACTTAATAAAAAACAAATACTAAGGGAGAGAAAGAAGGCAAACAACTAGGAGGAGAGGGCTGGGACCCAGTAACTACTAATCTTCCAGCCATCCTCTATATTCAGATTGATCGGCCTTTTTTCAATCTCAAGGGCTTCCCTAAATTTCTAGTGATGGAATTGAGACACTCTAGCAATCACACTAGCCTCCTTGATGTAGACATGCTGATTGGTTTTCGCTACCTGTTCTGCTAACACGGAAGATTTAGTTCTCATATGCTTTAGGTCAGTCGCGTGATCATTAATCCTTTGATTAATGGAGCGACCGGTCTCACCAATATAGGGGGTCCCACAAGAGCAAGGAATAATATAAACCCCTTTCATGTCTTTGGGGTCGATGGGATCCTTTACAGATATTAGGGATTTACGAATGGTGTTAAGAGGTCTAAACGTTGCGGGGATATTATGCCTCTTAAGAACCCTCGCAATCTTATCCGTGGTCCCCTGAACATACGGAAGATGGACTCCAGGAATTCGCTCTTTAGGTTCCTTTCCGGTAAACGAATTCTTAGCTGCTTTGAGGAAAGCATTTTGTCCCAAGTGTCTGCTATAACCATTCTCGACAAAGACATTAAGGAGATGGGATTTTTCCTCATCGAAGCTATTTTTGTCAGAGATCCTTAAGGCACAAGTTGTTGCGTGTTTATCCTATGTGTCGAAATATCCTAACAACAGGACCCCTAAGAACCATGCCAACACTTCAGGTAGCTTGCCCTTGCATCCCACTGAAGGTTTTGACCACTTGACCTCTGGACACTCTCATTCTATGGGCATGTGAGCGTCCAGGCACCTTTGGATTCTCTCCCAGGCCTGCAAGACAGTGTCCAAGGACCATTTTGTCTAATTATGTGCCAATGCCCCCAGGATTTGAGCCACCTTTTCAGGACCCGAGCCCAAGTCACTTCCCATAATGGAATGACATCTTCGAAGCAGTAAAAATAATAGGGAAACAATGATGCAAAAGCAATTATTTGAACAAGCCCTTAACTAGAGCCTACTAGCCATGACAAACATTTTATAAAACATATCACAAACATGTAATCTATAGGCGTAAACAACATATTTAAGCATACAGATCTCATACTTATCTGAGAATTGTGAAGAACCATTGTTCCCTCATGTCATTTGCTAAATTATCATCTATTAAGTCATATATACATTGTCCATTCATTTACAAGTAAAAACATTATGAGATCCATACATAGTTGATGTCATAAAACATATACATAACCAACATAGTGATAATAGAAAAATCATAAATACATCAACCATAGAATCCACATATAAACCAATACATTTACACATGAAAACCAAAGGGATGAATTTATCATTAATGAATGTAGAAACTAATGGGGGATGGGACTACCATGTTCCACTCGACCATAGATTCGTTGATCCAAATCTCTCTTCATCCAATCATCCCCATGCCATATTCCAAGCATGAATGTGGGACTCATAACCAACTGAAAAGAACCAAACAAGCATGGATGTTACTGGAGTTCTCCACCTACACTATGAGGAATTTGAGTGCCTCCTAGTCGCTCAGGCTTTACCGTAATCCATAGTCTAATCTAGGGATCATTAGACCTACACCGAGACCCACTCTCCAGGTTTTACCATACACCCCACCCGAGACTACTAGGCTCAATGGAGAGAAATCCACCTCTTGGCTTTACCGTATATCTGCCATTCACCGGCAAGAATTCCTAGGCCCACTGAGGCACACAATATTGGCTTTAACAAAACCCATAGTTTGGCTCAGGGGTTACTATTCCAGTGGATTTACCATGATCCACAGTCTGGTTCAGGGACCACTAGGTGGTGTGTTTTTCATTTCATAGATCCACCCCACTCAGATTCAAATCCATCTGGAAATCCAGCTCAACTGAAGTATGAGAACCCATCTCATCAAGGCTATCTAGAAATGGAAAGGCTAGTCTGAAAACATTGTCACACCTGGAAAAACCCATGCCATGACAGAAAAAAACCACATGCAACACCATGCATGCCAAATATAGAAAGTAAATCACACATGCAAATCAATACCTGCAAATAATCCTGTTGTAACTGCTTGATCCTGCTTTTCCTTGCCTGCTCTTCGCTTCCTCCTACCTTCTTTTCCTTTCTTGATCCAATGCCCAAGTGATCCAAGAAAAATCGAAGTGTCCAAGAGTGAGAGAGAGAGATAGAATAATGCGATAACTCCAAAACTGAACCGAAAAAAAGTTACCAACTCATCCTCAGAAACCTTTTTATTAATGAGGCCTCCCTTTTCTTCATTTTCCTCCTCACATGAAACCTTTGACCTTTCACCTCCCTTTTCTCCTAATTTCCATTATTTTCATAAATAAAATGTGAATTAATGCCTCATGCCTTTCCAAAGCCTTTTCCATTTCGTTTGCCAATTTCCTTAGCCATATTAACTGAAATGAACACCCACTAGGATGTTTTGTCCACCATTCAACTTGGAATATGTGTCCCATCATCATGGTCTCATATTTTATTACATGGAAATTTTACCAGGGCTGTTACATTTGAGTAGTGTTGAAGTTGAGGATGCTGCTACAAGTGAAATATGTCAGGAAGAACTTTGGCTTAGGAAGTTATTATCAGATTTATTTGAAGGACCACTTAGCCATACACATATACATTGTGACAATGAAGGCTACACAATATTTATAGAAGGAGTGGTGTTTCATGCTAGGACAAAGCATATAAATAATAAGCACCACTACATCAGAAGCCTGGTATGAGATGGGGTCATGACACTACATTAGTTACCTATAGATGAAGAGGCAACAAATATTTTGACTAAGGCTTTATCAGACAAGAAGCTTGCGTATTTAAGATACAAGCTTGTTTTGTTAAATCTCTCTTCCCTAATTGAGAGGGAGTGATTTTGGATAGTTATTTTTTTTATGTGTCATGCAATGGATGGAGTTTGGTAGGACTAACAACCGTAAGTCTTAGCGAAGGCCATAAAGAAATAATGGAGTTTGGAGGATTGGATCAATATCTGAGATTGATACTTCTTATGGATTAAAGAATCTAGGATAAAAGTATTACATTGATGTTGTTTGAGGATGAGGTAGGGCCTCCAAGATAAGAGCAGACGAAGAGGACCAATATTCTTTGAGGATTCAGGACTAGAAATCTAAGATACGAATAGTCCTAAAATGACATACCCGATGAACATCTAGTTGGGATATGTGCCTTGGATGTAGTGTGGCAACTCACATAAATCTTCCCAACATAATTCTCTCAAACGAGGTTGACTTTGTCTAGTTAAGCTCGATAATGAAAATGTTGGTTATGATAAATATGCTTAACATATGGCTTATCAATCTGACTCTTCTTGTGGGAATTCTTCAATATTGAGATTCCTTGTACCATGTGATGGGATTATGAATACCTCCTCAGTGAAGAGGTTGTGGTGGAAATTGTAACTAGGTTCGGTTTTCATAATTACCTTTGTAATCATGAAATTGTATATTTCTGTATAAAGTAAGAAAAAGAAAAAGAAAGAAAATAAATTTTATTTTATTCAAGGCATGTATTTCATGCTCAAGTATATGTCAAAAGTATGTTCTTCATGCTTCTAGGTATTTCAAGGAAAAATAAGAATTTATGTCATGTATTATAGTCTCATTTGGACTGTTTGTAACAAAAGAAAATATTTATTTTGAGTCAATAAAAGCCATTTATTACTCCAATACCAAGTCAGACCAAGAAAGATGAAGTCATCCTAAAGGAGGACTACTCGACCCCTCAAGAAGGTTATAAATAGGAGGAGCTTGACTCATTTGAAGAACTCACTCATCTCAAGTTCAATTTGCAGTATCAAAGAAGGAGAAAGAGCTAGAAGGACGAAGGAAGGAACAAGAAATCAAAATCATTTGGCCTTATATATTTTTCTATCCACGTGTGTGGAGCTTCTAAGGTTTTTATGTAGCTTCAAGTTGTAGGACGCCGAAATTGCAGGGCCGAAATTCTAGAGTGAATCTATAGAAGGTCGAAGTTTTGAAGTTGCCTTGAAGAAGATCTTGCTAGAGGGATGACTTGGTGCTTGGGAGGATCTTGGATTTGGTATTTGGGTCTTCTAAGCCTCATTGTAAGAAGATTCTATAAGAAGAGAAGCATTCTTTCTAGTTTTTCCCCTTGGAGGGGTTTTTCCTTGGCTTGGAGCCTATATCTTGTGTACTTTGTCTCATTGTGATCTTCATTGTTTAGTAATTGTTTGGTGAACAAGGTACAATAAATAATAAGAAACCAACAAATATCACAAGTAATTATCAAGATAAGTAAAACCATCTATAATCTCTAAGTTTCTTGATTTTCCAACAATTAGAAGCATCTTTGATGACTTTCCTACCGATGTGCATGTCATAACAAGCGTTAGCTATCCTATTTTTCATTTTCCATAACACCTTCATAAAGAATTTGTTAATTGAAGTAGAAAGGGTTGTTGTAAAATTATGATGGAGGTCCTCAATATTTTTCTTATACCATAGGAGATATAATTCATTATTTAAGTATTTTACAAAAATATCAGCTTTACTTTTGTGAAAAATCAAGTGCCTTTGGTTACCACAATTTTCCTTAATGGAGTTTTTTTCACCACAAAGTTTAGGGTTATTGTTAAAGGTCTATGATGGAAGGAGGTTCATGGTTATTTAAAAGGTCAAAATTTACTATTTAGTTGTATATGGGGGATATTTGAAATCACGTAATCTAAGGCATTATGTTCTAGTCCATGGATATAAGTCATTTGGTAAGAATTTGACCATTTCATTATATTATTACAAATGATACAAAGCTTGATTAGCGATAAGGAATAATTATAATTTTTTTTATAATAGCTTAGATGTTTCTAATAATTAAATAAATATATTTGCATTTTAATTTAATAATATTGAAAATTCAAATGTATTTATTAATGTGCAATATAACTCTTTTTTATTTTTTTTGCAATACAAATTTTGGGAAAATCATAGTTTTTGTTATTGTTTAAAGTGTATTTTTTAATGCATTCAACATTATTTAAAAGCCATAAAGTACCATAATTATGAAAATTTTAGAGCTCAAACTGGTTCTTCCAATTAACTGACAAATATACCTAGAAAATGGCGAAAACATAGAAGATATAGACTACAACATTTATTCATATCAAAAATATAATTTAATTTAAATCTCTCTAGGTCATTAATTCTTCCCAAGCTTCTATTTCCTTAACATTGAAGCTCCCAAAATACTCCCATGTTCCTAAAACTATTCCCATCCCCTTCCCTAATTCCCATGGGAAATTTCATACTCACTCCCAAGCTCCTAGAAATATGAGTTTCTTCCCATGCTCCCATTTCCTTGACATCAAAGCTCTGAGAAAACTTCCAAATTTCTAAAACTGTTTCTGAAAACATTTCATTTTTATTCTCATTCTCAAACTCCCAAAAATATAAATATTAATCAAAATGAATTTTAAAGATTTCTAATCTCCCATAAACTTACAATAAAATAAATGAAATTTAATATTACATATGGTAGATATGATAGGGATGTATATATATATATATATATATATATATATATAGGAGGTCATCAACCCCACCCTAGAAGATCAAAAGTATCTCTCTGTTTTAACTAGCTCAAAGAAGAAAATTAATATAGCCAAGATTAGAACGAACTCTCATGAACTCCATAGTGAAATGGGTCATTGGGCAGTTCCTAAAACACCATGAATGGAAAGGTTCTGCCATCTCTACGAGAATACGAACATCGAGGATGAAAATCTCTTAAAATTGGCAAGATAAAAATATACAAAGCCCTAATTAAAAAGAAAGAAAGGTAGTATATTTGTAAAAGACAAGAGAATCTCTTACACCTCTCTAAGGTAGCTCCTAAGAAATTCTAGAGGTAGATTCTAACTAGGAAAACTAAAGATAATAATAAAATTGCTTTACACGACTGGAATTCCTATCTTAAAAAGCTTTATGAATCTCCAAATGTCATGGAAAACTTTGAAACCCTGCTCACAATGAAAGAAGATTTCTCATTGGAAGACATTGAATTTGGGGTTAATCGCTTGGCTAATGGGAAAGCTAAGGACATTGAAAGTTACCAGGCGGGAAACTTAAAAATTGGAGGTCCTATCCCCATCCCCCATATTCACAAGATTTTCAATCAAGCGGTCAAGCAACGGTTCCCTAAACCATGGACTCAAAGCCTCATTATCCCTATTTTTAAAAGTGGGGATACAAATAACCCCTCTAATTATCAGACAATTATGATCAACCCTCTCCTAGCCAAGTTATATGGTATTATTTTGGAAAGGAAGTTGAGCATATTGCTTGAAAGTGAAGGTAAGCGGACTAAAGGCCAAGCCGGTCTTAGAAAGCGGCACTCAACAATAGACCACATTGTTACGCTTAGGATCATTGTGGAGGAATGATGCAATGATAAATCCAATCTATTGTGTTGCTTTGTGGACTTTAGAAATGCTTTTGATACGATTCGTAGAAACAACCTTTGGAACAGATTAGAAGAGCTAAAGGTTCCTTTTGAGTTGAGAGCTGCCACTATAAGGTTATACGAGAATGTAATTGCCAAGTTAAAGAGCAATGAGGGGTGGTCGAAAGATATTAAGTGTAATATCGGAGTTAAACAAGGTTTCCCCCTCTCCCGTATTGTAAGGTCCCACCTTACCAACCATCAGTATTATACTAAGGCTGACTCAAAATGCGATTTAAGTTTGAAAATTTAATGCAAGGTTATATATATATATATATATATATATATATATATATATATATATATATATATATATATATATATATATATATATATATATATGTTTTTTGTTTTTATTGGTATTCTTTACATTACATACAAATTTATACTAACTAACTAACCCATGGTAATATCAAACTTCTCATTAAGGCTACCGGGTCATGGTTCCTCAAGATCCAAAACTTACAACCATAAGTCTTAAAATCATATTTAAATAATAGAGTCCTTAGTGGGATAAATAATATCAATATTTACAAACCACAATTTCCAATAAGCTAATTGTTCATTCTATTGCATTTAAGAGTGTTTAAGAGTGACTAATTTGATTTTGTTCTAGATAATATGCCTATGAATTCTTTGGTAAAGCAAAGGGAAGAAAAACAAGATAATTCAACTTCTAAAGGAGTGGTTTCCAATTATTATGAATTCATATATGAGCTAACAATTACAACATTTCACCTAACTAATTTGCCTTCCATGGATTTTTAATTCAATGGAATCATCATGCTTATTCTTTGAGATATTTTCAGAAACACCTTGGTTGCAAATCCTAAATTTACTTAGTCATTTTTATAGACAGTTCATAGATGTAATTAGCTCCAACCATTGAAGCATTATGTCAAAAAATTTGCAAGAATGAAATGTACAGCCATTGAGGCATTTTGTCAAACACTTACAACCATAACCCTTAAGGCGATTTCACCAAAATTAACTAACATGAATCTAAGATTACATGATTTCCTTTTCTTTGTCAATAATGCCAAGAAGTGAACCTAATACATAAGTAGAACTGTGATCCATCTAGATTGTTGCATATACAAAAATTAGGCACATAATGATTATAAATATTTAAAAAAATTTACAAATAGCTTGTAGCAATGTAGCTATAGCCATTGGGAAATTTGAACAATGGTTAACCGTCACAAAACAAGTTGCTAGCTATTAAACTATCAAACAAGCAGTCACAAGTTTATTAAACTATCAATGTATTAACCATTGATACTTTAAAATAATAATTCCAAGTTTATATAACAGACTAGTTTCATGAAAAGAGATTACCAGGTAAATCACAACTACCAAAAAAAAAGCAGCAAGACAAACCACCACAGCAGCAACAGATCTGTAAATATAGAAGATTACATAACCGGATTCTGAAACTTTGTTTTTTGAAATCAAAGTTAGGGTGACATGGTCAAAAGGTACAGATACCCCCTGAAGTTGAAATAAATTGAAACAGAAATGACCAGAAATGCGATTATTTAAAACCACAACCCAAAACAAATTCATACTATCTCATTTATCCCTTATGTCAAACATATACTGTGAAAACTTATCTACAACTGTAAAAAGAGAAGGAAATACCAAATTTATGCTATTGACATGTTTTCATAAAAATCATGGCAATCTAAATTCTTCAGCCATTAAGACATGATGTAAATCAACTTGCAATGAAACTGTAACAAAAAAAAACTTACATAAAATAAACTACAGGTATTGCAAAATTCCTTCAACATTTAGTTTGCAACATTTGATATACATCTACGTTTTAGTCAACAATAAAAGAAGAAAAACCATGTAATGAACTACAAAAAGGAACACAATATAATGTTGTCAACATACCTCGCAGTGAATTTATACAACTCAAAAAAATGGGAGTATGCTCCAGCTCCAATGAGAGTATGCTCCAGCTCCAATATCCTTACCAACTCATTGTGAACCACCCGATTTTCCTCCCAACCATATCTAGGAAGAAATTCTCCCCCTAGAACCCCCAAGCTGCAAAAGCTCACAAAAAGTACCAAAAGACAACAGTAGAGGGATTTGCAAGGCAAACTAAGAAAGCAAATTTTCACTTCCTCTCAATACCACTCATGGCCAACCTCAATAGCTAGAGATCTTGGGATTTTAACAATAATTTCAGACTTATTATGGAAGAAAATGGCTACTCTCCATATCTCTCCATCTCACTATTTTCCTCAAGTCTATTCCACTCTTGACCTTCTCCTCCCTAAGTGAGAATACATGAGACTCATATATAGGAGGAGCAACCAATTCTTGTCATAAAGGAGGAGTAATGTGAATGCATTGGATTCCATTTAGAGGAGTGTAACTTATGCCATTAAGGAGAGGTATGCATTAAAGAGAGCGTAAGAGGAATATTTTATGACATATTTTTAATGAGTGAAAAGGAATATGTCATTCTTCGATGAGTGCATAAAATAGAGTATAATGAATTATTTAAAAGAGAGAGAGAGAGAGAGTTACATAGAGCCATGAGAGTCATGAAGGAGATGTGTGAATTAATTGAGGAGATAAAATTGACTTGTAATTCCTTTTTAATAATAAGATAATAATAATATTAATAATATTGAGGATTCAATCAAGATTGAACTATTAGGATTGATTAATGATAAGTTAATTCATTTTTCTTCAACTCCACTTGATTACCAATTTATGTAAAGTGATTTACTATTTTTGGAAAGTCATGCTTGAGATGCTGGACATGACTTTCTATTTTTAGAAAGTCATTCCAGAATTGTGAGAATGAAATTTTATTTAATGGAATTCATCCATAAGTGGTATTTTCATTCTGGAGAATAGGGATTCCGCACCCCTATTTTATGTGTCTCCCTGCCTCAGTAGATTGAGGACTCTATGCCTTGATCTACTCCAAAGATCTAAGATTCCACATCTTAATCTTTTTAAATATTCATGACCCCACACCCTAAATATACAAGACTCCACGTCTTTATCTTTCTTGGATTTAGGATTCCACGCCCTAATTTCCATGCCCTCTAATCTACTGTGCTTTGAAACTTGTGCTTCTCCTTATGGTACTGATTGTGAGATTTTTACCCATCTAATGGTTCCCTGGTAAGGCCTTGTTCAAACACCTGCACACATTACATTCTCATAGATCAAAGGAATCAAATGAATTTCATAATGAAATTAACTTAATCACATTTTACCGAGAATGATGCATGAGTTCCATAGTCATTTTGAAGAAATGACTTCCACAGTCATTCATAATTGAACATCCTTGTTGGAAAATGACTAGGTACTCTACCACATCCTGCTTAGTACAATATTAGACATGTATAATCACACAAATCATGTATCATCCATAAATCATAATTAACAATCTATTCCACATAACCATGAGAATCCATGGGTATATGTGTCTCAATCTTGGATCACCATCCATGTCATACACCTGCTTCATAAATCATATACAAACAGAAAAACATATGTATAACATTTTACTTAATCAAAACCATCTAATATAGATAATCAATGATGCCACATATAAGAGGAAATATAACTATATAAAACATTGTTCCTCAATCCAGTGATCAATCTGTCATACATAAACATAAAAGGAAATATAACTATGTATGTAAAACATTATTCCTCAATCAAGTGATCAACCTATCATATATATATATAACCCTTGATAGGAGTGACAAAACTATACTAGAAAAATAGGACACTACATACTCCCCCTCTTGGAGTAAACTTGGCCCGAAGTTTAACTAAAAAAAAAAAGAAACTCAAGACGCATAGAAGATGCATCTTCCCAAGTGGCAGAACTAGGACTGTACAGGCCCCATTGGACCTTTACTTGGTCCACCATGCAATGTTTGAGCCGTCGAGTGCGATGGTCCAAAATGCAAACTAGCTCTGCCTTAAGATTCCCTTCATCCATTACATGTAATTGATGTCAATCTAAAATGTGATAAGGATCATGAACATACTTATGTAGTACCAAAATATGAAATACATCATGCATATGATGAAAAACTGGTGGTAAAGCAAGACGATATGCCATGTCCAACCCTTTCAATGATCTCAAAAGCCCAAAAAATTGAGGAGAGAGCTTAGATCCTTTCCCAAACCTAATAGAGCTTTTCTGAGGTTTTACTCGAAGAAAAACAAATTCACCTTCTTTAAAATTATGATCCACTCTATACATATTAGCATAGCCCTTATGTCTATCTTGTGCCTCCTTTAATCTTTGCCTTATATGACACACTTGTTCTTCCATTTCTTGAAGCATTTCAAGACCTAACGATATTTTGTCCTGTAATCTATCCCAACTTAAAGGTTTTTTGCATGGTCTTCCATACAATAACTAATAAGGTGCCATACCAAGGGAGCGGTGATAACTGTTATTGTAAGAAAACTCCACTAGAGGAAGATAATCTTCCCACTTAGATTTTTCATCCATTACGTACATTCTAAGCATGTCCTCTAGCACTTGATTTACTCTTTCTGTTTGGCCATCAGTGTCTAGATGATAAGCTGTACTAAAATTTAATTGTGTCTGAAGGGCTCCCTAGAAACTAGTCCAAAATCTTCCTGCAAATATAGCGGCCCTATCTAATATGATTTTCTTAGGAAAACCATGAAGTCTAACCACCTCCTTGATAAATACTTGTGCTATTTCAAATGCATTGTACGTATCCCTAATGGGTATAAAATGGGCACTCTTAGTAAGTTTATCTACCACCACTAAAATGGAGTTATGCCTTTTGGTTGTTTCAGGTAATTCAACAATAAAGTCCATATATATTTCTTCCCATTTGGACTCAGGAATGTTATGTGGCTATAATAATCATGTTGGATGACCATGTTCTACTTTAACTAGCTAGCATTCCAAATATTTTGCCACAAAATTTGTTACATCCTTCTTCATGCCTATCCAAAAGAAAATTTTCTTTAAATCAACATACATCTTCTGGACTCCCGGGTGAGCCATATATGTTGCACTATGATTTTCTTTCAAAATGAACTCATGAATCCCATCTTGATTTGGAACTACAATCTTTTGCATGAATCACACCATATTGTCATCAGCACAAGAATACCCTTCTACCTTGTTTTTCTTAGCCCCTCTCCAGAAAGAGAAGCTTTAACTTCCTTGCACCATTCATCTACATCTTGTGCCCTCAATATGTGCTCCCATAAATCAATCTTCAATGGAATTACTGAAAATATTCGTGGTCTTCGAATAAGTGCATCGGCTACTTTGTTCAATGTACCCTTGATGTAAGTTATGTCAAAATCATATTCACTTAGGAGTTCTGACAACCTTCTTTTCCTAGCATTTAGATCACTTTGAGTAAATATATGTTGCAAACCTTTGTGATCTGTTTTCAATTCAAATTTCTTTCCCACCAAATAATGTCACCAAAATCGTAAGGCATGAACTATAGCTGCTAGTTCTAGATCATGGCTTGCATAGTTTTCTTCATGTGTCATTAACTTCCTAGAGGTATATGCAATCACCCTACCATCTGTGATAATACTGCAACCAATCCATCTTTTGATATGAATGGTCTATCCATATCTGGAACCTTAAGTATCAGAGTTGTAGTCAAACATTGTTTGAGCTTGGAAAATGCTTGCTCACACTCATTTGTCCAATTAAATCGTACTCCCTTCCTAAGCAATGAAGTGATAGGGTTGGCTATTTTTGAAAACCCCTCCACAAATCTTCGATAGTATCCTACCATACCCATGAAGCTACTCACTTCATGCACATTAGAGGGTGTTGGCCATTATGAAATTGCATTGACCTTTGCTGAGTCAAAAACAATGCCTTCACTGGAGATAATGTGTCCAAGATAATGGATTTTTTATTGGAAAAAAGAACATTTGGACATTTTTGTATAAATTTTATTTTCTCTTAAGCATTGTAACACCAATCTCAAGTGTTGCTCATGCTCTTCTGGGGACTTTGAATAGATTAGGATGTCATCGAGGAACACTTGTACAAATTTGTCTAAGTAATTACTAAATACACCATTCATCAAACTCATAAACACTCCTAGGGCATTAGATAACCCAAAAGGAACAACCATGAACTCATAATGACCAAAACGAGTTCGAAAAGCAATTTTGGAAATATCCTCTTATTTAACTCTGAGCTTATGATATGTAGATCGAAGATTGATCTTGGAGAATATGGTGGCTCCCTTAATTTGATCAAATAGATCATCAATGCGAGGCAAAGGATATTAATTTCTAATAGTTACCCTATTTAATTGCTTGTAGTCAACACAGAGCCAAAGGGATCCATCCTTCTTCTTTACAAATATCATTGGAGCTCCCCAAGGTGAAACACTAAGTCTAGTCATACACCTGTCTAATAACTCTTGAAGTTTCACTTGAAACTCACGAAGTTCAACAATAGACATCCGGTAGGGAGCTTTGGATACAGGTTCGGTACCAGGCTTTAGCTCTATGGAGAAGTCAATCTCCCACTTTGGAGGCAAACCAGGAAACTGATCCAAAATGGATCCAAATACCCTCTAATTCTTTAAAAATCATTCAAAAGATCAAAACAATCGCATCGGAATAACCCTTAGAAACATCGGAAAACATTATCGATAGCCAAAAACACCAAGAAACAATGGAAAACAGGCTTATTGGCGGTCAAAGGAGTGCTTCATAGTAACCGTCAGATCTGGCCGATCAACGTTCCAGATCTGGTCGGAAAATCGCAATTGGCAGTGGCAAGTGAAGGCTATTGGTGCAGACCACACAGGATATGCAACAATGACAACAGGGTCAATGAGGATCATCGATCAAGCACACAAATCGACGACCCATGTTGCATCACAACATCGTGTCGGCAAACCACAATAGAGCACTCACCAAATGGCTCGGGGTTATCACGATATGCAATTGCGATCAATTGCATCGCGATATCGTAATTGGCAAACACAGTGGAACGGGCACATACATATATATATATATATATATATATATATATATAGATATATAGATATATATATATATATATATATAGATATATATATCTATATATATGTATATATATATATGTATATATATATGTATATATATATATAGATATAGATGCAATGCGATAACTGGACCCGATGGGAATATAAACTCTATTTTATAAGATTTGAGATCCGCCAAATGGTATTTTTAATGTATTTTCGCGTATTTCATTTACTAAACAAAATACAAGGGGAAGCACTGATGCGATGAGAACTGGACCCAAAAGGGTTTGGGAATGAAAATGTATAATACTTCAAATTTGCCCAAAGCCATTTCTACGGTATTTTCCAGTGTTTTAACATATTTTCAAAAATACAAAGAGAAACCATTGAACGGGAAATTGCAACTTGCGACAGCGATTGAGTGTGGATCCGATAGGAATATAGTTCGGATTTAAGGACATTTGAGGTCCGAAAAACTGTGTTTTGGCAGATTTTTCCCGTGTTGAATATATTTCTCTGTGTAAACAAAGAATGGCCATTTCCAAGATTTCAAAGGCCAAATGGACTCTTTCGTTGCAGAACAGGTGGCCACCTTCTCTAAAAACGTTAGTAATGCTTATTTAATGCCCAAAAGGGGAATTTGAGCGGATAGAGGCTAGGAGCTAGAAAGCTCGAGAAGAGGAAATGAATAGTCAGTGCAGATTGGCTTTAAATCCATAGATTGACAGAAAACATTGTAGGCAGTGCTGAGACAGAGCAAAGACAGAGACAGAGAGTGATAGAGAGAGTCTGTGTACTCAGGAGGCTTGAGCAGTTCAAGCAAAACTCTTGTTGTTGTATCTGTTGTGTGTTGAGACTCAAATTGAGATCATACTGTTGTAAAACTCTACTTTTGAAGACATAATAGAGAGGCCACCACTGAAGGTTGGACCAGGAGATGTAACCCAAGAGTTTTGGGTGAACTCCATATTAAACTTGTTGTGTTTATGTGTGTTGTCTATTATGTTTCTTTAACTGCTTCACTGTCTATGTATTTTTCAATCTTATCGATCCATTGCACAAAGTAACATAGGAATACCCATGCACATGACTCTGTAATACCTTAATAAATGTCTCAGATCTCATTTTCAGATCAAGTGGTGTTAGAGCTTTAGGTTGCTAAGGTTAGACAGGCTTGTGCTAGGTTGTTGAATGCTAACTAGGTCAAAGCTCAAATTAGGAGAAGGAGAACTAGTTGAGATAACCCAGAAATTGGAAGAGTCTATCCTAGGAGGAAAATGGCAAAAGAAATTTCCTTGGAATTAGACTCTCAGTTCATGGGCAGTTTCATGACCATGAGAGCCATGGTAGAAGAGATGTATCGAGAATTTAAGAAAGGTCGAGGTGAAGATACTTCAACCTACAAACAAGACAAAGGAATAGAGGAACCTCTTCTCGATGGCCATTCTGAACAAAGGGAAAGGAAAAGAGGCTCGTCTATCAACACCTCCTTCTATCCCTTTGATTAAATTAGATGTAAAATTTGATTTTCCAATATATGATGGAGAATTAAATGTAGAAAAGCAAGATAATTGGATTAGACAGATTGATGTATATTGCATGGTGTAGAACATTGATTCAGAAAGGAGAAAGATTCAGCTAGCTAGCCTTCGCCTTGGAGGAACTTCCCTAGTGTGGTGGGAAGGTAGGACTGTTATAGACATTTTTGTGCCTTGCAGCATTGAGCATGAAATGTCCATAATCTAAGGGATCCAAAGTCCCTAAACATGTTGTTCCTACCCCTAGAGGAACAAGGCTAACAAACCACAACAATTCACAGAAGTTCTCCACCAGAAACTGCTCAAAAACAAGTCAATTCAGGATCATTTCAGTGCCTACACTAGCTGTTTGCGCTGAATGTCAAAGCCAACACTGGCTACCTACGTTGAATGTCAAAGGGAACACTGGCTACCTGCGTTGAACGAGAGTGGACATGTGGCAAGCTCATTTCTCAAGGTGTCAAAACCCAGGAAGCTTCCAAAATGACACTTGCCTCAGGGAATTCGACTGGTGATGAGTAAGAGGTTCCAAATCTCCAAGTGGAAGCAAGAACTTCCAAGTGGAATCAAGAACTGACAGAGGGAGAGGACACTAGTCAGATCTCAAGCTGAGTCATCCTCTCTCCAAACATCTATATATGGATCTCTCCTCCATGAGATCTAGAGGCTGGAATTTTGTGATTGCAAAGAATTGTTGTTGGTTTGAGATTGGAATCATTGGGTGCTTAATGCTTTGAAGGGGGTGAAGATAGGAATTCCATTTGCTGGGAATGAGATGCTGGATTGGAGCCCTCTGGGTTGTATCTCTTCCTGAACCTTGTTATTCATCAATAAAGCTATCTTGGTTTCTCCTATATACTGATGTGTCTTTGATGTATGATTGCATTAGTGTATTTGGTTTATTTCTAATCCTAAACTAGTTATGAATGTGAATATCTGTCTTTGTGTAGTGTTCTTCTCTTGTCGCAAGTAGTTGTTCTCTTGTGATCTTACAGGAACCCGTTGAAGTTGGACAAGCAAGAAGGCAAGTAGTTGTTCTCTTGTGATCTTGCATGAACCTGTTGAAGCTGGCTGAGTGAGAAGGCAAGTAGCTGTGAACTCCCAAAGAGAAGAGAGACCGGATCGAGGGACAAACGGAAGACACCGGTAAGTCTATTTATCTCTCTTCTTTCACATTTCATAAAGGAAGAAACCAGAATAGCTGTCCTTGTTTGTTGCTAAGGCACTATCACACCTTAGGTGGATAGGATCGTCCTGCATAGGCATTTTTCCCCACAACAAATTGACGACTCCACTGGGGAGATTTGTTTAGTCATTTTATTTGTGTTTCTATCATTGTTTGTTTCATAGACTTGACATCAACAATCAAACTGCATCTGCTATTCCCGGATGCAAAGTAGATAGTTGCTGCTTTGATCCAATCACTGGACTTGTCTATGATCTGAACAATGGACTCACAAATGATTTGATGATCCTTTGTGATAGATCTTAGTACCCCCTCAAAGCATCCCTTTGATTGTACCTTGCTTGTTGCTTTTATTTGGCCTGAAACAGTGAATTAAATAGCAATATGTGACCCAGAACCTGTGGGAAACGAGAGTTTCTCCTTCAGCGCAGACCCAGTGAAGGGATTCTGCATTTCAACATAGGTCCCGTGAAGGCTACCTGTGCTGAATGTCAAAACCCCTGTGTTGAGGTTGCGCTGAACCAGTTTTCCCTTGTGCAGCTGGGGTTCTCTGCTCTGTTTTGCCTTGTTTTGATCTCTAATTTTTGCAGCCTGTAACCAGCATAGGTACCAGTCTGATAACTCCTTTTCTCTGCTTAAATTCCGCCTCCTTTTGTACAAAAAGACTGTGAGTGTTTTTATGTGTTTGTGGCATCATTTGCAGTTTTCCTTTGCATGAGTGAAATAATCATCCTATAGCCCTTGATTCAGATCTGTTGATTGTGATCTTAGGAGAGAGTTCATTGGTTGTTTGCAGTTGATTATACGTTTACTTTTGCATTTGGTTTGAGTTTGTCTCTTTTAAGTGTCAAAACAAGTATTCATTTCGAAAATCGTTAAGTGTTGTAATCTCTTCTACCCTTTCTGATTTCGAAAAAGTAAACTTGTTTGTATTTGTCATTTAAAAGAAAATTCGAAGTTGTACAAAAAGCTTTCTTTGTAGGCATCAATACTAAGAAAGAGGAAAAAAAACACCTGCATTGTGCATCTGCATCTTGATAGTTTGCATGTCTGATTTAGGAAAAGTGCATTAGAGTGTGCTGATTGCTCTTTGAGAAAAGATGGTGTCTTTCTTTTCCCTTAGTAGCTAAGATTTTCAAAGTTGAAAAGATATAAAGCTTGCTTATCATCTTTAGACTGCATTTAGGAATTGTATCATACATCTCGTGGTGAACCTTGAAAGGCAAACTTCTAAAAAGATCAACCTAAAATAAATTGAATGAACTTAACAACGCTTTGCAACATAACGAACAACATAGATGTCTAGGCTAGAGACGTGTTCCGTCGTCGTTAAGCCTGGTGACTGTCGATCTCATGGATGGTGGGTGATTCCTCCTGAGGGACGATAGCGCCAGTACGGATTGTGCTCCCACGTACCGTCGCGTATATATTGGGAGACCCCTATAGGCATAAAACCTTTATCCTTAGGAAGCCGTGTCAGCCGCCCTACTGATCGCAATGCACTGAACACAGCATTCAGGAAGATTGACCGCCCGTACCTTAAAAAGTATTCTGCGGTTTTGCGAAAAGTTTGGCACACCCTCTGCCTAGAACTCCAGAGCAGTTCCTTTTGGCCTTTTTCAGACTCTATAACGGAAAAACTCCATCCGAGCATTTGTCACTTCGGGCTCGTTAAAACATCAAAGGAGGCTAGAGTCATCTTTTGCTTTTTCTCGACTATTTAAAATTGAAAAAGCAGGTTGTGTCTAAGCGTCGTTAAAATTTATTTTAAACGGAATAATCATCACCATTCCCTCGTTGATCTTCGAAGTTAGTCTCTTTTCATCATAAGTTCTTGTAGAATCGCTAGAAAATCTTTTGGATAGACTAGATATGTCTGAACAACCGTCGACATCCAGGACTATGTCATCCGACACAGTAGCGGCAGAGCCTCCTGCTGCTACCCCAATGATGTTCGATGGTATACCATCTGTCCCGGCAAGTTATCAACAACAAGCCGGAGTCCCATCAGGGACTGCTTCGACGACATGGTTAGTTCCTATTACTTCATCTGGATTATCATCTGGTATTTCTTATGTTGAAACTCAACAAATTGATCCAATGTGTCTTCAAAGGCCAATCTACCCTTTAAGTACTGGATTGCCACCATATGGAGGACAGTATGCCTTTTCATTGTTCCCCCCCGGAGAACAACCATATGGGAGTTTACAACAAAGTTCAGGCCAAAATGGAATTACATCCAGCGGATGGATACCAATACTGCCTCAGCAACCAAGGGTTGCATATTCAATGCAACCAGTCCACCCTGTGTCGAATGTTGCCACTATACCTGGTATGGTGATTGCGTCGCAAGTACAAGCGCTACCTGTTGCATGTCAACCCCAAGTTTCTCAGGTTGCCATACAATAGCCCCTTGTCTCGACAACTCAATCACAACCTATGGTTAGTGCCTCCTTATCTGGAGCGACTCAGGCTCAAATTAGTACTATGACTCCTCATCTTGGTCAATCATCCAGTATTGGACAACAGCAAATGGTCCAACAACCAGAGTTGGTTCAAACTCAACAACCCCCATTCTAGCAATCATATCGAGGACCTGAGCAACAAGTCTTTGTAAGTAATGGGCGACTGCATTTCCAAAGCGGTTATCAACAACCATACTATAATGGTTATGCCCATCAACCTTGTCAAAGTTGCCAGCATCAAATACATTATGCTGGTATGCAAAGACCCACTACTCAGGCGATTCCATCTTATCCTGGGTATGCTTCGCCTAACCTGAATCAATAGTTGCCCTTTGTAGCAACTCTAGAATTACCAGATCTAAACCGACTGACGAATGATCCAATTGCTTATGCCCCTTGGTGGCTAGCGATTCCGCATAAACTTCCGTCAAATATTCCTAAATTTAATGGAAATCCGGGTGAAGATCCATCGAATCATGTGATGACATTTCATCTGTGGTGTTCATCAAACACCCTAAACGATGATTCGATTAGGCTTCGCCTTTTTCAGAGGATGTTAACTGGTCCAGTGGCAAAATGGTATATTGAATTGCCTAGAGCTTCGTTCAACAACTTCAGTACCTTAGCCACGACTTTCTTAACCCATTTTCAATTACCGATAAGGTATGAAACGGGAACGGAACTCCTAACCAACTTCAAACAGACAATGGCCACTCACATATCTAATCATATATATGAGTGGCGATGTCGTCGTAGGATGGTAAAAACGTACGTTCCCGATCAGCTATTAGCTGAATGGTTTATCAAATCCTTACTTCCTACAATCACGGAAGATGTGGCAAAGGGGGGAGTCGTAACGGAATAGCAAGTCATCGCTCGTGCGCAATATCTGGACTTGGTCTATACTCAGTCTGGCACGCTCTACGACAAAATACCTGACGCCCCTAGACCAGAATTCTCAATTCCTCCTCCTCCTAAATCAAACAATGACTCTCATGCCATCGATGGCGTGATTGGCATGACAGACACGAAATCGACAAAGGCTACATCTAAAAGGGCCCGTAAGATTTCCAATCAAAATGCAAATGAGGAACTTCTTGCCTCGGAAGTAAATGCCGCGTCGACCGACAAGGGCAAACAACTAAAGCAACCAGGGGGCAAGAAGAAAAAGAAAGGGAGAAAAAGGAAACCCCCTGCGGGGTGTCATATATGCGATGAGGATCATTGGACGAGAGATTGTCCACATATAGTTGAAGTTAAGAAACTCTTTAAGAATTCAAAAACCTCAGCAGTATTGACTGATCCGTTTCCAAGCCCGGGTACCAAACTGGTTGCTAATCAAAATGCTTCCCGATCCCAAGTGCTTATGTTGTCTATATCAAAGCAGCAAATTGATGCTTTGGCAAGGAATAAAGATTACGGGAATCCACAGGTGTCGAATAACAAGGCTAATGAACAACCTAGTAGTTCGACAACAACTTTGACCAAAGTTGTGCCACCCACCATTCCTGAACAAATGATAAAGTCGCCAAAGGGAGTAGTGTACAAGTCGACATTTAATCCTCATGCAAAAATAGCACAAAATTATAATATAATAGAGGACCTGGCCCAATCGCCGTCCGCTATGTCAACGCTTAAGGTACCACAAAATTGCCTCTCCCAAGAGCAAGCTTTATTATCAGCAATAGGTGAAATTGACCCAATGGAATCCAATCTTGTGGCCTCTGATCATAAAGGATATGACCCTCAGTTACCAGCTCAACTAGCCTTCCTTATTCAAGTGAAAGCCCTCAACAAAACTGTTCATCGAACAATTATTGATGAGGGGGCATCTACGTGTATTATGTCGATGAGTTGCTGGAAGAATTTAGGCTCAACACCCTTGTCGAGATCATCAACGACGTTAAAAGCATTTGATGGACGATCGTACACTCCATACGGGATTTTAAGTAACTTGCAAGTTGAACTAGGGGGCAAAACAGTAGGAATTGATGTTGAAGTAATTGATGGAAACCTCGATTACAACATCCTACTGGGAAGGTCCTGGATATATGCCATGGCCGCAGTTGTGTCGACCTACTTCAGGAAGATTGCATTTCCCTTTCAAGGAGGAATTACAGTCGTCGACCAACAAACTTTCCTCCCCAACAGTTCACAAGTTACGGGAAGCATTCCAATGATCCATGGAAGCAATCATTCGCTTCAAAATATTGGAGTAGGCCTCCTAAAAGACCCTGCCTTAATGGGTACTTTTGCCCTACCGTCTGCAACTAATCTGGCGGAAGTGGCCACAGTGGAAACCTACAATATGAAATCTTCTATATCTAATGGATTCGGAAGATTCCTAAACATTTTGTCAGCGTGGATCATCGCCCTAATAGAAATACTGTAAATACAGTGGGCTCCGATGACGGTTCTAATCTCGTGTCAACCTCGTCAAAAAATGAAACAAGCAGTCATGAGGATAGTTCTTTTACTGTGTCAACCTCATTAAATAAAAAATAAAAAAATGAAACAATCTCCTTTCCAAATCTCAAAGGTAAACCTTCATTCCAACCACCAAGTTGAATGCAATGAAGCTTGGAGGGCATGCACCTCGATTTGCGTTGTTATGCTGGGGGCATGCAAACTTATTATCGAGCCGTTTTAGCACATAGTTCATGCTCGTTAAAAAATAAACGCAAGATCGAGCAGTTTTAGCACACAGTTCATGCTCGTTAAAAAATAAACACAAGATCCGAGCAGTTTTTGCGCATAGTTCATGCTCGTTAAAAAATAAACATAAGACCGAGCAAATGTTTCCACCCGCGTTTAAGCTCGTTAAAAAATGAACTATCCCGGTAAATAACCACTGTGAATATAATATCATCAGCCATTAAAGCCTTGGTCGTGTTTGCACCGTCACCTCCACTTTTCCATTGGCCGATCATTCACCTCCATATGTTTGTTTACCCATTTTGAGGAACAGCTGCGAAGAGTGATTACACCTAGCCATCCTTGTGACACTACCGTGATTGGAAAATTCCAACCTGTACCTGGAATTAGCTGCTAACCCTGTTTATCACTCGTTCCTCAAAAGACGAGTCTTCTTTAAGCTCTTTTCATCTGACTCGTAAAATATGAAAAGATTGCTGAGTTTTGGCCTTCCAGCTCGTTAAAGCGACCGGAAGAGCTATCCCTCCTCTAGATTTTAATCTTTTTGGACCTGAGGGATTATTGCACAAAAAGATCGAGCGCTTGTTTTGTTTGGCTCGTTAAAACTATCGAAAACTCATCCCTTCTGTATTGTTTTATACTTTTTCGGACTTAAGGGATTAGATGACGAAAAAGGACTTTTGGAGTTAACTTTATGTACCGTTTCAGACTCTCTAAAAATGAAAAGGACCGAGTTATCCTTATCGTTAGACTCGTTAAAATCATTAAATAGCGACAAACCTGTCTTTAGACGAGAATGAGTTTCACTATCGCTAGGCTCGTTAAAACATAGCGATGGGCTTGCCCGAAGGGCAGGTTATAGAACAAGCATATGTTATCCTCCTCAAGCTTGACAAAAATAAAGAGGTACTGGTCAGCAATGACTGCGGAAAAATTGGGAGAAACTAAAGAAAACTTTGATGGTAGCAAGTCGCTCTTGAACATGACACTTTTCCTCCGTACCACAATCAGGTTGGGTTGTTTCATTCACCGGTCACATCCATGGTCTCGCCATACCATCCATATTTGGGGTAATGCTACCAATCCATCGCATCAGTGTCGCCATATGTTCAAGAGAAGTCGTTTAGAAAAGTCAACCGTGTCCCATCCACTGCCATACATTATCCTTCATCCTTTCATGACCGCCACCCTGAATCATATGTCACAGATCGTTTTCACCTCCATTAAAATCATTAGCTTGCATTCCTCAATGGCAAGTTTCTCACTTCCGGCGACAGGTATACATCAATGACCTTCGACCGAAAGATTTTGCATGGTGTTCGACACCAAGTCCTTTATTCACACCATGTGAATTGTACTGCAGTACCTTGAGGGTCATTATCATTATCGGTGATTCCTCTCGCGCTTGTTAACGGTTTACATCATTGACCGGTAATCAAGTGATGTCTTTCCATGTTCGACTTCAGAACATTTCTCACATGGATCGACTTGTACTTAGAGTGAAGATCGAACGAGTTTGAAGACCCCGGATCTAGTTTCATCCATCTGGGCTGCGATATATATTCAGGAAAGATAAAGACATTGACATGTACATCATTGCAGCAGATAATCATCCTACTCAAAGGATGATAATTTCATCAAAATTATCAATCTACCATCAGACGATTGTCTGTTCTATGTATAGAAAAATGAATTTATAAAGCTGAGCATGGGAATGCCCGCATCAGCTAGATCATGAAAGCAGTATGAAAAATAATGTATTGTATTGTATCTTATTACAGGTCTCCTCCCAGCGTTGGTTGAACTTCGGATCCCCCTGATAAAGCATTTCACCCGATAAACGGCCTCATACTTTAGGGGGCAACTGTTATAGACATTTTTGTGCCTTGCAGCATTGAGCATGAAATGTCCATAATCTAAGGGATCCAAAGTCCCTAAACATGTTGTTCCTACCCCTAGAGGAACAAGGCTAACAAACCACAGCAATTCACAGAAGTTCTCCACCAGAAACTGCTCAAAAACAAGTCAATTCAGGATCATTTCAGTGGCTACACTAGCTGTTTGCGCTGAATGTCAAAGCCAACACTGGCTACCTACGTTGAATGTCAAAGGGAACACTGGCTACCTGCGCTGAACGAGAATGGACATGTGGCAAGCTCATTTCTCAAGGTGTCAAAACCCAGGAAGCTTCCAAAATGACACTTGCCTCAGGGAATTCGACTGGTGATGAGTAAGAGGTTCCAAATCTCCAAGTGGAAGCAAGAACCTCCAAGTGGAATCAAGAACTGACAGAGGGAGAGGACACTAGTCAGATCTCAAGCTGAGTCATCCTCTATCCAAACATCTATATATGGATCTCTCCTCCATGAGATCTAGAGGTTGGAATTTTGTGATTGCAAAGAATTGTTGTTGGTTTGAGATTGGAATCATTGGGTGCTTAATGCTTTGAAGGGGGTGAAGATAGGAATTCCATTTGCTGGGAAGGAGATGCTGGATTGGAGCCCTCTGGGTTGTATCTCTTCCTGAACCTTGTTATTCATCAATAAAGCTATCTTGGATTCTCCTATATACTGATGTGTTTTTGATGTATGATTGCATTAGTGTATTTGGTTTATTTCTAATCCTAAACTAGTTATGAATGTGAATATCTATCTTTGTGTAGTGTTCTTCTCTTGTCGCAAGTAGCTGTTCTCTTGTGATCTTACAGGAACCCGTTGAAGCTGGACAAGCAAGAAGGCAAGTAGTTGTTCTCTTGTGATCTTGCATGAACCTGTTGAAGCTGGGTGAGTGAGAAGGCAAGTAGTTGTGGACTCCCAAAGAGAAGAGAGACCGGATCGAGGGACAAACGGAAGACACCGGTAAGTCTATTTATCTCTCTTCTTTCACATTTCATAAAGGAAGAAACCAGAATAGCTATCCTTGTTTGTTGCTAAGGCACTGTGTTAACACCCAGGTTGTTCCCTATGACTCCCAAGGGAATACGGCTGGAGTAACCACTAACCAATATTTGGATTACAGTTTCTAGCCAAATTGTAATCAGAGAGGGCTCTCTCTTTGTGATTTGTCTCTGTTTGGATAGTATTTTAGGCTAGCTGTGATGTTCGGGTTTTGGTTTTATGTTTTGGTTGAGGGATGTCTTCTGTACCTAAGGTGCAAACCTTTAGATAATTTTAGTCCATTGGGCGATGGAGTCTTTGGTTACTGGTTGTTTGAGAGGTAGGTTAGGATTGCTGAAACTGTAGGGCCTTTTGAATATTTCATGAAACAAACTTGATATATTAGTGCTGAAATGAGTGTAACCAGTGAAAAGGAGTTAAGAATTTTCCACTAAGTTAGGTTGTGGGAAAGAGATGTATTGTAAAGGAGCAGACTTGAATTCCTAAACAATAATTTCTGTGAAAGATACAGTGTAGAGGTGCAGCAATTAAGAATCACACCTTTATAACCATAACTGAAGAAAACATTTGTAATAGCATAGATTGAATTCAGGGTATTCTATGAATAAATCCTGGAATTAGTCTTTTTCTCTGCCATTAATTGTGAAATCTAGAACATGGATTAGTTATGAAAAATAACAGAAAGAAACATAACGAAAGTTCAAAGGAAACTTATTGAGTCATGACAACATGCAGGAATCCTGTAGCACTCAGCAAATCGCATCACAATCCCTCAAACAACACAGACTTTGGAAATTCCATCGGCCTTTGTATTAAACTCTGAAAATTTACAGAGAAAGAACTCTTGAAGAGTAATCAACAACAACCCCTTGCAAGCTTGTGCGAGGGGGAAATATATACAAACGGTAATACAAAATATCTAAGGCGTTGAGTCATCTGAGAAATAAATGTTTTCACCAACTTTGTACAGAATAGCAGATAAGAAGTTATTGCTGCTTTTAATACAACATAAATGCTCTTTCTGTCTGTCAGAAGATATTTTGGCCTTTGGAGGCCACTGAGTCGGTTGGAACGATCTGCTTTTAATGCTGGAAAATGCGCTTTTGTGGCTGCTCTGTTGTAACTTCTGGGCTTTGTCACCTGTAGCTGTCCATCTCGACTTGCTGGCCGAAAGTTTTGCTGAGTTGGCTCAGCTTTCATCTTTTCATGCATGCTGATTTTACTAAGTTTTCCTGTGCATGCCAATTTGTATTTTTTGATGAAAAACTTGAAGAATGGCTTCCTGGTCTATAAGATCATCTGTATTACCTTAGTCCACCATTCCTGTGTGGGCAGTTGATGCCTAAGAATTGCATCCATAGTCTCATCTGCCTCTGTGTATTTATAGAAATTGGGAGGCACTTCAAACAGGTGTTTAATTTCATTCATTATAAAGAATAGATTCTCTACCCTGTTGTAGAGACTTTGCCCTGTAGCTGGCCCTGTTTCCTCTGAGGTATTGGGCCTTTCAGTGATCTGATTTGTGGCGAATGTATTGACCCTCTTGGCATACTGCTCATGTGTAAATAGCCTTCCTGCGCTGTTCAGTAAGCCAGGGAGACCTCTGTTTTGTAACACCACAAATTTGTCCATGAACCTGTTAACCTCTGTCTGCATGTCTTGGGTCCTTCTCTCTAACGTCTGCACTAAGCTTCTCAGTGTAAGGACCCTCTTTATCAACAAAATAGTCTCAGTCCTGTTGGAAATTCCCATAGTTGCTAACTGAGTACTTGTTCTATTATTAAGCACATTGATCATCCTGGTGGCAACTTCAGGCATATTGCTTAGAGCTGCCCTTGATCTCTGAATTTCCTTTTGTGCTTTTGCAATGAGCTCCAGCTGCTCATGAATTGTCTCAATATACTGCCATTGGTCAGTGATAGACTGGCCAATATTGGCCCATAACACTGTCTTGAGCTCAGCCACCACTTTATCTAGTTTAAGCTCCTTCTCCAGCTCCTTTATCCTGTCTTTGAGGGCTTTTATTTCCCTGCCCTTTTCTGCCACAGTCTGCTTGGATTTGTCATATCTATCATTTACCTTGGCCAAATTCTCCCTGGCCTCCTTTAATTCTGTCATTTGAGCTTCCAGGGCCTGAATTTCATTCCTCAGCTTTTGCATGTCCAGGCTTGGGGCCTGCTCTGTTGTTGGTGGTGATGCTGAGGTGGATGGTGCTGCCTGTTCTATTTGTTGAGGAGGGGGAACAGTAGTTGGAGCAGCTTCCTCAAGGTTAATTATTTCAGGAGGAGGCTGGGAGGTATGACCTTCTTCTTTTTGCTTCAAAGCTGCCTGTAATGCTGCCTGTGCAGCCTCTGGTTCTCCCAGCTTTTCTTGAGTCTGGATTAGCTGCTTATATAGAGACACCAACAAAGCTGTGGCATCTTGATCATGTCTTAGCTGGGAAACTTCATCTGTTTTAGGGTGAATTGTTGCTGGGATTTTGATCTTTCTCCTCAAAGCTGCCATGTCTGCATCCCTCAACTTCAATATTTCTTGTATGCCCTTGATATCCTTGGGATCATGCCCAATCTCTATGATTATATCTTCTAAGGACCTGATTCTGTTGTCCTTTGCTTCAGAGGATGCTCTCTCCAACTCAAGTTGGGCAGCTGTATTATTAAGGCTATTCTCTAGCCTATAATTATCTAATGTCTTGTCTGCCAAGGAGGCATACACCATCTCACCCATTTGCTTATGCAATTCTATTTTGTCCATTGGTTGGATGTCCTTGGCAAGGACCTCAAGATTGGTCCTTAAGTAGTCCAAAGGCGACTATGGTTGCAATGTAGTTGGCATGAAGTAACTCATCATCATTTTTCCTTCACTAACATCATACGCAGACATCAGTCTTTGCTGGTTAGTGGGAGCCATTTTCAACAGATGATTGTATAGTTGTATCTTTATTGGCTCATTCCTCCTCTTTATGTCAATGAACTGTTGTTTGATGCTCAGTTCACTTTCTCTCTGCTGGCTTGAGGAGCTGACTTCTCCTCCCACTGTTCTGTCCTGTTCCTATTGAAAGGAACTTGCAGATGCTTCCCTGCTAGGTGGGCCCATGCCCAAAGACTGTCCCATTGGCATTTCCTCCTCTGAGAAAGGATTCATTCTCTGTCTTTTCTCCCCATAAGTTGTCGATGTTGTAAGCGGAGTCTCTCTGTCCCTTTTCCTGCTTGTATCCTCCTTTTGTGGAGTTTGGAGGATTGATGCTTCAGCTGATGTTTCTTGCCTTGGAGGCACAGTTTGTTGTGGCTGTTGCTCAGTGGATTTTGGGGCTTCCATTGTTTGCTCTTGCTGCACAGGTTGCTCTTGTCTTTGTTTTTCTTGATGTTGGTGTTGTGGTTGTTGATGCACTTCCTGCTGCATCCCTTCTTCTTGCTGGTCCACCTCTTTTTCTGTTTGCTCTTCAGTCATGGGAGGTGGCTGCTCCTGCTCCACCTGCTTTTCTTTACCTTTACTGGATGTCTGTTGAGTGTCCATGGCAGCTTGCTGATGTGTTGTTGAAGATGAGGCAGCTGCTCCAAGTTGCCTTTGATATGAGAAGGAAACATGTCCACAAGTTTCCAAGTCAGCCTCTTTTTGAATATTCCTAGCCTCTCTTTCTAGCATCTGCTCTCTAGTAATTGGCTCTTCTAGAGTGCCCTCTTTCCAGCTCAAAGAATTGGCATACTGCTCTACATGAGGCAGCTTTAAATGTGCATAGTTACCCAATTTGTATTTTATCCTCCTGAGGGAAATAAAATGATTAGGGTCATAAGGTGTCCATTTGAAACTGGTTTGCAATTTGAGGCCCTCTAGGATCATATCTGCCTCCTTCCATCCCTCCTCTCTTATGTTGTATAGAAAAGGGCCTAGCTGGCTCCTTACCTTCAGCTGCACCTTCTTGTTCTTACTTTGGAAATGGAAGCAGTCGGCATTTCCAAACTGCCTGAAGTATTCTAGGGCAAAAAGTCTCATAGGGACATACCTTGGCAGCCTATAAGGGTCCAACTCACAGCCATATATTCTGATTACTGTGTGGTGTTGGTAAAAATACCAATCACCAATGCTGTAGACCTTGGAGAGATGGAGAACTCTTTGCATGTCATCAGTCAACCTTGGAGGAGGGACACCATACAGCAATGTCATAGCTGGGTGAATGAACAGGTCTATGAATTCACAGTATGTGTATGGTGATTTAGAAGTATCATGAAAACCTGAAGTCCAAAACACAACTGACCTTGGATTCCCCTGGGCATTAAGTTTCTTGAGGGGAATGGAGAAACTGTCTGGTTGATAAAATAAGAAAAGATGGTAGATGTATGAGGTGTATCTGAACACCCTTTCCCTTTGTATATTCATTAGCTGTTCATGGATCTTTTCTGCAATATATGTGGCATAGTCATAGTGTAAAGCTGGAGGCTTTCCAGGAGAAAATATGGACAGCATTGCCATTATAGTGTCATCAACATCCTTAATTACCCTGTACCCCATGACGTCGCTGATCAAATCCACCAGCATTCTGCCCAAGTCATTCAGGTACTGATATCCAATAGGAGGGGTTCTCATAGTTTCAGAGCTTGGTTGTATGAATAACTGATTAATTTTGATGATCTGGGCACTTGACAAATTACTCCCCTTCTTTACTAAGTCCAGCATGGAGAGAGGGGTCAATGGCCTTGCAGTGTGGAAATGCAGCATCTCATTTATGGTTTCTGGGGGGATATGGAACAAGATTGAGCCTGTAGGACTGAAAATAGCTCTTTGGCATGGATCATAGCATTCCTGGCATCTGTGGATCAAGTCTGGAAGGGCATTGACTTGAGGGAGGTTGTAAATGGGCAAATTTGAGTCCCAAATCCCTAAAATATCAGCTCCACCAAGGTGTTGGGCTTTCAATTCATTTAGCATGTGAATATTAAACTTAGAACCCATTGGGAACCAGTCTATCATCTGATAATCTACATCTCCCAGGGCTTTCCATTCTAACTCCCTTTGAGGGGCATTCAGAGGCTGAATATTCAGGGCTATTGGTGTTTCCATGGCTAATAAGGCTTCTGACTTGTATGTAAACTGGTTTGAATGAGCAGAGCAGCACAGAGGGGTCTCTTTGCAATGGAAATGTGAATTGTAAGGAACAGAGGGCGAATTGTGCAAACAGCAATTGAAATACCGTTTAGAGGACTGATGAAACCAGTACCAGGACTGACAAGAGTGTTTCTATGGTGAGTTTATGTAGTTGAGGTTCTAGTTCACGACTGCGCGAACTACCTGTGAATTCAGGTCAATTTTGTCAAATGCAGGCTTTGCAGAAGGTTTATTGCCTCGCCAGTTGGAAATGGGTACAGGTCACTGGATGCTTGATGGTGAATTCAGTGCTTTACACTCTCTTAAACCAGTTTGCTTGTAGAAATATGGATAAAACCAGGTGCAGGGAATGATTTTGAGAAATACCTCGTGAATTGCCGATAACAGTTGCCAATGCAGGTGCGACGGATGCGCCCACGGTTTCTGAGTCGAATTCTGCGGGTTGGCGCTGGTTTGGTCGTGAAATGCATGCAGGAATAACAATAGTTGTTTTGGCAAAAAGTGGGAAAAACACGAATTTTTGGCTAAAATATGGATTTTTGGCATATTGGCGCGTTTTTTGGATGACGTCAGCATGACGTCATCAGGTGGGGTCAAGGTCGGATGACGTCAGCATGACGTCACCGGGTGATGTGGCAAGCTGTGATTGGTCCACGGGGATAATGAGGTGGCAGACACATCAGTGCAGGGGTGGATAAGGGCGTTGACGCGACGGCGAGGCAATACTGATGTGGGCCTGACGTGGTGATGACATAGGCGTAATAGGACCGGCCGTAAACCAGAAGCGGTAATGGTTTTTCTCGGACCGCCTCAGATACGGTCGCGGTTTTGTCAGAGGGCGACCCGAGAAATTGTGAGGGCGACGCGTGGCAGAGGCCTGACGTCACCCTCTGACAGTTTCTCGGGTGCTAAACTTCGGACGTCGGGCCCAACCCGATATGCATATTGGCCGTCCGATCAAAGGCGCCCGATCGGACGGTTGACGGGTCGCTGAATAGTGCGGATGATACGGCAGCGGGGAAGTAATAAAATATTATTTTCTTTTGAAAGGCGTGCCCAGCGGGACTTTGGGTTTCGGCGGAATTATATGGTTTTCTTTGTATTTTCAAATGAAAATAATATCGCGCCCATACTTTGGATAAGTTGGAAAAAGTGGGTATTTGTGTGCTTTTTGCAAATGAAACGGGTTATGGGTAAAAGGGGTTTTTCATATGGTTTTTTTAGCAAATAAAGGGTTTAATGGGTCAAATGGATTCAGAAGGGGGAAGGGGGGTAAGGCTTAGGTTTCTCACGCTGACCAGATGTCAATTTGATCCCTGACAGAGGACATATGGCTATAATGCCAAGGGGAGGGATATTTATACAATGTTTGGGGTTTATACACCATGGTGTTATAATAGTAGGGAAAGGGTAACATAGGGGAATTATATAATAGAAGTTAGGGATTAATGTGGATGAAAGGTTGGATGAGGGGTGATATCACTAAGTTTATTTGAAAATCACTTAGCTTAGGGAGTAGATCAAAATGAAAAGATTTTTAGACAAGAAATGTGGCTTTTAAAGGAATAAGAACCACCATAAAACCACAAATTCTTCCATGAATCTCAACTGATGAGGGGATGTTAGTAATGAATGGGAAAGGGGAAAATTGGGAAGTTAGACATGCTTCTTTGCTTTGCTGCAAGCTGATGGAGAAGAAGACCTTCTCAATCCATTGATTTTCCTTTGTAAATAGGTTAGCACACATTCAATTGTAAGGAATGACATTTCTGCAACCCCTATCTGCCTACCCATCTACTTGCCTAGCATTTTTTGTTTCTTCTTGGAGGGTGCATTTAGACTTGCAGACCCTTATTTGCCTTTTCTTTTCTTTGGCTTTTTCCTTTTGATTTTCTATCTAATGCTACCCTTATTGCCTCCAAGGTCCCAGATTAAGCAGTTGGGAACCTTACTTCTCTACCTAAGCTACTTGTCCGCCAAGATTAAACAGTTTGGACAGACTTCTTTCTCTATTCTACAACTGAAAATTTAAAACATGGCATGATCCAGCTTAGGCTGTTGGACCATCCATCAAAATTGAGTACACATTAAGCTATATACACACCTTGTCTTCTCTTGGAAATATGGGATCTTTGCATCATCAAAGCAGAGCATATTTGGAACTTTCTTTGCCAATCATGAAATATGAAACCTATTGGTATAGGTAGCTAACAGTGGCTCCACATGGGGATGGTTTTTCATTTGAAAGACCAAGAACAGCAGGTCAAAATGCCTTGGCCTTTGACTGCTTTCACCAACACTTGAAGTATGCTGCTTTAAAATGCCAAAATTGTGCTCTTCCCATCTTGGTAGATCTCTGATCCTATTTGCCTTTTGCTGATAGTTAATCAAACTTGAGAAACTGCATTTTTACATCCTACAGAGAGTAATATATACACTTGAATATGTACAATGGAAACTCAGGCTGCACTTATGGGTAGTAGTCAAAATAGTGCTTCAGCATCCTGCCATTCGTAGGACCTTCATCCAAATCAGTTTCATTAAGACTTTTAAGGAAATAAGTATGGTTTCCTTGTACTGCTTGGACAGCAAATGGTCCTCTCCAAAGGGAATCAAATTTTCCATGTTTTCCTTTATCTTCCCTTCTTGAATCCCACTTGAGGACCTTGTCACCAATGTTGAAATCTTCTGCCTTGATCCTTCTGTCAAAGGCCTTCTTTAATTTTTCTTGTAAAACTTGAACTCTGTTGTATACTTGATCTCTAGTTTGCTGCAAACATATTATTTGATTGATCCTTCTTTGCATATCATTTGGTTCAGCTTGACTTTCTTGAAGAAGTTTCATAACAGGAACTCCTAGTGATGAAGGGAATTTGGCTTCTAATCCGTAAACCAACTCATATGGGCTGACCCCAATTGATCTCTTGGTTGTTAGTCTATCTGCCCATAAGGAATTGACAAGCTTCTTATGCCAATTCTTTTTATTTTCTTCTAACACCTTCTTTATAATGTTTACCAGGCTTTTATTTGATGATTCTGCAAGGCCATTTCCTTGGGGATAGTATGCA
The DNA here is from genome assembly GCA_031772625.1 of Pinus tabuliformis. Taxonomy (NCBI): domain Eukaryota; kingdom Viridiplantae; phylum Streptophyta; class Pinopsida; order Pinales; family Pinaceae; genus Pinus; species Pinus tabuliformis. The sequence goes on from CM062820.1 coordinate 1,675,683,077, forward strand.
GTAGAATGGCCCAAGGTAATGTGAAATTTGTGGCAGAAATTCACCATCTTCTTAGATCTGAAAGCAGCAACATTGTCTGTTATTATTTTGTCAGGGCAGCCAAATCTAGCCAATATGTTATTCTCCAAGAACTGAATGATTATTGAATCATTTGCTTGTCTGCATGGAGCAGCTTCAATCCACTTAGTGAAATAGTCTGCAGCTGTTAGAATCCATCTGTGCTGGCCTGAGGATGAGGGATGAATTTCCCCAATGAAATCCAAGCCCCATTGTTGAAAAGGTCTCTCTGTTGCAATAGGCCTTAAGGGAAGTGGTAGTAACTTTCTCTTTCCCTCAAACACTTGACATTTATGACATGATGTAGTAAACTTTTTAACATCAGAGAACAGGGTGGGCCAATAGTAACCAGCCCTCAGTATTTTATCCACAGTGGACTTCCAATACAAGTGTCCACCACAGTCACCTGCATGAAATTCTTTCATGATATTGTTAGTCTCATCCTCAATTAAGCAGTTTAGCAATATCCCTTCATGGTTTTTCCAAAACAAATTTCCGTCCATAACACAAAATCTTGAGGCTTTCATTTTTAAGAATCTACATTTAGTTCTGGACAATCCTGGGGGAGCACACAGGTTTTGCAATACATAACATATATCAGAGTACCAAGGGGATTGTTCAAAGGCTACATTGATCTTTGGAGTCGCCAGCTCCGGTTCACTGTCCAGCTGGTTGATGTCTAAGGCTTGGAAGTTTGCTTCTGTCATTAGTTTGGCCAAACCTTGCCCTTTTATTAGTTTTGTAGGTTTTATCTCAATATAAAATTCCAAAATGTTGGCAATCCACTTTCCTCTTCTGCCCTCTAAATTTTCTTGGGTGAGAATGTATTTAACAATGGGACTTGGTACATAAGCTATAACATGTGAATAGAGGATGTAAACCCTAAAGTCTTTGATGGCCTTGACCAAAGCATAAGCTTGTTTCTCCATGATTTGGTATTTTAGGGGAGCATCTCTAAGAGCTCTACTAAAGAAAGCAATGGGTTTCTCATTTCCTTGGTCATCTTTCTGTAACAAGACAGCAGCAATTGTGTGCTGGGAAGCAAAGGAAAATATGATAAATTCCCTGTCAAATTAAGGATTTGTTAGGACAGGGGTTTGGGTAAAGGCCAATTTTATACCCTCAAAGGCTTGATTTGCTTCAACTGTCCATTTCACTTTTGAATCCTTCTTTAGCATATTATTCAGTAATCTGATCAGTTCTGCTAGGTTTGGGATAAACCTTCTCAAGAAGTTGATCTTTCCCAAGAATGCTTGCAATTCTTTGATATTTCTTGGGTGGGGCATTTGTAAGATAGCTTGTATCCTATCTGGGTCAATTCTTATGCCATCCTTTGAAATTATATGTCCTAATAGCTTACCTTCTTCCAAACCAAACAGAGACTTCTTGGGATTTAAGGAAATTCCATATTTCCTGCATGTTAAGAAGATCTGCCTCAAGTATTTCAAATGTTCTTGGTCAGATTTTGAGAAGGGTGTGAGGTCATCCAAATAGATGACTAGAAAGTCATGAATCTCTTTGGCAAAAGCAATATCCATTGCTCTTTGAAATGTGGCCCCTGCATTTTTCAATCCAAAAGGAATTTTCACATATTTGAAAGTTCCCCAAGGGGTTGTAAATGTTGTTTTGTCCTGATCATCAGGGTGTACTAGGATTTGATTAAAGCCTGAGAATCCATCAAGTAATGAGATCCTTGAGGCACCTACCACTCTTTGAAGAATGTGATCCATCTTGGGTAAGGGATAATTGTCCTTGAGGGATACTTGATTCAAGTTCCTAAGATCCACACAAAGCCTTATTTCACCAGTTTTCTTTCTTGTAGGTACCAAATTAGAAATCCAATCAGAGAACCTGATTGGTGCTATGATGCCAGCTTTAAACATTTTTTGCAGCTCTTTTTCAATTGAAGGGAGAAGCATGGGATTGATCCTTCTCAATTTCTGTTTGAATGGCTTTTGATTAGGCTTGAGAGGGATAGTATGCTGGATAACAGAGGTGTCATAGGATTTTAAATCCTCATAACCCCATGCAAAGACATCTTGAAATTCTTTGAAGAGGTCAATGTATTTGGGTTTTTGATCAGGAGGTAAGGATGCAGACAATTTTATTATTTTGGGCTTCTCAACAGTTCCAATGTTGCATTCTTCAATGGCAGAGTTAAGGGGCTGCATTTTTGGTTTTCTAGGGATGTCATTTGAGTCAAAGATATCCTCTAATGGAGTTAGGCCTGTTGGAAGAAAATTGTCTTTCAGCTCTATGATTTCAGCCTCTGTGGCAGCTATTTCTTCATAACTGATTTGTTGAATTTGTTGTATGTTCTCCTTGTTGAAAATGGTTGGATTTAGCATTTGTTTTGCTGTTTTGGGTGATGTTGGGTGGTTAGTCTGTTCAAACTATCTTTGTGATTGACTTGCTCTTTCAGTGTCAATATTTAGTCCTGCAAATTCTTGTTGCAAGGTCAAGAAATTGTTTATTTGTGCATCATCTTCAAATACTTGCCAGTCCTTGACATTGTTTGGGACAGAAGGTCTGTGTTTTACCTCAGCCATGAAGCAATGATGGGGCTCAAAAGGCAGCTTGCAGGTACTTGCAAATGTGGCCAGGCTATGGGCATGCAGGTTATGGGTTCTGGGAATCTTGGTAATCTGAAATTCAGTGAAGGACTGTAGTAGTTCAGCAGCAGCAGATCTATAAGATCTCAGTCTTTTGTCATTAGTAACGAAATTTCCCTTTACTTGTTGGATAATCAAGTCTGAGTCTCCCATAATGGAAATTTTTATGGCTTGTAAGGATTTTACTAGCTTAAGGCCTAGCAAGAGAGCTTCATATTCTGCCATATTATTAGTACACTTGAAATTCAGTCTATAGGCTCGGCCTTCTGCATGACTGTCTTGTTTATTATGTATCCAAACTCCAGCTCCTGCCCCTAATTTGTTGACTGACCCATCAAATTCAAGGAACCATAGGATCTCTTGTCCTAAGGGAGACTTAATGACCTCTTTGTGAGCTGGCAATGCAAGTTGAAGTTCTGATTTTTCATTTAGTTTGTCTTTTAAGACAGTTTTATCACTTGATTGAATCAATGTGACTTCTAGAGCAGCAGCTTGGCTTAATGATGGTTGAACCATTGTTTCTTGGATAGCAGTTTGTTCATTAGTGTCCTCCTCTTGTATGAGTGTCTTGGTTTCAACATCATTATTTGAGAGACCTGTATTATCATTGAAGAGAATGTATGAGTCTATGTCTGAATGGACAGCATATATGGGAAAGTTTTGAGGCTTTTCTTCACTGCTGACCATGTATTTCATTAATGTTTCTCTGTATAATCTCTTTGGTTGCCCAAAGACAGATATAGTGGCATATGACATGTCCAGCTGCAGGGAACCTTGAAGTTTAGCCCCCCATGATCTTGATAACAGCATCCCATACTTGGGTGGGATGTCAGCAACTACAACATCCATTAGAATAGTTTTATTTGGGTACTGAACAAGGGACACACATAGATCTTTTATGAGACCTAAACACTTAACTTGGCTGGAGTCAAATGAGAATAGGTCCTTATATGGTCTTGTAATATCCAGATTTAGTCTTTCCATGACTGATTTGGGCATCAGGTTGTGAGAGGCACCTGAGTCAAACATTGCATTGTGTAATATCTTGTCATGAACATGCAGGCTGACATAGAAAGGTAAAATGCCTGCAACTGCTGTCTTTCCATCCACCTCTGGGCCGAAAAGTAGCTCTGGGGTATCATCCAACACATTAACATCATCTTTGTTGCTAGTAAGCTGAAGAGATTTCCTGATTTGTTGTTTGTAGATGCTGTGTTTGGCCAATTCCGAGAGAGGAATTGCTATCTTTAGTTTCCCAATTTCAGCCTCTAAGTCAAAAGGTTTATCAGATTGAGTCTTTGTGTTGTGGATGACAGTCTTTTCCTTGTTCACTAGGTCTTCTTCTTGATTGGTCTCTTGATCTTGAGCTTGAGACCTGTCCTTGTTACTTATCTCTTGGGGAATAATACTTGGATTAGGCTGCAAGGATGATGTAGCCATGGGCTGCTGTTTTGAAGAAGCTGGTTCAGTGATTTCTTCAATGGTTACTTCTTTTGCAAGTGAATCTGTTGGGTCATTTGGCTCTGTAACTATGGCTCTTTTGGGCTGCTGATTATCTTTTATCTTTTCAGGCTGTGTTACATTTACAGTTCTGCTCCTTAGCTTGTATTGCTTATGGACTTCATAAACAGTTGTGTCATAGCCTTGTTTGAAGTCAAATGACTCACCTGATTTGGTTGGGAACAGCTTGATTACATCATCATCATGGTATTCTTGTGTCAAAAAGACTTGACTTTCACCATCTAGACCCATTAAATTAATCTGAGAATCTTCATTGGGTTCACTTGATGTGGAAGTTTCAGCATAGTTTTCTTGGAAAGGGGGTCTTATGTCTTGGTCAGCACTGGCCTTGCCAACGTTTGGGTTTTGAGTTCTCCTAAAATTTGGATTCCTAGGAGGGTTGTTTTGTGGTGCTTCCCATGATGACTTTCTCTCTACTGATTCTACTCTGTCACCCAGTCTCTTCATACCAGTGAGTATTACATCCAATTTTTGATCGAAAGCTGAGGGTTCCTCTTTGAGAGTGGTTCTCTTTTCCAATCTTGCCCTGTTTCTTTTGGCAATCAGGTTAGCCTCTACTGTGATAGCAACTTTCTGAGCCTCTTCAAGGGTTTCAGGGGCTCTTTCCTTCAATTGATATCCCATGTCAGGGTCAAAACCATCAGGGAATTTGTACAAGGCTAAATCAGGAGGGGGTCTTAAATTTTGTGGGATTGCGTTATATACATTGTTGAATCTTGCACAATACTCCAAAACAGTCTCTTGGGGACCTCTTTTGATAGTGTCATATTCACCAAGTATGTGCAGAGGATCCTTCTTCTTCTCCCATCTGCTAGTAAAGGCTTGATAAAGCTCATCAGGAGTTGTGATGGTATTTACAGTCAGGGATCTAAACCAAGTTCTTACATCCCCAGTCAAGCTTTGGACAAAAATCCTCATTCTCACACTGTCATCATCGATTTCATAGTTCTCAAAATGGTCTTGCATTCTTTTGGCGTGCTGAATAGCTGTGAAAGGGCCAGTGGAGTCAAAATATGAGATCTTGGATTGATAGTCTTGAGGTAAAGCTGGAGCATTAGCAGGTAACTGCAAGGGTGCATACCTATTGGCCATATTTGCAGGGTTTATAGGATTGATAGGGACAAATGGGATAACAGGGACGATTGGTGCAATAGGGGTAGTGGGAAAGGTGGACACTAGAGTATTGGTCAAGGGAATTTGTGCAGTGGATGAAGGTGTGAAAGGAGGGTTTTGAGATGGAGATGGTGAACTAGAGGAGACAGGGGTAGACCTAAATAGAACCTTGATTGGGGTTGGAACTGGTTCAGGGTGGGCTGTCTCAGGAGTCAAATCAGTAGGATTTTCATGCCTTTGCTGCTTCCTAATGATTCTAGGGATTATATTAGGATTCCCACACACAGCTGGTGGATTTGGGTCAGGATTTGACCTAGTGTGTCTAGTTTCCCTTTTAGGAGCCAGCTTATGAATTTGTTTTTGGTATTTTCTAAGATATTTTTAGGATTGTTTAAGGGATTGTTTAAGCTTTTCAGAACCACTGTCTATGGATAGACAACAGTTTGAAAAGTATGCTCGTCCCCAGTGGAGTCGCCAATTATGTTAACACCCAGGTTGTTCCCTATGACTCCCAAGGGAATACGGCCGGGGTAACCACTAACCAATCTTTGGATTACAGTTTCTAGCCAAACTGTAATCAGAGAGGGCTCTCTCTTTGTGATTTGTCTCTGTTTGGATAGTATTTTAGGCTAGCTGTGATGTTCGGGTTTTGGTTTTATGTTTTGGTTCTTCTGTACCTAAGGTGCAAACCTTTAGATAATTTTAGTCCATTGGGCGATGGAGTCTTTGGTTACTGGTTGTTTGAGAGGTAGGTTAGGATTGCTGAAACTGCAGGGCCTTTTGAATATTTCATTAAACAAACTTGATATTTTAGTGTTGAAATGAGTGTAACCAGTGAAAAGAAGTTAAGAATTTTCCACTAAGTTAGGTTGTGGGAAAGAGATGTATTGTAAAGGAGCAGACTTGAATTCCTAAACAATAATTTCTGTGAAAGATACAGTGTAGAGGTGAAGCAATTAAGAATCACACCTTTATAACCATAACTGAAGAAAACATTTGTAATAGCATAGATTGAATTCAGGGTATTCTATGAATAAATCCTGGAATTAGTCTTTTTCTCTACCATTAATTGTGAAATCTAGAACATGGATGAGTTATGAAAAATAACAGAAAGAAACATAATGAAAGTTCAAAGGAAACTTATTGAGTCATGAAAACATGCAGGAATCCTGTAGCACTCAGCAAATCGCATCACAATCCCTCAGACAACACAGACTTTGGAAATTCCATCGGCCTTTGTATTAAACTCTGAAAATTTACAGAGAAAGAACTCTTGAAGAGTAATCAACAACAACCCCTTGCAAGCTTGTGCGAGGGGGAAATATATACAAACAGTAATACAAAATATCTAAGGCGTTGAGTCATCTGAGAAATAGATGTTTTCACCAACTTTGTACAGAATAGCAGATAAGAAGTTATTGCTGCTTTTAATACAACATAAATGCTCTTTCTGTCTGTCCGAATATATTTTGGCCTTTGGAGGCCACTGAGTCGGTTGGAACGATCTGCTTTTAATGTTGGAAAATGCGCTTTTGTGGCTGCTCTGCTGTAACTTCTGGGCTTTGTCACCTGTAGTTGTCCATCTTGACTTGCTGGCCGAAAGTTCTGCTGAGTTGGCTCAGCTTTCATCTTTTCATGCATGCTGATTTTACTAAGTTTTCCTGTGCATGCCAATTTGTATTTTTTGATGAAAAACTTGAAGAATGGCTTCCTGGTCTATAAGATCATCTGTATTGCCTTAGTCCACCATTCCTGTGTGGGCAGTTGATGCCTAAGAATTGCATCCATAGTCTCATCTGCCTCTGTGTATTTATAGAAATTGGGAGGCACTTCAAACAGGTGTTTAATTTCATTCATTATAAAGAATAGATTCTCTACCTGGTTGTAGAGACTTTGCCCTGTAGTTGGCCCTGTTTCCTCTGAGGTACTGGGCCTTTCAGTGATCTGATTTGTGGCGAATGTATTGACCCTCTTGGCATACTGCTCATGTGTAAATAACCTTCCTGCGCTTTTCAGTAAGCCAGGGAGACCTCTGTTTTGTAACACCACAAATTTGTCCATGAACCTGTTAACCTCTGTCTGCATGTCTTGGGTCCTTCTCTCTAACGTCTGCACTAAGCTTCTCAGTGTAAGGACCCTCTTTATCAACAAAATAGTCTCAGTCCTGTTGGAAATTCCCATAGTTGCTAACTGAGTATTTGTTCTATTATTAAGCACATTGATCTTCCTGGTGGAAACTTCAGGCATATTGCTTAGAGCTGCCCTTGATCTCTGAATTTCCTTTTGTGCTTTTGCAATGAGCTCCAGCTGCTCATGAATTGTCTCAATATACTGCCATTGGTCAGTGATAGACTGGCCAATATTGGCCCATAACATTGTCTTGAGCTAAGCCACCACTTTATCTAGTTTGAGCTCCTTCTCCAGCTCCTTTATCCTGTCTTTGAGGGCTTTTATTTCCCTGCCCTTTTCTGCCACAGTCTGCTTGGATTTGTCATATCTATCATTTACCTTGGCCAAATTCTCCCTGGCCTCCTTTAATTCTGTCATATGAGCTTCCAGGGCCTGAATTTCATTTCTCAGCTTTTGCATGTCTAGGCTTGGGGCCTGCTCTATTGTTGGTGGTGATGCTGAGGTGGATGGTGCTGCCTGTTATGTTTGTTGAGGAGGGGGAACAGTAGTTGGAGCAGATTCCTCAAGGTTAATTATTTCAGGAGGAGGCTGGGAGGTATGACCTTCTTCTTTTTGCTTCAAAGCTGCCTGTAATGCTGCCTGTGCAGCCTCTGATTCTCCCAGCTTTTCTTGAGTCTGGATTAGCTGCTTATATAGAGACACCAACAAAGCTGTGGCATCTTGATCATGTCTTAGCTAGGCAACTTCATCTGTTTGAGGGTGAATTGTTGCTGGGATTTTGATCTTTCTCCTCAAAGCTGCCATGTCTGCATCCCTCAACTTCAATATTTCTTGTATGCCCTTGATATCCTTGGGATCATGCCCAATCTCTATGATTATATCTTCTAAGGACTTGATTCTGTTGTCCTTTGCTTGAGAGGATGCTCTCTCCAACTCAAGTTGGGCAGCTGTATTATTAAGGCTATTCTCTAGCCTATAATTATCCAATGTCTTGTCTGCCAAGGAGGCATACACCATCTCACCCGTTTGCTTATGCAATTCGATTTTGTCCATTGGGTGGATGTCCTTGGCAAGGACCTCAAGATTGGTCCTTAAGTAGTTTGAAGGCGACTGTGGTTGCAATGTAGTTGGCATGAAGTGACTCATCATCATTTTGCCTTCACTAACATCATACGCAGACATCAGTCTTTGCTGGTTAGTGGGAGCCATTTTCAACAGATGATTGTATAGTTGTATCTTTATTGGCTCATTCCTCCTCTTTATGTCAATGAACTGTTGTTTGATGCTCAGTTCACTTTCTCTCTGCTGGCTTGAGGAGCTGACTTCTCCTCCCATTGTTCTGTCCTGTTCTTGTTGAAAGGAACTTGCGGATGCTTCCCTGCTAGGTGGGCCCATGCCCAAAGACTGTCCCATTAGCATTTCCTCCTCTGAGAAAGGATTCATTCTATGTCTTTTCTCCCCATAAGTTGTCGATGTTGTAAGGGGAGTCTCTCTGTCCCTTTTCCTGCTTGTATCCTCCTTTTGTGGAGTTTGGAGGATTGATGCTTCAGCTGATGTTTCTTGCCTTGGAGGCACAGTTTGTTTGGCTGTTGCTCAGTGGATTTTGGGGCTTCCATTGTTTGCTCTTGCTGCATAGGCTGCTCCTGTCTTTGTTTTTCTTGCTGTTGGTGTTGTGGTTGTTGATGCACTTCCTGCTGCAGCCCTTCTTCTTGCTGTTCCACCTCCTTTTCTGTTTTCTCTTCAGTCATGGGAGGTGGCTGCTCCTGCTCCACCTGCTTTTCTTTGCCTTTGCTGGATGTCTGTTGAGTGTCCATGGAAACTTGTTGATGTGTTGTTGAAGATGAGGCAGCTGCTCCAAGTTGCCTTTGATATGAGAAGGAAACCTGTCCACAAGTTTCCAAGTCAGCCTCTTTTTGAATATTCCTAGCCTCTCTTTCTAGCATCTGCTCTCTAGTAATTGGCTCTTCTAGAGTGCCCTCTTTCCAGCTCAAAGAATTGGCATACTTCTCTACATGAGGCAGCTTTAAATGTGCATAGTTACCCAATTTGTATTTTATCCTCCTGAGGGAAATAAAATGATTAGGGTCATAAGGTGTCCATTTGAAACTGGTTTGCAATTTGAGGCCCTCTAGGATCATATCTGCCTCCTTCCATCCGTCCTCTCTTTTGTTGTATAGAAAAGGGCCTAGCTGGCTCCTTACCTTCAGCTGCACCTTCTTGTTCTTACTTTGGAAATGGAAGCAGTCGGCATTTCCAAACTGCCTGAAGTATTCTAGGGAAAAAAGTCTCATAGGGACATACCTTGGCAGCCTATAAGGGTCCAACTCACAGCCATATATTCTGATTACTGTGTGGTGTTGGTAAAAATACCAATCACCAATGCTGTAGACCTTGGAGAGATGGAGAACTCTTTGCATGTCATCAGTCAACCTTGGAGGAGGGACACCATACAGCAATGTCATAGCTGGGTGAATGAACAGGTCTATGAATTCACAGTATGTGTATGGTGATTTAGAAGTATCATGAAAAACTGAAGTCCAAAACACAACTGACCTTGGATTCCCCTGGGCATTAAGTTTCTTGAGGGGAATGGAGAAACTGTCTGGTTGATAAAATAAGAACAAATGGTAGATGTATGAGGTGTATCTGAACACCCTTTCCCTTTGTAGATTCATTAGCTGTTCATGGATCTTTTCTGCAATATATGTGGCATAGTCATAGTGTACAGCTGGAGGCTTTCCAGGAGAAAATATGGACAACATTGCCATTATAGTGTCATCAACATCCTCAATTCCCCTGTACCCCAGGACGTAGCTGATCAAATCCACCAGCATTCTGCCCAAGTCATTCAGGTACTGATATCCAATAGGAGGGGTTCTCATAGCTTCAGAGCTTGGCTGTATGAATAACTGATTAATTTTGATGATCTGGGCACTTGACAAATTAATCCCCTTCTTTACTAAGTCCAGCATGGAGAGAGGGGTCAATGGCCTTGCAGTGTGGAAATGCAGCATCTCATTTATGGTTTCTGGGGTGATATGGAACAAGATTGAGCCTGTAGGACTGAGAATAGCTCTTTGGCATGGATCATAGCATTCCTGGCATCTGTGGATCAAGTCTGGAAGCGCATTGACTTGAGGGAGGTTGTAAATGGGCAAATTTGAGTCCCAAATCCCTAAAATATCAGCTCCACCAAGGTGTTGGGCTTTCAATTCATTTAGCATGTGAATATTAAACTTAGAACCCATTGGGAACCAGTCTATCATCTGATAATCTACATCTCCCAGGGCTTTCCATTCTAACTCCCTTTGAGGGGCATTCAGAGGCTGAATATTCAGGGCTATTAGTGTTTCCATGGCTAATAAGGCTTCTGACTTGTATGTAAACTGGTTTGAATGAGCAGAGCAGCACAGAGGGGTCTCTTTGTAATGGAAATGTGAATTGTAAGGAACAGAGGGCGAATTGTGCAAACAACAATTGAAATACCGTTTAGAGGACTGATGAAACTAGTACCAGGACTGACAAGAGTGTTTCTATGGTGAGTTTATGTAGTTGAGGTTCTAGTTCACGACTGCGCGAACTACCTGTGAATTCAGGTCAATTTTGTCAAATGCAGTCTTTGCAGAAGGTTTATTGCCTCGCCAGTTGGAAATGGGTACAGGTCACTGGATGCTTGATGGTGAATTCAGTGCTTTACACTCTCTTAAACCAGTTTGCTTGTAGAAATATGGATAAAACCATGTGCAGGGAATGATTTTGAGAAATACCTCGTGAATTGCCAATAACAGTTGCCAATGCAGGTGCGACGGATGCGCCCACGGTTTCTGAGTTGAATTCTGTGGGTTGGCGCTGGTTTGGTCGTGAAATGCATGCAGGAATAACAATAGTTGTTTTGGAAAAAAGTGGGAAAAACACAAATTTTTGGCTAAAATATGGATTTTTGGCATATTGGCACGTTTTTTGGATGACGTCAGCATGATGTCATCAGGTGGGGTCAAGGTCAGATGACGTGAGCATGACGTCACCGGGTGATGTGGCAAGCTGTGATTGGTCCACGGGGATAATGAGGTGGCAGACACATCAGCGCAGGGGTGGACAAGGGCGTTGACGCGGCGGCGAGGCAGTACTGACGTGGGCCTGACGTGGTAATGACGTAGGCGTAATAGGACCGGCCGTAAACCAGAAGCGGTAATGGTTTTTCTCGGACCGCCTCAGATACGGTCGCAGTTTTGTCAGAGGGCGAACCGAGAAATTGTGAGGGCGACGCGTGGCAGAGGCCTGACGTCACCCTCTGACAGTTTCTCGGGTAATAAACTTCGGACGTCGGGCCCAACCCGATATGCATATTGGCCGTCCGATCAAAGGCGCCCGATCGGACGGTTGACGGGTCGCTGAATAGTGCGGATGATACGGCAGCAGGGAAGTAATAAAATATTATTTTCTTTTGAAAGGCGTGCCCAGCGGGACTTTGGGTTTCGGCGGAATTATATGGTTTTCTTTGTATGTTCAAATGAAAATAATATCGCGCCCATACTTTGGATAAGTTGGAAAAAGTGGGTATTTGTGTGCTTTTTGCAAATGAAGCGGGTTATGGGTAAAAGGGGTTTTTCATAAGGTTTTCTTAGCAAATAAAGAGTTTAATGGGTCAAATGGATTCAGAAGGGGGAAGGGGGGTAAGGCTTAGGTTTCTCAAGCTGACCAGATGTCAATTTGATCCCTGACAGAGGACATATGGCTATAATGCCAAGGGGAGGGATATTTATACAATGTTTGGGGTTTATACACCATGGTGTTATAATAGTAGGGAAAGGGTAACATAGGGGAATTATATAATAGAAGTTAGGGATTAATGTGGATGAAAGGGTGGATGAGGGGTGATATCACTAAGTTTATTTGAAAATCACTTAGCTTAGGGAGTAGATCAAAATGAAAAGATTTTTAGACAAGAAATGTGGCTTTTAAAGGAATAAGAACAACCATAAAACCACAAATTCTTCCATGAATCTCAACTGATGAGGGGATGTTAGTAATGAATGGGAAAGGGGAAAATTGGGAAGTTAGACATGCTTCTTTGCTTTGCTGCAAGCTGATGGAGAATAAGACCTTCTCAATCCATTGATTTTCCTTTGTAAATAGGTTAGCACACATTCAATTGTAAGGAATGACATTTCTGCAACCCCTATCGGCCTACCCATCTACTTGCCTAGCATTTTTTGTTTCTTCTTGGAGGGTGCATTTAGACTTGCAGACCCTTATTTGCCTTTTCTTTTCTTTGGCTTTTTCCTTTTGATTTTATATCTAATGCTACCCTTATTGCCTCTAAGGTCCCAGATTAAGCAGTTGGGAACCTTACTTCTCTACCTAAGCTACTTGTCCGCCAAGATTAAACAGTTTGGACATACTTCTTTCTCTATTCTACAACTGAAAATTTAAAACATGGCATGATCCAGCTTAGGCTGTTGGACCATCCATCAAAATTGAGTACACATTAAGCTATATACACACCTTGTCTTCTCTTGGAAATATGGGATCTTTGCATCATCAAAGCAGAGCATATTTGGAACTTTCTTTGCCAATCATGAAATATGAAACCTATTGGTATAGGTAGCTAACACACTGTCACACCTTAGGTGGATAGGATCGTCCTGCATAGGCATTTTTCCCCACAACAAGGACACAAGATGATTTGAAGAAGCATGGTAAAATTCTTTCTTCCTAGAGTGAATTTGTTTATGCCTTTAAAAACAGTTATATCCACTAGCTTATATGCAACAAGCGATGATGAGTTGGAAAACTCTTCGCTAATTAAAGGGACAAAGTGTACAAAGCTACACCCAAGAATTTAGAAAAAGAGCTCTAATTCTAGGCATTTCTCTAGACTCACCTGAAACCTTGTTGAAGTATATAGATGGTCTTCATAGCTATTTGAGGCACACCATTCTCATGTTTAACCCTACTAGCATAGACGAGGTATCCATTCAGACTACACATCTAGAGGCTATAGGCAAGAATGTGAACCTAGAGATTGGGGGACCATCAAAACCCACTGCAATCAAGAACAAGGAAAAGAGGAAGCAAAAATGGAAAGAGAGGAAGGCAAACATTGTACAGAAAGAAAAACCTTCATGCACTCACTGCAAGAAGGATGGGCATGATGATGAACATTGCTGGCCTTTGCATCTGGAGTTGAAACCCAAGAAGTTCGATGACAAGAAGAAGAAGATTTCTGCTGCTATACAGAAATATTTGGGGTCAGACTGAGGTGATCAAACAACAAGCACAACTACAGGTATAAAAGGTAAAATTTCTGAAGCATCTACTAGTAATTCTGCACAAACTATTGATAATGAAGAAAATGAGAAGAAAAGACATGAGATTTTTCATATTAGAGTTATTTCCAAGCATCAAAATATGGATACTTTATTTGATAGTGGCTCACAAGTAAACTTGATTTCTGAAGCAATTTTAAAGAAGTTGGGATTACTAACCACACCTCACAAGAAACCATATCCATTAGGTTGGGTATGTGATAAAGAAAAAATACAAGTGACTAGACAATGTAAACATAAGTTTTCTTTTGGGTCAGCATTTGTAGATGAGGTTGAGTTAGATATCATTCCTTTAGATATATATGGATATATAAACTCAGGGAAGATGAAAAGAATTGTAAATTCATCCAAGCAATTTTTACTGATGGTTGTAAAGGAAAAGAACCCTGATGAAACCAATATATTTGATGGCTGTGATGCTAAACAAAAAGCTGATTTAGAAAAATTTGTTTCAAAATATGATACCCTATTTCAAGAACCTAAAGGTTTTCCACCCAAAAGGGAAATTGTACATGATATTCATTTGCGTCAAGATGCTCCATTGCCTAACATTGGAATGTACATGTTATCCACTTTAGAGAATGCAAAGATCAAGAAGTAGGTACAGGAGCTGCTCGACAAAGGGTTCATATGAACAAGCACATCACCATGCGGATCTCTGATCGTGTTTATGAGAAAGAAAGATGGTTCGTGGAGGATGTGCATTGATTACAGAGCGCTGAATAAAATAACGATCAAGAATCATTATCCCCTTCATCGTATTGATGATATATTGGATCAGCTGAAAGAAGTTGCTTAATTTTCCAAGTTGGACTTGCGTAGTGGCTACCATCAGGTCAGAGTAGAAGAACAATATGCATGGAAGACTACTTTCAAAACAAAGCAAGGGTTGTATGAATGGCTAGTTATGCCTTTTGGCTTAACTAATGCTCCTGCCGCTTTCATGAGAGTTATGAATGATGTACTCAGGACTTATATTGATGATTTTGTAATTGTATATTTAGATGACATTCTTGTTTTCAGTAAAACATGGGAAGAACATTTGAAGCATGTAAAGCAGACTCTAGATGTTTTGAAAAAGAAAATCTCTATGTTAAGTTATCAAAATGTGAATTTGGCAAAACATCTTTGAATTATTTGGGTCATATTGTAGGGGGTGGTGAATTGAAGATAGATCCCTCTAAGGTTGAATTCATTATAAACTGGCCTAAACCCAAATCTACTACAGAAGTTAGAAGCTTACTGGGAGCAGCACAATATTGGAGAAAGTTTATTGCTAACTTTTCCTTTATTGCAGCTCCCTTACATGCTTTGACAGGATTGAAAAAGGTGTTTCACTGGGGAGGCAAACAACAGAAAGCCTTCAACACCTTGAAAGAAAAAATTTGTACAACACCAGTACTAGCATTGCCAGATCTTCAAAGACCATTCAAGATTGAAATAGATGCCAGTGACTATGCCATGGGAACAATGTTGATGCAACATGGTAAACCCATATGCTATCATTTTGAGACATTTAATTCTGCAGTAGTTAATTATCCCACATATGATAAAGAATTGTATGCATTAGTACAGAGTGTGAAAAAGTGGAAACATTACTCAATGGGCAAAGAGACAGTTATACACACTGATCATCAACCACTTCAATATTTACACTCACAAACTAAATTGCAGCAATCAAGACACTATAAGTGGATGGGATTCCTACAGCAGTTTCATCTAGTCATTAGATATAAGAAAGGCATACAGAATAAAGTTGCAGATATGTTATCAAGACCAATCATAAATGCATCTACTATACTTAAGCATAACTCAGTATTGCATGAAAGCTGCATTGAACAATATGCTCAAGATGTAGATTTTAAAGATGTATATGCAACTTTAAGTCATGGAAAACAAGTAGAATAATTGGATTATCATGTTAAGGACCAAATCTTATATCATTTGGGAAAGTTATGCATTCCTCAAACTAAAAGAGTTAATATAATCTGAGAAGCACATACTTCTCTAATATCAGGTCATTTTGGTGTAAGTAAAACAGTTGCATAGCTGCAAAGATTCTGCTATTGGCCAAGAATGCATGAAACAATTTCTAAATATATTAAAGGGTGTACCATGTGTGCTACAATCAAGCCCATCAATAGAAAATTAGGCTTGTACACTCCACTTCCACTTCCTTCTCGTCCTTGGGAAAGTGTTTCCATGGAATTTGTTGGGGGATTGTCAAAATCTAGAAAAGGTCATGACTATTTATATGTTATTGTGGACAGGTTTAGCGAAATGTGTATTTTAATACCTTGTGACAAGCAGATTACAGCTGAAAAAATAGCGAATTTGTTCTTTCAGCATGTCTGGGTGCATTTTGGGTTACCCACTTCCATAGTATATGATCAAGATTCCCGACTTGTTGGGAAGTTTTGGTCAAGTCTGTAGGAATTGATGGATGCCAGACTGAAGAAGAGAACAGCCTTTCGTCCACAAATAGATGGCCAAACAGAGGTGGTCAATAGGACAGTGATCCAGTTGCTCAGGGGTTATTGCAGCAATCATCCCAAGCTTTGGCATGAACATTTATGTTATAAGCAACATGCTTACAACCGTGCCAAACATTCTTCTACACAAAGATATCCTTTTGAGACTTTTTTTGGTTTTACACCAAAGTGTCCCTTGGATTTTGTCTTTGGGAAAGACATAGCGGTTAATGGACACAGTGATGTGGACAAAACAACCAAGTTCATTGAACAGATCCAAGAAATTCACCAGGCAGTGCAGGAACAGTTGAAAAGAGCCAAGCCAAGTACAAGGCAAGGCATGATAAGCATCAGATGGAGCATAGCTTCCAAGTTGGTGATCAAGTCTAGCTGTAAATCAGCAAAGAAAGAATGCAAGGTGAAGGAAAGAAGCTGAAGCCAATAAGGTATGGGCCTTTCAAGGGACTTGAGAAAATTGGTGAGAACGCTTTCTGCCTTGATTTGCCAGCTTACATGCACATCTATTCAGTGGTAAATGCAGAAAATTTAAGACTGTTTGAACCTTCATTAACTAAAGATCTTGAAGATCAAAGTCAATTTCCTTCTATTGATTATCTGTTTCATGCATATCTTAATTAGTTGCAGGAAGATATAGTTCTAGATAGGAAGGTGAGAACTACGCATAGAGGGGATGTTGAGTACCTTAGAATTGGACTCAAAGGTTCAAAACCAAGAAGCGCACGATGGATGGAAATTGGACAAGTGAGGGAGCTATCTCCTCACTTGGTTGATGCTTAAAAACCAACTTTTGGTGGTCCTAAATCCTTTTTAGTGGGAAGGCATGATCCAAAATGGATCCAAATACCCTCTAAGTCTTTAAAAATCATTTAAAAGATCAAAACAATCGCATGGGAGGAACACTTAGAAACATCAGAAAACACTATCAGCAGCCAAAAACACCAAGAAACAGTGGAAAATAGGCTTATCAACGGTTAAAGGAGTGATTCATAGTAGCAATTAGATCTGGCTGATCAACAGTCTAGATCTGGTTGGCAAATTGCAATCGGCAGTGGCAAGGGAAGGCTATCGGTGGAGACCACACGGGATATGCGACAGCGATCAACGGGGTCAACGAGGACCGTCGATCAAGTGCGCAGATCGACGACCCACATTGCATCGCAACATCGCCTCGGCAAACCACAATAGAGTGCTCACAAAATGGCCCAGGGTTATCGTGATATGCGATTATGATCAATCGCATCACGATATCACAATCGACAAACACAATGGAGCAGACAATATATATATATATATATATATATATATATATATATATATATATATATATATATATATATATATATATATATATATATATATATATATATATATATATATATATATATATATGTGCGATGCGATAATTGGACCCGATGGGAATATAAATGCTATTTTATAAGATTTGAGATCCTACAAATGGAATTTTTATTGTATTTTCTCGTATTTCGTTTATTAAACAAAATACAAGGGGAAGCACCAATGCAATGAAAACCAGACCTGAAAGGGTTTGGGAATGAAAATGTATAATACAACAAATTTGCCCAAAGCCATTTCTACGGGATTTCTAGTGTTTTAACGTATTTTCAAAAATACAAAGGGAAACCATTGAATGGGAAATTGTGACTTGCGATAGTGATTGAGGGTGGACCCGATAGGAATATAGTTCGAATTTAAGGACATTTAAAGTTCGAAAAACTGTGTTTTCATAGATTTTTCCCGTGTTGAATATATTTCTATGTGTAAACAGAGAATGACCATTTTGGGGATTTCAAATGCCAGATGGACTCTTTCATTGTAGAACAGGTGGCCACCTCCCCTAAAAACATTAGCAATGATTATTTAATGCCCAGAAGGGGGATTCGAGCAGACAGAGGCTAGGAGCCAAAAAGCCTGAGAAGAGGAAATGATCAGTCAGCGCATATTGATTTTAAAGCCACAGATTGACAGAAAACATTGCAAGCAGTGCTAAGATAGAGCAAAGACAGAGAGAGAGTGATAGAGAGAGTCTGTTTACTTAGGAGGCTTGAGGGGTTCAAGAAAAACTCTTGTTGTTGTATCTGTTGTGTGTTGAGACTCAAATTGAGCTCATACTATCATAAAACTCAGCTTCTGAAGACATAATAGAGAGGCCACCATTGAAGGCTAGACCAGGAGATGTAGCCTAGGAGTTTTGGTTGAACTCCATATTAAACTTGTTGTGTTTATGTGTGTTGTCTATTATGTTTCTTTAGCTGCTTCACTATCTATGTATTTTGCAATCTTATCAATCCATTGCACAAACTAGCATAGGCATATCCATGCACATGAGTCTATAATACCTTAATAAATGTCTTAGATCTCATTTTCAAATCAACAACTCCTCTAGAAAGACATCAGAGAATTCTAAAAGGAAAGGATATTGTTCAAAGGATGAAAGATCTCCCTCATTTATAACCATTACAGCATACATTTGACATCGTTTCCTAAGAATTCTCTTCATCTGCAAGAATGAGATAAGTCTTAAAGAAATAGGTCTCTTTTCCCCATGGATAACCATAGATTGGCCCTCATCACTCAAAAAATGAAGTGTTTTGCTTCGAAAACTAAGCACAGCCCAGTGGGCTTCAAGCCAATCCATCCCAATTATCACATCATAGTGACCAAGTGGCGTCACATAAAGATTCACATTTGTGACACACACTCCCAAGTCTAAAGGGCACTCTTGCACTAAGCATTCAACCTTTTGAGATTGCCCTGAGGCCATCTGAACCTGATCAAAATCATTTTGCTCTATCGCCACCAATTTACATTTCAATAAAGCATTAGGAGAAATAAAACTTTTAGTTGTGCCAGGATCAATCAAAATAGTAACAACCATACCATTTATCTTACCTGATGCTTCAAGCACTGTAGACTGATGCTCGACCTGGCGATTTTTCACAACTACATGAATCCTATGGGCTCTGCCCATATCTCTAACAGTGGCTTGTTCCTGCTCTAATTGTGCTTCAGTCTTCTTTTCAGGGCAATCTCACTCATAATGAGGTCCTCCACAAGTCCAACATCCATTAGTGGGAGCAATTTTCATAAATTTGACCCTTTTATTAGGTGATTCTTGAGTGCGAGCATTACTTAGTTGAAGATGTTGCCTTGGGTTATTTCTTTGGTTCTTAAATGTATGATTCTTTTGAAATCCCTAATGATCTGAACCACCTAACTTATGTCTTACATATTCTCCTCCCCTTTGAGGAGGTTTCCCATGGAATGATAGATTTGGGGTTTTATCCCCCCCCTTTGTTCCCCAATAATTCTTCCTCTTTTATAATTTCTTGTTGCACTACCTCATGCAATTTAGTAGGCCTCAAAATGTGCACCTTTTCCTTTATAATAGGATTCAATCCATACAAACACTTATTTACCTTGAGGGCTTCAATATTTAGATGGGTAGCATATATAAGCAACTCCATGAATCGTGCTTCATATTCAAGGATTGTCTTAGTTCCTTGCTTAATATCATGGAACTCATTCAATTTCCTCTCCAAGTATTCAGTAGAAAGGTACTTTGCTCGAAATTCCTCTTCAAATCGTTCCCATGTCAAGGTAGACATGGAGTATCCCAATTGGGATTCTAAGTTCCTCCACCATAATAGTGCACTCTCCTTAAGTTGGTATATAGCCAACTTTGCCTTTTGGTTGCTAGAATAATTCCGCAACTCAAAACATAGGCGCATGTTTTCCAACCAAGCTTCTGCTACCTCCCCTTTTGTGGTACCCTTAAATATAGGAAGCTTAACTTTTTCCAACTCTCTATGTACATCTCCATCAGATGGTATTTATTGCCTCTCTAATTGAGATGAAGAACCAAGCATTGAAGGATTTCCCCAACCCTATTAATCAAGACTTCAGTCATCTTTTGGAAATATAGCATCATATCCCTTACTTCCTTGATGGATATTTGCTCAGATTCTTTATCTTGGGGAGGTGGAGATGAGACTTCCTTCCTCCTCCTTGATGTTCTCTCCATGATTACTTAACCTGGCCAAGGAAAAATTTAGGTAAGTAAATAAATATTAGTAGGCAAGCCCTAGGTCCTAGAGTTTTAACTTGGCTCTGATACCATATGTAAGGTCCCACCTTACCAACCATCAGTATTATACTAAGGCTGACTCAAAATGTGATTTAAGTTTGAAAAGTTAATGCAAGGTTATATATCTATATTTTTATTTTTTGTTTTTATTGGTATTCTTTACACTACATACTAATTTCTACTAACTAACTAACCCATGGTAATATTAAACTTCTCATTAAGGCTACCGGGTCATGGTTCCTCAAGATCCAAAACTTACAACCATAAGTCTTAAAATCACATTTAAATGATAGAGTCTTTAGTGGGATAAATAATATCAATATTGACAAACAACAATTTCCAATAAGCTAATTGTTCATTCTATTTCAATTAAGAGTGTTTAAGAGTGACTAATTTGATTTTGTTCTAGATAATATGCCTATGAATTCTTTGGTAAAACAAAGGGAAGAAAAACAAGATAATGCAACTTCTAAAGGAGTGGTTTCTAATTATTATGAATTCATATGTGAGCTAACAATTACAACATTTCAACTAACCAATTTGCCTTCCATGGATTTTTAATTCAATGGAATCATCATGCTTATTCTTTGACATAATTCTTCAATGGTTGTAGCCATCTATGAATTGTCTATAAAAATGACTAAGTAAATTTAGGATTTGCAACCAAGGTGTTTCTGGAAATATCTCAAAGAATAAGCATGATGATTACATTGAATTATGAATCCATGGAAGGCAAATTGGTTAGGTGAAATGTTGTAATTGTTAGCTCACATATGAATTCATAATAATTGGAAACCACTCCTTTAGAAGTTGAATTATCTTGTTTTTCTTCCCTTTCTTTTACCAAAGAATTCATAGGCATATTATCTAGAACAAAACCAAATTAGTAACTCTTAAACACTCTTAATTGTAATAGAATGAACAATTAGATTATTGGAAATTATGGTTTGTAAATATTGATATTATTTATCCCACTAAAGACTCTATCATTTAAATGTGATTTTAAGACTTCTGGTTGTAAGTTTTGGATCTTGAGGAACCATGACCTAGTAGCCTTAATGAGAAATTTAATATTACCATGGGTTAGCTAGTTAGTAGAAATTAGTATGCAGTGTAAAGAATACCAATAAAAACAAAACATAAAAATATAGATATATAACCTTGCATTAACTTTTCAAACTTAAATCGCATTTTGAGTCAGCCTTAGTATAATACTGATGGTTGGTAAGGTGGGACCTTACATATTGTCAAACATATACTATGCAAACTTATCTACAACTGTAAAAAGAGAAGGAAAGACCAAATTTATGCTATTAACATGTTTTCATAAAAATCATGGCAGCCTGAATGCTTCAGCCATTAAGACATGATGTAAATCAACTTGCAATGAAATTGTACAAAAAAAAAACTTACATAAAATAAACTACAGTTATTGCAAAATTCCTTCAACATTTAGTGTGCAGCATTTGATATACATCTAAGTTTCAATCAACAATCAAATAAGAAAAACCATGTAATGAACTACAAAAAGAAACACAATATAATGTTGTCAACATACCTGGCAGTGAATTTATACAACTCAAAAAAATGGGAGTATGCTCTAGCTCCAATGAGAGTATGCTCCAACTCCAATATCCTTACCAACTCATTGTGAACCACTCGGTTTTCCTCTCAACCATATCCAGGAAGAACTTCTCCCCCTAGAACCCCGAGCTACAAAATCTCACAAACAGTACCAAAAGACAACAGTAGAGAGATTTGCAAGGCAAACTAAGGAAGAAAATTTTCACTTCCTCTCAATACCACTCATGGCCAACCTCAATAGCTAGAGATCTTAGGGTTTTAAAAATAATTTCAGATTTATTATGGAAGCAAATGGATACTCTCCATATTTCTCCCTCTCACTATTTTCCAAGTCTCTTCCACTCTTGGCCTCCTCCTCCCTAAGTGAGAATACATGAGACTCATATATAGGAGCAGCCAATTCTTGTCATAAAGGAGGAGTAATATGAATGCATTGGATTCCATTTAGAGGAGTGTAACTTATGCCATTAAGGAGAGTTATGCCTTAAAGAGAGCGTAAGATGAATATTTTATGACATATTTTTAATGAGTGAAAAGGAATATGCCATTCTTCGATAAGTGCATAAAATAGAGTATAATGAATTATTTAAAAGAGAGAGAGAGAGTTACATAGAGCTATGGGAGTCATGAAGGAGATGTGTGAATTAATTGAGGAGATAAAATTGACTTGTAATTCCTTTTTAATAATAATATAATAATAATATTAATAATATTGAGGATTTAATCAAGATTGACCTATTAGGATTGATTAATGATAAGTTAATTTGTTTTTACTTCAACTCCACTTGATTACCAATTTATGTAAAGTGATTTACTATTTTTGTAAAGTCGTGCTTGAGATGTTGGACATGACTTTCTATTTTTAGAAATTCATTCCATAATTGTGAGAATGAAATTTTATTTAATGAAATTCATCGTTGAGTGGTATTTTAATTATGCAGAATACGGATTCCGCACCCCTATTTCATGCATCTCCATGCCTTAGTAGATTGAGGACTTTGTGCCCTAATCTACTCCAAAGATCTAAGATTCCACATCTTGATCTTTTTAAATATTTAGGACTCCGCGCCCTAAATATACAAGACTCCACATCTTTATCTTTCTTGGATTTAGGACTCCACGCCCTAATTTCCATGCCCTCTCATCTATTGTGCTTTGAACTTGCGTTTCTCCTTATGTTATTGATTGTGAGATTTTACCCACCTGATGGTTCCCTAGTAAGGCCTTGTTCAAACACCTGCACACATTACAATCTCATAGATCAAAGGAATCAAATGAATTTCATAATGAAATTAACTTAATCACACTTTACCGAGAATGATGCATGACTTCCATAGTCATTTTGAAGAAATGACTTCCACAGTCATTCATAATTGAGCATCCTTGTTGGAAAATGACCAAGTACTCTACCACATCCCACTTAGTACAATATTAGACATATATAATCACACAAATAATGTATCATCCATAAATCATAATGAACCATCTATTCCACATAACCATGAGAATCCATGGGTATATGTGTCTCAATCTTAGATTGCCATCCATGTCATACACCTACTTCATAAATTAGATACAAAAAAAAAAAAAAATGTATAACATTTTACTTAATCAAAACCATCTAATACAGATAATCAATGATGCCACATATAAGAGGAAATATAACTATATAAAACATTGTTCCCCAATCCAGTGATCAATATGTCATACATAAACATAAAAGGAAATGTAACTATGTATTTAAAACATTATTCCTCAATCAAGTGATCAACCTATCATACATATATAACCCTTGATAGGAGTGACAAAACTATACTAGAAAAATAGGACACTACACCTACCCTGTTTGGCATTTACATCAATAAGCTAGAAGGTTGTTTAGAGGAAGCAGGATGTGCTGGCACGATCTTAGCTGGGATAGTCATCATCCTTCTTCTCTACACTGATGATATTGTTCTTCTTGCAAGGTGCCCATTTGATCTTGATAAGTAACTTATACTTCTTAACGATTTCTGCTCTACCATGGGTATGATTGTCAACACTGACAAAACAAAAATTATGATTATCAAATCCAAGAAGGACACTTACGCTAATTTTATGTATGACAATAGTAACTTGGAGGAAGTGTCTTCCTACAAGTACCTAGGAATTGATATTCATCACAAGGTCAACTGGAACTATAGCATTGAGAAAAGGATTAGTGGGGGATTGAAAGCTTATTTTGGTCTTGAAAATAATTGTAAAATGGAAAACCTCGTAATGTGGGATAGAAAGAAGTTCCTCTTTGAAACTTTCGTCACTCTGGTTATCTTATTTGGATGTGAGGTTTGGGGTTGTAGCATCTCTAGAGAATCTTGGAGAAAGATTCAGCAAATCCAAAAGTGTTTTATAATGTATAACCTCAAAATTAAAAGCAACACACCCTATCCTATTCTCCTTATAGAAGTGGGTCTTTCCCCTATCGAGAGCTTAGCTATGACTAGGCTACTGTTGTACAAGCACAAACTCAATAACATAGGAGACCATAGACTTCCTAAGCTAGCTTTAAATTCCAGCCAAAACCACCGAAGGCTCAAACGAGGTTGGTATAAAGACACTAGGGCTTGGTTAAACCATTGGGAGATCGACGAGAATGTTGGATTGCAAAACATTAATAACATTAAAATATTGTTACTTCGAAGTTCAAAGAAAAAATGTGGTGTGAGAAAGATTTAACAGCTAAAAGAAAATTAAGATATTATAAGGAGGTCATCAACCCCACCCTAGAAGATCAAAAGTATCTCTCTGTTTTAACTAGCTCAAAGAAGAAAATTAATATAGCCAAGATTAGAATGAACTCTCATGAGCTCCATAGTGAAATAGGTCGTTCGGCAGTTCCTAAAACACCATGGATGGAAAGGTTCTACCATCTTTGTGAGAATACGAACATCGATAATGAAAATCACTTCCTCTTGGAGTGCCCTGTGTACAACCAGATTAGATCTCATTTTCAAAATCTTTGTTGCAATACTGACCTTCCTAGCCTTTTACGTTGTCAAACTTAAAATGAGCTCGGGAGGCTTCTCTCCAAGCTTTTTGAGGATAGGAATAAAATCTTAAATCAAAATAAATAATTCGTTTCTTTAGGTCCGATAGACCAAATTTTGGTCTCAGTGGATGTTAACCATCACCATCATCATAATTTTGTATCTATAAAATTATTTACATAAATAATAATTTCAAATAGATGCAGATGTGATAGGTTTATTTGTTTTAATATTAATAAGGTAAAAAGTCTAAATAAGTTTATTTTTCAAATTTTCAAATTAATTATTATTTGAATATGATTATGTAATTGTTGATAGAATTGTGTTTTTCTATTATTTAAATTGTATTTTTAAACATATAAACAAATTTATTATTTTGAAAAAATATTTTTTAATTATTTTTAAGTCAAAATTTTCAATCAAATTTTCCTGGTCTTGCTATTTTGAAATCACAAATTTTAGTTATTGACATTGCTTAATTTGATATCATGGATTTTTTTTGAGAAAATTGTTTTATGCATTTAAAATGTGAGGTAAGTAATGTAAAATTGTGACTACTCAAATGATATAAAATTAATAAATTATTAGAGTTACAAAGCTTGATTACCTCAATAAAGAATATATATAATAGAAATATTGGTAATGATTTAGGTGTTTGTAATAATCAAATAAATTAATTGCATTTTAATTTGATAATATTGAAAATTCAAATTGGTATTTATTAAAGCATCGTCTAAGTCTTTTAAGATTTGTTTTTTTCTACAATATAATTTTTGGCAAAATCATGATTTTTTGTTGTTTAAGATATGTATTTTAATGCATAAATGGATTCATCTCTCTAAAATCTACCTAAAATACTTGAATTATGCAAATTTTACAACTAAAACTTGTAATTCCAACAAATCTAGACCAAATTGACAAAAATAATAAAAAAATATAACCTAGAGAAAACTAAAATATAGAGGACTTAGACTACATTTATTAACATCAAAAATATACTTAAATTTAATTTTCTCTATCTCATCAATTCTTTCTAAGCGCTCATTTTCTTAACATTGAAACTCTGAAAAAACTCCCTAAGTTTCTAAAATGGTTCCCCTAGGACATTTCTTTCCCATTCCCAAACTCCCATTTCCTTGATTCCGAATTTCTAAAAATATTTCCTGGTTTCTAAATTGTTCCCTAAGGATATTTCATTCCCATTCTAGAATCCCACAAATGTGGAAACAAGTTTTAAAGATGTCAAATAGTTGTATTGAAACTTTGAATAATACATTAAATAAGAACTCAATATACATATCACTTATGAAAATTAAACCTGAATCTAATTTACTCATCCCATAGCCATCTAAAATAAATAAAATTTTAAATACACATATTAAAAACAAATAAACATATATATTTATATAATTATAATTTATCATAATTTATGATTGTTATATATATATATATATATATATATTATAATATACTAATAATGCAAATAGATAACATATTTCACATTGTTAGTAGATAGTTTATTTTAATATATTTCGCATTGTTAGTAGATAGATAGCATGTATTAGGAATGTTATGAAGTTATATATACTTATAATAAATTTATTATATTGTATGTTTATTTTTAATAGTTATTAAAATAGGTAATATTCATTTGATTAATATAATATTTAATTAATTGCTAAATGTTTATGTTTATTTGTTTAGTATTTTTAAATTTTTTTAAGTAGAGAATGATTATTTTGTTTTCTATATCATTATAATAATTTAATTGTAAAGTTATTATTCATAAATCGATGTCTGAACTTTAAATTGTTATTATTATTAAAAATGTTATTTTATATTAGTGAAAAAAATAATTATATTATTATTAAAAAAGTTATTTTATATTAGTGACAAAAAAATATATAATAATAAAAAAAAATATATAATATAATCTATATATTTATAATGTCATTAACATACTTAATAATTTTATGGTTTGAAATAAATGTAAATATGATATGCTTATCTTTTTTTAAATGTTGATAAGGTTAAAATATAAACATTTTTTTTTTTGGATTTTTCTATGAATTATTATTTGCTTATGGTTATTTAATGGTGAGTAAAATTATAATTTTCTATATTGTATTTACTATTGCTTTAGAATTACGGAATCCTCGGTTTTAGTTATTGGCATTATTTAGTTTGGATATCATGGAGTTTTTTAGGGAACTAATTTTTGTATCTATAAATGTGATGTAAGCACTATAGTTTGAATGTTTGTGTTCTAAACATTTTTTTGGCACTTTCTTCAATTAATTTTGCTTTGGCACTTTCTTCAATTAATTTTGCTTGACTACGAAATTATGGAATTGTAAATGTTAGTTATTGGTATTGTTTAACTTTAATATCATGGAGCTTTCCAGAAAGATAACTCATGTATTTAAGAATGTGATATATTTAAAGTAGAATTATGATTCAATATATACATTCAAAAATATGATGTAAGCAATGTAAAATTTAATTTTAATTTATGCATTCAAAAATGTGATTTAAGCAATGTAAAATTGCAATTTGGTATAATGTAAATAGTGTCAAATTGTGATTGGATGTATGTATTCGAAATATAATATAAGCTATGTAAAATTAAGATTTTTCCAACAATTATGTAATTGTTTTGGCATTGTTTAACCTAGGTATTGAGTTCCACGGAGTTCATTCATGCATTTAAAAATGGGATGTTAATAATGTAAATTGCTATTTGATTTATGCATTCAAAATTGTGATATAAACAATGTAAAATTGTAGTTATGCTAGTCATATAAAATTAATCTTTAATTTATATATCTAAAAATGAAAAATAAATAATGTAAAATTGAAATTTAACCTAATGTGAATATTGTAAAATTGTGATTTTATTTATATAATTTAAAATATGATACAAGCCGTATAAAATTAAATTAAAATTTTGCTCACAATTATATAGTTATTTTGATAATAATTATTATATATTATTTGATAATAATTATTATATGAAATTAAAATGCCCACCATTATGTAATTATTTTGATAATAATTATAGTATGAAATTAAAATTCCCACCATTATATTTATTAGAAAAAATATAACATTTAGATTGTGCAATCTTAACCACTAAAATATATTTTTTAAATTTCTACTGATATTTTCAACAAAACTGATTATTAAAAAAGGGATAAAAATAAAAAAATAAGAATGTTAGGGCGGTACATAGATAAGGAACGAAGAAGGTAAGGGGTGGTTAGGTCATCCGAACGTCAGCAACACTGGAAATTAAGAGTGAGTACAGTGAAAGCAACGGGGGACGTCAATGTCAATCAAGAGAATGATATTTTAATTAAAAAGTCCCAAACTCGACGCATATAGACGTCACGAAGAGTAAAAGGCGTCCTGGTTTGGAGCCAGTTGTGACCCTCTTTTTGGAGGAGTATCAAATCAGGTGCGAGTCCCGAGGTGTGAGATAGCGCCCCGCTCACCGTTCCAAATTCCAAATTTTTATAATGCCCACTCCAAATTCCAACCCACACGACGCCCCGACCGCCCGGTCAAAAGCATGCGAGCCGTGCGCCGACCGCAGCGCGCTCCTTTAAAACTCCCATCATCCCATCCCCTCCCAATTTTTTAATATTTCATATGAGCTGTTTACTACAACGCGCGCACGCATAACAAAATAGCAACACCAGACAAGCGGAGGGAAGGAAGGAAGGGCGGGCAGGGCATATCAGCAGGTTCCATTCGATTAATGCCATCCATTATTCGTTCGCTCTGGAAGCTTTTGCTGCCACTCTCCATCACAACATGATGGACTTGCGCACTGGGATTCCAGCGGATCACGGCCAGCAGAGACAAAGCTGGCAGGTACCCGGGAGGCCTGAAGAGTTTTTCAGATCCAAAATCTCGCATTGCGACGAATCTCGCAACAATCAGAACGCCAATACGAATTTCTACGCGAGAATCCTCGGAGCAATGCCGCCGACGAGCCCTTACAAATGCAATCCGGTGGTCATGGAAGGATTTCAGGTAGATTCTTCCATTCGGGATTCTCGATTAACCCATGACGGGATCAATCGCAACCCGCCTCCATTTTTGCAGTCCGGGCTAACCCTCAGTTCCAATCACAAAAATCTTTCGCTTTCCACGCACGATGCCAACGCTCAGTCGAAGCAGATGTCGTTGCCCGAGATCTTGCAGTTAGCGGCCGGGCGGAACCGAGCGGCGGAAGAATCGAAATATTCGAGCAATCCGGAGGCTTTTCCTGCTGCGGCTTTTGTTCTTTTTGGATACTCGGGAGGTGCGGCGCCTCCTATCACTGTGGTGCTTGAAGGCCGATCGATTTGCCAGAGGATTTGTCTGCAAGATCATGCAGACTACGATAGCTTTGCGCAGGCACTCAGAAAAATGTTTGAAGATATTGTGCTCATGCCCGACGGTACCCATGTGGGAGAATCCATCAACTTAGCCAACGCTGTACCAGGCTATGTGATTGCTTATGAAGATATTGATGGCGATCTTCTGCTTGCCGGTGATTTATCATGGAAGTGAGTAAATGAAGATTTTTACAGACATTTATTGATGAAAGTTTGTGGTAAACTGGTAAATTACTTGTTGGTTGATATATCTAGTGAACATTTCACTCATTTTCAGCGAACATTTCACCCATCTGCATATACTAGTAACCAGCGAACACTTCACGTATCTGTGAAGTAACCAGCGAACACTTCACTTATCTTAACCAGCTAACTCTTCACCTGTGAAGTGTTTGCTAATATATTCAGTGAACACTTCATCCATCGACATATACCCAGCGAACACTTCACTCATCTTCAGAAACATAAAGCGAAATAACAATTAGGTGAAGTGTAAGAAAATCAAACATGTTAAAAAAAACAATACACAGTTTACCTGAAGCTTTCATCAGCATCGCCTTCATAACCTATTCTTACCCTAAACCTAAAGCTTCTGAATATAATTTTGAATATTGCATCATAATTTTTTTTTCTTAGATTTTGAATGTTCTTTATTGGTTTTTTTATTGTGTGTAGGGATTTTGTGAAAGCGGCAAAGAGAATTAGGATTTTGCCCGCTAAGAATCCGAGAAGGCAGATGATTGGATAAAGTATACCAGACCTATAATAAACAGAGGATTGGGTTGCGTACAATAGCATCCATACACGAGTCCTGGGAATTTTCTTGTGGTTTTTGCCCTGTTTTTCTGTCTGGCCCTCTTGTCGTCAAAGCGCCTTGTGGATAAAGCCTGGAGAATGTTACGAAATGCCAGAGACTGTAAATATTCCGTTTGTACGAGTTGTGTGGCTTTTATAAAGTTAGTACCAGCATTGCTCGGTTTCACAGCACACCAGTTTACTAGTTCAATAGTACTAGGCCTATATTGTGTGCCCTACCTAGTTCAACAGCACTGGGCTCATGTTTGTCAACATGACTGGGTTCATATGTGTGTCCTGCTGCTTCGGACATATTGTAATTTCTAATAGATCTTTCTCCTTTATTATTATGTGTTCAGTTATGAAACCTGCTTATCTGAACTTATTCAGTTACTTATATGAACTTATTGAATAAAGAGACTAGCAAATGTTTTCAGAGTATTGGGCATTCAACTTTATTTTGTAAAATATATCAGAAGATCCTTCACAAAATTGGAAGAAGTTTTCTACGAGACAGAAGTCCATGACTCTTGCTTTAATGCTCGCCAGAAGGCCCGGCTAATGTGTTCATCCCAAAAACCTGGTGTTCACTGCCAATAAATACTTTGGCTCTAATGCCGAGTAGTAGTTAGAGTGTTGTTCTTACGTATACTTGAAGAAACATATTGCAAGGGTTTTCTTTGGTGGGACAGGGATTTAAATTGATTTGGTAGGGTGGTTAAGGAAATTTGTCAGAAGTTAAAATTGGATACATTTAAAAAATTATTGCAAGTGAGTTGGGTCAAATTATAGTAATATAGATGTTTATAGAATTTTGGATTGAGGGCTTGTGAGAGATTATTAATTCACATCCCCATAAATATTAACTCTAAACAATTAAAATTAAAAAAAAATGAAAATTATTTTGTTTAAGATGAGATTTTGAAGATGGCATTTCGATTATTTTTATTAATGTGTTATGTGAGCACTGCTGATAATACAGAAAGTGATCTCACTTTTACTATCAATATTATTACTGTATATTTGGAAGGTTATGATTTCATATTACTATGGTTGTAGGATATCATTTACTACATGGGATTGATTTTCATATTTAGGTTCACTCATTTTAATTGCTATGCATTTCCTTGGTCAGTTTATGTTGCTGTGCATTTCCTTGGTCAGTTTATGTATATTTGGAAGAATTCCATATCCTTATGCAGGTAGGATACCATTCATTATATGAGATTGATTTTCATATTGTAGGTTCACTTATTTTAATTCCTGTCCATGTCCTTGGTCTGTTTAGTTTGTGGTGATGTTTTTGAATATCAAGCAGTGGATTATGCTGACCCTTTCCTGCACTGTTATTGTTTGAGGATTCTTTGGCTGTTGAGGAGTGATATATTCTTCATTGGTATTAAGCTGTTTCAGGGTTCTTTGGCTGTTGAAGAGTGATATATTCTTGATTGGTATCAAGCTGTTTCATTCTTTCAGACTTGGAAATTATTAACTTTCAGACTTCAGTGGGCTGTGTACTGGGTTGAATAGTTCTCAATATAAACTCACTTGTATAGTGTATGAAGCGTATTGAAAAGTGTTAAACGAGTTTTTTTATAATGACCAAATTATTGGTTTTATTTTACACTCCTGGTAATGCATAAATTTTGGCCAGAGGAGGTCAGTACAGATAATGAGGCTCTTTGAGATTGCGTATAAATTTTGGCTTGAGAAGGAGGTCAACAGTACAAAGTTAGGAACAATGTTGTTTCCTCGCACTTAATTAAACAGTATTTTGTTGTGAGAGAGCCATGGTATAAAGAGTATTAAAAGAAAACAAGTTCTGCACGTCCGTTAACTGGGAGATTTAGTTTGTCTACAACAAAATAGAAACTGAATCTTTGACAGTTTTGAATAAAGTCGACCTATCGCATACAGGGATGTTTACTGTGTGTAATAAAGGCCCGCACAGTTTATTGCATATATTTCTTGTGTGGTGTCATCGATGCTATTTTCATAGCAAGAAGAAAACTAGAAGAAGCCGGACAGTCAACCAAATGCCGTTCAGAGCTTCGGATACATTTTCTCTAGCAGCTTCTAGAATATTCCGTAGCGACCATGACTGTGCCATGCTCATTAAACTGTGGATCCAGTTATGGGCTATTCTATCATCCGCATTAAACTGTGGATCCAGTTATGGACTATTCTATCATCCATAGTTTCTCATACCTCGGTGGCCACTAACCTGAAAATTAGAAAACTTCATACCACTGATTCTGTAACGTATAGCCTTCAAAGTCCAGTATTTTTTGATCTGATCACCGCTTCCTTGTCACCTTGTTAGCCACATGTCGTTTCAGGCTTCCAGCCAATTTTGATACTTCCTCTATATTATCTTCGTGCAGTAACACAATTCGAGGAATGGATTTTTTCAATTTGGTTTTGCAATGCCCGCTGCATTCCTCCAATTTGTCTGATTGACTTGAAAAAAGTTAAACCATTAATTTCTTTTAATGAGATCGTTTTAAGTTGAGATTTACCATTACAACAAATTGGTATAATGACATTCGTAACTTTCAAACCCGTAGCATTATCTTACTTAATACATGTTCCTATCTAACGTGGCGGTTAGTCCAGATGATTCTCATTGCTGCAGTTATCGCAACACTTTCATGGCGAGTTTTTAAGTTGCTCCTACATGTAAATGACTAAATCTTTAATTTTTTCCTGACTTGGAGTTACTTAGCGGAAAATCTGCAACAATTGTAAGGTTTCATGAGAATTTAGATCGGATAATATAGCGTAAGCTTGTCTTTGGATCATTTCCCAAGGGTTATGAGTTTGATTCTTGGGGTCTGGCATCATTGTGGATTTGGTAGAAGGCGTACATAGATACAAAAAATGCATTAAATCAACTAGAGTTTGTTTATAATTCTTATTTAAATGAGGTGTAACGAGGGCTCATGTATTGCCAAATCTCCTTTTGAAAATGTTTCTATGCTTTAAGAGGTACTATGAAATTAAGAGGTACTATGAAATTAAGAGGGATGCTACTATCTCTAGAGTGAAATGTTTGTTTGGAGGGGCTTGAGGGAGTAGGGCATCTTTGGCTTTAAAGCCTCTGTACTTTGAGGTCTTCAAAATAAAACCTTGCTGTTAACAACCTCACGCAATTCCTAGGGCATTCCAAATGGTTAAAATTAAGGAGGTGCCCTCTTGAAATTTCGCACCAGATTCGGAGGATTACCTTTAGCTCTACACTGAATTAGGCCTCATTTGACACTTCAATGGCTTATGGCCATGTACAAAGGATTTATACAAGTGGATTCATACAGTCTGGACTAAGAAGTGCAAAGTCATCTTCTGCTCTAAAGGATTTTTATAGTGTTGTCTGTTGAACCGAAAGATTACCAAATGGCCCTAACCAGTGGGCCTTGGCTATGGGGTAAAGTTAATTTGTTCATAACCCCGGGTTTATGGACTATGATCCCTCTAAAGGAGTCATTACGAAACTTCCAGTTTGGGTTTGTCTTCCAAATTTTCCCACCCATCTTTGGCAATTTTTAGTTTTTCAGGGCATTGGTAATTCCTTGGGTCATTATCTTATCGTTGATCCCTCTCGAGAGAAGTGTGACCTATACACCTACAAAATAATGTGTGGAAATTGACATTAGTAAAGGGTTTCTAGATCAAATAAATTTGATCATTTGACCTAGCCTATGGATTATGAGAATATTGTGTTTTGTCACGTTTGTCTTCAAACTAGCCATTTATAGAATTCCTGCCCTCTGTCAAATTCCATCAAGAAACAACACTTTAGATCTTCAAAATCTAAAAGTTGGAAACCTTGTAACCCACCCCCTATGGAGGACGAGACTTCTTCCATTTCAGATCAAGAGGAGAATGGTGCCAACAATGATATGATTCCAGGGAAACAGGATCAAATTGTCACTCATTAGATTTATGAGGTTTTAGCAAGGATCTCACTACCCCATGCAAACATGCATCTGGTAAGTCAATATGCCTCTTTGGGTATTTTGAAGCGTGTGCATGAAGCAAATTTTTCTGACACGAACATGGAATATCTTCCAGATCTCACCAATAATCTGCAAATTACTTTGGTTAATCTGCCTTATGTCGGTTGGACCAAGGTTGTGAGAAAGAGAGGAAAGAAGAGTCACTCTAAAGATCGTCCCCAAGTCAGGTGATTTTGTTGGGTTTGACAAATCTTTCGTAGTCCCCTATTTTTGGTTATGTCAAATCCATGTCATGTCAAAGTCCTTAGATCGACAACTATTACAACAATGTAATTTTGTTTTTTGTGATAATAGAAGTATCAATTTACAAAAAAATAAATAATATGCAAGTATCTTAAAATTTAATCACAACCTTTCATTAAATGGTGATAATGAAAAATATTATTTTTAATTAAATCTTGAATATACACTTAATATTAAAAAAAAATTAAAATTATAATTTGACACTCTCTTTTCAATATCAACATGTCTATCAATGTAATTCACATTACATATAACGAACTCTTGAGACCATTAAAAACTTACTTTTTGCAAGACAGAAGGCAAGACCTATTTGATTGGTTATGCAAGGCAAGAAGTAATTTTAAACTTACATTTTTTAAAAGTTAACTTATAATTATAAAAGTTATAAAACTAGCCACCCATTTAGCGAAAAAACACTCACATCTCCTTTAATCAAATGTAGGAAATAAATAAAATAAAAATTAGGTCCTAGCCTCCTAACGTAACTATGTACAAAATTTTAGAAAAACTCATAGGTAAAAACTCCTCTCCAAACGAGAGAAAACAACATAAACATATACGAAGGAAGGAGGACTGAAGCTAATCCCCGAGGATGATTTCCTTCACCCTAAGAATAAATTGCAACTATAGAAAACAATGAGATGCCAAATGTTTAGTGAAGATACATGCAACAATGGGAAAATACCCCAAGTTGAGAACACCATCTTGAATGAACCTATGTATGAATTGCATGTGAATCTTAATATGTTTTTTCCTCTGATGTTCCACTAGATTGTGAGAAATGTGTATGGAACTTTAATTATCACACCAAAGAGTAGCAGAAGGATCTTGTTGAATGCCAACCAAACTCTATCATTAAGTATTGAAGCCAAAGAACCTCTTGAATAACAAGAACTGCAGCAAGATACTCACCTTCTACAAAAGATAATGCAATTGCTAATTTCATCTTGCAAGACCAAACAATAGAAACAAAGCTAATGTGATAAACAAAACTAGATGTGGACTTTCAATAGTCAACTAAACTAATAAATATGAATCAATGAAACACACAAGTTGAGAAGCACCTAATGTATATTGAATGTCAAAATTGATAGTACCCCAAACATACCTCAGAATACACTTGGTTGTCTTTCAATGAATCTCAAAAAGATCTTAAGAGAATTGAAAGACAAGTGCAACTACAAAGGAAATATAAGAATGTGTATGAGTCAAATATAATAGATTTAGATGTCCAAATGTTTGAGGCTAAAATATAACTAAAGAATCTACATTTGCAATGAAAAAGGAACATGAAGAAGCCTCTATTAGAAACCTTGAGCACTACTGGGGGGCAGAGGAGGGCGGAATGAATTAATAGTGTGACTTATGAACAATTTTCACCCTTTCTTATACTTTAATTGAATCACATACTTGATTAGAAGCACATCACAATGTATTAGCAACAAATAACAAGTATACAACCACAATCATATGAGAAACAATACTAATGAGCATATAACCATGAGATTAACAATTCATAAACCATAAACCATCAAGACATATAACAACAACACATCAATAAGCACATCACACAAGGACACCAAATGTAAGGTGGAAACCATAAGGGTAAAAACCAATGTCAGTAGATAGTCTTCATCATAGTCCCTTCTATTATCATAAAAATACTTTTACATCGGATTCACTCGCCACCACCAGTGTGCAAGCCACAACTTTCCAATTATGCGAGCCACTACTCACTCCATACAACAACCTGTATGAACTTTGCAGGCCACCACCTATAGGAAGTGATCCGAATAGAAAATGACATCAACCCATGGTATTCATCCACCCATGTTATTCATACACCCATGGAATTTACCCATGGTATTTTAAGTGACATCCACCCATGGTATTTATTCACCCATGGAATTTACCCATGGTATTGTAATCGAAAAAGGCTATAAGTAACAAGTCGCATTTTGTAAAAGTACATATGGTCCACCACAATGTAGCTTTTACAATTATTCTCCATTCTAATAAAAAGTTTCTTTTTGGTTTTATTTACTGCGTGTTCTCTCATTTTCTTTCTGGCATCGCAATTTTTCAGAACTAGGGGGCGTCCCCCCAAGATCCGGATCAGTGGTATCAGAGCAGGTTATAATTCCATGAGAATGAGGGTTTAATTAATATTTTAGTTTCAAAATTTTACAACAATATCCAACCAATTTCATACACGTGTTGCGACCTCCGCAGAGCACTTTCTTAGGCCAAGCAAGAAGATTTTTTTTTTTCATTTTTTTGGGTGACAAGTTTGCAGATTAGATCTAAAAAATTTGGTGCAAAATTTACAACGAAAAAGAACATGTCTGAATTCCTTGCAAAAAAATCAAAAATTCAAAAAAAGAATTGGCCGAGTCAGAGTCTAGATGAGGGAGATATCTCTGATTTAAAATCAGCTATGTTGTAGAACTTTTTTTGACAACAATTGGTGGATGATGAATCTCCTATCACTTTTTGTAGTTTTTTTACAGAGTTTAAAAAAAATGATTGCAAATCTGAGCTCCTCTTGAAAACTCACCCAATTTAAAAAAAATGGTTCGAATCGAAGTTTGGATGTGGGAGATATCGTTGATTTAAAATCAACTATTTTTTCAAAACTTTTGTTACGACGGAACAGTTGCGGCATGAATCTAAGATTCCAAAGTGTCCAAATAAGGATTTCCAACACATGGGAAGATGCAAAATGGTCATTTTGTTTCCAAAAACAGGTTATAATAAATATTTTGAGTTATATATAATGAGCTATGTCCATTTTAAATTGGGAGCAACATTCAGAGTAGGTTCCATTTGGAAACGTGCCCTCCCACCTCACTTTAGTAGGCACCTACTTCACATTCATCAATTTCAGCATAACAACATTCAGCTTGGGTTCTTTGGAGATGTTCCCTCCCACCCCAATCTATGTAGGCACATGCTACTTCATCAACAATCAACATCACGGTTATGGGTCAACCGCACAAAATCCTTGTCATCGAAGTCCATTTGCTAGGCCGCACACTGTTAGTATCACTGTTGGTCACAAGCATTACAAGGTATATCTATCCTTGGATCTTTGTTTGTCATAGTTATGGGTCATCCACAAATCCACACTTCATTGAATTCCATTTGCTAGGCTGCACACTGTCAGTATCACAGTTGGTCACAAGCATTACAGGGTATCTCTATCCTCTAATCTTTGTTCATCATGGTTATGGGTCATCCACAAATGCACACTTCATCGAAGTCCATTTGCTATGCCACACACTGTCAGTATCACAGTTGGTCACAAGCATTACAGGGTATCTATATCCTCAAATCTTCGTTCATCATGGTTGTGGGTTAACCACATAAAACCCTTCTCTTTAGTGGCTCTTCATATTCAACAAAGGCGTCACAGGAGGGAACTTCATGTAATGGGGACTATTGGTTCTTAAGGAGGGAGGAATGTTCCGAATAAAAATGGCATCAACCCATGGTATTCATCCACCCATGAAATTTTCCCATGGTATTGTAAGTGGCATCCACCCATGGTATTTATCCACCCATGGTATTGTAAGTGGCATCCAACCATGGTATTTATCCACCCATGGTATCCATTCACCCATGATATTTTCCCATGGTATTGTGACATCCACCCATGGTATTCATTCACCCATGCAATTTACCCATGGTATTGTAACTGAAAAAGGCTATAAGTAACAAGTCACATTTTGTAAAAGGACAGATGGTCCACCCAATGTAGCTTTTATAGTTATTCTCTGTTCTAATAAAAAGTTTCTTTGTGGTTTTATTTACTGTGTGTTCTCTCATTTTCTTTCTGGCATCACAATTTTTCAGATATTTGGGGCCTCCCACCAAGAACCGGATCAGGAAGTCACGACTCCATCAACTTTACAAGCCACCATCTGCTAGAAGGCACCACTCCTAATAAGTATCTCCTAACCATCACTAAACTATCCAACCACTAGATGGAAGCCACCACTCCCATGTTCTTAGGCCACCACTTGAAAGATGTCGCTACACCCTGAATACATAAGCCACCACTTGCCACACTGAAGGCCCCAACCTTCAAGCACATCTCCTGGACCTCATTTCCTATATTTTCATACTATGGCCCATGTTATAGGTTGTTTTGTCTCATCTGATCAATCAGCCTCCAAACTAGATCATTCACATCATATTCCCCCTTTACATCATCATTGCATAAAGCCCTATGCATGACTCTCTCATTCCCTAGAGTTTCTACCCTAAACTGCATCATCTAAGCCAGTTTTAGGACCAACGCTCCCTGGCCTCTTGCTGGACTGTGTTCACCTACAGGTTGCTCCATTGTGGCCTGCGTTGATCACCTACATGTTGCTCCCCTTTGCACCTACATTGGTTCTAGAAATTTGGGAAAAAGAGAGAGAATCCCAAAGCCTCCATTTCTAGAAGCTTCTAGGATTTGTTGTAACCATTTACCTCAGATAAAACTTTTGCATCCTATATTATCCTACCTTGGAGTTTCCATCCCTTATCCTTAGATCTCATCCTCCCATCAAGAGTGGATCTCAATCCTAATATTGGTAAAACAATAAGAACTGCCAACTTACCGCACTCCTTTATATATTTGCATCCTTCCATATGCAAGGGGTTGGCTTTTGGATGATGATTCTACCCTTATGATGTTGCTGTGAGAGTTACCTTTTCATGCATTTAGGGTGATTGGAGGTGCACATTGTGACAAAGGAAGGACAAGTCAACAACTTGGAGGAGCTCTTCTACAAGATCAACACCTATTTATGGTTGTAACTCACTCCATTTATATCAAAACAAAGAGTTCTTTGTTTTCCTATATGCAATGTCATTATTCCATGTATTTCAATACCATGTTGATCTGTTGAATAGAGTAGATAGGTTATGCTACATAGATCTTATAGTTTCTTGGCTTGTGTTGTCTGATTATGCAGGGTCTAATTTTGGTAGCTGGAGCTAGGATTGGAGCATTCATGGCAAAGAAGGAGTGAAACATACGACATATTCCAAGTAGGTTTCATCCCTTCATCTACTTACTTTAAGGAAAACACTAGGTCCTTTGTCTTTGTGTTGTTCTAGGTTAGCCACCAAACCTGGGGGGATACTTTTGTCTGCAATCGTAAATCCCGAATAACAAATTGTGGACTCCACTGGGGAACTATGCATTCCCTTGGTGGTTATGTTTGCTTTACCTCTTTCATAGACCTTCTCTGCTTTAATCAGCCAAGAACAGACCTAGGAAGTGATTTCATTGAGTCTTATTTACAATATTTGTGTCAAAATCCTCTTTCCTTGGACTAATACACCCTCTGGTCTGCTGACAGAGTGTTTCTACCCACTTGGGCCCTCTCTGTGCCTGCGTTGCAAAGCACTAGTGCCTCTTTTGCACTTGCATTGATCCTTGTTTTTGAACAAAATTTGCCTTGCTTTCTCAATGTTTCTTTGATTAGCCCACTTCTAGATGATTTTCCCTGAGCCTTGAGTGTCTTGTGGTCTCTCTAAAGCCTTCATTTGGTTTTCATTTGTGTGTTATTTCATTTGGTAAGAATTGGTTTCGATTTTTCTTTGTTCTTATCTTTAGGTCACTTGCAAACTTGTTTCGTTTGATCATTGATCGCTTGGGCGAATTGTTGTTCTAGTCCTCATTCTAAAAAGTGCATTTGAATCAGTGATTAGAATTTTCATCTTAGTTGTCCTCATTTTCAAAAATTAAGTGTGGTGAAAAGAAAAACTCTTGCATTTTCATTTAGGGTGTTTTCCATCTACATTGATTAAGGAACAACTACATGAAAAGGGAACTGCATTGTGCATCTTGTTTGCTGCATTTTATATGCTGCATATTGTTTGTCTCTTCCCTTCCTTGGCTAGATTTTCATTGAAGAGAAAGATTCCGTTTCCTCATGCTATATTTTCATTGTAGGGAATTCAGGTGAATTCGTGGTGAGCCATAAAACTAAAACTTAATTCAAGGTCAACTTTAAATTTACTGAATCAGCCTAAGGAGCATTTGTAACATTAATGCAAACACATAGAATTCTAGGCTAGATACGTGTTACATGTTTTAACATATATAAATGTAGGAGATGTCGTTGTTTTCCAGTGTTGCATCCCAGGGGTGATATCCCGTTCCACATATGTAAGTGTATAGGAGTGTACTCCACGTACCTTCGATTATATTGGATGGCACTCCACACATGAAAATTATATGTGTTACCGGGAAAAGTGTCTATTTAGAACTGCTCTATCCCACTAAGGTGTGACAGCTGCCTTAGAAACAAACAGAGAAAACTACTTTCGTATTTCCTTTATGAATTAAAGATAGAGGGGGATAGAAAGAACCGACCTGTGTCTTGCGCTAATCCTTTGATCCAATCCCTCTCTTCTTTGACAGCTTCCAGCTACCTGCTCCCTTACTTGCCCAGCTTCACCAAGTTCCTGTAATATCACAGAAGAAGAAAACTATATAAAGACATGGATCTATATTCATAAACAGCTTAGGATCAGATTTAAGCTAAACATACAAATGTAACAAGCATCAATGATACACAATCATGTAGGAGAAACTCAAATAGTTTTATTGATATAACAAGAAGATCCAGGAGGAGTTACAACCGATGATTCCTAACCCAGCATCAACCTCCCAGCAAAGAAGCCCCTTCTTCACCTCCAAAAAAGCATAAATCACCCAATACTCTGATCTATATCTCAAAACCAACAACAATTCCTTGCAATGCACAAAATTCCAGCCTCTGGATCTCTGGGATGAGGGATCCATATATATATGTATGCAAGGAGGATGAGTCAACTTATGATTTGACTAGTGTCTTCTCTCTGTCAGTTCTTGCTTCCACTTGGAGACTAAGAGCCTCTTACTCATCCTTGGTCGAATTCAGTGAGGCAAGTGTCATTGGAGAAGATTCTGGAAGCTTCCATTGTCTTTCCACCTCGCGGAATGGCACTTCCATTTGTCATTTCCCGCTCAACGCACCCTGATAGTGCATTTAGGTGCGTTGCAACGCACCTAGCTAGTGTATTTAGGTGCTATGCAACGCAGCTAGCCAGTGGAGTAGCTGAAATGATCCTGATTTGACTGATTCTGAGCAGTTTCTGGTGGAGAACTTCTGGGAGAAGCTGTAATTTGTTGATCTTGTTCCTTTAGGGGTTGGAACAACACTTTTAGGGACTTAGGAGCCCTTGGTTTATGGACATTTCATGCTTGGTGTTGCAAGGCACAAAAATGTCTATAATAGTTGCCCCCTAAAGTATGAGGCCGTTAATCGGGTGAAATGCTTTATTATGAGGATCCAAAGTTCTTTCAATGCTGGGAGGAGACCTGTAATAAGATACAATACAATACATTATCTTCATACTATTTTTCATGATCTAGCTGAGGCAGGCATTCCCATGCTCATCTTTATAAATTCATTTTCATGTACATAGGACAGAAAATCGTCTGAGTGTAGACTGATGATTCTGATAGAACCATCATCCTTTTGGTAGGATGATTATCTGTGCTGCAATGCTGTACATTTTAATGTCTTTATTTTCCCGAATATATATCACAGCCCGGATGGATGAAATTAGATCCGGGGTCTTCAATATTGTCCGATCTTCACTCGAAGTACAAGTCGATCCATGTGAGAAATGTTCTGAAGTCGAACATGGAAAGACATCGCTTGATTACCAGTCAATGATGTAAACTGTTAACAAGCGTGAGAGGAATCACCGATAATGATAATGACCCTCAAGGTACTACAATACAATTCACGTGGTGTGAATAAAGGACTTGGCGTCGAACACCACGCAAAATCTTTCGGTCGAAGGCCATTGATGTAAACCTGTCGCCGGAAGTGAGAAACTTGCCATTGAGGCATGCAAGCTTCAAAGTACTGAATGGGGTGTCCCTAGACCAACTTCTTGGATAATGAGCTGATGTCGACAAGAAGTGATCCGTCAAAGGAGGGCCTTAATGAATCCCACATCAATGACACGGAATGGAGCAAATGATTTTGATGGAGGTGAAAACAATCTGATGATATACGGTTCAGTATGGCGGTCATGAAAGAATGAAGTATAATGTATGGTAGTGGGTGGGACACAGGTGACTTATCTGGATGACTTCTCTTGCACATGTCGGCGACACTTATGTGATGGATTGGTAGCATTAACCCCAAATGTGGATGGTATGGCGTGACCATGGTGATGTGACCGGTGAATGAAACAACCCAACCCGACTCGGACACGAAGTGGAAGTGTCATGTTCAAGAGCGACTTGCTACCAATAAAGATTCTTTGAGTTTTCTTCCCAATTTTTCCCCAGTCATTGCTGACCAGTACCTCTTTATTTTTGTCAAGCTTGAGGAGGATAACATATGCTTGTTCTATAATTTTCCGTTCGGGCAAACCCATCGCTATATTTTAACGAGCCTAGCGATAGTGAAACTCGTTCTCATCTAAAGACAAGTTTTTCGTTATTAATCTTTTTAACGAGTTTAACGACAAAGATAACTCGGTCCTTTTCATTTTTTAGAGAGTCTGAAAAGGTACGTAAAGGTAACTCCAAATTTCCTTTTTCGTCATCTAATCCCTGTTGGGCAATTTATTGGGCTTAAATTGCTACATTAAATTATCAACCAGGGAAACTCATAAGCTTGTGATGGTGCCAACAATATATATGCAAGAGTAGGCAACTAACTCTATGTCTAATGAAATTATTTAAGATTCAATACAATATGCAAGGGAAGAGGCTCCTAACTAAGGAGGTCCTGGTTGTCCTTCCTTACAGTATCATAGAGAAATCATTCATAAAACCAAAATCTTAAAATAAAGACAAGAGAATGAACTTAATCATTGTTCAGAGTCAAGTAGAGAGAGAGACTAACTTAGTCTCTTGATTGTCCTCTCATGTAATAATCCAAACTAAACTAAGATCATCCACAAGCATAAGAAATGAAACAACTTGAAACATAAACACAAAAGAATGAATTTCAATTACCATATAAATCATTGGAGAGAGAGCCTAACTTAGACTCTTGGTATCTCCTCATATGATACTTGAAACATAAAAGCAAAAGAATGAATTTTAATTATCATGCAAATCAAATGGAGAGAGAGTCTAACTTAGACCCTTGGTTGTTCTCTCACATGCTGATAAGATTTTAATTCAAAACTCATTCACCAATCAAATCATTAAACATCTAAACAATGAAATGAAACAAGATCTAATATGAAATAACATGTTTCTCTCATCCTTTTAGAGTGAGCTCAATTCTCCTAAGAACAAGACAAATTATTCCATATACTACATTAAGCAAACTTATATCTAAAAACTACATAATGGAAATAAAACTACATAATAGAAATGTATGAAAAATGAAGCTTTATTCTATGCCATCATAAGTTGGATACAATGCTCTAAGAGTCCTCCCTTTGGAATGGAGGAGGTACTCCTATTTATACAATAAGATGAGATAACAAACTCATAATGATGATCCACTAATCTCTCTTTTAGTTCCATACATTTCTCAACCATCTAGACACATAACCCTATCCTCCATGATTTCCTCCATGAGGTCCATGATCTTCTCCATGAGGTTTATCTTCTCAAATTCGAATTTGATCCTTCAAGGCCACATAAAGGTGTCTTGGAAGCTTCCTTGGAACCTACACATGTCACCAAAACAACCCACTTTCCATATATAAAGTAAAATATATTGTTTTCTAATATTTAATCAAGAATTTCTCTCAAAAATGCTTAAAAATAAACAATATTTGGAAAATATGAATGAGACCCATTAATGGTGAATAGTAGGAAAAATGGAGTGACAAGGTGATGAATAGTGAGTGAAATAATGGAAGCATAGGTGAAAAATGTATGGTAATGAGTGCCATTTTTGGAGCCCAACATACTCCCCAACTGAAGTTCTTGCATGTCCTCATGCAAGCTACTACAATGACTTATTTGATTTGATTCTTAAATGAGCTTCCTTTTAACTTTGCACATCTTTGGATAACTTTTATTTGTTTGCAAAGCATTGACATATTTTAATGATTGGTTCTTGTGTTACAATCATTATTTACTTTGATCTCTTCTTAATGATTGGTTCTTGTGTTACAATCATTATTTACTTTGATCTCTTTTTAATGATTGGTTCTTGTGTTTACAATCATTATTTACTTTGTTGAGATCTCTTTTTAATGATTGGTTCTTGTGTTTACAATCATTATTTACTTTGTTGAGATCAATCATATGCTCATCATTTTGTAGTAGTTTTTATTGTGAGAAGACTATGTGGGTTAAGATGTAATATGAATGAGGAAAAAGAATGAAGTGTGAAATTCCCCC
Source organism: Pinus tabuliformis (assembly GCA_031772625.1). Taxonomy (NCBI): domain Eukaryota; kingdom Viridiplantae; phylum Streptophyta; class Pinopsida; order Pinales; family Pinaceae; genus Pinus; species Pinus tabuliformis. The sequence goes on from CM062820.1 coordinate 1,675,727,863, forward strand.
CTCCCCAACTGATGGTTTTTGGCAATTTTAAATGAGAAAGGAAATAGTGAAATAGTGGAATATTTTCCAAATATCATCATTTTAGCATCTAAAAAGAATTTCAAGATTAAAGGTTAGAAAACATCATACCTTACTTACCTAAGGAAGTGGATGAATCATGCATGTTCAGCTGCCACAATTCTGATCCGAAGCTTCTTCTTCAAGTTGTGGATGAAAGGTGGGTCTGTGTTGTTGTATCGGCTGCTGGATCCTCTGCTACTAGATGATGAATTTGAGGAGTCTGTTGAACATGGCTGAAAGTCGTATCTGCTACTGGATCTTCTGCTGCTGGATGATGAATCTAATGAGTCTGCTAAATATGGCTGAAAATCTATAAGGCTTGGAAGGTATACAAAATATATATAAGTTACATGTCCCTCCCAGCGTTATTGATTGACTTGTCCTCAAGTGATGGCAAACTGAAAAAAAATGAAAAGGAATTGGCGTCATCTGCTACAAAATATGGGTCTTCAAGTCTTCAACGCTCGATGGCACAAATCTTACTATGTGATTAAATGTGTCGATGTCGAACATAGCAAGAAGTTGTTGACTTAGTGGCCGTTAATGAATTCCCCTAGCCAACACAAGAGCTCCCACCATTGATTCCAATGGGAGTCAGGATGCCTAACACATCTTTGTAGGTACGGATAAATTTGTCGTGGTCGAGTCACCTACAAGATCCAACGAACAAGGGATATTAATGTACTCCCATTGTTCATTGGCAAGAGTACTTGCCATTAAGGCATGCAAGCCTCTAGGTGTTTTTTCAATGATACTTAGACTCTAGGACTTTGACTCAAGCAGAGTTTTATTGCGGAAATGAAGGGGAATGGTAATGACATGGAAAATGACAATAAGGAAATGCATGGTGTATGAATAAGAACTCTTGCTGTGAAAAATGGATATGGAGATGGGATGCTTTATGGACATGGACAATTGGTGGAAAATCTTTTGCAGAATGGGAGTGCAAAATAATGGTTCTGGACATGGATTTGTCTTTAGAATGTTTCATGAAATTAGTCGTTGGAAGACCAATTGTGCGCACAATGTAATCTCCTTAATGAATACTTGATTGTCCTGTAACCTGTAAAAAAACTTGGTACAAAGAAAACATAAGTGTGCTCATGAAGAAATGGCCAGTTGCTTCATGTTTCTTACGCAAAAAATTTATACCAAATAAATCAAATTAAGGACAATCAAAGTTTTGAATTTGACTTAATCATGATATTAAAATCATTCCATTCTTAAAATAACCATGGAAATGTTATACTCCCTGTTTGTGTCAGCGGACTTTGTGCATGGCGAAAAGTTTGACATTTGCTGTGTCCTGCGGATTAGTACATTGTAAAAGCATACAACAATATTACATTGTGCATTCTATGCAAGTTAATCAGCAAATCCACCAAATGGTCTTTTAAATTTTGCTTCCAAAAGATCGATTATTTGTTTTCAAACCTATGTGAATTTTGTGAAAAGTATGTGTTTTTTTTTTTTTTTTTATGTTGATTTTACTGTTAACAATAAATTAATTTTTTTTTAATTTATTATTTAAGTTGAATTTTCTTTTACGGTTGTAAAATCAACACAATTTTATTTAGGAAAACCTAAAAATAAACTATCACTATTGTTAGTGTTTATTTATTTATTTTAGGAAAACCTAAAAATAAACCTAATTTGTTAGTATTTTTATTTTTTCAATTAAGAAAATCCATGTTTTTTTTACATATCGAAAAAACAAAAATGATTAGTTTTTTTTAAATTAAAATTAAAAATAAAATTGAAATATATACAAAAACAAATTATGACTAAATATGTATAAAAAACAAATTAAATGTGGAAAAAAAAACAAATAAAATCAAAACAAATACAAATACAAATATACAAAAAGATTTTATATTTATATATTTTATCGAAAACATACATAAATATAAAACAAATAAAATTAAAAATTAATACAAAACAAATATAAAAAAATTAAAAATAAATACAAAACATATTTATGGCGCAGTGGTGAAATGATTTTTTTTCTGCTGACGTGCTATATCCTCGGATTTCGCCGGATTGCTATTTTTATTTGGTTCTGTTGATGATCTCAACGTCAGTGATGCAGTTCCAAAGGACGATTTCCCTGCACCTTCAGGACTTGAAAATCAGAATAAGTCTGTGGATCTGCAAGAAAAGGTGTCCCATTCTTATTGAAAACCTGCAACTCCGGACCCAGTGTATCCAGCATGACAGCACAGAGCTTCTTAGTGTTCTTCACAGCCTTTTTGAGATTTTCAAGAGTTTCTTGATGATATTCGTTATTTCCCCAAGAGAAATCAAAACGAGCAACAGACAATCCAGCCTTGAGGCACCCCTCGATCACTTCTGCAGAACGTGATTTGGTGCCAAAAGTTCCAAATGTTGGGCAATTTATTGGGCTTAAATTGCTGCATTAAATTATCAACCAGGGAAACTCATAAGCTTGTGATGGTGCCAACAATATATATGCAAGAGTAGGCAACTAACTCTATGTCTAATGAAATTATTTAAGATTCAATACAATATGCAAGGGAAGAGGCTCCTAACTAAGGAGGTCCTGGTTGTCCTTCCTTACAGTATCATAGAGAAATCATTCATAAAACCAGAATCTTAAAATAAAGACAAGAGAATGAACTTAATCATTGTTCAGAGTCAAGTAAAGAGAGAGACTAACATAGTCTCTTGATTTTCCTCCCATGTACTAATCCAAACTAAACTAAGATTCATCCACAAGCATAATAAATGAAACAACTTGAAACATAAACACAAAAGAATGAATTTCAATTACCATATAAATCATTGGAGAGAGAGCCTAACTTAGACTCTTGGTATCTCCTCATATGATACTTGAAACATAAAAGCAAAAGAATGAATTTTAATTATCATGCAAATCAAATGGAGAGAGAGTCTAACTTAGACCCTTGGTTATTCTCTCACATGCTGATAAGATTTTAATTCAAAACTCATTCACCAATCAAATCCTTAAACATCTAAACAATGAAATGAAACAAGATCTAATATGAAATAACATGTTTCTCTCATCCTTTTAGAGTGAGCTCAATTCTCCTAAGAACAAGACAAATTATTCCATATACTACATTAAGCAAACTTATATCTAAAAACTACATAATGGAAATAAAACTACATAATAGAAATGTATGAAAAATGAAGCTTTATTCTATGCCATCATAAGTTGGATACAATGCTCTAAGAGTCCTCCCTTTGGAATGGAGGAGGTACTCCTATTTATACAATAAGATGAGATAACAAACTCATAATGATGATCCACTAATCTCTCTTTTAGTTCCATACATTTCTCAACCATCTAGACACATAACCCTATCCTCCATGATTTCCTCCATGAGGTCCATGATCTTCTCCATGAGGTTTATCTTCTCAAATTCGAATTTGATCCTTCAAGGCCACATAAAGGTGTCTTGGAAGCTTCCTTGGAACCTACACATGTCACCAAAACAACCCACTTTCCATATATAAAGTAAAATATATTATTTTCTAATATTTAATCAAGAATTTCTCTCAAAAATGCTTAAAAATAAACAATATTTGGAAAATATGAATGAGACCCATTAATGGTGAATAGTAGGAAAAATGGAGTGACAAGGTGATGAATAGTGAGTGAAATAATGGAAGCATAGGTGAAAAATGTATGGTAATGAGTGCCATTTTTGGAGCCCAACAGTCCCTTAAGTCCGAAAAAGTATAAAACAATACAGAAGGGATGAATTTTTGATAGTTTTAACGAGCCGAACAAAACAAGCGCTCGATATTTTTGTGCAATAATCCCTAAGGTACAAAAAGATTAAAATCTAGAGGAGGGATAGCACTTCCTGTCCCTTTAACGAGTTGGAAGGCCAAGGACTCGGAAATCTTTTCATATTTTACGAGTCAGTTGAAAAGAGCTTAAAGAAGACTCGTCTTTTGAGGAACGGGTGATAAAATGGGTAGCAGCTGATTCTAGGTAAGGTTTGGAATTTTCCAATCACGACAGTGTCACAAGGATGGCTAGTGAAATCACTCTTCGCAGCTGTTCCTCATAATGGGTAAACAATAAAATGGAGGTGAATGATCGGCCAATGAAAAAGTGGAGGTGACGGTGCAAACACGACCAAGGCTTTTAATGGCTGAAGTACTTCATTCACGGTGGTTATTTACCGGGGAATAGTTCATTTTTTAACGAGCTTAAACGCGGGTGGAAACATTTGCTCATGTTTTATGTTTATTTTTTAACAAGCTTGAACTATGTGCTAAAACTGCTCAATGCGGGTTTATTTATTAACGAGCTTGAACCCTGTAGTAACACTGCTCGTGGCGGGTTTATTTTTTAACGAGCTTGAACCCTACAGTAACATTGCTCATGATAAGTTTGCATGCCCCCAGCATAATAACGCAAATCGAGGTGCATGCCCCCAAGCTTCATTGCATTCAACTCGGTGGTTGGAATGAAGGTTTACCTTTGAGATTTGGAAAGGGGATTTGTTTCATTTTTTAATGAGGTTGACACAGTAAAAGAACCATCCTCAAGATTCCTTGTTTCATTGTTTAACAAGGTCGACACGAGATAAGAACCATCCTCGAAATCCAAATCCATTAGATATAGAAGATTTCATATTCCACTGTGGCCACTTCCGCCAGATTACTCGGAGGCGGTAGGGCAAAAGTACCCATTAAGGCAGGGTATTTTAGGAGACCTACTCCGATATTTTGGAGCGAATGATTGCTTCCATGGATCATTGGAATGCTTCCCATAACTTGTGAACTTTTGGGGAGAAATGTTTGTTGGTCGACGATTGTAATTCCTCCTTGGAATGGAAATGCAATCTTCCTGAAGTAGGTCGACACAACTGCGGCCATGGCATATATCCAGGGTCTTCCCAGTAGGATGTTGTAATCGAGGTTTCCATCAATTACTTCAACATCAATTTCTACTGTTTTACCCCCAGTTCAACTTGCAAGTTACTTAAAATCCCGTATGGAGTGTATGATCGTCCATCAAATGCTTTTAACATTGTTGACGATCGCGACAAGGGTGGTGTCCCTAAATTTTTCCAGCAACTCATCGACCTAATGCATGTAGATGCCCCCTCATCAAACATTGTTCGATGAACAATTTTGTTGAGGGATTTCACTTGAACAAGGAAAGATAGTTGAGTTGGTAACTGAGGATCGTATCCTTTATGATCGAAGGATACAAGATCAGAATCCTTTGGGTCAATCCCACCAATGGCTGATAATAAAGCCTGCCTTTGGGATGGGCAATTTTGTAGTACTTCAAGAGTCGACATAGCCGATGGCGATTGGGCCAAATCTTCCACTATGTTATAATGTTGTGCCGCTCTAGCGCAGGGATTAAATGTCGATTTGTGTACTACTCCCTTTGGCAGTTTTATCGTTAATTCAGGAATGGTGGGTGGCACAACTTCTGTCGAAGTTGTTGTCGAACTACTTGGTTGATCTTTATGCTTGTTGTTCGACAGCTGTGGATTCCCATAATCTTTGTTCCTTGTTGATATCAAAGCATCATTTTGCTGTTTTGAAACCGACAACATTAGCACTTGAGACGGGGAAGCATTTCCACTTTCAACCAGATTTGTTCCTGGATTTGGAAACGGATCAGTTAACACTGCAGAGGTTTTTGAATTCTTGAAGAATTTTTTAAGCTCTGCTCTGTGTGGACAATCTAAAGTCCAATGATCCTCATCGCATATCATGCATGGATTTTTTGGTTTCCTATCTCCAGGAGGGTATGAAGAAGATTTTTCAGGTGATGATTCTTCCTGTTTCTTCTTCTTCCCTTTGCCTTTCTTCTTGCTCCCTGGTTGTTTGGTTTCTTTGCCTTTATCTGTCGATACGGCATTTACTTCCGAAGTAAGAAGTTCGTCTTTTTGCATTTTGACTTGAAATATTACGGGCCTTTTTGGATGTAGCCTTTGTCGATTTCGTGTCTGTCGTGCCAATAACGCCATCGCCGGCATGAGAGTCATTGTTTGATTTAAGAGGAGGAGGAATTGAGAATTTCGGTCTAGGGGCGTCAGGTATTTGTCGTAGAGCGTGCCAGACTGAGTATAGATCAAGTCCAGATATTGTGCACGAGCGATAACTTGCTCTTCTGTTACGACTCCCTCCTTTGCCACATATTCCGTGATGGAAGGTAGTAATGACTTGATAAACCATTCAGCTAATAGCTGATCGGGGACATACGTTTTTACCATCCTACGACGACATCGCCACTCATGTATATGATCAGATATGTGAGTGGTCGTTGTCTGTTTGAAGTTGGTAACAAGTTCTGTTCCCATTTCGTACCTTATTGGTAATTGAAAATGGGTTAAAAAGGTTGTGGCTAAGGTACTGAAGTTTCGAACGAAGCTCTAGGCAATTCGATGTACCATTTTGCTGTTGGACCCGTTAACGTCCTCTGAAAGAGCCGAAGTCTTATCGAATCATCATTTAGGGTGTTTGGTGAACACCATAGATGAAATGTCATCACGTGATTCGATGGATCTTCACCTGGACTTCCATTAAATTTAGGAATATCCGATGGAAGTTTATGCGGAATCGCTGGCCACTAAGGGGCATAAGCAATTGGATCGTTTGTTAACCAATTTAAATCAGGTAACTCTAAGGTTGCCACAAAGGGTAACTGCTGATTCAGGTTAGGTGAAGCATACCCAGGATAAGATGGGATTGCTGAGCAGTTGGTCTTTGCATACTAGCATAATGCATTTGATGCTAGTATGTCTGGTAAGGTTGGTGGACATGAACATTGTAAAATGGTTGATTTTGACCGTTTTGAATGTACGGCTTCCCACTGTTCGCAAAGATTTGCTGCTCAGAACCTTGGTATACTTGTTGGAATTGTGGTTGTTGGTATTGCACCAACCATGGTTGTGAAGCCATGTGCTGTTGCGCTATACTAACCGTTGGACCAAGGTGAGGGGTAATTGTACCCGTCTGGACCTGTGTCGCCCCACTAGTTGGCGATTGTGGTTGAGTCGCAGGGTCAAGGGGCTGTTGCATTACAACCTGAGAAATCTGAGGTTGGCATACAATAGGCAGCGTTTGAACTTGTGACACCGTCACAATAGCTGGTGTAGTCAGGATATTCGACATAGGTACGCATTATTGCATTGAATACACAACTCTTGGTTGTTGAGGTAGTATAGGTACCCAACCACTTGAGGTAATTCCAGTGTAACCTGAATGTTGTTGTGAACTCCCGTATGGATATCCTCCCGGAGGGGATAATGAAAGGGCATACTGTCCTCCATACGGTGGTAATCCAGAACTCAAGGGAATTGTTTGCCCTTGGGGACCGGACTGCCCAAATTGACCTCCAAATGGATCAATTTGTTGAGACCCAACATAAGAGTTTCCGGGTATTATTTCGGATGAACAAATAGGAACGGACCATACTGTCGTAATAGCCCCTGAATGGGCTCCTTCTAGCGACTGAGAGCTAGTCGGGACAGATGGTATGCCGGCGAACATTGTAGGAGTGATAGCAGGGAGTTCTGCCGTCGCTGTGTCAGATGACACAGTCCTAGATGTTGACGGTTGCTCAGACATTTGTAGTCTATCCAAAAGATTACCTAGCGATTCTACAGGAGCTTCCGCTGGTGGTAGACTAACTTCTGATGAAGAAGGATATAGAGTGATCCCGACTCCAAAGTGTGTTGGAGTACTTGTTTGAGGATCTTCTACAATTTCTTCAATTGCAATCAGACCAGGTGGAAGGGGAAGACCGTCAGGTCCGTAAAATATTTCTGGTGTCGAAGAAGGTATGGAATCGACAACGACAAATGTTTGAAGAGCAAGACTCTCCGAACCGGTTGTAGATGGAACTAGTTCGGTAACACAAGTTTTTACTCTCAGATTAGGATCAGTATCACTGTCCCTCTGTGGCTGTCGAACTTCTTCTGTAGAGGCAGGGATTCCAGAAATGTTTGGAGTAATCGGAGTCTCTGATGTCGTTGGAACACTTGTTCTAACTTTAATAGGAGATTTGGAACTGGTTAAACGAGTTCGCTTTGTCCGTACTGGTTTCGATTTCGGAGACAAAGACGACTGACTCGTAAGCCTCCGCGAATGACGGGGTTTCAATTGACTTTCTTCCACGATTGCAGATTACTCGATCAACTAAAATAAAAAGGGTAAGTGTGTTTCCGAATTAAATTAATTTTAGACGCTTTTGACACAACTTGTTTTTTCAGTTTTTAAGAGTCGAGAAAAAACAAAAGATGACTCTAGTCTCCTTTGATTTTTAATGAGCCTGAAGTGACAAGTGCTCAGATGGACCTTTTTCGTTGAGTCTAAAAAGGAAAGAAAGGGACTGCTCTGGAGATCTAGGTAGAGGGAGTACCAAACCAATCGCAAAACTGCAGAATACTTTTTACGGTACGACAGTCAATCTTCCCGAATGCTGTGTTCAGTGCATTATGATCGATAGGGCGGCAGACACGGCTTTCTATGGATAAAGGATTTAAGCCTATAGGGGTCTCCCAATATATACTCGATGGTACGCGGGAGCACAAGTCCGTACTGGCACTTATCGTCTCAAAGTGGAGGAATCACCCAACCATCAGTGAGGACAACAGTTACCAGGCTTTACGACGCCGGAATACGTCTCTAGCCTAGACCCCTAAATGTTGTGCGTTAAGTTCCAAAGCGTTGTTAGAATCATTGAATTTATTTTAAGTTGATATTTCTTATGAAGTTTGCCTTTTGGGTTCACCATGAGATGTAGATGTAATTCCTAAAATGCAATCTAAAGATGATAAACAAACTTTTATCTCTTTTCAGCAATGAAAATCCTAGCTACTAGGAGAAAAGAAAGACACAATCTTTTCACAAAGAGCAAAGAGCACACTGTAAATGCACTTTCCTAAATCAAGCCAAACAGACTGTTAATATGCAAATGCACATGTGCATGTATTTGTTTTCGACTTTCTTAATATTGATGCTAAAAAGAAAGTTGATGTACAAATCTGAATTTTATTTCAAGCGACAAACACAAAAAAAGCTTCTTTTCGAAATCAAAAGATAAAGACGATTACGACGCTTTACGATTTTGAAATAAATACTTGTTTTTGACACTAGAAAATCATAAATTCAGACCAAAGGCAAAAGTAAAAGTATAGTCAACTATCAACAACAATCAAACTTTCTCCTATGATCGAAATCGACACTTGCGACAGATCTAAATCAAAGGACAACTGTATGACTATTCTACTTTTGCAATGGAAAACTGTAAATGACGCAACAAACACACAAAAACATCTACAGTTCTTTTGTACAAAGGAGGCGGAATTACAACAAGGAAAAGGGGTTTTTAAACAGACACATACACTGATCACAGGCTGCAAAAATCAGAGACAAAACTGGAAAGAATGAAGCACAAGAACCTCAGCTGCACAAGGCTAGTCTGATTAGCGCACCTGTAACACAGAGAAACTGGATTGCAGCGCAGGTTGCCCTCTCGGGAACTGCGCTGAAATGCAGGAACTCTTCACAGTACCTGCGCTGGGGCAGAAATGAGAATTCTATCCGGGTTCTGGGTCACGGTTTATAGTTTAGTCTTTGGTTTTTGGCCGAGTAAAAGCAATCAGTGATGCACAATCAGGGGGTAGATCTAGGAGGGTCTAAGAGCTATCACAAAGGGCAATCAGATCATTTGTGAATCAGCTGTTCAAATCATAAACAGATCCAGTGAATGGATTGAAGTAGCAGATGTCTACTTTGCATTTGTTATGGCAAATGTAGTTCGAATGCTACTTATAAGTTTATGAAACAAACAACAAAAGATACACAAACAAACTAATTAGACAATCTTCCCCAGCGGAGTCGCCATTTTGTTACCGGGAAAAGTGTCTATTTAGAACTGCTCTATCCCACTAAGGTGTGACAGCTGCCTTACAAGCAAACAGAGCAAACTACTTTCGTATTTCCTTTATGAATTAAAGATAGAGGGGGATAGAAAGAACCGACCTGTGTCTTGCGCTAATCCTTTGATCCAATCCTTCTCTTCTTAGACAGCTTCCAGCTACCTGCTCCCTTACTGGCCCAGCTTCACCAAGTTCCTGTAAGATCATAGAAGAAGAAAACTATACAAAGACATGGATCTATATTCATAAACAGCTTAGGATCAGATTTAAGCTAAACATACGAATGTAACAAGCATCAATGATACACAAGCATGTAGGAGAAACTCAAATAGTTTTATTGATATAACAAGAAGATCTAGGAGGAGTTAGAACTGATGATTCCTAACCCAGCATCAACCTCCCAGCAAAGAAGCCCCTTCTTCACCTCCAACAAAGCATAAATCACCCAATACTCTGATCTATATCTCAAAACCAACAGCAATTCCTTGCAATGCACAAAATTCCAGCTTCTGGATCTTTGGGATGAGGGATCCATATATAGATGTATGCAAGGAGGATGAGTCAGCTTATGATTTGACTAGTGTCTTCTCTCTGTCAGTTCTTGCTTCCACTTGGAGACTGAGATCCTCTTACTCATCCTTGGTCGAATTCAGTGAGGCAAGTGTCATTGGAGAAGATTCTGGAAGCTTCCATTGTCTTTCCACCTCGCGGAATGGCACTGCCATTTGTCATTTCCCGCTCAACGCACCCTGATAGTGCATTTAGGTGCGTTGCAACGCACCTAGCTAGTGTATTTAGGTGCTATGCAACGCAGCTAGCCAGTGGAGCAGCTGAAATAATCCTGATTTAACTGATTCTGAGCAGTTTCTGGTGGAGAACTTCTGGGAGAAGCTGTAATTTGTTGACCTTGTTCCTTTAGGGGTTGGAACAACACTTTTAGGGACTTAGGAGCCCTCAGTTTATGGACATTTCATGCTTGGTGCTGCAAGGCACAAAAATGTCTATAACAATATGGGAATGCTCTCATCGAACGCTTACACATTAGGAAACACTATTGTGGACCGCACTCTCATATAACATTGAGTATATTTTGGGAGTCCCCTATAGGTTTGTATCCATCCATAGGTAACCGAGTCGGTTGTCTTGTATTCCATGATACATTGAACACATCATTCGGGGATATTGCCTACATGTATGTTAAGTCCTTGTTTTTCCAAGTTGTATATTATAGTTCACGGTTGCTTGGTAAACCTTTATGCATAGTTAACCCTTTATTTTATTTGTCTTAAATTTATAAAATTAATTAATTGATCGTGGAACAAATCCTTAGTGGATTTTAGGTTGAGACTAATGGAAACAGTTCCAGAGTCTACCAATCAAGGGAAACCCTCTGACAAGAATCCTGGTCCTTTTCCTTCTTTTGGAAATATTGGTGCTCCTTATATGGCAACGGTGTCCCTTGCGAGTTTGGTTATTTTTGACCCCTATGGTTTTGAATGTCAAAACTGCTTCTCAACCGAGTTATCCTCCACCTAAATGACATCAACCTCATGTTGAACCTAAAGTTGACCCTTTGCCTTCTTCAACTATTGTTTCTTCATCCCTTTCTTCCTCTTCACATGGTGAAAGTCTTAATTTTAGTAACCAGGAAGCTAAGAATAATAAGAAAAGGAGGAAGAAGAAGAAGAAAAATAAGCAGGGGGGAACCAAGTAACCATTTCTATAAACGCAACTAGTATGGAAAAATATTCCAATCAACCCCATAAAGTTAAATTCCCTTGCATGTTATGTAAGGGTGACCATATTCTTAGAGATTGTCCTGGTATTCCCAAGATACTAGAAGTGTGGTCCACAGGCTCACATCAGCCTTCATCATCAGCCTTTGGAGATCATGTTGGTGATAAATCATCCACTAGTGATAGTAAGGTCCATGGTAAAAATGATAAAGACAAATTTCCCTGTAATTTATGTGAAGGTAATCATCCTATTCACCTTTGTCCTTATATGGATGAAGCCACAAAAGTATTTGAACACCTTACAACTTCTCAACCTCGTCTTTCGACTGGTTATCAGAATCTTTCTCCCAATCCTCCACTAGTTGATGAAGTGATTAATCATAATCCAAATCCAATCAATCCTGCTCTCTTTAAACATGAATCCCATGAGTCTATTCCTGAGCAACCATTGGTTGAGAAAATGGTTGACTTGATTCCACCTTTAGTTGATCATACGTTTCCACTAGAGAGTGAAGTTTATATCACTTAGGTTTTTCTCATTTCTTTAGGTTCCAATGAACTAGGGGATATTTCTCCTGTTCCCATGGCACAAGGGGGAAATCCTCCTGTTCCCACAACACTCAAGAACAATTCTTCCTTTCATGTAGCACAAGGGGGAAATTCTCCTGTTCCCATGACACCCCCTCCAAGTAGTATGGTCACTTCCTCTGATTGGAGTTGACTGGCAGGATATTTTCTTCCTCCTTACGTGACCTTTCAGTTGATAGTACAAGCTTATAATGTGGTCATACCTAACAAAATCATAGATGAAGGTGAATATTTTAGTATTATGTCCTCAACTACTTGGAAAGCTTTAGGTTCTCCACAACTTATGCCCATTACCTAGAATGTGTTGGCTTTAAACAAACAAACTAGTCAACTGTTAGGGATCCTTCCTAAGTTGCCTATTACTTTGGGAGGAAACATTGTCTATATCAATGTGATGGTAGTCCAAGGCACTTTGGATTTTAATTGACTCCTTGGGTGTGACTATGTTTATTTCATGGGAGCTCTTGTCTCTTCACTCTTTCGTGTGATATGCTTACTGCATGAAGGAGGAATCACGACTATTGACCAGCTTTTGTTCATTGGCCTTAATTTGACTCCAAATCAACCAGCTTCCATAAATGGTCCTTATATGCAAGAAGTATCTTCCCTACCATAGATTAATTATGTGGCAACTTCTTTTGTGCCTATGTATATTGATGATCTAGTAGATGATGCAGTGCATCATTTACTGGGGGCATTGTAGTCTTATGTGTCCCTTGGATCCCTTGATATATATCCCTTCCAAATATTTGTTATCCCATATGATGAGAACCTCTTGGAAGCCATGCTATCTTGTAGGTCATGATCAAGGTGCAGGAGCAGAGTTCCTTGTCTTGTGTCAAGCTCCTTAGAAAATGAAATAAGGTCCTTGGAGAAGAGTTCATTTTCTTGTGTTAAGCTCGTTAAAAAATGAAATAAGCTCTTATGAGGATAGTTTTTTCACTATGTCAACCTTGTTAAAAAATTAAATAGGTTCCTATGAGCATAGTTCTTTTCCAGTGTCAGGCTCGTTAAAAAAAGAAACAAATCCCCTTTTATTTAGAGTCTTTGATTAGATCTTGTAAATTCCTAGTTGAGTCTTTCAATTGATATCATAAATGAACCTTCATTCCATCCACTTGTTAGAAACCAGTAGTCTACTTAGGTGAATGAAATGAAGCTCAGGGTGCATGTACCTTGAATTGAGTCATTATGCCAAGGGCATGCAAACTTATTTCAAGCATAATTATTCTCTATTTCAAGCTTGCGTAAAAATGAAACAAATTTCAAGAATAGTTTCCCATGTTTCAAGCTTCTGTAAAAATGAAACCATTCCCATTTTATCCCTCATGATTGCCATTTTTATCAACCTGTTTTTTCGATATGAGCCTTGGTTTTCTCGTTCCTTTGTCACCATTTGCTCGGTCGATCATACACTTTCACTTGGTTATTTTACGCTTTCCTGAGGAATCACTGCAATGAGTGGTCTTATTAGCCAACCTATTGACCTTTACATGTTTTGAGCAGTTTCATCATGACCAAAACCAGTTGTTATCCCTTTATACCACTTGTTCCTCTAGGAGGAGTTCACATTCAGCTCTTTTCAAACCCCCAAAATATGAAAATATCGTCGAACACTTGTCCTTTCAAACTCATAAAAGTAAATGAAAAGACATCTACTTACTATAAGTTTACTCCTTTTCTGGAATGAGATAGAATAACTATGAAAAATGAATACCTTAGTCAAACATGGCTAAGAGGTTATCTTGGGTATTGTTTTCCAACCTTTTCAGACCTAAGGGACTACATATGAAAAGGAACATCTGGAGTTTTCTTTTTCGCCTCTTTTTCAAATTCCCTAAACATGAAAAAGAATTTGAGTTTTCACCCTCGCTGGACTTGTAAAAACATGAAACAACGATGGATTCATCGATCATGATGGGATCGAACCACTCCTTCTTTAGGTTCGTTAAATATTATCAGAGGGATTCATCCAAAAGATGCACTTACAAATCAAGCATATGTTATCCTCCTCAATCTTGTTAAATAATAAAGAGGTACTAACCAATATGGTTGGGGAAATTGGGAAAATATGGTACTCTATTTGTTAATGGTAGTGAGTCTCTCTTGAACATGACGCTCTTCCACTTCATTTCTGTGGTTGTTGGGTAATATTCTTGTCTTTTGATTCATCATACCTTCACAGGACCTCCATTTCAGCTTTGGGTCAATGCTTCCAACTCCATTCAGTGTTGCCACTGTGTTCAAGAGAAGTCATTCAAATTATATCTATTACAATACTCTTAAAACATCATTCCATGTTTTCCTTTCTTAATCGAGTTCCATATCAACATCATTCTGATAATTTTGTCCTAATTATGATATTTGTTTTGTGTCGTTGATCGGGGATATATCAAGACCCTCATGCGACAGGTCACTTCTTGTCGACATCAACACATTATCCAGGAAGTTGACTTAGAAACAACCATCAGTACCTAGGTTCTTGCATACATTAAAGGAAATTTTTCTCGCTCTCAGCGACAGGTTTACATCATTAGCCTTCGACTGAAATATTCTGTGGTGTTCAACCTCAACTCATTTATTGAAATGATACAGATTGTACTTGAGTAACTTGAGAGCCATTAACAACATTAGTGGTTTCTCTTGCGTCTGTTAACAACTTACATCATTGGCTGGTAATCAGATGGTGTCTACCACGTTCAACTTTAGCTCATTGATTCACATGGTTAGACTCGTACGTTGGTTGGTCATGTGAACGAGATAGAACACCCCAAATCTAGTTTACACCATCTAGACTATGATTTCAGGATTATACAAGAGCACCATGTATGATGGTTATGATCATAATAATAATAATTCAATCATGAGTTCACAGTCAGTCCTCAGTGGACATGTCTTTTGATCATTATACATGTAATTCTAACTAATGTGTTGAGTATGGGTATTCCTCCCTCAACAAAAGGACGTCATTATGTAAATGTATTGTAACAGAAGATGATCTTACCGATTGTTCTTGACCCGAACTTGTCACAAGGTAAATCACTTCAGTGATCAATCATCATCTCTGACTTTGCGCCTTGGGGGCACTCTTTTATAAGATATTTTGTCACATCTAGTAGTCTAGAATTAGACTAATGGTTCACTTAAAAACCAATCAACTACGAGTTAAGAAGATTATGTACGTGTATTTCCTCCCGAGGGTCCTGCTAAGCTGACCAATCACCCCTGGTCCCACTTTGACTTCTTACTCCCTAAGTGCTTCGATATCCAATGCTGATCTGGCTTCTTCAGATCCAACGAATATCACGCCGTATCACGTGCCAACTAGCCCAAACAATCTCCACCACCGATTTGTCCTTTTCAATCCAACGGTTATCGCACAATCTCGCGTGAATTCTTGCACGACCGATATCAGGTTGAGAATGCGCGAGAAAAGTGGTTTTCCCGTGCTACCTGTCACCAACTTAGGTTAATCGTGAAATTTGTGAAAATAACATTTAACATTTACTTTCCATGCGATAAACCACTTACTGCTTTTTAATTCCGCTTACGTGCTCAATACATAACCCTAAAAACCACGGTTTAATAAAGGTTTAGCTAAATCTCGAAATAGAGCCTTAATGCTAATTGACAGTGATTAATAATAAAACACAGAAATGGAAATAATACCCAACTAGGGTATAGAACGTCAATCCGCATATTCAAGGTAATTTCACAACAAAATAATACATCACGCCACACTTAATCAATTTATTCAATAAAATGGAAATTACAGAGCCTTGGCCCTCTCAGCTCGATTACAAAAAATTTTCTCAGCTTTGTTTCTCTCTCAAATCCTATCTCTCTCTCTCAATTTCTCGCTTCCCACTCTCTTATTCCATCCCATCTCTATCATTACATTTTTTTCTCTTTTATGGATCAAATCCTATCTTAACTGCATTAACAACTCAATCTCTATTTTTATCAGCTCAACTATTAAATCCCTATTCTCAAGCTCTAATACACACCTATTCTAACAACTTAACTCCTATTCTAAAAATAATACAATGATTTAATTATTACAATAATTGAAGTAAAGATAAATTTGAGAGATCCAACTCTTTCTATTAAAACTGATTTTGACCACTCAGGTCAATAAAATTCATCTCGTGTTAGCCACAACATGTGAACATACAATCACATTGTTGGCTAAGTCCGGATGCTCCTGCATCAGACTCCCGGGGAAGAAAAGAATCATTCATCAAACTTTCAGGATTGACTCCATACTTCTGCAACTCTGCTGCTGTCAACCAACTGGCATCCTCTATTGGCTGTCCCTTCCATTTGACCAAATACTTAAAATAAACTTGTCCTCTAGTTCTTTTAGTTACTCTTTTCTCCAAAACAAATTCCACCTCTTTCTTGATTGTCTTTGGAATTTGTTCTTCCCAATGTATAGTATGTTCTTCATCTTCTGCAGGTTCATTTTGTATCTCTGTCTTTGTCTCCTTGTATGGGTACAAATCTGCAACATTGAAGATAGGTGATATTCCAATCCCTTCTGGCAACTCAATTTCATAAGCATTAGTTGAAAACTACCTCACAGTTTTGCATGGGCCTATATTTTTCATCTTTAGCTTATTATGAGTCCCAACAGGAAATATTTCTTTCCTCAAGTACACCATCACTAGATCTCCCACTTGGAATTCTTTTTCTTTCCTCCTCATATCAGTTCTTTGTTTGTCTTTTCCACTGCTTTCCTACAATCTATCTTTGACATCTCCTTGTAGTCTCTGCATCTGCTCTGCAAACTCTTCAGCCTTTGCACTTCTTGTCTCCTATTTGCCCAAATTTCTAAGCTCATACACACCTCTTGGATTCATTCCAAAAACAATCTGAAATGGACTCATCCCAGTACTTCATTTTGGAGTGTCATTATAAGAAAATTCAGCTTCAACAAGTGCTAAATCCCACTCCTTAGGATTTTGGTACACTAAACTTCTCAATATGTTTCCCAAACTTCTGTTTACCACTTCAGTCTATCCATCTATTTGAGGGTGATATGCAGAACTGAAACTAAGGTTGGCACCTAGTTTCTTCCAAAGAGTTCTCCAGAAATGCCCAACAAACTTTGTATCCCTATCAGACACAATACTTATAGGCAATCCATGTAGCCTTACAACTTCTGAAAAAAAACAGATTGGCAATATGTGTTGCATCACTAGTCTTTTTGCATGCAATGAAATGTGCTAGTTTAGAAAATCTATCTACCACAACATATATGAAATCATTTCCTCTTTGAGTTCTATGTAATCCCAAAACAAAATCCATACTAATTGCATCCCATGGTCACTCTGATATTGGTAATGGCTAGTGCAATATTGTATTTTGGCTTCTCCCCTTAGCATGTTGACATATCCTACACTTTTCAACAAATCTCTTAACATCAGTCTGCATTTTCGGCCAGTAGTAAAAATAATTTACCTGAGCAACGGTTTTGTCTTGTCCAAAGTGCCCAGATAACCCTCCACTGTGTTTCTCCTTGATTATGTTTTCCCTCATAGAACATTTGGAAATGCACAATTTGTTACCTTTAAACAGAAAACCTCCTTAGATAAGATAATCTAACCACTAGCTTCTATTATGAACTGTTGGATTTTGTACAACTGCATAAATATTTTTAAATTATGCATCATCTTTATACATATCAACCATTTCTTCAAATCCTACAACACCAACTCTTAATTCTTGCACAACGAAATTTATCCTTCTTAAAGCAACAACAACTTTGTTCAACTTACCGCTTGTATGTTTTATCACAAAAGTGAAACTCTATAAAAACTCTACCCACTTGGCATGCTTTTGATTCAATTTTGGCTGATTGTTTATAAACTGCAATGCACGATTGTTAGAGTACAATACAAACTCCTTCGGTAGCAAATAATGTCTCCATTTTTTTAAAGCTTGCACAATAGCATAAAATTCTTTGTCATAAGAAAAATATTTCTTCTTAGCTTCATTTAGTTTCTCACTAAAGTATGCTATTAGTCTCTATTCCTGACTTAGAACTACTCCAATTGCAACTCCACTAGCATTAGTTTCAACTTGAAATTTTTTTCCAAAATCAAGCAAATCTAAGACTGGTTTTTCTGTAATTTTCTTCTTCAGCAACTTAAATTTCTTTTTCTGCTGCTTATTTATGTTGATTCTGTCCACTTGAATGGTTGATTAGTCTCTTTGATTGTTTCCATAATTGGTGCACAAATCTGACTAAAACTTCTGATAAATTTTCTATAAAAACTTGCAAGACCATGAAAGCTTCTTACCTCAAATATGTTTCTTGGAATAGGCCAATTCCAAATTGCTTGGACTTTCTCTGGATCCATTTTCATACCTTCTTTATATACTACAAATCCCAAATAGATGAATTATTCTTTCATGAAACTACAATTCTTCATATTTATCAGCAATTTCTCTTTCTGTAGAGTTCTTAGAACCAACTTAACATGCTCCAAATGCTCCTCTTTTCTTTGACTGAAAACTAAAATATCATCAAGGTAAACAATGAAAAAATTTCCTACATAGTCCTTCAAGACTTCATTCATCAACCTCATGATTGTGTTGGGTGCATTAGTTAGTCCAAAAGGCATCAATAACCACTCATACAGCCCACTGTTTGTTTTGAATGCAGTCTTCCATTCATCTCCTTCTCTAATCCTTATTTGATGGTATCCACTCTTCAGATCTATTTTAGTAAAATACTTTGACCCACTTAAACAATCCATCAAATCATCCATGCATGGTAAAGGAAAACGATACCTGATTGTGATTTTATTGATGGCTCTGGAGTCTATGCACATGTGCCACTCACCACCTTTTTTTGGGCTCGGCAATGTTGGCACATCACATGGACTAAGACTTTCTCTGATTAATCCATTATCCATCAATTCTTGCACTTGTCTCCCAACTTCTGCATTCTCCTGAGGAGTCAATCTATAGGCTGCTTTGTTTGGCAAACTTACTCCAGGTATCAGGTCAATGTGATGACTAATACTCCTGATTGGTGGAAATGAATTTGGTAGCTCATCCACAATAATATCAACAAAATCATTCAACAAAGTTTTGATTTCTTCAGGTAAATCATCCAAGTTTGTAGAAATAAAAATTACCTTAGGTCTCCCTATGACAAAAAAATGCATTTCTTAACCTTTTCCAACTTCTTGCAACAGTTCCTTTCCACTCATCAGCATAACACTATTTCAAGTTATTCCTTTGTCTGCTTCATCCTTTAATGGCAGCAATGTGTGCTTCACTCCATCCTTCTCCAAGGTATAGGTGTTTCTTCTACCATCATGAATGGATTTTCTATCAAACTACCAAGGTCTTCCGAGCTATACATGGCATACATCCATTGGCATTACATCACATAATACCACATCCTTATAAGTACCAATTTGGATTTCTACTTTGCATTGTTCTATCACAATAAGTTGATGTCCTTTTTGCAACCACGATACTTTGTAAGGAGTAGGGTGTACTGCTTTTACTAATCCTAACTTGTCCACCATTTCTGTAGAAACAAGGTTATTAGTGCTTCCACTGTCAATTATCACTTTACAACATTTTCCTTTGGACTTGCATGTAGTTCTGAATACATTCTTCCTCTGTGCTAGTTCCCCTGTCCCTTTTTTTGCTTTAAGCAATACTCTTTTCAATAACAAGGATTCTACTACTTCAAGTGATTCTTCCTTATTTGTAATTTGAGGTTTTTCTTCCTTTGCCTCAGCCACATTCACATTCTGCTGATTTGTTGCTTTATTATGAGGATAGTCCCATGATTCATCTCCCCATTCTCCACATGTATAACAATGAATTTCTCTTCCTCGACCTCTTCCTCTGGGTGTGAACCTTCCTCTACTAAAGTCCCCTCTCTGTGGTGGTCTTCTACTTGAACCTCCTGCTTCACCCTGAGGGTGCTGAAATCTTGATCTAGTAGTTCCTTTACCTCTTGTTGAAAATTTCCCTCTGTTCCTCTGATTTTGTTTTCTCAACATCTTCTCCTCTGCTTTCAAAGCTGCTTGATAGGCATCTTCAATTGTATTTAGACTCAGCAAGCTGATTTCATCATGTATGTCATATCTCAAGCCATTGGTGTATTTGGCTACCTTTTCTACATCATCCTCTGCATGTCCTACTCTAATGCTCAGCTTATAAAATTCTTTTGTATATTCTTTGTCAGTCAGTCCTTTTTGTCTCAAATTTTGCAATTGTCTGAAAATATTTAACTGATAATATTTTGACATAAATTTAGCTTTCAATCTACTCACCATTTTATCCCATTGTTTGATCTTGGACTTCCCATTTCTTGCTCTGGATGTTTGTAGTTCATCCCACTAGATAGCTGCATGACCCTTCAATATCATAACTGCAAATTTCACCTTCTTTTTGTCATCGACCTCCTCATAGTCAAAATACTTTTCCAATGAACTGAACCAGTCCATCAACTCTTCTACATTGAGATTCCCATCATACAAAGCTATTTCCACCTTTGGTCTTCCACTTACTTTGGCCAACATTTTGAGTACCTTGGTAGCTTCTCTTTCATCAACTGCTTCTTCCTTAGAAGATTCCTCTGTAGCACTGGCATCTCCTTCATCAGGTGCTCTCCTTTAAGTAGTTTCCATTGTCTCTATCCTTGTACGCACATTTCGAATATCTTCTTGAGAATGCAACAAGATGATGGAGCTTAGTGAAAATAAGTCGCCTTCACTAAGTGGGCCCGCAGGCTGTTTTTGGCGCAAAGTCTATTTTTAGACATATGGATCATGGTCTATGAGTTACAGGATGCTATTTGTGGATGATTGGTCATGTTGGTAAAAATAGATGGACTTCTTTTTAGACATATGGGCGGTTTCTATTTTTAGACTGCCAGGCTAAAAATAGAACAGTCGAATATTATTGTCTCATAATAATATTTGGACTATAAACATTATCTTATCCTCTTGGAGCACTTCAGTTTGAGCTACAGATGTGGTACATGCAGCTGTCAGAAGGAAATATGCTTTTCTTGCAGGTCAGTTGAGCTATTGCATGCAGGACTTCAGTTAGAACTCATGTGGTTGAGTTTCGGTGGAGTTGATTGTGGAGTTGATGGAGTTGTGTTCAGTTTGACTTGGTTGAACTAGTTGTATTTAGTCTAACTGCAAATACACTAGTGATGAGTGATGTGAATTAATTGTTAAACTAATTCACTAATTATTAACTCATAAAGCAACTAAAGAATACATCAGTTAACTCAGTGCATGTACATTTCAGTGGAGACGGGTGTTAGAGGTTGAGATTGTTATCAGTTGTGACTATAGTTGTGCATGAGATTTTCACATGCATGGATGGAGATTTCCCATGAGGCTTGCGTAGTATAACCAAGGGAATTCGATTTCACAGAGTGATTGATTCTCTTGCAGGATTGCGTAGTGGAGGCAAGCAAACAGTGGAAGATATTTGAGGCATCAGATCTGAGCTAGTTTGTGTGTAACAGGTGGAGATAGTACTAAGTATTTGTGAGGAGTATTGTACTATGTATTGTTACATGTTCTCTATCATTATAATATATAGATAGTGTGGGGTTTTCAGCTGTATGCTTTCCCTGGGTTACATACTGTGTTAATGTCTACATGCTATTGATGTTTCATTGTTTTTAATGCTGCTAAATTGATGATCAACGTAGAGGAGGTTATGTATTGTGCATGTATTCCGCAATAGTGTATAATCAGGATAATATCTGTGAATAAATGTCATATTATTCAAAATTTCTACATGGTATCGGAGTGGTTGATCATCAGATCTATTATTCAGAAAGTGTTTACATTTTATTTCTTCAGGTAGAGTCTGTAATCGGGCCAGGTAGCCTCTGGATTCATCCTTCCTTTGGAAGGTGAGATATCCATTAAAAGCCCATATAGTCAATCTCTATATGAGAAATAATTTGTTCTCACGAATTCTAGATCATAGGCGGTTGAGTTTTGAGCTGGTGGAATTTGAATTTGCAGCAGTGTTTTCTTGGTGTCAACGTGGCAATGCCTTTCAACGGATTGCGATTGGAGTATGCTCTTGAGGGTAGCTCGAACTATATTGCATGGAAGGCCAGAATGGAGGCAGTGTTAGATGATAATGTGCTGAAGGAGTTCATAGAGGTTGAGGTCCCAAAGCCTACTCATACTACGCAAGTTGATGCTTGGCAAAATAAGACAACAAAGTGTCGAAGGATTCTGTTGGAGGGCGTGAAGGATCACATTGTGTCCAGCCTGCATGGAAAGACTTCTCCACACTTGATGTGGAACGAATTGATAGATCTATTCCAAAGCAAGAGCGATTAGAGGGAGCTGGCGCTCAAGGATAAACTCAGAAACATTAAATGCGAGAAGGGAGACAGTATGCCCAAGTATCTCACGAAGTTCACTTAGTGCAGGGATGAGCTAGGAAGTGTGGGGGTGACTGTCGATGATGAGGACTTGGTGAGCTTGGCTCTCCTTGGTCTTCCGAAGAGTTGTCATTCCTATCAAGACTCTGTCAATGGTCGGGAGAAATTGCTAGGATTGGAGAGACTTTGGTCAGATCTTGTGCAGGAGGAGATCAGGTGGAATACCAGGGACGGATCTTCATCAAAGGCAACTGATGAAGAAAATTGCGCTTTGGCTGCCAAAGCAAAGAAGGGGACGAACAAGAAAGCTTCTCAGTTCGGTGCGAAAGGAAAGAAGCAGGACATGTCTAAGGTGAAGTGCTTTCACTGTCACCAGCATCGACACTATGCCACAAATTGTCCGCAGAAGAAGAAGAAAAAGCAAGCTGCTGGATCTATAGTAGGAGAGGCCTTAGCCTCGTAGTTTGAGCTTGATTTTTCATTGATCGCATGCTTGGTATCAACTGTGATGGGATCGGTATGGTTCTTGGATAGTGGTGTGTCTTTTCACATGACAGGAGATCGAGATTTATTTTCTGATCGGGAGGAGAAAGATCTTGGAGTGCACATTGAGATGGGCGATGATGGTAGATACAGTGCGACCGGTATCAGTACCATTTCCTTTGAGCTCAAGGAGTCTGGTAAACCCTTTGTATTGAAGGAAGTGATGCATGTTACAGGATTGAAGAAGAATCTTATCTCTGTGGCGATGTTAGAAGACAAGGGATATGATGTTGTTTTCAAAGAAGGAAAGGCTTTCCTGTGCAGTAAGACAACTGGAGAAACCCGGAAGATAGGGGTTCGAGTGAGGAACCTTTATCAGTTGCATGTAGATGGTTACGTAGAAATGGCATGCAAGGTAGAAGGATTGGTGATCCGGGATGATGGCGAGTTGTGGCATAGGAGATTGGGTCACCTTCACCATGGAGCCTTAAAGATACTACAACAGATCACTACTAGGCTTCCTAAAGGCACTCTTGCACAATTAGATCAGTGCAAGGAGTGTACTTTGGGAAATTTTGTGAAAGCCACCTTTCACGAGAAGGATAGTCACACCACGATGATCCTTGAGAGAATTCACACAGACGTGTGTGGACCTTTCTCAGTAGGTTCGATAGCAAAGCACATGTATTATGTGATCTTTGTTGATGATTTCTCTCGTAAGTGTTGGATCTTCTTCATGCAGAAGAAGAGCGAGACATACTCAAAGTTCTGTGAGTTCAAAGCACTGGTCGAGAAGGAGTCAGGGAAGAAGATGAAGGCTCTTAGGAGTGATAATGGTGGTGAATACATCTCTGGTGAGTTCAAGGATTTCTGCAGCGCGGAAGGGATTTGAAGAGATCTCATAGCTCCCCATAACCCACAACAGAATGGGGTTGCTGAGTGGAATAATAGAACGATCGTGGGTGCTACACGGGTGATGTTGCATGATCAGAGCCTACCCCTTCACTTGTGGGTGGAAGCATGCAATACTGCAGTATATGTGTAGAACTGTTGTCCTCACAGGATACTTGGCATGAGTACACTCGAGGAGGCTTATTCTGGTAAGAAGCCTGATCTTTCTCATTTGACGATTTTTGGTGCTAGTGTTTACATGCATGTGACGAAGGATGCCAGGAAGAAGCTAGAGCCGACTGCAGAGGTTGAGATATTTGTGGGGTACACTGATATGCCCCACAACTATCATGTGTATTTTCCAGACAATGGAAAGACTGTTGTGTGACGGGATATAAAATTTCAGGAGGAGAAAGTCATGAAGTGTTTGCTTGAGAGGGAGCCACACTTGCATGAAGATGAGGAGCTATTAGTTCCTAAGGATGAGCTTCAGGACGTGGATAAACCACAGGATGAAGTTCATGGAGTGGAAGAGACCACTCATGCAACGCCAACCATCAAAGGGCGAAAGTGCTTGACAAAAGCTGAGGGACTGGCTCAAGATGCAGAGAAGGTTATAGGACCACCTACAGCTCAACGTAGACAGAGATAGTCACCTGATCGGTACACTGGATACATGGCTCTTATGAGAAAATGTGTTGTGACTGAGCCATCCTCTTTCGAGGAAGCTATGGAGGATCCCGCATGGGTAGATGCCATGGTGGAAGAGTATGATTCGATTGTCAGAAATAGTGCATGGGAGATTGTCCCAAGACCGGAAGGGAAATCAATGGTGGGTTCGAGATGGATGTACAAAGTTAAGCAAGCAGCTACGGGAGTGTGGGGAAGTACAAGGCAATATTTGTTGCCCGAGGCTTTTCACAGATAGAGGGGATCTATTATGAGGAGACCTTTGCACCTATCGCAAGGTATTCTTCCATACAGACGATTTTTGCTGTCTCAGCGTAGATGGGGTGGCACATTCATCAGATGGATGTGAAGACTGTGTTCCTTAACAGAGTCATAGAGGAGG
This sequence comes from Pinus tabuliformis, assembly GCA_031772625.1. NCBI lineage: Eukaryota > Viridiplantae > Streptophyta > Pinopsida > Pinales > Pinaceae > Pinus > Pinus tabuliformis. Next base: position 1,675,752,997 of record CM062820.1, read on the forward strand.
AGGTGTACATAGAAAAACCCGAAGGTTTTGAGATCTTCAGCAGCGAGTCGCATGTGTGCAGGCTCAAGAGAGCGTTGTATGGGTTGAAACAAGCACCATATTCTTGGTACACACGGATAGATAATTATTTCACTGGACTTGGATTCTCCAAGAGTGAGGCGGATCCTAACCTATACTAGATTGTGGTGGAGGGTAAGTTGCTTATCGTTGTACTTTATGTAGATGATTTGATTCTAATAGGTGATGAGCTGTTGATACTTTCATGCAAGGATGATCTTGCTAAGGAGTTTGAGATGAAGGACTTGGGCCTCCTTCATTATTTCCCGGGATTGGAAATTTGGCAGCACAGTGATGGACTATTTGTTTCTCAGGGTAAGTATGCTCGAGAGATACTGGAGAAGTTCAACATTCATGGCTGCAAGCCTATTGATACTCCTCTTCCTGGAGGTTGGAGGAAGGAGGATGCTACTTCAGCGGAAGTAGTGGATGCCACTTTTTATCGACAGTTGGTGGGATCGCTTATGTATCTAGACAATACACCACCTGATATATGCTATGCAGTTAACCAGCTTTCACAATCTATGGTTAAGCCAGCCACGCTCTTCTGGAAGGCAGGCAAGCATGTATTGCGTTATCTTAGAGGTGCATCGGGATATGGATTGTGATACAAATAGGAGGATGAGGTGAAGCTATGTGGCTTCACGTATGCAGATTGGGCAAGGATCCCAACAGACAGAAAGAGCACATCTGGAGGGGTCTTCAGTATTGGGTCAACAACAGTTTCTTGGTACATAGGAAGCAAAGATCCGTGGCACTCAGTTTAGCAGAGGCCGAGTATATGGCAGCAATTTTGGCTGCATGCGAGGCTATATGGATGAGGAACATTCTGGTAGGGTTGTTCGGTTCATACTTGGAGCCTACTATGATTTACTGTGATAACCAGAGTTGCATTAAACTCTCAGCTAATCCAATATTTCATAATAGATCTAAGTAAATTGACATCAAGTACCATCATATCAGAGATTGTGTGTAGCAGAGAATAATGTTACTTTCATACATTCCAACGCAGGATCAGGATGCTGATATCTTGATGAAGGCGCTCACCAGGAGAAAATTCGAATACCACCGAGGCAGGATAGGGGTTGCTGATAATCCATATATTTTTGAGAGGGAGTGTTGAGAATGCAACAAGATGATGGAGCTTAGTGGAAAGAAGTAGCCTTTACTAAGTGGGCCCGCAGGCTATTTTTGGCGCAAAGTCTATTTTTAGACTATGTCTATTTTTAGACATATGGATCATGGTCTATGAGTTCCAGGATGCTATTTATGGATGATTGGTCACGTTGGTAAAAATAGATGGACTTCTTTTTTTAGACATATGGGCGGTTTCTATTTTTAGACTGTTGGGCTAAAAATAGAACAATCGAATATTATTATCTCATAATAATATTTGGACTATAAACATTATCTTATCCTCTTGGAGCACTTCAGTTTGAGCTAAAGATGTGGCTCATGTAGCTGTCAGAAGGAAATATGCTTTTATTGTGGGTCAGTTGAGCTATTGCATGTAGGACTTCAGTTAGAACTCATGTGGTTGAGTTTCGGTGGAGTTGATTGTGGAGTTGATGGAGTTGTGTTCAATTTGACTTGGTTGAACTAGTTGTATTTAGTCTAACTGCAAATAAACTAGTGATGAGTGATGTGAATTAATTGTTAAACTAATTCACTAATTATTAACTCATAAAGCAACTAAAGAATACATCACTTAACTCAGTGCATGTACAGTTCAGTGGAGACAGGTGTTAGAGGTTGAGATTGCTATTAGTTGTGACTATAGTTGTGCATGATATTTGCGCATGCATGGATGGAGATTTCCCATGAGGCTTGCGTAGTATAAACAAGGGAATTCGATTTCACAGAGTGATTGATTCTCTTGTAGGATTGTGCAGTGGAGGCAGGCAAATAGTGGAGGAGATTTGAGGCATCAGATCTGAGCTAGTTTGTGTGTAACAGGTGAAAATAGTACTGAGTACTTGTGAGGAGTATTGTACTATGTATTGTTACATGTTCTCCATCATTATAATATATAGATAGTGTGGGGTTTTCAACTGTATGCTTTCCTCGGGTTACATACTGTGTTAATGTGTGCATTCCATTGATGTTTCGTTATTTTTAATGTTGCTAAATTGATGATCAACATAGAGGACGTTATGTATTGTGCATGTATTCCGCAATAGTGTATAATTGGGATAATATCTATGAATAAGTGTCATATTATTCAAAAATTCTACATCTCTTCTAGCAGAACTGCATTTGCTACAGGTCTCCTTAACCTATGCCAGCTCCTCTCCTAGGTGGCATGTTTACTGTAGCAAACTTAATCCTTGGGCTTTTATACCAAATGATGTGGATGGTTACCAAAATTTATGTGGTAGTCTAGAATTAGACTAATGGTTCACTTAAAAACCAATCAGCAACGTTTTAAGAAGATTATGTACGTGTATTTCCTCCCGAGGGTCCCGCTAAGTTGACCAATCACCACCGGTCCCACTTTTAATTCTTACTCCCTGAGCGTTTCATTCTCCAACATTGATCTGGCTTCTTCAGATCCAACGAATATCGTGTTGTATCACGTGCCAACTATCCCAGACAATCTCCACCGTTGATATGTCCCGTTCTATCCAACGGTTATCGCACAATCTCACGTGAATTCTTGCACAACCGATATCAGGTTGAGAACGCGTGAGAAAAGTGGTTTTATCATGCTACATGTCACCAGCTTAGGTTAATTGCACAATTTGGGAAAATACCATTTACCATTTACTTTCCATGCGATATACCACTTACTGATTTTAATTCCGCTCACGTGCTCAATACATAACTTTAAGAACCACGGTTTAATAAAGGCTTAGCTAAATCTCGAAATAGAGCCTTAACGCTAATTGACAATGATTAACAATAAAACACATAAATGGAAATAATACCCGATTAGGGTACATAACGACGATCTGTGGATTCAAGAGAATTTCACACCAAGAATAATACACCAGACCACACTTAATCCATTTATTCAATAAAATAGAAATTGAAGAGTCTTGGCCCTCTTAGATTGATTACAACAATCTGTGTGACCTCTATTTCTCTCTCAAATCCTATCTCTCTCTCTCAATTTCTCACTTCCCACTCTCCTATTCCATCCCTTCTCTATCATTACATTTTTTTCTCTTTTATGGATGAAATCCTATCCTAACTGCATTGACAACTCAACCTCTATTTTTATCAGCTCAACTATTAAATCCCTATTCTTAAGCTTTGATACACACCTATTCTAACAACTTATCTCCTATTCTAAAAATAATATAATGATTTAATTATTAAAATAATTGAAGTAAAGATAAATTCGAGAGATCCAACTCTCCCTATTAAAACTTATTTTGACCACTCCGGTCAATGAAATTCATCTCATGTTAGCCACAACATGTGAACATACAATCACATTATTGGCCTAGTTCAGATGCTCCTGCATCAAATCAATCAACATCCTATTCGCCCTTTACATCATCATTGCATAAAGGCCTATGCATGACTCTCTCATTCCCCAGAGTTTCTACCCTAAACTATATCATGTTAGCCAGTTTTAGGACCAATGCTCCTTGGCCTCTTACTAGACTATGCTCACCTATAGGTTGCTCCATTGTGGCCTACGTTGATCACCTACAAGTCACTCCCCTTTATGCCTGTGTTGGTTATAGACATCCGGGAAAAATAGAGAAAATCCTGAAGTCTCCATTTCCATAAGCTTCCAGGATCTACTGTAACCATTTACCTATCCAATCCTATCCTATCCTACCTTGGAGTTTCCATCCATTATTCTTAGATCTCATCCTCCCATCAAGAGTGGATACCAATCCAAAATTGGTAAAAGGATAATAACTACCAACTTACCTCACTCCTTTATATATTTACAGCCTTCCATATGCAAGGGGTTGGCTTTTGGAGAGTGATTTTGCCCATATGTTGTTGTTGTGAGAGTTATCTTTTCATGCATTTATGGTGATTAGAGGTGAACTTTGTGACAAAGAAGGAAAAGTCAACAACTTGGAGGATCTCTTCTACAAGATCAACACCTATTTATGGTTGTAACTCACTCCATTTATGTCAATACAAAGAGTTCTTTGTTTTCCATGATATGTGATTTCATTATTCATGCATTGCAATACCATGTTGATCTGTTGAATAATGTACATAATTGATGCTACATAGATCTCATAGTTTCTTGGCTTATGTTGTCTGGTTGTGCAGGTTCTAATTTTGGCAACTTGAGGTAGGATAAGAGCATTCAAGCCAAAGAAGGAGTGAAACATATGGCAAATTCCAAGTAGGTTTCATCCCTTTGTTACACAGTAATTTGTCACTGTCTTCATTTTAGTCGTCCTACTGTGTCATGTGTCCAAGTCATACATGCTCATATTAGACTAATGCTCTATGATGTTGCCAAATGACCCACTTTTCCTAAGTTATCTGCCTCATCGCATCTGTTGTCTAAATAAACATGCTGAAGGGTGCTTCTAAACAGTCCGGAAGCGCTATCATCGCAGAAGTACACCTGATTCCTGCGATGGTCCGATTTTATGTGCCAGCGCGAGGTTGCTTGTAATATTTAGCGATGACCTGACTAACTATGTTATTCAATAGTGATGTCAATTCTATAGATCAGTTATGTACCCGCGATGATCCATACTGGGCGAATTCGCTCCAACAGTCAGACTTCCAGATGACTTCAGACTTGGTTGTTGGCATAGTTTGTATCGCCCTCCTTTCTTTGGTGTGGCTGTTCCGTCATTTGTGCTACCTTCCTTAGAGATAAGCTCACTCTTCCACCTTCCATGGAGACTCCTTTTCCTATTTAAACTCTCACCATTGCTATGCACTGCTAGTTGTTTTTGGAATGGTTGCTGATAGTTGGCTAGTGGAGCAGTGTTGTTAGTGTTTGTGAGTTTGCTAGATAGCTGGTGTGAGTGTGACAAGTGTGGGGTTTTTGATATCTTGTGGAAGATTGTGAAGTGCCATTAATCTTTTGTAAAACTTGTGAGTGAGAGAGACTTGTATGTTGGGAGATTCATATTCAAAGAGTGAATTCTTGAGGAACATGCTGGCTGGACCCTTCTAAGAAGGCTTGTGACATCAAGACTTTGGTTGTAAGCTTACTCTTATTTCATTATTAATGCAATCAATGATGTTTTCCTATGTCTTGTATGTAATGTACTTGATAGCTCATGAATTATTGACTTTGTGAGTAAATAGATCATTGTTGTTCCGGTTACGTGCTTTGTTGTATTTCCTTTGCATTGTTTCAGGTTGATTACTCATTAGGAGAAGGAAGCGGAAACTAGAGTAGCGCAACAAAACTCCATTGACCACCGGTTGAGGTAGGCCTCCAACTATGACTGTTTAAGGAAAGCTATTGTTGACCTATCCTTGTTTGTGACTAGACCCACTCTAGGGCCAGAGGGGTTGCCTCTGTCCACAGAGGGAACACTTTCCTACATCACAATTGGCGACTCCGCTGGGGACATTTGGCCTTTGTTCATTTTTTTGTTTACTCTTGTCTTGATTTTTTGTTTTGGTCTCTTTTGAGGTTTGGGGATTAGTTATCTCTCTTTTGAGTTTCTTGGTCTGATCTGGGAAATGCCCTTATTTGATTGAAGACTCGACTATTTTGATTTGGGAGTTTTTGGTCTGCCCGTTACTATTTTGAACATCATCACGGCTTTAAATTTAACAATCACGCTGTCATCGCATCCACCATTTTGTGATATCTTGTTCATCGCATGATTACGCCTAACAGTCGCGACGGTTCTGTAAATTCGACCATCACGGGAATGTCTTGTACTTCCGCACTGACATCGCTCTGTTGCTGCGGAGTATTCTTTATCATCGCTTGTTGCTTGTGTATTACCATCGCTGATTGCTGTAAAATTGATTTTCTCAATTCTACCTCCTGGATCCATCAGTCCTGCTAGTCCCTTGTTGTTCTCACTTGTTTGATAACTTGTTTTTCACTGTTTATAGGTTAAGGCACTCTCTTGTGAGCTTTGTTGAATGAATCTTGTTTTCGTGCTTCTGTGACCTAGTTTCATTGTTTCAAGTCTCTTGGACCAGTTTTGCTTGGTTGCTTGTTTGCTCGAAGATTCGTTTGCAATTTGTTGTTGGTTTGATTAAGCCTTCCCCTTTGCTTGTTTTTGGTTGATTGTTTAGTGACTGTTATTGAACCAATCTCTGACAGTGATTAGATTTCTCTTCACTACCCGAACATAGATCACAATTGTTTGGATCAACCGATTTTTCCACACTTGTTTGTTGCTTATTTGTTTCTTCTAGATTTAAAAGACATCAAAATCAAAAGAATTGCATTCGTTTAGTATACAAAAGTGAAAGTGAATTTGCATTTCAAGTTTAGATATTAGAAAGCGAATGTTTAAATCTCTCATTAGTAGTATCCTTGCACTTTAGGAATTGATGTCTACTTGCATTGAGTGACTGCCTTTGTTGTCTTGGTTTTATTGGTTTGGGAATGATCTCTCTACCCTCCCGTAGGTAGGTGTTCATCGAAGAAAAGGATATTTCATTCATTCTAGCTGCATCCTAGGATTTTTTATATACATATGGTAAGGCCTGAAAACTAAAACATAATCCAAGATCAACTGTAAAATGAATAGAATAAATATAACAACACATTGGAACATAACACACACTATTTAGAGGTTTAGGCTAAAGACGTGCTCCATCGTCGTTAAACCTAGTCACTTTTGTTTCCACTCAAGGTTGGGTGATTCCTCCTTCTGTTACTCAATAGTGGTCTAGCACAGAATTGTGTTCCCATGTATCGTCGAGTATATGTTGGGAGACCCCACTAGGTTATCATCCTTTATCCATAGGAAGTCGTGTCTGCCGCCTTACAAGCCGCAATGCACTGAACACAGCATTCAGGAAGATTGACTGCCGTACGAAAAGTCCTTGGTTTTCATATGACTGCCAAGGTGTATATGCAGTTTAACGGATTTGTCTGGTAAACCTTTTGCCTACTTCTCCAGAGTAGTCACTTTCATTCCTTTTCAGACTCCTTAAAAGTAACGGTCCATCTGAGCACTTGTACTTTCAGGCTCAATAAACCTCGAAAGAGATAGAGTCACCTTTTTGTCCTTTTCTCGACTCTTGAAACATGAAAAGGTCAAGTTTTGTTCCCGTGTCATAAAATTTACTACCCATGAAATATTCCTGGTAATAGTTTGAATTCTCGGTTGTGAGAAGAGTGTCTTTCAAGCTCGTTCTCGATGGAAACATTCCCTGAGTCTAGTGGCCAAGGTTTTCCCCCAGATGGAAATCCTGGTCCATTTACTTCATTTGGTAATGTCGGTGCTCCGTATATGGCAACTGTGTTTTTGCTTGGGTTAACCATCAGTTTACCCGTTTGGTTGTTCTCAAACTTAGTGGTCCCGAGCGTCTTGACTCTTGTTCCACCGTCTCCTTCATCCGAACCACGACATGTTGATTCCAAGGTTGAGCCTACACCTTCTTCCCTTGTTTCTTCCTCCTCCTCTCCTCCTCCGCCTAGTGAAAGTTTCACATCTAGTAACCAGGAGGCTAAGAAGAAGAAGAAGAAGAAGTCTGATAAATGCAAGGCCACTTGTGCAGCTAATGCTCCAAGTACATCTCAGGTCAGAACACCTTCTGCTCCTCTGCGAAAGGTTAAGTTTCCTTTTAAATTGTGCAAGGGTGACCATCTTCTTCGTGATTGTCCTGGCATTCTTAGGATCTTAGAAGTATGGTCTCACAATCCAGCTCGTCCCTCATCGTCCTCTGAAGCTCATGGCGATGGTACCCTATCAACTGGAAATGGTAAGAAGAAAGGGAAGATTCAATTCCCTTGTAGGCTATGTGAAGGCAATCATCCCCTTCACCTTTGTCCGCTCATGGATAAAGCTTCTGCCATTTTGGAAAGTCTTACAGCTTCTTCACCCCAACTTCCCGTTGGTTATCAGAGGCTCTCTTCAGACCCTCTCCCCGTTGACAAAGAGATTGACTTAGATTCTTCTCTTGTCCATCCTCCTCTTTCCAAACCTGGTTGTGCTACGCCTGTTCTAGACCAACCATTGGTCGGAGAGAGTGTCGACTTGGGTTCACCACCCGTTGATCACTCTGTTTAGGCAGAGTGTCATGCTCATGTTCTTTTCATCTCGTCAGATTCTCCCGAGTCTGAGAACGACCCTCCTATCCCCGCTGGTCAAGAGGGTCCTTCTTCGGTTCATGTAGAGCAGGGGGCAATCATACGATTCCCCCACCAAGTAGTTCGGTTGTTTCCTTCGACTGGAGTCGTTTGACTACATTTCGCCTTCCATCCCATGTGGCTTTCCAAATTACAATACATGCTTATGATAAGGCAGTACGTGGCACTGTCTTGGTTGGGGGTGCATCTGTTAGTCTCATGCCTTTCACTACTTGGCAAGCTTTGGGCTCCCCACAGCTTGTGCCAGTCACACAGAATCTGTTAGCGTTTGACGGAGGAACCAGTCAACCTTTAGGGATCCTCTTGAAGCTTCCGGTTACTTTGGGGGGTAAAACCGTCTATATAGATGTAATGGATGTCCAAGGTGCTTTAGATTTCAGTCTTCTCCTTGGCCGTGACTATATTTATGCCATGGGGGCCCTCGTCTCTTCACTTTCCCGTGTCGTCTGTTTTCCACACGATGGAAGAATGGTGACCATAGATCAATTATTTTTCTTTAGTCCCCTAGTGCCTCCTACGTAGTTGTCATCCCCTCTCAGTTCTTGCTTGCAAGCAGTGCCTTCCTTGCCACAGGTCAATTATGTGGCTACCTATTCCGTCTCCGTCTTTGTTGATGATCATGTAGATCGTCTGGTACATCATCTACTGGGGGCATTGGAACCCGATCTGTCATTAGCGCCTCATGACATGTATTCCTCCAAGAGTGCGTTTCTTCCATCCCATAAAGACCTCTTGGGAGCCATGTTCTCATATGGCCCATGAACGGGAGTCGGAGGATAGTTTTGATCTTGTGTCAACCTCGTTAAAAAATGAAACAAGGGTTATGAGGATAGTTCTTTTACTATGTCAACCTCATTAAAAAATGAAACAACTCCCTTTCCAAATCGAGTCTTTTATTCAGATCTCGTAAAATCCAAGTCGAGTCTTTCCAAGATCTCGAATGTGAACCTTCATTCCATCCACCTCGTTGAATGGAATGAAGCTTGGGGGGCATGTACCTTGATTTGTGTCATTATGCTGGGGGCATGAGAACTTATAACAAGCATAGTTATTCATTTCAAGCTTGTGTAAACATGAAACCGAATCCAAGCAGAGTTCTCCATGGTTCAAGCTTGTGTAAAAATGAACCCATACCTCATCTACACCTCGTAATTGCTGTTTGGTTTTGCATGTTTTCATGTTTTCGGATTGGTGTGAAGGCGTGATTACCGCTTATTGTGTCTTCGCTTCTTGTGCAGATGTCTAGTGCACCTTACGTTGGTTTTGCTGATGGTGCCTGCCACAGTACTCGTAACTTGTCTTCTGCGGCATGGGCAATCTACGATCCTCATGGTGAGTTGATAGACCTTCAAGGTGTTTGTCTAGGTTGTACCACGAACAATGTTGCTGAATATAGTGCTATTATTAAGTTACTGGCCGAGGCGATTAATCTCGGTATTCTTACATTGGTTGTAAACCTGGACTCTTAGCTTGTCGCCCACCAGCTCAATGGGCGATATTCCGTCAAAGACCATCAGATTTTAAGGTTGTATTTATGTGTTAAATTGTTAGAGAGGAATTTTGATTTCATTACATATCAACATATTCCATGACGATTAAACACGCTAACTGATGCATTGGCTAATAATGTATTAGACAAACATTTGTGTAACATGTAATCAAAATAGCATACAAGAAGCATGAAAAACACAATAATGAACCATAGAAATATGTATATATATATATATATATATATATATATATATATATATATATATATATATATATATATATATATATATATATATATATATATATATATATATATATATATATATATATATATATATATATCGTATGGTGCACTGAGGTGCTCAAAAATAAGTGTACATGTCCAAATAGAGTCTGTGTTCTCCACACATCTGAGACACATGCATCTAAAAAAATCACCAGTAGGAAATAAAGAAACCTAGGTAATTACTGAGTTGGGTTGTGCTCTCTGTAGCACACCACCGCTCGTGCCACCCGCCTCAACAGGCGGTGCACCCTGGGTTCCACTCCTACTGTGTGGATCTGGAATGCTATGGGGACCTCCTCGATCCCCATGTAATCTAGAAACCCTGCGCCTCTGGAGCCATCCCGACGGGTCTCACTGGTCCTACATCTGCATACCATAGCATTCGTTATTAGGACATATACATGAAAAAAAAAAAAAAACATCATAATAGATATATATATATATATATATATATATATATATATATATATATATATATATATATATATATATATATATATATATATATCTATATATATATAATGCAAAAAATATGATCAAGTGTCTTACCACCATCATCCCACTGCTCTCCAGTGAGCAGCTGCATGTCAGGATCTCCGTGGAAGTCCATGCCGATATAAGGCCAATCCTCCATGAAGATCGTCTGGTGCTCCAGCCACTCTCGGAACAATGTCCCCCACGCCACTGGTCATCCGCCACCTCCTCGTGGCATGACATGTGCCCATCGTGTAGCCCTAGTCTCACGTGGTCTGGGTAAATCCAAATCCATGTCCTGCAATTGCAATGTCGACACCCGCTCCAGCATGAGTGAGACTAAGATGGATCCATAACCAAACTGCTTCGTCTCTCCTTGACGGCAGTTGGTAAGTTGCATCTTCATGTTCGCCATCACCGTTTCTGCCGAGTTAAACATAGTTGGATTGAGACATTCAAGAGCCAGCCAGAGATGGGTCTTCGAAGCCTCATGTTGGGATTGGGAGCCCGCTACCCGTGTCACCATGAAAAGAATAGCATGAAGGACCACTTCATCCACTGTTGGGATTCACACCTTCCCACTCCTCATCTTGCTTGCCCATGGGCACACTTGAGCCATTAGCATCTCTAAGGAATCACCCCCGGGTCGCTGCCCTTCCAGGATAGGCTTCTCACCACGACGAGACAACCCGGTCAAAAAATATATGTCTGTAGTGTCAAACTCGATATCCTGGCCTTAGATGATGAATTTCCCATATGTGGGATTCCAGGCCCGAATCAGTAGCTCCATCAAATTAGGTTGTGATCGGAGATGCGGAGTTAGGAAGAATTTGAGCAATCTTCATGCTCGTAATGCATTTTGGCACCCCACATCGGCGAAAGCTTCTATGTCGTTGTCATCATGCGTCTGTTCTTGCCAGAAAAATTCCATTATCACCTGCATGATGAGAAAAATTAAATTAGCACTTCGTTTACCAAATTCAACACATAATTTGCATAAAAATAAGTTCGCGTCGTCATCGCGTCTGTTTTTAAAATAGACACGATGATGCAAGGTCGCTAGTTGTATTTTTCCCGGTCATCGTGGAAGTACATCACTTTTCCGCGATGATTAGGGCACGTTATGTGTATTTTTTTTTCCGCCATCGCGGACCCAAAGGCTATACCCACGATGACCGAGTGGCAGAGCTCAGTTCAAAAACCCGCCTAAACTAACACATTTAATGTTCAAATGCATAGAAAAGGTATGGAATTGAAGGACAAGGAATAATTACCTAGAACAAGTTTCGGGGTGAATAATGGATGAACAAAGCCGAATTTAGCTCGCCAACATTGGTGCTTCAAAATGCTCCACAGTGCAATGAACAATAACTATGGTAAAAATGGTTGGATTAACCCCTTTTTATAGTAATTTCTGGAAATTAAAGAATTTTTTTTATAAATGTGGGTTTTTTCTCATTTTTTGTCACATGGCTAGTCAAAATATGGTTTTTAACTATGTATATTGTTCATTTTATATCGAATGAGTTCATGTTTGACGTGCTTTGTGCAGAGCTTCAGGTAGTGGAATTATGTCAACTTTGTGAGCACTTGATCCGAAAAGTCGTCTTTAAGCTCTTTTTTGACTCGAAGAATGAAAATATAGTTGAGTTGTTCCTCTTGACTCGTTAAAAGAAGTAAAGGGCGATCGCCTTTAAGCTCTTTTCCGACCGTTTAAACACAAAAAGATTGCCAGGCCTTTGTCGTTTCAAGATCGTTATCGGTTGTGAAGTGACGTGATTCCGACCACTTTTCTACTTTTTCAGGTCGAAGTCACTAGTTATGAAAAGTACTCCTCGATCGTAATGGTCGGGCGGTTCTTTTGAGTATCGTTTTATACTTTTTCGGGCTCGAGAGACACAAATCTATGAAAAAGGACGCCCCTAGAGTTTTCTTTTCTGTGTCTTTTTCAAACTCTCTAAACATGAAAAAGACTTCGAGTTTTACCTATGTCAGACTCGTTAAACCCTGATGACATTGGACTCGTCACCATGACGAGACTTGAGCTTCTCCTTCCTAGGGCTCGTTAAACTATCTCTAGGTTGGGTTCAATAATAGGTTTATCATTAATTGTCTATGGCAGCTAGTCACTCTTGAACATCGACACTTTTGCTTCTTGTCAGGTTGGGACATCCATACATCGTCATTTGGCCTTCCGCGGGTTTGGGTTGTCATTTAGCCTCATTCCATCTGATTCATGCCATCTCCATTGAGCCTCTGATCCCTTGGTACCTGAATGCTACCACCTTCTGGAGTTGTGTCACTGACATGTTCAAGAGTATAATCCTTCTGCATTTTACACCCTCACCTTCTCCTTTGGTACTCTATTTTATCATCTACCACTTGCTCCTTATCTTGTGTCGTTGATGGGGGAAACATTATGGCCCTCCTGCGACGGGTCATCTCCTGTCGACATCAGGTCATTATCTGGGAGATCGATCTAGAGATCCCCTTTGGTACCTTAGAACTTGCATGCCTCAATGGCAAGTTCTTCGCACCTAACGATCGACTTTCATCATTGGTCGTTGATCAGGTGATTCCACGAGTGTTCGACTCTAGCTCCTTCTTCACACCTCGTGGATTGTGCTAGATAGTACCATGAGAACCATTGGCATTATTGGTGGTTTCTCTCCCGCTTGTTAACGGTTTTCATGATAGATAGTGCTAGCGACTTTCTATCATGCTCGACCTCAGCACATCTATTCGCGTGCTAGAATTTGTACTATGATCTGATGGGTTCAAGACCCCGAACTCAGATTACATATGTTCGGGCTGCGTGGATTGGTTTATGATTACATGACTCATTGATGGATGGCTACGACCATACCTGAGTCTTCATGGATGGTTGCGACCATACCTTTGTTATCATCCTGTTCCCATTAGATGGATGGCTGCATCCATACCACAAACCTATTTCGTATGTCTTTTGGATGGCTATGCCCATGCCTAGACTACATGTACTTCATTGTCAGAGATATCAGTTGTACTTGCATGCAGGTTCTTCTATATGGTGTTACAGCTCAGCCATTTTCGTAAAGCATTTCACCCCTCCCTCTCTCTCAGGCTTCATACTTTAGGGGGCATCTGTTACACAGTAATTTGTCACTGTCTTCATTTCAGTCTTCCTATTGTGTCATGTGTCCAAGTCATACATGCTCATATTAAACTAATGCTCTCTGATGTTGCCAAATGACCCACTTTCCCTAAGTTATCTGCCTCATCGCATCTGTTAGCTAAATAAACGTGCTGAAGGGCGCTTCTAAACAGTCTGGAAGCACTGCCATTGCGGAAGTACACCTGATTCCTGCAATGGTCCGATTTTATTTGCCAACGCGAGGTTTCTTGTAATCTTCAGTGATGACCTGACTAGCTACATTATTCAATAGCGATGTCAGCGCTATAGATCAATTACGTACCTGCGATGATCCACATTGGGAAAATTTGTTCCAACAGTCGGCCTTCCAGATGACTCCAGACCTAGTTGTTGGCATAGTTTGTATCGTCCTCCTTTCTCTGGCGTGGTTGTTCCGTCATTTGTGCTACCTTCCTTGGAGATAAGCTCACTCTTCCACCTTCCATGGAGACTCCTTTTCCTATTTAAACTCTCACCATTGCTATGCACTGCTAGTTTTTTTTTGGAATGGTTGCTGATAGTTGGCTAGTGGAGCAGTGTTTTTAGTGTTTGTGAGTTTGCTAGATAGTTGGTGTGAGTGTTACAAGTGTGGGGTTTTTGATAGCTTGTGGAAGGTTGTGAACTGCCCTTAATCTTGTGTAAAACTTGTGAGTGAGAGAGACTTGTATGTTGGTAGATCCATCTTCAAAGAGTGAATGGTTGAGGAACATGTTGGCTGGACCCTTCTGAGAAGGCTTGTGACGTCAAGACTTTGGTTGTAAGGTTACTCTTATTTCATTATTAATGCAATCAATGATGTTTTCCTATGTCTTGTATGTAATGTACTTGATAGCTCATGACTTCTTGACTTTGTGAGTAAATAGATCATTGTTGTTCCGATTACGTGCTTTGTTGTATTTCCTTTGCATTGTTTCAGGTTTATTACTCAGTAGGAGAAGGAAGCAGAAGCTGGAGGAGAGCAATGGAACTCCATCAACCAGCGGTTGAGGTAGGCCTCCAACTATGACTATTTAAGGAAAGCTATTGTTGATCTGTCCTTGTTTGTGAGTAGACCCACTCTAGGGCTAGAGGTTGCCTCTGTCCGTAGAGGGAACACTTTCGAGCATCACGCCCTTCATCTACTTACTTTAGGGAAAACATTATGTCCTTTGTCTTTTTGTTGTTCTAGATTAGCCACTAAACCTAGGGGAGATACTTTTGTCCGCAATCATAAATCCCGCATAACAACCCATATACTATGCATACAACAAACTACGAGCCTCTTTTCATCATTTTTCACACTGGTCTCATAATAACTATATGCTCAACAACTTAATCAAAAATACCTAATACATCAACAACAAATCATCACACTACAACTCAACTCTCAACAACAACCAACAACATAAATACAAGCTATGGCTCTCATACAATCAGCCATATCAATGCATAATCTCTCACACATACAAATTTTCTCATAATACAACCAAAAACATACACAAAACACTTACAACATCACCACACATCAAATCTCCTACATACACACTGTCAATACATCTTCATCAGTAGCATAACACATTTGAATAAAAGTAATCAACCATGAATAACAAGAAGCCATACAAGACATAAATACCATGCTACAACCATATGAAATTTCTGCAATAAAAACACACGATCGACTCAACTATAAGCCCTTTCATACACCATGTTATAAATACAAGTGTGTTGTATAAAATATGTGTTGTAGCGGCTATAACACCCTCCAACATTTTGGTTTGTGTCCAATTTTGGAGCCTCCCTTGGATTTTTACTTGATGTTTGCAAGGACCCGACTCAACTTGTGGGCTCATGTGAGTCTTTGCACCCTCCTTTCTTGACTATTCAATGAACAAATTTTTGCATGTTGGTCTCAATGCCATGCTTGTGGCCATGTTTTGGTCATGCACAAGGTCCTCGCTTTGTGTGTACATGTTGTATTCGCTATGTGAACATCCATCACACTCGCACATGAAGTTGTATGCACTATCGTGCAAGCATTGTTGTGTTCATTCAATGATCTATCACAAGCATAGCACTTGTCACTCGCACCGTCAGTCAATCATCTTGAGCATATGTTGTCTTGATGGTTTGAGTCATCTTGTCATCAAGTTATTTTGAGTATGTGTTTGAAAGGTCACGTATGCACAAATTCACTCGCTCACACACTTAGTCACTTTGTTGAAGTTATGATGATCGGATCACCCTCTAATCGCCGAACCTCCACCCTACAATTGACTTAACTAAATTTCACCCAGAACAACACAGAAGTGTCAAACAAGCCATTTCAATCTGTGTTGCCCATAAGCCGATCAACCAACCCTCCTACTGATCAACTGGAGAGTTTGACCAGGAAGTGACCTCAGGGCTCACACCCCTCAAAAATTGCGCAAAAGCTGTAGACCTTGTCTACTCCACTAACTGAGGAAACTGAGCAAACAGACTAGACAGACACCAAGTGCCTGTTTGTGTCTCCCTCAAAAAATTACGTAGTTTTTCCTACTAGCCACCTAGTCAGACGACCAACTACTCACCCAAAAAACTATGTAGATTTCATGAGCAAGACCCTCAGTTTCCCAGCATCCCGCTAAGCTCAAAAACTACACAGAGGTTTTCAACAAGTCAAACTCCCAGCAATTGTGCAATTTTTGTCTCGAGAAATCCTAAATCCTACAACCAACTCTCTCCAGGTATTACTCATTTTTCACTGCCAATCCCCTCAGCTACCCACACTGCCTCCATCCAAAAATTGCGTACATCTGCCCTATAGCTGAGCTGGATCCCACAGACAGTCACTGTTGATCCAAAATTGTCCATCTATGTCTGCCAGTGACCTCTGTGCATTTTTCACTAGCATTGCCTGGAGTCCACATCCCATCGTGAAAATTGCATTGCGTAGTTTCATAGCCTTGTCTTCTCTCCTGGTCACCTGCATCCGAAAGCGAATGACCATGAATCATGGTAGACTAGGAGGTTTATAGATTTGATGTCATCTCATCATAACTGACTACAGATACAGGTACATGAGAAGACATGATGCGACAATAGATGGGATGAACAAGGAGAGTACATGCAAGGAGATGTTCTCACAAACAAAAGATGCATCCAAGGAAAATAATTTGCGAATGGACGAAAATTGAAAGCATGCCAAAGTACAAGAAAAGGAGCAATGTGCACATGCGACATCAAGTGAACACCAATGACCATTGAAAAGTCCGCACACCTTGCCATGCGGAGGTGAAGTTGTGATACACCAAGAGGATATCCATCACTCAGCAGCACTGCAACTTGACATGCACACCACCAGAAACATGAACATACCAACATTTTTGTGTCGATTCGTGTCATGATTCATGTCAGCCACATCACTACAATGGGCCATATTGTTGTAAATCAATGTAATGTAATGTGGAAGTCCAAGAGACCCACTTGTAATATGAAGAGTCATGTAGAGTTGAAAAGTCATGAAAGTCAAACAATCATGAGGGAATTCGAACAGTAACAAGGGCCAGTTTTACCCTTGGCTATAAATATCCCTCATTTTTACATGCAAAGGAATTTTCACCTTGGCTCCTCCGACATAGCCTTGAGAGTCTGTATTCTTTTCTTTGAGGAGCAAGCAGTGGCTTCAAAGCCCCGCTTATGGGGTTAGTAATGTATGTTGTATCGATCTATCTCGTAACTTTCACTTAATTCAGAAGCTTGATAACATGACAACATGTTTCACACGTGTTGTAACTATTTGTAAGATTAATCTTGAACACTTGTAATACATGTTGCTTTAACCTGTGTTAAAAAATTGAACTCATTCACCTATTCTAATACATATATTTATGAAATTTTTTTGCATAATTTGTTAACATTGTCCTTCCCGTGTTGGTTACCTCCCTAGACATTAGTAGAACCTTTCACGTGAATGTATTATAACGGTCATCGCACTCACATGGATTGTCCCACTCGGTGTTCTATGTGCTATTTTCCCTTTTGTGTTGTGATTGTCACATCCGTGTGGACTACTCCTCTGGAAGCTTTGCATGTCCTATTTTTTTGTGTGTGTCTCTAACAGAGTTGGGACTTCCTCCCTTTCGACTGGAGACTCTCTCCCACCCTCTCTCTCTATGGTGAAAGAACCTTGACACAAGTAACACTAGCACTCACTAGGCACACGAACCTCGCTATTCTTAGGCAGGCACACCAATCTTGTGTGTTGAAAATCAAGAGCTAAGACAAAAATTTAAGATAATTGTAACTGGGCCATCATACTGGATGGGACTCCCACACCAAATGGTGTGAGTTCTAGTTTGGACTTCATACTAGGGAGATCCCCTGAATGTTGGCAGGTCCAACACCATCAACATTTCTGGTGCTAGAAGGAGGGCCACCAGTTGTTTATGGTTGAATGTCCTCTCATGCCCACTCATCAATCATCTGGTCAAGGCAGTAACTTGCACTCCCTCTCACCTGCGTGCTACCCTGAAGTTGGTTACTCCTCACCTCCTAGATGTGAACACAAAATTTCATATCAGCTCCTTTGATCTATCTATCCCATCACTGGTCAATTTGTGAAAGCAGTCAGACTGATCCCAGGAATACATCATCTTCCATATGCATTAAGGAAGCCAAAAACCAATCCCACAAGGGTTGTTGTATCATCGGTGGTAGAAGCAGTTCTTGCCACACTCAAAGGTCTGGAAGAAGTTGTTGAGAATGGAGAGGAACCTTTGGTCTTCCAATAGGGAGAATGAGACACCCTTATGATCTTGGGATCAGACTCTGGTACAAGAGGTAGAGGGGAAGGAAATGAGGAGGTAGAGGTGGAGACGAACCAACAAACTCAGAGCTGGAACCATCATATTCTGAAGAAGAGGAGGAGGATGAAGAGCAAGAAGACACGACCGACCAAAATATGGAATGGACGACTTAGAGACCATTGGCTCTCCTGGGTGCTTTGCACAAGATGCTGAAGCAGTTGGAGAGAATGATCACAAATTTTGACCCTAATAGCACAATGAAGGCAAAATATCACTTAGACAACTTATACCCACAGCTGTAGACCCTTGAGGTATGTTACGATGACGTTGCATGTAGATTGTTTCCATGTACCTTGGATGGTTGCACAACAACATGGTATCACAACCTTCTTGTCAACTCCATCCATAACTGGGGTACATTCAAACACATGTTTTTGGAAAAGTTTGCTAATGATAAGGCCCCAACCATGATACTCAAAGAATTGGGAAGCCTTGAGATGGAGGGGAAAGAAAAGGTAAAATATTTCAATATAAGAGGTTTCTGTGCATATTGAATAAGTTTGCAGTGGAAATGAAGCCTCATGACTCCATCATTGTCAACTACTACACATCCGCACTTCCAACCAACATTGCCTAGTTCGTCAAGCGAGATGCGAAACCAACATTGTTAGAAAACTGCAAAGAGGCAATCTCAGTTGAAAAGGACCTGCGCATGATTGGAGTCATCATGGATGATGAACCAATGAAGGACTCCAGAGATGCGAGCAAGAAGCCCCAGGCTGTGGCAGCAAGAGTAGAGACAAAGGAACAAGTGATATTGAAACCCTTACTCACCTTATCAAGAACTTGACAACGGAAGTGTCTGAGCTTAAACAACGAATAATGGACACATCTGCGAGCAAATTCCTACCCAGAAAAAGACAAGGAAATGTGTCATCATGTAACAACTGCTTCTAGACTAAAACTGCATAGAGCTCCAACTCAGTGTTCCAGGTCGAAGAATGCGCGAACAGTGAATTTTGTTCATTTCATGAAGATAAGCACCCAGAAGGGTCTTGTTCGAACTGGAAACGAGTTGTAGGCTCTGTATGCGACCAAATGAAAAACATGTCGAGCATTTTGAAGGGACAGTGAGAGACACAAATGATGATGAAGATGTTGCACCTGATGAGACCTCAAGCACTGGGCGAGTGATTAACATGTATCAGTGCGTGCAAGTAGCACATAAGACAAGCACCAAGAAGTAGCCCCCAAAGAAGAATGAGCGCTACAATCTTAGAAGTAAAGGGGGTCCCCCTACAATTGGTGAAATGAAACAAAATCTCAAACTGCTGAGGAGGGTTGATCCACTAGCCATTGAAAAGCAGAAAACACAAAACAAGATTGGGAAGACAACGACGAAAAAGAGTACGTCCATGAGTAGCAAGCTGTAGTGCACTCCAACAAACAACACGAACATAAATCCAACCCCAAACATCTCGATGAGTCTACTTGTCCTTGATTATAACACTGTGGAAGATATGTAGAAGACTCGCACAAACATCAGTTTGTTTGAGTTGGCTAAGATTCAAGGACAGTGGGACATCTTATTGCACGCATTGGGGAATTCATATACAAACAACACAACCTCTAACAACAAGGGAGTAAGCATATCTCCCAGATCACTCACAACTATGCTAAACACACTCCAGATGGAAGAAGTGAACTATGTTTGCCCTCCATTCTTGTTATCATTTGAAATATTCAATTGTAATGTTTACAACTATTTGGTTGATTTTGCCGCATCAACCAACATCATGCTGCTCTCCATTGCTAAGAAGATCAATGCGCAATGGAACAAGACATCCAAATTGATCACACATGCATGCCATCCATTGGTGAAATTCACGACATGATCATAAGACTATCTCATGACGACCGATTTCACTAGTGCATTAAAATCATTGTTGTGGACAGACTGGAAGCATATGGCTTATTGCTCAACAGGGACCAGTCTAGCAAGCTGAACGAATGATTTGATATAGATTGGTCACACTTGTGGCTTCTATACAAGGGAAAAAATAATCAAATTTGAGTGTTATCTGAGAGATACATGAGGCACAATGTCACTCCCATCAATGGCGAGAATGAACCATTGGCCTTCATTGAGCTCATGTTTGGCAACTACCTCTTCGAAACAATGCTAGGGTGTTATCTCGCATGACCAGCTTCAACCCCACTAGACACATAGTTGGGTCTCCTTCCTTGGCCAACTAATGGAAATGAAACCTGTATAGTGCATTGTAATAGTAGTAGCAGTAGCAGCAGCGATAGTAGTAGCAGTAGTGCAAGTGCGTCGAATGGTCAACATACAGACAAGTTGTAGACCATGTATTTCGATAGATCAAAGACACATGATGGCTCTATAGTCGGGTGTGTCTTGATCGACCCAAACAACAGGAAAAATTTGATTTCAAGCCGCTTGGAGTTCGAGTGCACAAACAATATTTTTGCATACGAAGGACTCATGTTGGGCTTGCAAAAGGCCATTAGCCTCAATGTGGTTGTGCTCAAAGTGGTAGCTGATTCAGAAATAGTGGTACGATAGGTATGTAACACCATTCAATATTTATCACCTCATCTCAAAAGTTACCAGCAAGAGGTATGGTGACTGATCTCTAACTTCCAAGAATTTAATATCACTGTTGTACCAAGAACGTGTAATGCAACTGCCATTGCCTTGGCAAATGCAACTTCTAGAATGTCACTGCTTAGGGATAGATTTACTATTGAAATTTTGTATAGAACGTCTATCCCAGATAACATAACTAATTTACGTGTGTTTGATGATGATCAACGGATACTGAATTTCATGGCTAACACTGATACCTTCAAGGATGCAACGATAGACGAAGATGAGCACGAGCAGTCTCTGCAAGTTGAAGCTGGTAATAAGAAAGGGCACCTCATCCCTAAGGGTGTGGCATCTTTGGAAAAGCTATATAAGTTGCAAGAATGTTTTCAGGGACCACAGAATAGCAAAACCCACAGCTCTACCATGATGCACAAACTAATTAACTTGGGAACAGAACAAGATCCAAATTTCATCAATCTCGATACATGTTGCACTCAGTAGGAATGACAAGAATTTGTCTGCTTGTTCAAATAGTACTGGGATTTGTTCATGTGGACATATGATGATTTGAAAACTTACGACACACGAATAATCAAACACATCATTCTGATCAGAGAAGGGGTCAAGCCATATCAGCAGAAGCTGAGGAAAGTACATTCGTCACTTGAACCCCTCATACAGAAAGAGCTCACGAAACTGTTGGATGCACAGATCATATGTAGAGTTTGTCATTCTACATGGTTTTCAAATCTTGTTCCTGTACAAAAGAAGTCCAGGGAAATCCTCTTGTCTATTGATTTCTGGAACTTGAACCATGCCTCAGACAAACACAACTACCCCATGCCATCTATGGAGAACTTTTTTCAAACAGTATCTAGGGCACATATGTTTTCCTTACTTGACAGGTTTTTAGGATATAATCAAGTCCTAATAGCAGAACCTGATAGACTCAAAACTACCTTCCGTACCAAGTGGGATACGTTCATATACAAAAAAATGTTATTCGGGCTCGTGAATGCTGGCATGAATTTTCAGCGTGCCATGGAAATCACCTTTCATGAACTCATCAGACAGAGCGTAGTGGTGTACCTCGATGATGTGACTATGTTTTCAAGGAAACGGGAAGACCACATACGCCATCTAAAGAAAAGTTTTCAGCGATGCTGGAAATATGGGATTTCCTTGAATCTAAAAAAGATCATATTTGCAGTGTCTAAGGGGAACCTCCTTGGACACAT
Organism: Pinus tabuliformis; assembly: GCA_031772625.1. Lineage (NCBI taxonomy): Eukaryota > Viridiplantae > Streptophyta > Pinopsida > Pinales > Pinaceae > Pinus > Pinus tabuliformis. The sequence continues at coordinate 1,675,775,325 of CM062820.1, forward strand.
CGTTTCCAAGAGAGGGATCAACGTTGATCTAAACCGAGTCCGAACTATCACACAGATCCCTCACCCAACCAACAAGAAAGTGATGCAGTCCTTCTCGGGAAAGATAAACTTCCTCCGGAAGTTCATCTCGGATTATGGGCAGATAGTCAAACCAATGCACGATATGATTACGAAGGATGTAGTTTATAGCTGGGGCAAGATGGAAAAGTACACATTCACCTGTATCAAGTAAGATATTACAGAAGCACCTGCACTCTACATCCCAGACTTCAATAAAGACTTCCTGCTATACAGCTTCACCTCTGATAACTCGCTCGTTGCATTACTCACTCAGAAGGATGAGTTGAACGATGAACGTCCCATCTCCTTCATGAGCACAAGCATGTAGGGACCCAAACTCAACTACCCCGCCATTGAAAAACAAACATATGTTGTATACAAGGTAGTGAAACACTTCAGACCCTACTTGTTGAAGAAACATTGCATAGTGTATGTGCCTCACTTAGCAGTCCGCTAAGTGCTTTTACAACAAGCGCTAGGTGAACAACATGTGAACTCAATGACAACCTTGCAAGAGTATGATCTTGACATCAAGCTAGTTCACACTATCAAGGGTCATGGTCTCTACAGACTCGCAGCTGAGGCAATACATGCATAAGTGGAAGAAGAAGAGCTTGTCAGTTGGGAGCAGGAAATTGAAATGTATGATGTAGTGCGAACACCACCCACTATAAACGAGAATTCTTGGTACGTAGATGTGTGCCTGTACCTTGAGAATGACACCATACCCTCTCACTTTTGCATCTGACAGAAGAGGGCATTGCATCTAAAATCTTTAGCTTATTAGTTGGTGCATGGAGTGCTTTATAGAAATCATAGAAATAGAATCTTGCTCATGTGCTTGGAGGCACATGAATTAGAGAAGGTTTTGCAAGATTTGCATGATGGACCAGCTGGGGGTCACTTCGTGGGAAATACCACTGCGCACAAAGTTATGTGAGCTAGTTTCTACTGGCCCACATTATTCAAGGATGCACATGCTTACACCCACAAGTTCCTAGTCTGCCAACGATGCGTTGATAGAACGTGAAGGTCAACAGCCCCACTACACCCTATTGTAGTGACTAAACCATTCCAACAATGGGGCCTGGACATCATCGGGGAAATTTCCCACATTTTTCAAAACACCACTGCTACATTCTGATAGAAACTGATTACTTCACGTGGTGGATATAAGTAGTTCCGCTAAAGAAAGTGAATGACTAGGAGGTCATCAGCTTCCTCCAACAGAACATCATCTCACACTTTGGCATTCCGATATCACTTTTTTTTATAACACAATGTAATTTTCATCTTTAAATCTTTATGATTTTTCATTACAAAATGGTATTGTGCTGAAACACTCATCCAACTACTACCCATAGGGAAACAGTCTCACAGAATCCACGAACAAAAACCTTATCCGTATAATAAAAAAGGCTATTTACTCTGAGCAGCATAATTGACACTCTGCCTTGATGAATGCTTTATGGGATGACCATGTAACACCCAAACCCTCTTTGAATACCTCACAATACTTCCTGGTCTATGGTAAATAGGCCATCCTACTGCCCAACATCTACTTGCCTGTGCTTCATTTGTCTCAAGAATCCCAAGGAAAACCTTGCAGGCTAGTAGAGCGCGAGATGGATACACTTCAAAAACTAAATGAAGAAAGGATGAATGAAAAATAAAAGTTTACACTCCACCTGAACCATATCAAGAGATGGTTCAACAAGAAGTATGTAGGGAAAGCTAAATTTGATGTTGGTGACTTAGTCTTGAAATGGGATAAACCCCATGAAGACAAAGCCAAGCATACAAAGTTCTAGTCCCTGTGGATTGATCTGTACACATTCCATGAGAAGCTTGGACCACACACATATTGCCTACAATCACTTGATGAGAGGATTGACAAACTTCCTGTCAATGGACAAGATCTCAAGCACTATTTTTAGTAGGCCGAGCCGTGCCCTGCACCATGTACATAGTCTTCTTACTGCTTGTTGTTTTATCTTTCTTTTCTTTTCTTACAATTTATGTTTCTTTTGTTTGGTTTTCTTAGTATCCTTCTATTTCTTTTAGTTTTGTAAATAAGTGTTGCCCTCTACTGAGTTGTGGACTTTGAATGAGTATGTGGCTGAGATTTGAAGAGACTTGTGACACTGCAGCACTTGGCTAGTCTTGTGTCCATCTTCTCTATGCTCGGTTGTAATCTTTGGCCAATGAAGTCTTGATAGAAAATAAGAGCCATCTCCAAGGGAAGCTTGGGTCCAACCATGAACCTGTGTCCACACTGGGAAACCCCATGCTTGTACTCAGTCCTCTGCTCTGTGTGATCAAGCTCATCCAACGGGTAGAAATAGAGAAGGGGAAAATATAAATGAGCAAACCAATGTCATAGGTCTTACATGCTTCTCTGAAGGAACAAACTACTCTGCTCTCAATAAGTCAGGATTCCTCTTCCGCCCCAAAAAATAAACAAGTGCCTATGCACAGTCCTCTCAAAAAAATACAAAGGTGAAAGAAGAGAAAGGATTCCTATGTAGAGAGGTGAAGCATGCAACTCCACCGGGGTACTGACCAGGCTCGCTAGTAGTGGAGAAATGTGTGTGTTCCTACGTGACTCCACTGGGATACATTCTAGGCCTACTAGCAGTGGAGCAACACCAGAGATGAAAACTTATACTCTGAAATTTTTTAACTTGCGAGCCAAACTACCCTTCCCAATTTTGAAACACTATGATAAAGCTGAATCTTTTGTTGTGTTTGACTGAGTTAGCAAAAGGTGAACCATGTTTGTCCATGGGGTAAGTGGGAAAGCCAAAGTAACCTGTACAATGATTCAATACTCCCTAAAATACCACAACCTTGTGTTGTCAATGAACGAAAATAGAGAAACATTTTCAAGCATTCAATACACCCTCCAAAATTTTTGCAAGCATCCAATTTCAGAGCCTCCCTTAGATTTTTACTTGATGTTTGAAAGCACTCGATCTCACCCCATGGGCTCGTGTGAGTCTTTTCACTCTCCTTGCTTGATCATTCAACAGACAATTTTTTCATGTTGGTCTCAATTCCACACTTGCATCCATGTTATGGTCGCTATGTGAACATTCGTCGCACTCACACACAAAGTTGTATGCACTGTCACGCAAGCATTGTCACGGTCATTCAATGATCTATCACAAGCATCATGCTTGTCACTCACACAGTCAGTCAGTCATCTTGAGCATATGTTGTCATGGTGGTTTGAGGGGTCTTGTCGTCAAGTCATGTTGAATGTGTGTTTGCAAGGTCGTGTATGCACAAATTCACTCACTCACACACTTAGTCATTTCTCTGAAGTTCTGGTAACTAGATCATCCTCTAACAACCGAACCTCCACCCTGTAATTGACTCAACCGACTGTCACCTAGAAAAACACAAAAGTGTCCAAGAATCCATTTCAACATGTGCTTCCTGCAAGCTAATCAACCAACCCTCTTGCTGGTCAACTAGAGAGTTTGACCGAGCAATGACCCTGGGACTCACTCCCCTAAAAATTTGATCAGAAGCTACAGACCTTTCCCACTCCACTGACTGAGGAAGTACGCAGATAGGCACTAAGTTCCCATCCCTGTCTCCATCAAAAAATTGCGTAGTTTTTCTAGCCAGCCACCTAGTCAGACGACCGACTTCTCACCTAGAAAACTATGAAGATTTCATGAGAAAGCCCTTAACTTCCCAACATTATGCTTAGATTAGAAACCATGTAGAGGTGTTCAACAGGTCAGCCTCCCAGCAATTGCACAGTTTTTGTCTCCAACAATCATGAAGACCGCAACCAGCTCCCTCTAAGAATTACGCAGTTTTTGCTACCAAGCCCCTCAGCTACCCACATTTCCTCCCTCCAAAGATTGCATAGATATGCCCAATAGCTGAGCCAGATCCCGCGGATAGTCACTGTTAATCCGGATTTTCCATCGCAGTCTCCTAGTGACCTCTACATAATTTTCACCAACAGTATCTAGAGCCTGCATCCCAGCTTGAAACTTGTGTTGCGCAGTTTCATAGCCTTGTCCTCTCTCCCGGTCACCTACATCCGAAAGCGAACGACCATGCATCATGGTAGACTAGGAGCTTTATGGATTTGATGTTGTCTCGTCATGAAACTGTAGATACATTTACATGAATAAGACATGACGCGATGATAGATGGGATGAACAAGGAGAGTACATGCAAGGAGATGTTCTCCTGAATGGATGATGCATGCGAGGAGAATACTTCACAAACAGACAAACATGTCAAGCATGCAAAAGTAAAAGCAAAGGAGCGACGTGCACATGCAACATCAAGAGAACACCAATGACCATCAAAGACTCCACACACCTTGCCATATAGAGGTGAAGCTGTGATACACCAAGAGGATATCCCTCACTCAGCAGCACTTTAGCTTGACATGCACACCACCAAAAACATGTACATACTAGCACTTTTGTGTCGAGTCGTGTCATGAGTTATATCAGCCACATCACTACTGTGGGCCATACTGTTGTAAATCAATGTAATGTAATGTTGAAGTCTAAGAGACCCACTTAGAATTTGAAGAGTCATGTAGAGTTGAAAAGTCATGAAAGTCAAACAGTCATGAGGGAAGACGAACAATCATAAGGGCTAGTTTTACCCTTGGCTATAAATACCACTCATTTGTAAATGCAAATGAATTTTCACCTTGGCTCCTCCCACATAGCCTTGAGATTCTGTACTCTTTTCTTTAAGGAGCGAGTAGGGGCTCCAACTCCCCACGTACGTGGGTTAGTGATGTATGGTGTATCGATGTGTCTTGGAATTTTCACTTAATTCAGAAGCCGGATAACAGGCCAGTATGATCTCACACATGTTTTGTAACTATTTGTAAGATTAATCTTGAACACTTGTAATACATGTTGATTTAACCTGTGTTAAACGATTGAACTCATTCAATTGTTCTAATACATATATTTATGAAAATGTATTGTATAAGTTGTTAATGTTGTCCTGCCTGTGTTGGTTACCTCCCCACACATCAGATAGAACCTTTCACGTGAACTTGTTATAACTACCATCGCACTCATGCAGATTGTCCCGTTGGTTGTTGTATGTGATATCTTCCCTTGTGTGTTGTGACTGTCGCATCCATGTGGACTTCTCCTATAGAAGTTGTGCATGTCCAGTTGTGATGTGTGCCTCTGACGGAGTTGGTACTTACTCCCTTTTGACTGGAGACTCACTCCCACCCTCTCTCTCTGCGGTGAAAGAACCTTGATACAGGTAACACCTACACTCACCAGGCACATGAACCTTATTGTTCTTAGAGAAGAATTCCACTCTCATGTGCTCACAAGTAAGATCTAAGGTAAACATTTAAGATAATGGAAATCAGGCCATCATACTGGATGAGACTCCCACACCAAATAGTGTGAGGTCTAGTTGGGACTTCATACCAGTGAGATCCCCTAAATGTTGGTGGGTCCAGCATCATCAACAACATGCTAACAATAAATCCTTATGATAACAACAATCTCCTCCATCAAATTCCTTCACAAAGTTGCACCAATTAATTATTGAAGGGTGCACACAAAATTGCGCAATAAACTAGTATCCTTCAAAAATCTGCCACAACTATGTCTCTCCTCTCAACATTGGCTCTCAAAGCTCTCCAATGACTAACTCTCCCAAAGGAACCAACATAATAATTACAAAAATTCTTCCTATAAATAAAATATATGAAGTGATTAAAATATAATGACACACAGATATGGAGAGCCAAACATTCATGTTCATATTTCGAAATTTTTTTACCTTGAATTGATATGCCACTATATTCATTGAATAACTAAGATTTTTAAGTTTTAATCAACTTCTAGATGAGAGGTGACCTTCCTTGAAATTTTTGACTAAAAACCAAGAGCAAAAACCATATTAAAAACCCATAGATTAATCAGAGTTCTCGCACATTTCGAGAATTTCACCTACAAGATGTATACATGACTTAATTGAAGGAAAGTAGAGTATGTATGTGACTTTTCCACACCAGAGTAGCATATATTTTGTACATACTCCCAGATCTACTTAAAACCTCATCTGTAATTGTCTTTAAGGCCTTTTTACCTCCTACAACTTCTCTATACCCTAACAAACTTCCTCCAACACCTTTGCATCATCAATAACACCATCACAAGGGGATTAACATCCCAAAATAATTTGCATCAAGCCAGGAACATGAAGGCCTAGTTGGCCAACCACTTCAGCATGAATCAACATCTCTACATCAAACCAATGGTAACTCATCACAAATAATGAGGGCTACCAAGATTAGGTTAACATCAATAATAAGACAAAAAATACTAAGTCCCTATTGACATCAATTCCAACATTACAAAGCCATCATACTCCCCCTTTGGCATTGATGTCAACCTGATGGCTTATATGGGCCTGACCCAGGTTCGGACGAGTTATTTAGCCAAACAAATCCCGCAACTACCGGCCCTTTCGGCAACAGCTCGCGGGGCGCGGACTGAGGTCTCACCCGAGGTAGCAGGGGAGGGTGATGGAACCAAGTTTTTGAACCCTTGGGATGTCTGGATGTGGTCTGGAAGGTTCGCCCCTCATTCTCTGGCTTTGCGCCACTCTACCCCATGCAGATCTAGGAAAATCCTTAATACTTATTAGTGCGTCATTATATATTAGATCTACTTTTTATGCTGTTTAAGCAAACATTTACCAGAAATAACAATTTTGCACACTTAGACAAGATACAGATTTGTATAAACTCATACCATCAGCATACACACATAGATCAAATAGTAATATTCACCACAAATTAGCCAAATCCGCAATAATTCAGATTTAACATAGAATTTCATAATCAACTTATCTTTATTCAATTCTTTCACCAATACATCCAGATCCGCCCTGTACACTCAGCTGCAGGAGTCCATGCACACAGCTGTGGAATCTACTAGGCCTCTAAGCACACAACTACAGAGCCTCTCTCTACCTACCAATACCCTCGATTCAGACTTACAGACGCTTCAAGACTTCGCTCCTCAAAAACCCATTATAGTTTAGATCCAAAAGTACATATCCAAAGCTTACCTTCTACCCATAGAGCCTCGTTGACTTACTTCCTATTCTTCTATATTATTTCTTTAGCAGACAACCCTTTGACTCGATCTATTACATTTCGTGCTCTACATATTTCAGAGTTTTTACAGTATTTTTAACCTAGTTTATAGGCTCTATGCCCCCAAAACTATTACAAAGGACCTCTGCTACCCAACAGGCCCCCAACACAATCATCGTGACTCATCCCGAGTCACTCATTGGTGTTTTTGTACTTGCTGATGGAATCTGGCCAAAAACCATTCCTCCTTAAGTTCCTCCAGTTGCACGAGCCGTTCTTGCAAAGCCCCGCGGTCGGCCATGCCTGTTATTACCGTAATTCACAAACTGGGTACAATATATTCCATGGGCATAACAATTTCCTTACCATAGACTAACCGAAAAGGTGTCTGGCTCATCAAATTCTTGTACGTGGTTCGGTAAGACCATAGTACAGCGGGGATGCACAAGTCCTAGTCGTTTCGCTGTGCGTTACAGACCTTAGTCAACACAGTCTCCAAAATTTTGTTGAACGCTTCGACGGTCCCATTCACTTGCGGATGGTATGGCATACTTTGTTTGTGATAAATCTGAAATTCCTTAGTGAGTGCACTGATTGTTTGATTCAGAAAGTGCATTCCTCGATCACTCATTAGAACTTTGGGACATCCAGACCATTTCAACACGTTCGCGAACAAAAACTTCACTGCTGTAGTAGTTGTCCAGTCCTTAACCAACTGTGCTTCTGCCCACCGAGTCAAATATTCTATTGCGGTGATGATATACCTCACACCCATCTTCCCTTGAGGTGCAATAGGTCCCACAAAGTCAATTGCCCACTTCTCGAATGGTTACAGCATCATTTTTGGATTGAGTGGCATTTCATCCCTTCACGATGGTTTCCCAGTCTATTGACATATGTCGCAAGCTTGACAGTATGCTTTCGAGTCTTGATGTAGAGTTGGCCACCACAGTCCTGCACGAAGAATCTTCTGTGTTGTGGCGCGACCCGCATAATGTCCTCCAGCAACCCCTCCATGTGCTTCGGCCAGGATCTATCCTCGCTCGAATTCAAGTATATATCTACATAATATTTCATCGTTTCCCATCTTATAGAGGTGTCCTACAATAACAGTAAAGTCGGTTGTACGTATTACCAATTCTTTCTTCTATTGTACGAAATATCCCTGTGGCGCAATTCCTGTGGTTAAGAAGTGGATTATGTCCTCAAAGTGGCCATCCACGATGCGCACTGCATACAACTGTGCATCTGGTAGTCCTTCCTCCAAGTTTGTGGGCTCTTTGTTGTTCTCTTTTTGAGATAGGTGGTATGGGCCTACGTGCAGGCATTCGGGCTTTATGATGACTTAGAAGTCATACTCTTGGAATAATAGCAGCCACCTAAAAATGTGCCCCCCCAACACAGGCTCATTTACTAGCTATTTTAGCACATAGTGGTCAGTGTACATCTTAAAATGTCCTCCAAGCAGATAGTGGCGACATTTCTAGAGCACGTATACCATCGCCAATCCTTCTCGCTTAGCAGTGGAGTAGTTCTTCTCGACTTTTGACAATCGTCGACTTGCAAATTTGATCAGATGATCAATTCCCTCTGCTCCTTCTTGAGTGAGTATTGTGCCCAATGCGATACACAATGCATCAATGTGCACATGAAATTCGATGTCCCATTTTGGAAAGACCAATATAAGGGTTGATGCCATCTTTTCCTTAAGCGTTTCCAGACTTCTGTTGCATTCCTCATTCCAAAAATATGTAGCATCCTTCTTCAGCAACTGTTCCATTGCTGCCATGATCTGCGTGTAGCCTTTTATGAACTTCCGATAGTAACCAGTGTGTCCCTGTGTAGCATGTAGTTGTTTGATAGTTCATGGTGCTTGCAGATTGAGTATGATAGTGACCTTTACCGGATCCACCATCAGACTTTTCTTACACACCACATGGCCAAGCAGGTTCCTGAAGGGGACGAGGAAAGTACACTTCTTCAGTTTAAGCACAATCTGGTGCCGTCGGCAAGTATCCAACATTAACCGTAAACTCACGGTATGTTTCTTAACTAGCCCAAATATGGTCCAATCATCAAGATATACCTCTAATAACTTGTGTATAAACTCCTTGAATGTAGCTACCACAACGCGGAAGAATATCGCTGGCACATTCTTTAGTCCAAAGGACATCACCATATACTGAAAACAGCCCATTCGATGGCGAAAGTTGTCTTACTCTTGTCCTCTGGCGTGATCTTAATCTGGTGGTAACCCGAGAAACCTTCCGTGAAAGACTAGGCTTCCTATCCTCCCACATTTTCTTGCACCTCATCTATAAATAGCGTTGGAAAGGGGTCATTGACACAGGCATCATTGAGCTTTCTGAGATCAACGCAGATGTGAATTTCACCCTTTTGTTTCTTCTCCTGCACAACCATAGGACTTACCCAGTCGGACTCTTCTACCGGTTCAATTATTCCTACTGCAAGCATCTTGTCCAACTCTTCGCAGACCTTCGTTTTGTATTTTGGATTCAACCGGTAAGGCCGCTGCTTAACTGGCTTTGCATCTGGCTTCATGGTTATCTTCATCATTCCCAGGTCACTGAGGACCCCTTTTAAATCCATGATTTTGTGGGGAATAAATCTTGATATTCTTGAAGCAAATCAACCACCTTTTCCACCGTGGCATCGTCCTAATAGTTTCGCAACGTTGCATACTTAGGCTCGTCCTCCATTCTGATGTTTACTTGTTTCATTTTTAGTGGCACAATGATGTCTGGATCCTTGATTTTTGGTCCGCGCACCTCGTGACTCCCCTCCATTTTTGCAATATTGATGTTTCTAGGGTCATCCTCATCATCTTCTGCCTGCACATTGTAACATTCCAGGGCTTGGCTCAACTGTCGCGACCAATCTAGCTGCACAATTTCTTCTGGTTCTGATGGTATTTTGAAAATAGTGGCCTTTACCACTTGTAACGCATCGTCCATAGTATCAATCCATTGATCCTAAAAGAGGAACATTGACAGAAACCCTTCGCGCGGGATATCCCATTTGCCTATGCCATGTCGGAGCTCTATTTCAGTATACCAATTCCTTGGGATGATGTCCAGGGTATGATAAAATAAGTGTACCCACTCTTGTTGAGGCTCTTCTCCATAGGCTTGGACCCATCTGGTCAAGTGCATGCGCGGATCGTCACGTCCATCATATTTCTCCATTTTGCGTAGTTCTGACCTCCGAAATGTTATATGCATCATTCACCTACAGTCGTGCAAATTCTCAAAGGTTCCTTCATGTGTACCCCACCAAGGCATAGGCATCATGTGCAATGCCCATTTCAACGCATCGAACTGCTGGTGCTCTGGTACCGTGCTTTCAAATTTGATCAGGAATTCATCTACTATTGTTAGCCCTTCATAAATTGGTAGTTCACGATCCTGTTCTTTAATGCAACACAACGATATAGTCACCATACTGTAGTTTAACGTGGTTACCCCATTCAGCCGGTTACGCCATCACTCATCTTCTGCATCTGAATCTTCGATGCAGGATTCTACATGCTCCCACGATAATCTTACTTCCGCCATCGAATTGTCCCATACTTGATGTCATGCAGTGATTTTATAAATACAATATAATTCATCATCACTACCTCCGTCGTGCATGGGCTTAGTGTAACGTGGTTCTTCATCCAGGTCTAGCGGAATGACTACGCAGAGCGACTTCTTCTCGAAGATCATTTTTCGCTTCTTTAAATAACTAACTCCATTCATGTCAGTGGATCAGTCTATTCCTAATAATGCAGGGTAAGGGCTACTTTCATCCACAATTTCGATTACCTCGAAGTCTATTCGGGTGCTTGCGCCTTCTATATCTATTGTAATCCCTTGCAGTCTTCCCATGGGCAGGGTCTTCTATTGATTCACCATCCTCAACTGAATAGAAGACCATTGCAGTGTGGGCTTGCCCATGCAGTCCCAAATTTGTTTAGGTAGTACATTTACGTCTGAACCCAAGTCCAGAATGATCTGATCCATCTCATCATCACCAATCTGCACTGTTAACCACATTTCCCACCCAGTCTGCGATGCATGTTTTCCCAATCTTTGGATCACACGACGTTCACTTTACCCTACGCACCTATTTATCAATTCTTGCGAGCCCTTAACCACTCTATTTTTGTGAAGCAATTTCATGCATGTCTCTAAAAAGGTATTCAGCATTGAGGGATCCCTTTCTAGATCAGATTGATCCCTACTACCTGGGGTAGAGACCTCTGCGAAGCTCTTCCTAGCTTCCAGACTTTGTCTCCTTGTGAACTCCTAAGTCCTCCTTGGTTGGTTTCCCCTTATCATCTCCTGTGACCGTGCCACTCTTGAGCACCATATTTACGTTTGGATCTTCTTTGCATAGTTAGGACCTCATCATCTGGATGTTTTGTGTCATCGTAGATTGTGTTGCCATTTTCTAATGAATCTGCATTATCAATGTGGGGAAATCTATCAGTTCATGGTCGAATTGTTTGCAGTAAGGGCACGATATTCTGGTCAGATTGGTATAGTCCTGTGCGTAGTGACTTGGTCCCCCATAGTTGTAACAAATGAGCAGCCCGCAACCCCTTCCTGGTGCCATTCCTCCCTGTCCTTGTCCACATCCCTGGAACCCATTGCGTACTATCGCCACGGTTGGATCCTAACCTTGCACTTCAATCTGCATTCTGTAGGCAGGTGACTGGTCCATCAATAATTGATAACTACAGCAGTCTTGTTCCTCGTGGCCCACCGATCTACAAAATTTGAAAAATAGCTACGGGGGGAGGGTTGTCTCATGTTCTGTAATAGATGGTAGTTATCCATGGCATGCTTTCCTCCCTCCTGACATATCACACACCAGAGTGTGGGCATCGCACTTGGCCCTACTTGTACCTCTGGTTGCAATGGAGTTGGTCCCCCCGCTACCACATGGTTCACAAAGACTGGACAAAGATCTTTATCGTGACCTTGGATGCTACACCTTATACACCATACTTCCTCCCAGGCTTCTAGGTGAGGTGCCTGTTTCTATTTTAACTTCTTCATTTCTAAACACAGGTTTTGTATATGTGCTTGGATTTGTTGAACTCCCAACCCCAGGTCCTATAACGGAGATTCGTGCAACCTCATCGCTGTCTCCAATGCTTCAGCCTGGGTTGAGATTATTTTTTGTGACAAAGTTGTCCTTAGATGTGGTGTCAATGCCACAAACCAAGTGCAGTGTTGTGTATCCGACAGTATAATGTTCGCCTCACGGATGGTACTTTTCAGTCGTTGATCCATATCCCACAGTGTTTCACCATGCATCATTGCGATCTCCTTGAACCCTATGATCGACTGTGTTTCTAACTTTGGCTGGCTAAATTATTTCTTCAATTCAGTCTGGATCTCTACTGTCCCCACATTCGGGTGATTTCTTGAGTACTTTATATACCATGTTATCGCTCGGTCCTGCAACGTGCTAACTAAGGTAACCTTATTGATATTATCATCTATAATTATGTGTGCATCCCATACCGATGTCACCACGAAACAAAATTGCTCTGGATCTTCGCTTCCTACTCCTTTGAATACCAATAGATGGATCATGCTCGTCATTTTTAACCTCTAGTTTGCGTGTCGGTGTACTCTGAACTACTATTGTTCCTAATCCCTTCGATCCTTAAATTCTTTCTCTATAGAGTTCCAGCATTCCTACATCAGGCACCCCTTAGGTAGATCCTAGTCCTAGAAACGGAACCATTTGTTGGCTTATATGGGCCTGACCCAGGTTCGGAAGTGTTACACAGTAATTTGTCACTGTCTTCACCCCAGTCTTCCTACTGTGTCATGTGTTCAAGCCTAACATGCTCATATAAGACAAATGCTCTCTGATGTTTCCAAATGACCCACTTTTCCTAAGTGATCTGCCTCATCGCGTCTGTTAGCTAAATAAACGCACAGAAGGGCGCTCCTAAATAGTCTAGAAGCACTGCCATCGTGGAAGTACACCTGATTCCTACGATGGTTCGATTTTATGTGCCAGCACGAGGTTTCTTGTAATCTTCAGCGATGATCTAACTAGCTACATTATTCAATAGCGATGTCAGCGCTGAAGATCAGTTATGCCCCCGCGATGATCCAGATTGGGCGAATTTGTTCCAACAGTCGGCCTTCCAGATGACTCCAGACCTGGTTGTTGGCATAGTTTGTATCGCCCTCCTTTCTTTGGCATGGTTGTTCTGTCATTTGTGCTACCTTCCTTGGAGATAAGCTCACTCTTCCACCTTTCATGGAGACTCCTTCTCCTATTTAAACTCTCACCATTGCTATGCACTGCTAGTTTTTGGAATGGTTGCTGATAGTTGGCTAGTGGAGCAGTGTTTTTAGTGTTTGTGAGTTTGCTAGATAGCTGGTGTGAGTGTGACAAGTTTGGGATTGTTGATAGCTTGTGGAAGGTTGTGAATTGCCCTTAATCTTGTGTAAAACTTTTGAGTGAGAGAGATTTATATGTTGGGAGATCCATCTTTAAAGAGTGAATGCTTGAGGAACATGCTGGCTAGACCCTTCTGAGGAGGCTTGTGATGTCAAGACTTTGGTTGTAAGCTTACTCTTGTTTCATATTAATGCAATCAATGATTTTTTCCTATGTCTTGTATGTAATGTATTTGATAGCTCATGACTTCTTGACTTTGTGAGTAAATAGATCATTGTTGTTCCGGTTACATGCTTTGTTGTATTTCCTTTGCATTGTTTCAGGTTGATTACTCATTAGGAGAAGGAAGCTAGAGTAGCACAACGAAACTCCATCGACCACCGGTTGAGGTAGGCCTCCAACTATGACCCTTTAACAAAAGATATTGTTGATCTATCCTTGTTTGTGACTAGACCCACTCTAGGGCTAGAGGGGTTGCCTTTGTTCGTAGAGGGAACACTTTCCTGCATCAAAAATTAGCGACTCCGCTGGGGAGATTTGGCCTTTGTTCTTTTTCTTGTTTACTCTTGTCTTGATTTTTTGTTCTGGTCTCTTTTGACATCTTGGGGATTAGTTACTGGTCTTTTGAGTTCTCTGGACTGATCTGAGAAATGCCCTTATTTGATTGAATATTTGACTGTTTTTGATTTGGGAGTTTTGGTTTGCCCGTTCTTGTTTTGAAAGTCATCGCGGATTTAATTTTAACAGTCGCGCTATCATCGCACTCACCCTTTTGTAGTATTCTGTTCATCACGTAATTACGCATAACAGTCACGACGGTTCTGAAAATCAAGCCATCGCGGGAAATTCGTGTACTTCCATGCTGACATCGCTTTGTTGCTGTGACTAGTGCTTTATTAGCGCTTGTTGCTTGTGTATTACCCGTGCTGATTGCTGTAGAATTGATTTTTTCAATTCTGCCTCCTGAGTCCATCAATACTGCTAGTCCCTTATTGTTCTCACTTGTTTGATAACTCATTTTTCACTGTTTATAGGTTGAGGCACTCTCTTGTGAGCTTTGTTGAATGAATCTTGTTTTTCTTGCTTTTGTGACCTAGTTTCATTGTTTCATGTCCCTTGGACCAGTTTCGCTTGGTTGCTTGTTTGCTCAAAGATTCATTTGCAGCTTGCTGTTGGTTTGATTGAGCCTTCCCCTTTGCCTGTTTTTGGTTGATTGTTTAGTGACTGTTATTGAACCAATCTCTGACATTGATTCGATTTCTCTTCACTACCCGAACATAGATTACAATTGATTGGATCAACCGTTTTTCCAAACTCTCTTGTTGCTTATTTGCTTCTTCTAGAATTAGAGACATCAAAATGAAAAGAATTGCATTCATTTAGTATACGAAAGTGAAACTGAATTTGCATTTCAAGTTTACATATTGGAAAGCGAATGTTTAAATCTCTCATTAGTAGTATCCGTGCACTTTAGGAATTGATGTCTTCTTGCATTGAGTGACTGCCTTTGTTGTCTTAGTTTTCTTGGTTTGGGAATGATCTCTCTACCCTCCCATAGGTGGGTGTTCATCGAAGAAAAGGATATTTCATTCATTCTAGTTGCATCCTAGGATTTGTTATATATATACAGTAAGGCCTGAAAACTGAAACATAATCCAAGATCAACTCTAAAATGAATTGAATAAATCTAACAATGCATTGGAACATAACGCAAACTATTTAGAGGTCTAGGGTAGAGACGTGCTCCAGCGTCGTTAAACCTAGTCACTTTTGTTTGCACTGAAGGTTGGGTGATTCCTCTTTTTGTGACTCAATAATGGTCTAGCACGGAATTGCACTCCCATGTACCATCGAGTATATGCTGGGAGAACCCACTAGGTTATCATCCTTTATCCATAGGAAGCCATGTCTGTCACCTTATAAGCCATAAAGCACCGAACACAACATTCGGGAAGATTGACTGCCATATGGAAAGTCCTTAGTTTTCATATCATTGCCCAGGTGTATATGCAGTTTTACAGATTTGTTTAGTAAACCTTTTTCCCTAGTTCTCCAGAGTAGTCACTTTCGTTCTTTTTAGGACTCCCTAAAAGAAAAGTTCCATCTGAGCACTTGTCACTTCAGGCTCATTAAATATTCGAAGGCGACTAGAGTCATATTTTTTTCCTTTTCTCAACTCTTTAAAGATGAAAAGGTCAAGTTATGTTCCTGTGTCTTAAAATTTATTCGGCCACGATTCACATTTACTCGATTAGATCTTGTTTGCGTTAGCTTCAGTAGGGTCCTTTCTCGTTAGTTTTCCTAGGGTTTTTTGAAACATCATCCTAGCGGAATCACCGATCCGTCTCCCGTTCCAAGTGACCAATGGTCTCCCTCTTCTGTTGCTCCTAAGGTATAGGTTGTCAGTGTTACTCTCCTTGTTATTCTGAGTATCCAACCGATTAACTCTCACGCTCCAGAGGACGAGACTTACGATATTCACTGGAACCCCGTTTGGGAGCCTTCCGAAGAAGATATTCCCGGTACTCCTCCTAATGTTTTGGTCCCAATGTCTTCTTTTGATATGAAGGATGCATCCCCTGTTACGAGTGAAGAATTTGTTGCAACGAGTGGTGAAACTCCCATCTCAACGGAAACTACACCTTTTTCTATCACCCCTCTTGGTGTTACGTTGCCTTTACACTATAAGGGTTTAAGGGATGTTATGGGTTCTAGGACCTCCCTTATGAGTTATATGTGGTCTTACAATGTGTCTTGGCCAGCAACACCCCCCCCTTGTTCATTTAAGTGTTGTCCAAAATACTAAATGAATGGGGACCCTTAGTTAAATTTTAGAAAAAAAGCAAGAGTTCCCTTTCTTCAAAATAAGGTTACCATCGTAAGCTTAGGAAGGTCTTTTGAATATTTTTTTTAACCTAAGTCTATGATAAGGCAAATATCTTTAAAGCCGCGTTGCAAAAAAGATAGAAAATGCCTCCATTTCTCTATAATATCGGTATGCGCAAGACTCTCGTGTTAAGCATAATATCGCATCGCAATAAAGTAATACTCATAAGGAAAAAACTTCAAGATTTACCGATCTGCGATAACACCAATCGCAAGATCGCATATCGCAGAAATGAGCTGACAAGATTCGGCAAACATTAAACTTCTGCGACTTGCGATGTTGCGATCGCTGCGATATTATATTCGTATGTTTGCGCGATCTGCGATTGTGCGATTTGCGATGGCGCGATCTGCGATGTTACGTAAGCAAATCATAAATCACTTCATCATGAATCCTTTGGGCACACTATTCAAAGAAAAGCCACTTACCATAATCTGACTCAACATCATGCGCTTTTAATGATAGTAAAGGAATTAGTTGTCAGCTATTAAATGAAATGAAGACGCATGCTTTTGTAAAGAATTACTTCACGTAAGGTGGCATATTTGATATATCTGTTGCATTTAAAACTCTCCCATCACCTTTCTTGATCAGTCATTTCCATTCACTCGTAAGCTGCAGGAACGAAGAACTAAAGACGATTCAAAGCTAAACGCAGGAAGAAATGGGAAAGAAAAATAAAGCTCAAGGCTCTGAGGCGAAGGACAAGACGAAGGAGATGGCGCCTTTGTATACATACACAGCCTGTAACAGAGACGCAGGGATATCGACATGGGAAAGCATGTACAGGCTCCTTGAAGAAGAGAATCCCAGAATAATGAAGGTTGCTGCTGTCGCGGGCTCACAACGCTCTTCCGAGGCGTCCTTAGAGGAGCTAGCATGTTCATTTCTTCACCGGATAGCAGCAAGGCCCAAAATTCTACCATATAGGGATATGATCAAGTGGATACTTGACAATGCAGAGATGAACAACAAACAATTCAAGATTCAAAGACATGGGCTCATCAGATCATTCGCTACACAAGATTTAAAGCTTATGTATCATCTTCCTGACCGCAGGCGACTTACAATGCACAATTCGTTAAGAAATTTGTGGCAGAGAACCAAAACCTAGCAGAGACCACCCCGGGGTACCTACCAAATAAACTACGACTCGAAGCAGAATGGAAGCAGAAGGCGCAGGAAAAGGGAAAAACGATCCAAGCATTAAACAGGCTAAATTGGGAGTGTTACTGGGCATACTTGGTCAAGCCACATAGTCAATGGATGACTGTGAAATGCATCATAAACGCGGCCGAAAAAGTAGTGCAAACTCTCATAGATTCTGTTTTCGTAGCCCAGCTCAGCGCAGAAGTCAGCCAGCCGACTCTCCTCAAGCCCATGATGAACACTTGCAGCTTTAAAGACCAAATTCAGAAGTAGCCTTATTTTAGAATGTTGTTTTTTCTTTAAAATTAGATTAGAAAAAGGACGGTCATTTGAAAACCGCATCCTAAATTTTGTAAATACACTATTATTAGAATTAGGAAGTAGTATTTTAACCCTTCTCATTGCATTTGGAGAAGGGTCTAGAAATTTGTCAAAAACTTGTCCTCGGAACATGCACTTCTGCACCCTCAGAGGAGGTTTTGATGAATGGATGGATCAAGATTTATTAATGTTTGCATTTGATGTCTGCTACTGATGTTGCACTTTTGTACTCTTAGTAGATGTTAGAACAAGTAGAGATAAATCGTTTTTGCTTGAAGCTTATGAGTAGGATTAGTCATAAATGGTACTTTTATCTCTTGGCCATTTCTGCTTATATTCTTAAAGTGATATATAGTTTTCAGTTGTTTATATGTTACTGCATGAATGTATGAGTTACCATTTGGCACTTCTGTACGGTGGAGCCATTTATTTATGTTTGATATATGAATAACTTATTATGCGATATGTTGTTCACAACTGTTTTGCCTAACTATTTATGCAAAGTGGTTTATCTTAATTGATTTCTATTCTTATGATAGCTAAATGATCTTTATTACCAGTTATTGTTTGAAATCTCTTTAGATCGCATAATAGAAGAAATACACCCCGGGTTAGCATAGCTTAGATGTGTTGTTTCTCATTAGATTACAATAGCATAGAGTTAGTTTAAAAGTTTGAATTAAATTAGCTTTAAGTATTCTTAGATCAGCAACATCCAACTCTGCACACACACATACACCCTTAGATTGGGAAACTGGTCCCATTATCCCCAGTCGAACCTGCTATACCAAACGGATAAGGAGCTGCCAACCAAGGTCCAGACCGGGTGGGTATCCCCCTTGTTGTCGACCCGATTTTCGGGGCTTCAACATATTTGGCGCTAGAAGGAGGGCCTGAACATAGTGTCTGTTGGAATGATTTTCAATTGTAACATTTGAATCAGGATGGCTGCTCACAAACTTCCCATTTGGAGTTGGATCCATGTTCCTACCGCTTCCAACACTCCACCTGAAGTGGTAAGACTCTTGTCTCAGGTAAAATTCAATGGTAAGAATAATTCTTCTGCTTTTAATCATGCTCTTCAATTTATTCAAAGAGTTTCATGTTTGGATGTTCAAAGAATTGATGAAGGCGTTTTATGCAGAATTTTTACTCTTACATTCACGGAGGAAGCTAGAAAATGGTGCAGAACCCTCCCAGTTGCCTCAATTCATAGCTAGAACCAATTCGTCAAGACTTTCATTTGTGAATTTGATTGTTATGACTATGGCAAGGTATATGATGAAATTGATTATCTACGGAAACAAGACGAATCTGTTAGGGATCATCTTAATTGTCTAAAGTATGATCTTGAAAGTGAACTCATGGATGAAGAATCTTCAGATTATACTGAGAATTCCTTGCCTCCTATGTCTGATCAAGTAGAAATTAGTCCAAGCTTTGTGTCATTTTCTTCTAATGTGAATGAGAATTCCAATTTGAATCAAGGATAATTTTAGGGGCGAATGTTCGCCCTTTGGCGAAATTAAGGGGTTTTAAATTTTTAGTGGGCGAATATTTTGTATCATAGTACATTTTTACAAATCACCTCAAATAGCCCACCTTATTTTAAGGGAGAGGGTAAAAAAGGTAAATTTAGCCCTTGAAATTAGGAGTTACAACCTTCCATTCGCCCATTTTCAAGAATAGGTTTTATTTAAGTGAATCCTATGGGCCAAATACCAAATTTATAAAAGAGGTATGGTAAATTAATGAAAATATAAATAAATGAGAGGTATGGTAAATAAATAAAACATTTTTATATTTACTCCATAAGTCACTTGGTGTAAACAAATAAAAATATAAGTAAAGTGGAGGTATGGTAAATAAATAAAACGTCTTTTTATACTTACTCAAAAGGTATTGTAAATAAATAAAAATATAAATAAACTAGACGTATGGTAAATAAATAAAACCTCTTTTTATATTTAGTCCATAACCCTCGTTCTATTTATGAAGGCTCAAGAAAGAGGTTTTATTTAAGTGAATCCTATGGGCCAAATACCATATTTGTAATAGAGGTATGGTAAATTAATAAAAATTTAAATAAACAAGAGGTATGGTAAACAAATAAAACATTTTTTTATATTTACTCCATAAGTCACCTTATATTTACGAACACTCAAAAAATGGGTTATATTTAGGTGAAACCTATGGGCAAAATACTATGGGACAAATACCATGGACTAGATTGTTTTTAATACCATGCAAAAAACCATTATTAACCCTAATATTAGAATTAATAAAAATAAAAATGGCACATGGTGTTGACCCATGGTATTCACCAAAATGGCACATGGTATTGACCCATGGTATTCACCTGGAATGTAACCTATTTAAATGGGGGAATTAATTAAACCAGCATAGATCCATCTCTGGATCTACTAACCCCATTTAAATGGGGGAATTAATTAAACCAGCATAGATCCATCTCTGGATTTACTAACCCCCGAGAGGTATCAAATATCGTGATATGCAAACTAGCATAGAGTGAAAAAATATTTGATCCTCTTGGGGCTTGGTCAAGAGTAAAAATGGATGTTGTAATTTAATGTAGGTTAAACATTTTAGCTTGGTTAAAATAAAAAATAAAATAAAAATCAACTATTAATTTTATTAATTTTTATAAATTACTAATAGTAATTTTTAAGCTCCAGGTTTATGATAACCCATGGTATTGACCCATGGTAATACCATGGTATTCATGTGAGCATAGACTATTTAAAGGGGAAATTATATCGTCTTAGATCCATACAAAGTTTTATTATTTAGTGAAAGACTTGCCAAGATCTTACAAGATTTTATAATTGAGTAAAATATTCGCCATGCCTGTGAGAGATTCGCCAAAAAATTATATATACATATTATATTATTGATAAAATCGCCTTCCATTTTTCCTATATACCATAGAGATTCGCTCATTTATTATATTTATAAATTTAGGGGGGGTTCTTAAAATTTTCCCTGATTTGAATATACAAATCAGCCATGATGAAGAAAGTTCCCAAAGCCTAGGAGACATGCATGCTCTAATGTGAGAAGACAAAAGCGAGAATGCTGGAGGAAAGCCTGCCTTGGAACCAGGAGATGACTTTGATACAAGGTCAGATAATATCGTTGCAAATCAACAAATGCAGATGCCAAGGTTAGAACAGCAAACTATTTCTCTTTCAAAAAGTATTAGTACACAAAGGTATGATCTAAAGCCTGATGTCTATGATGAATCTGATGAACAAAATTTTTTCCATGATGATATTTTCAAATGCATTGTTCCAGAATCACATTTTTCTCTTTATCCTGATGTTTTTAGTGATGATAATTTTCCCCTCTCAATATTAAAGATATCTCAAAAAGAACATCCTTTGATCATTTTCAAACAAGAACCACTTGACCTTCCTTGTCTGAAAATATATGACGAAAAAGAGAAATCTAGGGAAACCTGTGAAATCATTTATGATAGCTACTTTGACAACGATGATGTTGTTGATTTATCCCAAGTAACTCAACAAAGCTCAGATAATGAGAGATATTCTAATTCAGGAATCATATCAGTCAATCCTCATTTCAAAGTAAAAGATCATTTGCATGATTTTACTATCCAAGACAATACCCCGATCTATGATTCATATCATGAGGAAACCCCCATGCCTGTTCACAATCATAACTTGTCTTCTGATTCACAAGACGGAATTCGAAATTGCTCGGATCCCATAATTTTGGCCAGTTCTTGTGAAAAACAAGATATTCCAAGTCAATCCCAGTTGTGTTGTAACATTATTTGTACAGATAATCAATTCTTTCTTTCTTACTTGCACTCATTTTGTACAAAATCGGATTGTGTTTTAAATTTTCAGACTTTTGATAGATTGCTATGGTATGTTGAGCACCTTATCAAAGAACATTCGAAAGATGTGCTACCATTTTGGAAAACTAAACTGTGTCAAGGAAGTATAGAACTTTTTCAATTCCAAGATCAATCAATATCAAACTTCCTTAAAAAACTTATTTGGCATCCAAAACACCGTCAACGAAGGAAAGTAACTTTCGAAACTTGTCGGCAATTCGCGCCAATTGATAAATCTCTTTCCAGAAATTTCCATCCATTATTCATTGATTTATTTAGTGATTTATATATCGAAACTTTCCTTTTACAATAAATTGCTAAAAGCTTGACTTTAACGCACAGTAGGTTACAGGCCATTAAAACTAAAAAATCATATTCACAACCTGGCTTGTCATCTTTCCTATTACAAGATCATCAATCCATAACAGAAATTCATCCTGATTTTTATGATCCAATAGGTATCCAGTTGGAAAGAAGTTTTCATAAGAAAGAAATTTCAGACAGAATTCCAACTGAAGTTACACGTTCTTATTCCACATCCAACATTAACAGTCCAAGAAAAGTTTTGTTCTTAACGCTGATGTTTGAAAGTTACATACGTGTAGGAATAAAAATGAAAAGATGGTTCCACTGTAAATATCATTTCACCTAGTTAATTTTTTGTATATAGTTAGAATAGGAGTAGGAGTAATTTAGCTAGGTTATTAGGTTTATAATTTACTTTTAATAGTTGGTAGGCAAAATAAGAGAAGAGATTATCCCTATTCTATACATAATCCTAGGGAATGTCTACCTCTCATTTCGTTAAATATTTTTCTCCATAATAAAATTTGCTATGGTTAATAGCATTTGACATTTACTAAAGACACCTTTTCTCTATCAAGATTTTGAACTTCTGCTTCTATAAATAGCAAATCTTTTGGAAACTTGATCTTTATTATCAATAGAACTTTAACCCAGATATGATACTAGTTTCAACTCCAAGAAATTTGAAGAAAGCAATCTTAGTGAAGAAATTGTTTTATGTCAGTACAATGAAAGGCATCAATAACAAAATAAGGATTCCCTGTAGAAACAGCCATTTCCAAAAACCTCTATTATTGTCGTCCAGAACTTTCTTAAGGAAAAAAATTGACTTCCTCCCCGCTAAAGAAAATCGCAGCATTTAGAAAAAGACCCAAGGATACACTATATCTTGAAGAATAAGAGGTCTCATCACGAGCCGGCTTATCATGATCACAGATATTATAACTTGCTGACTTTGCCATTACTTTCCACCAAAACAGGGCAACGACTTAAGATTATTGAAATCACAAGACAAGGAGTCTCATCGCGAGCCATCTTGTTCAGCAAAAGTGTAAATCAAGTGAATGACTGTGTCATAATTTGGCTACCAAACCAAGACATTGTTCTTTAAGAATAAAAAAAGGAAAAAGTATCAATCTGGGTTTTTTCTTTAAGAGTTTTAGATCACCTTAAGTAGGATAAAGGATCATTACTGGGTAATAGGTAACCCTGTCGAGGCTATGGATGCCTGCTGGCAGCAGAGGCTCTACCTGCGACAAAGGAGCATATTTAAAAGGCTGCTACACAGGGAAGACTTTATTTTATTTTTTACAAGACCAAGTAATGGCTGATGTAAATGCAAGGACAAGCTGAGGATACAAGTAATTAAAATAGAAAGAGGTTGAAACAAAATATCATTGACAGTTTGAAGTATAATATGCTTTATCTTTTTATAATAAAGTTTAAGTTTTCTGAGAAAATTTTTTGTTTCGAAAGTTTGAAAACGTCAATAGAAGATCAGAGATAACTGGTTCTCCCAAGTGAATCGCCAGCTGTTGTGGCCAGCAACACCCCCCCCTTGTTCATTTAAGTGTTGTCCAAAATACTAAATGAATGGGGACCCTTAGTTAAATTTTAGAAAAAAAGCAAGAGTTTCCTTTCTTCAAAATAAGGTTACCATCGTAAGCTGAGGAAGGTCTTTTGAATATTTTTTTTAACCTAAGTCTATGATAAGGGAAATATCTTTAAAGCCGCGTTGCAAAAAAGATAGGAAATGCCTCCATTTCTCTATAATATCGGTATGCGCAAGACTCTCGTGTTAAGCATAATATCGCATCGCAATAAAGTAATACTCATAAGGAAAAAACTTCAAGATTTACCGATCTACGATAACACCAATCGCAAGAACACATATCGCAGAAATGAGTTGACAAGATTCGGCAAACATTAAACTTCTGCGACCTACGATGTTACGATCGCTGCGATATTATATTCGTATGTTTGCGCGATCTGCGATGGTGCGATTTGCGATGGCACGATCTACGATGTTACGTAAGCAAATCATAAATCACTTCATCACGAATCCTTCGGGCACGCTATTCAAAGAAAAGCCACTTACCATAATCTGACTCAAGATCATGCACTTTTAATGATAGTAAAGGAATTAGTTGTCAGCTATTAAATGAAATGAAGACGCGTGCTTTTGTAAATAATTACTTCACGTAAGGTGGCATATTTGCATTTAAAACTCTCCCATCACCTTTCTTGATCAGTCATTTCCATTTCACTCGTAAGCTGCAGGAACGAAGAACTAAAGACGATTCAAAGACAAACGCAGGAAGAAATGGGAAAGAAAAATAAAGCTCAAGGCTCTGAGGTGAAGGAAAAGTCGAAGGAGATGGCGCCTTTGTATACAGATACAGCCTGTAATAGAGACGTAGGGATATCGACATGGGAAAGCATGTAGAGACTGCCTGAAGAAGAGAATCCCAGAATAATTAAGGTTGCTGCTGTCGTGGGCTCACAACGCTCTTCCGAGGCGTCCTTAGAGGAGCTAGCATGTTCATTTCTTCACCGGATAGCAGCAAGGCCCAAAATTCTACCATATACGGATATGATCAAGTTTATACTTGACAATGCAGAGATGAACAACAGAGAATTCAAGATTCAAAGACATGGGCTCATCGGATCATTCGCTACACAAGATTTAAAGCTTATGTATCATCTTCCTGAACCGCAGGCAACTTACAATGCACAATTCGTTAAGAAATTTGTGGCAGAGAACCCAAACCTAGCAGAGACCACCCCGGGGTACCTACCAAATAAACTACGACTCGAAGCAGAATGGAAGCAGAAGGCACAGGAAAAGGGAAAAACGATCCAAGCATTAAACAGGTTAAATTGGGAGTGTTACTGGGCATACTTGGTCAAGCCACATAGTCAATGGATGAATGTGAAATGCATCATAAACGCAGCCGAAAAAGTAGTGCCAGCTCTCATAGATTCTGTTTTCGCAGCCCAGCTCAGCGCAGAAGTCAGCCAGCCGACTCTCCTCAAGCCCATGATGAACACTTGCAGCTTTAAAGACCAAATTCAGAAGTAGCCTTATTTTAGAATGTTGTTTTTTCTTTAAAATTAGGTTAGAAAAAGGACGGTCATTTGAAAACCACATCCTAAATTTTGTAAATACACTATTATTAGAATTAGGAAGTAGTATTTTAACCCTTCTCATTGCATTTGGAGAAGGGTCCAGAAATTTGTCAAAAACTTGTCCTCGGAACATGCACTTCTGCACCCTCAGAGGAGGTTTTGATGAATGGATGGATCGAGATTTATTAATGTTTGCATTTGATGTCTGCTACTGATGTTGCACTTTTGTACTCTTAGTAGATGTTAGAACAAGTAGAGATAAATCGTTTTTGCTTGAAGCTTATGAGTAGGATTAGTCATAAATGGTACTTTTATCTCTTGGCCATTTCTGCTTATATTCTTAAAGTGATATACAGTTTTCAGTTGTTTATATGTTACTGCATGAATGTATGAGTTACCATTTGGCACTTCTGTACTGTGTAGCCATTTATTTATGTTTGATATATGAATAACTTATTATGCGATATGATGTTCACAACTGTTTTGCCTAACTTTTTATGCAAAGTGGTTTATCTTAATTGATTTCTATTCTTATGATAGCTGAATGATCTTTATTACCAGTTATTGTTTGAAATCTCTTTAGATCGCATAATAGAAGAAATACACCCCGGGTTAGCATAGCTTAGATGTGTTGTTTCTCATTAGATTACAATAGCATAGAGTTAGTTTAAAAGTTTGAATTAAATTAGCTTTAAGTATTCTTAGATCAGCAACATCCAACTCTGCACACACACACATACACCCTTAGATTGGGAAACTGGTCCCATTATCCCCGGTCGGACCCCTTATACCAAACGAATAAGGAGCTGCCAACCAAGGTCTGGGCCGGGTGGGTATCCCCCTTGTTGTCGACCCGATTTTCAGGGCCTCAACACAATGTCACTCTGACCTCGGAGTCTTTTATTGCTCAAATTCACAATGTGTCTGTCACTTCCATCCCGACTATTCCAACTGTCTGTGTGGCTTCTTCAACCCCTATTGTTGGTGCCATTACTGCATCCATAGTTGTGACCTCTATTGCTGGACCTTCTTCCGCGTCAGCAAATAGTGGCCCATTAGTATCTGTACCCGGAGTTGTTCATCCTACACTTAGTGCCTCACCTTCTTCTGGTTCCATTCCATCAGGGGAGCATACGATCAATATCTGCATGCTCTTCAAAATCCGGATTCTCAAAATCTGTTTCATTATTACGATTCTAGAGGGGCTCATATCTATCACCACGGACCTTTGCCACCTCAGCCTGCGGTTGAGGTCACGGTCCTGTTATCGGTTGCTTGGACCACCACTGGTTACGACAGTGGCCAAGTATCTCTTGCGAATTTTCAAGGACCACCTTATCAAGGCCAGCACTCTTATAGGCAGCAGTATTACAGACAGTCTTATCCAGGGCAACCTGGTGGCCCACAAGGACAACCCTTCCAGGGACAACTTTTAGCCTCTAGTGGTTTGTCTTTTACCTTTTTCACGCAACCTTCTAGTAATCCAGGACAACCTTACATGCAACAAGGCCAACCTGGTGTCCAGCAAGGCTACCCTTCTGGGCAAGTCAGTCAACCTTACATTCAGCGAGGCCAACCCACTGTCTAGTCTGGTCAACCATCTGGACAAGTTGGTTAGCCTCAAATCTAGTCAGGTCAACCAACTGTCCAGTCTGCTCAGCCATCCGGTCTATCAGGATAGCCCTCAGTCATGCAAGGACAACCCAACACCCAATAAGTTCAACCTTCTAGGCAAATGGGTCAATCTCAATCTCAACTAGGTCAACCTTCTAGTCAGATGGCTCGACCTCAAATCTCTCAAGGACATTCATTTGGGCTTGCTCAACCGGGCACTCAAATGATTGTTGCTTCTCAAGCTCAACCCGGGTTTTAGCCCCAGGCCGAGCTTCAGACCCAATCTGGTCTTCAAATGCAAGTTGGGTCTCAATCTCAACCTACCTATCAAACGCAACCTGGCTCCCAGGCTCAGTTTGGAGCCCAACCGCCTTATGATTTCCAGCAATCCCAAGGGAAAAATCAATTTGCCCCATATCAAAATTATCAACAACTGCAGGTGAGTCCTTATCAGAATTACCAACAACCCTACATTGCTCCTGCAGGCCAAGTTGGTAATCAATGGAATGCTGGGGGGAAAATCCAGGGTCAGCCATCCTATAACCCCTATGGACAAAATCCCTATGGACAAAGCCCTCCTGGGCCAAATCCGTCCGGAAAAAATCAATGGGAGCAACAAGCAGTTGGCTGGAACTCTGGTACTACCTCCTACCCACAGCCTCAGATGTCCTTTAACCCTTAACTACCCTTTTTAGCAATGTTGGAATTACCGGATGTGTCCAAACTGACCAATGATCCTATTCTTCATAATCTGTATTGGCCCCCGGTTCCAACTAAGATTCCCGGTGACTATCCCAAATTCGATGGTAAAGCTAGAGAAGATCCCCAAGTTCATGTCATGGCTTATCATTTATGGTGTTCGTCGAATTCGTGGCTTGATGATTCAATCTGGTTCTGCCTCTTTCAAAGGACTCTCACTGGCTCTGCTGCTAAATGGTATATTGAGTTAGCTCGCAAATCTTTTCAGGATTTTAACTCGTTGGCTATGGAATTTTTAACTCATTTTCAGTTGTCGATTCGATATGAAATGGGCACACACCTCCTGACATCCTTAAAACAAACAATGGCTACACATATCTCCGGTCATATCCATGAATGGAGACGGTGTCGCCGTTTGATTAAGTTTTGGATTCTCGATTAACTTCTCACTGACTGGTTCACGACCTCATTCGTCAGTCTGATAGCACGGGACATTGCTATGGGGGCATGTGTAACTGAAGAGCAGGCTATTGCACGTGCTCAGTACCTTGACCTGGTTTACTCCCAGTCCGGTACACTATATGATTATTTGCTTGATGCCCCAAGACCCAGAACTTCCAAAGCCATGCCAACACCATATGTTGACAATGTCATTGGTTCTGTCAATCCACCTTATAAGAAATCATCCACGAACCTTGGGAAGCAAAAATCGAATGCTCCGAATGAAAATACTTCTCAGGCTGTATCCAATTTTGGTAGTACTTCTAAGGTTAACGCCGTCTAGTCCACCATGGTAGACAAAGCCTTGAAAGGAAAGAAGAAGGGAAAAGGAAAGAATAAAGTTGATCAACCTAAGCAGGATTCCCCTAAACCTCCACCTAAGGAAGGTGCCAAACGCAAGCCTAAGTATCCTTGTCTTATCGGTGACAAGGATCACTATACCAAAGACTACCCAAGGCAGTATGAAGTTAGTCGTTTGTTGAAAGGTGCTCCCGGGACTCCTGCCATGCTCAAAGAGCCTTTTCCCTCGCAGCAAACGCAAATGGTGGCTGATCCATCCCAATCCTCTTCTCCCTTTTGTTCTCAAGTATTTATGGTTGGGACGATTCCAATCCACATTAGTACTCAGGCAAAAGAGTATCCGTCACTTTCTAGGAAAGAGCCTAAGGTTCCCTCTAGCGCTCCTCCACCCAGTTCTGGTCCACTCCATATCGAGAGACCTGGCACTGAGGCGCCTGTCCGACCCCCTCCTAAAGGTGTACTCCGGAAATCTTCTTACAACCCTAATGCTTGTGCTGCTCAGCACTATAGCATCATTGAGGAGTTAGCCTAGGCTCCATCCGCTATGTCTGCTCTAGAAGTGCTCTAGAGTTTCCCCTCTCAGAGGAAGTCCTCGCTATTGACCATCGGTGGCATAGACCCAGCAGACTCAGATTTGATTACTTTTGACCTAGAGAGCCATATACCGAGACTGCCTCACCAAATTTCCTTCCTTATTCAAGTCATCATCAATTCCAAAATGATTCATCGTAACGTCATTGATGAAGGCGCTTCAACTTGCATCATGTCTGTTGCTCCTTGGAAGGCTATTAGTTCTCCAACTTTGAGCCAGTCTCCTATGACTTTGGAAGCTTTTGATGGGAGAGAGTCTCGCCCTTATGGTATCCTCCAACGTTTTCCCATTACTTTGGAAGGGAAGATGGTCAAAGTGGAAGTTGAAGTT
Source organism: Pinus tabuliformis (assembly GCA_031772625.1). Classification (NCBI taxonomy): domain Eukaryota; kingdom Viridiplantae; phylum Streptophyta; class Pinopsida; order Pinales; family Pinaceae; genus Pinus; species Pinus tabuliformis. Next base: position 1,675,804,657 of record CM062820.1, read on the forward strand.
GTTGATGCTAATCTTACTTACAACCTCCTTCTAGGACGCAGCTGGACATACGCCATGCGAGCTGTGGCTTCATCTCTATTTCGTGTCATTTTTTTCCCTCATCAAGGGAAGATTTTCACAGTAGACCAGCTGTCTTTCTTCACCTCCTCTTTTGAAGGCAACGTGCCTTTTGTGGAGCATACCTCAATCCCATGTGAGAGTGTGGGAGCTGGAATTTTTAAGATCTTTCCCTTATGTGTGTCTTCTCACTCCCACCTCCAAACATCCCTCCCATCACCATGATTTCTGTTCATTCTGATCCTTGGGTTCTTCTGCCCACCGATCAGATAGACTCATGGGGCAATGAGATGCCATTGAGTCTTGCCGAGCTCAACTACGTCGAAATTGTTACTACATCGGTTCCACCTTCCAAACCTACTCTTTCGAGTAGAACTCTTGACTCATACGCCCATACCCCTTAGCTTGGAGATGACACTTCTTCATACCCTTTAAAGGAAATATTTCCTTCTGATGAAGCCATTATTGATACCATGTCTCTCGAGGAACCCCCCTTGGTCCGATCATCACCATCGTTCCTCGTTTCTCCCTACCCACTGGGAAATGCTTACCTGTCTCGAGAAGTTTGCTCCTTGTCTCCCATCCCAACCCCTTCAGACACCCGTTCAAGTTTATCAAGTGTCTTTTGAAGGAAACATGGGAAACATCACGCAGACCCAGCCCATCGACATCTCTTTGAAACCAGGGATTGTCGAGGATATCCATGTCGAAGTCACTTGTACTCCAGAGGAGATTTAGATCTATACTGATCTTTTTCGCGAGTTTCGTGATGTCTTTTCTTGGTCTTATGAAGAGATGCCCGATATCGATCCTAGCATCGTGGTGCATGAGATACCTACATATTCAAGTGCTAAGCCTGTTCGTCAGCGTCTACGCCCCGTGCACCCCCGAAAGGCTGCGGCCATTAAAGCAGAAGTTATAAAGCTTCTTAAGGCTAGTTTTATTTACCCAATCCCACTCAATATTGGGTTTCCAATATCATCCCTGTGACTAAAAAATAGGGTACTATTCGTGTCAGTGTTGATTACCGTGATATTAACTGGGCCTGTCCCAAAGATAACTTCCCCACACCCTTCATTGGCCAGCTCATTGATGAGTGTGTTGGGAGCGAAATGTATTCATTCATGGACGGTTTTTCTGGATATAACGAGATCAATATTGTGCCCATAGATCAGCACAAGACTGGCTTTATCTGTCCGTGGGGCACTTTCACCTACAAAAAGCTCCCTTTCGGTTTGAAAAACGACGGTGCTACCTTCCAACGCATAATGTCCTATGCATTCCATGATATTCGACACATTGTGCAACCATACTTGGATGATCTACAAGCTCATTCAGCTAAACACCAGGACCATCCCTCTCATCATCGTGAAATCTTTCTCCGCTTTCAACACTACCTCATCAGGCTTAATCCTCATAAGTGTGTCTTATGCGTTGAGTCAGGTAGACTTCTCGGGTTTATCGTCTCTAGAGAGGGAATTCGTTTGGATCCCCTTAAAGTCAAGGCTATTCTGAATCTTCCTCTCCCTGCTTCTTTGCAACAATTTCAGTGTTTGTAGGGCAAAGCGAATTTTTTACGACGATTCATTCCGAACTATGCCGAAGTGGCTAAAGGTTTCACACGGTTATTGAAGCGGGATACCCATTTTCATTGGGATACCGTTGCTCCAGAGTCCTTCGATCATCTCAAGGTTCTCCTTGTTTCTTCTCTGTTGTTGCGTCCTCCGAATTATCATCGTGACTACACTTTGTATTTGGCGGCTACCGATACCACTATTGGCATGGTTCTTGTTCAAGATGATGACGATGACACTGAGCATGTCGTTTATTATCTCAGCCACAATCTTCTAGATATGGAAACTCGATATGCTTACGTCGAGAAGTTGGCATTGGCCACCATTTGTGCCATTCAACGTTTCTGCCATTATATCTTGTTACGTACTACGACAGTGGTTTCTAATTGCAACCCGATGATGTACATCTTGTCACGTCAGTTGCTGGGAAGCAAGTACTCGAAGTGGATTATTATCCTCCAAGAATTTGACCTGGAATTCACCACCTCCAAGTCTAAGAAATCCCTTGTCTTTGCTGACTTACTTTGCTCTTTTCCATCTTCTATCGTGCCCTCTCAGTCAGAGGACCATATCCCGGACGAAACTCTGTTCCTAATTAGCACCCTCGATCCCTGGTACGGGGATATAATTGTCTATTTGCAGATGTCTTCTTTTTGTTCCGAAGTGTCTAGGGATGACCGACGACAGATTCATCATCAGTCTTAGCCCTATCGTATTATTGGGGACACCATGTACCGTCTCGGCACTGACGTTGTTCTCCACCGATGCTTAACATTCGAGGAAGCTAAGTGAGTTTTGAATGACTGCCATTCTGGCGACTGTGGTGGTCACATGTCTGGATATGCCACTGCCCAAAAAATCCTCCACATCGATTATTTTTTTCCCTCCATCTTCAAGGATTGCATTCTTGTCGTTTGTTCCTGTCACGAGTGCCAGATCTACCAGTGGAAGATGCATGCGCCTCCCGCTCCATTGCACCCTGTTGTTACCGTTAGCCCTTTTGCAAAATGGGGCATTGATTATATGACCTGTAACCCTCACTCGGCTGAGGGACATGGGTATATCATCGTTGTTGTTGATTACTTCACAAAATGGGCGGAGGCGATGCCCACACTATCTGAAGATGGTCACATAGCGACACAATTTTTGTTTAATCATGTTATCTCATGGTTCAGAGTCCCTCAGGCTATCGTCACTGATCACGGTAAGCATTTCCGTAATCACATGATGACTGAGCTAACAACCCAGCTAGGCTTGCGACATGATAGCTTGACTCCATACTATCCTCAGGCTAATGGCCAAGTAGAAGCCGTCAACAAGGTTCTAGTTACAATTGCTTCAACGTACCATTGGCATGCACAAGTCTAACTGGCACTTGATGTTGTTCTCTACCTTATGGGCCTATCGAACTTCTGTGAAGGATGCCACTGGTTTCAATCTATTTCAATTAGTTTATGGACTGGAGGCTACCCTTCCCATCGAGTGTGAGATCCCTTCTTTGAAATTAGCCGTCGAATTACTCCCCAACACTACTCCGATAGAAGAATGCCTTCTTTACCTAGAACAGCTGGACGAGACTTGTCGCCTAACCTCTCTAGCTATTGAAGCACAAAAGAAGAGAGTGAAAACTCACTTCGATCATATTGTCCAGCCTCATTCTTTTGTTGAAGGAGATTTAGTACTGCTCTACGATCAAGCAAATGATAAGCTGGGGGCAGGCAAATTTGAGCCCATGTGGCAGGGGACTTATATTGTAAAATGAGTTTTGGAAAAAGGGGCCTACGAGCTAATTGATTACGAAGGGAATCCTCTGGATAAGCCCCGAAACGGGCTTTACTTGAAAAAGTATTAAGCGTGAATTTCATGCACTTTGGTTTGTACATACGTGTGTTTTTAGCAGGTGTGTTGTGTGTGTGTTTTCATGATTTTGGCTTGGTTTAAGGGCATGATTGCTGCTTATTGTGTCTTTTGCTTCTTGTGCAGATGTCTGGTGCACCTTACGTTGGTTTCGCTGATGGTGCCTGCCACAGTACTCGCAATTTGTCTTATGCGGCATGGGTGGTCTATGATCCTCATGGTGAGTTAATAAACCTTCAAGGTGTTTGTCTAGGTTGTACCACGAACAATGTCGCTGAATATAGTGTTGTTATTGAGTTACTGGATGAGGCGATTAATCTTGGTATTCGTACATTGGTTGTGAACTTGGACTCTCAACTTGTCGTCCACCAGCTCAATGGGCGATATTCCGTCAGAGACCATTGGATTTTAAGGTTGTATTTACCTGTTAAATTGTTAGAGAGGAATTTTGATTTCATTACATATCAGCATATTCCACAACGATTAAACATGCTAACTGATGCATTGGATAATCATGTATTAGACATACATTTGCGTAACATGTAATCAAAACAACATATAAGAAGCATGTAAAACACAATAATAAACCATAGGAATATGTATGTATATATATATATATATATATATATCTTGTGTGGCGCACCGAGGCACTCAAAAAATAAGTGTACATGTCCAAATAGAGCCTGTGTTATCTATACATTTGAGACACATGTCTCTCAAAAATCACCAGCAGGAAATAAAAAATCTAGGCGACTACTGAGGTGGGTTGTGCTCTCTGTAGCACACTATCGCTCGTGCCACCCTCCTCAACAGGCGGTGCACCCTGGGTTCCACTCCTACTGTGTGGATCTGGAATGCTATGGTGACCTCTTAGATCCCCATGTAATCTGGAATCCCTGATGTTAGGCCCTAAAGGTTCCAGGCCACTGTCTCCACTGTATCATCAGCCACAGGAGCCAAGGCTAGTACTGCAATGCCCTACGCATCCCTCCATGCCTCTGGAGCCAGCCTGATGGGTCTCACTAGTCCTACATCTGTATACCATAGCGTTCATCATTAGGACATATACATGAAAAATTCAAAAACATCATATAAAATAATAATGCAAAAAATGTGATCAAGTGTCTTACCACCATCATCCCACTGCTCTCTAGTGGGCAGCTGCATGGCAGGATCTCCGCATAAGTCCATGCCAGCATATGGCTAGTCCTCCATGAAGATCGTCTGGTGCTCCAGCCACTCTCGGAACAGTGTCCCCCACGCCACTGGTCATTTGCCACCTCCTCGTGGCATGACATGTGCCCATCGTGTGGCCCTAGTCTCACATGGCTTGGGCAAATCCAAATCCATGTACTCAAACTGCAATGCTGGCACCCGCTCCAGCATGAGCGGGACTAAAATGGATCCGTAACCAAACTGCTTCATCTCTCCTCAACGACAGTTGGTAAGTTGCCTCTTCATGTTCGCCGTCACCGTTTCTGCCCAGTTAAACATGATTGGATTGAGACATTTGAGAGCCAACTGGAGATGGGTGTTCGAAGCCTTGTGTTGGGCTTGGGAGCCCAATACCCGTGTCACCATGAAAATCATTGCATGAAGAACCACGTCTTCCCTGTTGGGATTGCCACCTTCCCACTCCTCGTCTTGTGTGCCTGTGGGCACACTTGAGCCATTAGCATCTCTAAGGAATCCCCCCCGGGACACTGCCCCTCCAGAATGGGCCTCTCACCACGACGGGATAGCTCAGTCAAAAATATATGTCTGTAGTGTCAAAATCGATATCCTAGCCTCAGATGATGAATTTCCCATCTGTGGGATTCCAATCCCGGATCAATAGCTCTAGTAAACCAGGATGGGACTGAGGGTGTGGAGTCAGGAAGAATTTGAGCAATCCGCATGCTCGTAATGCATTCCGGTACCCCACATCGGCAAAAGCTTCTATGTCATTGTCATCATCCATTCGTTCTTGCCAGACAAAGGCCATTGTCACCTGCATGACGAGAAAGGTTGAATTAGCACTTCATTTACTGAATTCAACGTGTAATTTGCATAAAAAATAAGTTCGCATCATCATCGCGTCTATTTTTAAAACAGACGTGATGACGCAAGGTCACTAGTTGTATTTTTTCGCGGTCATCGCGGAAATACATCACTTTTCCGTTATGACCAGAGCACGTTATGTGTCAATTTTTTCGGTCATCGCGGGCCCGAAGGCTATACCCACGGTGACCGAGCGGCAGAGCTCGGTTCAAAAACCCGCCTAAAGTAACACATTTAAAGTTCAGAATGCATGGAAAAGGTATGGAATTGAAGCGCAGGACAAGGACTAATTACCTGGAACAAGTTTCAAGGTGAATGATGGACAAACAAGGTTAAATTTAGCTCACCAAATGTTCCACAGTGAAATGAACAGTAACTATGGTTAAAATGGTTGGATTAACCCCTTTTATAGTAATTTTTTGGAAATTTAAAAATTATATTTTGTAAATGTGGGTTTTTTCTCATTTTTGTCACATGGTGAGTCAAAATGTGGTTTCTAACTATGTTTTTACAATTATTGTTCATTTTATATTGAATGGGTTCACGTTTGATGTGCTTTGTGCAGAGCTTCAGGTAGTGGAATTATGTCAGCTTCATGAGCACTTGATCCGAAAAAGTCGTCTTTAAGCTCTTTTCTAACTTGAAAAATGAAAAGATAGCTGAGTTTCTCCTCTTGACTTGTTAAAAGAAGTAGGGGGCGGTCGCCTTTAAGCTCTTTTCCAACTGTATAAAAACGAAAATATTGTTGGGCCTTTGTTGCTTCAAGCTCGTTATTGGTTCCGAAACAACATGATTCCGACCGCTTTTCTACTTTTTTGGGTCGATGTCACTAGTTACAAAAAGTACTCCTCGATCGTAATGGTCGGGTGGTTCTTTCGAGTATCGTTTATACTATTTCAGGCTCGAGAGACACAAATTCACGAAAAGGGACCCCCCTTGGAGTTTTCTTTTCCGTGTCTTTTTCACTCTCTAAACATGAAAAAGACTCCGAGTTTTACCTATGTCAGACTCGTTAAACCCTGATGACATTGGACTCGTCGCCATGATGAGACTTGAGTTTCTCCTTCCTAGGGCTCGTTAAATTATTACTAGGTTGGACTCAACAACAGGTTTATCATTGATTGTTTATGGCAGCTAGTCACTCTTGAACATCGACACTTTTGCTTCTTGTCAGTTTGGGACATCCATACGTTGTCATTTGGCCTTCTGCGGGTTTGGTTTATCATTTAGCCTCATTCCATCTAATTCATGCCATCTCCATCGTTCCTTTGATCCTTTGGTATCTGAATGCTGCCACCCTCAGGAGTCATGTCGCCGACATGTTCAAGAGTATAATCCTTCTGTATTTTACACCCTCGCTTTCTCCTCTGATACTCTGTTTCACCATCTACCGCTTGTTCCTTATCTCGTTTCGTTGATGGGGGAAACATTATGGCCCTCCTACAATGGGTCATCTCCTGTCGACATCAGCTCATTATCCAGGAGATTGATCTAGGGATCCCCTTTGGTACCTTAGAGCTTTCATGCCTCAATGGAAAGTTCTTCGCACCTGACAGTCAACTTTCATCATTGGTCGTCGATTGGGTGATTCCACGAGTGTTTGACTTCAGATCCTTTTTCACACTTCGTGGATTGTACTAGCTAGTACCTTGAGAACCATTGGCATTATTGGTGGTTTCTCTTGCACTTGCTAACAGCTTTCATCATTGGCCGGTAATCAAGCGACTTTCTGTCATGCTCAACCTCAACACATCTATTCGCATGCTAGAATTTGTACTATGATCGGATGGGTTCAAGACCCCGAACTTAGATTACATATGTTCGGGCTGTGTGGATTGGTTTATGATTACATGACTCATTGATGGATGGTTGTGACCATACCTGAGTCTTCATGGATGGCTGCGACCATACCTTTATTATCATCATGGTCTCATTAGCTGGATGGCTGCGTCCATACCACATACCTATTTCGTATGTCTTTTGGATGGATGCGCCCCATGCCTAAACTACATGTACTTCATTGTTAGAGATATCAGTTGTACTTGCGTGCAGGTTCTTCTAGATGGTGTTACAACTCAGCCAGTTTCATAAAGCATTTCACCCCTCCCACTTTCTAGGGCTTCATACTTTAGTGGGCATCTGTTACACAGTAATTTGTCACTGTCTTCACCCCAGTCTTCCTACTGTGTCATGTGTTCAAGCCTAACATGCTCATCTAAGACAAATGATCTCTGATGTTGCCAAATGACCCACTTTTCCTAAGTAATCTTCCTCATCGTGTCTGTTGGCTAAATAAACGCGCTGAAGGGTGCTCCTAAATAGTCCAGAAGTGCTGCCATCACGGAAGTACACATGATTTCCACAATGGTCTGATTTTATGTGCCAGCGCGAGGTTTTTTCTAATATTCATCAATGATCTGACTAGCTACGTTATTCAATAGCGATGTCAGCGCTGAATATCAGTTATGCCCCTGCGATGATCCATATTGGGAAAATTTGTTCCAACAGTCGGCCTTCCAGATGACTCCAGACCTAGTTGTTGGCATAGTTTGTATTGCCCTCCTTTCTCTGGCATGGTTGTTTCATCATTTGTGCTACCTTCCTTGGAGATAAGCTCACTCTTCCACCTTTCATGGAGACTCCTTCTCCTATTTAAACTCTCACCATTTCTATGCACTGCTAGTTTTTGGAATGGTTGCTGATAGTTGGCTAGTGGAGCAGTGCTGTTAGTGTTTGTGAGTTTGCTAGATAGCTGGTGTGAGTGTGACAAGTGTGGGATTGTTGATAGCTTGTGGAAGGTTGTGAAGTGCCCTTAAGCTTGTGTAAAACTTGTGAGTGAGAGAAATTTGTATGTTGGTAGATCCATCTTTAAAGAGTGAATGCTTGAGGAACATGTTGGCTAGACCCTTTTGAGGAGGCTTGTGACGTCAAGACTTTGGTTTTAAGCTTACTCTTATTTCATATTAATTCTGTTATCACAAAATCACTACTAAGGGCTGCAACCAAGTAAGATTTTATGTAACTCTTTCAACCAAACTTTAGACTAGGAATTAGCCTTCCTAATCAGAGAGGGCTCTCTCACAGATTTATAATAGAAATCAATTAGAATAAAAGATGGCTAACTCTTCACTCATTCATGTAAACAACAGCTGGTTGAACACATATCAAATTGGTCTTCATTGGGCTATGGAGTCTTACACATTTAATAAACAAAAGCACAGTCATTTCATGGAAGTCAAGGCTCTTTGCATTAGATGTCCAGACATATTTCACAAAAACCACAGCTTGCCAAACACACAGGAAGTCAGAGCATAAGATATGAATTCTGAGTGATTGTGCTATAACAAGGCTGTAAAAGAACATATAAGATAAAACACCACCATCATATTTGAACAAAATAATCCATTGAGAATCTTGAGAAGAAATAACCACTATTTTACTATTACTGTAACAAGTCTCACATTGGCCCAAATAACTCTGTTTTTGTATAAAATGTCCAACCCTTTTTACATCAGAGTCATTTCTATATATAGGAAAACCAAACTATAACTATTTGAGACTCCTCAACAAGCATGAAGGGAGCTCGAAATTCTATCATTAATTGCCTTATCCATATCTAAACAAACTAATTAATTACAAAAGTACTGAGCTATAATTACATAAAGTCCTAATCAAACTAAAACACTAATTCCTTTCTCCTCGTAATATGATTCTTCTTGGATGCTGGACAGCTGTATGATTTCTGTTATGGCTAAGATATGTTGAGGGAACATTCACCGAGCAAGCTGGTCTCGGATGCTAGCTGTATAGACAACTTATTAATTGATAAAGATGATCACCCTATATCCACGGTCCCATGTCTTCCATTCCTCTTCATCATTTAAAAAAACCAAGCTCCAAGCTCTTTAAACCTTTAATGACAACGCATAATCACCATATGCCATATGATCTGGATGCTTCGTGGACCAAACAGGTGTACCAACCGAAAATTCTGGTAACCCTACCAATACCCTAGTAGCTCGGTCATAAAGTGCCTTTTAGAAAACTTTATCAAAGAACAAAATATTTCACTTTCCCTTCAAAACTTACACCTGTCACTATTTGAGCTGCTATGAAATCCATGTATGATCTCCCTCCTGTGTTTGAGACCTTCTTTTTAACATTCGCTGACCTCATCATCAAAATTCATTATTTTTTACAAAACAGCAATCTACAGCAGTTTCGTAGCGCGCTACGAAACTGCTGTAGATGTCAAAACATAACATATGTATTTGAAATTTTTCTACTTAAACTCATGATCTCTTCTGACACTTGCAATGGATGTGATGAACCTCAAGAGCTTCAAAAAGATGGAGCTTGAACCAAAATTTACCAAAACTTGGAAAGCACCTTTGTTTTTACCTCAATGAGCTAGTTTACCTAGCTAGCTTCCTCTTCAAACTGCTAACCTCCTCCTTTAATGCTTTGATTTCTGATCTCAGGCTCATGTTCATCTTTCTGACATGTTTGGCTTGTTTGATGGCTGAAACCGTCCAGGTGTACACCTCAGCCACTGCATCTACCTGACTAGCAAAGCTTTTGCTACCTTTCATTACAGCTACGAAACTGTTATTCTGCCTGAAAAATAGCTCTTGGGACAGAGCTCATAACTTCTCACAGAAAACGTATTTGGAAAAACTGAAGGAGGCTTTTGTGAACCAATCCGTGCTGAACAAAAACCTCTTTTAGTTTTTTGAAACCTTACTCCAGCTGCCCAGAATCGATCCTTGAAGACTATGTATAAAACAGGAAATTAAAAACTGCATCTACAGCAGTTTCGTAGCGCAACTTTAGTCACTCGTTTCTCCCAGCTCATAATCAATTTGAAGAAACTGAAAGAGGTTTTTCTAGTTCTGTATGTTAGGAATAAAAACCTCTTTCAATTTTCGAAAATACGCTTTCATCTTCTCTAAATACCTCCTGGAAGTTGACAACTTAAAACAGAGAAATATGCCTTATTTGCCTTGTTTCAATATCATGATGACAGGACCTTGAGTCAACACATGAAGCCTGAATGCAAACATTTGTTACAATATCATCTGCTAGTTCAGTGCCAACGGTCAAAACTCAAGTTTGCTTCACGTTGTCTTGGAGAGAGAAAGCATGTGTGCTTGAAATCATAATCATTGTAATACAATTGTGAACCTTCCAAAATGCAGAGAAACTTGGGCATGTCTCAGCAATAGCACGAAGTGATGATGGCACCAAATGGTGGAAAGAAGACCACTCCTGCTCAAGCCTGGGAGCAGTTGAAGCAAAATCATGTGTCTGAGTTGTGAAGATCTCATTTCCAGTCACTTGAATGAGTCGTTGCAATCGATGCTTGTCCTTCAAAATCCGTTGCCAAAACAGAATTGCACAAAAATTTGCCATAAGAGTCTTTGTATGATATGAAGAACCAACAGATCCATTAGCATCATTATAATAGCTGTCCACATATTTATTGAACAAAGATTGCTGCCCAAATGGCTGTATGATAAGCATTGGTCGTGCATCCATCAATAAACCAATTATTGCACCCTCTCTAAGAAACTCACACTGACCAAACTTAATGACAAACATTGATGCCTCCAAAGAAAGGGGAAGACTCCCAAGCAAATTGCCATATAATGTTGGTTCACACTTTCCCCTATGATGAGATGGTGCCTTCAGAGCATCTAAAGAAACCAACAAATCTAGTGCATTATGAAAAAACAGAACGCTGCACTAAGGAACTCGACAGTACAATCACTTCAACCCTTTCATTCTTACCAAGATCTTTAATGTAGTCCCTGTATCTTGTTATATCTGCACCTTTGGGGATTAGGTTGTTTTGCAGCTGCAATACCTCAGACTTTTCCTTTGTCTCTGCTTGGCAACAGTGGTGGATGCAAAGCATAAAAGTTACCATCCCACTCAAAACACTCCTTCACCTGTAATATTTCCCTTCAGATTCAGAACTGATGACAAGCATACATGCAGGAGCTTGAGAACATGCCACCTGTAAAATGCATCCACCCCAGAGCTATTTTGCATGACAGATGCTATGGATTCGAACAAATCCCCAATTTCGTAGCGCAGCCAGTGCAAAATATGGATTATGCGCTACTAAATCACCTAGAAGATGTTGCGCTGTGAAACTGTCTTCAAGCTAGTCTGAGAAATTTTGGCGTTAGAATTTTTAGTGATAACAAATTCATTCAATGATGTTTTCCTATTTCTTGTATGTAATGTACTTGATAGCTCATGACTTCTTGACTTTGTGAGTAAATAGATCATTGTTGTTCCAGTTACGTGCTTTGTTGTATTTCCTTTGCATTGTTTCAAGTTGATTACTCATTAGGAGAAGGAAGCTGGAGTAGCGCAATGGAACTCCATCGACCACCGGTTGAGGTAGGTCTCCAAATATGACTGTTTAAGGAATGCTATTGTTGATCTATCCTTGTTTGTGACTAGACCCACTCTAGGGCTAGAGGGGTTGCCTCTGTCCGTAGAGGGAACACTTTCCTGCATCACAGGAAGAGTTATTTAGCCAAAAAAATCCTCCAGCTACTGGCCCTTTCAAAAATAGTCCGCGGGGCATGGACTAATGTCTCACTCGAGGTAGCAGGGGAGGGTGCTGGAACCAGGTTTCCACACCCTTAGGATGTCTGGATGTGGTCTAGAAGGTTCGCCCCTCGTTCTGTGGCTTTGCGCCACTCTGCCCTATGCAGATCCAGGAAACTCCTTAATACTTATTAATGTGTCATTATAGATTAGATCTACTTTTTATGGTCTTTATGCAAACATTTAACAGAGATAACTAGTTCATGCTCTTAGAAAAGATATAGATTTGCATAAACTCATACCATCAGCATACGCGCATAGATCAAACAGTTATATTAACCACAAATTAGCCAGATCTGTAATAATTCAGATTTAACATAGAATTTCAGAATCTTCTTATCTTTATTCAATTCTTTCACCAATACATCCAGGTCCCCCCTGCACACTCAGCTGCAGGGGTCCGCACACACAGCTACGGACTCTACTAGGCCTCTTCTCACACAGCTGTAGAGCCTCTCTCTACCTACCAATACCCTCGATTCAGACTTATAGACGCTTCAAGACTTCACTCCTCAAAAACCCATTACAGTTTTGATCCAAAAGTACATATCGAAAGTTGACCTTCTACCCATAGAGCCTCACTCTATTTATACATTCCCATGGTCCGCGAACCATAGGCAAGATGACTTACTTTGTATTCTTCTATATTATTTCTTGGGTAGACAACCCTTTGAATCGATCTATTACATTTCATGCTCTGCATATTTCAGAGTTTTTATAGTATTTTTATCCTAATTTATAGGTTCTACGCCCCCAAAATTGTTACGCGGGACCTCTTCTACCCAGTACAACCTCAACCTAATATTCAAACTCTGAGGTTGATCTCTTTGCACTCTCCATACTCCATTCTCTTCCATTTTTCATTCTCTCTTCCCCTTTGACATCAATGGAAAAGGGAAATACCAACATTGGAAATAAATGCCAAAACATACTAAGGAAAATACTCCCCCTAAAATGTTCAACACCATTTTGACTAAAAGGCTAATACAAATTGATCCTTGGCTAAGCAAGATAAACATGTGAAACAATAGAATCAACTGCAAAACATGTATCTATGCATCCATGCATCCTCTCTTATTGAACATGCTCCCCCTAAACATGTAATAGGGTTACAACCATCTTCTCCATACTATTGTACATCATCGTTAGTTGTTGTGAATGCCTCCTTGAAGCAAGAAGGAGGCCACCAACCAAACCAAAACACCATACACCGCATGGCCAAATGATACATCATGAAATTACAAGGATATTACATGAGATGCAGGGTTCAATCAATAAGAATCATGGTTACACTATAAATCCTTCAACCCAAACATGGCTGCACCATCTCAAAACTCTATTCAAGGCATGCTTGACACGAAGACCAATGACCAACTAGACAAAAATATGAATGCAACAATGGTATAGGGATGATATTGCTCACTTGAGAGTAAGCATGGTTGACATAGATTATCTAATTCAATTCATGCCAAATACCTCTCTCTCTCATACTCATCCAATACAATGATTTCATACCAAAATGTATACATGGATGAAATATACATCCACACCTATGCATGCCTAACATCATCACTCTTACCAAGACATGACTCAACAAAAACCATACAAATCTATAACAAGTACATCGCTAAATTAGGCTACTCTACATCCCATGCATGATGCTAGAACACACTATAATTCTCACACCAATGCATGACCAACTATATGGAGAAACAACCAATGACAATGATGATCATAAAAAACTACATACAAGGCTAATTTATAGCTTCCAAATCATGATGACAAAAAAATAAATCTGCTATGAGACAAATGAATGAAGCTATGAGTGAAAACATAGCTCCCCTTGAGCTCATTATACCTCCAATGGAAATGTTGATCCTATGGACCTGAATGTGTAAGTAGACTCATGATCAAACTTTCTACTACTGCTACAAATGATAGACATATCCACCAACTAATCATGTTGTCATATGTTGCCACCATACGCTCCCCCTGAGGCTATGTACCTCTCATGAACCTTTGTGGTCATCTACAAATATGCATGAAGTAACCATGGATGGCAGAGGGGGTTGATCTCTCTACTTCATGGGCTGCTACTCCTTTCTCCACATGACCTTGGGTTTCTTCTTTTAATTATTCTCTAATTTTCTACTTGCTCCTCTGAACCTTCTACTACTTTTGATGTATTATCCTTGAAGAACTAGGCATCATGTAGTCTCTCACTAGATGACCAAAGTATGTTGGGTGAATGCAAACTTATTTCAAGCACAGTTTCCCATGTATCAAGCTTTAGTAAAAAGGAAACCAATTTCAAGCATAGTTTCCCATGTTTCAAGCTTTAGTAAAAATGAAACCAATTTCAAGCATAGTTTCCCATGTATCAAGCTTGAGTAAAAATGAAACCAATTTCAAGCATAGTTTCCCATGTTTCAAGCTTATGTAAAAATGAAACCATTCCCATTTTATCCCTTGTGATTGCCATTTTTATTAGCCTATTTTTCTAAATGAGCCTTGGTTTTCATATTCCATCGTCAACATCTACTTGGTCGATCATACACTTTCACTTCATTTTTACCCTTTCTTGAGTAATTGTTGCAATGAGTGGTTTTATTAGCTAACCTCTTGACCTTTGCATTATTTGAGCAATTCCATCATGACTAGAACCAATCTATACCCTTTATACCACTCATTCCTCTAGGAGGAGTCCTCTTTTAACTCTTTTCAGACTCCCAAAATATGAAAATATTGCCAAGCACTTGTCTTTTCGAACTCATAAAAGTAAATGAAAAGATGTATAATCAATATAAGTTTACCCCTTTTCCAGGCTAAGATAAACTAACTACGAAAAAGGAATACCTAGGTCGAACATGGCTAAGAGGTTCTCTTGGGTATTGTTTTTTTCCTTTTCGAACCTAAGGGACTACCTACTAAAAATAACATCTGGAGTTTTCTTTTTCACCTCTTTTTCAAACTCTCTAAACATGAAAAAGAAATAGAGTTTTCACCCTTGTTGGACTCGTAAAAACATCAAACATTGATGGACTCGTCGATCATGACGAGGCTGAACCACTCCTTCTCTGGGTTCATTAAATATTCTCAAAGGGTTTCATCCGAAGGATGGACTTATAGATCACGCATATATTATCCTCCTCAAGCTTGTTAAAAAATAAAGAGATGTTGACCAGTATGGTTGGGGAACTTGGTAAAACAAGGTCCTCCATTTGTTAATGGTATTGATTCACTCTTGAAGATGACACTCCATTCAGTGTCGCCAATGTGTTCAAGAGAAGTCATTCAACTTATATCTATTCCAATACTCTTAAGACTTCATTCCATGTTTTCCTTTCCTAATCCATTTTAATATGAACATCATTCTAATCATTCTGTCTCAATCATCACACCTGTTTCATGTCGTTGATAAGGGATACATCAAGGCCCTCCTATGACGGGTTGTTTCTTGTCGACATCAGTGCATTACTTAGGAAGTTGACTTAGAAACACCCATCAGTACATTGGTGCTTGCATACATAAATGGAAAGTTTCCTCTCTCTCGGTGAGAGGTTTATATCATTGGCCTTCAACCGAAAGATTCTATGTGGTGTTTGACATCAACTCATTTATTCACACCATACAACTTGTACTTGTGTACCTTAAGAGCCATTAACATCATCGATGGTTTTTCTCATTTCTGTTAATGACTTACATCATTGGTCAGTATTCAGATGGTTTCTATGATGTTCGACTTCAGCTCATTGATTCACATGGTTAGACTCGTATGTTAGTTGTGTTGGAAATAATACTGAGAGGGGGGGGGTGAATCAGTATTATCAAGTTCTTTTAACAAATCTTCCTTATTTATACTTTGAATTATTTTTGCATATTAGTACCATAAAATAATGAGCATGAACAAGAAAAATAGATAGTCACACCAAAGAACACCAGATATAAGGTGGAAACCCAATGTGGGTGAAAACCACCTGCTGCAATATGTCTCTATCTTCTTTCAAATTAGAAACTCCTTTTACAATGATTTTGTACTGGTGCAGTCCTTTACCAGTACACAGGCTGCAACCTGCAGAGAGCTACAACTCTCTCTCGTTTTCAGTCTTTCCTGGAAGGGAGCTACAACCCCCTACTTCTTTTCTTACAAGGACCACTTTTCATAAATTTTCAAACTAGATCCATAAGCATCAAATGATCATCAAGTACATGTAAATTACACAGTCAACTGCAACAACCAGATCATCAATAACAGAACTACACCCAAAATACCTTATCAACAAAAAAATTTAGTCAACAGACGATCTTAAGACAGATACGCAGTTTTTCTTTCTCTGGCCTGCGTCGCTACGCACTTCACCTTCTGCTTCCCTGCGTATACCCGCAGAGAGCCTTCTGCTGCACGACGTACCCACGCACTTCTTCCTCAATCGCGTTGTGTACTGTTACTGTAGGTACGCACCCAGAGACATTATCGCGCCGCGTACTGCTACTGAAGCCACGCACTCATAGATACTATTGCGCCGCGTGCTTTTACTGTGCGTACGCACCTGAACCTCTGTCACACTGCGTACCCACGCAGTTCTGCTTCTTCTGCTCTGCGTACCCACACAGTTCTGCTTCTTCTGCTCTGTGTACCCACGTAGCTCTCCTGTTTCTCCTCTGCTTACCCATGCAGTTCTGCTTCTTCTGCTTTGCGTACCCACGCACTTGCACCGTTAATCACCTGCGTACTTCTGATTAGGGCCGAATTGGCAGTTCACCAGTGTGCCACAGTTAGTCAGATGCCCAGATCTGATCATGCGCTCGAGAGATCACCCTTCACAGATTCGCTTTCAACTTCACTTTCATATAGATCAAGCTTTTAAGACAATAACCCAATATTTCAGATCTTAAGATATTAAATTGCAAAAGATACTTAGCCAAGTGATCTCCTTTGCTTTATATAGGCAAGCGCCTCCTAAAGTCATGGATCAATATCATAGATAACCAATACCAGGGGCCCAAAAACATGGGGCTCAATAATAATAATAATATAGAACAATACCACGGGCCAAAACCATAGAATCAAGAGTGGCGGGCTAAATACCATGGGCCAAACATAGGAAACCCCACGTGAACGTCCTTCTCTGCCTTGAAGTAAGTGAAACTGGGGGTACACACCTCCTGAACGGGTGACCTGCGTGTCTGGCCGCAGTCCCTTCACGGTGTACCTGCGAGTACGCATCTTCTGAACTGTTCTCCTGCGTACTTCTTAATTTTCAACATTTTGAGAGCCTGATCAGAGCATTGCCATGGGTCTTGCCATCAAGTACAACATCTGTAACATAGAGCCATACCAGAATCATAATGCCAACAATCTCCCCCTTTGGACTTGATGGCAACCTCAAAATCTTCAGCTTCATTCTCCCCCTTTGACATCAAGGGCAAAGGGTTATGCTCCCCCTAAGAACATGCTCCCCCTGAATATGAACCATGAAAGAGATAGAGACATATTGCAGCTATATTTAGACCAACATCCATGATCTCCTCCTGTACATCCTCCATAATGCCAACAATGCATTATATGCTCCCCCTGGACCTGTGCCATTTTATCTTCAATCAAACCGCAACCCAACACATGTACGCATATACCCCAGATGAGCCTTGCATACAACCATCAATCAGAAGAGTTTCAATATGATGATGCATCAACAACCCCCAACTTTTGCCTGAGGTATTCAAAAGTCTCCCTGGGCAATGGTTTGGTGAGTATATCAGCAACTTGTTCCTTAGAAGGAACATACTGCAACTTGACCTTCTGTTCAAGCACTTGTTCTCGGAGAAAATGATACTTGATTGGTATGTGCTTGGTTTTTGAATGCATGACTGGGTTCTTTGAGATGCTGATTGCACTTGTGTTATCACATAAGATGGAGATAGGTGTTGTACAAGTGATTTGAAAATCCTACAAGGTCTGCATCATCCAAAGGAGTTGAGTGCAGCAAGATGCAGCAACAACATATTCCGCTTCAGCTGTAGACAAGGCAATCGAACTCTGTTTCTTGCTGAACCAAGATACTAATCTGGAACCCATAAAGAACGCACCACCACTTGTGCTCTTCCTGTCATCTACGCTTCCGGCCCAATCTGCATCTGTATAAGCATGAAGTGTGAGATCTGTATCTCTAGGATACCATAAGCCATAATTTTGTATCCCTTGAAGATATTTGAAAATTCTCTTCACTGCCTGAAGATGAGTCTCCTTTGGATTTGCCTGAAATCTTCCAACTATTCCTACTGCATGCATGATGTCCGGTCGGGTACTTGTCAAATAAAGTAGACTTCCAATCATAGATCTGTAGGTTGGTTGATTTACTGCTGCAGATTCATCATTTGTACTAAGGCTACATCCTGTGACCATGGGTGTACATACTGGTTTTGCATCTTCCATGCCATATTTCTTCAAAATCTGTTTGAGATACTTGGTTTGAGACAAAAAGATTCCTCCTTCTTTTTGTTGGATTTGCAAACCAAGGAAATATGTCAGTTCTCCCAGCAAGGACATTTAAAATTCTTTCTGCATGACCAAGGCAAAGCTTTGACTCATAGCTTCTTCATTGCTGCCAAATATAATGTCATCTACATACACAAAAAGTATTAGCAATTTGTCATTTTCAACTTTTATATAAAGATTGCTATCTGCTGATCCTTTTGAAAAACCTCGTTGATGAAGATATTTGTCCAAACGATAGTACCAAGCCCCTGGAGCTTGTTTGAGACCATAGAGAGCCTTTTTCAATTTGCATACAAGATTTGGATCATTTCCAAGAATGAACCCATCTGGCTTCTCAATGTATACTTCTTCTTCCAAGTCTCCATTCAGAAAGGCTGATTTCACGTCCATTTGAAATACTTTGAAGTTTTGAAAGCTTGAGAGAGCAAGGAACATTCAGATGGCCTCAACTCTTGCAACAGGAGCAAAGGTTTCTTCAAAGTCTATTCCTTCTTGCTGCGCATACCCTTTACAAACAAGTCTGGCCTTGTTTCTAATTACTTCTCCATTTTCATTCAATTTATTTTTGAAGACCCATTTTGTTCCGATAACATTCTTATCCTTTGGTCTAGGGACCAGCTCCCAAGTGTTGTTCTTTTCGATCTGCTCAAGTTCTTCATCCATTGCTTTCACCCAACATTCATCTTTGCATGCCTCTTTCACATTTTGTGGTTCAGTGGAGGAGAGTAATGCCAAATAGCCTGAAGCTTCTGCAACTGTTCTTCTTGTTTGTACACCTGCTTCTTTCTGCCCCACAATCTGAGATTCTGGATGATTCTTCTGAACATATTTGGATGGAGTCTTTTCTTCTATTCTTGTCTGCTCCTCTGGTTCTTCTTCCTCATCATTCTGTCTTTGAGGGTAGCCTTCATCTTCTTCGATGTCTTCATGATGTACTTGCCTAGGAATGTATCCCTTCTCATCAACCACTACATCAATGATGTCAACAATTCTGCCAAGTCTTTTATTATAGCATTTGTATGCTTTGCTATGTGGAGAATAACCAAGAAGAATGCCTTCATCTGCTCTAGGTTCAAGTTTGCCAAGTTGCTAATTAATATTCTTAATATAACATTTGCTCCCAAAGATTTTGAAGTGCTTTACCGAAGGAGTCTCACCACACCAGAGCTCATGAGGGGTTTGAGTGCTGTTCACCCGGACATTTGTTTTGTTGAGAATAACAACCGCAGCATGTGCAGCTTCACCCCAGAAAGTTGCGGGAGTTCCTGACTCATCAAGCATAGCACGAGCCATTTGTTGGACTGTTCTGTTCATTCTTTCCACAACTCCATTTTGCTGAGGAGTTCTAGCTGTAGAGAATTCTCTTCTTATCCCATGTTCTTCACAGAAATCGAAAAATTCATTTGAGGTAAACTCCCCACCTCTGTCAGATCTGAGGCACTTAATTTTGTATCCTGATTCATTTTCAACCAAGGCTTTGAAGGATTTGAATTTTTTGAATGCTTCATCTTTGTGCTTCATAAGTCCTAACCAGACAAACCTAGAGAAATCATCAATGAATAATATCAAGTATTCTTCTCCTCGAGGTGTCCTTTTCTTGAATGGACCACATGTATCTGTATGAACTGGCTCAAGAGGCATGCTAGATGATCCTTCCTTCTCTGGAAAGTTAGTTCTGGTTTGCTTTCCAAACTGACATGATTTGCATATGGTGTTGTCTGGAATTTTGATATCTGGAAGATCGCGAACTGCCTGATATCTGCATGCTTTCCTTATTTGTGAAAAGCTTAGATGCCCCAACCTCTGATGCCATAACCAGTGTTCATCATCCTTGCTTAGATATCATTGTTGTTTTCCTTCTTCAAATATGTATAGATTATTTGGAGTTCTTTTACCTTTGATCACCGTTTTACCTGTATCAAGATCACGAACAAGACATCCATTTGTTCTAAATATCACCTCGGTTCCTTGATCACACATCTGGCTGACACTTAGAAGATTATGTTTCAATCCATCAACATACAAAACATTTCCAGCCTTGACCTTTTCTTTTAACTGAGCAATGCCTTTTCCTTTTATAGTTGCAGGAGTATCATTTCCAAAAGAAACTTTCTTTCCTTTTTCTAGAGCAGAATATGACTCAAGTTTTTCTTTATCACCTGTCATATGCTTCGAACATCCACTGTCAATGTACCATAGATTTTCCTATCCCTCTGCATAAAATGCTATCCCACATCTTTCTGTTTGTGGTTCCTTTATTCTCCATGTTTTGGTGCTTGAGGCTTGTTCCTTTGTCTGTTGAAACCTGCTCCTGCATTCAGAGTCTTCATGACCAAAGTTATTGCAAATAGAACATTCAACTTGATTTTCAAGAGCTGAAAAGTTGTTATAGGTCCTTTTTGTAATCCCGGTCATACTTCTTTGTTTTTGAGCTTCTCTAGTCATGATTGTTTTATATGCAACACATTGAGCTGCTTTGTGACCAAAGTTATGACAAGAGAAACATTTTCCATTGAAGAAACTTATGCGGTTATCAAATCTACCGGCCAAATGATTGTAATTCTTATTGTCATCCATTCTTGAACCAAATTGAGAAGATTTTACTTGTGGCTAGTTGTAGCTTTTGTTCACCCTTAAGACAGATTGCCCCTGATAGTCTCTGTTTGCAATTCGTCCCTGCTTTACCTGATGGTCTCCATTGTGCTTTTGCTCATTCCTTCTTGATGCATCAAGATAACTTTTTGAGGTGGATGCTTGAGAAGTTTCTCCATTATAGCCCAGACCTGTCTTGTTTAGTGGAGAACGTTGTACATTGATAATCTCATCCAAGGTTTCAGATCCTTTGACAAACTTGTCATTAATAGTTTTTGTTTTCTCAATCTCTTTTCTAAGACCAAAAATTTCACCTTCTAATTTTTCAAGATGTTTTTCCTTTTCATCAATTTGAAATTGTAGAGTATCAATGATCATATTCTTTTCTTCTATACATCTCTTGAGTCTAGTAATTTCTTCATAAAGGCTATCCACATCTATAGCATCCATATAATCATCATCTTCAAATGCCATTAACAGTTTATAGTCATTACCTCGTTCATCTTCATCACTATTTGATAGACCATCACTATCTTCATGAGTGTAGTAGCTTTTCTTATTTGCACTCTATTTCTTGTTCCATCTAGCAGGTTCTTTTCCTTTATCCTTATAAGGACATTTTGCAGCATAATGACCTACTCTTCCACAAGCAAAGCATTTAAAAGGTAACTTACCTTTGAACCTTCCAGAACCCCTTTGAATATTTCTGACAAAATTTGATTCTTCTTCTTCTTCTTCTGGCACGTGACTTGCTTCATAATAATCTCCTTTGCCTGAAGCCTTGAAAGCAGCTTCTCTTCTATTTGAAGGACCTCCCTTTCTCATTTCATAAGTAGTTAGAATTCCGTGAAGCTGAGACATAGTAATAATTCGTAGATTTTCCTTTTCTTCTATTGCAGACACTTTAGATTCAAACTTGGGGGACAATGATCTTAGAACTTTTTCAACCACAATAGCCTCTTTTATTTCTTCACCCAAGTTTTTCATGCAATTAACAATCTCATCTACCCGAAGAAAATAGTTAGCCACACTTTCATCATTATACATCCTGAGATTCTCATACTGAATCCTAAGAGTTTGAAGTTTAGCACGCTTTACTTGTTCATCTCCTTCGTAGCTCAAGACAATCTTGTCCCATATTTCTTTTGCGGATTTATATTGCATAACCTTTACGAATTCTGTTTGAGATAAGCATCCCAGCAAAGTATTGACTGCTTTAGCATTTGTTTCATATTTCTTCTTTTCGGCCGTATCTATAGGAGTAGCTGAAGGAAAAGTCTAGCCTGTATCTATGATATCCCAAACTTCTGTACCAAGAGATTGAAGATAGGCAGTAACTCTTACCTTCCAATAATTGAAGTTTGTCCCATCAAAAATTGGTGGCCTGATTGATGCTTCCCTCTCGTAGTTGCTCATGATGAATGATCTTCCTTCAAGCGATCAAGCTTCTCCGAAGGACCTTCTCTGATATCAATTGTTGGAAATAATACTGAGAGGGGGGGGTGAATCAGTATTATCAAGTTCTTTTAACAAATCCTCCTTATTTATACTTTGAATTATTTTTTCATATCAGTACCATAAAATAATGAGCATGAACAAGAAAAACAGATAGTCACACCAAAGAACACCAGATATAAGGTGGAAACCCAATGTGGGTGAAAACTACCTTCTGCAATATGTCTCTATCTTCTTTCAAATTAGAAACTCCTTTTACAATGATTTTGTACTGGTGCAGTCCTTTACTAGTACACAGGCTGCAACCTGCAGAGAGCTACAACTCTCTCTCGTTTTCAATCTTTCCTGGAAGAGAGATACAACCCCCTACTTCTTTTCTTACAAGGACCACTTTTCATAAATTTTCAAACTAGATCCATAAGCATCAAATGATCATCAAGTACATGTAAATTACACAGTCAACTGCAGCAACCAGATCACCAATAACAGAACTACACCTAGAACACCTTATCAACAGAAAAATTCAGTCAACAGAAGATCTTAAGACAGTTACGCAGTTGTTTTTTCTCTGGCCTGCGTCGCTACGCACTTCACCTTCTGCTTCCCTGTGTATACCCGCAGAGAGCCTTCTGCTGCACGGCGTACCCACGCACTTCTTCTTCAATCGCGTTGTGTACTGTTACTGTAGGTACGCACCCAGAGACACTATCGTGCCGCGTACTGCTACTGAAGCCACGCACTCATAGATACTATCGCGTTGCGTACGTTTACTATGCGTACGCACCTGAACCTCTGTCGCGCTGCGTACCCATGCAGTTCTGCTTCTTCTGCTCTGCGTACCCATGCAGCTCTCCTATTTCTCCTCTGCGTACCCACATAGTTCTTCTTCTTCTGCTTTGCGTACCCACTCACTTGCATCGTTAATCACCTGCGTACTTCTGATTAGGGCCGAATTGGCAGTTCACCAGTGTGCCACAGTTAGTCGGATGCCCAGATCTGATCATGCGCTCGAGAGATCACCCTTCACAGATTCGCTTTCAACTTCACTTTCATATAGATCAAGCTTTTAAGACAATAACCCAATATTTCAGATCTTAAGATATTCAATTGCAAAAGATACTTAGCCAAGTGATCTCCTTTGCTTTATATAGGCAAGCTCCTCCTAAAGTCATGGATCAATACCATAGATAACCAATACCAGGGGCCCAAAAACATGGGGCTCAATAATAATAATAATATAAAACAATACCACGGACCAAAACCATAGAATCAAGAGCGGCGGAATAAATACCACGGGCCAAACATAGGAAACCCCATGTGAACACGCTTCTCTGCCTTGAAGTAAGTG
Source organism: Pinus tabuliformis (assembly GCA_031772625.1). Taxonomy (NCBI): domain Eukaryota; kingdom Viridiplantae; phylum Streptophyta; class Pinopsida; order Pinales; family Pinaceae; genus Pinus; species Pinus tabuliformis. Next base: position 1,675,828,700 of record CM062820.1, read on the forward strand.
AAACTGGGGGTACGCACCTCCTGAACGGGTGACCTGCGTTTCTGGCCATGGTCCCTTCACGGTGTACCTGCGAGTACACATCTTTTGAACTGTTCTCCTGCGTACTTCTTGATTTTCAACATTTTGAGAGCCTGACCAGAGCATTGCCACGGGTGTTGCCATCAAGTACAACATCTGTAACATAGAGCCATACCAAAATCATAATGCCAACAGGTTGTTCATGTGAATGAGATAAAAACCCCAGATATAGTTTCCACCATCTAGGTTGTGATTTCAGGATTATACAAGATCACTATGTATGATGGCTATGATCATACTGACAGTCATTCAGTCATGAGTCCACCATTAGTCATCAGTGGACATGTCTTTTGATAATTATACATGTAATGCTAGCTTATGTGTTGAGTATGGGTATGCCTCCCTGAGAAAAAGGATGTCATGATGTAAATGTATTGTAATAGAAGATGATCTCATTGATTGTTCTTGATTTTTCTCCCGACTTGTTACAAGGTAAAGAAATTCAGTCATATGTCGTCATCTCTAAGTTTGCGCTTTAAGGGGAACTCTATTATAGGATATTTTGTCACATATGATCAATAAGACTCCTAATGGGATCAATCAACATCCTATCCCCCCTTTACATCATTATTTCACAAAGACTTATGCATGACTCTCTCATTCCCTAGAGTTTCTTCCCTAAATTGCATCATCTGAGCCAGTTTTAGGACCAACTCTCCCTGGCCTCTTGCTGAACGTTCACCTACCGGTTTCTCCACTGTGGCCTACGTTGATCACCTACAGGTTGATCCCCTTTGCACCTGTGATGGTTCTAGAAATTTAGGAAAAAGAGAGTGAATCTCGAAGCCTCCATTTCTAGAAGATTCCATAATCAGTTGTAACCATTTACCTCAGATAAAACTTTCGAATCATATCACATTGTTAACAGGAAAAGTGTCTATTCAGAACGACCCTATCCCACTAAGGTGTGACAGTGACCTTAGAAAAAAACAGAGAAAACTACTTTTGTATTCTTCTTTATGAACTATAAACGAAGAGGAATAGGATGAACCAACCTGTGTCTTGCGCTAGTCCTTTGATCCAATCTCTCTCCCCTTTGACAGCTTCCAGCTACCTGCTCCCTTACTTGCACAGCTTCACCAAGTTCCTATAAGATCACAGAAGAAGAAAACTACACAAAGACATGGATTTATATTCATAAATAGCTTAGGATCAGATTTAAGCTAAACATACAAATGTAACAAACATCAATGATACACAAGCATGTAGGAGAAACTCGAATAGTTTTATTGATATAACAAGAAGATCCAGGAGGAGTTACAACCAATGATTCTTGATCCAGCATCAACCTCCCAGCAAAGAAGCCCCTCTTCACCTCCAACAAAGCATAAATCACCCAATACTCTGATATCTATCTCAAAACCAACAGCAATTCTCTGCAATGTACAAAATTCCAGCCTCTGGATCTCTGGGATGAGGGATGCATATATAGATGTATGCAAAGAGGATGAGCCAGCTTATGATTTGACTAGTGTCTTCTCTCTGTCAGTTCTTGCTTCCACTTGGAGACTGAGAGCCTCTTACTCATCCTTGGTCGAACTCAGTGAGGCAAGTGTCATTGGGGAAGATTCTGGAAGCTTCCATTATCTGTCCACCTCGCGGAATGACACTGCCATTTGTCATTTCCCGCTCAACGCACCTTGGTAGTGCATTTAGGTGCGTTGCAACGCACCTAGCTAGTGTATTTGGGTGCTATGCAACGCAGCTAGCTAGTGGAGCAGCTGAAATGATCCTGATTTGACTGATTCTTAGCAGTTTCTGGTGGAGAACTTCTGGGAGAAGCTGTAATTTCTTGACCCTGTTCCTTTAGGGGTCGGAACAACACTTTTAGGGACTTAGGGTCCCTTGGTTTATGGACATTTCATGCTTAGAGCTGTAAGGCACAAAAATTTCTATAACAGTTGCCCCCTAAAGTATGAGGCAGTTTATTGGGTGAAATGCTTTATGAGGAGGATCCGAAGTTCTTTCAATGCTGGGAGGAGACCTGTAATAAGATACAATACAATACATTATCTTCATACTATTTTTCATGATCTAGCTGAGGCGGGCATTCCCATGCTTAGCTTTATAAATTCATTTTCATGTGCATAGGACAGACAATCGTCTGATGGTAGACTAATGATTCTGATAGAGCCATCATCCTTTTGGTAGGATGATTATCTGTGCTGCAATGCTGTACATTTCAATGTCTTTATTTTTCCTGAATATATATCGCATCCCAGATGGATGAAACTAGATCCGGGGTCTTCAATCTCGTCTGATCTTCAGTTGAAGTACAAGTCGATCCATGTGAGAAATGTTTTGAAGTCAAACATGGAAAGATATCGCTTGATTACCAGTCAATGATGTAAACCGTTAACAAGCGCGAGAGGAATCACTGATAATGATGATGACCCTCAAGGTACTGCAGTACAATTCACGTGGTGTGAATAAAGGACTTGGCGTCGAACACCACGCAAAATCTTTCGGTCGAAGGTCATTGATGTATGCCTGTCGCAGGAAGTGAGAAACTTGCCATTGAGGCATGCAAGCTTCAAAGTACTGAATGGGGTGTTCCTAGATCAACTTCTTGGATAATGAGCTGATGTCGACAAGAAGTGATCCGTCAAAGGAGGGCCTTAATGAATCCCGCATCAATGACATGGAACGGAGCAAATGATTTTGATGGAGGTGAAAACAATCTGATGATATATGGTTCAGGATGGCGGTCATGAAAGAATGAAGTATAATGTATGGTAGTGGATGGGACACAGGAGACTTCTCTGAATGACTTCTCTTGAACATGTCGGTGACACTTATGTGATGGATTGGTAGCATTTACCCCAAATGTGGATGGTATGGCGTGACCATGGTGATGTGACCGGTGAATGAAACAACCCAACCCGATTCGGACACGGAGTGGAAGTGTCATGTTCAAGAGCGACTTGCTACCAATAAAGATTCTTTGAGTTTTCTTCCCAATTTTTCCCCAGTCATTGCTGACAAGTACCTCTTTATTTTTGTCAAGCTTGAGGAGGATAACGTATGCTTGTTCTATAATTTTCCCTTCGGGCAAACCCATCGGTACGTTTTAATGAGCCTAGCGATAGTGAAACTCGTTCTCGTCTAAAGACAAGTTTGTTGCTATTAATCTTTTTAACGAGTCTAACAACAAAGATAACTCGGTCCTTTTCATTTTTAGAGAGTCTGAAAAGGTATGTAAAGTTAACTCCAAAATTCATTTTTCGTCATCTAATCCCTTAAGTCCGAAAAAGTATAAAACAATACAAAAGGGATGAAATTTCGATAGTTTTAACGAGCCGAACAAAACAAGCGCTCGATCTTTTTGTGCAATAATCCCTCAGGTCCGAAAAGATTAAAATCTAGAGGAGGGATAGCACTTTCGGTCGCTTTAACGAGCTGGAATGCCAAAACTCGGCAATCTTTTCATATTTTACGAGTCAGTTGAAAAGAGCTTAAAGAAGACTCGTCTTTTGAGGAACGAGTGATAAAATGGGTAGCAGCTGATTCCAGGTAAGGGTTATAATTTTCCAATCATGGCAGTGTCATAAGGATGGCTAGTGAAATCACTCTTCGCAGCTGTTCCTCAAAATGGGTAAACAATCAAATGGAGGTGAATGACCATCCAATGGAAAAGTGGAGGTGATGGTGCAAACACGACCAAGGCTTTAATGGCTGAAATGCTATATTCACGGTGGTTATTTACCAGGGAATAGTTCATTTTTAACGAGCTTAAACGCGGGTGGAAACATTTGCTCATGTCTTATGTTTATTTTTTAACGAGCTTGAACTATGTGCTAAAACTTCTCGATTAATCCAGTCATATTATAAGAAAGTCTCATATAAAAACGACAATTTTTAGATTTCTGCCCCACATCCTTTCTTTATGCAAGTTAGGTGACGACTAATCCTACGAGTTTAAAGGGTTAGAGGTCCTAAAAATTTAAAAAATAAATAGCCGCCCCTCGCTTGCACTCCAAAAGGTTTGCATGCCCCCAGGTATAAAATATGGTTTCAAGATTACCCCTCAATTTGCAGACAAAACATTTGTTCTATCAGAAAAGGCCTACCTCTTACAGGTTACCCAACTCACATAACTTTGACAAGAGAATCTTATTCTAGAATAGCCCCTCTTCCAATCACGGACGGGGTACAGACTAGTCATATTCTCCCACGGAAACCTACCCTATACCCGAAGTTTTCATGCCGAAGCAGACCAGGATGCATGCCCCCTGGGTTTCAGTCATATCCCTCCGAATTACTCGCACTTATCGGGAGGACAGACTGGGGATTGAGACATTTCTTGCTTGAAGATACCATTTAGGGATGGTATATGACTATTTGCTATGCGTGATCCGGGAAATGAAAGCTGGTCCACGAGCTTGACCACTCTTCCTTCGTGCAGAAAACACATTACTCTAAAGAGTGAGGAGACGATGGCTCCCATGCAATAAATATAGTCTTGTCCAAGGAGTAGGTTATAATCCAAGGGTCCTTAAACTACCATTACGTTCATGCGAACTGTCTTCCCTCTTAATGTTATGGGCACATCGGGAAGGATTCCTAAAGGTCGACTGGTTCCTTTATCAAAGCCTGTCAGATTTCTCATCTCAGGAAAAAGCGATGGCGAACCAAGCGCTTTCCAAGCAATAGAGGAAAGGATACTCACAGAAGCCCCCTCATCTATGATGGTACCAGCCATGACCATTCTATATATTTGAACGATAATCCGGAATGGTACACTTGCTGGTAAACGGGGTCTGCTTAGTTGATTCTAGTCGAAGGAGACAACTAGGTTGCTTGGAGGTGGGACCAAGTAGACGGTCGGGTACGGCTCTGACGAACTTCCCTCCTATGGTAAGGGAATGGGTAGATTGCCCCCATGTTCGTCGGAGTCTAGGTTGATGAAGAGAATCTGGATGGTGTCATCCTTGTTCTCTTCAGTGACTGTATCATCCGAAGATAAAATCTCTGAAGGCAAGACCGGGTCAACTGCCGCCTCGACCTTTTGACTTTCGTCTGGTATGGATTCAGTTGGTTTATCTTCAATGATAGGTGCTTCAGCCGACCACTTGAGCGGGCCAGCTGGATTCTCAACTAGCGACGGACTCGGCAAGAGATTTTTATATCCAGGAGGAAGTCGTAACGGTGAAACCGGACGATCATCCAAAACTCTTTTAGCTTCTTCTAAGAAGGGACAACAGTGGACGGCATGATTGCCTTCACACAGTTTACAGGGAAATCTAGCTTTCCCTTTTTGTCCTGGGGCTTCACTTTCACTAGTTGACGGTGTGCTTTCAACATGATCACCAGAGGTTGATGACACCGGATTGTGCAAACGAGGAGACGAGTCCCTTAGTATCTGAGGGATGCAAGGACAATCTCTGTGAAAGTGGCCTCCTTTGCAAATGACACATGGCGATTTAGGCCTGGTCGGTGCAGTGTGTGGATTTTCATTAGACGACACTCGTTTTCCCCCATTCGCCTTTGGCTCCTTCTTCTTCTTCTCTTTCTTCTTCTTTTCCTTCTTCTCCTTAGGAACTTGACTTTTACCAGTTCCATCAAGCGAAGAGGAAGGAGGAGAGGAAGAATTAGAGGAAGTAGAAGGCTGGTGGGCAACTCTGGACTCGTCTAATTGCTGATTCGATTGTTCAGGAATAGTGGTGTTCTGAACGACATTGGTTGAGAAGAGCCATACTGGCAAGCCAATTGTCAGTCCTGGAAGCGAAAATGTGGCCATATGGGGTGCACCAACATCTCCCCAAGAGGAGAAGGGACTAGGATTTCCACCAAGGGGAATTCCTTGGTTGGTAGACTCCATTTTCTCAACCTAAGATCAACGTAGGAAAAGGGTAATGAATATTCCGTTTAAAATAAATTTTAGACGCTTTGACACAACTTGTTTTTTCAATTTTTAAGAGTCGAGAAAAGACAAAAGATGACTCTAGTCTCCTTCGATTTTTAATGAGCCTGAAGTGACAAGTGCTCAGATGGACCTTTTCCATTAAGGAGTCTGAAAAGGAACGAAAGGGACTGCTCTGGAGATCTAGGTAGAGGGAGTACCAAACCAATCGCAAAACTGCAGAATACTTTTTACGGTACGACAATCAATCTTCCCGAATGTTGTGTTCGCTGCATTACGATTAGTAGGGCGGCCGACACGGCTTCCTATGGATAAAAGGTTTTAATCCTATAGGGGTCTCCCAATATATACTCGACGGTACGTGGGAACACAAGTCAATACTGGCACTTATCGTCTCAAAGTGGAGGAATCACCCAACCATTAGTGAGGACAATAGTTACCAGGCTTTACGACGCCGGAATACGTCTCTAGCCTAGACCTCTAAATGTTGTGCGTTAAGTTCCAAAGTGTTGTTAGATTCATTCAATTTATTTTAAGTTGATCTTTCTTAGAAGTTTGCCTTTTGGGATCACCACGAGATGTAGATGTAATTCCTAAAATGCAATCTAAAGATGATAAGCAAACTTTTATCTCTTTTCAACAATCAAAATCCTTGCTACAAGGGGAAAAGAAAGACACAATATTTTCACAAAGAGCAAAGAGCACACTGTAAATGCACTTTCCTAAATCAAGCCAAACAGACTGCCAATATGCAAATGCACATGTGCATGTATTTTTTTTTTCACTTTCTTAATACTGATGCCTAAAAAGAAAGTTGATGTACAAATCTGAATTTGCTTTCAAGTGACAAACACAAACAAGCTTCTTTTCGAAATCAAAAGGTAGAGATGATTACGACACTTTATGATTTTGAAATAAATACTCGTTTCGACACTAGAAAATCACAAATTCAAACCAAAGGCAAAAGTAAAAGCATAATCGACTGTCAAAAGCAAATAAACTTTCTCCTAAGATAAAAATCGACAGTTACGATAGATCTAAATCAAAGGACGACAGTATGACTATTCTACTTTTGCAATGGAAAACTGTAAATGATGTAACAAACACACAAAAACATATACAGTCTTTTTGTACAAAGGAGGCAGAATTAAGGCAAAGAAAATGGGTTTTTTAAACAGACACATATACTGATCACAGGCTGCAAAAATCAGAGACAAAACTGAAAAAATGAAGCAAAGAACTTAAGTTGCACAGGGCTAGGCTGATCAGCACACCTATTACACAGAGAAACTGGATTGCAGCGGAGGTAGCCCTCTCGAGAACTGCGTTGAAATACAGGACCTCTTCACAAAGCCTGCGCTAGGGCAGAAATGAGAATTCTATCCGGGTTCTGGGTCACGGTTTGCAGTTTAATCTATGGTTTTTGCACGAGTAAAAGCACTCAGCAATGCATAATCAGAGGGTAAATTTAAAGGTGGTCTAAGAGCTATCACAAAGGGTAATAAGATCATTTTTGAATCAGCTGTTCAAATCATAAACAGATCCAGTGAATGGATTGAAGTAGCAGATGTCTACTTGGCATTTGTTAATGGCAAATGCAGTTCGATTGCTACTTCTAAGTTTATGAAACAAACAACAAGAGAAACACAAACAAACTAATTAGACATGATCCCCAGTGGAGTCGCCATTTTGTTAACGGGAAAAGTGCCTATTCAGAACGACCCTATCCCACTAAGGTGTGACGGTGACCTTAGAAACAAACAGAGAAAACTACTTTCGTATTCTTATTTATGAACTATAAATGAAGAGGAATAGGATGAACCAACCTGTGTCTTGCGCTAGTCCTTTGATCCAATCTCTCTCCCCATTGACAGCTTCCAGCTACCTGCTCCCTTACTTGCCCAGCTTCACCAAGTTCCTGTAAGATCACAGAAGAAGAAAACTACACAAAGACATGGATTTATATTCATAAATAGCTTAGGATCATATTTAAGCTAAACATACAAATGTAACAAACATCAATGATACACAAGCATGTAGGAGAAACTCAAATAGTTTTATTGATATAGCAAGAAGATCCAGGAGGAGTTACAACCAATGATTCATGATCCAGCATCAACCTCCCAGCAAAGAAGCCCCTCTTCACCTCCTACAAAGCATAAATCACCCAATACTCTGATATCTATCTCAAAACCAACAGCAATTCTCTGCAATGTACAAAATTCCAGCCTCTGGATCTCTGGGATGAGGGATCCATATATAGATGTATGCAAAGAGGATGAGTCAGCTTATGATTTGACTAGTGTCTTCTCTCTGTCAGTTCTTGCTTCCACTTGGAGACTAAGAGCCTCTTACTCATCCTTGGTCGAACTCAGTGAGGAAAGTGTCATTGGGGAAGATTATGGAAGCTTCCATTGTCTGTCCACCTCGTGGAATGACACTGCCATTTGTCATTTCCCGCTCAACGCACCCTGGTAGTGTATTTAGGTGCGTTGCAATGCACCTAGCTAGTGTATTTGGGTGCTATGCAACGCAGCTAGCCAGTGGAGCAGCTGAAATGATCCTGATTTGACTGATTCTGAGCAGTTTCTGGTGGAGAACTTCTGGGAGAAGCTGTAATTTGTTGACCCTGTTCCTTTAGGGGTCAGAACAACACTTTTAGGGACTTAGGATCCCTTGGTTTATGGGCATTTCATGCTTAGAGCTGTAAGGCACAAAAATGTCTATAACACACATCCTATCCTGTAGTTTCCATCCCTTATCCTTATATCTCATCCTCCCATCAAGCGTGGATCTCAATCCCAAGAATAGTAAGAGGATAAGAACTCCCAACTTACCTCACTCCTTTATATATTTACAACCTTCCATATGCAAGGGGTTGGCTTTTGGAGAGTAATTCTTCCCTTATGTTGTTGCTGTGAAAGTTATCTTTTCATGCATTTAAGGTGATTGGAGGTGGATTTTGTGACAAAGAAAGGAAAAGTCAACAACTTGGAGGAGCTCTTCTACAAGATCAACACCTATTTATGGTTGTAACTCACTCCATTTATATCAATACAAAGTTTTCTTTGTTTTCCTATATGTGATGTGGTTATTTCATGTATTTCAATCCGATGTTGATATGTTGAGTAAAGTAGATAGATGATGCTACATAGATCTCGTAGTTTCTTGGATTGTGTTTTCTGGTTGTGTAGGTTCTAATTTTGGTAGCTTGATCTAGGATTGGAGCATTCAAGCTAAAGAAGGAGTGAAACATACGACATATTCCAAGTATCTTTCATCCCCTCATCTACTTACTTTAAGGAAAACATTGGGTCATTTATCTTTCTATTTATCTAGGCTAGTCCACCAGACCTAGGGGAGATATTTATGTCCATAGTCATAAATCCCCCATAACATTTATGATGAATATTTTACTTTTGTAGAGGAGAGCCATATAACAAGAGCATCCTCAAGCTAGGGTAGAAATAATACCTTTCAGGCTTCTCTCAAGGAATTTTCCAGGAGCTTCATTTCAAGAGCTATTTTCAAGGGCTTCTTCTAAGAAGCAATCTCCAACCTTCTTCCCTTACTCCAGCTTTGATACCATATTAGAAATTCAAGTACAATGCAGTACAATCAATATTTTTTGAACTTAAGATAATTATTTTTTAGGTTACTAGTGCTATTTTTAAATTTATTCTTCCATCAAAAAACAAATATATTTTATAAATTAACCAACAGTGATAAAGAGAAATCAAAGATCCTAATGCACAGTAAGAGACACCAAAAATTAGGTCCAAGACTAGGGAAAAACCCCACAAGGGGAAAACCCAACAAATCCTTCTTAGAAAAATCCTTCAAAATACATCAAGACAAGGGCTATACTGACCCAAGAAGACTTCCACAATTGAAAGGTTTCCACAATTGAATGTCTAACAAAGATCATAAAGGAGAGGTTAATTCTCCCACAAGAATAAAATGTACACGTCCTTGAGCTCAGACTTCAACCAATAATAGATCTCGGATTGATTAGAGAGTAACCATTCGAAGTTTCCACCATAGATATTGGATATGCCACTATAGAACTTAGATCTTTGTCACAGAGCTCATATTTGCAACCATAGAGCTCATATTTTCCACCACAAAGCTTAGATCTATGTCACATAGATAGCATCTGCCACCTTAGAGCTGGAATCTATGTCACAAAGCTTCGATATGCCACCATAGAGTTGAAATATATGTCACAAATTTTAGATATGCCACCACAAATCTTGGATATATGTCACATAGTTTGGATCTACTAGCACAAAACTCAGATATACCACCAAAAATCAAATCTATACCACAAATTTTTAGATCAAGCCACCAGAAGTCAGATCTGCAACCAAAAAATTTTAGATCAAGCCACCAAAATTCAAATATATGCTAAAGAGCTTCAAATAAAACTCTCAGATCATTGCTATAGGTGCCACACAATGAATTATTTTTATTGAATGTTAGTTTTGTTGTGCTAATTTCAACTTCAGATGTATAAATAAATGCTTGTCAATTGCTTCATGTGCATAGGTTCCCTTACGGTGTTTGTGAATTAAAACAAGTAATTTTATCAAGTTTTAAGTTAAGTTCATGAGAAAAATAACATGAAAAACAAGTGTTTAACAACAAAAATCAAAATGTATAGCAAACCATCAATTTGAATATTTAACACAGTGTTTTGATGAAGGAGTTCACCCCCTGGGCTACATCTCCTTGGTCCAGCTTTGATGGCTTGGGCCTATATATTAGCTCAATATGGAAAAAAATGATGTTTACAATTCTCTAATGTTCCTGAAACCTACTTCAATGTGCTCAAAATATCCAAATCAGCTAGGAACACCTTTTCCTGATCCTAATTTGGTTGAATTTTTCCCAAGTTATGGTCAAAATAGTTTTCCCTAGTAAACTTCCTCTAAAATTGGAGGAACTCCAATTAGTTCCACTAAAAATGGAGTCAGTGCCGAAATTGGAGGTACCGCCGAAATTTCCGCCAAATTAAACTGGAGGTTAATTAACGTTAAGCTGAGTTAATTATGGACTAATCCATAGTTAGCGCATTAAGCGTGGTTATGGTAACTGTTAATCAATATTTTAGGTGGTCGAGTCACATGAGAGCCGTTTCTTTTGGCGATTATAGCTTATGTTGGCCGTCTATTCTATTGTAATCATTAGCCATTACCATCGGAGTTACTTTGTTGTGTTCACATGGGAGGGGGGTAGCCTGCGGGCTGGCTCCCTCCTAACCCCCAACCACAAATACATTAAACAATAAATATACGTAGTGACCTATAACAGTTAATTCACAATGCAATGGTCTAACGGTATGTCATGTGGTTTGTATGGCGTAGGTCCTAGGTTCGACCCACTGGCCTACCATAAAATTTTATTGTGCGTTGATATATGTGGTCCTTTGGGGAGGGACAGGTGACGGCCTCCGGGCTTACCACTTGTCCCCTCCTCATTAGTCCATTTCCAACCAATAGAAACATGACAAGTCACCACAACTGCAAACCAACCAAAACTTGACACTTGGCATAATTTGATTGGATGTTGACCAACCTTTGACCCTACCCAGTCATCTACCACATCAGCAGTACGGACTGCTAATTGTGCAGTGACTATACATTTTTTTTCAAAAATTCCTCTGTTTGGCAAAGTGAACAGAACGTGATATCTTCCTCATATAAACTTGGTTTTCAGTGAAATGAGTTTCGTTGGGATCATTTCGTCGAGATGGACGTGTTTGTTTAGGTTTTGAGTGATTCTAATAACTTTTATTTTTGAGCTAAATAATGAGCACTTGATTAATGAATTAGACCTTTGTCTGTGTGTGTGTGTGTGTGTGTGTGAGAGAGAGAGAGAGAGAGAGAGATGGTGTGTGTGTGTGTGTGTGTGAGTGTGCATGTGTGTGTGAGTGAGAGAGAGAGAGAGAGAACGAAAGAGAGAGAAATTTCTTGCTTGAATAGATAGTAGTTTTCTCCTTAAAACATCTTAGCTTGATTAGGATGAATAGATTATTCTTGAGAGGCGAGGGCATAGAAATGCGAGTGAGTAGCCTCTTTATATAGTCATTAAGGTGATCCAAATGGATGCCATTGAGGGAAAGTCAACTTCACTATCTATAAGGGTCGACTTGTACTAATGAAGCCTTTGTAAATTACAAAATATAATTTTTCCTTCTGTTGACACCTAATCATCAGGATTGGGTGAATAACTGAAATTGATGTAAATAAATAATAAAAATGTGAATAGTCACCAGGAGTTAAAATGAATAGTCTCTCCCTGTTGTATATAATAAACACCAACCTGAATGAACATCAATGAATTATTTTTGAGGAGTTACTACCTGGTCTGACATGGTATCGGAGCCAGCTCCCAAAATTAGCTTTTGTATAACTCCTGGTGTCAGTTTCCTGCCCATGTTCTGCCTATTTTGTAGAACTCACACCTCTGCCTGGTGTCAGTTTCCTGAAGCATGCTCCATACAATGTCATATACATTTTTGAACAGTCTGCCATCCATACAGTGTCATATGAATTTTTATATTTCCTTTGAGAAGTCGCCTGCTTCGCTGAAATCGTAGTGACAGCTATGGCATATGAAGCCATGCACCAGACTAGAACCTTAATCTGAATCCATGCACCTGAGGCCTGGACCCACTGTCATATATGTGCCTTAGACCAACTCGAGAATCTGGTGTAGTTCCGTTGTTGAGAATTCCGTTTAGTGGTGAGGATTTCATTGTTGTATCCGTTGTAGTGACAGTTGGTATCAACCTTGACCCAGTAGTGTCCACTAAACCATCCAATGCAGCCTGAGACATCACCACTGTGTTTGGCTCCCAAGTTGGCCAACATTCCATTTCTGCTCTGTGAAGCCAGCCTCACGCATTCCCTTACTCTCTAAAATGTATGACACTTCCTGGAAGAAAGCTGCCAGACCTCAGCTAACCAGTCTGCTCACGTTCCATTACAAGTATTTGGATTCCTTGACATCAATATTGATGCTAAAGCTGACCCAAGCTCCATATGAGAGCTAGATCGCCTCGGTCTCCAAGCTCTCTTCAAGCAATTCTCTACAATAAGTGACCATTGTTTGCACTATATTGATGTCAACAACTGTGTATAATCCCGGAGCTGCGTTGAACTGTGGTAATATTCCCACAGTTGTGTTCAACTGTGGTAACATTCCAATTGCTTCGGTAGTGAGGGTAATAAAGAACAGTGGAACATTGAATTATCCGAGATTTCCCAAGATGGTGCTGGTGGCAATGACAATGGTGGTGGAGGCAGTTGTTATCAGTGTGATGACATGGTATTTTGACATGGTATGAGATTACCTGAGATTGCCCGAGAGCCTCGGTATCACTGTTGTAAGCCTCGGTATTACTAAAAAGAAAAAAATGTGTTGATCATGATAATATATTGGAAAGAAACAATTTTGCTTAATATTTTTTCCTTATTTGATTAGTCATTCTGCGTTTGTCAAGGGCATGAATGCTTGATATATCATATAAAATAAGGTTGAAAATACAAATGATGATATTCTATATGGATAGAATATATTTTTTCTCTTTGTATATTAAATCAATTTCTTACCTAATCAAGAAGGAAGAATAAGGATGTATTATTTTAATGTACAGATTTTTTTTCTAGCAGAAGTATTTTTTTATAGATTTTACAATGCATTCAATCATATCCATTGTGGGAATAGTTCTCACTAGCAAGGAGAAATATCCTGAATGGTCCCGGATGATAAAACACACCCTTATTTTCAATGAGTTGTGGAAAGGAGTATGTGTTGGAGACGGAGACAAAGAGCCAGAATAACCTACCTCATTCAAAGAGTTCGCCATTTGGGAAAATAAGAACAACAAAGCCTATGAATTAATTATAGCATCTCTAAGTGAAGAGGTGAGTCACCATTTTCTCCATTTTCAATTGCTTTCTAAGCCTTACAAATGATGAAAGAACTCTATGACTCACATTTTGCACTTGAAGTTGTTCAACTCATGATTAAACTCTTCACTCTTGAATTGCAAAATAATGATCCTCTTGATCTTGCATCCGAAGTAAAATCTATAATGCATCAAAGCCACTAAGGTTGAATTAGATATTCCTCTTATCACTTTTCTCAAGGCACTTTATCCTACTTACTCCAATTATCTTGAGTCATTGCAAGCAAATGGAAATCTCAAAGATATTACCTTTGACTCTCTTGTGAAAACATTTGCTAAAAGAGAGAAAGCTTTTGGAAAGAGGACAACCCCTGAATCTTCTGAAGAGGCTGTGTGCCTTGCTCATAAAGAAAAGAATCTTGCCCAAGATTCTTCGAGAGGAAGAGGTGGTTGGAGAAGAAGAGGAAGATATTTCAGAGGCAGGGGGGCAGACACTCTCAAGGAGAAAAGTCAGATTTGCACTACATATGCTGCAAAAAGAATGGATCACATGATGCCTCTACATGCAGGCTACCTTAGGACAAAATTGAGCAAAAAAGAAACCAATAGAAAGGTAAAATTAATGACACAAACAAAGGTAAAGCACCTGATTCCACTCATTATGTTGTGGAACAATGTAATATCGGAGTAAATGAAGATTTATTTAATGCTTCAGTTGCTTCTTGGAAAAATGATTGGTTGCATGATTCAGGAGCAACTTGCCACATGACTCATAGAAAATATTTTTTTGAAGAATTTATTGACAATGTTGATGGAGTAGTATACTTTGCAGACGAATCAAAAATCAAGCCATCAGGGCTTGGCACAATTATGCTTAAATTGTCTGGTCTTCCAGACTTTCTTCTACATCATGTTCTATATCTCCCATAGCTGAAGAGAAACTTTTTGTCCTTATTCCACATCCACCAGCAAGTTCACTCCATTCAAATTTTTTATGGCAAGCTTGAGGTGAGAAAAGCATCCGACCACTCACTTGTCATGAGGGGAATAGAAGAACAAGGGCTTCTCAAGCTGCAAGGTAACTTTGCTCATGCACAACATTTCTCATACAATTCTCATTATGAAGAAGGTACACTTCCATCAACTTTTATTATGGCATGCTAGATTTTGACATTTGAACTATGACAACCTCCACTTGTTGAAGAAAAATGGTGTTGTTGGTTTGCCTACAATTCCTAGGAAACTTAAGTAATGTGATGCTTGTATTCTAGGAAAGCATAATAAACAGTCTTTTCATGATTCAAATTCAAGAGCACATAGAAAACTTGAACTCATTCATTCAAATTTATGTGGTCCAATGCCTGTTCCTTATGCAAATGGAAGTAAATATATGATGACATTTATTGATGACTACACCACAATGTGTTGGGTTTATTTATTGAAGAACTAATCTAATGCTTTTCAAACATTAAAGAACTTTCATACATGGATTGGAAATGATGCACAATCTCATATTGGATCTATTCGCACTGATAATGGAAAAGAATATACTTCAAATGAATTTGAAAACTATCTTCACCAACATGGGATCAAACATCAAACAACTGTGCCTTATAATCTCCAACATAATGGTGTAGCTGAAAGAATGAATAGGACAATCTTAAATATGGTACTCTCCATGATGTTTTTCAAAAATGTAAAGTTGATGTTTTGGGTTGTTGCAGTTCTATGTGTTACATATATAAAGAATAGATGTCCATCTAACGCTATTAGAAACAAGACTCCATATGAAATGTGGTATGGGCACGTTCCTTCGGTAAAGCATCTCAGGGTCTTTGGTTCCACCTGTTATCCCTTGATACCAAAGGTACGTAGAAACAAACTTGGTGCAAGAAGTCATAAGTGTATCTTCCTAGGGTATTCAAACACCTCCAAAGGATACCGTCTCTATGATGAAGTCAATAAAAAGTTTGTTGTATCTAGAGATGTAATCTTTCTTGAATCATCCAAAACTGACAATGTTGTTGAGTGGAAATTTGATTGCTTGGATAGATTCGCAAATGAAAAATCATTTCAAGAATTTGATAATTAGATTCCACATCTTGAAGGGGGATTCCTATACTAGATCAACATGTGGAATCTTCTTCTGAAGAACTCTCTCCCCCGCATGAAACTCCAACAACAGATGATGCTTTAAGTGATGTGATTGATAGAATTGGGAGACTCAATCTTGATTTAGTCCCAACTCAATCAACGGAGAAGCCTAGACCATCTGAGAAAGGTCCCCCAAAGTGGCTGACAAAGACACTTGAAAGTGTTCATCCTGATGAGGTTGGAAATACAGGAACTAGAAATTCAAACCGGCAAAATGGAGGTGATGTATATGACTTTGATTCACCTATTGATATGGATGTTTCTTATGATTTTGAATTAAATTTGTCTACAGATTTCAAACCAACTTCCTTCAAAGAAGTTGCTTCTCCTGATGAATGGAAAGAAGCGATGCAAAAGGAGTATGATTCCCTGATAGAGAATGGCACTTGGAAGCTGGTTGATCCTCCATTAGGAACCAAAACAATTGGGTGCAAGTGGGTCTATAAGAACAAGTATAAATCAGATGGCTCACTTGACAAGCACAAAGCCAGGCTTGTGGCAAAAGATTTTGCACAGAAGTAATGGGTTGATTATGAGGAGACTTTTTCCCCCACAGCAAAATGGGCTACCATCTGGACACTCTTTGCCCTAGCAACTCAGAATGGTTGGAAAGTCCATCAAATGGATGTAAAAAATTCTTTCTTGAATGGAGATCTAAAAGAGAATGTATTTATGTACCAGCCTAAAGGATTTGTTGTGAAAGGACATGAACATAAAGTATGCATACTTGTGAAATCCTTGTATGGCCTCAAACAAGCACTGTGAGCCTGGTATGAAAAACTAACTGAGCATCTTCTGAAACTCAATTTCAAACATTTTGATCTTGATTATGCAACTCTATTTGTCAACAAATTTGGAAGAAAGGTTGTATATCTTGTGGTATATGTAGAAGATCTTTTGATGACAGGAAACAATGAAAGATACATTGCATCCATAAAGAAGGAATTGAGAAAAGGTTTTGAAATGACTGATTTGGGCTATGTTCATTACTATCTTGGTATTGAAGTAACTCAACATCCGAAGTCCATATTCCTTTCTCGAAAGAAGTACATTGGAGATCTGTTGAACAAGTTTGGCATGACAGAATGCAATCCTCTTACTACTCCAATGGAACAAAACTTAAAGCTCACATCCATTGAAGAAAAAGAATTTGAGGATGCAACAAAGTATAGACAGCTTGTAGAAAGTCTCAACTACCTAACTACTACCAGACCAGACATTTCATTTTCTGTTGGAATCCTCTCCAGGTTTATGCAAAATCCTTGTTAGGGACATTGGTCTACTGCAAAAAGAGTTCTAAGGTACTTGAAGGGAACTCAAGACTTTGGAATCAAGTATACACAAGTGGATGACTTCAGCTTGATTGGATACTCTGATTCAGACTTCGATGGAGACAAAGAAACTGGGGTATATACTTTAGGTTATGCTATGAGTCTTGGATCATGAGCTGTCTCCTGGAGATCACGCAAAAAATTAGTTCTAGTAGATTCCACAAAAGAAGCAGAATATGGGGCAGCAGCTGAGGCAACAGAAGAAATTGTGTGGCTCAGGAAATTCTTGAAGATTTGCAGGTAAAACAAGTACAATTGACTCCACTCATGATTGACAATACCTCGGCAATAAAGTTGGCCAAAAACCCAAAGTTCCATGATCGAACGAAGCGCATCAATACTAAATATCATCTGATTTGACATCATGTTGAGGCCAAAACAATCCATCTTCACCATTGTTCCACTAATGAGAAAATTGCAGACATCTTCACCAAAGCGCTTGGAAGAGAAAAGCTTGAAAGATTCAAAACGATGCTTGGACTCACCAACATCCCTTCAGATTAAGGGGGGGAATGTTGACTCCTAATCATTAGGATTGGGTGAATAACTGAAATTGATGTAAATAAATAATAAGAAATATGAATAGTCACTCGGAGATGAAATGAACAGTCTCTCCCTGATGTATATAATAAACAACAACCTGAATGAACATCAATGAATTGTTTTTGAGGAGTTTCTGCTTGGTCTAACACCTTCTTTCAATGCCATGTAAAATAATTCTTACAATTGTTTTGACCATGAAGAACATGCTAGAAGGAAAAATAATTCATTTTTCAATTTACAATGAAAATAAATATTTCATGAAGATCAACCATAGGTACATTTTCAAAAGAAGGAATAAAATCATGAGAATGAGTCATATGATGAGGCATGCCAAAGTCAAGTATATAGCTATCTTAAGATGCATATATGGCTTGAGTAGACAATGCAGGTCGTTTACCAAAAAAAGGTTTAGGCATTTAAATTTTTTAATAATGCATGCCTTTATTTATTGCTTCTAGTTTTTTCTGGCGTTTGGATTCTTCATGCCCACATATGCTACAAAAACTATAGGTTTGATACTTTGCCTTGGAGGAAGATTCAATGGTCTTGGAGGATAGAGAAATAAAGGATTCTTGTATCAAATGAGTCTTGGAAGTAGACTTACTAGCTTGAGAAGGATCAATCTTCTATTTGTGTCAATCTCTATGCTTACTTTTGGAGGTTTAGTCCACAAATGTTTGATTCTTAGATCCATAAAGAAACCATCTAATTGCACAATATTAGATTGTTTCTAGGTGAAAATTTCATAGAAAAGCTAAAAATATGACATTTTAAACTATGATACAAGTGCTTGATGGAGGGAAATCTTCCCCTAGGGCTTTCTGGGTTGAAACCCTAGCAGACTGAAAGTTGTCTATTCAAAGAAGCACACATTCACACATCCATTATGCTATTATAAGCAAATTCTATTGTAAAGGGTACGTACCTTAGGTCCTACGTTCGAGAAGGCCCTTAGGGTCCAAACCCTTCTTGGAGTTCCCTTCTTCTCTTTTGTCCTGCAAAACAAGCAATTCCAAAGAACACAATAGTATATGGACAAAACCTTATAAAGAAAACATCTTCATGTTATAAATAAAGGTAGTTAGTTATGAAATCCAAACAACCATCTACATATGAATTCTAAACATGAATATCATTAACATAAAGAAGATTCATTTCGGGAACCAAGACATGTGTTTCTTTTATTATAGACAAATAAAGTACATAAAAGGAATATTTTCACCTGAGTCACCTTCAACAGGTTCCAAGCAAAGCTTCCTTCTAGATCCATTCCAGCCTGAAGCCTTTAACAAACTCCTTCCATGACTCTCTCCATGATGTCATAAATGGTGGATGAACATCAACACACAAGGAAACAAAGGTTTCCTGGACAAATGGGGGAACTGCAGAAGGCACAAGGGACTTCAGACCTGGTCAAGGGAAAAATCTCAGCATAATAACCTTTCTCTCTCCTCTCTCCTCCTTTAGGCTTTCCCTTTGAGGTCTTTTTATACCTCTCCCAAAGTAGTTTTTTAGTTGGGAGTTGGTTGGGAACAGTTGGGCCACGGGCACTAACAGGTGATCAACAGGTAAAACCCGCGATCTCCGCCCGAAAATAAGGAATTTTATATTCTTTTAAGTGCTTTAATACATATACGCGGGTTGGGTATACACAAACCCGCGTATACATGCATTTAACTCAGGGCAATGTCACGTATAAGGGATAAAACACTGTTTTTTAAATTTTAGGACCAGGTCTGGAAGGAGGGGTTTCCCTAGGCCATGAGTACAACATCACAAACCATAAGAGTGAGATTTGGAGCTATAACAGATGCCCCCTAATATATGAGGTCAGAAGGGGTACATGATGGCTGAAATATATTATGCGAGTACATGGAAAGGAAGTCTGTCAAAAACCGAGGAGGACTTCACCAGAATTCAGCCTGCCAAGCCACTAAAGGAGATCAGAAAGAAACACTGTCTGAGGCGGGCATACCCATGCTCAGAAAAAGTAAGCATGTCCGCATATCAAGTACAAGCGGATCCACTAAGTATACAAGTATAAATGACTGAAAGATACATAATGGATCATCTGATCATAATGAACAAGTACATGTCTGAATATCACATATAAGACTGTCAATGATGTTGAAAGATGCAACGAATCATTGATATCAAATATTGATCCCAAAAGGTACCAACTGAACATGATGGAATAGGATGGTACTACACTGTAAACTCGGGTGCCAGCATATAGAATGTCGCCATAACTGACTGCAACATATAAAGTGGAGTGGTATCAACTAGCAGCAATAGGAGAAACTGTCAAGTGAACCAATGAATGCTGATACAACCTGAGGTCTTCACAGACCGCCGTGGTACATTTCTACACCATGGGAATAAATGATCTGAAGTCGACCATGTGAGAAATCATTTGATTACTGGTCATTGATGTATAATGTTAACAAACGCGAGACTACTCATCTATAATGATAATGAGCGTCAAGGTACCCAGTACAATCTAACAAGTGTGAATAGATGAGCTGGAGTTGAACACCTGTAAGAATCTATGGATCAGGAGACAATGATGGTTTCCCACTGTCGATAGCGAAGGATCTGCCACTAATGACTGTAAACCCCAAGGTACTGCCAAATGGACTCTAGATCTTTGCCCCAGAGCAATGAGTCGGAGTCGATAGGGAAAGATCCGCTAGAAGTAAGGCATTAAGGCATCCTTCATCAATCTAGCGTGAGTGTAACCCGTAGGCCAATAATGTGGAAGGAATCGGACGAAAAAGATGTAGTAACCCAACCGAAGTACGTTTCCGACGTACACAAGATGTGGCTAGCGCACAACAGAAACCCTCTGAACCAACCAATAATGAAAGCTGACACAGAGGCGAGGTATCCTCCAATAGGGTCAAATGGAAACCAAGGTACTGCACGAATCCCAATGTGTGATAATGTAAGCTGATGTCAAACACAAGTCAAACCACTTAGTCAAAGACCCATGATACTGATCGATGTTGAGCACAAGGTGACCTATCAATAATGAAAATAGGGCCAGGGTGAAGCTCTAGGCCTGTCCTCAGAGCAAGGTGTCATCGTCGATAAGGACAAGACCCGCTAGCAAGAAGTCAATGGGGACCTTCTCAAACCAGCACGAGTAAAGGACCAATATAGCTGATGTGATGATAGACATGATACTGACAACCAGGGATGGCTGACTGAAAAATGAGTCAAGGGACACCGCAGAGAGGCCGACTCAGGTTAACTTCCCTTGAACAAAAGCACGACTCAATGTGACTATGTGGCAGCATATGATGACTCTGTATAAGTTCGCCATGTAGGAGGCACGAACGAACCCTCCATATGATTGGAAGAGATAACCAATCAGGTGAGAACTGACTCAATAACAAGGTTATGGCGTACCTAAGTCAAACTAAATCCCACCCATGCGGAGGAGACTTTGTTTTGAGTGCTTTGTTCAAGGGCGACACGACTGACTCTAGCTACCAACAATAAATGGAAATATTGTCCCGTTCCCGCTCTTTTTTTGGAATATTTAATTTTTTTATCTTTTTCTGTTAAGCTGGAAAAAGAATAAAAGAATGCTATGGTACAGTGGAAAGAATGAGTGTTGGTGAAACAGATGATCTAGTTCCTGGGAATGGAACATTCCTATGCTCAATGCAGGGAGGTGAAAACTGGTCAGTGACACTCAAAGGTGTGCTCCTTCCACGGGTCAAGGTGTGTCAAGCTGCAGAAGTCAAAGGTATGCAAGGTTGATTTTGCCGTCGTCATGGTCAAAAGTTGGCTTAAACACGAGTCCAAGTGAAGCCATCTCTAGGCCAAAAGGTGCAAGTGGTCAACATGCAATGCAGTAGTACAACTCAACACAAAGGGGCCTCTAGGGTATAAGGTCAGAACAAAGTGGAGAAGCTAAGAGGAATGAGTCTTCAACGCGTAAGTCATGGCGGGACTACAGAGGACTCCCGAGCCTACTCAATGGAGTAGCATGGGAAACAAATGTCAGTGAGGTGCTAACTACAATGCCCATGTAAAGGATGGCTCTACCATCGTGTCATGATTTAGAGAATCGGCGAGTGAAGATGGCTTACGAACCATAACACAATGGGATCGACCCTATGGCAGATGTATCGGAAAATGGAGGCTAGTATGCATAATGCAACGGAAAAATGGTGTCCCTAACCTATATGCCAGTGAGAAAACAATACCTGCCATGACGGGTCAGCAGTCATGGAACCGTCACGAAACTGAAAAACGTCCAAAATGTCCTGAAAAACAAACCATTCTCGACATTCCAAGCTCCCAAGTTAAAAGTCACATGAGGCCAAACAAAATAAAGTTTTGAAAAAATTTTGCATTTTCAAAACTTATAAAAATCATTTTGGACTCACCATTTTTACCATTTGAGTTTGAGAGCAAAGGATTTGGAGCAAAAGGAGCAAACTTCCCACAGCCATATTCAACTGTTCAAATTCATCAAAGACCTCCAGGTAACTCTTATACTTAGCTTGCAATAGATTGTGACAGGTTTTAAGATTTTTGATTGATGTTTCACCGTTGAACTTTTGTCAAAAATTTCTCCGCGGCGTATACGCGGGTTGATAATATTGAACCCGCGTACACGCGGGCCCTATATGCGACTGTGTGCACAGGGACCCACATATATGCCGCGAACCATTTTTACACAAAAACTAACGGTTATAAATTGATTTTTTCTCGGGATGCCTGTCACGTGGCATGAAAGAGAGCACGCAGCGGTAGATAATGAAGTTATGAACATTCTAGAAGCATTAGATGCCCTACGAGGATGCGATTTGCTTAAATTTTTCAAACTGCCAAATATGAAAGCTAACACATGTCTGCTTGAGATGCTCATTGATTATTGGGATGTCGAGGAGGAAGCCTTTATGATCGATCAGATGCCGCTCAGGGTAGAACTGGAGGATATCTATTTTATCACAGGCCTTTCCCGAAGGGGAGAGGTAGTACATTCCCGGGGGTAGGACACGGAGTAGCCTCACGATAGAGGACTATGTACAAATATACTGCCTGAGACATCCCAAGAAGGTTGGGAGCCAAACTTCCATCACACATGTGGCGAGTTTGTCACTTAGGATAATCCTATTCACCATAGCTCGAGTGAACGGATCATCCTCTCTGCATTAGGCATCATGGGTCATCATGAGCGTGGCAGTTGATTGCCTCACTACTGTGTTTGACTGGTGTACTCCTCTTCTGGCCAACATGAAGAGCCAGCTCACTTCTAACAGGGGACAGACCAAGAACTTTGGATATGGGACTATCCTGTGTACTTTATTTTTCGAGAAGGTTCCCACACTCCACCCGAGGGTAGCCGTTTCCATCAGCACCCCACGCGATCCACGCATGGGCTGGTAGGTTGATCTAACGAAACGTCTGGGGGGTGGGGAGGTCCCAAGGACTACCTTCGACGATGATTTCTTCACCTGGTGGGATCAGCAGATCATCGCCATGGATGACTACCCCTATGCTAGGCTGGATTTCCGAGGAGATCCTGATCTAGTGTTACCACCGAATGCAGCATGGGGCGACATTGGTAAGAATTTTTTAATTTTATGACTTTTTTGGATTTTTCAAATATAATGATGCATTTTGAAAAATATTTTTTATGAGATTCAAATGACTGATATAATGATCATGTTCCAGACATTGGGCCGGTACAACCAGATGGTATGTCGGACATGATTATGGGCATTTGAGTCCCAATTTTGTATATTTTTGGACACACATATGTACACTCGAGATGCTTTACAATATATATATATATATATATATATGTTTGACTTTTTTATGCTTGATTTTATTATGATGAATGATTGGTGTGCCAGTCTAATGCCTGATTAGCGATAGAATTAGCTAACCAATTATGAGATCTTGGAATATGAAAATAATTAATATAAGTAAATGATATTTGCAACAACCTCACCCTTAAATACTGGCAATATAAAGATGGATCCCGTACCCGATAAATGTTATTTAATTGAGACACTATCAATTGAGAATCAAGATATACTACAAACAAGTCGATCCCATGAGAGATTGCCTCGGATAATAAATTAATAACGGCAGTATACTCGGCCATATTGTTTGAAGCGGGACCGATACACACGCCTCTTGATGCCATAAATTGACCAGTTGGATAATAGAGTACCCAAGCTGCGGAAGCAAGATTTCGAGTGTGCCGACTAGCACCATCGACAAACCCAAAATAGACCAAATCATCCATCAACACCTACCACAGCAGGCCAAAAAGTGCTGATATCAGAAAACTCTCGATGATATATGTACAAATATACATAAAGTACAAAGAAGCCATTTCCTAGCAAAAACTAAGAAAAGTACTTCTTTAGGTAGAGCCCGTTTCGGGGCTCCGCCAGCTTGTTTCCCTCAAAGTCGATTAACTCATACAACCCTTTTTCTAAAACTCGTTTAATAATGAAAGGACCGTACCACATAGGCTTAAATTTTCTTGCCCCCAAGGTGTCTTTATCTTGGTCATAGACCAGGACAAGGTCACCTTCAGAAAAGACTCGAGGATAGACAGATTTATCATACTACGTTTTAACCCTTTTCTTATGAGCCTCATTCATCGTGGCAGCATCTCGATGCTGCTCATCGAGATGTTCCAAGTGAAGTAGGTGCTCTTCGAGACTCGAAGTCTCTGGAAGGAGTTCAATAGCCAATTTAAGAGATGGAATTTGACATTCAACCAGAAAGATAGATTCCATCCCATAAACCAACTTAAAAGGTGTAAAACTAGTAGTCGTTTTCATGGAGGTTCAATATGCCCAAAGAGCCGAATACAACATAACGTGCCAATTGGACCAATTTTTATCGATTTTCCATTGGAGTATCGTCTTAAGAGTTTTATTGACTGCCTTGACCTGTCGATTGGCCTGAGGATAATAAGGAGATGAATTCTCTTGGAGGAAACCCAATTTGAGAGCCAATTCGGACATCAGTTGATTTTGAAAATGACTGCCATGGTCAGTGACAATCTCTCTCGGGATACCGAATCTTGAGATAACCTGATTGAAAAGAAACAAATCTGTCGTGTCACTATCGTTCTTATAAGTAGGCATGGCCTCAGCCCACTTCATAAAGTAGTCTACAGCCACGATAATGTACTTGTGGTTCGCCGCTGAAGGTGGATTACAAGTCGTAAAATCAATACCCCACTTAGTAAAGGGACCGATGGTGACAACGGGAAAAAGAGGAGCTGGATGCGCGTGCATCTTCCGAGTAAACATTTGACAAGGGTGACAACATTTGACTGCTTCCACACAGTCTTTAAAGAGTGAAGGCCAAAAACAGCCGGCACGTAAGATGCGCTGGGCTGTAGCAAGCCCTGATAGATGACCACCACAAGCTCCTCTGTGGCATTCATTGAGCATAGACTCTGCTTCCTCTAAGGTTAAACAGCGCCGAAGGATTGAATCAACCCCTCGATGATATAGCGTGTCACCGATGATAACATAGTTTTTAGCCAGGTGACGTAATTTTCGACGTTCATCCTTGGAGAAAGTAGAGGGAAAATTTGAAGTCTAGAGATAAACAATGATATCTCCATACCAAGGGTTGAGTGGAGAGATGAGGAATAAATGTTCGTCAGGAAAATTTTCCTCATAAACAGTATCCTCTCCACAAGGTAGCTCAGAAATTAGCTCCGTGAAAACCATGGATTTCTTAGACTTGCCAGACAAGAACTCGAGATCAAATTCTTGCAAATTGACTATCCATCGATTATATTTGCCCCCAATCACTCGCCTACTGAGGACAAATTGAAATGGATTGACTGCCGCTAAGACAAAAGTATTGCGTAGCAGGATATAATGATGGAGCCGCTGGACAACATGGACAGCTACCAAGGCCAACTTCTCAACTGGAGAATAGCAAAGTTCAGGACCTATTAAGCCTCAAATCAAATAATAAATCACATGCTCAGTGAGAGCATCATCCTCCTGAACGAGAACCATACCAATGGTTGATTCTGCTGCAACGAGATATAAAAAAGAAGTCTCTACCATAATCCGGTGGACTCAAAAGCGGGGCAGAGACTAATGCCTTTTTCAAAGCATCAAAAAATCGCTGCGCAAAGTCATCCCATACAAATGGAACACCTTTCCGGAGCAAACACATGAACCCTTTAGTGATCTCGGCATAGTTTGCTATAAACTATCTTAAGAAATTAGCCTTCCCTTGAAGACTTTGAAGTTGTCGAATCGAGGACGGGGGAGGCAACTGAACTATTGCCTCAACCTTGAAGGGATCAACCCGAATCCCTTCATTGAACACGATGAACCCTAACAACCGACCAGATGTAACCGCGAAAATTCATTTATTGGGATTCAACTAGATTTTATAAAAAACACATCGCTCGAAAACCAATCGAAGATGACTAGGGTGATCAATTCTCTTTCGAGAATGAGTAGCGAGATCATCCAAGTAAGCCTCGATGACATGTTTGATGTCGTGGAAATCATATGACATGGCCCGCTGAAAAGTGGCTCCAGCATTTTTAAGACCAAAAGGCATCTTTCTATATGCAAAGGTACCACAGGGACATATAAAGGCTGTCTTATGTTGATCTTCAGGACGGATAGAAATTTGATTATAACCCGAAAAACCATCCATCAAGGGAAAAATATCATTACCCACACACTCATCGATAATATGATCAATGAATGGTGTGGGGTAATTATCTTTCAGACAAGCTTTGTTTAGGTCCCTAAAATCGATGCATACTAACCTTTCTCTCTCCTCTCTCCTCCTTTAGGCTTTCCCTTTGAGGTCTTTTTATACCTCTCCCAAAGTAGTTTTTTAGTTGGGAGTTGGTTGGGAATAGTTGGGCCACGGGCACTAACAGGTGATCAACAAGTAAAACCCGCGATCTCCGCCCGAAAATAAGGAATTTTATATTTTTTTAAGTGTTTTAATACATATACGTCGGTTGGGTATACACAGACCCGCGTATACACGCGTTTAACTCAGGGCAATGTCACGTATAAGGGATAAAACGATGTTTTTTAAATTTTAGGACCAAGTCTAGAAGGAGGGGTTGCCCTAGGCCATGAGTACAGCATCACAAACCATAAGAGTGAGATTTGGAGCTATAACAGTGCTTCCATTGTGGCATAAAATGTAAAGGAACATTCCTGAAAAGGACCTTTCAACTTGGAAAAAATTAGAAAAATATTCTTCATTTATTTTAGTTTTTCCACAGCCTTTCAACTATGATAGGAATAAATTGAATTTGGAAAGAAAATATTCAAAAAAAAATATGCTCATCTAGTACAAGGGATGACAATTCAACTTCCAACTATAATGGTCAAAATTCATTGACTTTGATAAATGGTGAATTCAATTTGTGTCAACTTTGTTTTGGTGTTGTACATTTAGAAATATTAAATAATAGATTGTATGAAATATATGGTCCAATCAAGCCAATGACTTCATCAAGTTTTTTCCTATAGGAAAATATTTCAATTTCCTTTGTAAATGTGTGTTGATCTTTGACGAACATTTTCCATAAATATTTTGAGTATCGAATTGTTGCATATTGAGTTTGTAGGTGTGACAATTATGGGGAGTTATTAGGTCAGCAAACTTAGACTCAAACATTTTAACAACAATAATAGAGAACAAAAAAATGGCACTAAACGTGTGTCTTGAAATATCCAAATTGTTGATTACTACAAAAAATATAATTCTTAGACACAAATCAAGGACAATAAAGGGAAATTTTAAGAAAACAAAATCCTAAACAAAAATACATTGGAGAACTTATGAAATTTGTGATACTTATATGCTTATATTTGAATGAAAATATACATATCTAAGTGCTATGATGGAGTGCAGTAGACCTATCTACATCAAAAGCAATTTGGGGATGTAAGCCATGGCTACTAAGCTATGATGGTTACTATCTTCAAAATTAAGATGGGAGGTAAGGTCTATAGACAAAGCCACGAAATTGTGACATGTTTAGAGAAGGACCTATTACCCCTTCATATGGTATGAAGAGATGGTGATTAGATATGGGAAACTGGTACCAAAGCCACCTCTCTAGTAGTATTGTTTTCCAATTCACACTTGATTTGAGCACTCCTACTTAGTCATTTAGAGCTCAAATTGATGATATCATTCAACCTTTTGCTACATGATGGTTTCATCTAATAATAGAATTTCCTAGTCAACCCTAATTGACACATTTATACTAGCTCATTTCACACACACCTTAGACAGTACATGCACATGCAAACGGTACGTTATGCCTTCATACAGATGGTCATGGAGATTTATTCCATTTCTTCACATTAGTTTCTTTACTATGGTTTCATGTATGGGTTCTTGCTAGACATACTGATATTATTTCTTATATGCTTGTGACATTATGAAAAGCATTAGAAGTGACCTAATAACACATTATAACACTTATTATCATAGCCTTTCATCTGGCATAGTGGTTGGGAGATGGAACAAATTCAGGTAAATGAAATAATGATTTGTAATAGGAATATTTTCCTTTTAGAGACTTGGTCCAAAATTTAAGAGATTTATGAGAAAAACCTACATTTCAAGAAATATAATGTGGAAACAAGGTTGGTTAAACTCAAGTGATCTAGGACTAGATGGAGAGCTTACAAGGCATTGGGAACTTCTTTTATTTGAAGTTATTAGGGTTACATCAAACTTTGTGAAAATTTTAATGAGCTTATTGGTGGATTTAATAAGAAATTAGGTTACTATAGTGTGAAGATGGGGTATCATGCTATGTTCTTAGTTGGTGAGGTGGAAGTTTAGTGGTGTTGGAAAGTTGCATGGAAGGTTAAGGTGCCACCTAAATGGAAATTTCTCCTATGCTTAGCCTTCTCAAAAAAGCCATAACTTGGGATATATTACAAAGAAGAGGAAAGGTTGGTCCTAGTGGGTTACCCTTATGCAAACTCCATGATGAATCTAACTCCCATGTATTTTTTCAATGTACTTATTTTTGTCAGTTTTAGAGAAAGGTTGAATAGGTTTCTTTGTTTTGACTCTCTATGGAATGATTTCAATATTGAAGTTTTTTTCAATCTTGGTTTTCAAGGAAAGAATTGAATTTTTTTAGTAATGCCTTATCTGATTCCATGGGAAATTTAGCTTGCTAGGAATCTCTCTTTGCCAGATACATTGAGATTCCAACCATTGGAGTCTTGTATTATGTGATGGGTTTTATTACCATTTTACGAAGAGATCCCCAACATAATGTCACTGGAGGGTTAGGATAACTTCAAGTGGATAAATATGTTCCTTGGGTATGTTTTGATGGTGCTTATCAAGGTAAAAAAATGATTTTGTATTTTTGTTACTTTCTTTCTTTCTAACTCATAGTGCTTTCTATTCAAGGAAAATCTTGTTAGTGGGACCAAAAACATTGGATAATTAATGACACTCTTTTATATCCTGAAACTCACCATGGACAAGGATATGAGAACTCTCTAGGTATTTAGTTACTCCTTATTAGTTATTAACGAGATGTGTGGGTAGATGCATATTCAAAAGAGTGTGATTACTTGTGATAACAGAGAAATTGATACTTATTGCTAGACCATTCCGAGATATGTGGTTCATCCATATATATAGAGAATAGAAATAAATTGCTAACAAACTCTCTAAAGAAGGCATGGATGTAATGGAAAATCACTTTGTCTTTACTAAAAGCCATGATGGTTATTATGCTACTATAAGGTAGTGTAATATGGACCTAATCTAATGTTGTCTATTATGATCTACTATGATATAATTGATAAGGTAGATTTTAAGGTATCTAAAGTCGATAGTTATGAACTTGTTTGTAATATGTCAATTATGGATTTGGATATGACAACCATTATGTCTATTAATTGATTTTTTGTTTAGCTTTATTTTTGGTACTTCTTACTTTTCTCTGGAAGGACCTTCTTGGATAGTGCTAAGGGCACCTTCTAATTGTAATTTTTATTCTAATTTAATATGAATTACTTTTTTTCCTTGGGAAAAAAAACATTATGGCACTTCCAAATGTACTATTTCACTCGTTGTACCATGTGGAAAACAATTTTATTTTATACAAGTGTCATCGTCTCTTCAATCAATTTGTACTACTAGAGACCTAGACAAGTGTAGCACATTCATACCCCAAATCACACTTAACACTTTCCATCTTGCTATTCATACCATACACATTCATCATAATCCCACATACAGTTGTCTTGTCATATTTCATACACCAAGGTCTATCTTTAATATTCCCATGAGGAAATCATCATCTTAAGAGCTATAAGCTTGATAATAAAGAAACTAAAACAAAATCCAAATAATAAATCTTAACCTATGCCACCTTGTTATGAGTTCAATGCCCCATGTCCTATGCTTCACAATACATATATAAAGAAAGGGACTATGTAAAATAAAGATAAAGGCAAAAAAGGGATAGTAAGAAACAATATCAAGGAAATTGTAATTCAATGCTAAAGACATTCCTAATTTAAGCACACTCATCTGGATGAACATCTTTAAAGGAACTCATATGTGGCTATGTAAGTCAATTCATGAATTTTCCCTCCCTTAAACATCATATTCCATCATATTAATTCTCCCAACTTAGTGTCCTCGGAAATACCTGTTAGTCTTTGAGCTTTTCAAAATTAATAAAGGTTAAGGTTGTCCTCATCGTGGTAAAAGCTTAGGAAAATTATATAAATTAAACAAATGTTATGGTGTGGATAGAAGATATCACCTGGTGTATACTACATAATGACATGTATAGTGAGGCTTGAATGATAATTATGAGTGGGCGCCCTACATTTTGATCTATGTACTGACATCAAAATCTACATCCTTTCCTTGAGATATGTGTAATATGATTTGATATTTATGTACTTGTAGTGGATCCATGATACTACCTTGGGATATGTGAGATTGCATTGGTATCCATGTACATTCCTTGGGATATATTTCACTATTTTGGGATACCTACTGATGATTCCCATCAATAGGTACATTTTGAAGATTATTATGCCATCCTCCAACCTTAAAATTATCCCTCTCTTACATTAATTCACATTTTTTGTTATATTATGATTAATAAGAGGAGTAAAAGGTGTTTTTCATAGTATGTGGCATAATATGGTTTAATTTCAAAAAAATGAAGGATTTTTTAGGATATTACTATGCAGGGGCTTGATGGAGATAGCTATGAGAGAATCTAGGGGGGTTTTCCACCTCCTTAACTCCCTAAATTTGGCTTGGGATCACAATATCCTCTCTCACAGTTCAAATTCATTGGCAACTGAGTGACTCCTAGTCCATGTGAAGACCAAGAGGGACAAGATCCACCATTTCTGAGATCATGGAAGGAACCACTCCTACTTTCAAGGGAGTTTCTTCAGCTTCCCTTTTGTATAAATAAACTAGAAGAAGAGTTCATTAGGATTGAAAGTTTTTATTCAGCTAGGAGTAGCTATTGAGCTTCAAGCTTGACATGGTTACTTTAAAATTTTATGTGATATATTAGACTTACACATTTTGATAATGAGAAGTTGGATTTTAAGATGCATCTAAGTTATTTTTAGAGGACTGAGACCCTTGGGGTTGGGCCCAGCACAGAGGCTTTGGTCCCTCTTCCTATCCTTATGTTTCTTCTTAATTCCAAGCAGTGCATAGTTTCTTGCATTTTAGTAGATATTAATCTATCAAATCATGTGGTTGCAACCTCTATATCACCTCTCTTGTGGGATAATGAGTGGAAGGATTCACAACCACAGTAAAAAATATTATGTTTATGATTTATTGAATTAGATTAGTGATAGTTGTCATGTTTTACATTTGATTTTTTTACCTTAGAAGTTAGTTTATTGATTAGATAAGTGTTATGGCATAAATTAGATGTTATTTTAATTCAAGTCATCTTTTCCATCTTAAGTTGTTTCATTTTGTTAATGATAAATGGATGCATGCATGTGTTCGATTGCAGGGCTAATCGATCTGTAGGGAAGGGAATATTTAACACTTCTTTCTTGAGCTCCTTCATCTTCTCTTTCCACCTCCAAACTTTGTCCCAAAACCCTGTTTTATAAGTCATTTTTACTAGTGCATTGAGAGCACTCATCCTAGTGCAAGACAGGTCTCTAAGGGGTCCTAAATTTGGTTAGGGGCTCAAACCAACCCCCTCCATTTGCTCCCACTTCCATCCATCTCTCCATACCCTCAAGACATCATTTTCACCTTAAAAAACCACTCAAATACCCTCATGTAACATTACAAGCCCTCGTGTAACATTACAGGCCTCCTGTAGTAATCACATATAGAAAACCTGTAACATCACTTTCCTTCATCAATTTTGATCCCCACTGCAACTTTGACTTAGCCTAGATTCATAATGACTCCCAACTATGATTTTATGTTATGGGAAAGCTCCTAGGCCACTCGAACCCTTCCTTTTCTTCATTGCAAGAACAATAGAGTTAGTTTCTTTATCATGCAAGTAGGTTACTGATTTAAAAGAAAGTGTGAACTAGGTAGATGGTACATGCAATTTTGTTTGATAGTTTGATGAATTATGTAAGAAAAAATAGTTTCCTTTGTGCAAGTAGATTTGGTATTTTGATGTATTTTGCAAGATAAAATAACTTTATTTCTGCAAGTAGATTAACCTTTGTCCTTTCATGAGTTGATTAGTTAGCAATTACAAGCTGATTCAATGGAACTTCCACTTTCATAGCTAGAAGTAATTTCCAATTGTACCTTTATCAACAAGCTTTCATTCTAATTTAGTAGGAGGAATGGTCTTTGAGCACTTTTGATCTAATTTCATAACTGAGGGTGGCATGAGTGGAATCCTATCTAATATGCATATAGCACTATCACCTCAAAGTTTTTATGAACCCTGAGTTGATAATTTGAGTTGAGGAGCCCTTAGGAGTTGCAACATTCTTGGTGCAATACCAGGGCTCACCAATACCATTGCATGGACAAATTTTTAAAGTATTTCATTCAATTTATTATCTAAAGTTTCAATTACAACACACAAATATGATTGAAATAAGTTTTATTCAATTTTAATATTAAAAGATGTCATGTAAACAACAAATAGGTTTTATTCAACATTATTTATTTTGAGATTATCTACAAGAGCTTAGTCATTATATGATATAAGTCAATTGTAATGAAATTTAATATAAATGTCAAACAACAATATATGGAAACATTTCTATAATTTTATATAATGGTATCAACCTTCCTAAAGTTAAAAGTGGTCATCCAAGTATTTCAATCAATTCCTTATGATGGAAATTTAAGTTATATTCAATTTTTAAAAACTCAAATATGATGGTAATTTCTCTTCTTCCCTCTCTCCCCCTTCCATCTATATCTCTATCTCCCTCTGTCTCTCCTTCTTCATCTCTCTATATCAACCCACAAAAATGCACATTGTTTCTCCATATCTATCTATATCTCTCTCCCTCTCCCTCTCCCTCTATCTCTCCTTCTTCATCTCTCTATATCACCCCGAAAAAATACACATTGTTTCTCCATATCTATCTATATCTCTCTCCCTCTCCCTCTCCCTCTCTCTCTCTCTCTGCCCCTTCTCTCCCCCTGTCACCCTGTTGACAGTGTTGGACCCGCCAACATGTCAAGGGGATATCCCCAGTAAGAAGTCCCAATTAGACCTCAGACCATTTGGTGTAGGAGTCCCAGCAGTGCATCGTAAGGTAATCCCTTGACCGCGATGTCGCATAGAGGAAAGTAAGATAACTCTGTTAGTAGCAAGGGTGTGACTGATGCAGTGATTCAAGGAAGGGGTATGAGAGGTTCCAACACTTCGAAAGGGGAAGGAGGTGAACGTGAGTTCCAGGTTGAAAGGGATCAATCCCAACTCGACTAGGAACACACAACACAAAGGACATGCACAGCTTTCGGCGGAGCAGTCCACTCGAATGCGGCAGTCACATCATACAAGGTAAGATAACACATAGATCACCCACGAATCAGTCTGAGGCGAGTGTGACGGTTGTTATAGCAAGGTTCAAGTGAAATTTCTATCTGATGTATGACAGAGCAATCGACATGGATGGTGACAACATTAACCACATATGTAACACATTAACATCAAGATTCATATAATTGCATGTGAATCAGCTCATCCACAAGTATGTATGCTAAACAACATATATCATTAAAGAAATCAGAGAAGTCCAATTACAATAACAACATTTTCATGAAAACATGTTGGCTCTTATTATATAAAGCTCTTATTATATAAAGAAGTGTAAGTCACAATCATACAATACATCCATGTAAACCTGATAGCCCCAATAGTGAAATGTTACAGCCACATCTGCCTACTCCTCCAAATATATGTACTAGCTTCATGCAGTGGAGAAGCCAAGGCGCGTTACAATACTGTCCAAGCCTTCTTCAAGAGAGTCTTTGTTGGGTAGGGAAGGCCCCGCGTAATGGTTTTGGGGCTCAAAGCCCGGAATTTTGGGTAAAGGTATCGTAAAGACTTCGCGAGATGCCTAGAGCATGAAGTGTAATGAGTCAAGTCAAGGGGTTGTCCGCCCAAAAATAATGTAAAATAAGTCGGTCTGTCCATGGACCATGGAAATGTATAAATAGAGCAAGGCTCTATGGTTAGAAGTCAGTTTTTGGTAATTATTATTTTGATCTAGAATGTAATGGGTTTATGAGGCAAGAAGTCTTGGAGAATCTGTAAGTCTGAGTCAAGGGAGTTGGTAGAGTTCACAGTTGTGTGTGTGGACCCTTGCAGCTGAGTGCACAAGGAAGATCTAGTTGTACTGAAGAGAAGATCAATAAAGATAAGAATTTTTGAATCATTGTGTGGTTTCTTACAGATCTGTTTGTTTCTTATGTCCTGAATTTATGTGTGATCTATTATATGGGTTTATATCTTTTTTATAATTGTGCAAATAGGGTTTTAAGGTTAAATGTTTGCTTCAAGAGTGTAAAGAGTAGATATGATCTATAACCAACTCATAAATAATAACTCTTAAAGAAGTGCCTTGTTTCGGATCTACGAGGAAGTAAAGTAGCACGAAGCCACAGAATAGTTCACAAGCCCTCTAGACCACATCAAGACATCCCAAGGGTGTGGAAACCTGGTTCCAGCACCCTCCCCTGCTACCTCAGGTGAGACCTCAGTCCGCACTCCATGGGTTGTTGCCGAAAGGGCCAGTAGCTATAGGATTTGTTTGGCTAATAACTCTTCTGAACCTGGGTCAGGGCCCAATAAGCCAACAAATGGTTCCATTTCCAGGACTTGGATTTGCTTAAGGGATGTCTGATGTCGAAACACTGGAACCCTACAAAGAAAGAGCTTGAAGATTGGTTGGATCAGAAGCTTCACGAGTTCATGCTTTAGGAAAACAGAAATTCATGGATATCAAAAGAAAGGTGGTTGGATCATTACATATACATAGAGATCCACGAGATCTTCTATGCGTCATTCTTGATAGAGTTGTACGAGTGGATCGCGAGGCTAGCTAAAAGTGTGGGAAGGTGTAGACTAGATCAACCCATTGTGTGGACTCCAGAATTAGTGAGCAGGCTAGAAGCATATGAAAATAAAATCGCACGCGCACTAGATCACTGGTTGGCTCGGATAATAGGAGGGTTCATCACTGAGTTCGTGATAGACACAACTGTGAGTTATAGTGAAGCAGGAAAGCATTTTCTCCAAGGACCACAGGGTAAGTACTTTAAATCGTTGAATAGTTGGATTAAAATGTTGTTATGTGAAAATGAGATTATGCGTATTTATTTATGTCTGGTGTAACACGGAGCAGAAGAGGCTACTGAGGAACCAATGGATTACAGAATAGTTATTTAATTTCTATTTCACAAGAAAGAAAGGAAGAACTCATAGGGTTCTCTCCCAGAAGCGTAGTCCAATTGATTAAGTAGTGCATTCCACTGATACCACCACTGCCTACACCATCACCTACTTCACCTACATCAAATCCATCTTCACCAACCCCACCTCCACCACCACCGAAGGTTGGGATGGCGAGTGCAGTAAAGTTGCCGGTATTTAAGGGTGTAGGAAATGAGGAACCAGGTCAGTTCTAGTTTGTGGTAAGGGTTGTATGGGAAGCCCAAGGCATAATGGATGATAACATCAAAAAGGCTACTCTGGTTAGCACGATGCAGGACTGCGCATTGACATGGTATATAAATTACTCAAGCGATCATCCGAATGCAAGAATAGCGGTGATCTAAGCTGCATTGAATAGAGAATTTAGTCGGCCAAAATCAGAGACGAAATCAGTCATTGGGTTCAAGGAGATCGCAATGTTACCTGGTGAAACCCCATGGGATCTAGACCAGAGATTGAAAAGCACAATCCGCGAGGCTAACATGACATTAACAAAGGCGCATCACTGCGCATGGTTTATGGCGTCTTTGACACCATATCTGAGGAGGGTACTATCACAGCAAAAGATCTCAAGCCAATCTAAAGCATTAGAGACAACAATGAGGTTGCACAAAACTCCAATATAGGATCCGGGGTTGGAAGTTCAGCAACTCCATGTGAAACTACAAAATCTGTGCTTAGAAATGCAAAGCTTGAAGCAAGAAAGGGCTCCCCAACCGAATGCGCGTATAGAGGTAGGGTGCATTAAGTAAAAAGGTCAAGGACACGACAAGGACCACTACCCCATCTTCGCAAACTATCTGGCGGGAGGGGGGCTAATGCCATTAAAGCTGGAGGTACAAGTAGGGCCAAGTGCGGCACCCCTGCTCTAGTGCGCAATTTTTCAAGTGGGGGCAAAGCATGCAACAGACAACTACCACCTATTGCAGAAGTATACCTAGACCCTGCAGTAGTTGTATTGCAACTTTTGTAGATCGGTGGGTCACGACTTGCGAACGTGTCGAAGTTACGATTTAATGATGGAAAGAACCCCAGCCTATCGAGTGCAAACTAAAGCACGAGGTTTCAACCCAGCTGTCGGGCCACACGGGGATTCCAAGGACCCGAACAGGGAAGAGGAATGGGGCTTGGGCGACAACACAAACAGCTGATATGTTATAACTATGGAGGGTCGGGGCCAACGAGGATATCTTGTTCATACTGTGAGAAATTTGACCATGAAATAGTAGACTGTCCAATGCTTATTGCCTAGATGCATGAAAAGGGGGTATTGCAGCCCACTCTAACTCAAAATGTCCAAATGATGAAGTTGGAACCCTGAGAAGAGGACCCCAGCATAAACATGGTATTAAGGAGTGGCACAACCCCCAGAGGAGATGCGAGGAAACAAACAAGAGAAGATGGGAAGGGTCACAATGATCTGACAAAGGAACTTGACTTGGAAATAGAATAGGCGAAAGGAACGTCTAAAGAAGCTCAAAAGAGCTTCATGGAAGTCTCTACCCCAGGTAATAGGGATCCAATTGAGCTAGGAATGGATCCCTCTATGCTTACCAACTTTTTAGAGACATGTATGAAGTTGCTACGTGACAATAGAGCAGTTAAAGGACTGCGAGAGCTGATCACTAGGTGCATAGTATCAAGGGAACTGTGCATAGTCTGAAAACTAGGGAAACATGCCCTGCGCACTGGATGGGAGATGTGAATGACGGCACAAATCAGTGTGTACAAGATGGAGCGGGTCATTATAGATCTAAGGTTAGACGCAAATGTGTTGCGTAAGCAAACATGGGAGCGCATGGGTAGGCCCGCCTGCACTACAACGGTCTCCTATTCAATTACGAATGGTTAATCAGCAAAATATCTTATTGATGGGATGACTACGAGGGGTGAAAGTGGACATTGAAGGAGTAAGTACCCAGACCAAATTTTAGGTAATAGAAATTGTTGATGACAGTAATCCATACCCGGCATTATTAGGAATAGATTGGGCCACGGACATGAATGGGGTTATCAACTTAAAAAGTTGGAAAATGACATTCGAGAAAAAGTCACTCTGTGTCATAGTTCCACTGGACCTAGCTGAAGGAGTGTGCTACACCGAGCTGGTGCATGACAAAGACAGTGATGATGAATTAGATTGAATTTACTAGATAACGGCGCAAGACCGGGATCGGGTGAATCCCTCAGTGGATAGAGGACTCTCATTGGAGCGCAATAGTTCTTGCACATCGAATTCATATGAGGAACTTGAACAATGGCGGAACTGATTGCATGAAGTCACAACACTCCACTATGATATGATGATTAGATCATTACAACGCGTGAACACTAAAATAAGACAATGGCCAGCGGATAACAACACAAAAAATGTGGAGCAGTCCGTCAACCCTGGCACTTTAGTCATAGAGCAAGAGCGGTATAATGCGATGAAAGAAGCACCGCGCACACCGGTATGGTGTAGGAAGATGAGGTGGAGTGAGCACAGATGTAGAAGGTGGTTACGGGTTAGAGGACTTCCCCGGCGAGTAGGGCAGCCACAATATAGCAGTTCAAGTACCCGACTACAATGGAGTCCACAACGGTATGCAATGCAACCATCGACCCAATGGCATCTTCGCATCATAAAGGTTTGTTGGGCTGATAAAACCACAAACCAAGCAGGCCGTGTGCAGAGAACTCTACCCGTGAATAAACACGCTAAATCATGGGCCCTAGGAATATTTCCCCAGTCACTGCAATTCAACCTGAACAAGAATACTTGGACGAAGAGATCCGACAGTCGTGGGAAGCCATTCAACATGGAAACATGAGACTTCACGTGTTAGAGGAAGCGGGGATCAGGTTTAGGAGGAAAAGTGTGAGGTTGGATGAAGAAATTGACAAAATAAAATTCGGAGTCACACAAACGGGTTGCGCGAAAGAGCCACTAAGGGAACTGGACTTGGCTGATCCTCCTACACTACTAGCACAAGTTGTGATCCTACTATCATGGTTGCAACTGCACCCTAGGGCATAAGGGATCATGAACCACAATACGCTACCAGACTCCAAGGAACGTGAAGGGTGCCTGTAGCTCAGGCTAGCAGGGAAGAGAAAGGCTCGCACGAAGGGTACGACCACCTGATTATCTGTAGGAGGCCTAGTCTCATCACTCCACACAGTTGAAAGAGGACGCGGGACTATAAAACAGGCTGCAAGAATGCTACGCGATGTGGTTGTGGTGTGCAAGGCTAGTCAAATGCATAGAACTCATCCATGTACAAGGGGTTGCGTTGCCGCAGGGCAAGGATGGAAGGCGAGGCATTCACTGTTTCCACCGCCCTTGAGCGCAAGGTGGCATAGATGCAGGCAGAATATGTACCCAGTGAAGCAACTGAAATAGAGATTGAGGTGTCGGCGACCCGCGTCGAATAGTACAGTAGATGGCGGAAGAGTTTGTTGCAAGTACAAGCGAAGCACAAAAGTTGTTGACCGACCTCCGCATGAAGATTTTCGCACTAGCCAAGTGACTCCGGATGAGTTACGATGATTATTTTGGGGGACTATTGGGTGGCAAAGGCCTCGTGTAACAGTTTTGGGGCTCAAAGCCCGTAATTTTGGGTAAAGGTATGGTATAGACTCCGCGAGATGCGTGAAGCGCGAAGTGTAATGAGTCAATTCAAAGGGTTGTCCACCCAAAAATAATGTAAAATAACTTGGTCTGTCCATGGTCCGTGGACCATGAGAATGTATAAATAGAGCAAGGCTCTATGGTTATAAGTCAGTTTTTGGTAAGTATTATTTTGATCTGGAATGTAATGGGTTTATGAGGCAAGAAGTCTTGGAGCATCTGTAAGTCCAATTCAAGGGAGTTGGTAGAGAGATAGAGGCTCTACAGCTGTGTGCGCAGAGGCCTGGTAGAGTTCGCAACTATATGTGTGGGCCGCTGCAGCTGAGTGCACAGGGCAGATCTGGTTGTACTGAAGAGAAGATCAAAAAAGATAAGAATTTCTGAATCATTGTGTGGTTTCTTGTGGATCTGTCTGTTGCTTATGTTCTGAATTTATGCGTGATCTATTATATGGATTTATATATTTCTTTATAATAATGCGCACAGGGTTTTAAGGTTAAATGTTTGCTTAAATAGGGTAAAGAGTAGATCTAATCTATAACCAACTCATAAATAATAACTCTTAAAAAAGTGCCTTGTTCCGGATATACATGGAAGTAAAGTAGCGCGAAGCCACAAAACAGTTTGCAAACCCTCTAGACCACATCAAGACATCCCAAGGGTTCAGAAACCTAGTTCCATCACCCTCC
Organism: Pinus tabuliformis; assembly: GCA_031772625.1. Taxonomy (NCBI): domain Eukaryota; kingdom Viridiplantae; phylum Streptophyta; class Pinopsida; order Pinales; family Pinaceae; genus Pinus; species Pinus tabuliformis. The sequence goes on from CM062820.1 coordinate 1,675,868,854, forward strand.
CCTACTGCCTCGGGTGAGACCTCAGTCTATGCTCCGCGGGCTATTCCTGAAAGGGCTGGTAGCTGCGGGATTTGTTTGGCTAATAACTCTTCCGAACTTGGGTCAGGGCCCAATAAGCCAATAGTCTTAGTAGAACCTTGGCTGAACAAAAGCCTATACAATGAGTTATGAGGAACTATTTATAGCAAAGGGTGGGGTGACTCTTGACATTCCCCTTTGTGACAGTTCAAGTACCCTCATGACTCTTCACCTACTCTATGACTGTTACATCCAACTGTTGACACTTGACTTACACTTGACATGACTTAACATTACAATTCACATGTACCCATGTGAGACAATATGGCTTGAGCAAGCCTTGCAAGACATCACTGACACTCGGTCTACTATGGTGAGACCAACTCTTTGACATGATTTTGATGGTGAAGGTGGTGAGTTGATGCCAATGCTTGGTCGTTTGTGATGGTGTGCATGCACCTCATGGTGACATCTTATTGTAGTGAACTCTTGCCTCCATTGCAACTGTTTCATTGGTTTGGCCCCTTCATCCAACGCGTCTGCTAACATGTGCATGGTATTCTTAGGCACGATTGAACCAGAAACACACTGATGCATAGTGTCTGTGCTGATCTTCAAGTGCCTGTTGGTGGTCATGCGCATCAATTTTCCAAAGTACATGTTCCACCCCAGTTGGACTTGATTCTTGTCTTCGCCTTGGTGATTGTGTTGAATGGGTTGGATGCATGTGTGCACTCAACGACATGCATGCTTCTGAATCCCTTGCATGCGATCAACAACATTTCTCACCATGTCTTCTCTATGTTAGCTACTGGGATGGATCCTTAACTTGTACGAGCATAGTTTCATCCGTGAGTGCATGTTGCACCCACTGTTGTTCATGTTCCTATTGCAACTCATTCGTCTATCTGTGCAGCTTCATGTTCTTCCTGAGTTTCTACTTCAGCACATGCAACTCCTTCTTTGTTCCATCTTCTACCTTCATGCGATCTTCATGTTGCATTGTCACTTCATAGCCGGAGTCTCCAAAGTTGCTTTAATCGTCAGTGGACCTACTTGAGCTTGCAACCTTGTTCTACCTCCATGTTGTCAACAACCCTCCTCTTGCATTCGTTGCATTTGGTATGATATCTTCAGTTGTTGTTCATGATTCTGCTCGATGTGATGTTGTTGTTGTATACCTTGATGTCCTTGTCTAGGAACAACTTGATGTCTCTGTGGGTAGGCAAGTCCATAGACACTTGATGGACTACATCCCCAAGTGTGCTCTGAACGATGTCTTCTTCTGTGCTCTCCTAGAAACCATTGTACCTGTACTGCTGAGAGGTAGATGAACACCTACGATACCTAGAGACATGGCAACACTCATGGCAAGAAATCTGTGAGTCAAAAGCCAAAATGAACATGAGAATTGACTTGCAACATACCTTGGTGAATGAACATGAAGGTTGAACAATTTCAGCCGGGAAGTCAGGAGACCGACTGCTAAGACTGCACAAGGCATGGTCTGGGTTGCTTTGATATTGACTGACTACCGGAACTACGCAATACACAGTCTAGTCTCGATGCTAACTACTGGGATTGTGCAATACGCAATTCCAATTGGGAAGGACTGCTAGCCCAGGGATAGATTTGCGCAATTTTCTTTGGCCAAGTAGCCAATGTCCTCCAGAAATGTGAAAAATAGTTTTGGAGGCTAGTGTTGTGTAGGAATGTGCAAATATAGAGAGGAAGGTGAGCCTTCCTTCCCTAGATTGTGTAATGCAGCCTTGGTGAAGGCAAACTCTGAGCCAAGGTTGGCCCGACTCACCGACTGGAAACTAAAAGCAACTAAGACAATAAATGCATGGCGACACTAAGTGATAGCATAAGTGATTGACAGTGCATGCAAAACATGAATGAAAGATTCAACAAACATGTCAACATGCATGTGGGTGAGGCAAGTCGTTGGTTGGGCAAACGTCAGTGCAAAACAGTTTCATGCATGCGACGATAGTGAGATAGCAATGAAAACTGAAACAGAGCTAGGAAAATCTAGTATATATGTAAATGACAACAAGCGTTCAAATAAATCAATCAAACAACACTCCCACAAGCAATGACACAAAAACCGATAGAAATGCAGCACAAGGCATGGGAAGCAAGATTACCCCAAAATAGCTAAGTTGAATGTGCTGACTACTCCTAGAGGTGATGTGGGATGTCAAAGCTACAAGGTTGGTGTGAGGAATGAGCTCTGCAGCATCTGGCTGATGAGTTTTGATAACAATGAGGTTGTGACGTGCATGCCAAAAATCTAGGGGAAGCAACACTTGGTGGGAGGTTTCTAAATTTCTCCTTGAATGTAACCTCCAACTACTAAACATTGATCCCTGAAGCAAGAGATGCCTTTGTATGCTACCTCGGAGTAGCAGCCCATGCATGCAAGTTTGTTTTGCTCAGTCCCAGAGGGAATCAGTCAACTCAGCTGCACATGCAAGAGACTGCTCAACTGCTGGAGGAAAATGCACATTTCTGGCTAAGAGCTAGGCTGACTGACCAGGAGGTTTGCACAATTTCTGGGTAGAGCAGCTGACTGCTACCCAGATTTGTGCAAATCCTAGTCTAAATAACCTGCTACTGGGAAAATTTGCACAAATCGCGCTGGGAGGGTTAGTTGGCAGGATTTCACAATCATGGAGCCCAACAGGTTGTGAGAGAGGATTGAGCAATTCCTGGAGGGAAAGCTAGTTTCCCTCCAAGAATGCACAAGTTTCAAGGGGAAGCTGCTCAGCCTGTAGGTGGACCAAGTCCTCATGAGTAGCCTGTGAGGGGAATGGATCAACTGCGATCGAAAAGCTACCTTTTTGCGAGGAAAACTCATGTATCTTGAGTACTTGATGAAGAATGACAAATTGTTGTGCAAGGTTGGTAGGGAGGCTGCAAAATAGGCTAAGGCAAAATTTTGGAGGGTGGTTGTATCTGCTACAACACTTGGCAACACAGTGGTATAACTCTAGCTCTCTAAGTGGACCTTTTTTATGAAAAGCATGTCTAACACCTCCGGAAGTATTGTTCAGATCTCATCTCAACTTGGCTTCACAATAGCTTGATGTAAGGTGTAACATCCACTCGACTCTTGGTCGATTGACACACATTCCAAGCCAAGGCAACACAGTTATTTCGATTGGGGTTGAGGGGCATATAGGTGCACAAGCAGTGTAGTCGTTGGAGTCTTAGTTTCATCTATGGTGTTGCTCCACTGCTAGCAGGCCTGGACAGTACCCCGATGGAGTCACATAGGAAAAAAGGCATGGCTCCACTGCGAGAGAGCCTGGTTAGTACCCCGATAGACTTACTTACATCACCTCCCTCCACAGGAAGCCTTTCTCTTCTTTCACCTTATTCATTTTTCATTTTTCATTTTTCATTTTTTCACTTTTCATTTTTTTCATTTTCCATTGCGCATAGCACTTATTCATTTCAGAGGCAGAAGAGGGATCTTGACTTATTGAGAGTAGAAGAGGTTGTTCTAGTAGAGAAGTGGTTTATTGTATCTCTGACGTGCTAAGCTAACAAAGTTTAACCCAAAAAAAAACAATCGACTAGAGAAGGTGACACTAGTTGGCACGCAAGCGTTGTGTTTTCACCAAGGTCCACTTCCAATAGTACGTATTTTCCTTCGACGTATCATGGACTAAAACTAACAAGCTCATCATACATAGGCAAGATGATAGATAACCAAGTAGTGATAGTTGTACAAGCCCTCTTACACTTTACCCAGCTTGCTTCATGAGTCACACATGGTTTCATGCAAACTAACCTACGAACGAAACAAGTGAACAAACTAACAATCAAAAAAGAAAAGCAAGAGTAGAAGCAAAAATGAAAGCAAAGCAAGTAAACAAACATGTAAGCAAACAAGGCATGTAATCAAACAAGCATGCAAGCAAACAACTAAAAGAAAGCACTAATCCTACCCCTACACTAATGGTGCATGGACCTGATCATGTGAAGTGATACTTCCAATGCAACCATCGGTGCATTGGTAGACCCATGTTGGTAAAGGCATGGTCCGCGAGCAACCCAATTGTTCGAACTAGCAACCAAGAAAGATATAACAATGAATAAAACTACACTTCATGTTTCAAAGTGTCCATAGGACATAGGTTAGTGCATGTGCATGACAGGTAGTCTATAGACTTATCATGGTGTTGTGTAACACTACGTGCAACTTTGAAGCATAAGTACACTCTTGACTGAGACATGCAAGCAAACGAAAGAAACAAAGATAACCTGTGTTGCGCACGAGTGCCCACAATGTAAGACACCTCCAATGCATGATAAATGGGATCATGGCATTCGAGTGGAGTGAGATTGACCTTGAGTACATACAAATGAGTGATGAGGAGCCTTGAGCATTTGAACAATTTCCTTATTAGAAGCGAAACCAACCTCAGGACAGCGAGGGCCTGACATAACCATAAGCTCAAGCGGAAGTGCCTTGATGGTTTGTGGGGTTTCGACTTCATTGACAAATGGATATTCATATACAAGTGGCTTAGACGGATTAATAACAAGTGAATCAACATCATAATCAAATGATGAGGTGAAGAGATCAGAACAACCAAGATCAGAAAATTGAGGATGTTGATCAACATCCTCGTGATTTGATGAATCACACAAAGGGGTAAATGATAAGGAAGGATGTTCACCCTCTACGTTTCTGGAAAGAGAAGATGAAAGATCAAGTGGATTTTAAATGAATGATTTGTCCTCTCCGTTGTTGGATGATGGGCTAACATACAGTGTGTCTTGTGATAGATCAACAATGGGTCCATCCGTGGATGAAGACACACATGTGAAATCATGGATGGCAGGTTCACCAACGATGTTAGAAAAGAACGGAGGGGGCTCGGATGGAAGTGAGTCATCCTTCGTTAAGTTTTGATGTTCAAGATCCCACTCATACTCTTCATGAATGACAGCGCATGTTGGTTGTGCAACACCAACTTTGTCAGTGGGTTGTTCCTCGTTCACAAAAAGTGAAGAGTCCAGAAAGGATGAACACAAGGCAACATCATCCGTAGGAACACCCAGGTGTGAAAACGAAGGTCGTAGAAAATAATTCATATGAGGACTTGAAGGACTCACAACCAAATCTATGTGAAAATTGAGTGGAGTGATGTTGGGAGAGTGTGAAGGATGAACAAGTGTGTGAGCATGATCCTCGACATTACTGGGCAGTGGTGGAGTTATTGAATAAGAGAAAGGCGGAAAATCAATTGGGACAGTGCCTACTTCCACATGAGATTGCATAGTTCCATCACTGAAGAAGTTCAAGCGAGGCTTGATATGAAAATTTCTCTTGGGACGGACAGATTTCTTAAGACAATACTCGAACCGGTTCCAAAGGTAAGAAAATTTCATCCAGCTCCTCGAAGCTTGAAACTGCAAATCATGGAAGTGCTGCCAAAAATCAATAATGTATTCATGCGGAGCCCTCCGTTGTTGTAACAGTTTTCGGCCAAGATGGTCTCGATCAAAATGATAGAACGTGTCTTCAATAAAATCACAAAATTTCTCACATGAGTGCATGGTGTCAACTGGTAGGCTAAGCATCCAATGAAATTGAGATTCACGAAGTGTGTATGTAAGCAACAAACCGGCTTGTTCGCCAATAAACTCATCTTCCTCATAAATCATGGAAATAAAGTTATTTAAGTGCTCAAGCTAGGCCACTTCACCTTCACCATCATACGTGTGAGTGCACAAGAGATTGAAAAGCTTCCCCTAGATGGAGAAATCTTCATTATTTGAAAAACACCTCGAGGGAAGAAGAGTGCAAGATTCCATGAAAGATATGCAACGGCTCAAAACTGGATGAGAGGACATAACTTATCATTAGGCCATCCTTCTAGCACTAGAAATGTTGATGATGTTGGACCCGCCAACATGTCAAGGGGATCTCCCCAGTAAGAAGTCCCCAATATACCTCAGACCGTTTGGTCTAGGAGTCCTAGCAGTGGAGTCTGAGCAGAGCAGCTGACTTCTGCTAAGATTTGCGCAAATCCTAGGCTGAATAGCCTACTTCTGGGAAAATTTGCGCAAATCCTGCTGGGAGTGTTGGCTAGTACGATTGCACAATCATGGACCCCAATAGGCTGTCAGAGAGGATTACACAATTCCTAGAGGGAAGGCTAGTTTCCCTCCAGGAATGCGCAATTTTTAAGGGGAAGCTGCTCAGCCTGCAACTGGACCAAGTCCTAGTGAGCAGCCTATGAGGGGAATGGATCAACCATGATCAACAAGCTTCCTTTGTGCGAGGAAAACTCATCAAGCTTGAGTACTTGACAAAGCAAGACAAAGTGTTTTGCAAGGCTGGTAGGGAAGCTCCAAAACAGGCTAAGGCAAAATTTTGGAGGGTGTTTGTAGTCACTACAACACTCCCCTTCTATCTCTCTTCCCTTTCTCTCCCTCTGACTCCCTTCTATCTCTCTTGCCTTCTACTCTCCTCTCTCCCTCTCTCCCCATCTCCATTGTCACTCCCACTCTCTCTTTCTATATGCCTTTCTTCTTACCTCCCTCCCTCTACCACTCCAAATCCATCTCTCTCTCTCTCCCTCCCTCTTAAGTCCTCTCTCTCTTCCTTTCTCTCCCATGACCCTTTGTCTCTCCCCCACATCACTCTCTCTCTCTCTCTCTCTCTCTCTCTCTCTCTCTCTCTCTCTCGCTTTGTCCTACCACCCTGTTGACTATCTCCCTCCCTCTCTCATTCTCTCTCCTCCTTCTCTCCATCTAGAGTTCTTTATCTTTTTATCTGACCCCAAACATACTCTCTCTCTCTCTCTATGTATATATATATATATATATATCTTGAACTTCTTCTTTCCGTATATTTTCCTCCAACTCCATCTCTTGAGTTCCCTCTCTTTCTTGGAGACTCTCTCCTACTTTCCCTCTCTCTATCTTTATGTCCCCCTCCTCTCTCTCTCTTATCCTTCTCTCCCACTCTCTCTCACTCTATATTTCAAAAAACTTTAAATACTTTGACTATATATATATATATATATATATATAGATATATGTTGTACAACAATTTAATTTTTTTATATAATACATATTTAAAATGAAAGATTTCAAATGTGTGTTGTACATTCACCTTGAGGGAAAATGATAATTTTCCATGGAAATATTATCTAGAACTTTCCTAATGTTTCAGCTACCTCCATCAAAGATACATAGAGTGTTGCATGTCTTCCAATTGAAACTGTTAAGGTTTTATCTCTTTAAAGGTAACTTTAGGTTATGATTACTTCAAGATTTAAAAAATATTATATATATTTTTATGTTAGATTTATAAAAAAAATTAGGTTAAATAAAATTAGTAACATATATATTAAGTCAGCTTGTATGACTCTTTTTGTGTTAATGACTCTTTTGTTGATGCCTATGGTGTATATCGGCCACATTTATTAATCTAGGTGTGGTAGTATATATTATAATATAAGAAATTTTATATTATATTAAAGTTAATAATATTATTTTAATCCAAAATTAATAAATTTAATATTAATATTAAAATATATTAATATTAATTTTTTAATATTAACATAATTTTTTATCATTTAATTTAATTTAATATAATAAAAATAATATTCTTTTAATATTAATATTAAATTTAATAATGTTTTTACATGACATTATAACAAAAATTCTAATAAGATTTGGAATTTTAAAATGAGGTAAAAGTTTAATTTTAGATTATTCAATTTTTTTTTATAAAGGCTTGATCAAGCTACATAGCTAGATCGATACATAGCGCTTAATCAAGATCCTGTTAACCACGTAAATGGCTCAATCGAGGGTTTACGAAACCCTCAATTGGGCTATTTAAATTTCAAATTTAGGCACTTGATCGAGCCTCTTAGGTCCTAAAATCAACAATTTTAGCACCCCTTCTACAAAATTTTCTGCAACTCCATTTTGTACCCTCGCAAACATAGGGCTAAGTTTGTCCTCAGGTGGCAGGGTTATTCACATTGGATTTATGAAGGAATCCTCTATCCAATGGCATATGACTTTGATATTTTCAAATTCATATGATATTTTTCATCTAATTTATTTGAAACATAATGCTTGAAATTGTTTTGAATTTTTTTTAAGTGGTTGAATAAAAAATCAATATTGTAAAATATACACAACGAAAAAAATTCACAAATTACCACTATCTTCGTTCACAAGTCCTCTACAAAATAGTACTTGTGGTTTTTCAATTTATTCAAGTAGTTGAAAAAACCTTACATGAACACGTGTCTGCAAAATGCAATTGAAATATTACTTCGCCAACTTCGAAAAATAATAAAAAATATATTTTTTGCATAATTTTTTTTAATGTGAAATACTTAGCTCTCTCTATGTAGATCATGCCCATACATATGTTTTTTAAAAATTACACATTTTAGACTAAGTTATGTTATGTGAACACACACATGCCTCTTAATATGTGTGAACATTTGCGTGGACAAAAATTTCATTTAATGGAAAATTGAGATATTATGCGACACCAAATATTTTTGCAAAAAATATTATTAGGACAACACCAAAATTCTCCACAATTTTTATTCTTACTCCGAATCAAAATTAACAGTGCTTATATGAACTTTGAGGGATTCAATTCGATAAAAGAGGAAAAACTTGAAATTTCATCACCACATTTAGCCCAAAAGTGTAACCCATATTCATGCTTTCACCCATAAGCATATTATTCTTCAAAATGTAACAAGTAAAACAATGGGCCTGCAAAAATTGGACACAAATAGTTTTTTTCTACAACCATTGAAACATAAGATTGCACCCATGAATACATGCAACTCGCACAACTTATTATGCTCACTTGCACAACTAATTAAATCCTATAAAATGGGTCACTATAAAATTGTTTCCAATAACAACCCTATTAATTTTTATGATAAGTTTAGATAATAAAAGTAACAACTATCTTATTCACTATTCACACTTCAACAACTTATTAAATTCATTTGCACATTCATACAAAAACTTGCAAACATAGGAAGCTACATCCATTAAATAATCTCTTCATAAATTTCTAGTAAATAAAAGTTACAGTAAGACATTTACTCTAACAATTTATATGCACAAAAGCTATAACCATTGAGGCATTTGACAAACACTTTGCAAACATGCAATCTACATCCATTGAGGCATTTTGACAAACACTTTGCAAGCATACAATCTACAACCAATGAGACATTTTTCAAACACTTTGTAAGCATACAATCTATAACCATTGAGGCATTTTATCAAACACTTGGAAGCCACAATCTCTTAATGCAATTTTGATATGAATATAAGATTCTTTCTTAACCTATTTAGCACACAAGATTTATAAATCAATTCTTCAAATGTTGGAATATTAAAACAAGGACTAAATCATCTTATTCTTTCACTAAAAACTCGACAACAAGCACACATAATTGGCATCAGTAATATGCAAAATCACCCAGATTTACGATTCCAGTTCTAAAAGGTTTTTTTTTTTGGAATAAAATCAAAGGTTACATATTCATATGGTACAAATACCCCCTGATGTTGTCCCGAATCATTACGAAACCACCCATGAATGCATTTTTTTAAACTAGCAAATATTCTGACTTCTAGAATTTCATTTACAATTTTTTTCAAACAAATGGCATGCAAACTTTAATATACAACCATGCATAAAGAATGACAATATATAATTAAGCTATAATTACTTATGCATTGTCTAAATTATTTTTTACACCATCTCATCTAATGTAAGTGAATTGAAGGGTTTGTGATTCATCAAGCATTATTTTCATTTAATCATTCCTACAAACACATGGCAAGCATCTTGAGCTATTGTAATACATATAGAGAAACACTCCAAAATAAGATTTAACTAGTGATGATTCTTTTAATGAATTATGTATCCTTACTTGTTATCTACATTTGCAAGGATTGCAAGCACATAATGACTAAAAATTACCTCAATTATTTTCTTTGAAACTCTTGGCTGCCATTATTTTCTGCATTTTTATTTTAAGGGTTGATCTAGTGAATCCTCCAGGTATATTTTGGGTATGCATCGATTTCATACTTCTCTGGTAGGCTACAAGTTAACACTTATTCATGCATAATAATTAAAAAAAATAGCATTTCCCATTCAGGTATTTTTCCAAACACTTGGAAACATATCCTAAAACCCTTTCTAAAACATGCCTCTAATTACCTATTTCAATTAAAATGAAACAAAACCATAACTCATGAAACTCTTACCCAATTCCTTTTGAAATTCCTTATTGCAATTACCTTCAGCAATATCTAGCTTTCCTTTCCCAAATTCTACAATACCAAGGTTAGTACCATAAACTACATCAATAATAATTCCAATCTTGAGATCTAAACATCCATACATATAGACTGCTCTTAGTCTTCATTTTCAACTAGCCAATAAGATTCCATATAACATAAGATTAAACCAAAATTAGATGCTTACAACAATTGAAGTTTCTACTTTTTCTTTTATACTAATGATCCAGGTGGCTCCAGAGACACACACAGGACAAAGAGGGCTTATGAAAGCTCAAAAATCAAAGTGTTTGGATTATGCTCAAACTAGGTTCATATTAAAGATCGCGTCATCGTGATCACAGTGGTGTGAACGATTCGTCAATCCAAGTCCGAATGAGGAAGATAGATGCAGTCAAAGTTTTGGTTGAATTTTGCTTACTAGGCAGGTGAATGGAGGCACAGTTTGGAATTTTTCTGGCGGACAAAATATAGCCAACTCTGGCTAGATTCTGGGCGAACTTGTCGTCTATTTAATTTGACTCCTTCAGCCAAATTTCGAAACTTTAAAATTATTATTTAGTATTAAAAATTTTAAAATATATATAAAAAAGGGGGGTGGTGGGCCACCACCCCCACCACCCCACACCTCTCCACAACACCCCAACCCTCTTAACACTATGTTGTTGTGAGTGATGTCAGGCCGGCAGGGATCGAGCCCACCTGGCCCACGTGGGTTGGCCCCCACCGGTCGGCCCCATATGGTGGCATAAACCAACCTTCGTGCACCATTAATAAACCAAAACAAACGTGCCCCAATTAATTCCATGAGTTACAGAGGGTTATTGGCTGGGCTGCCCAAAGCGGACTTGACCCCCAAAATGAATACATGTGGTTTTTAAAAAAACAAAAGAGTTTTTAAAATGGAGGGGTCGGGGTTTGACCTCCTCCTTATTATTTGAGCCTTATACCAATCCACCCAAACTACTTTGTTGGTAAATCCGCCAAAGAACTTATATAAACCAGTCATTTGTCAATGCGCCGGGGCAGATGGAGGAACTGGGAGTGGGAACGAAAAATGAGGCAGAGTCATTTTTTAATTAATTTTTATGCAGGTGGAACCATGACTGAGCAAAATTTCCAGAAGGGTGAAATTTTCACAGTGTCCAAATTGGACAATGTCGACCTTACACGTCTCAACGACACAAACCTGACGGAGCAGTCAATTTCCTGATCTGAGCAGCTAATTTTCATAGGACCCAGAGGAGGGAATCTTTAAGGAATCTAGGGGGAATCTAAAAGATTCCTTGAGCCCCAGATTCTCACTTTCACAGAATTCAAAATTTTGACAATTGATTTTTCACTATTCGTTGCCACAAATCTGATGGTGCATTCAGATTTTCCATTTTCTCATTCTATTTTTCGGCCACTTTTCTAAGTGGAATGTAGGTGACAACATTCATGTGTGAGCAATCATTTCCATGAGATTCAATGCCGTGAGATTCAACGTGGGACTAGCTTCAGTAGCTTGACATCATTTTCTTCAGATGACCTAAGGATGTGAGGTATATGCAGTGTTCATGTACTTCCTTTGCTATGCATTGTGCTACACAGATCTGCGTTTGATGCTTGATGTGGGATCTTGTTTCTTACTCGATTTCATGATTCCTGCTTGATGTGATGTGGAATCATCTATGTGATGTACTTGTTGTCATGATTCGTCATGTTGTGTTTTGAGATCCCTTTGTTGTATGTTGATGGGATACTCATGTTGTCATCATGCATGTTTGCATTGAGATCCTTTTTATGCCATGTTGGCAGGATGCTCATCATGCATGAGTTTTTGTCATACTGATAGGATTCTTTTTTACTAAGAGTTCCTGTAGCGGAACATCTCTTGGAGCCACTCCTATGTGAGGGAATTTTCCTTGTATGATAATGACATTTCCTCTTATGTACATCATCACTATTGACAACACTTAATGCAGCGGCTTACACCATCTTGACATCGGGGCCCAGAGATGTAGTCCCTCCTGGATGAACTCTGTTATCAATGGCTTATATTTTTATGTGTTGATAATTGTCATGTTCCTCTTCTTTACAACATGCAGATGTATTTATTTATGTTCTTTTAAAAATCCAGTTTAGCACATCACGAAAGTAAAATGTCTTGGAAGGGTCCTTCATCAAACCCACACCTGGATCAAGTGGTATCAGAGCAGTCTTTGCGTGGATGTGAATTACAAGCGTGAACAATGGAACATGCAGCGACAGAGGATGAAAAGAGATGTACGAGACCATGCTCAAAATTTCTAAAAGAGTGGAAATAATGTATGAAACCCTACAAAAAGAGATAGAGGAAAAGGAGCAATTGCAGCTTCAGTTGCGAGCCATGGAAGAGGCCCTAGAAGAACTGAAGCACAACAAACATAATCTTCAAACAAAGAATGCTAAATTGAAGATGCTTCTACATGAAGAGAAAGATGAGAAACAAAGTTTTCTACGACAACTGCAAGCTAAGGACAGGGCCTTGGAAAAGTTGCAACGTGACCCATGTGAGGTAAAAAGTAATTCTCTGAATTCATGTTTGTGTCATGATGATGATTTCGCTATTTTTGAAAATAATACCACAGGAATTGGCTCCAAACTATTGAAGAAAATGGGGTATGAAGGAAAAGGCTTGGGCATTAATGGACAAGGAATTGTCAACCCCATCAAAGTAGAAGAATTTCCCTATCGAACAGGACTTGGGTATGTCAGGAAAGAAGTTGGGGAATGCACCAAGACAGCTAGTGAACCATGAACAACAGATGATGAGAAACCCTCATCAGTCCTTTCCAAATCAACAGAGGAGGTAAAAGATGTTGATTTCCTTTCGGTTTCATCATCACATAGTATGATTTCTGTTGGAGATTTGGAGATCCCAATTACAAAGACAAACATGAGGCTCCTTACAAAGACAAGGCACAAGGAGGAAGAAAAATTTGGTGTTAATCACCAATGCATAACTCAACCATTCGAGGTTGTGTAGAGACCTCAATTTGCAGGCTTGAGATACACCAAAGGAGAATTCTCAAAGGTGTCATATTCTTCCGAGACATCGTCCAAATCATCGAGGAAAGAGAATGATGGGAACACATCCCCATCATCCCATGGCAGTGCCTATTGTAGGGAGAGAGCTGAGGCAAGCTCTCATCACTGTACTGACATCAGAGACAACAAGGGAAGGTATAACCACTCTCAACATTCAAATGTTCATTTTGATTATAATTATGTTTTTAATGATGGGCATAAATCAAGACATCGAAAAACATGTACCTTTTGTGGATTACATAACCATACATTTTCTAAGTCTTGGAAAAGAATGGCAGCACACAAAAGGATGAGGTGTGAAAGACCCTCTCAATAGTAGGCTAAAAAAATATGGAGAAAGAAGATGTATTGCAGTCATTGTGACAGAAGTGGCCATCAAAGAGCCAATTATTGGAGGCTCCATCTAGAACAATGCCTTAAAGACAGTGTGTCAGTGCATGAACCAGGTGAAACGATTGTTCAATAAGCAAAACCGCCACAAGGAGGTGACCCATTCACATTGATAAGTGAAAAATGGTTTCTAGATACGTTAGCTTGTCATGGTCATTCTTTTGTAAATCATTTGTTGCATTTTAAAATGTAAAAGTGATGATGTGTTTTCCATCACTTGTTAGGCAACAATGATGTCTAGTCTTATGTTGAGTCGCATGATAAACTATGAAAGTGATGTCGTGTTTCCATCACTTATCAGAGAAAAAATAGTGTTTGGCCTTCTTATTGTAAATCATGTGTTGTAGTGATGATGTGTTTTCCATCACTTGTTGAAGCAACAATGATATGTTGGCCTTTGTTTCATAGTTGTGGTATTGCATCCATCTTGTTGTAAACTTTACCAACGAGTATGTGTTATAAACTCGTGGAAAGTGTGGGATTCTTGGGTCATTATTTGGTCATGAAAGTCAAGCATGTAATTTGCAAAACAATGTATTATAGGTTGCAGAGGTTGTAGGTGTCGACTCGTCGCTTAAGGCTCCGAAGAAAAAAGCTGAAGGAGATGGAAGCGAGGCCTTTTAGGATGCTTGTGATGTAGACAAGGTACAGAAAAGTTGCAGATTGTTTTTCATGCTTTTGGAGGACCAAAAGCTCCTCAGTAGGGAGGATTGATCCAGGTGGCTCCAAAGACACACATAGGACAAAGAGGGCTTATGAAAGCTCAAAAATCAAAGTGCTTGGATTATGCTCAAACTAGGTTCATATTAAATATCTCTTCATCGTGATCATGGTGGTGTGAACGATTCGTCAATCCGAGTCCGGATGGGGAAGATAGAGGCAGTCAAAGTTTTAGTTGGCCTTTGTTGACTAGGCAAGTTAATGGAGACACAATTTGGACTTCTTCCGGCGAATGGAATCCAGCCAACTTTGGCTAGATTCTAGGCGAAGTTGTTGCCTGTTTAATTTGACTCCTTCAGCCAAATTTTTAAATTTTCTAAAATGATTATTTAGTATTAAAAAATTTTAAAAATATATAAAACAAGGGGGGGGGTGGGCCACCCCCCCACCACCCCACACCTCTCCATAACACCCCAACCCTCTTAACACTATGTTTCCATGAGTGATGTGAGGCCAGCGGGGATTGAACCCGCCCGGTCCACATGGGCCAGCCCCCACTCGGCGGCCTTGTATGGAGGCATAAACCAACCTCCATGCAACATTAATAAAGCAAAACAAACGCGCCCCAATTAATTCCATGAGTTACAAAGGGTTATGGGGCTGGCTCCCTAAGGCGGACCCAACCCCCAAAACGAATACATGCAGTTTTTAAAAAAACAAAATATTTTTTAAAATGGAGGGGTCGGGGTTTGACCACCCAACCTCCTCCTTATTATTCGATCCTTATACCAATCCACCCAAACTACTTTGTTGGTAAATCCGCCGGAGAACTTATATAAACCCGTCATTTGTAAGTGCATCAGGGCAGATGGAGGAACCATGAGTAGGCATGGAAAATGAGGTAGAGTCATTTTTTAATTAGTTTTTATGCAGGTGGAACCATGACTGAGCAAAATTTCCAGGAGGGTGAAATTTTCGCAGTATCCAAATTAGACAAATTTTATGTCGATCTTACACCTTTCAATGACACGAACCCGATAGCACAGTTAGTTTCCTGATATAATTAGCTGATTTATAGAGGACCCGGAGGAGGGAATCTTTGAGGAATCTAGGGGGAATCTAAAAGATTCCTTGAGCCTCAGAGTCTCACTTTCTCAGAATTGAGAAATTTGATAGTCAATTTTGCACTATTTGATGCCATAAATCTGATGGTGCATTCATATTTTCCATTTTCTCATTCTATTTTTCGGCCACCTTTCTAAGTGGAATGCAGGTGTCAACATTCATGTGTGAACAGTCATTTCCATGCGATTCGATGCTGTGAGATTTGACGTGCGAACAGCTTCATCTGCTTGACATGCTTTTCTTTAGATGGCCTCAGGATGTGAGGTATATGCAGTGTTCATGTACTTATTTTGCTATGCATTGTGCTACATAGATACCTATTTGATGCTTGATGTGGGATCTTGTTTCTTACTAGATTTCATGATTCCTGCTTGATGTGATGCGGAATCATCTATGTGATGTAATTGTTGTCGTGATTTGTCATGTTGTGTTTTGAGATCCCTTTTTTTTATGTTGATGGGATACTCATGTTGTCATCATGCATGTTTGCATTGAGATCCTTTTTATGCCATGTTGGCGGGATGCTCATCATGCATGAGTTTATGTCATACTAATAGGATTCTTTTTTACTGAGAGTTCCCATAGTGGAACATCTCTTGGAGCCACTCCTGCATGAGGGCATTTTCCTTGTATGATAGCAACACCATCCCTTATGTACATCATCACTATTGAAAACACTTAATGCAACAGCCTACACCGTCTTGACATCGAGGCCTGAAGACTTAATCCCTCCTCGACGAACTCCGTTATCAATGGCTTATGTTTTTATGTGTTGATGATTGTCATGTTCCTCTTCTTTACAACATGTAGATGTATTTATTTATGCTCTTTTAAAAATGTAATTTAATACATCACGAAAGTAAGAGGTCTTGGAAGGGTCCTTCATCACACCTGAACCTGGATCAACTAATGCTATACTACAATTTTAGAAAAATTAAAATTACACCTAATAAGATATTCAACTCCAATCATTGATAATGTGATCCATCTTTTATTCCTTAACCGACTCACTTGAACCATCCAGTTTTCCACACAATCATATCCAGAGAGAACTTCTTCCCCTGGAACCCTTAAGTTGTAAGAGCTCATAAGTAGTACCAAATTATAACAATATAGAGATCAGGTATACAAGGAAAGCTGATGAAGATAAGTTTCACTTCCTCTCAATGCCACTCATGTTCAACTCCATTAGGTAGATCTACTTATTAATTCATATTAGCATTTCGCTACTCTCCATGTCTCTATCTCTCACAATATTCTTCAAATCTCTCCAACTCTTGATATCACAATGAACCTCTTTCGCCCCCGAAGTGAGAAAACATGAGACATATATATAGGAGGAGCAACAAATTCTTGTCATAAAAGAGGAGAAACATGCATGTCTTGAGAAAAAGTAACATATTCCATTTAGAGGAGTTTACCTCATGCCATTAAGGAGAGGTATGCATCCCTTAGCTAAGGAGAGTGTAACATATGCATTAAAGAGAGCATAAGATGAATATTTTATTACTTGTTTAATGAGTGTAAGAGGAATATACCATGTCTTTGATGAGTGTGCAAGATAGAGTGTAATGTATCATTAATAGAGAGAGTTATGTAGAGCCATGAGAGTCATCAAAGAGAGAGGTGTGAATTTATTGAGGTGATGAAAGTGACTTGTAATTCCTTTTAACAATAATATCATAGTCTCATAAAAGATAATAATAATATTAATAAAATTGATTATTAAGTCAAAATTGAACTATTATGATTGATTAGTGATAAGTTAAGTGATTTTCCTTCGACTATACTTGATTACCAATTGATGCAAGGTGATTTACTATTTTTGGAAAGTCATACTTGAGATGCTAAAAATGACTTTCTATTTTTAGAAGATCACTCCAGAATTGTCATAAATGAAAATTTATTAAGGAAATTCATCCCTGAGCTACCAATGAGTGGAATTTTTCTTTCGGAGAATAGTAATTCCACATCCCTATCGCATGCATGTTTGTGCCTTAGTAGATTGAAGACTATGTGCCCTGGTCTACTCCAAGGATCCAATTCCACATCTTGATATTTTAAATATTTAGGAATCCATGCCCTAATCCTTTTATTATATATCTAAGACTCCACATATTTATCTTTCATGGATTTAGGCCTCTATGCCCTAATTTCCATGGTTTCTCATCTACTCTTCTTTGAAACTATGCACTTCATCTTAAGGTATTGATTGTGATCTCATACCCATCTGATGGTCCTTGGTAAGGTCTTTTTACAAGACCAATAATTATGCATAAATTCTGAAGTCATTTTGGTTTTGAAGAAATGACTTCCACAATCATTTATAATTTGAACATATTTGTTTGCAAATAACCACGTCCCCTACCACATCTTACTCAATACAAGATTAAGAATATATAATCATACAAATAATGTATCATGACTTCCACATGACTTCCACAACCATTTATAATTTGATTATCCTTTTTTGCAAATTTTTATCACTTAGAGAAAACCCTAGCTGAAGGAAAAACTATAAGGTAACCTCTAACCATTCTTTTGAATTGAAAGCTAGTCATTTCAATTAGAAGGGTGATCCCTTCTATAAATAAAAACTGACTAGTTATCTACTCATCACATCTACTAGATATGATTGGATTTAAACAAAATTGCTAAGGAAAGGGTAGGAAAAACCATTGGGCATGGAGTTTGCTTGACAAGAAGTTATTACTTACAGGATATATGAAAAAAATACAAAGGCAAGTGATCCAGGTGGATATTGGTGTCACCTGCCTATTCCACTTCAACCCCCACCACTATCTTTTTCAAATTTTCATTTTCCATAATTGGAGGAAAATTTATTATTTTTGGTAGTTTTTCAGGCCCTCAACTTCTGGAGCCTTTTTTAGGCCCTAAACGATGTTTTTTGGGAAAACGGGGGCAAACATGCTTCAACTTCCTATGGTGGCCATTGAAAAGTTGTATTCCTTGGATAGGTCTCTCTAACAAGGTATTATGCACATCAAACAGTGACTATATGCCAAATTTTCATCCTTGGGAAGTTGATGTACCAATTTACCCAAACAAGGCCCATAGTTTTGGCACTTCATCTCCTAGGGTTAGGTTTTTGGATGTTTACAATTTTACATTATTTCCCAATAATAAATATTCATTCAAGCCTCATTGTAACACAATTAAGAGGCATGCAGCCACCACATCTCTTCTCATATATAAGCCACCATCACTCAAGCTAGTCTTATTTCCATTCTATTTGTAAGAATTTTTCAATATTTCATATTAATGAAATGAAGTGTTATTTCTTATGCATCTTTTTGCTTATGTTTATATCAGTAATTTGTTGTGTTCCTATTTAAATTCATATCAACAACATAGCAACAAATTTCTTAGACAATTTCTCATTTAACTATGATAGAAGCAGATAGAAGTAACTATAAAAAACAGACCAAATGATGAATTTTGTTAAAGATATTTAAGCTGGAAAAATATAACACTTCGGTAATGGTAAATATGAGTTGATAAAAAAAGTTTAGTTTTAATAACTTAATTTCCAAAATGTAGAAGACATATGGCTAACATGGGAATCTCTGCAATTCTGAACAAATTACACCGGTCATAGTAGTTTATCTTAATTTCAAAATGTATACAAAATATATCAAGGTTCTGCCAAAAATTTCTAACTTTGTTTCATTCTTTAGAACTAGTCTTTATGGCAAAGACTGCAACTTACAATGTATTTCTAGCATATCTTAATTAAAAAATATAAAAATAACAGTGTACTTTATCAAATACATGAATATAAAACTTTCTCCAAGCCTATCTGTATCTACATCATAACAACTGGCTATAAATTTGGCTGAAAATTAGGAACCAAAATGTTGATCAATCTTCTGCCTCCTTCACTGAAAATCGTGCTCTGTCATCCCTTCAAAAATGGTCTTCTGTTGAGTAGCTCCTCCTTTCGGGCTCCCTTCCCTGATATCATTGACAATATTGTTGTCATCCCTTTATAGCTAGAATCTAACAATTTCGTTGACAAGTCAAATTTTAGTGCTTTTGTCTATGTTGCTTGCCAAAATGCATTGGTAATGAAATTGTTAGTGCCTATTTTCCCTTTCCTATGAAAATTGTTGATAGATGCACTATCAACCTGAAGATCAAAACTAAGCCATCAAACCTGTGTGGTCAAAACCAACTAGCTGAGGGTGCTAGCTACCTGTAGTAGGAAATATGCATTCGTCCTCCTTTGTCTCTTACTCTTTTGACCCTCAACAATAACCTCTTTCTTCATTTCTTTGGTTTTCTTTGGTCTTTTTGAACTAATGTCCTTCTCTTTGTTTATAATAAAGTCCTTATTAGGAGTCTTGTCTACGTCTATGACCTCCTTAGCTAGCTTAGGCATCTACTTTATTTGATGTTTAGCCTTAGTTTGTTCCATGGCCTGGTGTTGGGTCTCTTTCCACCTCTAAACACCTCTTCCAAAGTGGGCTCTCTCTCTTCTGGTGTATGTTTAGATTTGGGTTCAATCATCTTGCCCTTATCTTTTTCTATCTGTTGGTTTCCTGAAGGTAAGGTTTCAGTAGGAGGAGGGGTATCCTTTGTTTTCTTTACCCTATCACTTTTTCTAGTATAAACCTTGGATAATTGAGGAACCAGAGGAGGAACTATTTCTACCTTTTTTCTGACTCCTAGTTAGTAGAGAAGAGGTTTTTTGAGATGAAGTTACTTCTTCATGGTTCTGAGTTTGCTCAATTTCTTTAGACTTCCCTTTTTCTTACCTATCCTTGATTTTGCAAGGTGAGGTTGAAACCCTCCCCAAAACAAAAAATTCTCCCAAGTTCTCCCAACTTTTGTTAATTGAATTTAATTCAAAATTTTTTATTAAACTCTTATGGTAGATAAAATGGGAGGATGCATCTATTCTTGCTCAGACACTAGCAAACATGTGCTCTAAACTTTCCAACAGAAAATAAGGGGTATTAATTCTCAACTGACCTGCAATATGAGCCAAAAATCTGAAGTGGTACAAATTGACCTGATTGTAGCATACCACATAGGTAAAATATGTCTAGGTTATTCGCAAGAGAAATTGACATTCATCCTTTAGCCAAGATCTCTGTACCCCTAGTCTCCAATTTTCTTCTTTAAATTCATCTTTCAGGAAGAAAGGTACATCAACTCCAACTAAGACATGGCTTATGAAAGATCTTTACCTATCTGTGGGAATACCTATAACCTCAAGAATCAACTCCTCTATTACATGAAAGGTAATTCCTCCAACAACTACATGTTTTCCATCGAATCCTTGAGAAAATGATCTGGAAACCTCATCATGGAAACTACTGCAACGATTGAAAAATTCCTCTCATTCTG
This sequence comes from Pinus tabuliformis, assembly GCA_031772625.1. Lineage (NCBI taxonomy): Eukaryota > Viridiplantae > Streptophyta > Pinopsida > Pinales > Pinaceae > Pinus > Pinus tabuliformis. The sequence continues at coordinate 1,675,889,824 of CM062820.1, forward strand.
CTGCCCAAAACCGTTGCTGGATCTCTGATCAGGTGCTCACGTCCTAAGTGTCATAAAATGCTCAAAATTTAAAGTGCTTAGAACTGGTACAAATTTGAATGACTGGAAATTTCTCGTCTTCTCGATTCCGGCGCCGCAAACAGTTCGAAAAACGGTCGTCGTATGAGGAAGTTATGGAAAAAAGAAGAATTTGTCCATAACATTAGAAATTTTAATTTTTCAAAAAAAGATTAAAAAAGGAATATTCCGTCGGGCACAAAATCCGAGGCAACCACCAAACATTAAATGTAACTGCAGTTAAGTTGGCGGAATTTTGGGAGGAGCGCCAAATTTGGCGGACCCGCCATAATTGGCGGAGCTAACTGGAGTTAACTAAAGTTAGCTGGAGTTTTTCTAGGGGCAAACTGGAGAAACTTTAAATGGCCATAACTTTGGGTAGGAAAGTCGGTTTTGGATGATTTTTTTTTTTTATTTTGGGTATTTTCAACCTTCTGAAGTGATTGGTGTAGGTATTATAGCCATCTGAGGTCATTTGCAGAGGTTTTGGAGCCGTGAAAGTTCTAGCAGCCGCTAGGGCCCAGTTTTGTGAAGACTGTATAGGGTTGCAGGTATCCATTGGAGGTGATCCAATAGTCAATCCTAAAGGATTCAAGTGTTCTAAATCCATTTTTTCCATATATTTCACCTGTAGATGCTTCTATTCAGCTGTATTTTCAATTTGAGCATTTAATAAAAACAAGGACAAGCCCGGTTGGGAGCTTTGGACCCAGTAGACGTAGCCCTGGAGGGGGTGAACTGCTTTATCAACTTCTTTTGCATTTGCGGTTGATTTATTTTGCAGATCAAATTCATTTTAATGTGTTAAACAGTAAAAGGAAATAACTTTTCTATGCTTAAATGGGTCATGAACAGCTGAAAATTTCATGTGTTTTCTTTCTGCAAGACATGGAAATCTTTTAAACATGTTTAATTCTGAATTGAATACCTTGCAAACAAATTTCAAGTAGTTTCAAATTCAGATCAAGTTGGTATCAGAGCTCAGGGTTTTGTGCAAAGATCTTCTAAATGTCTTGCAAAGTATTGATGCTTACCAGGTTGAAACTTAAAAGAGGGGAAGGACAGTTGACTAGAGAACGAGAGAATCCTTAGTCAAGGAAGGCCATAGAGCCATCACCTCCACCTTCAATTTCAACCTCAAGAGTCTTAGCAGAAGCTTCAAGGATGTCTGAACATGAAGGAGAAATTCCTTCATAGACAGATCTAAGAGAAGAAGAAATAGTCTTCAGAAAGGCTTTCTTGGACCTCACTGAAATGGTGAGGATATTGTACCAAGAAAGAAATGAGAAATTGGCTGGAGAAGGGTCCAAACATCCACATGAAGGCGAGGGCTCTTCAGGAGGTAAGAAGGATGATGATCATTCCAAGAAAGGACATGGAGGAAATGGTGATCCACCACCCCCATCTTCACCTTCTTCCTCTTCATCTTCGTCTTCTTCTATTCATAAGCATAGATCCTCTGGAAAAAGTCCTTTTTTGAAGCTTGATGTAAAATTCGAATTACCTATGTATAATGGTGAAGTGAATGCAGAAAAGCTTGACAACTGGATTAGGCAGTTGGAAGTTTACTTGAGGATCCAAAATATGCATGATGATGCCACAAAGATTCAGTTGGCTTCTTTGAGAATGGATGGAGCAGCATTGGTCTGGTGGGAGGCCAAGACTAAAGAGGAGATCAAGAAATTTGGTAAGGTTACCTTAACATGGCCTGAATTTATGTTAGCCATTAGAAAACAGTTTTATCCTCTTGCTCACATGCAGAAAACCATTATGAATTGGCAAAATTTCAGACAACTTAAGGGTCAGAGTGTCCAAGACTACACCCAAGAATTCAGGAGAAGAGCTCTCTTGTTAGGGGTAGATTTACAGACCCAAGAAACCTTGCTGAAATACATCGGTGGCTTGCATAGCTACCTTAGACACACCATCTTGATGTTTAACCCTACTAGCCTAGACGAGGTTTGTGTCCAAGCTACCCATTTAGAGGCAAGGGGAAAAAACACATTTGAAGAGGGTAGAAACAAGCCCCCCAAGGGGAAAAAAAAAGAGAAAACCTCCAAGGGAAATTGCAAAAAGAATGCATCTGTCAAATAGGAGAGTGAGAAAGTGATCTATAAACACTGTTCTAAACCAGGTCATGAGGAGAAATACTGTTGGAAATTATATCCTGAAAAAAGACCTCAATTTAACAAATCCAAAGGGAAACAGAAAACTGCTGCTACTACATCCACATCACAAGATTTAGGGGAAGATTCAGGTGATGAAACCAAAATTACAGCCATGGGTTTGAAAAACTTGAAGGAAAAATAAATTGAAACTCAAGCCAGCACTAGTACCTCAAACTGCCATGTACAAGCTCCTAATGAGGAAGAAAGAATTGAATTGTTTCATGTGAGGGTAATTTCAAAACATACTAAAATTGACACACTTTTTGATAGTGGGTCACAAGCAAACCTTATATCAGAGGACTTGGTCAAGCAGCTTAAACTTGAGACCGTTCCACATCCGAAGCCATATCCACTTGGATGGATTTGCAAGGATGCAAATTTACAAGTTCCAAGAAAGTGCACATTGCACTTTGCAATTACTGCATATTTTATTGACACAGTTGAACTTGATGTGGTACCTTTTAATATAGCAGGAATTGTTTTGGGAAGTCCTTACTCATTTGACAGGAAAGCTATCTTTCATCGCCATGAAAACAAATATCATCTGTTCGAAGATGGCAAGGAGTTCATTGTTAGAGCTCATCACAAGAAGACAAATATAGCGATGGTGAATGCAGGACAGGTAAAAAGGCTGGTCAATTCAAGTAAGAATTTTGTTCTTCTTATGGTTAAGCCCAAGGTTGATGTGAATCATGAGTCATTTGACAATTGTGATCCAAAACTTAAATCAGATCTGTATGATGTAGTTGATGCATATCATGAGATGTTTCAGGAGCCAACAGGTTTGCCTCCTAAGAGGGAGATTCAGCATGAAATCCATTTGCATCTAGATTTTCCTCTTCCAAACATAGGCATGTACCGCACGTCTATTATGGAGAATGCTGAAATAAAGAAGAAAATCAAGGACTTGTTGAACAAGGGTTTCATAAGTCCAAGTACTTCGCCATGTGGGTCACCGATTGTATTGATTCCAAAGAAAGATGGCACTTGGCGTATGTGTGTTGATTTCAGGGCCTTGAACAAGATAACGGTAAAGAATCGTTACCCATTCCCAAGGATAGATGATTTGCTAGACCAGCTGAAAGATGCTCGATGTTTCACTAAGCTAGACTTTTGCAGTGGATATCATCAAGTAAGAATTGAAGAAAGTGACATTTGGAAGACAGCCTTTAAAACCAAACAAGGACCTTTTCAGTGGCTTGTGATGCCGTTTGGTTTGTGCAATGCACCTGCAACTTTCATGCGGGTAATGGATGATGTCTTGCGTCCTTTTCTTGATGATTTCGTTATTGTCTACTTAGATGACATCTTAATTTTTAGCAAGTCTAGAGAAGATCATGTCATGCATGTTAGGAAAGTACTTGATGTTTTGAAGAATAATCAGTTATTTCTTAAAATTTCAAAGTGTGAATTTGGAAAGACTTCTTTGGTTTATTTGGGACACATAGTAGGAGGAGGTGCTTTTTAGAATTGATCCTGCTAAGATTGAGGCTATTGTGAAGTGGCCTACTCCCAAATCCATAACAGAGGTAAGAAGTTTTTTGGGTGCAACTCAATATTGGAGGAAGTTTATCTCTAACTTCTCTTCTATAGTAGCTCCTATGCATGCAGTGACAAGTGTGAAGCATGCTTTCCAATGGGGATGCAAGCAGCAAAAAGCTTTCGAATATTTGAAAGAGAAGATTAGTTCAGCTCCAGTCCTTGCATTACCGGATTTGAGACAGCCATTTGAGATACAAACTGATGCTAGTGATTATGCTATGGGTGCAGTTCTTCTACAACATGGTAAGCCTATTGCTTTTCATTCTGAAACTTTTAATGGTGCTGTTGTAAATTATCTTACATATGATAAGGAGTTGTATGCGTTGGTACAAAGCATCAAAAAGTGGAAACACTACTTGATGGGCAAAGAAACTGTTATACATACCGACCATCAGCCCTTACAGTACTTGCAATCACAAAGCAAGTTACAACAGTCACGACACTTCAGATGGATGGGCTTCTTGCAACAGTTCCATTTGGTAATAAGGTATAAGAAAGGTACTTTGAATAAGGTTGCTGATATGCTTTCAAGGCCTATTATTGGTGTTGTTACTTTACTTAAGAATGATTCCATTGTACATGATAGTTACATAGAACAATATGCATCTGATGATGACTTTAAAGATGTGTATGCTAACTCGAGTAAAGGAAATCATGTAGAGGAAAATGACTATCACATGCATAACAATTTGCTGTTTCATTTGGGCAAGATGTGTATACCACAGGGGGAGAGGATAAATGTCATAAGAGAAGCTCATTCTTCTCTTATTGCTGGCCATTTTGGTTTGAGCAACACAGTTGCACATCTACAGAGGTATTGCTATATGCCTCGCATGGTAGATTATGTTTCAAGGTTCATAAGAGGTTGTTCATTATGTGCTACAAGCAAGCCTAGCAACAGGAAGCTTGGTTTGTATACTCCTTTGTCGGTACCTTCTAGACCATGGGAGAGCATCTCTATGGATTTTGTAGGAGGTTTGCCAAAATCTCGAAAGCAACATGATTATTTATATGTAGTAGTTGATCGTTTTAGCAAAATGTGTATACTTATGCCTTGTAAGAAAACTATAACTGCTGAAAAAACTGCTGAATTATTTTTTCATCATGTATGGATTCACTTTGGTTTGCCTACTTCCATTATCAGTGACAGGGATTCCAGATTTGTGGGGAATTTTTGGTCCAACCTATGGGAGATGATGGACACAAAGTTGAAGAAAAGTATTGCTTTCCATCCGCAAACAGATGGACAAACCGAAGTTGTGAATAGAACCATTGTGCACCTCTTGAGAGGTTATTGTAGCAAGAATCCCAAGCTTTGGGATGAACATTTGCACTACATACAACATGCTTACAATCGTGCCAATCACTCTTCCACAAACACCTCACCATTTGAAGCTTGTTTTGGTTACTTGCCAAAATCACCTCTTCATTTCATTCTTGAGAAAGATGTTGCCATTGAGGGACATAGTGACATTGACAAAGCTCATTCATTCATTGAAATAATTCAGCAAATACATCAGCAAATTCAAGAACAGCTTGAGAAGAGTCAAGGCAAGTACAAGGAAAGACACGACAAGCATAGAGTCGATCACAAGTTTCAAGAAGGAGATGAGGTATGGCTATACATTAGTAAGGAAAGGATGCAAGGAGAAGGTAAAAAGCTGAAGCCTATTCGTTATGGTCCATTCAAAATCCTCAAGAAGGTTGGAAATAATTCTTTTCAATTAGATTTTCCTTCCTACATGCAAATGTATTCTGTTGTCAATGTGGAGAACTTACTTTTGTATGAACCTCCTTTGTTTGTTGATCATGAAAGTGTTGTTCAGCTGCCATCTATAGAATATTTCTCGCCATAATTCTTAGATGAGCTGAAAGAAGATACAATCCTTGACAGAAGGACACGCACTTCAAGAAGGGGCAGTGTAGATTATGTTCGGGTTGGTTTCAAAGGCAGCAAAACGAATAAGGAAAAGTGGATGGAGGTGGACAGAGTGAGGGAGTTGTACCCTCACCTCTTTAACAAGTAGTTGAAGGCTTTTGGGGTCCAAAAGCTTCCCAATGGGGAGGCGTGATCAGGTGCTCATGTCCTAAGTGTCGTAAAATGCTCAAAATTTAAAGTGCTTAGAACTAGTTCAAAGTTGAATGACTGGAAAGTGCTCGTCTTCCCGATTTCGGCGCCACAAACGGTTCGAAAAACGGTCGCCATATGAGGAAGTTATGGCAAAAAGAAGAATTTGTCCATAACATTAGAAATTTTAATTTTTCAAAAAAAAATTAAAAAAGGAATATTCCGCCGGGCACGAAATCCGAGGCAACCACCAAACATTAAATTTAACTACAGTTAAGTTGGCAGAATTTTGGCAGGAGCGCCAAATTTGGTGGACCCGCCATAATTGGCGGAGCTAACTGGAGTTAACTAAAGTTAGCTGGAGTTTTTCTAGGGGCAAACTGAAGAAACTTTAAATGGCCATAACTTTGGCTAGGAAAGTCGGTTTTGGACGGTTTTTTTTTATATTTTGGGTATTTTCGACCTTCTGAAGCGATTGGTGTAGGTATTACAGCCATCTGAGGTCATTTGCAGAGGTTTTGGAGCCGTGAAAGTTCTAGGAGCCACAAGGGCCCAGTTTTGTGAAGACTGTATAGGGTTGCAGGTATCCGTTGGAGGTGATCCAATAGTCAATCCTGAAGGATTCAAGTGTTTTGAATCCATGTTTTCCATATATTTCACCTGTATATGCTTCTATTCAGCTGTATTTTCAATTTGAGCATTTAATAAAAACAAGGACAAGCCCGGTTGGGAGCTTTGGGCCCAACAGACGTAGCCCTGGAGGGGGTGAACTGCTTTATCAACTTCTTTTGCATTTGTGGTTGATTTATTTTTCAGATCAAATTCATTTTAATGTGTTAAACAGTAAAATGAAATAACTTTGCTATGCTTAAATGGGTCATGAAAAGCTGAAAATTTCATGTGTTTTCTTTCTGCAAGACATGGAAATCTTTTAAACATGTTTAATTCTGAATTGAATACCTTGCAAACAAATTTCAAGTAGTTTCAAATTCAGATCAATCTCCAGATACACCTTGAGTACATCTGGATCCTTGGGTTCACTCTTGTTGATTTTCCCACTCCTTCCCATGTTTCTTCACTTCCAGATGAGAATACAAGAAATGGGATCGCGATTCAATCACTTGTTCTCCAGGGAAGATTAACAAATCATATTCATGAGGCATAAGAAATACAATCATCAACTGATGGGTTAAACAAACATTACCAAATTAGGTAAATGATTTCAGGAAGTACATCATGATTAACAAACTGACACTTAATTTATAAACACTCTTACCATATAATCATGAGCTCTAACATATTTTACCTCTCCGCAGCGTTATCCATCAACAAATCAAATGACCTCACCATCCAAATCATCAGTGTGTGTTGGATCAATGATTTCTTTTTCAATGATGTGGATCATGCCAGCACAATATAAGATAAATTTTGAATTTCTTTGTTTGGCATCGATACTCTGATTGTCAGTGCAATTTTAAATTTTCCAAAATGACATTAATGTTGACACTCTTATTATCAGCAATTTAACCAATTTATAACAAATTCGCACTAACACTCCCGTTGTCAGCGCTTTTAAAAATTATAAAGTAAAAATGTGATAACAGCTAGCTCCACAAGGATGTTTTTGAGCACGGATGGCAACAAGAACCCCATAGACCAAAAGCCTATTTATTACAATATTTTTTCTTAAAAAACTACCTTGACTGAGTCTAAAAAAGGAAATCATTTTTCAAAACTATTTTTTACAGACTCTATTGGAATTGAAAAATAAAATAGTTGAACTAAAAAAAAATATATTCTTTGATAGACACTTATCATAACCTTAGGGCCTTCTACTCGGGCTTCAAGTTCTTTAAAATTCTTATCCACACTGCAAGTTCTTAAAATAAAATGGATATATACAATGAAAAAGTGAGATGTTGTTTCTAAGGAGATATAATGCTTCAAAAACCTCTCGTTGAATGCACCTCAAGTGAACAATTCTCCTTTAAAGTCTTCCAAAATAAAGCTATTCTTTCCATGAAAAGCTGAAATTTTATATGGAATTTTCCAAATATTATCGAAATTCCCATGCTTACCTTTATCTTCAATACAAGCATCCCATTTCAAGACTAGGTCCAGGCATTTAAAGTCATCTTCCTTTATCTTTTTGTCAAATACCTTCTTGATCTGATCCTGGAAACTTTGAGACTTCTCATATACCCTTTCTCTACTTTCCTGCACCTTTATCAACTGATTGGTTCTTCTTTGAAGATGAGTTGGTTCCTCTCCTAGCTCTTGTAAATACCTCATAACTAGTATCCCAATTGAAACTGGGAAAGTTGCATCAACACCATATACTAATTGAAAAGGAGTAGTACCAATTCAACTCTTTGTATTGATCATATCTGCCCACAAGGAAAATTTGAGCTTCGCATGTTAGGCCTTCTTATTATCCTCTAACATTTTCTTGACGATTCTAATTAGGCTTTTGTTTGATGACTCAGCCAATCCATTACCTTGAGGGTAATAGGTTGTAGAGTGGCTAAGATTTATATGATACTCATCACAAAAATTTATCATTATTTTGGATTTAAAACATTGAGAATTATCAGTTATGATTCTTTTTGGACTACCAAATCTGGAAAGAATATTTTCTAATAAATTTATGACAATGAGATCAATAGTTTTCTTGCTTGGGGGAGCCTCGATACATTTGGTAAAATATTCAGTCCCGGTCAAGATCAATTTATGTTGTGTTGAAGATGTTGGTTGAATCTCACCTATAAAATCAAGGCCCCATTGCTGAAATGGTGCTTCTATAGAAACAGGTTTCAAAGGCGGAGACATAAATTTAGATTTCCCCTCAAACAATTGACATTTATGACATAATACAAATTCCTTACGAACATAAGAAAGAATTGGAGGCCAATGAAACCCCACTCTCAAGATTTCGTCAATAGTGGCTTTTCAATAATGGTGACCCCCACATGCTCCCTCGTGAAATTATTTTATCATCTGCTTAGCTTCATCAAGTAACAATTCAATAGAGTACCTTGCGGATCTTTCCAAAGAAAATAATTTTATAGGATACAATATTTAACTGATTTAAGATTCAAAAATATAGCCCGAGTTTTATTTGTTCTTGGTGGAGCCTGCAAATTTTGCAAGATGTAAACTATATCCCCATACCATGAAGAATATTTAAAATGATCATCCACTACTATAACTGATTCATCCCCTATTGTGTCTGATAACTCCATAGTCAGATTGATTCCAAAAGCTCCAAGATTCACTTCAGTCATCAATCTGGCTAAACCTTGTCCTTTTATTAATTTGGTGAGTTTGATTTCCAAATCGAATTCTAGCATTTTGGCAATCCATTTTCCCCATCCTACCATCACTATCAGGTTGAATTAGAATACTTTTTACTACAACATCTGGTACGTAGGCAATTATATGAGAGTGAAGTACAAAAACTGTGAAATCCTTGAGTGATTTTATCAATGCGTATGCTTTTTTATCCTGTATATCATATTTCAGCTCAACATCTCAATGCTCTGCTGAAAAAGGAAATGGGATGTTCATGACCTTTTGCATTTTTATGAAGCAAAACACCAGAGATCGTCTGTTCGGAAGTGAAGGAAAATGTTACTAATTCTTTAGAAAAATAAGCACTAGTAGGTAAAGGAGCCTGACTCAGAGCCTTTTTAATATCATCAAAATATTCCTTAGCCTAATTAGTAAATTTGATCTCATTTCCTTCTTTAACATATTTGTTATAACTTTCAAAATCTCGACAAAATTAGGAATAAATTTGTGTAATTTCTTACCTTACCCAGGAAGGACTGAACTTCTTTCTTATTTCTTGGTTGCTCATTCTTATGTATAGATTTAACTCTGCTAGGATGAAACTCATTGCCTTCTTTTGATACTAAATGGCCTAGTAACTTCCCTTCTTTCATGGAAAAACAAGACTTCTTTGGATTTAATGAAACTCCAACTTTTCTGCACTTGATGAAAATTGTCCTCAAATGTTTGAGATGATCAGATTCAGAGCTTGAAAAAACTGTAATATCATCTAAGTATATTAAAACAAACTTATCTCTTTCATCAACGAACATTATATCCATCGCCCTCTAGAAGGTGGCCCCAACAATCATGAGCCCAAAGGTCATCTTCAAGTACATAAATGTACCCATGGTGTAGTAAAGGCAATCTTATATTGATCTTTTGGATTGACAAGAGTCTAATTATATCTCGAGAACCCATCGAGCATAGAAATCCTTTTAGGATCAACTACTTTCTACAAAATATGGTCCATCTTGGGCTGAGCGTAGTTATCCTTCAAAGAAACTTTGTTTAAATTTCTGAAATCAATGCAGACCCTGATTTCCCCACAATTTTTCTTATCGGGGCCATATTATCTATCCAATTTTAAAATCTTTGAGGTACAATGATCTTTGAAGCCAACAACCTTTTAACAACAGCTTAGGATTAATTCTTCTTAATTTGTGTTTGAAGTGTTTTTCATTTTCTGTGAGTGGAATGGTGTGTTGAATGACAGTCTTATCATAAAATTTCAAATCCTCATATCTCCAAGAAAATACATATGAAAACTCCTTCAACAAATCTACATCTTGTGGTTTCTATTCTATTTTAAAGTATTAGAAACCTTGACCATTTTTGGACTTTAATCAGTCCCTAAATTATAATCTTCCATCTCCCCATCACTTGGTAGAATTTTGGGTTTTACAGCCACATCATTAGTGTCAAACAACCTTTCTAAAGGGACTAAATCCCAAGGAATTATATTATTATTGAGCTGAATGATATCTTGTCCAAAAATAACATTTAAAAAGGCTATTGATTCAATATTTTATTCCGTTGTTTCATTCTCATTTTTATCAATTGGGTCGTTGAGAAATTCATCAGTCCTCTCTAGAAATATTATGATTTGTTGATCATCTTCAAAAACCTGCCAATGTTTAGTATTGTCTAGGATATAGGGTCCGTGTCTCACATTGATATCTTCTAAAATCGCTGGCAACAGTGGCCAAAGAATCCGTAGTTCCATTTTCTTCCCTAGGAACAAGAGAAATTTCACGTTCATAAAAGAAATTAGTAAACATATCCCATACCGCATTTTGGTAAGCCCTCATCCTTGGGTGTCTGGTATGATATATACCTTTGACCTGCTTCACAATCAACTCCGAGTCTTTAAAAATATGAACTTTCTTCATGTTCTTCTCTCTTAACAGATTCATCCCAATAATAAATCTTCATATTCTTCCACATTGCTTGTGCAGTCAAAATATAATTTGTATGAATGTAGCTGACTGGTGCAGTCTAGTGGAACAATCCAAATTCCTTCCCCAAAATGCTTCTCACAAGTAGAACCATCAAAATATAATTTCCATATGCCTTCATCTAAAAATGTTTGAATCTTTTCTTGCTAAACATTGCCCTCAACATGTTTTGATACTTCCCCATCATCACAAAATTATTTAAAGAAAATCTAAGATCCAACCTCTGTGTCTACTGCATAAATGGGATGGTTTTTTGGTTGAGTTCTACTGCTTACCATATAAGCCATCTTGAATTCTCTATATAACCTCTTTAACTCACCAAACAATGGAATTGATTTGTAAGGCATGTCCATTTGCAATGTTCCTCCTAGTCTTGCTTCCCACGACCGAGACAATGGCATATTGAATCTTGCCAGAATAACTGCCACCACTATGTCCATCATCACGCTCTTTGTAGGTATTTGTGCCAAGGTTACAACTAGATCTTTTATTAGCCTAAACATTTAACTTTCTCAAATCAAATGAAAATAAGTCTTTATAGGACCTAGTGATATGAAGTCCCAGATGGTTAATGACTGACTTATGCATCAAATTGTGCAAATCTCCATAATCCAACATAGCATTATGAAGGATCATATCATGAATATTTAGGCTAATGTAAAATGGGGGGACATCACCATTTATACTAGTTACACGTGGACCAAAAACAAACTCAGGGGCTTCATCATATAAATTTAGGGAATCTTGTGAATTGATATTAACTTGATTATTCTCTAAAATTTTAACCATTGAAAAAATTATTTTCCTGTACTATTAATTTCTCAAAAGTTCAGCAAAAAGAATAGGAATTTTCAGTTTACCAATTTCACTCTCCAAATTGAATGTTGATTGTGCTTTCTCCAATTTTTTTGCTTCCTTCTTAGCTTCTTTTGCTTTTCTTGGACTATCCTTTTTAGGCTCCTTTGGTATTTTTAGTATTTCCTTCCTTGGTTCAACTTTTTTTCTACTGTTGTTTGTTGTGTTGGATGTAGGTTTTAACCTCGTACAAAAATTACCTGCATACGAATTCTAAAAACAGAAAATAAACAATGGTGAGAGCATACCACATAAAACAAATATACACAGAGATTTTCCCCTGGATCCCAAAATTGGGACTTCTATATTGATGTTTCATTATGTTCCTTTCAATGTTACAATACATATATATACATGCCGAAGCATCCATAAACCCCAATCCATTAACTCTAGATTAGAACATAACCGTAGCTCCCTAGACCGGATCTACAAAATACCATGGACCAAAAACCATCTCACACAAAAATCTTCTACTACATTATTTTAACCCTACTAGTAAACTATTGAATCACAAATTTGAATGATGTCTTTTTTCTCCTGAGAACCCAACAAAAATATGATGCTCCTCCTTGGTAGAAAAAACTTTCATTTCTTTATCGTCAAAACAACCAATCTGCTAATCTATTTCTCCAGTAACATCTTCATCAACAAAGCTTTCTGGAAAAGGAGGTATAATAGCCTGGTAATCTTCAAGACCTTTTCGTTCTCTTCGACGATTTTGAGAACCTTGAGGTCTCTTGAAATTTGGGTTCCACACTTGAGGTTGAGTTTCACTCTTGGGAGGGGTCAGCTTATCAACCAAGTTCTATGATCCGTAAACCTGTGGATATTCCACTGGTCAGTTCATCACAACAGATCTAATAAGATTATATTAAAAATGTGAGATTCTACACTATTATAATTTTATTTAATTTCTAGATATGTATATTTTACTGTAATTAGTGCATGCATGCAAATGGAAATTATGCATAAAATTAGAGAATGATAAAATAATCACACACACACACATAAGACACAGGTTATGCTAAACCTTTTTGGGAGAAACCCCAACTGGAAGGTGAGGTTTCTTTGCTCTCTTTTTCAGTCTGGAAATATGGCTGAAGGTACAAAGAAGTAATGTCTGTGACATGTAGATGCTACAGTGTACATATTCTCTATGTGTGCTCTACCTCCTATCTTTTCTGGCAATCTTTGCTCAACTATGGAACAAATTTCTCTTGAAAGAATGGAATGCCTCTTCCTCCTAGTGGCCTGAATATAACACAACCTGATAACCTACTAGTGGTTAATTTTGACTACATCAAATCTTAACTGGAGTTATAATATAGACTCTTCTAGAGTCTTTTACATCATAATCATGTGTCGAGCCCATTTTCCATGAATAATGGGGCTGACGAGACATCCTCCTGAACTGTAGGTGTGAAAACAAAATGGTCGACTTCTGAGTGGCATTAATTTTGCACAAATACTCTGATTTATGTGTTTCTTGCACCATTGGAAAGATATCTGAGTGTAGTATAGCCTTAAATAGTGCTACACTAGAGTGGTAAATTTTTACCCCCGAAAAACATCATTTGATGCCTTAAAACACTCCCTGAAGGTTTTAGACCTCGTTTTTCCAAATTGGGTCACGCTGGTAAAAAGGGTCCTATGAGTTGATTCCTCCACTTTTTCCTCTCCAAATACATCGATATGGATGAAAAAAAATACAATGTTCCAATTTTTATGATTCTCCATTGTCTTCAACATCACATCAAATTTCATATCTGGTTAGGAAGATGATTCCCCCTTGAATACCTCTCTTCTTTCAGTCTTCATCTTCGCTTTCTTAGCCAACAAATTTTCTTCTACCCCATTTGAGTTTCTCTGTATTTCCTCTAAGGTAGATGGATTCCTCTCTCTGAGCTAATAGACTAATTCGACATAAAAAACATCAGGATAGTGAAACAAGGCCAAACCATGAGGTAGTTTTATCTCCGACAAGATCAAATTTTAAATCCTATTGAATATGGCTATGAATTCTTGAACTCTCTCCCATGAATTTATTTTCAGGCTCTCATTTTCGGCCAATATTTGTAAAGGATTTTTCTTCACTTCCCACCTAGTAAGGAATAGGTGTTCAAACTGTTGGAAATTAGCAATTCTTGTTGTTGGTAATGTTATCTCTGCTATAGTTTGCAGCATTTGATGGGCAAAAAGCAGGTTTGGCAATGCTGGTTGTGCTTTCAAGAGGTTCGCAGCAGTGGATTTCTTCTTCCCCTTCATTCTCCTTGTTCTCCCTCGTAACCCCTTAATCTCTGTTTTCTTCCTAAGCTCGGTGTAAACCCATATTTACTTAAACCCTCGCTTACACTCTTAAATTCCCCGTTCCTCCCTTTTCCACTTAAATTTATAAATAACCCCGCCTAATCTTTTTTTCCCAGCCTCCAGGATTTTTTATTTAAAACCTTTAAAAAACCCAATAACCTGTTAAAGTCCCCGTATTAACCTATTTTTTGTTTTAACCCTTGGGCGCAAGGTTTAGATCCACATGACCATAGGCATTTAACGCGCCGCGGATTTACCTGTCACATCAACCTCTAAACATGTATATTAAATCTGGGTCGTCAATTATCCCACGAAGATCTAACGGTTATTGCAACCCCCGCTCCCGTAAACCACTCGACTGTTAGCCATGTGGCACAATTTAACACGATCGCACCCATCCTGTACGTAAACCACCGCAGCCCAAAGGACGTGCAAGGAAACTTCCTGTCTGCTATACCGCCATTCTCCCACGCGTTAACTACCCCGCATCTTCCACCCCCAATCACCATCGGATATCCCCAACGGCAATCCAACAACCCTCGTTAACCTCGATCATCCATCTCTCGATAACGTCTCCAGATTGATCTCTTCCATTGATCCACGTGATCCGACGGTTGATCTTTCTCCTTCTGCTCATACTTCCACCATGAAATCTCAACTCCTTGGACTGTTTTGAGCTCGTGAATGACATCAACCATCAATTACATGTACCTGCACAGTAATATCTCAGCAACTGCATTTAAAGAAAAGCATGGCTGAAGAGGAAAATGCAGAGTTCGAGCAGTCAACAACATTTATCAATCATGGAGCATGTTCCATAATTTACTCCGCCTGCTCAAAGAAGGACTTCAGAGCATCAGGAAGGCCGATTTGTTCATTAAGACACTGAGATTGCAGCAGAGGCCCATTTTAGTTTGTAAATGTGGGTGGTGGTCCATTAAGACACCTCCACACTTAGCATAGAAGAGATTTTTGTATTCAACCTACATATATACTCAGAAGACAGAATGTAATAGGTTGATGAGTGTTATTTTGCTGTAAGGTTCAACTTCTGGAGATTGTGGCTGTTGTGATACCTGCAATATCTGGTCTTCATTTTCGGCTAATGCAAGCTTCTTTTGCTGTTAATTTCTCACTGTCCACTTCTTCTTCTCTGTTCTACGTTGTGCCTGTTATGAATTTGTTCATGATTTGCTGATGTTTAGCACTAGAGGGGCTATCATCCCACCTCTGTGTTAGAATCTAGTTAGTTTCATTGAATTTGTATGCAGGTTTATGTTGTTTTAATGCCAGAGAGCTGTCATCTTGTCTGTGTATTAGGAAATAGATTTACAGACCGTTTAATTGGCTTCAGCTGGCCATCACAGGGTCCTGTGCATCTGCTAGTGTGATCAATGTTCTCCATCATCACATTTTCTTTAATACTGTGAGTAATTGGTGGTTAAAAGCCTTATATTCTAGGGGTGTTCACCCATGTCTGGGTTCAAGCACAATAGAAGTGGTTATCTGGCTTGAATATGCAGCATTTATTTCATTCATCCACCATTTATCCAACATTTTGTTGAGTTTGTAATGTTCCTGAGCATCTCTGATATACAACCTAGGAGAGTTTCTTGGGGTGATAACATTAATTGGTGTCGTTGTTGGGGAGAGGAGAATTGAAGCTCAGCTTCCCTAGGAGAACGACACAGTTTCAAGCTTTAATGATAGACAAGGCTTGAACATAGTTTTTGGTTGTAATCATATATCTAGTGACTCCACTGGTGGAAGAACATCCTTTGGCGGCTCCACATTGAAGTTCTGGCACAGTTGGTGAGGCATGCTCATAGAAATCCTTAGAAACTAGTAGTTGACCAGTGCCTGATCCTGAGAAGACCATTAAACAGAAGAGAATATCGTAGTAAGGAGCATCAGGACTAGGTAAGCCTTTGAAAGTCCTGTGTATCTCTGTTAGTGACAGTCACCTTCAGAGATTCAGTCAGCTCCTTGTTATTCATTTCCCTTTCGGACGTCAGTTGAAAGAAACATCCATGCTATCTGTTATATTCCTCTATTTATGTCATACTCTTCATTGATTCATACCAATCATCCCACCAGTATCCTTTCATGCACCCGAGACATGGCAAGTTAGCAAGCTCTTACAAAGATAGAAAGAATAGTTTCTGCTAGGTATGGACCCTTAGTCTTGCCTACACCTTTGAATGCCATGCCTGGAGGAGATTATCAAGAATTTATGCCTAAGTTTACTAGTGCAGAAGGAGTATCAGCTGAAGAGCATCTCGAATCTTTTTATTGTTATGTTGATAATCTAGATATTAATGAAAATGATGTCTAGATGAGGGTTTTTGTCCAAAGCCTAGATGGGGAAGCTAGAAAATGGTTTAGAAATTTACCCCCTAGGTCTATTGCGGACATTGAGGCCTTAGATGATGTGTTTTTAAAGCACTGGGGGAATAATGAAGATCTGGTCATTTATCATGATGAATTTGGGAACTTGCAGAGAGAAGATGGTGAGCTTTTGTCCGATTTCAACAAAAGATTGAACCTTATGTACAACAGAATGCCAACTGAAGTAAGACCTACCCCTTCTTCTGCTACGATTACTTATGCCAATGCTTTCGATTCTTAGTTCTTCTTGTTGTTGAGAGAAAGGAAATGTGCTTCTTTGGTTGATATGTAAAATGCAGCCTTTGAGGTAGAAGCAAACATCATTGTTGCAGGTAGACTCGAAGGTAATGATGCTGAAAGGAGAAGACAAGGAGAAGAATACTCATCATCCTATGATTCTGAAATAGATGAATTGGCTAGGATGATTGAATTTTGGGCCTCTAAAGTTTCTAAATTAAAAGTTGAGCAGCATTTTGAAGAAGCGGGAGCTCATTGTTCCTTTTCTCTTCAAACTCCAAATCCACACAGAGGATAAAATGAGCATTTGAATATTTTGCAAAGAAATAAGATTACAAATGAAGATAAAGGGGTTAGGCCCCTTTTACAGAATATAGTCATGAAAGAAGAGTTTGAAGAAGAGGATGAGGTCCATGGTTTGGAAGCTGTTCCTTTCCTAACCAGGGCTACTTATGAGAAAGCAATATCCAAAGGCATTGCTCAGCAATTTGTTGGAACTGCAGAACAACAAGTTAACCAGCAGTGGCAGCCAGTAGCAGATCCATTCCTCCAAGAATTCGAGCCTAAGGCTAGCACATCTTCTAACGGCTATGCAGATCTGCAAGTTGAACAACCTGCTATTATCCCTAGCACAATGATCAAAGAGGGAGAAGAAAGCTCCCCATCATCTTTTGTTTCTCTGTCTACTCAAAAAACAATCCCTCTAAGTTGCCCATCGAACATTGAGGCAGAACAAAGTCTAATGTTCAAGGCTGAAAATGATCATCTCAGTCTTGATTTTTTTATGCTTGCCCAGGAGGCCTCCACTCAAATTGAAAAGGCATCTTATCAGATGACAGAGGAAGAAAATTTACAGTTTTGGGACTCCTCCTTGGATGAGGATTGTTGAAAGACAGATTCAAAGGAGCAGATAATGTTTCTATGTCCCCTACACATGAACATATTGGTCCACCATTCATATTAATTGTGCAAGCCACAGATGATAAAGATAAGCACACAGCAGCAATGGGTATTCAGCAGGTGTACAAAGGCTCCTCTAAAGAACATCCAAGGAGGAAAATACACAGAAGGGAAATGAAATTTGATCCATATCTGCCTATTAAGCTCAAATGTCCTAAACTGTTTGAGTTAGAGCATCAAATAAATCTTTTATTGTTGATCTATGATGAACTGGATGACAGGCAACAATTTTGGTGGCCCAGCTGATGGGCAGTTTTTGAAGTTTTAAGTTTTCAGGCCTTAATTATTGTAAGTAGTTTCTTTTTCAGTTTTTAGTGAAGACTTGGTTTGACTCCATGCCCAATGGATACTAGGCATAGTTTTTAAAGCTGGTTTTGCATGAAGGCATTGGTCTACAGGTTATTGAGACCTCACAGGGAGGATCTCATCCCCAAAAGGAGCCAGTGTTAGCTCTGCTATAGTTTGCAGCATTTGATGGGGAAAAAGCAGGTTTGGCAGTGATGGTTGTGCTTTCAAGAGGTTCGCAGCAGTGGATTTCTTCTTCCCCTTCATTCTCCTTATTCTCCCTCGTAACCCCTTAATCTCTATTTTCTTCCTAAGCTTGGTGTAAACCCATATTTACTTAAACCCCCGCTTACACTCTTAAATTCCCCATTCCTCCATTTTCCACTTAAATTTCTCCATAACCCAGCCTAAACCTTTTTTCCCATCTCCCAGGATTTTTTATTTAAACCCTTTAAAAAACCCGATAACCTTTTAAAGTCCCCGTACTAACCTATTTTTTGTTTTAATGCCCGAGCACAAGGTATAGATCCACATGAACATAGGCATTTAACCCGCCGTGGCTTTACCTGTCACGTCAACCTCTAAACGTGTATATTAAATCTGGGCCGTCTGATAATCCCGTGGAGATCTAACAGTTATCGCAGCCCCCGCTCCCGTAAACCGCTCGACTGTTAGCCCGCGGGGAAGCGGTTTCCCGCCAACCATGTGGCACAATTTAACACGATTGCATCCGCCCCGTACGTAAACCACCGCAGCCCAAAGGCGATGCAGGGAAACCGCCCGCCGGCTATACCGCTGTTATCCCGCGCATTAACTACCCTGCATCTTCAACCCCCGATCACCATCGGATCTCCTCGACGATGATCCAACGGCCCTCGTTAACCTCGATCGTCCATCTCCCGATAGCGTCTCCAGATTGATCTTTGTCGTTAATCCACGCGATCAGATGGTTGATCTTTCTCCTTCTGCTCATACTTCCGCCATGAAATCTCAACTTCTTAGACTGCTTTAAGCTCACGAAGGACATCAACCATCAATTACCTGTACCTGCATAGTAATATCTCAGCAACTGCATTTAAAGAAAAGCATGGCCAAAGAGGAAAACGCAGAGTTCGAGCAATGAACAACATTTATCAGTGATGGAGCATGTTCCATAATTTACTCCACCTACTCAGAGAAGGACTTCAGAGCATCAAGAAGGCCGATTTGTTCATTAAGACACTGAGATTGCAGCAGAAGCCCATTTCAGTTTGTAAATGTGGTTGGTGGTCCATTAAGACACCTCCATGCATAGCATAGCAGATATTTTTGTATTAAACCTCCATATATACTCAGAAGACAGAATGTAATAGGTTGATGAGTGTTATTTTGCTGTAAGGTTCAACTTCTGGAGATTGTGACTACTGTGATACCTGCAGCATCTGGACTTCATTTTCAGCTAATGCAAGCTTCTTTTGTTGTTAATTTCTCACTATCCACTTCTTCTTCTTTGTTCCAGGCTATGCCTGTTATGAATTTGTTCATGAGCTACTGATGTTTAGCATTCGAGGGGCTGTCATCCCACCTCTGTGTTAGAATCTAGTTAGTTTAATTGAATTTGTCTACAGGCTTCTGTTGTTTAATGCCAAAGAGCTATCATCCTATCTATGTATTAGAAAACAGATTTACAGACCTTTTAATTGGTTATAGCTGGTCATCACAGAGTCCTTTGCATCTGCTAGTGTGATCAGTGTTCTCCATCATCACATTTTCTTTAAAACTGTGAGTAATTGGTGGTTAAAAGCCTTGTAGTCTAGGGGTGTTCACCCATGTCTGGGTTCAAGCACAGTAGAAGTGGTTATATGGCTTGAATATGCAACATTTCTTTCATTCATCCACCATTTATCCAACATTTTGTTGAGTTTGTAATGTTCCCGAGCATCTCTGATAGGATAGTTGCTTGTGGTGATAACAGGTAAAATTATGAACCATTTCTTAACCTCCCTTGATAGAATTTGTGAAAAAAATATAAGCTTAACGTCCTCATGATCTACCTCCTCTAGATCAATCAAATCATTCAGCTTGTCTACATGTTGTTGAGCTATGAGGGGTCCTATATCATGAAATTGAAGTAGGCATTGTCTGTAGTTGAAAGGAAGATCATGTAACAAGCCTTGGAGATTAAGAGCAGTGTATCTAGCAACCATAGTCATGTGAGATGAAGTTGAACTGACAATAGGGATTTTAAAAGAATATGTCAATGGAAATGAAGCTTTTATTGTGGTAGTTGATGAAATGGAAGTATGAAATCCCATAAAAAACATAGGACTAGTTGAGGCAGAAAATGATGGAATAAAAAATGGAAAAGTTGGGGATTTGGATGCAACTACCTGAAGTTCATGGACTATTTGTTCCAACCTTTTAAATGTGATCAAATCTCTTGATCTTGTGGAAGTAAATCTAATTCTTGACTGATAGAACTAGGAATAAAGGTTTTAAAACTGCCTTGATCAAGGACAGTGTTTGAAAGATTGATTTTACACTTAGATCTAATTTTTTTTTTTTTTCAAATTCGATATCAAACTGTAAATCATTAACAAATTTAACCTTTTTAGGTAACTAATAAGACCTTTCTAAATGAATAATAACTAATTTGTCTAGAGTGTTTCTTCTGAATAGTTTTTTCGAACTTGACAAAATCTGTGGTGGATTCAGATCAAGGTTCCTCCAAGTATGAACCTCTCTATGAGATAAAACTTTGTCAATAGGATCGCCTTAAAATTGCAAAGTGGAGTCACCAGAGAAAAAACTTGCATTCAAAACTGATGTCCAAATCTCTATTTTCCCTTAGAGATCTGATCTTAAACAATCAAGTCATTCAGGGAGAATAGATCTTTCATTCCCTAGAAATGGTGCCAAAATTTTATCCCTTAGAGAAACCCTTTGCTGCAGGAAAAAACCTAAGGTAACCTCTAACCAATGTTTTGAACCAAAATCTAGTCCTTTTAATTCGAAGGGGGGTCCCTTCTATAACTCAGTCAAAACTAAGTAGTTATGTACTTAGCACATCAATTAGATCTGATTGGATTCAAACAAAATTTGTATCGAAAGGATGGGAAATCCCATTAGGCATGAAGTCTTCTTGACAACAAGTTACTGCTTATAGGATATATGAAAAAAATACAAAGGCAAGGTAGCAACAACTTTCTTAGACAATTTCTCATTTAGCTATGATAGAAGCAGATAGAAGTAAATATAAAAAATAGAGAAAATGATGAATTCTCTTAAACATATTTAAGCTAAAAGATGAAAACATATAGCACTTTGGAAATGGTAAATCTGAGCTGATAAACAGAGCTCATTTTTATTAAATTAATTTCCAAAATGTAGTAGACATATGGCTAAGATTGTGAAACAAAAGAGATGACAAGTAATAGAAGACAGATAAAAAAACCATCACGTAGGAATCTTTGAAATTCTAAAAAATTAACACTAGTCACAGTAGGTTATATTAATGTAAAAATGTATACACAATATATCAAGGTTTTGTCAAAAATTTCCAACCCTATTTCATTCTTTAGAACTAGTCTTTATAGGAAAGAATGCAACTTAAAACATCTTTCTAACATATATTAATTACAAAATCTAAAAATAATTGTGTATTTTATCAAATGCATGCGTATAAAACTTTCTCCAAGCCTATCCATATCTACATCATAACAAATTGCTATAAATCTGGTCAAAAAATAGGAACCAAAATGTTGATCGATCTTCTACCTCTTCGCTTGAAATCGTGCTCTATCATCCCTTCAAAAATTGTCTTCTTCTGAGTAGCTCCTCCTTTCGGGCTCCCTTCCTTGATATCGTTGACAATCTCATTGTCATCCCTTTGTAGCCAAAATCTGACGGGTCGATTCTCAACGCTTTTCTCTATGTCGCTTGGGAAAATGCGTTGACAACCAAACTGACAACACCTATTTGCCTTTTCTTGTGAAAAATTGTTGATAGACGTGTTGTGGTTATGAATATCAGAACTGAGCCATCAAAATTGTGTGGTCAAAACCAGCTAGCTAACGGTGCTAGCTACCTCTATTAGGATATCTACATTGGTCCTCCTTTATCTCTACCTCTTTCTTGAATTCTTTTTTTTTCTTTTGTCTTTTTGAACTAATTTTCTTCTCTCTAATTATAATCAAGTCCTTCTGGGGAGTCTTTTCTACATCTATGATATCCTTAGCTAGCTACGGATTATGCTTTAATTTTATTTTTTAGCCTCAGTTTGTTCCATGGCCTAGTGTGGGGTCTCTTTCTAACTTTAAACATCTTTTCACAGGTGGGATCTTTCTCTTCTGGTGTCTATTCAGCATTGGGGTCAATCTTCTTACCCTCAGATTTTTATGTCTATTGGTTGCATGAAGGTAAGGCTTCAGTAGGAAGAGGGTTCTCCCTTGTTTTCTTTACCCTATCAATTTTTCTAGTATAAACCCTGGATAATTGAGGAACCAGAGGAGGAACTATTTCTACCTTTTTCTGACTCCCAGTCTGTATAAAATAGGTTTTCTATGATGAAGTCCCTGCTTCAGGGTTCTGTGTTTGCTCATTTTTCTTTTGACTGCCCTTTTTCCTACCTCTCTTCGATTTTGCAGGTTGAGGTTGAAACCCTCCCAAAAACAAAAAATGCTCCCAAGTTCTCCCAACGTTTCTTAATTGACTTTCAATTAATAATTTTATTAAACTCTCATGGTAGATAAAATGGGAGGATACATTTGTTCTTTCTTTGACTCTAACAAACATGTGCTTTAAGCTTTCCAACATAAAATAAGGGGTATTAATTCTCAAATGACCTGCAATATGAGCCACAAATATGAAGTGGTACAAATTGACCCAATTTTAGCATCCCTTACAGGTAAAATATGACTTGGTTATTCACAAGAGATAGTGCCATTCATCCTTTAGTCGTGACCTCTGCACCCCTTCTCTCCATTTTTTTTCTTTAAAATCATCTTTCAAGAAGGAAGGTACATCAACTCTAGCTAAGAGATGGCTTCTGAAAGCTCTCTCTTGTCTGTATGCATACCTGTAACCTCAACAATCAAATCCTTTGTTACGTGAAAGGTAATTCATCCAACAACTTCCTGTTGTCCATCGAATCCTTGAGAAAATGCACAGCCAACCTCGTCATGGAAACGGCTACAATGATTGAAAATTTCCTCCCATCCTACTACCCAAAAATTCTACTAGATCTCTGGATACACCTCAAGTAAGTTGGGAGCCTTGGGTTTGATCCTATTGATTTTCCCACTCATTCCCATGTTTCTTCATCACCAGACGAGAACATAAGAAATGAGATCATGATTCAATCGCTTAATCTCTTGGGAAAATTAACGACTCACATTCATGAGGTGTAAGAAATAAAATCATCAACTGATGGGTTAAATGAATTTTACCAAATTGGGTAAATGATTTGAGGAAGTACATCATGATTAATGAACTGACACTTAATTTACAAAAACTCTTACCATATAATCATGAGCTCTAACAAATTTTACCTCTCGGCGACGTTATCCATCAACAGATCATGTGACCTCACTGTCTAAATCATCAGCATGCGTTGGATTAATGATTGATTTTTTGCTGACGTGGATCATGTCAGCGCAATATAAGACAAATTTTGAATTTCTTCGTTTGGCACTTTTTAGTGTCCTTTAGTCCCAGTGATCAAATTTACTCTTTTCATATTTTTAATAAAGTATTTGGTCATATTATTATGTTTTCAAATAAAATTTGACATCTTTTGGTTGTCAAAAAGGTCCTAAGTCATTGTCTAGGTGTAATGCTACTCTCATGCCATGGTCATCAAGGTCAATATATCAGTTTCATGATTCTTTGAGTCACCAAGGTCATTTTTTCCTTTATTAGAGGGCCATCATTAAAGAAACTGAAAGAAAAAGTCATGGTGTCATAAGGTTGATCATGAAAGTGTCATGAATGTCTTTTTAGTCTTGTCTTGTTGGTTTGTGATCATCATATCTCCATTTAGGGTCATATCATTCATCATCCAAAATTAGCAAGGTGTCATGAGAGTTAGCAAGTTAGGAAATAAAGTTTCTCAAAGGGAATCAAAGGTACATGTATATCACTTGTAAATATAATGTTTCCTATGGAAAAAAAGATGTTGTAGTCAAATCACATCACTAGTCATTATATAAAGGTACATATGATGTCATTCAACCACGAAGGCAAAAATCAAGTTTCAAGCTAATAAATGGCACCAAAGCATTCAAAAACTTCATTTCATCCTCTAAGAGCTCCTCTCTACCATTGTGCCTCATCACAGCCATTAGACCTTCGAAATTCCGTCACCCATTACTTTTTCCATTAGCTTGTTGTGTTTCAGTTGCGCTTCTGAAGATTCGTTGCTTTTTAGGTTTGGAGGTCAAAGAAAGAAAACAAGGGCTCATTTGTCATTCATCAAGATTCAAACACTCTTTGACAAGTAATTAAACCTTTCATCAACCCTATGATGTAGTGTTTTCCCTCTGAAAGTGATTAAATCCCCTCTCCTAGGGTTTTCTGCTGCGCTTTTAAGTTTTAATGGTATTTGATTCATTCCAAGGATAATATCCCTAGTTTTATAACCAAATACACTTGTATACACTTATTAAACCCTCCCCAACCATTTCTCGTACCTATTTCCCTCATCCCATCATTTTTCCCCAAAAACCCAAGCCCTAGTTGCGCTTTTGCTGCGTTTTTGGGTTTTCACTGTGTTTTTCATTTTTTCCCCTTCTTCCCTCATACATTATAAGAAATTTCACTACCAAAGTATCTGTAACATCTACCGCTACCCCTTAAATTTTCCCTAACTCCTATCCCCTCCATTTCCCTCCCTAAACTAGCTGCTCTGTTTCCCCTGTTTTGCATCCCTAGACCCCTACCCTTTCTCCTCTCAAACTAGGATTTTTAGCCAAGGAAAACCAACAGCATGGCTAGTGAAAAGAAGAAATACAACAAGGGGGGGAGGAGGCAGATCTCAAGATATGAGCCAACTCATATGCAAGTGATCAATGCTTTAGAGTACATCAAGAGATCATTTGAACAAGTAGGCTACCTAAGGTTTTGTGAGAAAGTACAATAGGTGGGCTACCATTGGCAGCTGACTAGTCTATTTGACACCAATTTCACGAGGAACAAGACCACCATAGCAGGGAATGGAATTCCTAGTCTCAACATAGGTTATAGCTTTAGCCACTAGTATCCCCAATCAAGGAGAAATCTAGTTTAAGGGGGTGGATTTGGACATTCAAAACTACAAAGTGTTCCTAAAACCCCATCTCATATCTTTCCTAGAAGGAAAGTATTGGATAAATATAATCCTTTGATGAGGATGATTATGAAATATTTCACTTGTGATGGCAGGTTCAACAGGTTATATCAATATCACTTCAAGTTTTTGATGCATTTCACATCCATCAATCCACTATACCTACCTAATTACTTGTTTAGAAGCTTGGTTAAGATGATTAAAAAGGTGTATACTAAAGGGAACACTAGAACAAAACCTTGTGATTAGCATCCCTTTTTGCTTCCTTTTTTACATCTAGAGCTGATTTTTGGTGCTATTTGTGTCCATTTATAAAATATGGTGCAAAACTCGATTCAAAGTTTGCACCGAGTTTTGCAGCAAGTCTTACATCAAGTTTAGCACCAAGTATTGTAATAGGTTTTGCACCATATTTTACACCAAGTTTTACACCAGATTTTATGCCAAGTTTTGTGCCATCCTTTGCACCATGTTTTGCATCAATTTTGGCACCTAATTTTGTCTCACCAACTTTTGTATCCTCTATTGCATCCACTTTTTGCGCCTACACTTGCATCAACTTTTGCATCATCTCTTGCATCCTCCTTTGCATCATTTTTTAAATCATTTTTCGCATCCATTTTTGCATATTTTTTTGCATCCCCTTTGTGCCAAGTTTTGCATCAAGGTTTGTGTCTAGTTTTGCATTTAATTTTGTTGCATTGACTTTTACATCTTGTTTTTCATCCATATTTACATCCTCTTTTACATCTGTTATTGTGTCCACTATTGCATCCATTTTTCTTGTGCCATAATTTTCACCTAGTTTGACACCTCCCTTTGCACCCTTTTTTGTTTCTAAATTTGCATCCACAATTGCATCCTAATATACATCTAGTTTTTCATCAACTTTTACATTTATTTTTGCATCCCTTTTTATATCCACTTTTGCGTCAAGATTTACATCAAGTTTTGTATCTCATAATACATATACTTTTGCATCGAATTTTGTTGCATCAATTTTTGCATCCTATTTTACATCCATTGTTGCACCCATGTTTACGCCCACTTTTACATCCCTTTTTTCATCTTATTTTGCATCTTCATTTGCTTCGTTTTTTGCATCTATCCTTACATCCACTTTTGTTGTGATACAATTTATGCCATGTTTTGTACTCACTGTTGTACCCACGTTTGCTTCCAATTTTGCATCCATCTTCGCATCCTCTTTTGCATAAAATATTGCATCTATTTTTTGCATACACTTTTGTGTTGGGTTTTGCGTCTAATTTTGTATCTTCTTTTGCATGTACTTCCATTGCATCCATATTTTGCATTCAATTTTGTTTCTCCTGTTGCACCCGTGTTTGCATCCACTTTTACATCCCTTATAACATCTTGTCTTGCATCAAATTTTGCATCTTTTTTGTGTGTCTATTATTACATCCAATTTCTCATTCACTTTTGTTGTTCTATTATTTGTGTCATATCTCATGCATATCGTTGCAACCCACATTTTCTTCCATTATTGCATCCACATTTGCATCCTATTTTGTGTCCAAGTTTGCATCAAATATTGTTTATGGTTTTTGCATCCCATTTTGAATCTACTTTTACATACACTTTTGATTCATCCAATTTTGCAACTAATTTTTTCTCCACTATTGCACCCATCTTTGGCCCATGTTTACATCCCTTTTTGCATCCAAGTTTTCCTCTTTTTTGCATTCAAGTGTGTCTATTTTTTTTTACATTCATTGTTGTATCCACATTTTTTTCCCCACAATTCATGCTAAGTTTTATGCCTATTATTCTTCCCATGTTTTCTTCCACTTTTTCATCCATGTTTGAATCCTATTTTGTTTACAGGTTTGCACCAACTATTGCATCTACTTTTTCATCAACTTTTGTGTCAATTTTTATGTCTTGTTTTGCATCTACTTTTGTTGTGTCCACTTTTCATCCAATTTTATGTCTATTTTTACCCCCATTTTTTTGTTCACTTTTGCATCCCTTTTCCAACACACATCATATTTTTTTCATTGATGACATTTCTTATGACATTGAAAATTATGAACAACTGATCACAATGTCAATAATTATGATGATGATGATAATGAAGATGATGATGATGACATGAATTGCGATTGTTATGATAATGACAATGATGATAAAGATGATGGGGGTTACAATGACAATGATGATGACAATGCTAATGACCTTGGCCATTCTTCCCAATTTTTAAATGTTGTCATGGTCATAATCATAATAATTATCTTTGGTGTCGTCTTCCAAGTCATCATCATCTAAT
The DNA here is from genome assembly GCA_031772625.1 of Pinus tabuliformis. Lineage (NCBI taxonomy): Eukaryota > Viridiplantae > Streptophyta > Pinopsida > Pinales > Pinaceae > Pinus > Pinus tabuliformis. The sequence goes on from CM062820.1 coordinate 1,675,917,572, forward strand.
CAACATTATCATTATTTTAATCTTGGTCATCATCAACAATAATAATGACATGAATGATGATTATGATGTTCATGATGAAGATGACAACAATTATGATAAAAATTATATTAGTTATGACGATGGGGATGATGACAATTATAATGACGATGATAATGGTAGTGATGATGATGATCATCGATCATCTCTAAAAAATAAAGTTGTTTTTTCTCTTGCATATATTATGTGTCCTAACAACCCTTTTCGAGCACTCGTAACATTTTTTGGGTTCATGATATTTCTTACAATACCAATAATTATGAACAATTGACGACAATGTCCATAATCATGATGATGATGATGAAGACATGAATGGTGATTATGACGATAATGAAATGATGACAATAATGATGACGATGATGGTGGTGATGATGACGATAATGAAGATGATGACCCTCCCTCTAAACTAGGGAGGTACTCATAATGAGACCAAAAAGTACTCTCAAGTTGAAATATTCAAGTAAGAAGGGATTTGGATTGATAAGCATCAATGATGATTTACATCATCACAGCCAACATTTTCAAAATAGCAAGGTCTTAACTAATAAGTTTATGTCTCCATTAGATCAGAGCACAATGTTAATAGGCATAAATTTGGACACCACTGCCTCTCTAGGCACTTACCCCACCAGGATGTTCACCAGGTATGCCCTCACATGATCATTTCCTAATCCACTATCATAATATTTGAGACTAGGAAATGTCAATCCTCATGACTATTCCTACCTTGGATTAATGTACTTGACTTATGGCGGTTAGCCTAGTCAAAGTACAAATTATTAAGGAATATCGGTCCCAGATGTTTATCCGATCCACCATTCTCCCTACTAGTGTCTTTACTAGGCTTACGACTGTTAGATCTAGCCATAGTACATGACACATGGATAATATGGTGTCTACCCTCACCCCCTCTCAACCAAAGAGGAGACATCCACAAGCATAATAATTTCTCAAGAATACCCATCATTTTCATAGATAATAACATCATTAATTTTTTTTCATGTCATGACACCTTTGTGATTAAGAATTCATAGATTTGTGGAAAAATATTTCCCCTTTTGTCATTTTTGATGAAATAAAATAAAAAAGTGAAAGCCAAAATCATTAAAGATACACTATAATGATTTATCTAAGTCTAAACTCTAAGGTTGAAGTGAAAATTCATGTAAACGTTATATCTATGAGTTGTGCCAAACTTATGAAAACCTTACTCCCTAATTCCTATATATAAGAAAAAGAAAAAGAAAGAAACATAAGGCCCAATGAATGGTAGGTCATGTATTCACTCCCTCTCTGGAAAATATATGAATATATACACTCCTAGTCATACTTGATCACATGTTTGTGATGGTTAAATCATGAAATCATCATTTCCCCATGCATTTTCACTTCATCATTTAAGCACCCAATGAGGATCTAGGGAATGTTTGTTGCCTAAGGGTTTCATGTCTACTCTTGGTTTACTTAGGTCAAACTATTGTCAATTTATGTGATGGAGTGAAATACATAAGTTTGTGGGGTTATTAGAACAATGTATTAAGTTAGTCACCACACACACATGTATCATGTCTCATTGATCCACATGTATGGGTTGGATACTTATTGCTTGACAACTTCAATGGAGACTACTTTATGGATTTAATGGTATAGCTTACAAAATATCTTGTTAAACATTGTGATTCATCCTTTCTTTTCCTCGAGACACTTGATAATATTGAAGTCACTTCCAATAATCCATGGAGATGGGGATTATAAATCACTTGTGCTAGAAATAGAATTGACAAATAAAGGTTTTCTATTTGTGATATTAGATACATGGTAGTAGTCCTCGATGTCAATTAACTAAAATTGTATTGTCATAATGCGAAAATAGGTGAACATATTGGTAAGCTTGATGTCCTGATAATTTCAAATAATAACCATTCCACCCAAGCATCTCTAAGAATCAATCACTACTACTTGGAAATTCCTCCCCCCATTTGCTAATTATATGACGTAGAACCTCACTTAATATTTTTGTTTCTTATATCAAAATTATTGATGGGTGCTCTGTGTACCATTTTTCTTTTAGGAGTCCTTGTTTTCCTTTACTATTGAGTCCCTTCATGTTTCGTGAGACTATTTTCATCTAGAATTTACACAGAGGAAGTATAATGTGACTAAAAAAGATGTCTCAAGATTTATGTGCTTGGACAATTCCACTTCATGACTCCTATACTTCCTTAACCTAGGACCGAATGGTGAACTTGATGGCCTTAAGGGAAATTGACCAATGAAAATATAAAAAAGAGGTGACTTTGACTTTTTAATATACTAAAAAAAATATCCATAACAATTTCATCAACCAATGAATCATTAAAAAAAAAAAAATCCAAAACAATTTCATCAAGCAATGAATCATTGCATTATAAAATACAATCTATAAACCTTTTGGGAACGTTTTGCTAAACCATGGGAAAAAATCAACATATTTAATATTAATATTTAACAATAATATGGACAATAACACATTTTGATAAATTAAATAACATATTATCAAGCCTAAAAAATGTCACTAACAGAAAACTATAAAGCATGCAACTAATGGAAGTGACCAATCAAGGCCACCATAAGACAATTAATCTATTAGGACCAAGATTGATGGGGACAGAGATCTACAAAGGACAAAGGCAAACCTATTTTAACTTTATTGTTTTATTAGGTTCAAGATGAACGTTTCAAGATATAATGAAGAACATAATTAGTTTTATTGCACTAAGAAAACCTGAGCACATTCTATAACTTAGCAAGAAAGAGATGTATAATACCCATCTCAATGACACAACACATGGCATTAAGTTACTTTTTTATATATAATTTAAACTCCTATCATAAAATCACAAATTTAGCATGAATGGAATGTTTAAAATCCATTTTTATAAAAGCAGAATATAATTTTTCTTATAGAAAAAAATACCAAAAACTAAATATATTATTTTAGAAAATAAAAAATACTAAAACTAAATATATATTAAAAAAAACTAAAACATAAGCAAACTAAAATTTGAATTTGACACTCTTGTTCACTTTCAGAAACTCATATGGTGGAATGTCATCCCTTTGTCCTCATCTTTAGCTTTTTCCTAAAAATTAAATGCATACAAAAGTGGGAAAGAGCCATAAAGCATGGGGAAGCTTTTTCCTAAGCACAAAAGCATCTGTGTTAGGGTCCCACCCTAACCCCCTTATTTATGTAATGAGATCACATCATAGTCAAGAGTCAATAAAGCCCATATTAATAATTGTAAGTGGTTAATCCGCAATTAATGACAGAACCACAGTTAGTTGCAAATGGGTTGTAGTATTAGATAGATGGTATTAATAAAACCCACGATATTGGCCCTCGGTATTGCATGTATGAGTCATATATAAAGGATAGAGACTCCCTGCGAGGAGCATCGTGTCTTATTTTGTAGTCGAGCTCTGCTCTATTGGAGGTTTCCCCCTCAAAGAGGCAAGTGAACATTACTCTCTGAATAATAAAATCATTGCTATTCTATGTTCTGGGTATCTTTTCTTCTCATATTCTGTATTTGGGTATCATTTTGCAGGTTAAGAGCATAACAAGTGGTATCAGAGCACTTTCCAGGGCCGGTGGGATCTCCATTTCTTAGCAAAAAAAAAATTCTCTAGAGATGTGTTCTGGCATCTTTAAACCACGAGATATGTCATTGTGCGCATAAACCTGCGGATTTGGGGAGGCATGCACGCAGGAAATACAAGAGGTGGTCACGTCTGTTGGACTCCCTTGTAACCCTTGTGGGTACCCCTTCGAGTAGTAGCGCATTAGACAAAACCGCGCACGGACTATCTTCCACGTACCCTCTGGGTATATCGGAAGCCCCCTAGGCTCCCTTGAAACCTCGCCATAGATAAACCGTTGGCCGTCTTGCGGCTACAGTACACCGAGAACAGCACTCGGAGAGATTACTCGCCCATACGATAGGGTAGTCGGGTTGTACGGCTAAGGGTACGGTCGATCCTCCTTAGTTAGAGCCCTGAAACATTGGGCCGAGTACTACTGCCAGACCCTTATGTATATTGCGATCTGTAGCACCTGACACTCCTCAAGACCATAGTTCCCTTTTCTATCGGGGGATCACACATCATCTCTTCCAGATCCACTTGTGCAAAGGAGTGCAGCAGCAGCAAACATCAGTCCCGCAGTCTCGAGTTCGCAGATCAGCCATTCCGATCTATTAGATCCATCAGATCCGCAGAAGCAGTCTGTTCCACTGCCCAGAGCTATCAGATCCACCATTCAGATCTCTCAGATCCACCAGATCGGAGTCGTTGTGAAGGGTTCCTATACCGGGGTATAATTTTCGCAGGACTTTTGGCCGCATTGACATTTTGAGGATTTGGCCACTGCAGTATTGATAAGGAAGGAGTAAAACTCCGTTAGGAGTTTTCAAAAAAAAAAGTCTGAGATCTTTCGGGGCGCTTATTGGTGATCTAGCCCATCAGAATCAGGACGACGAGCTGAGCATGGTGGTACCATTCACTTCTTAGTGAAAAAAATTTTAGGCGGTCCCAATTTTAAAAAAAATCAGGTTGGTGTATGGTAGAAACTAGAGCTCAAGCGATGGCCAATGAAAGGATGGAAAAACTTGAAGAATCAGTGCAATCCCTCCACATTCAGCTTAGCGGACTATGTAGCATGGTCGAGAAAATAGTCCCGAAGGGCAAGGAGCAAGCCCACGAGGAGGCGTATAATAGAAATGAACACAATGAGGGTGAGTCTAGCCACTCTCCTCACGTCTGGCACACCCACCAACAACCCAGTCAGCGACCTCCCAAGTTGGATATGCATAAATTTGACGGTTTTCACCCGTCGGCATGGATAGCACAAATGGAGCAGTATTTCAAACTGAATCACATCTTCGATGATGCGACTCAACTTATGTTGGGGAGCATGTACTTGGACAATGAAAGGTGGGAATGGCATCAACGTTGCACTGGACCTTTTAGGACTTGGACCAAATTCACCAAAGCTCTTCAAGACCGCTTTGACCAGGAATCATCTTTTTTGGGTCATCTTACTAAGCTCCGACAGACTGGTACAGTGGATGAATATATTACAGCTTTTGAAGTCTTAGCCTTCCGCACTTGGGGTCTCTCAGATGTGTTCTACATGGAATGTTTTATCAGCGGCCTTAAAGAAGCTATCAAAGCCCAAGTCCTACTGCACCACCCTCCCACATGGACGGAGGCTTGCAAGGTAGCCCGTAATGTGGAACGTGCATTAGCAGCCCAATACAGTCGCCCAAATTTCTCCGCTAAAGGTCGCCCCCCACAGGCTCACAACACGACTCAAACACTTAAGGTCCAAAAGGTGTCACCTGCGGGAATGGCCAAAAGAAGAAAGCAAGGCCTATGTTACTACAGTGATGAAAAATACTCCCCAGGTCATAAATGCAAGGAGCCCAAATTTTTTCAAATTGACGCCACTGACTACAGCTCAACAGAGGAAGATCCACCACTGGAGGAACATGATCCGCTAGAAGAAGACAACCAAAAGGACAATGTCTCTGACGAACCAGTTTGTTGTGGGGAAAAGTATCCGACTCGGATGACCCTATCCCTACTCTAAAGGTGACAGTCTTTAGCAACAACTGAAAACAAAGCTTTGATATTTTCCTTTATGAAAGTACAGAGAGAAGGAAGAAAAGATTAACCAACCGGTGTCTTTCGCTTTTGTCGATCCTTATCCTCCCTCTTTGTCTCTTGTTCCCAGCTCCTTGCTCTCTTTGCCGGTCCAGCTACACACAGATCCTGCACAAAACAAGAGAGGAAACTACAAGAAACATGTACTCATAACTGATGCATGGATTAGAGTGAATCAAATATACAAGTAAATACAATACATCAATGCAATACAAGTATATAGGAGAACATTCAAAGCTTTATTGATAAAAGTAACAGGGTTCTGAGAAGGTTACAACCATCAATGGCTCCAATCCAGCAGCACCTCCCCAGCAGCAAGAAATCTCCTCTTCACCTCTAGAAAGAAATCACCCAATAGCTCTAACTGTAAACCAACAGCACCTCCTTGCTTTGCACAAAATTCCAGCCTCCTTAGACCTCATAGAAGAGCTCTATATATAGGAGAGAAGAAGAGAGGATGAGTCAGCTTGAGGCTGGCATGAAGCTGACTAGTGTCCTCTCCCTCTTCAGTTAAACTTCAGTTCTTGAGTCCACTTGGAGATCCTTGCTTACACATGGAGATCAAGTACCTCTTACTCATCACAGGGCGAATCCCATGAACCAAGTGTCAGTTTGGAAGCTTCCTGGGCAATTGACACCTTGCAGAATGACTGTGCCACTTGGCCAATCTCGCCCAGCGCAGGTAGCCTTCATTAGATTTGACTTCCAGCGTAGGTACAAGGAGGAGCAGTTGCAATACAGCGCAGATGCTCAGTGGAGCAGCTGACATGATCCAAAAATAGCCTGTTTCTGAGTGTTTTCAGGTGGAGAACTGATGGGAAGTGCTGTGGATTGCTGACCTTGTTCTTCTAGGGGTAAGAACAACATGTTTAGGGACTGAGGATCCCTGTAATTATCGACATTTCATGCTCCATGCTGCGAGGCACAAAAATGTCTATAACAGTTGCCCCCTTAAGTATGAGGCCGTTTATCGGGTGAAATGCTTTATCTAGAGGGTCCGAAGTTCATTCCAGTGCTGACGAGGCGCCCTGTAATACAATACAATACAATACATTATTTTTCATTTTGTTTTCATGATCTAGCTGAGGCGGGCATTCCCATGCTCAGCTTTATAAATACATTTTGGTACATAGAACAGACGATCGTCTGATAGTAGACTGACAATTTTCTGCTGAAATTATCATCCTTTGAATAGGATGATCATCTGCTGCAATGATGTACATGACAAATGCTTTTATATTTCCTGAATATATATCGCAGCCCGGATGGATGAAACTAGATCCGGGGTCTTCAAACTCGTTCTATCTTCACTCTAAGTACAAGTCGATCCATGTGAGAATTGCGCTGAAGTTGAACATGGAAAGACATCGCTTGATTACCGGCCAATAATGAAAACCGTTAACAAGCGCGAGAGGAATCACCAATAATGATAATGACCCTCAAGGTACCGCAGTACAATTCACGTGGCGTGAATAAAGGACTTGGCGTCGAACGCCACGCAAAATCTTCTGGTCGAAGGTCATTGATGTATACCTGTCGCCGGAAGTGAGAAACTTGCCATTGAGGCATGCAAGCTTCAAAGTACTGATGGGGTTGTTCCTAGATCAACTTCTTGGATAATGAGCTGAAGTCGACAAGAAGCGATCCGTCAAAGGAGGGCCTTAATGAATCCCACATCAATGACACGGAACGGAGCTAATGATTTTAGTGGAGGTGAAAACAAACTGTGACATATGATTCAGGGTGGCGATCATGAGTGGATGAAGGATAATGTATGGCAGTGGATGGGACACGGTTGACACTTTCAGAATGACCTCTCTTGAACATATAACGACACTGATGCGATGGATCGGTAGCATTACCCCAAAAGTGGATGGTTTGGCGAAGACCATGGTGATGAGACCGGTGAATGAAACAACCCAACCCGATGTGGAACAGAGGAAAAGTGTCATGTTCAAGAGTGACTTGCTACCATTAAACTTTGATGTTCTCCCAATTTTTCCCCAGTCATTTCTGACCAGTACCTCTTTATTTTTGTCAAGCTTGAGGAGGATAACATATGCTTGTTCTATAACCTGCCCTTCGGGCAAGCCCATCGCTATGATTTAATGAGCTTAGCGATAGGGAAACTCGTTCTCGTCTAAAGACAAGTTTGTCGCTATTTAATCATTTTAACGAGTCTAACGACAAGGACAACTCGGTCCTTTTCATTTTTAGAGAGTCTGAAAAGGTACATAAAGTTAACTCCATGATTCCTTTTTCGTCATCTAATCCCTTAAGTCCGAAAAAGTATAAAACAATACAGAAGGGATGAATTTTCGATTGCTTTAACGAGCCGAACAAGACAAGCGCTCGATCTTTTTGTGCAATGATCCCTCAGGTCCAAAAAGATTAAAATCTAGAGGAGGGATAGCGTTCCGGTCGTTTAACGAGCTGGAAGGCCAAAACTCGGCAAACTTTTCATATTTTACGAGTCAGTGAAAAGAGCTCAAAGAAGACTCGTCTTTTGAGGAACGTGATAAACAGGGATAGCAACTGATTCCAGGTACAGGTTGGAATTTTCCAATCACGGCAGTGTCACAAGGATGGCTAGGTGAAATCACTCTTCGCAGCTGTTTCTCAAAAGAGGTAAACACACAAATGGAGGTGAATGATCGGCCAAATGAACAGTGGAGGTGACGGTGCACAAACACGACCAAGGCTTTTATGGCTGATGAATTTACGATCTCAAAAGGTTATTTACCGGTTCATTTTTTCTGAATGAGCTTGAACTCTGAAGGGAAGCCTGCTCATAAACTTATGTTTATTTTTTAACGAGCATGAACTATGCGTTAAAACTGCTCGGATCTTGCGTTTATTTTTTAACGAGCATGAACTATGTGCTAAAACTGCTCGATATACCAGTCATAATAAGAACGCCTCCTGTGAGATAGCTATTTTTTAAGGAGCTTTATCTCACGAAGCTATGCTCCAATTTTGGCAAGTTTTTTACCTTTTCCCCACAGGCTTTCTTCATGTAAGGTCGGAAACGGCTAATCCTACGAGTTTAAAGGGTTAGACCTACAGGTTTAAAGGGAGGACCTAAAAATTTAAAAAAATAAATAGTCGTCCCTCGCTCACATTCCAAAAGTTTGCATGCCCCCAGGTATAGGACAGAATTTCGGGGCTGCCCCTTTTCAACGAGGTTTGCCTCTTTCTTATTATCCGAAGAGGGTTCTATTCGCTGCCGCAAATCAATCTCTTTCTTCGGCGATGTCTATCATTGGGTTTACTCAAAGATGGTTACCCCTTGTCACAACAATATAGTCTCCTTCTTTGGAGGCTGCCCCTACTTATCCTTCAAAACATTTGTTTTAATGGGTGAGGCTTGCTTTTCCCCAAAGATGGTTACTACTTGTTACAATAAAGGGAATTCCTACTTCGGCAGTGCCCACCTATTTAGACAAAGGTGAATGACTCTTTTGCCAAACACATAACTTTAACAAAAGAATACTATTCTAGAACAACCCCTCTTCCATCCACGGATGGGGTACGGACTAGTCATATTCTTCTGCGGAAATTCTACCTTATACCCGGGGTCTCTTCTGCCCGAAGCAGACCAGGGTGCATGCCCCCTGGGTCCTAGTCTTTCTTTCCGAATCACTCGCACTCATCGGGAAGGAGGACTGGGGGTGGAGGCGAATCTTGAGTGAACAGACCATTTAGGAATGGTATTTGACTATTTGCGATGCGAGATCCCGGAAACGAAAGTTGGTCTACGAGCTTGACCACCTTTCCTTCGTGTGGAAAACACATTACTCTAAAGAGTGAGGAGACTATCGCTCCCATGCAATAAATATAGTCACGTCCAAGGAGTAGGTTATAATCCAAGGGTCCCTGGACGACCAACACGTTCATATTGACGGTCTTCCCTTTCAATGTAATAGGCACATCGGGGAGGATTCCTAATGGTCGACTGGTTCCTTTATCAAAACCTGAGAGATTTCTTAACTCAGGTAAAAGCGCCGGGGAACCCAGTGCTTTCCAAGCAACAGAGGAAAGGATACTCACAGACGCCCCTTCATCAATGATAGTACCAGCCATAATCATTCTATAGATCTGGACAATGATTCTGAATGGTATACTGGCTGGTAACCGGGGTCTGCCTAGTTGATTCCAGTCAAAGGATACAACCAGGTTGCTTGGTGGTGGGACCGAATATACGGCCAGATATGACCCTGATGATGTTCCTTCCTGCGATAAAGGAATGGGCGCATTGCCCTGACGCTCATCAGAGTCGGTGCTAATGAAAAGAACCTGGATGGTGTCATCCTTATTCTCTTCAGCGAGGGTGTCGCATGAAGATGAATCTTCGGCGACGGTGTCATTTGAAGATGGGTCTTCAATGACAGAGTCATTGGACGATGAAACCTCTGAAGGAAGAACCGGGTCAACTGCCGTTTCGACCTTTGGACTCTCGTCTGGTCTGGATTCAGTAGGTTCATTCTCAATGACCGACACTTCAGCTGACCACTTGGGCGGGTCAACTGGATTTTCAACTATCAAGGGATTAGGCGCGAGTTTTTGGTATCCAGGAGGAAGTCGTAACGGTGAAACCGGACGATCTTCCAAAACTCTCTTGGCCTCATCTAAGAAAGGACATTTGTGGATGGCATGCTTGCCTTCACACAATACACAAGGTGATCTTGATCTCCCTCTTCGTCCTTCACTCTCGCTAGTTGACGGACTGCAATCAACATGACTATCAGAGGTTGATGCTACCGGATTGTGCAACCTCGGGGACCAGTCCCTTAGTATCCGGGGAATACAATGACAATCACGATGGAAGTGGGTCCCTTTGCAAATGACACATGGCGATTTAGGCCCGGTCGGTGCAGTGTGTGGGTTTTTGTCAGCTGTCTTTTGCTTGCCCCCAGCCGCCTTCGCCATAGGCTCCTTCTGCTTCTTTTCTTTCTTCTTCTTTTCCTTCTTTTCCTTGGGAGGCTGACTTTTGCCAGCTCTACCTCGCGAAGATGAAGGATTAGAGGAAGTATCGTAAGAAGTGGAAGGCTGGTGGGTAGTTCTAGATTGTTCTGACTGTTGATTCGACTGCTCAGGATTAGTGGCGATCTGGACTACATTAGTTGAAAAGAGCCATACAGGGAGGCCGATTGTCAATCCTGGAAGTGACAATGTTGCCATATGAGGCGCACCAACATCTCCCCAAGAGGAGAAGGGATTTGGATTTCCGCCAAGGTTGTTTCCTTGGTTGGTGGGCTCCATACTTTTCAACTGAAAGATCAACATGGGAATAACAGGTGATTATGTTCCGCTTAAAATAAATTTTATTAACGACGCTTTTAGACACAAACTTGCTTTTTCATGTTTTAAGAGTCGATAAAAAGCTAAAGATGACTCTAGTCGCCTTCGATGTATTAACGAGCCCGAAGTGACAAATGCTCGGTTGGACTTTTTCAGTTATAGAGTTTGAAAAAGGCCAAAAGAAACTGCTCTGGAGATCTAGGCAGAGGGTGTGCCAAACCTTTCGCGAAACCACAGAATACGTTTTACGGTACGGGTGGTCGATCTTCGTGAATGCTGTGTTCACTGCATCGCGATCAGTAGGGCGGCCGACACGGCTTCCTAAGGATAAAGGATAAATGCCTATAGGGGTCTCCCAATATACGCGACGGTACGCGGGAGCACAAGTCCGTATTAGTGCCACCGACTCTCAGGAGGAATCACCCACCTTCGTAGAGATCGACAGTCACTATGTTTAACGACGCCGGAACACGTCTCTACCTAGACCTCTAGATGTTTGCGTTATGTTACAAAGCGTTGTTATGTAAATTTGGTTTATTTTAATGTTGATCTTGCTTAACAGTTTGCCTTTAAGGATCACCACGAGATGTATATGTACAACTTCCTACATGCAATCTAAGATGAGAAGCAAAACTTTTCAATCTTTCAACTTTGAAAACCTTAATCTACTGAGGGAAAAGAAAGACACAACTTTTCGCACAGATCATAGAACACACACTAAAATGCAAATTTTCCTAAATCGTCAAGCACACAGTCAAATGCAAAATGCACAATGCAGATATTTCTTTTCGTTATCCTTAATGTTGATGTAAGACAAAAAGGAAACGGTTGTATAACTTTGAATCTAATCTCAAGCGAAAGTAAACAAGCTTGTCCAAAATCAAAAGACACCTTAAGATCGACTTGTTTAGACACTGGAAATGTATAGATTCAAACCATAAAGTGAAAAACAAACAAACTCAAACAGCCATGAACAGTAATAAAACTAGCTCTTAAGATCACAAAGACACTTTTACAGTTCAGGATCTAAGAGGCCACAGCTATACTGGTTCGCTTTTCACAATGGGAAACTGTAACTGAAGCAAGAAATACTGAAAGAACAATCACAGTTTCATCACACAACTGAGGCGGAATAATGTCAAGGAAAGTTGGTTTACAGCAAGTACAATGACAAGCAATCAACAGCAAAACAACAGTGAAAACAGGGCTCAGACACAGTGGGAAACCTTTGGAAGACACTGGCTAACAGGTCCAGCGCAGGCTCTGGTCTGTCAAATTGACTTCCAGCGCAGTTCCTGAAGGGAGTACCTGCGCTGTAATGCAGACTACCTGTGGACAGCCTGCTCTGGGACACGAGAGTTGCGTTTACAAGGATTTCCGGGTCATAAAAAGCTCAAAAATGCACTGTTTTTGCTGAAATAAAAAGCTATAGGTCAAGTACAGGCTAAGGGATGATCAAGAGGATGAAAAGCTATCACAAAGAGTAAAAGAGTCTTTTGTAGATCAGCTCTTCAAATCATGAATCTGCTCAAAAATGAGCAAGAGTAGCAGCCCCTCTACTTCGCTTTTGATATAGTCAAAAGCTTTTCGATTCGGTACTCTTTGGTTCAGGAAATGAATAGCAAAGATACTACAAACACCAACAAGATACTAGGCTCCCCAGTGGAGTCGCCAGTTTGTTGTGGGGAAAAGTATCTGACTCGGATGACCCTATCCCTACTCTAAAGGTGACAGTCTTTAGCAACAACTGAAAACAAAGCTTTGATATTTTCCTTTATGAAAGTACAGAGAGAAGGAAGAAAAGATTAACCAACCGGTGTCTTTCGCTTTTGTCGATCCTTATCCTCCCTCTTTGTCTCTTGTTCCCAGCTCCTTGCTCTCTTTGCCGGTCCAGCTACACACAGATCCTGCACAAAACAAGAGAGGAAACTACAAGAAACATGTACTCATAACTGATGCATGGATTAGAGTGAATCAAATATACAAGTAAATACAATACATCAATGCAATACAAGTATATAGGAGAACATTCAAAGCTTTATTGATAAAAGTAACAGGGTTCTGAGAAGGTTACAACCATCAATGGCTCCAATCCAGCAGCACCTCCCCAGCAGCAAGAAATCTCCTCTTCACCTCTAGAAAGCAATCACCCAATAGCTCTAATTGTAAACCAACAGCACCTCCTTGCTTTGCACAAAATTCCAGCCTCCTTAGACCTCATAGAAGAGCTCTATATATAGGAGAGAAGAAGAGAGGATGAGTCAGCTTGAGGCTGGCATGAAGCTGACTAGTGTCCTCTCCCTCTTCAGTTAAACTTCAGTTCTTGAGTCCACTTGGAGATCCTTGCTTACACATGGAGATCAAGTACCTCTTACTCATCACAGGGCGAATCCCATGAACCAAGTGTCAGTTTGGAAGCTTCCTGGGCAATTGACACCTTGCAGAATGACTGTGCCACTTGGCCAATCTCGCCCAGCGCAGGTAGCCTTCATTAGATTTGACTTCCAGCGCAGGTACAAGGAGGAGCAGTTGCAATACAGCGCAGATGCTCAGTGGAGCAGCTGACATGATCCAAAAATAGCCTGTTTCTGAGTGTTTTCAGGTGGAGAACTGATGGGAAGTGCTGTGGTTTGCTGGCCTTGTTCTTCTAGGGGTAAGAACAACATGTTTAGGGACTGAGGATCCCTGTAATTATCGACATTTCATGCTCCATGCTGCGAGGCACAAAAATGTCTATAACACAGTTATTTCGTTGCATGCTTTGGCAAGAATTTCTTCCCCTCAAACTCTCAAAATCAGAGGTTTTATTAAACATCGCCCAGTAGTAGTCTTGATTTATAGTGGAAGTACACATAATTTCATCCATCAAAAAGTCGCAGAAGTAGTGCATTGTTTCGTACGAGTAGTTTCTAACTTCCAAGTTCAAATTGCGGATGGAGGCACAATGAAATGTGAAGGCCGCTGTGAAAATGTCAAACTTCAAATGGGGTATTATCAGTTGAAAACCCACATGTTTGCCTTACACATGGGGGGTTGCGACATTGTCATCGGCGCTGAATGGCTCCGCACTCTTGGGCCAATCACAATGGATTTCCAGGAGTTATATATGAGTTTTAAGCAGAACAACTACACACATACCCTCCGTGGACTCTAAGAGGGAGCCCCCTCTATCATCAGCTCGCATAGGATGGAAAAATTGTTAAAAAACGGCAATCATGGAGTTGTAGCTCAATTTAATGCCATCCAGGCAATCGAAACCAAGCCTCTGCCAATTCATCCTGAGATGCAACAGATTTTAAATAACCATCTGTCGGCCTTTGACAAGCCTCATGAGCTTCCACCCTCGCGAGGGGAACATGATCATAGCATCACCTTGGTTCCAGGGGCCAAACCCCCAAATGTGCGCCCATACAGATATCCGTTCACCCAAAAGAATGAAATAGAAAAAATCATCAAGGAACTTTTGGAAGCAGGTGTCATTCGTCCCAGCATTAGTCCTTATTCCTCCCCAGTGGTCATGGTGCTCAAGAAAGATGGGGAGTGGCAGATGTGTCCCAACTTCAGGGCCCTCAATAAGTTGAGAGTCAAAGATAAATTTCCCATCCTGGTGGTTGATGATTTGCTGGATGAACTCAATGGGGCTCAATTCTTCACTAAGCTGGATCTTCGCTCAGGCTACCACCAAATTCACATGAAGGAAGTCGACATCCCCAAGACTGCTTTCAGAACTCATGAAGGCCATTATGAATTCTCGGTCATGCCATTTGGTCTTTGTAATGCCCCCTCTACTTTTCAGAGCCTTATGAACCACATTCTCAAACCATGTCTCAGGAAATTTGTCCTTATCTTCTTCGATGACATCCTCATCTATAGTTGCACTTAGGCCACACATCCTCAGCATGTAGATCTACTCTTGCAACTGCTTCGCAAGCATAAATTATTTGTCAAGATGTCCAAGTGTTCATTTGGCATGGAAGAAGTAGAGTATTTGGGCCACATTGTGGGGGGGTGAAGGTGTCAAGGTGGACCCCAAAAAGATCCAGGCAATGCAGGAATGGCCTCAACCTAAGACCTTGAAGAGCTTGAGAGGATTTTTGGGTCTCACAGGCTACTATCGTAAATTTTTCCGCAACTATGGTCACATAGCGAAGCCCCTCACCCAACTCCTAAAGAAAAAATCGTTCTTCTGGAATGAGGAAGCACAACAGGCCTTTACAGCTCTAAAAAATGCCATGTGTTCCACTCCAATCTTACCACTAGCTGACTTCACCAAATCTTTTGTCATTGAATGTGATGCTTCGGGTATAGGTATTGGGGTGGTCTTAATGCAGGAAGGGCGACCATTGGCCTTCACAAGCCAACAACTCAGTGGGAGGAATCTGGGCCAATCTACCTATGAGAAGGAAATGATGGCCATCTTACATGCAGTCGAGACCTGGCGACCTTACTTATTGGGGCGACGTTTCCAAATACGCACAGATCATCATAGTCTTAAATATTTTTTGGAGCAACGCCTATCCTCCCCACAACAAAATAAATGGCTAGCCAAAATGTTGGGATATGATTATGAGATCATTTACAAGAAAGGGAAAGACAATAGTGTAACAGATGCATTATCTCGCCAATTTGAGGAGGAAAGTACTCTGCTAGCAATTTCCCTCCCCATTCCAGAATGGATTGAAGAGGCTCGCAGGGAATTATTTTCACACCCCGGGCTCTCCCAACTCATTTCTCAATTGCAGGTAGATCCAAATTCCACCAAGGGCTACTCGTGGCAGGATGATATTCTTCGCTACAAGGACAGAGTTGTAATATCACCAACATCCACCCTCAAAAGTCGCATTTTGGCAGAATTGCACTCATCTCCCATTGCAGGACATTCGGGCTTTCAGAAGACATATGCTCGCACTAGAAGATCATTTTTTTGGACAGGCATGAAAAAGGACATCCTTACCTTCGTAGCAGAATGCGATGTCTGTCAACACCACAAAGGGGAAACCGCCAACACACCAGGCACATTACAACCATTACCCATTCCGGCATCAATTTGGACGGAGGTTTCTATGGATTTCATTATAGGTCTTGCAAAGTCAGGGAACAAGTCAGTCATCATGGTGGTTGTGGACAGACTGTCGAAGTATGCTCATTTCTGTGCCCTACCCCACCCGTTTACAACAACTTTGGTTGCTCAATCTTTCATGGATCAAATCTTCAAATTGCATGGCATGCCCACTTCTATTGTGTCCGACCACGACCCGACATTCACCAGTAATTTTTGGCAGGAACTCTTCAGAATACAAGGCACTCAACTAAAACTCAGTACTTCCTATCATCCGCAAACAGATGGTCAAACCAAAGCTGTCAACAAATGTCTAGAAACCTACCTTAGGTGTTTCACTTTAGAAAAGAAACACCTTTGGGTACAGTGGTTACCTCTGGCTGAATGGTGGTATAACACCAACTATCATGCCACCACCAAAATGACTCCCTATGAAGCAATATATGGTCAACTCCCACCTTCACCTACTTCGTATCTCAAGGGATGCTCAAAAGTACAAGCAGTGGATCAACTCCTACAACATCATGCAAACATGCTCGCCCATCTTCGAGAGAATCTTCATCAAGCTCAGAACCGCATGAAGCAACAAGTAGACCAGCATCGCTCAGAGCGCCAATTTCAAGAAGGGGATCAGGTCTTTTTATGGCTACAACCATATAAGCAAACATCACTCAAAGACATAGAAACTTTTAGGGGCGAATGTTCGCCCTTTGGCGAAATTAAGGGGTTTTAAATTTTTAGTGGGCAAATATTTTGTATCATAGTACATTTTTACAAATCACCTCAAATAGCCCACCTTATTTTAAGGGAGAGGGTAAAAAAGGTAAATTTAGCCCTTGAAATTAGGAATTACAACCTTCCATTCGCCCATTTTCAAGAATAGGTTTTATTTGAGTGAATCCATTCGCCCATTTTCAAGAATAGGTTTTATTTAAGTGAATCCTATGGGCCAAATACCATATTTATAAAAGAGGTATGGTAAATTAATAAAAATATAAATAAATGAGAAGTATGGTAAATAAATAAAACATTTTTTATATTTACTCCATAATTCACCTTATATACATGCAAGGGTGTAAACAGATAAAAATATAAGTAAAGTGGAGGTATGGTAAATAAATAAAATGTCTTTTTATACTTACTCAAAAGGTATGGTAAATAAATAAAAATATAAATAAACTAGAGGTATGGTAAATTAATAAAAATATAAATAAACGAGAGGTATGGTAAACAAATAAAACATTTTTTTATATTTACTCCGTAAGTCACCTTATATTTACGAACACTCGAAAAATGCGTTATATTTAGGTGAAACCTATGGGCAAAATACTATGGGACAAATACCATGGACTAGATTGTTATTAATACTATGCAAAAAAACATTATTAACCCTAATATTAATAAAAATGGCACATGGTATTGACCCATGGTATTCACCAAAATGGCACATGGTATTGACCCATGGTATTCACCTGGAATGTAGCCTATTTAAATGGGGGAATTAAACTAGCATAGATCCATCTTTACTTTGGATCTACTAACCCCAGAGAGGTATCAAATATCGTGATATGCAAACTAGCATAGAGTGAAAAAATATTTGATCCCTCTAGTGGATCAAGAGTAAAATTGGATGTTGTAATTTAATTTATGTTAAACATTTTAGGTTGGTTAAAATAAAAAATAAAATAAAAATCAACTATTAATTTTATTAATTTTTATAAATTACTAATAGTAATTTTTAAGCTCCAGGTTTATGATAACTCGTGGTAATACCAAGATCTTACAAGATTTTATAATTAAGTAAAATATTCGCCATGGTTGGTGAGAGATTTGCCAAAAAATTATATATACATATTATATTATTGATAAAATCGCCTTCCATTTTTCCTATATACCATGGAGATTCGCCCATTTATTATATTTATAAATTTAGGGGGGGTTCTTAAAATTTTCCCTAGTCAAAGACAAGGGGTGTCAGAAACTCTCTCCCAAATTCTATGGACCATATCAAGTACTTCAGCGCATTGGAGAAGTGGCCTACAAGTTGGCCTTGCCACCTACTGCAAAAATCCATCCAGTTTTCCATGTCTCATGCCTCAAGAAAGTGATTGGGAACAATTGCAGAATTCAGACCAGTCTACCTGAATTGGATGAATAAGGGTCCATCTGGCTTCAACCCGAACAGGTCCTAGACACACGAGACAAGCAACTACGTGGCCGCATGATTAAGGAAGTCCTCGTCAAATGGAAAGACACCTCTCCGGAAGATGCAACTTGGGAACCAACCACTATTCTTCAGCAGTTTCTGCAGCTTCAGCCTTGAGGACAAGGCTAGTCTTAAGGGGGAGGGCATGTTAGGGTCCCACCCTAACCCCCTTATTTATGTAATGGGATCACGTCATAGTCAAGATTCAATAAAGCCCATATTAATAATTGTAAGTGGTTAGTCCGCAATTAATGATGGAACCACAGTTAGTTGCAAATGGGCCGTAGTATTAGATAGATGGTATTAATAAAACCCACGGTATTGGCCCGTGGTATTGCATGTATGAGTCATATATAAAGGATAGAGACTCCCTGCGAGGATCATCGTGTCTTATTTTGTAGTCGAGCTCTGCTCTATTGGAGGTTGCCCCCTCGAAGAGGCAAGTGAACATTACTCTTTGAATATTAAAATCATTGCTATTCTGTGTTCTGGGTATCTTTTCTTCGCATATTCTGTATTTGGGTATCATTTTGCAGGTTAAGAGCATAACAATCTGAAAATTGGAAAAGGCCATTTTTATATGAGGAAACATTATTCGCCCAAAATATTTTGCCCAAATTGAACTAATGAGGAATTTGCGAAATCTTCATAGCCTTCACTTTCCTATATATTGGAGACCTAGCCATTGAGAAAATGATGGGAATTCTTGTATTGTCACGCTGCTGAGATCTATCTTGAGATGGAGAGTTTTGGAGCTAGGAATTTGGGGAGGTGCTGCTGCAACTACATATGATTGTTGTAACTTTCCTCCAACTCCTTTATTAATATAGATTAGTTGTTCTTCCTTCCATATGTTTCTATTCATTCTTTACTTATTCTATTTAACTAATGAATGTATGAGATTTTGGTTTATACTTATTTATTCAATAATATTTATACGTTTCTGATATTTTCAATTATCAAGATATTATGCTATGAAGGTTGCTTTATTCTCTCTCTTATGTGTAGGACCAAGCTTTGGAGCTAGCTAGGAGCGATTCCTGTCTATACTAAAAACTCCAAGAAGACCTGCATGCGAGGACTCACAAGAATTCCTTCTCTTTTTCTTAATCTATACTCTACATCTCGATTTACTAAGAATCTCGAGCCTTAGAACAACCTTTCTCTTAATTGGTCTATCTGAGGTTTTTTGGATAAAGTGAGATGGCTTTATGTTCATCTAACCATGCATTAAATCCTACAACAAAATGATGATTAGAAACTTTAATATATTTCACTGTGTAAATGAAATTAGTAAAATGAACCCATAGAGGGGGTCATAAAAGGAAATAAAATTAAAACTCTAAACAAGAAGCCAAAAGTGGATGTAACAATGGATGCAAAATTGGGAGTAGAATTGGATGTTAAACTAGCCATAAAAACAAGATGCAAATGATGACACCAAAAGGGTTTTAAAGTAAAATTTAAAAAGGGGGCAACACTAGACACAAAGAAGGGAAAAAAATAGGGCATATGAAGGATACCCAATTGGGCGCAAATGAGGATGCAAAAAAGGACACCAAAATGAGGATGCAAAGAATGGTGTAAAATTAGGATGCAAAACTGGGTGTAAAAAGGATGTAAGAAAAGACACAAAACAAGATGCAAAATGGGACTGAAAAAGGGTGAAACCAAGGATGTCAAAAATGATGCATAACTAGATGAAAATTCAAACTAAAATCTAGGTGCAAAATGAGATGCAAATGTGGACATAAAATGTGGCAAAAAAAAGGATGCAAATTTGGATGCCAAAAAGGATGCAAAATTAGATGCCAAAAATGATGCAAATTTGAACATAAAAAAATGGTGCAAAATTGGACACAAAAGAAGAAAAAATGGTGCAAAAATGGGCATAAAAATGGCTCAAATTTGGATGCAAATTGAAATGCAACATTGGATGTAAAATAAGGTGCAACAAATCATTCAAAACTTGGTGCAAAAAAAATAGACACAAAATGGGATGCAAAGGTGAATGCAATACATGGTTCAACATAGGATGCAAATTTATATGCCCAAAAGGATGCAAGAAATGGTGTTAAAAATGATGTTAAATTGGTGCAAAATAGGATGCAAAAAAGGGAGATAAATAAAATGCAAAATTTGATGCAAAATTTGGCACTAGATCAAATTCAACATATGGTCCAAAATTGGGTGGAAAAAATGGTGTAAAAAAAGGTAGAAAAACTGGCGCAAAAATAGATATAAAAATAAGTACAAAATTAGAAGCAAAAAATGGCATAAGACCAGATGCAAAAATTGGCACAAACTGGATGTAATAAAAGGAACTAAATCAGATGCCAAAGATGGTGTAAAACTCAATGCAATTTATGACACAAAACTAGAAGCAAAGAATGCCACAAAAGAGGAAGCAAAAAATGATGCAAAAATAGATGCAAAAAATTGCACAAAACTAGAAGCAAAACATATTGTAAAACCAAATGAAAATCTTGGTGCAAAAAATGATGGAAAATTTGGCGTAAAAAAAGATGCAAAATTTGACGTAAAAAAGGACAGAAAATTTGGTGCAAAAAAGGATGCTTTAAAAATTGAATAGAGCCAGATTTAGCACTAGGCTGCTCATCCCAATCGAGAAAAAAATGCACTATAGTTTGGCTCTAAATCTGGCGCAAATTGCCTGTTTTGTTGTAGTGGAAAGATCATCAAGCAATATTATTCCATCATTCTTTGATAAAATTCATAGTTCTACACCAGCTCACATAGGTCAACATGTCATGGGAAGCATTCTTGGAGGCAACTGCTCTCTTGCCTATCTCTCATCAGTCCAAAAGCCTTAATATTTCTACATCATCTGGGCCACAAAGACCTGAGCCATCTAGCATACCATCAGTGACAAAAAAAAGCCTAGGGCAGAGGTTTCACAAACATACAAGCAGGGTAAGAGGATGGTTTTCCCCCCTGAGATAGAAAGAGACATGCATACTCCTAAACCTATGACTAGGGCTCAAGCAAAAAGAGTGCCTAAGGAGGTCATTATTGAAGAAGTTCAAGCATGAAGCCATGAGAGATAAATCACCTAGAGATAGAGGTGATTCACCATTGCATCATCATGAAGAGGTACCTCGTAAGGTAGATATGACTAATAATGGAGATAAGGTAGCAGAAGACATCATTAGAGAGCAGCAGGCACAGATCAAAGAGTTACAAGATGACCTTTCTAAATCCAATTTCATGGTGGCTTTCTTGAAACAAGAGAATAGGCAACTAAATGTAAGCCTAATGTAGTAAGGTAAATCACATGAAGATTCTCCCTCATCTAGCAGAGTAGATCTTTTGGAAGCCAAGAACAAGGGAAAAGCAGTCATTGATGTAGAGAAAATGGAAGACACAAACCTTCAGAGACAACCAAGGAGACCTACAACAAGAGAAATGGCAAGGAAAGAACAACATGACAAAGAGCCATCTCCTCCTCAAGCACACAAAAACCCCAATGACCCCATAACTGCTGGTTTTCAAGCGAACGGGGAGTATTAGCTTGAACATGTGAATGAGCATTTAGAGAAGCTTTTGAAGAAGGCAAACAAAGATGTCACCATGCAGAGGAATATGGCTAGACATTATTATGCAAGGAACATGGTTTCTAGGGTTAAGGTCAAGAACATGAAGGGAAAACTCAAGAAAGCCCTTAAGAAGATCAAGAAGAGGGACAACCTTGAACTTCTAGTTGATGCATCCTTAGTGGCCTAAATTCAGCTCATAAAACAAGAAAAAGCAACAAATTTTTGAAAATTTGAAGAATTTTTGCACACATTTAAAGGGTACTCTATAGAAATGCAGCATGTGCTTGCTGCGCTTTTCTTATAGGCTCCAAATGAAGATTGGAAATCATGTGGAGGTGGATTTTGATTAGTACATTCCAGAAATCTACTTGGGGTCACTTGTCAGCTCATGAATTTTCAGAAAAAAGCCAAAAACCACCTATTTTTCACCCTTCTGCCATTGTTTTGGGTCACTCGCCATACTTCTAGAGTAGTTGTATTCTAATCATTTTTGAGGTGTCTTATAGATGTATTTTGGTGGCTTGAAGCTTCAGAGGTATAGTAGACATTGTAAGCTACCTATACCAGCCTTCAACAAAGTTTAAAGATTCCTCAATGTCATCAAAACATCTTGCCAAAGTTCGTTGTGCTTCTACTGTCAGTTCATTGCGCTTCTGCAATCATTCGCTACGCTTCTATGGAGGAGGACTGTTTCTGTGTTTTGATGTTCAATAATTGACCTTGGTAGATGTAATTTGTCTCTCATTGATTTTACATGATGTAATTAAACATTCTAGTGATGGTTAGAGTTGATTTCCATCAAATCAGTTAGTGTAAAAAGGGAATTGGTTTCTAACCTCCTTAGTTTTTGGCAATGGTTAGAGAAGATTGTGTAATTAGTTCCTAGGAAGGAGGATCTGACCCCTCAGAGGGGGAATGTTGTTTTGCATCTATATGTAGTCAAAATGAAATCATAGAGAGGGTTGGATATTGGAAGCTCATACTTTTGAACTAGTGTACTTGATATTCGCCTAAATAATATACAGTTACAACTATTTTTATGGGATTTTCATGTTGTGATCAATGACTCTATTTTTCCTATGTTTTCTTGTATATTTGATTATTAGCAACCATCTACTTTATTCTTATGCTTTATCTCATGAGTTTTAAACAAAAATCATCATTTTAATGCTCTGTTTTGTTTGGGATTAACATTCTATGTTTTCCTTTTGGATAAGTGAATTCATGCTTTTTCTCACATAAACTCCTACTATATTCTCCCCACCATGCTACAATGACAAAACAATTTGTGCCACTGATTGCACCTATCTTTCCCCATCTTATGACTGCAACTGACCTTTAGGATTACTTGACTTAGTTCTGAGACCTAGTGCTCTTTATCCAGCAAGCCCTAATCAAACCCTACTGAGTTGATACCTAGCCTAAAATCCATATATTCTCCAGTCATTTCCATTGGTTGTGAGATTTTTTTAGAGAGAGCGCTCTCTGATTTGGTAGGCCTAGCTACCAAGTCGAAAGTTGGTCTGAGGTTACCTCCTTAGCTTCCTTTCTCAATCTTGGGAAAACTAAGGAGAGCTAACAACACTGATACTATGACTATCAACACAATTTTAAATTTTCTAAAATGACAATATCACTGAGACTCCCATTGTCAGCGCTTTTAAAAATTACAGAGTAAAAATGTGATAACACAAATAACTAGCCCCCCCGCCACATCCTACTCAGTACAATAGTAAGCATATATTACAAATCATGTACCATCCATAAATCATAACCATATTTTCCACATAACCGTGATCATACATGGATCTTTGTGCTATCTTGGATCACCATCCATGTTATACACCTATGTCCAAACTAGGATATGAAAAGAGAAAACTTCGATAATATGCACTTAACCAAAATCAGTCTTTATCATAAGCATGTAGCAACCATGTGACCCAAATCATGTGTATAGCATACAAGCATATACACAAGTCTGACATGCATAATATTTATATCATTGCATCAAAATTACCCTCTCCAAATGTCATTAAAGCGATCTCACCATGAAGGGACACTACATGGGAAAATGGGAGTAGATTTCAACATGTTATATAAACTGGTTTCAGGTTTGGCTAGGAGCTCTCAAGCAATCAAGGGCAAAGAAATAGCTCAACTAGAAAACCTTTTATTTTTGTCTTTAGAACTATAAGAAATGTTTAGTTAGTTAGTAGTAATTTTGAAATTTTTATCATTTTTGAAATTTGTGTTATTAGGCATTTCCTTTTATTTTTTGCTAACTTCCTACATGGTATTGTCACAACTTTCTTTTAGTACAAATGGTAACCATTTGAACTAAAAAAGGTACACTAATCATTAAGTACATTGTTCATGTAAATCGCGGTTTAGAGTTGATATAGTTGGTGTTATCTATACCAAATTGTAAATCATGTTGTGTTTTAGAAGTTTATTACAGAGAACTAGATCAACTACATACTTATGGTCCATAGATATGCTATAGACTAACATTCAACTCAAATATTTGTAACCTAAAAATGAAAATAAGGAAGTAGACACAAATGAAAAACATATGATTATTATATAGACAATTAGGCATAGGTTCACAACTCTTCAAACTATTGGAGTTTAGTCAAATTGTAAAAATTCAGTTATGATATAAAAAGATAAAATCGAATGCAATAGAAATTTCCAATAATAAAAGATGCAAAGTTGTGTAAACTTAATAAAAAGATTAGAATACTTATTTGCAAAATATATTATATTATTCATTTTTCTAAATAAAAAGTATCATGCGTTTATGTTATTGTATCTTATATAATTGCAATAATGAACCTATACATATATGGATGTGTAATTTGTATAGTAATTACCAAGTAACAAATACATATTTTGTTTATGTATGTGAACTATACATTAGAATGAATTAGAAATAATGTAATTTAACAACCATCAAAACAAATGAATATTGAAGAATTGTTTAATCTCTAGTTTATTATCAATACAAGATATCATGAAATTAGAATGGAAACTTTAACAAAAGCATTGTGTGTTTAACATATATATGGAAATGATTAAAAGTTCATATCACAAAATACGAAAAATAAATAATATAATCTATATACTACTACCTATTCTACTAAAAGCATTTTCCAGTGATATAAATTAGATATTTATAAAATTAATGAGTGATCAAAGCACATTTTGGAATTTATGGTGACCTTTATATTTTATATCAAATTTTCGTTAGTAAGGACGTTATTTTCATTTCGAATTCTCAAAATGAGTCGTTATTGTAATGCTGTAATTTTTCTGAAGTAAATATAAATAATGGATATTTGAACTTTTACCATAATTTTGTGGTTTATGAGGTTACTTTGTATTTTACATTCATATTTTTCATATATAATGAAGATCAACCATTACCTTCTTAGTATACTTTTTGTTATTTCGATTTTTATAAATATGATATTCTATATAATATGAGATCATTCTCTTCATTTGTATAAAGCAATTATGATAATTTTTTATTAAAAGTTTTTTATGTTAATCATATGTCTCTTAACTATATTAAACGAGAATATTTTTATATTTTTAATTTGAGTTAATGTGTTAATAGTTTTAAGCGTTTATAAAAAATAAAGACAATTTTCATAAGTGGACATGATTTTTTTTATCATTTACCCTACTCAAATATTATCCTTCTTACTTTACAAATCTTTTATATGATTAAGTATCACTTGACTTAATATATTAATGATCTTCAACATTTAATAAAAATAAAACAATTTGTTAAGGCCATAAATGAAATAATCTTAACTTTCCACTATTTTACCTCTTTGTTATATTGTCCTTCCTACTCAACAATTTACCATTTGCATATTGTCTTTTCTACTTAACAATTTACCATTTACACATAGTATAAGTAATTACCTCCCTATTATATTGTCCTTCCTACTTAATAATTTACCATTTACATATTGTCTTTCCTACTTGACAATAAATCTTTTACACATGATGTAAGTAATTACCTTCACATACTAATTCTCTCGTAATTTTTAATTTCCAATACCTTTAAAATAAGCTATCCAATAAAAATATGACGTCTACTTAACTCATAAAAGAAGAGTTTCTCCTTACATAAAACTCCCCAAATAACTTATACCAAATTCTCTTTCTAAACAATATATTTATCATATATATAATTTTATGTGTAAAGTTGTATGTCTAAAATCAAAGTTGAAATTTTGTTCATCTTGATAAAAAAAATCTAAAAATTAAAAAATTAAATAATTATACAAAACATTTAAATAATATCTACTCATAAAAACATTTACACTTAAAAAAAATTAAATCCGTTCGGCTCATATTAAATTCATATTTAAAATAAACCGATGTTGATTTAAATAAATACTTCTATTCCTTTAAACTCATCCTACTTGCTCCCTTCTAAAAATAGGAGGGAAATAAATATGTATTGTATTCTAGAAACTAACTTCACGTGCCAAGTTAATTGACCTTCTAATTCGCTTGAGGACTTTGTATATTAAGAAATATATCACGGGATTCGAATCACTTTTTGTAATTGTCTTTTAAAGTCACACGGTTGTACACATTAACCTTCTTGGGTTTCCAATCACTTTTGGAATATTTTACAGTCACACGGTTATACGCATTGGCCTTGGGTTTAGAATCAGTTTTTTAATTGTCTTTTAAGGTTACACGGTTATTTACATTTACTTTAGTTTCTAAGTCGTTGTAATTATGTGGGGAAGGTGTTTTTCATTGTTTAATTGGAAGCGGATATTTATATGGACTTTTCCTGAGTCGTTGTATTTATGTGGGCGAAGGTATTTTTTTATTGTTTAATTCGAAGTGCATAAATTTAATTTATTTATTTATTTGAAGTTGGAAGGTATAAATTTATTTTTTATTTTTTATTTTCGCTGAAGTAAGAGTTATTTCATTAATAAGATTTCATTAATAAGGAAAATAAATTACATAAAGTACAAAAACCCACAAGGAATTTTGGGCCAAGAGCATCAAGCTAAAGGTCAAAACCTTGAACCCTACTTACAAAATCTCAAAACTTTCAAAAGACCGAAAATGTTAAGACCGTTCGAACATCCCACCGAAATCCAACGGATGAGATTCAATACGAGCTGGCGCCAAGCCCCCACTTTACATTTAAAATCGGGCCCGAAGAGAAAAAAGGTAACCAATCAGAAAGGATATCGGGTCCACCTGGGGAAATAACCCACGAACCTATTGAACGTGCTCAAGTCATCGATTCCCGCCATGAAATGAAACAAGTACGGAAAATATTCCTCGTCCAGACTTGCATCTTTAATCTCCACCGTCCAATCTCCTCTCCCGATCCAACGACAGTGGAAGATATCGTGGTACCTAGAAGCGCAACGCTTAACCCCCTGGACCCACCTACATGCACGATCATTCCTGACCGTAGATCCACCTTGTTTAATCCGACGGCCGAGGCTCATATCGCACGGGTCTAAAGCACCGAACATTAGCATGCGATGAGGGCAGTATTCCGTCCCTCCCCTTGGCCACGTGTAGCTTGATGAATGGAATCGCTCCCATTTCGTCAAAACCGCTTCCTACTTAAAATGCATGCGATATACCATATACCGCCCCGAGAGCGGTAATGTGTCCATTGAAAGAGGACCAGGGGTATTACGACCGCCGAGAAAGCCCGGATTCTGGCCCCTCGCACTAATCCTTCTATGCCAACCATTCGACCAACCCTCTGTTAACCCGAGTCTTCCGAGTAGCTTCCCTCTGGAGCATTTGTATCTGTATTTGTCTGGGATGTGGAGGCCAACATCGATCTGCCATCCGCCAAGACCAGACTGTGAAAAAGGCAACGAAACAAAATGAAACCTAGTCATCTAGACCCTGCCTCCATGGCTCTGTTTCGAAACACCATCCTATCTTCATCAGCTTGGTCGTGACAATATGCCTTTAGTTTATTCTGAGGCATCTCTTGCCACTCCATTGTGACCCTGCTCTCGGTACATATCACTCCTTGATTGGCCAGAATATCCGCCAATTTATTGGCCTTTCTTCGCACATGATTAAAACTAACTGTGCGAAGGCACTGGAGGTGAAGCTGAATCCTTTGAAAAACCTAGATCAGCCTCCAGTGTTTAGAGACTTTTTCCGGCGCCATGCCATAGCTGATTCTCTTGATCGAGTTAATAATTAGCTCAGAATCAGCTTCGACAATCACATTTTGGTAGTTATCCTGCTTCATGAAATCTAGACATTGTTCCATAGCCATTAGTTCCGCCAAATTGTTAGTGGCTCTTCCTAAATGGCAATGGAAGATGAAAAGAATGCTTCCATTTTCATCCCTTAACACCCCTCCAAAGCCAGTAGTTCCCGGGTTGCCTTTTGAAGCCCCATCAATGTTGTATTTCAAAAAACCCCGAGGGGGAGGGTGCCAGAAATCCTGTTTAGTATCCATCTTCCTTACCTTCCTATCCAGCTCCTGAGGAATGAGCCCCTGCATACCTAGCTGATGAAGAATCCATAATTCAGCATTTGAAGGAGGGTTCTTAGGGGGTTCTGCACTGTAGTGCCAACCGTCTCCTTAATCTGGTTTAAGATCTGCTCAAAAAGGCGTTGGGAGGGACTTTTTTCATTCTTGAAGATTCTTTTGTTCCTTTCTTTCCAGACATTCCATATAATGAAGCCTAGCGTAAGAGCCCAAGCAGTGCCCAGAAATTCATAATCTGAAAAGTTACGTCTCCAATTGGTTAGGGTATTGATAATACTCACTTGGTCCCTGTCGATCTGTTGGAAAATAGAAGCAAAAGTATCCCACAACCAGGAGGTGAAACTGCAATTATTGAGAAGGTGCTCCATTGTTTCCTCTTGGGTTTCACAGAGCTGGCATCTAGAAGGCCCCAGAACACCCCTCTTTCTTATGTTATCCCAAGTCAAAATTTTCTTATGATAAACCAACCACGTGAAAAGTTTGATCTTCATCCAACCTTGATGCCTCCATAGGTCCGTCCAAATCATGTCCGGAACATGGGAACCCAGATCAAGGAGTAAGTGTTTTGCCTCCTTAAGATTAAAGGAACCCTCATTATTTTTGCCCCATCTAAGTTGGTCATGCCCTCCTGTCACTAATATCTTCCTTTGTTCCAACAATTTCATAAGCTCATTTGCTTTTTCTTTCAAGGGGTTGTCATCCCTGTAATCAATGTTCCTCCAGGTTCTCCATTTTCCTGCACTGTTGGTTTGATCCCAAAAATCTTTTACCTTAGCTAGCCCTTTGGTTTTTGTCTCATTCTTGAGATCCAAAAAGTCTTATGTTAACAATATAGGCTCTTGTTGTCATTTATCCTCCCAAAATAAAGCCAAATTTCCTTCTTTGATTTCCTAGAAGCTATTTTTTTGTACTAATCTTCTGTTCTCCCAGGCCTTATTCCAGATGTGTGAGCCCTTTATACTTCCAGACATTCTTATGTGATCACTATTTTGCCAAGTGCTGGCATATTTTTATTTCCAGATACTCGCTCACTAGGCCTTTGGATCTTTGACCCAACACCACCATAATTTTGCCCCTAAAACCTTGCTAAGAATCTCTAGATTCTCCAATCCAAGTCCCCCATGGTTTTTAGGTTTACAGATTTTATCCTAGGAAACCAAGGCCCATTTATTTCTTTCCTCCACCTTACCCCAAAGAAAGTCTCTTTGTATGGATCTGAATTGTTGCAAGACTCCTTTTGGTGTTGGAAGAGCTGATAGCATGAATACTGGGATTGATTGAAGAACAACCTTTGTGAGCACCAACCTACCAACCAAGTTTAAAAATCTAATAGTCCATTTCTTGATTTTATCCTGCATCTTATTAATCACTGGCTCCCAAATGCTCTTGTGCAAAGGTTTAGCAGTTAGAGGAACTCCCAAATATTTTGATGGGAGGATATCCCTTTGAAAGCCCAGAATTCTGGAGATATTCCTCTGAATAGCAATATTAGTATTAAAGAAAAAAATCTTAGATTTGGAGAGATTAACTTCCATACCTGAAGCCATGGCAAATTCACTCAGGATTTGTTTATACACAAGAGCTTCTTTGACCATGGGGATTCCTTGCAGCATGGTATCATCAACAAATTGTTGATGAGTCAAGGCCTGTCCATTGTCAGAAATTTGGAGACCTTTAATCTTACCAACTTCTTTTGCATGCTTGATAGACTGACCCAGTCCTTCCATCGTGAGGATGAAGAGAAAGGGAGAGAGTGGATCTCCCTGCTTGAGTCCTCTTGAAGGAATGAAAGTCTTCGAGGGAGAACCATTAATCAAAATTGAAAAGTTGGAAGAAGTAACCAGGGCCATGACCCATCTACCCCAGTTGTGATCAAACCCAAAAGCAATAAGAACATTCCTGATATAGGTCCAATTCAGCTTATCATAAGCTTTGGCTATGTCCAATTGCATGATCATTCCAGCCTTCCTATTGCTAGTCAGAGAGTGCACCACCTCATGTGCTTGAATGATGTTATTGAGAATTTGTCTACCTTCCACATATCCAGATTGTTCCATAGAAACTAGTTGAGGAAGAAGAGGTTTGAGTCTGTTGGCCACAACCTTGGATATTATCTTGTTAACCACATTGCACAAAGCTATGGGTCTAAACCTGTCAGGAGTTTGAGCCAAGCCCTGTTTAGGGATCAGGGAGACAAAGGAGGTATTGAACGCCTTCAAAATAGTTCTATTCATTTGGAATCTTCTACAACATTCAGAATATCATGTTTGACTATATTCTAGAAAGATTTAAAGAAATCCACATTGAAACCATCAGGACCTTGTGCCTTACCATTTTGCATTTCTTTTAAGACCTCACTAACCTCCTCTTCAGTCACTGGCCTATTAAGGTTGAAATTGTCCTCTCTAGACACCAGCCTAGGTTTGTGTCTTGTTAAGTCCTTGATGGAATGTTCTCTATCTGAAATGGTTTACTTTGCTATACCTCGAAAGTGTTGAACAAGAACAACTTCTATTTCTTTATGAGAATTGAGAAGATTACCTCCCTTGTCCTTGATCAAAGAAATCCTTTTATGAGCTCTATTCGCCATAGTGGATCGATGGAAAAATCTAGTGTTTCACTCTCCTTCTTTTAGCCATTGAACTCTAGATTTTTGTTTCCAAAATATTTCCTCTTGTTTACATAAATTATCCCAGTCTTGATGATATTTGTAACTTGATCACTCCTAACTTTATTAAAGCCATCTGTGATAAGGGCTTGGTTGAGTTCCTGCATTTTACCTTCAACATCTTTTTTTGCTTCAAAAATATTGCCATATTCATTCTTGTTCCAATCTTTGAGCCTGAGCTTGATGTGTTTTAGTATTTTTTGAAGAAGGAACATTCTTGAGCCCTGAATATTCAAATCTTCTAACCACCAGTTGGCAATGTTGCTGATGAAATCTGGGTGGGAGAGCAAGATATTCTCATATCTAAAAGGTATATTCCTGGGGGTACCAATGCCTTGAACCTCCAGTTGAACCGGGCAGTGATTTGAACCTCCGAAGGGGAGAACGCTTGCTATCGTTTCCCTATCAATGAGCATAAGGTCCTCTGAGATTATGACCCTGTCTAATTTTGAGGCAACCTGTGACTCTCCTCCTCTTTTATTGTTCCAAGTAAAGAGACCATTACTCGTTACAATATCCACTAGCTTCAAATTATCTATAAAGGTTTGAAATGCTAAAGAGTCTCTGCTTAGAATTCTGGTTCCCCCTTTTTTCTCCGAAAGTGATTTGATCATGTTGAAATCACCCCCCAAGATCCATGGTATTCCTGCATGTCTATCTCTAAGATCCTCTAGAGAATCTAGAAACCTAAGTTTATCATCCATTCTTTTGGGGCCATATACATTCGTGACCAGGTAGGTTTCCTTATCTCCCACAGGCTGCATGACCACTGATAAATAATCCCTAGATGCCTCAACATCTATTATGCCAATTTTTTGGGGGTTCCAAAGAGTGAGTATGCCTCCTGCTGTATTCTCTGTTTTGACTTCCAGATACTCAAATCGATTGGGCCA
This sequence comes from Pinus tabuliformis, assembly GCA_031772625.1. Lineage (NCBI taxonomy): Eukaryota > Viridiplantae > Streptophyta > Pinopsida > Pinales > Pinaceae > Pinus > Pinus tabuliformis. The sequence continues at coordinate 1,675,949,518 of CM062820.1, forward strand.
TTTGCTATGAATTTCTCTATTTTTTGAATGGAACATTTAGTTTCCTGGATGAAGATCACATCCGAAGCTACTTGTTTCATTCTATTACTAAGTAATCTTTGTTTTCTTTTGCTACCTAGACCCTTGATATTCCAAGAAGTGAACTTCATTATTAAAGAGTTGTAAAGGAGTAGCTAGTTAGGTCTTTCATCTTACCTGTGTTAGTTATAGTCTTCGCAGTCTGTCACCAGGGATCAACATGAGCTCTTACTATGTCTAGTTTTGTTAGATGTTTTGCACATGATGTTTAGAAAATTTGATCTATCATTTAAACTGAAAAAAAATTCCATGTACGTTGCAATAGGATCGAAAAAATCACACTCTGTTTGCTGCCCCAACTCCTCAATACATGATTCCAGCTGCAAACTATCAATGCAAATATCCACGGGCAGCCTTACCTTCTGTTCCTTCTGCTGAAAAAGGTCCCCAAAGAATGGGACTCGACAATCTAGATCCTGGGACTGTATTTGGGTCTCCAATTTAGTTAGATCTCCTTCAATTTTGATGGCAAACTCTTGCAAAAAATTGAGCTTAACTTCATGGCTGCATCGACAGGATTTCAAATAAGAAGAAAGAGATGAAGAAAAGTTCTCATCTACCTCATCATCCATGCACATATCTTCCCATTCTCTAAAACCTTGAATAGAGGGCACCTCTATTTTGAATTCTTCCTCTTTCTCCATCCATGTTTCAAGAAAGATATGCCAAAAATCTGCAAAGGACTTAATAGATCTCATAAGAAAATCTTCAATCCATTTTCTACATTTGCCTTGAAATGAATCAAAGAACAATCTGATGAAGACATCTTCCTTTTTAACTCTAAGAATGTCCACAAATGTTTTAAAATTTTCTATATGTTCTAGAGTCAAAGTCAGATCTTCCCCATTGAATTTAGGGCCATTACACAAAATGTATGCATCCTTTGGGAATTGATTAGGAAAAACAAGAAGATTAGAAAAATCGATACATGAATACCTTGCACAAATAGAAGCAACATCTGAGTCCTTCATTTAGCCGGTGGAGCCACCATCAATACTTTGAAACTTGGGACTTCGAATAGTGGAGTCACCAGGTAGATGATTTCAACCTTCATATGTGTCTAATCGTTGTCCACCATCAACAATCAGATCTGAACTTGATACATGTTACTGGGAAATTTTCAAATCAGACGTTCAGTTCATAAGACTAGACCGAAGATTGACTAAAGCAGCTTTTATCTACTTTCGCCAATGCAAAACAAGAGAATTTTGAAGGCTACCTGGTTAACTTCAGGCTCTGTTTGTAGTATATAAAACAAAGAACACTAACAAACACACAATTTCTTCCCCAGTATGGTCGCCACTATGTTAGTGCCTAGATTTACCTTAGGCTGAGGAAGGTAGGATCCAGGGCCAACATCAAACCACGCTCAACCTAGTAGCTAGCCCTACCAGGTCAGGAGAGGGCTCTCTCTGGGTCAATCTCAGCAAATTATAATCGATGAGGGCTTGAGATGACTGATAGAAATACTGATCTTAGGCTAGGTATATGGGTGAAAAAGTTTGATTGAATGAAAAGATGTTTTTGTTGGCTGAGATGGAAAGGTAGATTTTGGGTGCGAGGATTGAGGCTCAGTCTTGCAGAGATCTCAATGGGGCAAGGTAGGCAATTGTTTTTGGCACTTCAAATTGAATGAGATGGAAGGATTAGATGGGTGAGGAGTTGAAGAGGGCAAGAGAAACCATGGATCCTCTCCAAACAGCTGAAAACATTAAGAAACTAAAGCAAACCTCAAGTAGACCACTGCAATTTCAATGGATTCTACTTACACTCTTGTTTGTTTAGTTAAGAAGAAACAAGATAGAGAATGGCATGCATAACACATAAGAAAATTCACAATTACAAAATAAAGCACTATACCAAGACAAATTGCCACATGGATCCCAAAGAGTGCTATAAATCCTAGTCTCAATTCCTTAGCCAAAATGATGATATGAGTGTAAAATGAAGCTCAAGGCTTTCTCAAAAGTCCAACCTTCTACCAAAATCCAACCCCTACACTATGAAATTCATAAAATATATACATTTTCTCATCTTTGTACTAAGGGATTGAGCTCAACCATTTTCTTCAAAATAGAATCAGTTACATTAAACTTGGGCCGAATTTCTGAAAATAGGTGTTGAAGATGAACTCGTATATCCTAAACCCTAGTACCTGTTACAAAAATGAAAGAGGTTTTTTTAGATAAGATCATTTTCGAGAAAAACCTCTCTCAAATTTGGGAAATTCATTTCCGTTTTTTTGCAATCTGTTCCACAATATCATATCTAAAACAGAAAATCATTAAAAATTTAAATCTGTGAACATGAGCTGTAAAGATCTAGTCACATTTCCCAATTCATGAAACCTGTGAATAAATGGAGCGAGGCTTTTTTTATATGTCTCGTGGTTAACAAAAATGTCTTTGGGTTTCTAAAAATTACTTTCCATCTGTTGTAAAATGGCCCCGCACTAAAATGACTAAAACAGTAAAAAATATGAAAATTTGCTTTGTTTTAATGAAGGCTCCAAATATCACTATATATCTCCCACATAGTAGCACCCGTGCATAAACTAAAGGAGGTTTTTTTTATTTAGTATGCGATGAACAAAAACCTCTTTCACTTTTGAAAAATTCCTTACCATTCTTTCAAAAACTAATTTTGTACTAAACTTGTCATTATGTGCAACAACTGACCTCAAAACATGCATAACCAAGAATCACTCATTCATTTTGATCATATCTTCTAATACAAGAGCTGGTTACGAGAGTGCGATATACCGGTGGAAATATTTTTCCGAGCTTCTTCTGATGGACACACTTGTGACATGTTTTGTGCTAAACATCATGTGCAAAACATTTAGCAAAACCAGACATAGTAAGAACTCATGTTGATCCCTGGTGATAGGCTGCGAAGATTGGAACTAACAACCTGAATCTATCATTAGCTTTCCACATTCCATCAATAGCTCGTTCTGCTTTTTCCTACCTCTTTTCTTTCCTGGGTTTCTGGGTGCTAATCGTGGTGTGGTTTTTATAGTTTTCACACCTTCGCTGCCCTGCCTTTCATTGTTTCTTTGCCTCTTCCTTCCTTTGGTCTTAGTTTTCCATATGAACAACTGTTGAACTCTATTGAACTCCTCTAGAGGTAACGAGTATACCCCTTCCCTGGTTCCTTGTTTCAAGAATCCTTCCAGATCTATGTTTTCTTTATAAAGATCTCCTGTAGTTCATGGTCCTCCATTTCCATCTCACTCTAGGTCATTTCTTGGTCCATCTCTAGTTCTGCATCACTCATCATAGTTTCTTTTTGTTTATTAGTATCTTGTGTTTGTTCGCCATCTTCTTCTTTGTCCTCCTCCCCTAGACGTCCTCCCTTTGCCTGATCTACTTTTGTTATCACTTCTTCTTCTTTGAGTACTTGGAACTTGTTCTGACTGGCCTGTTGCCCTTTTGTTTGATGTAGCTTTGTCCCCCTTTTGCCTCCTTTTCCTTTATGTACCACTTTATGAAAGCTTTCAGTGTCTTTCATTGTGTTCGCTTTACTCTTGTTCTCTATTTTACTGAGAGGGAAATCTCTGAATAGGTGCCCATGCTCATGGCATTTGTGATATATGAATGGAATATGTTCATAATCTACTGTTGGACCCATTCTTCATCAAACACTTCCAAGATTATCTCATCCTGTAGAGCTCCAAAGAGATCCATCTCCGCACATATTCTTGTAAAAGAAGTATATTTTCCCCTTCTAGTGGCCTCAGAAGCTTTGACAAAACATCCTGACTTATTTCCTATGGTAGATAAGGATTTCGTTTGCCAGTAATCAAGAGGTAGAGAGTAGAGTCTTACCCAAACCAGGACCGAAGTAAAAGTCTCACGCTCCGGGACAAAATTCATAATCCATGGTCGCATATAGAGGCCCGCTGCTTCATAAAAGTAGGGCCCTCCTTCAAACACTCTGTCCTTATCCTCAATATTTGCAAAGACTACAATGAAGAATCCCTTTGACCCAAGATATAGGTCTATACTTCCTTTTGGTTTCCAGTGGTATTTAATCCATGTTTGTAAAGATTTTTCAGTGGTCCATAAACCCATGAATTTACAAATGATTTCATCTGTTTGCATGTGGTCCCTGTGCGCCTGCAGAGTAGGATCATTTAAAACTACTTTGGGTGTGATCGCAGCTCTAGGTTTACATGGTCCCTTTTGTGCTTTGTCTTTTGTTCCCTGTTCCTTGTCTTCTTCCTCATTTTCCTTAGTGCTATTATTCTCCCTTGATTTTCTCCTCTTCACTGTTCCTTTTCCTTCCTTCTGAAGGACCTCTATCATTTTCTAATGGTTTTTTACCACTACTGGCCACAACCTTCTTGTAGGAGGGAGTTGAGCTCCCTCCTTTGCATCCTTCAATGGAGAACAACCTCTGCAACAGCCTATAACCCTAGCTATTCGCCCGTGTCCCCCATCTCCTAGGGTATAAATTTATTTATGTATTTGCTTGAAGTTGGAAATTATTGGTGGTTATTTACATTGATCATATTTTCTAAGTCGATGTAATTATTTGGGAAAAGGTGTTATATATATATATATATATATATATATATATATATATATATATATATATATATATATATATATATATATATATATATATATATATATATGAGTTAGAAATTATATAAATGGCATCATTCTAGGTAATTATTTCTTAAAGGAAAGGATGGTTATGGATTTTTTTATTAATTTGATTTTTTTTTTAGTTTATTTTAATATATGTGACACTATTTTGTTTTGGTTATAGGGGTTTGGTTAACATATATTTATTATAATTAAACAATGTTTTTTCACTTAAGATTTATGGATAACTTGGTTTAAACTATAATTTATCACATGCAATTAAATTATATCTAATTCAGTTCATTTAATAATTAGTAGACATTCAACCATGATCTTTAAAACATCTCAACAATACTTTAATGTTTAGTGATACAAAGCAAAGTAAGGAACAATAACATCCAACAATAAGAAAGAGCCCATAATACATATGTCTAGGTGACAATTATAGAAAGTGTCTTAACTTTATTTAGATGAAGAATGTTATGAATATACAACAAGGGGTTTACAATATTTTACCTATAACTCTATTACAAATGTACAATGAGTTTAAAGAAATATTGCATTTTGCTTACTACCCAACATATTTGCACAATCCAACCCCTAAAGAAAACATGAGCCTACCTCTTGTGAGTCTTTTGTTTTTTTTCTTTTGACTCAACGAATGTAATTTTCCCTACTGATGTGTCAATGTTGAACTTAGCACAATTGGAGAGCTCCTTTACAATATTGCTGAATGATGATGAATGAACGATTCCTTAGCATCTTTGAAGTGTCCACTATCTATACCATACTCATCTTACACTGAAAAATCCCTTGAAACCTAAGTGGTCCCTAGTGCCCACATTACAAATTTTGATTGTGCCTAATGATGTCTCTATCACTTTCACATCTTTTCCATTTACCATCAAACATCTACTAGTGCACCCAACTACACCCATGCATTCGAAAAGTATACTTAGTAGTGTCTACAAGTGCCCCATGTAGTGCACCCAAGTACCCCGATAGTACACCCTACTTTGTCTAATGGATGTGTGTCAAGTGGTTTTGTGCCCAAAGTGAGTCTCACAATTGTACTTCACGGATACGTATGCCCAACGACACTTCTATCATCTATCACAACCCCCAATTTTGGAATACCCAACTCCGTCGATTCACATATAACCCAAGTACCCAAGTCTATTAAAGATGGTTAAGTTCTCTACACCACTTTGTCTATCATATTGCTTATTGCATGTCTATAAATGAGGTCATTAATGAAAACCTTTTTTATTTCCTTGTTGAGTTCACTTCCAAGCTTCTCTTGGTCTAACCAAATAATGTGAGTTGCAAGGTTTGTAATGTGCTTAGTCTATATGAAATGGCATCTGGAATGTCTACGACACACTTTGACAAGTGGCCAAAAACTCCAAAACTAAATTTTCTATCCGTCAACCTTATGTGAAGCATGTATGTGCTAGTCAATGACCACCAAGGTGATCATGTGACGAAGATGCCTTACAACTATTATGAAAGTAATGTTAACCATTCATTATAGGCCAAATCAACATAGATTATCTTAACTTGGACTTTATCAAGTATAAAGAGGGATTAAATCCATCTAGGTTCAAAATTTTTCTCTACATTTGGTTCTTATTAATACTTAATAAAAATAAATCTATATTAATCTCTCTCTCTCTCTCTCTCTCTCTCTCTCTCTATATATATATATATATATATATATATATAACAAACCAGACTATTATTTGGTGACTTCTCAATCTCCTAACTTTTTGAGATTATTTTTGGTGACTCCATCCAAGTTAGCTTTGACCAAACCTTAGTACACATTTTCTTGGGGATATTAATATACATTACACTACATAAGTAATAGTTTAAATGTTTTGTGAATTGGTTTTTTCAGAGTAACAAGAAGAGGAAATTAATATTTTGGGTTTGAATTTAGGAACAATCATTTTTAGTTGATGGAATTGTAAATATTAATTGCACTGAGAGATGCTCCACAACCCATTATAGGGTAGATGTGTAGGTGTAATGTAAGTATGTAAACAATTTCAAATGTTCAATCAATTAAAAAATAATAAAAAGTTAAAAGTGATATTGAGGATGAGTGCAAACATTTAAATGTTGGCTCAATTAATAATCAAAAGTTAAACTAATAAAAATAATAAAATGCAATTTGTTATATTTGATTTTTTTATTAACTTGTGAATAGGCATTGTTAAAATACCATGGCTTATCAATACTACATGCCTAAAAACCATAGCTTATTTCACAATCAAAATAGTTTATAACAATATGACAAGATTCTTAATCATGTATATTCACCCCACTTTATCGTGGATATTTTTAACTTGCAAATAGGATTTGTTACAATACCATGTCTTATCAATACCACATGCCCAAAAAACATAACTTATTTCACAATCAAAATATTTGATAACAATATGACAAGATTCTTAACCATGGATATTCATCCCCACTTTACCATTGATAATATTGACTTGTGAATAGGCTTTGTTACAATACCATGGCTTATCAATATTAGATGCCAAACAAGTATAACTTTTTTCACAATCAAAATATTTTATAACAATATGACAAAGACTATTAATCAAGGATATTCACCACCACTTTTCCATTGATATTATGAACTTGTAAATAGGTTTTGTTACAATATCATGGGCCAATATCATGGCTTATCAATACCACATGCCTAAAAATCATAATTTATTTCACAATCAAAATATTCTATAACAATATGACAAGATTCTTAACCATGGATATTCATCCCCACTTTACCATGGATATTATTAACTTGTAAATAACCTTTGTTACAATACCATAGGCCAATATCATGGCTTATCAATACCACATGACCAAAAACTATAACTTATTTCACAATAAAAATATTTTATAAATATTTTATTTTAATTTATTTTATAACATTTTTTTAATTAAATCTAAGAGATAAAATGTTATAATTACTTTTGATATATATCTAAACCCTCTATCCTCACGAGTAATTAAAATATTCTCATAGAAATTAAATCGAGGTCTTAATAAAATTTAAAATGAGAATACTTATATTATAAAGATGTCAAATTTATATAATATAAATAATATTATTAAGAACTAGCATAGGTCCATCTTATCTAAGGATCCGAGTGATGAGATCAAACAAAGTGACTAACAATAATAGAGGAATGATAGTGCTTGATTCCATTAAGTTTTTCATTATTGCATTTTTTTTAACATGATTGATCCAAAATATAGGTTTAATATTTTACAACCAAATATTTTACCAATCAAAATATTTTATAACAATATAACAAGATTCTTAATCATGTATATTCACCCCACTTTATTGTGGATATTATTAACTTGAATAGGCTTTTTTACAATCATGGCTTATCAATACCACATGCCCAAAAAACATTACTTATTTCTCAACCAAAATATTTTATAACAATATGAAAAGATTCTCAATCACGGATATTCACTCCCACTTTATCGTGGATATTATTAACTTGTGAATAGACTTTGTTTCAATACCATGGTTTATCAATACCACATGCCCAAAAACAGAACTTGTGCCACAATCAAAATATTTTATAGCAATATGACAAGATTCTTAACCATGGATATTCACCACCACTTTTCCATTGATATTATGAACTTGTAAATAGGATTTGTTGCAATAACTTGGGCCAATACCATGGCTTATCAATACCACATGCCCAAAAATCGTAACTTATTTCACAATCAAAATATTCTATAACAATATGAAAAGATTCTTAACCATGTATATTCACCACCACTTTACCATGGATATTATTAACTCGTAAATATGATTTGTTACAATGCCATAGGACAATACCATGTCTTATCAATACCACATGACCAAAAACCATAACTTATTTTACAATCAAAATATTTGATAAATATTTTATTTTGATTTATTTTTATAACATTTTTTTAATTAAATCTAAGAGATAAAAGGTTATAATTACTTTTGAGATATATCTAAACCCTCTATCCTCATGACTATTAAAAATATTACCATATAAATTAAATCAAGGTCTTAATAAAATAAAAAATGAGAATATTTTTATATATAAAGATGTAAAATTTATATAATATAAATAATATTATTAAGAACTAGCATAGATCCATTTTAACTAAGGATCCAAGTGATGAGAGCAAACAAAGTTACTAACAATAATAGAGGAAGGATAGTGCATGATTCTTTTAATTTTTTCGTTATTGCATTTTCTTTGACAAGATTGATCCAAAATATAGGTTTAACATTTTACAACCAAATGTGATTTTAAAAAATTTATATGCTTTCTTAAACACAATACAATGGGATAAAATTTAAGAGGGGGGGGGGTGGTAGAGGGAGGGAGATAGTGACAGAGATGAGATGGAGTGCAGAGAGAGAGGGAGAGGGAGAAAGAAAGAGAGAGAGATGGAGAAAGAGGGAGAGAGGAAATAAGTGACAGAGGGAGAGAGAGAGATGGATTTGGGGGGGGGGGAAGCGAGAGGGAGAAAAGATGAACGACATAGAGAGATATAGGTGGAGAGAGTGAGGGAGTGACAAGGGAGATATGGACAGAGGAGAGGATGGAAGAGAGGGAAGGGGAGAGGATAGAGATAAGGAGAGAAAGGGAGGATAAGGAGAGAGGGAGACACAAAGATGGAGGGGATAGATAGGATAGAGGGAAGGATATAGTGGCATAGTTCGAGAGTTCAAGAGAGAGTGATGGGGGGGAGACAGAGGGAGGTAGGAGAGAAAGGGAGAGAGAGGAAAGAAGAGAGATAGAAATTGAGAGAGAGAAGGAGAGATATACATGGAATTGGAAAGGGGGAGAGAGGGAGGGAAGAAGAAATACATAGAGGGATAAAGGTGGAGAGAGAGGAGTGGCAAGAGAGAGAAGGAGAGAGAGTGAGGGAGAGATGATAGAGAAGGGGAAGAGAGAGAGAGAGTGTATATTTGGGGGGTGAGATAGAGAGAGGCAATAAGAAAGAGACAAATATCTACAAATATAGATATTATATAGTATTATATAACCATCTTAGATCCATATTAACCCTAGATCTATCAAGTGTCGATAAGGATGAAATCTCACGAGGTGCAAACCTTCCTCGAGTTTTGCACTAAAAAAAGAGGTTTTCACCTTGAGAGATTTGATCCCTATCGGCACTTGATAGATTCGAGGTTAATATGGTTCTAGGCTAGTTATTAACGTTTACAAATTAAATTGTACTTATTTTTTTATAATAAATCTATTTTTACACTAAAAACAATTAATTGAATAATTTAAAATTATAATAAAAAGAATTATTATTATGATAACAACAAAACATAAAAAAGTAAAAATGGTAAAATAATTAACAACCTTCTTAATAGTATAATATGATTATTAAATATAATAACATAATAAATAAATAAAATGTGTTAAAAAATGCATTGATTATATTTTTAAAAAACATAGTTAATGTATCCCTCGATGGGTGTAGTAGACCGAGGTAATGGTGGGATGGATGGGGGTCTGCCATCCCTCCAACCCTACCAGCACATCCATAGGCAGCGTGACGAGTTGATGTCATGCAACAAATGCAAGAGAAAAATCCAGAACCTGGATGAAGGCTTTAAATGAAGGTGGTGAGTGTGGTTTTGCATTTTATGTGTTTTGGCATGGGCATTTGTGAGGGAGAAGTAGGAATTGATCTGTTTGTGTAGTTGGCACACTACTAGTGCTAACCTGCACATGTAAGTCTGAGGCAAAGGTCCAATGTGTTGAGGTAGCTTGCAGGTGTGTAGAAGAGATAACGAAGAAGTTCTAGCGATAAATAATTTGGGACCTGGGGATGGTGGGTTCTGGGCAGAAAAACTCTTGTAAAATGGTCTTGGAGTCAATGTGGTGGAGGTTGTGCATGGTGGTCTATGAGGGGAATTTTGTTTGTTTTCATGCATCTCACATTCTGGTAAGGTTCCCCTGCTCAGTTTTTGTTGTCGCTGCGATAAAAACCCTCCAAAAATTTTCTATACTTGAATTTTGGAGCCTATTGTGGATCTTGTGATCCATTGCTCCATAGTCACTTCTTGGTTGGTTAATGCTCTATTGTCTTTGAGCTCCTTTCTTGGATTGTAAGTGTCGAGGTTACCTTCTCACACATGCTCAATTCGTAATGAATTCATGAACACATTCTTTCACACAAGATTGAATAGGCCTAACATAGTCCATTAAGACACTCCCTGTACAATGTTCAACTCATGTTGACATTCAGTGTGCAATGTCATTGTCTGTCTCTCACTTTTGGTTGTGTTTGTACTTCTATTTCAGTGAGTTTTTCAAATTGTTGCTTTTGCTCACTTTTTCTTCCACGAGTGTCACTTTCATGTTTTTGACGGTCACTTTTGATTTCTTTCACTTTAATTAGTATCATTTTTGTGTTATCTTCAGTCTGGCATGTGTCATTTTCACTGTTGTTCACATATCGAAAGTGTCGTTCACGCTTTTCTTTTCATATAACACATGTAATCTTTTAGCATGTTAAGTGTTGCACATTGTATGAAAGCTAGTTTTGGTATGTTTCAAGGGGTAATCTTTGTGATAATGAGTTTTATCATCATGTAAACATGTATCATACTTATTTCAAAAGTTTCAAGCACTGTTACACAAATGTCATCATCGTTGTCACAAAGTGTATCTTTAGTGTCGCACTTGGAGTGAGATGTCACAATGTTGTCGCATTGAGGAAAGTATGTTGTTCATATGTTATAGGTGTCTTGTTTTGTGTCTTCAAGAAATCTAAGTCCGTGATCATGCTCAAGTCTTATCCCTATTCAAATTCATCTCACTTATCCCACACTTAGTCAAAAATAGGAAAACTCCCTGATGGGGCCACTCAGCCTCATCCAGACCTCCTGAATTGTGCATTTCACAATCTCTGTCCTCAAGTAGCAACCTTATCTCTTGGCATTGTGCAATGCGGAGTCTCTAGCTCCCAGAACTATGCATTGCGCAATCTCAGTGCTCAAGCCCAACCCTTAAGCTCCATAACTACGCAATTTTCCTCTCCAACTAGTCCTTCACTACGCATTGTGTAGCTTCAGTCCTCAAGCCTAAACCTTGATGTCCTAAACTACACAATTGTGCAGTCACTTGGCCTCCTTTCCTTCCAGAACTGTGCAGTGGGAAAACTCAATTCTCAAACCCTCAACCTGCCTCGTTGAGTCCCTCAACTATGGAGTTGACATGTGCATCCCAACTCAAACTACACATTGTGTAGTCTCAAGGCTCAGTCCTGACCCTTGACTACCTGAGTTGCACAATTGCACAATCTTAGAGCCTTTCTCTCAGTCTGTCACCCAGTTCCAGCTCAGTCGATGAATCATCATGAAGCGTCTTAGACTAGGGATTATCTAATTGATGTCGTCTTGTCATGATTGGATTGTAGTCATAGGTACTTTATCATGATATGACAAGATGATGATGAAGGAGTGGAGAAGGAGACCATGCTAGAAGACACCTTTGTATCCACAAAGACAAGTTGATCAATCAATATAAAATAAAGGGACATTAGTTTTCAACAATAGTTGAAGACCAAGATCACATTGAAGACTCCTTATCTTCAAGCCATGAGGAGGAGGAAGAAGAAGAGTATGTTCCATCTCTCGAGAAGGAAGAAAGAAAATACTAGTAAAGAGTGGCTTGACATGGCCATGTCATCAATGTCATGTCACGAGTCATCAAATGCCACATCATTTTGTGGATTATGTAAATTCAATATTGGATAAATGTAATGTAAAGTGGAAGTCCAAGAGTTATCCATGTAATGTAAAAGTCATATACGAAGTCGAAAGGTCGTAGAGAAGTCAAACAATCATGATAGTAGTCCAAGGGTCACAAGGGAGGTGAATGAGCACCCCATTTGTTACATATACATCCTCATGGTACATGAAAATGTAATTTTCACCTTGGCTCATGCTACCATGAATTAGAGAGGAAGATAGTTGTTTTGGAGGAGCAAGTGACTGCTCTAATGCTCCGTTGTTGGGGCTAGTGGTGTTCACTGGCTTTATGTATCTTGGAAATTTTACTCAATTCAGAATATCCTTGATCTAGCACACCTTCATGCATATGTCGTCAATATTGTAAGAATATTCTTTGAATTTTTGTGATGTATGGTCTTTCATATCTACTAAGGAAATTGAACTATTTCAATGGCTTTGGTACTTATCTTGTTGATTGTGTGTTTTATTTGCTTTAAAAATCGTTGCTTCCTTGTGAACTATTTCATTGATTGATCGACGATTCATTCTTATGTATATGCTCATGTGCGTTTTCTAGATTAATACTATTACTTGTCTTTAAAGGGCCCACTTTTCTCTTCCTTTTTGGTAGAAGGACCTTGATAGATTCCGTAGTTGAAAATTTCACAAGGCATACTCACTTGTCGATCTGAAACTACCTGTGCATTACTCTCTTGTGTTGAACTATGTAGCCAAGGAAAATATATAAGAATATATGGTGGCTTGGCCGATACTCTATATGAGGCTCCTATTCCAAACGGTGTGAGGCATAATTGGGACTTCACATCGAGGAGACCCCCTTGGTTGACGTATTTCTGGTACCGTCAACAAATGGAGCTAGAAGGAGGGTCAGATGACAATATATGTCCGTTGATTCTATTTTGAACCTCTTATATGAAATGGCTCATCCTCAAATCATAACTATCCCCTGGTAAAATTTCAATCCCCGATGAGCCTCTTCATGACTTGTCTCAATTCAAGTTTGATGGTGAGGGAAATACATCCATTGTCGAGCATGCATCTCTTTTCCTTAAGTTTTGTGAAAACTATGAAATTGATTGTGAAGATGTTGCTTGTATTCTCTTCTCCCTCACCCTTGAAGGTTGAGTTAGCCGATGGTGTCACACCCTAAAACCTTCTTCCATTCATTCTCTTGAACATCTAATTAAGGAGATTCATTTAGCATTTGATAGGTACGATGACTGAGATGTTTATAAAAGGATTAATCAACAAAGAACTAATCCTAATGAATCAATTGAGGATTTATTTGATAGATTCCTTCACCTCTATTATGAATTTCCTCAAGAATACATAGGTTGATATTTCTTTAAAAAAAAATTTGATCAATTGGTTCATATCTCTTTGCATGGTGAACCCAAACCACCTAATGTCTCTGCTTCCCCAACTATTGTAAGTCATGAGACACCCCTAATTTCAGAGGAGGAACCTACTATTCCTTTTTTTCCTTGCCCTCCTCGCTTTTCAATTTTGATGCAAGTGCCCCCTTGCGATGATAATAAAGTTAGGAAATTTGCAAATCAAATTCCTAATCCATCTTCTCACCCTCCTTCTGCCTTTCATGATTCAGATCCCATGGAGGAAATCCCGGAATGGTGCATGAAGCCTATGGTGAAGACTAATCTTTCCATTCCTCATGATGGTATTAACACTCATAACTCTAGTCTTGGATCTCATTTGGATTCCTTTCATCATCTATCACCTCTTTCCCATGATCCCTTGCACCATGATTTTCTTGATCAACCTATTCCAAAACCAAAAAGTGATCAAGTGCGGGGTAGTCACATTTCGTAGGTAGAGGAGTAGGACGGTGAGGATTCTTTCAATATTTATTCGTTTTTCAAAATCCTCCATGTGAAGACAATGTTTCCTAATTATTGGCTAACAATGAATTTGTTAATATTGGTTGTCAATCAAATACAATCAATTCACCTAATCAATCTGAAGTCCTAGGTAAAAACCATTTTGATGAGGATGACTCTGTTAACATATATGATGATGAATGCCCAAGTGCACCATCTGATATTTCAGTTCCTAAAGAAGATTTTGATTCGAAATATTTATATTTCAAATATGTTTCAATCAAAGAATATTTTCTTATGAACACTACTTCCTCTTAACCTCCCTATCCCTTGTGCTCTATTGTTTGTAATGAACCAACTTGCGATGAAGATACTCAATAATATTCAAGTTATTCATTTGATGAGTTAAATTATCAATTAACACAAGGTAGTGAGATTATCCACGAGGAAGAAGAAAACAATTAAATTATAAAGCATCCATTCCATTCATTATCATATCCTATTTTTCTTGGGGGCAACTCTTAAAATCAGTTAGATTGTGAGATTGCTCCAATTCATACATCTTCACATTTGCGATCAAAAGAATCTTATGACTTGAGTAATCTATTTGTTGAAGTTGTAAAATTTGATTAAACTAGTGACGAAGATAGCTCCCATCCAGATAATGGTGATCCTGTTAACTTAATTGATGGTAGTTGTCCACATGCAATCTGTGATCTAACTCAATTTACAAAATGTTGTTATTTGTATTTTAAAAGTTTTGGAAATTGTTAGGAAGTTGAGGCACTTCAACTCTCATTGATGGTTATGTCAAGTTTTTCATTCATATTATTTCGCTGGATGTAAACTCATTCTTGATGGATTTTGGGATTTCTCATTATAATTTTCTTATTTCTCGAGATTGAGTTTCTGATCATACTACTGTGCTGAATTCATCCCCATGCAAATATCTTGAATCGAATCTAGGTTTGGAGTGTATACCTTTTGTGCATATGCAGAATTGTGAAGATGACCGGTTTGAAATTTGTGGCCAAAGAATTCACATTTGTTGATTGTTATGGTGGATAATAAGCTCCTAGTCTCTCTTATGGATGTCTTGATGACACCATAAATCCTCTCGAGTGTTAGAAAGTGCTTGAGTTATTTGTTGAATCAAGTTCCTCTTTTTCATACACTACACCCTGACGGGTTTCATATATTTTCTATACTAGCATTCCTCTTAATTCTTTCAATGATTATGATGCTTGTATAGTTTTCCACTAGTTACAGGAAGATGATTTGTCACATTCGTCATGCAAGGAAGTCGATTCTATTGTTTAGAGCATTCACAGAACTATTCAAATTGATTTATCCTTGTCAATTACAAACTAGGAATATGATGCTTTAATTAGCCCATCTGATCATGATTTCGTCTTTGATGACTATCATTCAACTTACCATTTTCCCATTAGCACATCCAATGGCAGTTGTTTTACATCCTTTGATCTTTACGATTTTTCATCTAAATATCTAGATACTAACCAAGCGTTTGAGTTACTTCAAACTTTTATGATGGTTATGTCAGGTCCTCACTATCTTGAAATGCTAGCTAAATATGATCAAGTCCATTTTCCCTCACAAGATTCTCATCCTAACCCTGTTCTTCTAATTGAAAATTCATATTTTCAAGGATTTTCGGGTTTTCAAGAGGATTTTTTTGAATTTAATGATCCAATCTATGATTTCCTTGAGACATCTTATTTAACAAGCCATTTTGCTAATAAAACGTTTGGTATTTTCTCATGCTTGCTGAGAAGGATGGCACAGATGAAGGTGCATTCAAAAGAAGCTTTCGAGGTTTATCTCTTTTGTAATTTTCATTGAAAAGGTAAGACTGCAAGTTGGGAAGAAGTAGTGATTATCACACATCTTTTTGCTGACAGGAAATAACTTCTATTTGTTGAGAAAGTTATTCAGGATCTTATCTTTTCTTTTGCATGCTTCTTTATATCAGTCTTAATTGGTCGTATCTTTGTGATTGCAGGTTGGCAACAACCATTATGGCTTACCTGGAAGTTTCATTACACCTGACCCTAAACTTCTAGTTAGTTAGGTTAGGAGTAGGTCTAGTTTCATTTTTAGCCTCCCCCTATTTCACTCATCCCACATTTGTTTTCAGTAGTCTCTCTTGTGTTTTCTAAATTTTGTCTTGCACCCTCTTTTTGGTTAGCCCCCATTTTCTTTGTCCTTTTGATTTTGGTTTTTTGTTGTGTCTTGTTTCTTATTTCATGTTTTGTTTAATAAGACATCGCATGAAGGATGTTACCTTTGCTTGAAAGGCAGTGTCTCAAAATAGAAGAGCGCTTTGTGACACTGCAACATTTGGATAACCTTCAGTCCCTCTTCACCGTTTTGGAAATATTTTGGTTGATGATGTTCTGATGGAAAATATGATTCTTGCATGTGGAAAGCTCAATGTGGAACCATGATATCTATGTGTATTCTAGAAACCTCATGCCTATGATTGGTTCTTTACATTACAGTGTTTTCCACACTAATACAATCAAGTAGAGAATGACAAGGGGAAAATATGAACAAGCAAACCAATATCAGAGGTCTTACATACACTTCTATGAAGGAACAACCCATTATTCTCTCAATAAGTTGAGATCCCTCTTTTTCCCATGAAATAAATAAGTGTTGATGCACAGTTTTATATAAATAAATAAATAAATGGTGAAAGGAAAGAAAGTCTTCTTGCTCAAGGACGTGAAGCAAGAAACTCTATCGAGGTACTGTCTAGGCTCGCTGGCAGTAGAATGATGTTTTTGTTCCTGAAGTGAATCCAACGGGGTACTGTCTAGGCCTGGTAGTATAGAAACACCAGAGATGAAAAACTATGCTTTGAAAATCTAAAGCTCACACGGTACATTACCCTTCTCATGTCTTGAAACATTGTGATATCATTGGTCATATGTTTGTGTTCAACTGAGAAGGAATGAAGGGGACTATGTTTACATATGGAGTAAGTGGGGAAGTTGGAGTAATCCGAATGATGAATCAATACTCCCTGAAAAACTAGACCCTACATAAAGAGTTTACTAAGGCAGAGAAGCTAGAGTTCTACTAGTGTTTTTCCAAGTGTTGTCCTTTTGACAAACACCCTCCAAAATGTTTCCTATTCTTGAATATTAGAGCCCATTGTGGATCTTGTGATCTCTCATTTCGTATTCACTTCTTGGTTGGTTAATGCTCTGTTAAGTCTTTGAGCTCCTTTCTTGGATTGTAAGTGTCGAAGTCACCTACTCACACATGCTCAGTCCATAATGAAATCATGAACACATTATTTAAAGCAAGCTTGAACAAGACTAGCACAGTCCAACAAGAAAGCACCCATGTAATGTTCAATCCATGTCGATAATCAATGTGCAATGTCACTGCTAGTCTCTCACTTTTGGCTGTGTTTGTACTTCTATTTCAATGAGTTTTTCAAACTTTAGCTTTTGCACACCTTCGCTTTAGCGAGTGTTACTTTCATTTTTTTGACTATTAATTTTGCTTGCTTTCACTTTAATTAGTATGTTCTCATGTTATCTTTTCTCTAACATGTGCCGATTTAATCATCATTCGTATATCGCAATTGTCATTCACACTTTTCTTTTCATATAGAACGTGTCCTCTTTTAGCATGTTAAGTGTTGCACATTGTATGAAAGCTAATTATGGTGTGTTTCAAGAGGTAATATTTGTGATAATGAGTTTTTCTCATCATGTAAACATGTAGCGTACTATTTCCAACGTTTCAAGCATTTTTTCACACGTTTCGTCACTGTCGTCACAAAGTGTATCTTTAGTGTCGCACTTGGAGTGAGTTGTCGCAATTTTGTCACATTGAGGTAAGTATGTTGTTCATATGTATTGGGTGTCCTGTGTTGTGTTGTCAAGTAATGTAAGTGTGTGATCATGCTTGAGTCTTGTTCTTGTTCAACTTCATCTCACTAATCCCACACTTAGTCAAAACTGGGAAAACTCCTTGACCGAGCCAATCTGCCTCATCCAACCCTCTTGAACTGAGCAATGCGCAGTACATTAGGGGAATTTTGAGGTCTAAAATGGGCCTCCTAAGAAAAATGTACAACCAAAATAAACTTTATAAGAACCAATAGGATTCAAGATGATGGTTTCATCCATGGGGGACGATTCACCATTTTTAGAGTGAAAAAGTAAAAATATTAAAAAATGATAAAATAATAAAACTACTTTTTCAACTCATATTTTCAACTTATCTCGCTAAAATTTTACTCAAATTTCAAGCGGGAGTACTCGTTTTATGAAAAACTTAATTCCTCATCCAAGGAATACCCATGTTGCATACTTCGATGGACCATGCTACATGAAAACTGAGAAATAAATGAAAATCTGTGATTGGAACCACATTTTTCATGTATTTCTCAATTTTTGTGTAGTAGGGTCCATCGAAAGTATGCAACATGGGTACTCCTTGGATGAAGAATCAAATTTTTCATCCAAAAAGTGTTTCCACTCAAAATTTGAGTAAACCCATAGGGAGATAAGTTGAAAATATGAGTTGAATAAATAGTTTTTCCTTTTTCCCTCTAAAATTTGATGATGTAATCTAATCTTATTTTATTATTTCCACTATTATTTATAATTTCTTTAGGAGGCCCATTTTAGACCTCAAAATTCCCCTAATGTCATTCCTCAAGCATCAACCTTGTCTCTTGGCACTATGGAATGCACATTCTATACCTCCTAGAACTGTGCATTGCCCAATATCAGTGCTCAAGCCGAACCCCTGAGCTCCATCACTGCACAATTTTCCTCCCTAGCTAGCCCTTCACTGCACATTATGTAGTCTCAATCCTCAAGCCTCAGCCTTGAGCTCTTGAACTATGAAACTACAAAATCACTTCACCTCCTCTCCTTTCAGATGTGTAGTGGGAAAACTCAGTGCTCAAGCCCTCAATTTGCCTCCTTAAGTCCCTCAACTATGCAATTGACATGCCTAGCCTAAAATAAACTGTGCATTGCATAGTATCATGGCTTAGTCCTAACCCTTGACTTCCTAAGATTCAAAACTGCACAATCCTAGATCCTTTCTCTTATTCTGTCACCCAATTCCAACTCAATAAATGAATCATCATGAAGCATATTATACTAGGAGTTATCAGAATGATGTCGTCTTGTCATGAGTGGATTGTAGTCATGGGTACTCTATCATGCTCTGACAATATGGCGATCAAGGATATGGAGAAAGAGACCATGATAGAAGACACCTTTGTATCTGCAAAGACAAGTTGACCAATCAATAGAAGATAAAGGGACATCACTTTGCAACATCAGCTGAAGACCAAGATCACATTGAAGGCTCCTTATCTTCAAGCCATGAGGAGGAGGAAGAAGAAGTGCATTTTCCATCTCTCAGGAAGACAGAAATAAAGCAACAACAAAGAGTGGTTTGACATGGCCATGTCATCTTGAAGTCTATGTCATCAGGGTAATGTCATGTCATGTCACGAGTCATCATAAGCCACATCATTTTTTGGATTATGTAAATTTAATATTAGAGAAATGTAATGTAAAGTGGAAGTCCAAGAGTCATCCATGTAATGTGAAAAGTCATATAGGAAGTCAAAGGTCATAGAGAAGTCAAACAATCATGAGAGTAGCCCAAAAGTCACAAGGGAGGTGAATGGCCACCCAATTTTTTACATGTACACCTTCATGGTACATGCAAATGGACTTTCACCTTGGCTCCTACTACAAGGAACTAGAGAAGAAGATAGTTATTTTGGAGGAGCAACTGATTGCTCTAACGCTCCACTGTTGGGGATAGTGGTGTTCATTGTCTTAATGTATCTTGGAACTTTTACTTAACTTAGAAGCTCGTTGAGCCAACATGCCTTCATGCATATGTCGTGAATATTGTAAAACTATTCTTTAAGTGTTTGTGATATATGTTGTTTCATTTGTACTAAGGAAATTGAAGTATTTCAATGGCTTTGGTACTTATCTTGTTGAAGGTGTGTTGTATTTGCTTTAATAATTGTTGCTTCCTTGTGAACTATTTCACTGGTTGATCAATGATTCATTCTTATGTATATGGTTGTGTGCCTTTTCTAAATTAGTACTATTACTTGTCTTTAAATTTCCCACTTTTATCTTCCCTTTCAACAGAAGGACCTTGATACATTCCACAGTTGAACATTTCACAAGGCATACTCACTCGTTCATCTGAAACTACCTGTGCATTACTCTCTTGTGTTGAATTGTGTAGCCAAGGCAAATCTATAAGAATATATGGTATTCAGGCGATACTCCAAATAGGGATCATATTCCAAATGGTGTGAGGTCTAATTGGGACTTCACATCAGGGATACCCCCTTGGTTGATGAGTTTCCAACACCATAAACAGTATCCTGGATTGCATGTTTGATTCTCACGAATCAACATGAGTTTGTTTATTTAGAAATAGTGGGCATGTCTTGGAAATTTTTTGCTGAGTTAGGGGCTCCATTGTATGGGTATTTTCGGTCTTGAGAGAGAGGTTATCATGTAAATTGGCGTTTAGGGATTTGAGTAGATTTTTTTTTTCTTTTGGGATTTTTCGGCCAATTGCATGTAACTGTGATGTGTATGTCCCTTTTGAGGATGTTAGTTGGTGTTTTAAGGCCTATGTTGATTATGGGGTTTGTTTCCTAAGTAATGGATGTCTCGTGCGCATGTTGCGAAGGCCCTAAGGAATAGGGATGGTGGTCCTGTTGGTTAATGGTCTAGAGATTTTCTTGAGGGTGGTAAATTCTAGAGTGGTGTTGCTATTTGAACCGTCATGAGTCTACTTGGGAAACCCAGTGGGATTTGAAATCTGGGTGGTGCATATTTGCAAGCTCATAGTTTGGGGTCTAAGTGCTATCTAATGGGGTAAAGACTATGGGTGGATGGTCTAGTAATGGGCTAGGTTGAATGAACCAGGCTTGGCCGGTGCTACGAGTTGGTACATGAGACCTGTTAGAGGTGGGTGGTGCTGTGGGTTGAGAGGATTTTTGGTGGTGACATGTGGAAACTTAGCAATGAGAAGTTGGTATTATTGGTTTGAGAAACCCATTATGGAGGCCATGCATTTCCAACATGGAAGGGTGAGAAGGGGTATTTTTCCAAGAGGACAAATAGTTGCACATGTATTGGAAGATAGAGAATTCGAGGAAGCATTGGACCCTAATCCAATACAATCACTTGGTCAAGTGGAATTCGCCCCCCCCCCCCCCTCCTTACCTTCAATGCACTCAATAGCCAACTCAGACATATTACCCTCCTCTTGGATCAACTTGGTTGAGATCGACATGATGATAGAAATGTCGTCATTAGTTTGATGAATGACTTACAAAGAAACCAATGACATATGGATGATCATCACACTACATAGGGAGCACTGGAGAATGTACGATAAGCTAGAACATTTAGAGGGAAGGTAGGCACACATGGAAAAGCATGTGCATTGTGATTTTAGACCCTTCTATCACCTCGCATTAGATCGAAGAACCAAGCTCCAGTTAATTCCTCCGACCTTTAATGATTGTGGCCTTTATTATGATATTAGGTGTTTTTTGGTTCCATTGGGGTTTTCGATTGTAGCTACCTAGTATGTATTGTCATATTGACATCATTTTTTGTTGCTATCTTCTAGCCAACAAATCTGGTAGGAGTGTGGGGAGAAGAATTTTAGAATACTATCCTTAGCGATGCAAACTTTCTCTAAATTAATCGTCACCCCTTGATTTACAAAATAAAAAAAAAACATAATTAATGTAAAAAAACATTTAAAAAAAATTATTAAGTAAAATTATATATTTTTTTCATCTTTTAATTTCTTTGTACTAAAAAAATTACATATTAACAAAATTGATCTCTTAATATTTAATAAATATAATAAGTATAAATTTAAAATTAAATTTAAATTAATTTTATATTATTTAAAATACTATAAATTTATTAATTTTAAATATAATATTATATTTTATCTTAACCACTTATTTCATATTAAATTATAAAACATATCACTATTTTTAATATAATTATTTTTTAATAATATATAATTTTATTTAAATCTAATTTAATAACTTTCCATAACAATGTGCAAGAGTCCACGTACAAGAATGTCATTACAGAATTCATGGGGCGGATCTCAATGTCTCTAATTGAGATTCCAACCTTTATACATCCCTCTAATAATGCAAAAAATTATTTTATATCATAAAAATAATTGAGCATATATCAGGGAGATTAGGGACGATGGCATTTACCGTCCTTTCGCAATATCCCCCGCACATTTTAATAAAATATGTGAAACTAGTGATTCCAAAAGAATATTGGGAATTTCAATGAAGTGCATATGACCGTCTTAATATTATAGATATCTTGTCCTCAACTCACGATTTACTCTTAGTATAAGTGATCATGTGTGATCATGTATCCACTGCTTTTAATATACGTTGACCATATATTATTCATAATGATACTTAATTGCAAATTGGTGCGGGGATGGAGCTAAGTATAAACTTCCCAATTCATGAATTAATTGGGTAAGTAATATGTGATTTCAGAATTTGTTTGATTGTTTGAGTTTTTGTTGATATAATATTTTAATAATGAGAGGTTAAAGGATTATTTTTAGATGTTTTAGGTTAGCTTATTTTAATAAGCAAGTGGGATGTGATCTTTTTAGGTAGATCTGTCTGTATATTTTCTCAGAATAATGATTAATTTGAGAAGAAATTGGATTGGGATAAGGTACGTCGAGGAATGGAAAAGATACAAAGACTTTATGAAAGATAATAATGCTAAACTCTAGGAAGAAGTAGATGAATTGATTTGATTTTTGAATTTTGTTAGATAACATATTCCTAGTTTTGGTTATAAAGAACTAACAAAAAAAAGGAAGAGAAAACTAGCAGATCTAGTGGCGTAAAATTATATGGAAATTAACATATCCTATAAAAAACAAGATCTTATTTACAAGGTGCCCACATAGGATGTTCTCCAAAAGAGGAATTTTATAGGGCCATAATGGTGTTGTCAATATCATCAAGCAAAAGAAATTTTGATTGCCTCATGCTTGAATGTTCATACTACAAGGAGATGTTGAAAGAGGTGGAATATATATAGGGTTTGGAAAATTCTAGGAAGGAATAAGTCACAAAGAGGCCTTCAAAAAATGGTGCAACAAAAATAAGACTTCCAAGATCATAGCACTAGTGTCAACATCACCTAGGAAGCGTGGATTGCTAGAAATAAAATTTTATTGAAGATGAAGAGACAATTCCTCTCAAATGTGTTGTAAAGGCCATAAATATTTTAAATGCCTATCCACAAATGTAAAATAAAATTATCCCTCATAAGCAAAGTGAATTGGAAATAAAAAAAAATATTCCATGGGATTTTTTTAATAATGTTGTGACAGGGGAATCCCTTTAAGAGAGGTTTAAGAGACACTATACCTATCTTCAAAGCACAACATTTTTTTAAACGTTGGAATTGTTTAATAAACCAACACTTTCTATGATGTTATTGCTTTAAAATTATTTTTGAACTAGCACAAGTGTTAAATGTAACTTAATTACTAATATTTGGACACTTGATTTTGGTTATCAAATGGATGTGCAAAGAAATTTACTTCTGAAATTTTATATTACAACCCATGTATGATGAAGTTCACAATCTTCTTACATATTTCTCATATGCATCTTTGTCTCACTATTTACGAAAATTAGATAAATGTTGCAAATGGACCCTCAAAATCTAGAGTTAGGTGAGACCAAATAACCTAGATTATTTTAGTAATATGGAATGAATACACTGTAGAATATGATTATGAACCATGGACCTAAACTTTAGTATTTTCAATGTTTTATCACAATTTTTGTATAATCACAAACTTTAACAGATTAATGGATGAATGATAAATGTACTACAAATCAATTTTCCTTTTTGAAGAGGTTATAGATGTAACTGAATAGAAACAAACTTCAATGTTTTTGTGATGATGGATCAGACATAAGATTGTCATATAAAAAGATCAACAACACTTATCAATGCCATGGGCACTTGGCTATATATTTTTGTTATATAAATACAAATATTTGTTTTCATCAATTAGGTTTATATTGGGTGGTTGGGAGGAATGGTCTTTATCCTCCCCACTTAGGTTCAATTCTTTCAAGTGACATGATGAGTTCATATTGAGTATATTTTTGTAATGGATTTGAACCTTATCATTGAATAGTGGCCTTACAACCTGAAGTTTGTGACTTCTTGTTGAATGACCTTAAGCCCTAAACTTTGAGCCTCATTTTTTAATTTTCTTAAACATTGAAGAGTATTATTATAAGAGTTTTGATTCTTGTTGTTGAATGACACTAACCCTTTAAGTTCAAGCTTTGTTGTTGAATGGAATGGAGCCTTGAACAATATCTTACTCTTGCCTATGAGTTAGAGAGTAAAATACTTGTTATATGGAAAAATTATTATCTTTTTCCTTAAAAAAAATATATATATTCTTATATTTTTATACAACAAAGTTGTAAATAAAAATGATATAGATAAAATGATACCATTATAAATAAAAATGATATAGGTAAATGTTACCATTATAATAAAGCATAATGGAATCGAAAGAAATGCCACCAGAAATATACCAATTCAACAACCTGTCATAACATTATTAATAATCTACCAGTAATAAAAAATGACAACGACAATGTTGGCTATCAAAAGTTGAGCTGCATTGATTTTAAACGATAACAGAATTGTATGTTGGTGAATTTGCAAGGTTATTAACATATTTTTCTCAAGTTATTCAGTTTAAGAAATCATGGGAGGTAATTTGTTCAGCCAAGAACCTATTACAACAAAAATATGGTTCTTAAAAATTCGTGGGTTGCTGAAATCATAATATAAGCTGGTTGGTTGCAATATATTTAGTGAATTCAAAACATTACATGTTGATGGCATAATTATTTGCACTAAATTTGATTTTTTAGATTAATACTATCAAATCATAAGATTTGGTGTTTATTGTTAGTAAACAAACAATTGCCCAAGCAACCAGTGTAGTAGGGGAAGGAAAAATATTGTATAAATAATAAGTTGAGTCAACTGGATCCTGAGAAATTTTCTTGGATGAAAATGATGTAGTTGAAGATATTTTATAGGGGAAGGAAAATGAAGAAAAATGAATAATCTATATTTTCTGTGAAAATCAATTTAAATAGCAATAGAGACAATTCAAAGAGGTAAAAATAGACAACTCAAAGAGTTAAAAATATATTTATTGGTCCATCATCATGGTGTAATTTACTTGCTACTGGGTCAGCCATTTGTCTAGCAAAGGCTAGTGGCCAATTCGGGGAATTTGTTGAACACCTGCTCAATATAATGTTTGAAGAATAACATGGTGAAGAGGAAAGAAACCTGCATGCAAAAACTTCTAGCAGCTCACAACCAGCAACGTGAAACTCATCTTCCTCTGCCATGCAAGTTGACATAACTAAACAAATGTGAGTGGTTTAAAAAACATGAAGTTATTTTGCAATCTCCATCCATGATATTTTTGGATGGAATAGACAATTTTAATTAAGTGAAGGGATAATGTTTAGAAATGGAAAATTTAAACAACTACATACTTCCATCAATCTTGAGGAGTAAATTCCAACAGAAATGGTCCAAACGAAATCAAACTTTTGACATTTTTTTTAATGTTGCAGTAACCAAACTCAAAAAATAAATTTGGGGCAAAAGGAAAATAACAAAGAAATAAGAAAAAAGATGAAAAAAAAACGCGAGCAAGAATTAATGGAAAGGGATGAAAAAATTCAAGAAATTATGCAGATAATCACCTTTACCAATTTATGATAGGTATTTTAAGGAAAGAATTATAACGCACATGATTATAGAAAGTAGAGATTCTGGAAAAGGCATTTTGTAACCTCTATTTTAACAACATACTTGAAAGAAGGAATTTGATATGTGAACTATATTTCCATAATTATCTGTTGTCTTCAAATTGAATGCGGAATCTCAATCACTTTCTTGGGATATTAATTTGAGATTTTTTCGATTTGTTTTAGAAATTGAATTCATAAAATCCCATGAAATGGAATTGTATAAAGCATAAGCATTGAACACACCATTGTGGATAAGATCTAAACTTTATTCCATCACTGATATACTTAAGGAGCATAGGAAGAATTTAGCAATCCCTAGAATTAATGTAGTTATTATTCAATTACAAAAAAAAGTAATTTCACAATACATAAGGTTTTTTAATAGCTTAACATAGTTAACTATTATTGACTACTAGAAAGATGGAATGAGCTTAATGAAAAGATAAGATTTCATTTGTTTTCAAATTTGTATATTTTATTATTTAAAAACATATGTGATCTAAGTAGATATTGATAGTCATATGCCTATTTTACTTGGACTCTTAATATTTTTTTTTAGTTTCCTTAATTGTAACACATTTTATTATTCTTGGTAGTTTTTCGGGTCTTGAACTTCCTGAGCCGTTTTGAGAACCTAAACAATGGTTTTTTGGAAAGCAAACAAATTAAGGTTTGTTGTTGAAAGTTGTAGTCCTCGGATAAACCTTTCTAACGAGATATCCTACACGTAAAACATAGATGTATGCCAAAGTTACGATCCCAAGAAGTTGATTTACCAATTTATGCCAACATGGCCCACAAACTTTTGATGTTTCATCTCTTAGGGTTAGGTTTTTTTATATTTAGAGTTTTCCATTGTTTCTCAATAGTAAATAGGCCTTTGAGTTTCATTTAACACAATTGAGACGACATGTAACCATCACATCTCTTCTCAGAAATAAGCTACCATCATCCAAGCTAGTCTATTTCCATTATGCATCTAAACAATTTTCAGTGTTTTCTTATCAATGAATTGAAGTTTTGTTTTCATTATAGCTCTATGTTTCTGTTTATATATGTATTTCATTTCATTCCTTCATAAATTTGAATGAGTCGTATCATAGTGGTCTGCTCTTTCTCTGTTTTTTTGTGCATGTCCCTAACGAGGTTGGGGTAAAAGGAGTTAGGGTTTGAACTGGTTGAACCTTTGCAAGATCGACCTAGCCAACCCAGACGACCTCGCATGGTTGAAAATAAGAAAGATGAGGGAGTAGGAGATCCTTTCAAAATATTACTCGAAGAAGCCCTCGAGTGACCAAGGAATGAGATGATGGACAACTTTTCCCAGATCCTTTGACGAATGCCCACAAACGATGCATCTTCATCCAACAACCACCATGGAGGTGACACTCTATTTAAGGTACATGTAAACTTCGACATTTTCATATATGAAGGCTAGATATATGCATATGCCGTAGATAAATGGTTAAATATGTTGAAAGGATATTTTTCAATTCATAATTTTTCCAATAGGGAAAATATTACTTTTGCAATCTTCAAAGACACCCCCCACATCAAGGAATAGGGGGGAACCTATTATGAGCAGAGGGAAGAGAAGGAACCCTCACTGTTTTCAGCTGCACCCACTTGTAATTATTTCCGAGACACCATCAAGGAACAATATTACACTATTGAGAGCTATGACTATAAGTACATAAAATAGACCATGCTATGGCAGGGAATGGACCAAGATGTGCCAGAGTTCACAAATATTTTTCATACTCTTCGCACGAAGTTGGGTATCAAGGATTGTAAGCAACATCTAGTACTCAAGTACTGTGACTGTATGCACAAATACATCTAGGACGAGATGGAGTTCTTGGACATCTCAATTCTTAGCACCACCTACTAATACATAGTCAAGGTCGAACAAAAGTTTAAATAGAAGAAGTGAGACTTTGGATTTGTGAATTTGAAGCAAGGAAATGACACCTCCAAATCATAGAACAAAGGACAAATCCAAGCCGGGGTGAACTAGGACAACTCGTCAAAGTTGCCAGCAAATAATAACACCACGAAGACAAGGACGGACACAAGAAAGTGGTGTGAGTTCTACAAAAGCCTCACTCACAACACAAGTGACTGTCACACCAAACAATCACTGGTGGTCGAGCCAAAGACTTTAGAGTCAGATGCATGTTCTCACTGTGTGTCAAACACCGACAAGGGGAATGACAAAGGGAATCAAATTATTGATTCAATGCCCAATGCCACTCTTTCCACCACCAAGGTCCAAAAGATCGATCCCAAAGATCCAAAGGAAGGGGATGTTATGACATTTTTGGGCACTGCAACCCCAATCAAACATGTCCATAAACCAAGGGCTCTTAAGTCCCTAAAAGTGTTGTTTAATCCCCTAAAAGAACAAGGTCAGCTGATTACATCATCTCCCAGAAGTTCTCCATGAAACACTGCTCAGAACTGGTCAAAACTGGACCATCTCCCCTGCTCCATCGTCAAAGTGTGATGCATCCCACCTAAATGCGCATGGGGGGTACGATGCATACTAAAAAGCCCTTCTATGGAGTGCAATGGGTGAGAGTGGACAAATGGCAGAGACAGTTTGCAAGGTGGATGATCATGGAATCTTCCAGAAACTTCTCCTGTGACACTTGCCTCTTTGAATTCGCCTAGGGATGAGTAAGAGATCATCAATCTCCAAGTGGAATCAAGAACTATCAGAGAGAGGACACTAATCAAATCCCAGAAGCTGACTCACCCCCCCGCAATCATCTATATATGGATCCCTCATCCCAGAGATCCAGAGGCTGGAATTTTGTATCTTGTAAGGAAGTGCTATTGGTTTCTTGTTGGAATATCATAGTGTTGGGAGATCTAAGCTTTTCATGAGGTGAAAGAAGGGATTTCATGCTGGAGGATGACGTTGGGTCAGAACAATTGGTTGTAATCCTCTTTGCTATTCTTGATTATTAATAAAGCTATTCAAGTTTTCCTCCACATTCTTGTATGTTTGATGATATATGCATTTGTGTGGTCAATATACATCTGGTCCTATATTGTTTATGATTGTAGATCCCTATTCTTCGATAGTATTATGCTGCTTTGATTCCACAAGTGCTCTTTGAAGCTGGGTAGACGAAGGAGAAGCAGCAAGGATCTGTCAGAAGGGAGAGGAATCAAGCAAGGAACCAAGCGCAAGACTGAGGTTAGTGTCCTTTGTTCCACTCTCATCTACTTCTCATAAAGGAAAACGAAAGTGGTTTTAGTTTGTTTGTTTCTAAGATAGCTACCAGTCCTAGTGGGACTAGCAGATCCGAGTGGACACTATATTCCCCGATAACAAAATGGCGACTTCACTAGGGAGCAAATAGATTGTTTGTTTGTCTATATTTGTTTGTTTTATAAACTTACAGACGGAGCCTGAAGTCAAGCCAGCTAGCCTTCGAACTGCATTTGCTATGCAAGTGAAAAGTAGATCAACGATGCTTCAGTCTATCTCCGGGTTTTGTTTATAAACTGAACAATCGATTTACAAACTTTCTAATTGCCCTAGTGGTGGCTCTAGTAACCTCATTAGATCAGCCCCTGTGATTTCTATTTATTGTACATCATTTGCTCGGCCTAAATCCCTGAACTGAGTTGCAAACTGTGACCAAGAGCCAAGTAAAGGCTCGTCCTGGTACCATTGCACCCTCTCTTCAAGGAAATCTGGATGCATCGCACTTCCCCTGTGTAGTAGGTGGGATTCATCCCTGTTTCCCTGTGTTACAAGTGCGATGATCAGAAAAGGCTAATTTTGCCTTTAGGTCTTGGTTTTTCTTCATTCTTTTTAGCTCTATTATGGATTTTTGTTGTCTATGATCAGTATACCACTATGGAGACCCCCTTCCTTTCCATCATTCCACCTCCATTGTGCAAAGAACTGTGAATGTTTTATGTATTTTCCGCCATTTTCAGTTCTCTTTTACAAAGTAGTAGCATAGTCGAACTGTCGTCTTTTGATTTGAAAGTGTCGCAAGTGTCTTTTTCAGTCAAAGAAATGAATTCTGTTGTTCTTGATGGTCGATTATACAGTTACTCTTGTATTTGATTTGAATTGGTGTTTTTTCAAGTGTCGAAAGCGGTTTTCAAATTCGAAATAGTAAAGTGTCGTTATTATCGTCCTTTCATTTTTGAAGAGAAATCTGTTAGTACTGTCGCTTTGAAAAGATAATTCAGATTTGTACTTAGCATTCTTCTTTTCATTCACACATTAAGAAGGCTGAAAACAAATACATGCATGTGCATTTGCATTTAGACTGCTTGTTGGTTTGATTTAGGATAGTGCATCTAGTGTGTGCTCCCTGCTCTATGTTGAAAGAATATCATCTCTCTTTCTTTAGTAGCTAGGATTTTCATTGCAAAAAGAAGATTAAACGATTGTTTATCATATTAGATTTCATTTTAGGAATTGTACATATACATCATGCGGTGAACCTGAAAGGAAAATTTCTTAAGAAAGATCAACTGTAAAATAAATTTTATGAACCTAAAAATGCTTTGGAACCTAACGCACAACATCTAGAAGTCTAGTCTAGAGAGGTATTCCGACGTCGTAAAGCCTGGTAACTATCGCTTTCACTGTTGGTTGGGTGAATCATCCTCTTTGAGATGACAAGTGCCAGTATGGACTTGTGCTCCCACGTACCATCGAGTATATATTGGGAGACCACAATAGGCTATATCCTTTATCCATAGGAAGCCGTGTCGGTTGCCCTATCGATCGCAATGCACTGAACACAACATTCGGGAAGATTGACTGCCATACCGTAAAAAGTATTTTGCAGTTTTGCGGTTGGTTTGGTAATCCCTCTGTCTAGATTTCCAGAGTAGTCTCTTTCGTTCCTTTTCAGACTCCTTAAAGGAAAAGGTCCATCTGAGCACTTGTCACTTCAAGCTCATTAAAAATCAAAGGTGACTAGAGTCATCTTTTGTTTTTTCTCAACTCTTAAAAATTGAAAAAACAAGTTGTGTTAAAGCGTCTAAAATTTATTTTAATCGGAATAATATCACCATTCCTGCATTGGTCTTAGGTTGAGAAAATGGAGTCCACCAACCAAGGAATTCCCCTTGGAGGAAATCCTAGTCCTTTCTCCTCTTGGGGAGATGTTGGTGCACCTCATATGGCCACATTGTCACTTCCAAGATTGACGATTGGCTTACCCATATGGCTCTTCTCAACCTCCGTCATTCAGAACACCGTGATTCCTGAATAATCGAGTTAGCAACTAGATGATACTAAAGATATCCCCCAACCTTCTACTTCATTTGATTCTCCCTCTCCTTCTTCCTCTTCGCTTGACAAAGTTGGTAAGGCCCAAATTCAAATAACTAAGAAGAAGAAAGACAAGAAGAAGATGGAGCCAAAGGTGAAAAGGGACAACCATGGATCGTCTAGCGAAAATCCACACACTGCACCGTCCAGGCCTAAATCGCCATGTGTCATTTGCAAAGGATACCACTATCATCGAGATTGTCCTTGCATCCCTCGGATCTTAAGGGACTGGTCTCCCCATTTGCACAACCTGGTGTCATCAACCTCTGAAGATCATGTTGAAAGTACACCATCAACTAGTGAAAGCGAAGCATTTGGACAAAAAAGGAAATGTAAATTTCCTTGTAAACTGTGTGAAGGTGATCACGCCGTACACCGTTGTCCCTTCCTAGATGAAGCTAAAAGAGTTTTGGATGACCGTCCGACTTAACCGCTACGACTTCCTCCTGGATATAAGAAACTCTTGCTGAGTTCGTCGTTGGTTGAAAATCTGACTGACCCGCCATTGTGATCGGTCGAAGCATCTGTAATTGAAGATAAACCCGCTGAATCCATATCAGTCGACCTGGTCTTGCCTTCGGAAGGTCCATCTTCAGATGACACATTCACCGAAGAGAATGAGAACGACACCGTTCAAATTATTTTCATAAACACCAACTTCGATGAACATGGGGGCAGTCTACCCATTCCTTTATCATAGGAAGGAAGTTCGTCAGAGTCATATCCGACCGTCTATTCAGTCCCACCTCCAAGCAACCTGGTTGTTTCCTTCGATTGGAACCTACTAGGTAGACCCCGTTTACCGGCTAGTGTACCATTCCGAATCATTGCACAAATATACAAGATGGTCATGGCTGATACCATCATAGATGAAGGGGCTTCTGTGAGTATCCTTTCCTCAACTGCTTGGAAAGCACTTGGTTTGCCATCGCTTTTGCCTGAGATGAGAAATCTGACAGAATTTGACAAAGGAACCAATCGACCGTTAGTGATCCTTCCCAATGTGCCGATAACATTGAGAAGGAAAACCGTTCACATGAACGTAATGGTAGTCCAAGGACCTCTCAATTATAATCTACTCCTTGGGCATGACTATATTTATTGCATGGAAGCCATTGTCTCCTCACTCTTTAGAGTAA
Organism: Pinus tabuliformis; assembly: GCA_031772625.1. NCBI lineage: Eukaryota > Viridiplantae > Streptophyta > Pinopsida > Pinales > Pinaceae > Pinus > Pinus tabuliformis. The sequence goes on from CM062820.1 coordinate 1,675,982,221, forward strand.
TGTGTTTTCCGCATGAAGGCAGAGTGGTCAAGCTCGTAGACCAGCTGTCGTTTCCCAGATCACACATAGAAAATAGTCAAATACCACCCCTAAATGGTCTTTTCACACAAGGAATGTCTCATCAATCTCCAGTCCATCCACCTGATAAGCGCGAGTGATTCAGGAGGACGTGACTGAAACCCAGGGGGCATGCACCCTGGTCTGTTTCGGCAGGAAAACCTTGGGTATAGGGTAGGTTTCCACGGAGGATATATGACTAGTCTCACACACCCATCCGTTTAGGAAAATGGGATTAGACTAGAATAAGATTCCCTCGTCAAAGTTATGTGAGTGGGGGCGACTGCGCCACTCACCTTTGTCTATTTCAGTAGACATCGCCAAGGAATCATTTTGTCTCCGACATGGATGGAGAGCTTTCATATGGTAACCTGGGAATTTTTCGCTATACCTGGGGGCATGCAAACCTTTTTGCATGCAAGTGAAGAGCGACCATTTATTTTCTTAATTTGTAGTTTCTCAACCCTTTAAACTCGTAGGATTGGTCATTCCTAACTTGCATAAAGAAAGGATCCGGGGCAAAGCTTTGTAAGGTGAAAGCTCCATAAAAAATGGCATCTTAGATGAGACATCCTTATTATATGACTGGCGTGAGCAGTTTTAACGCGGAATTCAAGCTCATTAAAAAATGAACCAATTTCCGATAAATAACCATTGTGAATTCATTATCATCAACTTTTGAGCCTTGGTCGTGTTCTCATCATCACCTCCCCTCTGTTTTAGCCGATCATTCACCTCCATTTGATTGTTTACCCCTTTTGAGGAACTACTGCGAAGAGTGATCTTGTTAGCCATCCTCGTGACACTGCCGTGATTGGAAAATTCCAAACCTTACCTGGAATCAGCTACTACCCAAAATTATCACTCGTTCCTCAAAAACGAGTCTCCTTTAATCTCTTTTCAACTAACTCGTAAAATATGAAAATATTGCCGAGTGATTGGCCTCTCCAGCTCGTTAAAGTGACCGGAAGTGCTATCCCTCCTCTAGATTTTAATCTTTTTGGACCTGAGGGATTATTACACAAAAAGATCGAGCACTTGTCTTGTTCGGCTCGTTAAAATTACTGAAAATTCATCCCTTTCGAATTGTTTTATACTTTTTCGGACTTAAGGGATTATATGACGAAAAAGGATTATTGGAGTTTCCTTTATGTCCCTTTCAGACTCTCTAAAATTGAAAAGGACAGAGTTATCTTTGTTGTTAAACTCGTTAAAACCGAATAGCGACAAACTTGTCCATACAGACAAGAATGAGTTTCACTGTCGCTAGGCTTGTTAAAATATAGCAACGGGTTTTCCCGAAGGGAAAATTATAGAACAAGCATATGTTATCCTCTTCAAGCTTGACAAAAATAAAGAGGTACTGGTCAGCAATGACTGGGGAAAAATTGGGAAGAAAACTTGAAGAAACTTTATTGGTAGCAAGTCGCTCTTGAACATGACACTTTCACTCCGCATCCGAGTCAGGTTGGGTTGTTCCGTTCACTGGTCATATCACCATTGGTCCATCACACCATCCACATTTGGGGCTAATGATACCAATCCATCATGTCAGTGTTGCCGATATGTTCAAGAGAAGTTGCTTAGAGAATTCACCTATGTCTCATCCGCTGCAATACATTCATGCTCCATTCTTTCATGACCGCCACCCTGAACCTTGTATCATCAGACCGTTTTGACCTCCAAATCCGTTCCGTGTTGTCGATGTGGGATTCATTAAGGCCCTCCTACGGTGGGTCACTTCTTGTCGACATCAGCTCATTATCCAAGAAGTCAACTTAGGAACAACCCTTTCAGTACTTTGAAGCTTGCATGCCTCAATGGCAAGTGTCTCACTTCCGGCGATAGGTTTACATCAATGGCCTTCAACTGAAAGATTTTGCGTGGTGTTCGATGCCAAGTCCCTTATTCACACCACGTGAATTGTACTGTAGTACCTTGAGGGTCATCATCATTATCGGTGATTCCTCTTGCACCTGTTAACAACTTACATCATTGGCTGGTAATCAGGCGATGTCTTTCCATGTTCGACTCCAGAACATCTTTCACATGGATCGACTTGTACTTCGAGTGAAGATTGAATGAGTATGAAGACCCCGGATCTAGTTTCATCCATCCAGGCTGCGATATATTCAAGAAAATAAAGACATCAAATGTACATTGTTGCTGCACAGATGATCATCCGAATCAAGGGATGATGATTCTATCAGAATCATCAGTCTCTCGCACAGACGGTTGTCTGTCTTATGTACATGGAAATGAATTTATAAAGCTGGGCATGGGAATGCTCGCCTCAACTATATCATGAAAAATATTATGAAGATAATGTATTGTATTTTATCTTATTACAGGTCGCCTTCCAGCTCGAAAAAACTTCGGATCCTCATGATAAAGCATTTCACCCGACATCAAAAGATTAACGACCTCATGCTTTAGGGGGAAACTGTTATAGACATTTTTGGGCACTACAACCCCAATCAAACATGTCCATAAACCAAGGGCTCCTAAGTCCCTAAAAGTGTTGTTTAATCCCCTAAAAGAACAAGTTCAGTTGACTACATCATCTCCCAGAAGTTCTCCATGAAACACTCCTCAGAACTGGTCAAAACTGGACCATCTCACCTGCTCCATGGTCAAAGTTTGATGCATCCCACCTAAATGCACACGGGAGGTGCGATGCATACTAAAAAGCCCTTCTATGGGGTGCAATGGGTGAGAGTGGACAAATGGCAGAGACAGTTTGCGAGGTGGATGATCATGGAATCTTCCAGAAACTTCTCCTGTGACACTTGCCTCTCTGAATTCACCCAGGGATGAGTAAGAGATCATCAATCTCCAAGTGGAATCAAGAACTATCAGAGAGAGGACACTAATCAAATCCCAGAAGCTGACTCACCCCCCTGCAATCATCTATATATGGATCCCTCATCCCAGAGATCTAGAGGTTGGAATTTTGTATCTTGTAAGGAAGTGTTGTTGGTTTCTTGTTGGAATATCATAGTGTTGGGTGATCTAAGCTTTTCATGAGGTGAAAGAAGGGCTTTCATGCTGGAGGATGACGCTGGGTCAGAGCAATTGGTTGTAATCCTCTTTGCTATTCTTGATTATTAATAAAGCTATTCAAGTTTTCCTCCAGATTCTTGTATGTTTGATGATATATGCATTTCTGTGGTCAATATACATATGGTCCTATATTGTTTATGATTTTAAATCCATGTTCTTTGATAGTATTATGCTGCTTTGATTCCACAGGTGCTCTTTGAAGCTGGGTAGACGAAGGAGAAGTGGCAAGGATCTATCAGAAGGGAGAGGAATCAAGCAAGGAACCAAGCTAACTTCGTTCCACTCTTATCTACTTCTCATAAAGGAAAACGAAATTGGTTTTAGTTTGTTTGTTTATAAGATAGCTAATAGTCTTAGTGGGACTAGCAGATCCGAGTGGACACTAGATTTCCCGATAACAGGGGAGCGTCTCTTCCTCTCACATATGTCGGTGAAAAGGTCTCTCCCACAGTTCATTGTTGACAGTAGGAGCCAAAATAACCTCATATTAGCAGAGGTCATTAAGTAGTTGGGCCTACTGACCACACCACACCTGTAGCTATGCACTATCAGGTGGCTCCACCAAGGACGAGATCTTCGCGGCAACTAGCAGTGTCGTATTCCCTACAACATTAAACCCTTCATGGATGAGGTACTTGTGACATTGCTCTTCTTGAATTTTGTGATGTATGATTAGTCAAAACATACTTGTGGAAGCGTCATGTTGTGTATGAGTCTAGGAATCACACTATTGTTATTACTTCAGGAAATAAGTTATACAAGATACTAGAGGTAGCCCCACCTGCCACCTTCTCTTTGATCTCTATTAAGAAATGTAATAAGATCATCTCCCAGACTGAGAAATTTGTTTTCTTTCTAATTTTCTCTCAAAGTAAGGGGAATATCATGATCACATACATGGCCCTCGGGAAGGGTTACTCCACGCAACAGAAGTAGGTGGATAAAGTTGTGGAATAATACATGGACATCTTCTCCACTGCGACAGGGGTACCCTTGCACTGTCAGGTCAAGCATTCGATTGATCTGACTCCCAAAGAAACTCTACCAAATGGGTCGACACCTTGTTGCTCCATTTAAAAAAAATGAAGAGATCAAGCGATAGATCCAGGAGCTAATGAAGAAAGAGCACATCCAACCAAGTTCCTCACCTTGTGGGACCCTGATTGTACTGATACAAAAGAAGGATGGGACCTAGAGGCTCTACATTGATTATCATACACTGAACAAAATCATTGTAACGAAATGTATCCAATCCCCCAAAATAATGACTTTCTTGACCATATCAAGGGGGCCAAGTATTTTAGTAAGATCAATTTGAAGTCTAGCTATCTCCGGGTTCTGATAGAGACCACAATTGTATGGAAGATCACCTTCAAATTCAAGGAGGGACTTTTTGAATGGTTGGTCATACCTTTTAGGTTGAAAAATTCCCCTGCAACTTTTATGAGGCTGATGGATGACATCTTGTGTCCCTTCACCAACTCATTCATGGTTGTATATCTAGACGACATCCTCATCTTCAACAAGAGTTGGGAAGAGCACTTGCAACACATTCGACAAGTCCTTCAAACCTTGTGGCAACACAAACTATGTGCCAACTTGGAGAAATGCACCTTTGGCATGAGCTAGGTCCAATATCTGGGTTACATCATAGATGAGCAAGGCATGCAATTAGATCCAGCTAAGATCCAAGTCATTCAGGATTAGCCAACCCTGACCACTCTATTAGAGGTTCACATATTTTTGGGTCTTTCGAATTTTTATCGAAGGTTTGTGTTGAGATTCTCCGATATCACTTGGACTTTGAGTCAGGTTATCAAGGGTGGAACAAGAGAAAATTTCTCCTAGTTTAAGTCCCAATAAGAGGCTTTCGTTGAGCTAAAGCATTGCCTCTTCTTTGCACCCGTACTCACATTTCCAGACCTACAACAACCATTTGAAATTGAGATAGTCGCCTCCCACTATGCCATTGGAGCAGTCGTCACGCAACAAAGGAATTCGGTGGCCTATCAGAGTGAGACACTTTCTGATACAATTCGAAAGTACCCCACCTATGATAAATTGATGTATTCTATCATGCAATCTTTCCAACAATAGAAACATTACATTATGGGAATAATACATTTGTCCACACAGATCACTGACCTATTAAGTTTATACAAACACAAGGGAAGTTGCAGAACAATCGCCATCATAAGTGGTCTACATATCTATAACAATTCCATTTGAACATTAAATACACGAAGGGAAGTACCAATCATGTTGCATATTGTCTCAATCGGCCCCCAGTTGCAACATTAACTACATACCAGATGCTAGTGGATAGCAAGAAAGTTCCATATTTCCACCTCCCAGATGCATTATTATTCTACTTGGGAAACATTTGTGTTCCTTCAAGCGAGTGTTCCAAACTGGTTTGGGAAGTGCAGTATAGTAAGGTTGTAGGGCCCTTTGGTGTGGGGAAAATTGTAACCATACTATAGATGTATTTTTATTTGCCAAGACTCAAAAAGAATGTTGGAAATGTTAGAAAATTATATATTACAAAGCAATGGAACACATAAAATATTGCAGAAATACAAACACATAAAATACATAAAACAAGAGAGAGATAGATATACGCGGTTCACCCAATTTGAGCTATGCCCATGGAGAAACAACCAGTCCTTCCTTTTATATTATCCAACAAAATGAAGAGATACAACCTATAGCAGATCCATTGTAATTCCCTCTTCCTCTCACACAATCTCCTCTCTCTTTCTAACTCAGAATACACATCTACATATCCACAATACAATTCCCTCATATATAGCAAGGGTTTTACTTCTAGGGGAAAAAACCCTAAATTAAATGAGGTCGTCCCCCCTAGACCCCCTTGGCGGCGTGCATAAATGGGTGGCATTGCTGCCACATTACGAAATGGGGTACAATGCGGTGATACCTCTGAATAAAGAATATAACCAGGCTCCACACCCAACAGGAAAATATATCAGATCATGCACTTCCTATGCCATCACCAAGCCAACCATCAAGAAGCAAAACCTGTATGTTGGAAACTAGACCACTACTGAGAGAGGGTGTTAATCAGTAATGAAGGCACTTATAAACTTTTACACTTTTTCTCCAATTGATTATTTTTTAAATCATGCATAAACTGAAACACATAAGCAAGGATTAGAGCATCTGTTGGGTAGCAGAGGTCTCATGTAACAGTTTTGGGGCTTAAAGCCTAGAAGTTAGGATAATAATATTGTAAATCTCCAAAATATGAGGAGCGAAAAATGTAATAGGTCAAGTCAAAGGGTTGGCCGCCTAAGAAATAGTATAGAATAATAGGAAGTAAGTTGGCCTGCCCATGGTCCACAGACCATGGGAATGTATAAATAGAGCGAGGCTCTAAGGGTAGAGGGAAATTCGTGTTTTGGATGAATCTTGGTGTTATGGTTGGGTAAAAATAGTGTTTTTTGCGTTTGTAAGTCTGAGTCAAGGGTGTTGGTAGATAGATAGAGGCTCTTCAGCTGTGTGTGTAGAGGCCTGGAAGAGTCCACAGCTGTGTGTATGAACCCCTACAGCTGAGTGCACAGGGCAGATCTAGTTGTACTAGCGAAAGAATTGAATAAAGATAAGTTGGTTCTGAAATACTGTATTGAATCTGAAATATTGTGGATCTAGTTAATTTATGTTTGATATATTTGTTGGATCTATGCGCTTATGCTTATATTATGAGTTTATGAAAATCTATAACTTTTTTGGGTGTGTGAACTGGTTATTTCTAGTAAATGTTTGCTTAAAGACCATAAACTATAGATCTGATCTATAACAACTCATTAATAATAAGCATTAAGGATTTATCTTGTTCCGGATCTACGTGGAAGTAGAGTAGCGTGAGGCCACAGAACGGTGCGCAAACCCTCCAGACCACATCAAAACATCCCAAGGGTGCGGAAACCTGGTTCCAACACCTTCCCCTGCTACCTTGGGTGAGACCTTAGTTCACGCTCTGCGGGCTATTGCCAAAAGGACTGGTAGCTGTGGGATTTGTTTGGCTAACTAACTCTTCCGAACCTGGGTCAGGACCATATAAGCCAACAAATGGTTCCGTTGCTAGGACCGGGATCTGCCTAAGGGATGTTTTATGTCAGGACGCTGGAATCATATGGACAAAGAATCTGAGAATTAATTGAATTAGGAGCAGTACAAGTTCATAGAAGGACCTAGTGCACCGACGTGCGAATTAGAAGTTAAACATGACGAGTGCAATTCAGTTACCGGTATTCAAAGGAGCAGGAAGCGAAGATCCAAAACAATTTTGGTTCGTGGTAACAACAGTTTGGGAAGCACACGGAGTTATAGAAGATAACATCAAAAAGGCTACCCTAGTTAGCACGTTGTAGGACCACGCGCTGACGTGGTATATAAAGTATTCAAGCGATCACTAGAATGCAGGAATAGCAGAGATCCGGGTTGAATTAAAAAAGGAATTTAGTTGGCTGAAGTCAGAAATGCAATTGATCATAGGTTTCAAGGAGATCGTGATGATTTCTGGTGAAACTCCAAGGGATCTAGATCATAGATTGAAAAGTACAATCCACGAGGCAAACATGACACTACCGGATGCGCAACACTGCACGTGGTTTGTGGCATCATTGACACCACATTTGAGGATGGCACTGTCACAGAAAAAGATCTCAACCCAAGCTGAATCATTAGAGACATCAATGAGATTGCAAGAAAATCCAATACAGGACCCAGGGTTGGGAGTTCAGCAAATCCACCCGCAAATACAAAACCTGTGTTTAGAAATGCAGAATCTAAAAAAAGAAAAGGCACCCCACCCAGAAGCATGGGAAGAAGTATGGTGTATAAAGTGTAGAAACCAGGGTCACGATAAGGATCGTTGTCCGGTCTTTGCGAACTATGTGGCAATGGGGGGACCAACACCATTGCGACTAGAGGCACAAGTAGGGCCAAGTGCGACACCCTCGCTCTGGTGCGCAATCTGTTAGGTGGGAGGAAAGCACAACACAAACAACTGTCATCTATTGCCAAATTTTAACCAGACCCCCCAGGAGCTGTTTTGCAACTCTTTCCAATCGGTGGGCCACAAGGAACGAGACTGTTATAGTTATCAATTATTGATGGACTAGTCACCTGCCTATAGAATGCATACTGAAGCTTAAGGTCAGGATCCAGCCGTGGCGATAGCCCACGGTGGGTTCCAGGGATGTGGACGAGGATGGGGAAGAATGGGGCTAGGAAGGGGTCGCGGGTAGCTAATCTATTAAAACTGCGGAGGAGTAGGACACTGCGTACTGGACTGTACCAACCAAACTAGAATATTGTGCCTTTATTGCAAGCAGTTCGATCATGAAATGATAGATTGCCCCACATTGATAGCACAGAGACATGAGAAGAGGGCGGCGCAACCTATGATGATGCAGAACATCTAGATGATGAGGGTCGTACCATGCAAGGAAGACCCCAACATAAACATGATACTCAGAAGTGGCACAGCTACAGGCGAGGAAAAGAGGAAGGCAACTAAGGACGATGTCGGGGTTCGTAAGGAGACAGATCTGGAAGCTAGGAAGAGCTTCGCGGAGGTCTCTACCCCAGGTAGTAAGGATCAACCTAAACAGGAGAGGGATCCCTCATTGCTAACAACCTTTTAAGAGACATGCATAAAATTGCTTCGTGACAACAGGGCAGTTAAAGGATTACAAGAATTGATAACTAGGTGCACAAGGTTGGGAGAACCTCGTGTGGTCCAAAAATTGGGAAAACAGGTGTCGTGGATTGTTCACGAAATGTGATTAATGACGCAGATTGACGACTACGAGATGAATCCGATCATTTTGAACTTGGGATCAGATGCAAATGTACTACCTAAATAGACTAGGGAGCGCATGGGCAAGCCCACATTACAATGATCTCCTATCCAATTGTGGATGGTGAATCAACAGAAGATCCTGCCCATGGGAAGGCTGCAAGGAATTATAGTAGATATAGAAGGCGCGAGCACCCGAAAAAACTTTGAGGTAATAGAAATCGTGGATGAATGTAGTCCTTACCCTGCATTGTTAGGGATAGACTAGGCCATTGATAAGAATGGGGTAATTAATTTAAAGAAGCAGAAAATGATATTTGAGAAGAAGTCGCTCCGCGTAGTCATTCCACTAGACCTAGTTAAAGGACTGTGTTACACTGAATCTGTGCACGACGAAGGAAGTGATGATGAATTAGATTGCAACTACAAGATTACTATGCGAAATCAAGATTGGGTCAATCTGATGGCGGAAGGAAGAATATCGTGGGGGCATGTAGAGTCCTGCGCTAAAGATTCAGATGTGGAGGATGAGCGGTGGCATAATCGGTTGAATGGAGTAACCACATTAAACTACAATATGATGACTAAGTCACTATATTGCGTCAAAGCTCACGATTGCGAACTACCAATGTATGACGGGCTGACAATAGTAGATGAATTCCTGACCAGATTTGAAAGTGCGATTCCAAAACACCAACGGTTTGATGCGTTGAGATGGGCATTACGTGTAATGCCTGCGCGTTGGTGGGGCACACATGAAGGAACCTTTGACGATTGGCGCGAATGCAGATGCATGATGCAGATAAGATTTGGAAAGCCAGAACTACGAATGACTGAGAAATACGATGGACGTGATGACCCACGCAGGCACCTTACCAGATGGGTCCAAGCCTATGGAGAAGAGCCTCAACTAGAGTGGGTACACTTATTTTATCATACCCTGGATGTCATTCCAAGGAACTGGTATACCGAAACTGAGCTCCAACATGGCACAGGTGAGTGGGATATCTTGCGCGAAGGCTTTTTGTTAACGTTCCTCTTTGAAGATCAATGGATGGATACGGTGGATGACGCATTGCAGATGGTCAAGGCTGCTATTTTCAAAATACCACTGGAACCAGAAGAAGTCGTGCAGCCAGACTGGTCGCGACAATTGAGCCAGGCCTTGGAATGTTACAATGTGCAGGTAGAGGATGATGAGGACGACCCTAGGAACATAACTATTTGTTGTAGGGAAAAGTATCCGACTCGGATGACCCTAACCCACTCTAAGGGTGACAGTTCCTTAGCAACAACTGTAAAACAAACTACTTAAGGTTTACTTCTTTATGAAAGCAAAAGAGAATGGAGAAAGCACTAACCGTTGCCTTGCGCTTAATGTCGAATCCAAACTCTTCTCTTTGGCCGCTTGCTCCTAGCTCTTTTTTCTTCTGCTCGCCCAGCTACAACGAGATCCTGCACAATAACAAAGAAGGAAACTACAAGAGGCATGCAATCATAACTGGTTCATGGATTAGTGTAAACCAAACATGCAATCATCACAATATATAATTGAAACAAGAGCACATAGAAGAACCTCAATAGCTTTTATTAATGAAGAAATAAAGGTTCTGAGAGTATTACAACCATTGCAGGCTCCAACCCAGCAACACCTCCCAGCAGAAAGAATTGCTCTTCTTCACCTCTCTCAAACAATCACCCAATAACTCAATAATGAAACCAACAGCATATCATTACTTTGCACAAAATTCCAGCCTCCTGAGCTCATAGGAGAGAGCTCAATATATAGATGAATTGAGAAAGGATGAGTCAGCTTGCAACTGATGTGTAGCTGTCTTGTGTCCTCTCTCTCTTCAGTTAATCTTTAGTTGATCTTCAGTTCTTGAGTCCACTTGGAGAACTTTGCTTCCACTTGGAGAAACAGAGCCTCTGACTCATCACAAGGCGAAATACCTGATCCAAGTGTCATTTTTGGAAGATTCCAAAGCAATGACTCACTGTGCCACTTGTCCCTTCTCGCTCAGCGCAGGTGGCCTTTGTCCCACTTGCTTTGCAACGCAGGTACACCATGGAGCAACTGAGTTTCAGCGCAGAAATCTAGTGGAGCACCTGCTTTGATTTCAGGATTGCTTGTTTTTGAGTGTTTTCAGGTGGAGAACTGATCTGAGAGCTGTTGGTTTGCTGACCTTGTTCCTCTAGGGGTAGGAACATCATGTTTAGGGAACTTTGGATCCCTTGGATTATTGACAATTCATGCTTGTTGCTGTAAGGCACAAAATTGTCTATAACACTATTCCAGAAATAGAGGGGAGTCGCGAGGTTCGCAGACTAAAAATCAAGGATCATGACATCACATCATCGCTAAAAACAAAACAAGTAAACATCAGAACAAAGGAAGAGCCAAAGTATGCAACACTTGGGGACTATTGGGATGATGCTCCGGTGGAAAAAGTCATCGAATTGATTCGAGAATATCAAGATTTATTCTCGACTAAAATCACAGAGTTAAAAGGGATTATCGACGACCTAGGAATAATGAAGATAACCCTGAAGTCAGATGCGAAGCCAGTGAAGCAGCGGCCTTACCAGTTGAACCCAAAATACAAAGCGGAGGTTCGCGAAGAATTGGACAAGATGCTTGCAGCAGGAATAATTGAACCAATGGAGGAGTCTGACTGGATAATTCCTATGGTTGTGCAGGAGAAAAAACAGAAAGGTGAAATTTGCATCTGCGTGGACCTCTGGAAGCTCAATGATGCATGTGTTAACGATCCATTTCTGACTCCATTTAGAGACGTGGTACTGGAAAATGTGGGAGGACAGGAAGCCTACACCTTTACGGACGGCTTCTCGAGGTATCACTAGATCAAGATTGCACTGGAGGATAGGAGTAGAACAACGTTCGCTACCGAATGGGGCTGCTTTTAGTATACGGTGATGCCCTTTGGACTAAAGAACGCATTGGCAATATTCTTGCACGTCGTGGTAGCTGCCTTCAAGGAATTCATACATAAGTTCTTAGAGGTATATCTTGATGATTAGACTGTATTTGGGCTAGTTAAGAAGCATACCGCGAGCTTACAGCTAATGCTGGATATGTGCCGACGACACCAGATTGCGCTAAACCTAAAGAAGTGTACTTTCCTCGTCCCCTTTAGGAACTTGCTCAGCCATGTTGTCCGTAGACAAGGCCTCATGGTGGATCCAGAAAATATTGTTGTTATACTCAATCTACAGGTGTCGCGAAGTGTCAAACAGCTACACGCCACACTAGGACACACTGGTTACTACCGGAAGTTCATCAAGAGCTATGTGCGAATCACAACACCAACGAAACAATTGTTGAAGAAGAATGATACTTATTGCTGGAATGAAGAATGTAAGAAAAGCCTAGAAATGCTCAAGGAAAAGATGGCATCAGCTCCTATCTTGGTCTTTCCAAAATGGGACATCGAATTTCACATACATATTGACGCGTCATGTATCACATTGGGCGCAGTACTCACATAGGAAGGAGTGGAAGGAATTGATCACCCGATCGCATTCGCAAGTCAACAATTACCAAAAGCTGAGAAGAACTACTTCACTATAGAATGGGAGGGACTGGCAATGGTGTACGCGCTCCAGCAATATCGCCACTACCTACTTGGAGGACACTTTAAGATGTATACTGATCACTTTGCACTCAAATACCTAGTGAAAAAGCCTATGTTGGGGGGTGCATTTTTTGATGGTTGTTATTATTTCAAGAGTATGCTTTTGAAGTCATTGTAAAGCCGAGACGTCTAAATGCAGGCCCATATCACCTGTCCCTGATTGAGAATGGTGAAGAACCCAAAAACTTAGAGAAAGGGCTACTGGATTCATAGTTGTATGCAGTACGGGTCCCAGATGCCCATTTTGAGGATATAATCCACTTCTTAACCATAGGAACTGCACCGCAGGGATATTCCTTTCAGCAGAAGACAGAATTGGTGATACACATATTAGATTTTACTGTTATTGCAGGGCACCTCTACAAAATGGGAAATGACGAAATATTATGCAGATACGTACTTGAATTCGAGTGAGGATAGATTCTGGCCGAAGCACATGGGGGGGTTTCTGGAGGACATTATGCAGGCCATGCCACAGCACAAAATATTCTTCGCGCCGGACTATGGTGGCCAACTCTACATCAAGATTCGAAAGCATATTGTCAGGTCTGTGACGTATGTCAACGGATTGGGAAACCATCGCGAAGGGATGAAATGCCGCTCAAGCCACAGATGACGTTGCAACCATTTGAGAAATGGGCGATCAATTTTGTGGGAATGATCACACCTCTAGGAAAGATGGGTGCACGATATATCATCACGGCCATAGAGTACTTGACTCGATGGGCGAAAGCACAACCGGTTAAAGACTGCACGACTGCTATAGCCACGAAATTCTTGTTTGAGAATGTGTTAACGCGATTTGGATGCCCAAAAATTCTAATGAGTGACTGCAGAATGCATTTTCTGAATGAGTCTATCAACACTCTCAATGAGGAATTTCAGATATACCATCAACAGAGTACACCGTACCATTCGTGAGAAAATAGGATTGTTGAAGCGTTTACCAAAATTTTGGAGACATCGTTGAACAAGGTATGTAATGCGCAATGCAATGATTGGGATTTACGCATGCCTGTTGTGTTATGGGCATACCGAACAACATGCAAAAAATTGACAGGCCAGACACCTTTCCGGTTAGTCTATGGCAAGGAAGCCATCATGCCCATGGAGTACATTGTACCTAGTTTATGAATAGCAATGGTGACAGGCATGGCAGACCACTTTGCTTTGTAAGAGAGGATCATGCAACTGAAGGAACTAGAGGAGAAGTGATTTCTAGTAGGATTTCATCAGCAAGTACAAAAGCAATGAGAGAAGGCTTGGTATTATTTCCATATCAAGATGTTTAATGCGCACGTTCAAAGAAAATGATCTAGTATTACTATATGACAACAAGTTTGAAAAATTCCCTGGTAAGCTCTGTATGCACTGGTTGGAACCTTATGTAGTCAAATAAGTTATAGATGGAGGCGCGGTCTAGCTTGCTAAGCTCAATGGAGACCCCTTGCCGGGAAGAGTAATGGCAGTCGCCTGAAGCTCTACATGGGTGGGACGACTGCTTGACTAACCGTCTGAAGGATAGTCTCACCGCTCCAGCCAGTTGAAAGAGAGCGCAGGACGTTAAAGCAGTCTGGGGAGTAATTGCGTGACAACCGAGATGCGCGTAGATTTGATTTGTCACAAGGGTCGTAGTTGCGTGGAAAGGGTTGCGTTGCTGCGTCGAAAAGAAGAGAGGTGACCATTTCTGTCACTATTCATGACAAAATGTCTGAGTTGTGGCAAAAGGGAGTGGGCGACAGGCAATTAAGAGACGGGGTACGAGCTAGATTTGGAACAATCTACTGCAGGTTTAGCATGAGGGTAGCAGAAAAGGTGGGAGCCAATGAATTTGAATTTCGAGACACTTATAAATCATAGGGGGGCATCCAAGAAAGGAGTTATGCTTCTGAGAACCATAAGCTAATGTGCCTTCACGCCGCTATGGAACTATTCATTATCTCCGTGCAAGGAGTAAGGCCGAGGGTTGTGATCTAGCCATTGGAGGTGCTAGGCTTTTTGAAAAGGACGGTGTTGACAGCTGCGGGCACTGTAAAAAGTTCAACATCGCTTGTAGGGATGTGCCAGAAATTTGTAGACACGAATCATAACTAGTCTGGATACTGCTGCCTCACCTATGGGCTCGACAACGAACCATGAAAGATAAGGGAAAGGCTGTAAATACGGAGACAAATGATGGAATTGCAATTAGTAGGACGTCTCTGATGCACCTTGAAGATTGGGATCTCGCAGACAGCAGCAATGGTCTTGCAAAATTGCAACACAAGCTGCAGCAAAAAGTGTGTACAGAAGATACGAAATTGGAAAATGGTTGCGTTGGTACGAAGAGTTCTCGTACGCAGCACCCCAGCCAGAGCTAAAATCTTATGAGGGGGTGTTCTGTGTTAACCGAGAAGAGAAGAATGAGCATTATCGGTTGCATAAAGTGGTAGTGACAATGGAGCAGGAGCTGGAAGAAATGTTCTAGGAGACAAAGAGGGAGATGCAGAACGAAGTGCATCACTAATAGGAAGGTGAACCGTGGAGCTTAGGCAATGTTATGCTCCTATACCAATAGGTGTCATATTTCATGATTGACTTGATGAGCTCTGTAATATGTTCATCCCTTTCCTTGTTGCAAAGGTTTTCATATTATCAAAAAATCAAAAAATGTAAAAAATGTAAAGAGGATATGCCCTAAAAGAAAAATCAAAGGGTAAAAAGAATAAAATGGTCAAAAAAGAAAAAAAAAAAGTGAAAGAAATGCTTATTTTCTGCAATAAGCATTGTGTGCAGCTTGTTAATTTATGCCACAATTGATGAATGGCCAAACAGCTTAATCTTGGCTAGTTCATATTTGAATTTCCTATTTTAGAGATAGAGAATAAAATCTGACCAAACTGTTTAATCTTGGCAGATAAGTAGATAGGTAGAGTAAATAAAAAGGAGCTCAACAGTTTAATCTGAGCCCTTGGATGTAATAAGTGCAGACTTAGGTAGGCTTGCCATGCAAAGAAAAGAGAAGTTGATGAGGGTTTGCCAGTCTAAGTGCACCCAAGTAAAGAAAGGAAAAAATGCTAGGCTAAAGTAGGCAGGGTAGGTAGATTGGTGTTGCAGAATGATACTTGTGATAGATTTTGTCTCTAAATGTGTTAATCTTTACCTCTATCACAAGTGTAATGGCGAACATTAAACTTGATGCAGCTCAAGCAAGGCAAGGTTACATAACTAACTCCCCTTCATACTTTTCCCTAATCATTTACTAATTTCCCCAAAAAAAATATTAAGATTTGTTCTTAATATCACTCATAAACCACTTCATTTCATTTTATAAATATTTCTCAAGTAAATTCCTACTTTACTTAGGAAAATGCATAATATCACCTCAAAACCCCTTTTTCCCCCCTTTTTAGCCTAAGTTTTTTAACATTATAACTTAGCGCTTTCCATTTCAAAATTCATATTAACTTTTAACAATTATAATATAAATCCCGATAATTTTTTCCCATCCCGTATTATACAAATATATAATAAAAAACTCCAAAAGTATTAATATTCCTGCTCCGGTTGAAATACGAACATAACACTATTTAAAAAAAAGAGAGAGATTAATGAATTTGTTTGAAATTCATTAAAAACCTTCCCTACTGTGCACAAAGGGATTTATCAACCATTTGGGTTGATTAATAACCATTACCCGGACCATT
Organism: Pinus tabuliformis; assembly: GCA_031772625.1. Classification (NCBI taxonomy): domain Eukaryota; kingdom Viridiplantae; phylum Streptophyta; class Pinopsida; order Pinales; family Pinaceae; genus Pinus; species Pinus tabuliformis. The sequence goes on from CM062820.1 coordinate 1,675,998,510, forward strand.
AAAATACACCCGAAACTATTAAAAGACATATTTTATTATGCTGGTCCCGCTGCTTAACTCTCCGCCAAGTTCAAAGCTCGTCAGCCGTCCGATCTCCGCCCTCTCATCCAATGGTTGATAAGCAATATCGTGACCCCCTTACCGCCGAGCGTTAACTCACGGGGGCCAGTGGTTTTTTTCCTGTACCTCCGCCACGCGTCGCGCTCCCAATATGCTCACTCCCTCCTGGCCCGAAACTGCTCAGCCCCAAAAGCAGTGCGGGGTAAAACCGCTTACCGCCCTTCGTTGACGTCATCTGCTGACGTCATCTGTAATTTTCTATTGTCACCCACCACATCTTCCGCTGATTTCATCCGTACTGCTTACATCATCCGCCCATCAAATCAAAAAATCCCGCCAACCTTCGTTTTGTCAAATAAAATGGGCAAAACTGTATTTTCTCTGTTATACACTGCACCCCGAGCTCCCATGCAAGCAGCAACCTGCTGCAGTTTTTCAGTCGCTACCTGACCAGAAAAAGCTACAGTGATGAACTCCGAGCTGGCCATTCAACCCGCAGTATACAATTTTCCTCCTCAATTACAGGTACCTTTTCAGCTATCTCAGAGGCCAGAGATTTGTGCATCAATTAATGCAATCTCCACAGAAGGATCTGAATGTTATGAATTAGAAGGCGTAGAACAACCTACAATGTCCCAACAATAGGTATTCATCCTACTACGTCGTTACCGTGGGTAAAAGGAGAAATTTGGACAATTAACCCCAGTAAGGTAAATAAAGGTGAACAGGGTTCAAAACAAGTCAAAGGGTATCAGATCAGAATTAAAGAGGTATCAGATCATAATTAAAGTGTATCAGATCAGAATTAATGAGTATCAGATCAGAATTAAAGAGGTATCAAATCAGAATTAATGAGTATCAGTTAAGACAGGCAGCCAACGCAGAGTTACTGAAGAAGATAGCTGCAAGCTGAATCCTAAGGCCTGCCTCTAGTACAACATCAGTTATCTTTTTCTATTTTCAAGACTAGATATTCTATTTTCTTGTAAACTATTATTAGTCATCCTCGATATTATCTCACAACTATTATGAGATATTTGTTGTATAATTTGTTGCATAAATACCCGCTCCATTGGAGTGTTGGGAGTGGATTCCTAGACTTTGATGTAATATTGATTTTTGGAATAAAGAGCTGTTTGGAATCAATTGTTGCATGGCCTACTGGATGAAGAATTGAAACAGATGACTTGTCACAGATTTCTTGAATCAACCACTGGATCAATAAGTCCACTATATCTTGTGTCTTAAAGTTTTCTTGTTTATTATATCATCTATGTTTCATAATCTGAATGATAAAGAAAAGATTAATTTCAGAATATGCTTGATTGCACTCTGTTTTCAGTTATTATTGTTCTCTGTGTTTTCTTCGGAATTTGGATAAGCAGTGAAATCTTAATTGCTCTTGTTTCCTGATTCTTTCATGTTGATTATTTGCTAAAGAATACTTAACTGCTCCTTATCTGTAATCATCCAATTTCCCTCTTTAAATAGGTTGAAGGATTCTTAACTGCCCTTAACCCAATTTGAGTCCATTCCATCTGGTTCGAGTCTTTATTTGTTCCCTGTTTGACTACCTTGCTCTGTGAAGCCATCCTCTGTTAAGAAACCAACTCCAGAAAGCCATATTCTTTGACTCCATTAGCCCAATGAACTGAACTACTATGTTTTTCCTCTCTGTTCTATTGAAACTCACCACCCAAACTCAAACAAAACCCTTGAACTTCATAACTAGCCTAACACCTTTAAAAAACAAAGATAAATCATAAAGAGAGAGCCCTCTCTGGATATGGATTGGCTAGATTCTGTATATAAAAGATTGGTTAGTGGTTACCTCGGCCTCCTTTCCATTTCTTACAACTTTTGGGAAAACCTGAATGATAACATAATTGGCGACTCTGCTGGGGACCTAAATAATTGTTTGTTACTATTGTTTATTTCATAAGCTACAGATAGAGCCTGAAGTTAGCCAGGTAGCCTTTGAAATGATTTTTCTTTGCAATTGTAGAAGTAAATGAATGCTACTTCAGTCTATCTCTGGTCTAGCTTATAGATTGGACAGTTGGTTTCAAATACTTGATCAGTTCCTCTTTTCAAAAAAGTCTTTAGGAAAGTTCAAAACTCCCACATCTAAACCTCCTAGAGGAGACTGTTAAAGTTGTATCGTCAAATCTATTTCAAGAAAAAACCAAAAACAAACCTAGAAAACTAGCTTCAGAAAAGATTCATTACACCAAATCAAATCCTGATCCTAATCCCCCACCTGTGTTTGAAAATCCTAATATGATTCCTAGGATTCTTAGTAGACAAGGGAGCCAAGAAAATTTTGCTAGTTCTCGACCTCTATACAGATCAAGATCCTGTCCTATGAGGTGGATCTACCCTGAGGACGAACCTTTTGATAAGTATTTTGAAAACTCTTTATTTGAGACCTTTTCAGAATCTGGGTTAACCCACACAATTCAAAATCCAATATTCATTGAAAATTTGCAGATTGAAGTTGTTACTTCACACCTTGACAGAAATTTGCAGAATTCCATCCAATCTGAGCTTACCTCTGAAAGAACACCAAACCTTTCTGTGATTACTACAGCTTCTCCAAGTTCACCATCAGCACCTCAAACTACCCTTTCCAATCCTCCATCTACAACACACATTCCCATTGTTATCCCTACTCCTTTAGTTGTCACATCTATTTCTGCAACCATGGAAAACTGATATACTCCCCTGCACTTACCTGCCAATCCAGGGGCTATGCCCCAAGACTATCAAAGTAAAATCCCTTCTTTTGAAGGTACTGGCACTTACATAGCTCAAAAACATACCAATAAAATGACCGACTATTTTGAAAGATATAGGTTGATGCTGATGATGTTAGAATGAAAGTATTTGTTCAAAGTTTAACTAGAGATGTTAGAACCTGGTTTAGAGCCCTCCCTACAAAAAATATCAATGACCCACAAGCTCTTTATCAGACCTTCTTGAACAGATGGGAAAATAAGAAAGATCCTCTCTATATTTTATCAGAATATGAAAACCTAAGAAGAGGCACAAAAGAAACTGTCCAAGATCACTGTACCAGATTCAATAATGTCTGCAATGCTATTCCTCAAAATCTCGGACCTCCTCCAGATTTGGCCTTGATCAAATTCCCTGATGCATTTGATTCTGATATGGAACACCAACTTAGGGAAAGAGCACCTCGAAACCTAGAAGAGATGCAAAGTATAGCTATTAGTGTGGAGGCCAACCTGATATCTAGACGATCTAGAGCCAGAGCTGAAAGGAGGACACATTTCAAAGAAGAACCTTCTATCTTTGAACAGAAATTAGATGCCATTATTAAAGGAATGGATAGACTTGGAGATAGATTAGAAACAATCAAAAGAAAATCCCCTTGGGATGGTCAACTAAGCAATACTAGGAGAAATCCAAATTTCAGGAAGAACCAAAATCGTAACAGTGGAAAGACAGGGCCTGACCAAAATATTAGACCCCCATTTCAAGAAAATTATGTTGAAGCCTCAACTTTTGATGAACCAACATAAGACACTCAAATTAATTTGATGGGACTCAACAATGAACAACAAGTTTTCTTGACCCAAGAGGATCAAGAAGCTCACATTCTTAAACAATTCCAAACTCAGTCAGGTGAAACATTTGACTTTAGGGAGGGATATGATACAACCATTTATGAAGTCCATAAACAATACAATCTGAGGAGTAGAAAAATAGATGTCCCTGAAACCAGTAAACAGAAAGATACCAAGCAGCCTAACAAAGGTAAGATCAGTACCCCCCCTGTACATATTCTTTCTAGAACAGGTCCTAACCCAAATAACCCAATTTTTGAAGATGTATCAGTTAATCAACCACCTAACAAACAACCTTCCACTTCTACTCCTGCTAAAGGAAACGTAGAAGAGCCTCTAGAACTTGATTTAGAAGCAACTTCAGCCCATAATCCCACCCCTGAAGAGGAGAGAAATGAAGAAAATCCAGCTGTCTGAAATACAAGAACTTAGACCGAAAAACCTTTCAATCTTGAGACAGAAGTAGGCAAACTAAAGATAGTTGTTCCATTATCAGAATTAGCTAAACATGATGTCTACAGAAGTCAAATCAGCAGATCACTCAAAATTTCTGTGAACGAAGATTCAGTAAATGTTTTTGATGACCAGCCTGAATTGATATTTGGCCCTAGAGTAAATGGAAAAACAGTAGAGGGAGAAGTTCCTCCTTTCTATGTAAGTTTAAATATACATGACAAAATACTTCATAATGCCATGTTTGATTCGGGTGCTTCCCATAACTTAATGCCTAAATCTATAATGGAGAGGTTAGACCTTGACATCACTAGGCCATATAAAGACCTTTTCTCTTTTGATTCAAGTCAGGTCAAATGTTTGGGTTTAATCAAAGACTTATGTGTGTCACTAGTCCAATATCCTACCAAAACCATCTTAATGGACATAGTAGTAGCTGATATTCCACCAAAGTATGGCATGTTATTGTTTAGATATTGGGGTGCAAATCTTCAAGGATCTCTACAGTTAGACATGTCTTACGCTACTATTTCAGTGTTTGGTCAACCCAAGAGACTATACAGAGAAACGTTAATGAAGTATGTAGTAAGTAGTCAATGGAAACCTCAAAATTTCCCTATCTACTCAGTATATTCAAATATGGATTCTTTTATCCTTTACAATGTTGAAATTAATCCCCCACATGAAATAAAAGTTCTAGCAAATGAAACAGAAAAAAATTGCAAATGAAAGGTCTAGTGTCCGAATCCAAGAAATTTCTGAAAATCATGAAACATCAGATAAACCAAAAAAAAACTGAAAAACTAGATCTCCCTATTGAACATATCCCTGAAACTCCAGATACTAATTGTGAACATGAAATCCTTTGGTACTTAGAATTTGATGGTTCTGTGAACAAATTAGGAGCAGGAGCAGGAGTCTGGGTGCACAATCTTGAAAACGATCATGCTGAAAGCCATGCCTACAGGTTAAACTTTAAGTGCACTAATAATATGGCTGAATATGAAGCTCTATTACTAGGTCTTAAACTGGTCAAGAAATTGGGAGCAACTAGAGTATCAGTCCTAGGAGATTCTTATTTAATCATTCAACAGATAAAACGAAAGTTCTTAACAAATGATTCCAGATTAAGAGAGTACAGAGGAACAACGATAGAGATCCTCAATACATTTCTAGAAACTCAGCTTGCCAAAATCCCGAGAAAACATAACTTGTAAGCTCATAGCCTAGAAATGTTTGCCAGCACCTGTAAATTACCATTTGAACCAAATCATAAATTCACAATTGAAATTAGACACAGGCCAGCCATACCTAATAATGTTAAGAACTGACAAGTATTTGACAGTGATAATCAGATCAACAATTTTTTAACCCTAGAAGAAGAATTTTCTAGCACTAACGTAGATGGAGAGACAATTAGTGAGTTTGATCCAAAAAATCAGATAGAAATAGACATTTAAGCAAAAATGCAACTCAAATGCTTCATCCAAAGAAATTTACCAAAAAGGAAATACAGGATCTTAAAGAAATAGATGGTGATGAGATTATTGAAGGAGAATCTGAAGTTATCAATTTGAAAGACAATCATTTGCTCAAAGGATTAACTCCTTTGGAAGGTCTCTTTAATTTCAACGATATTCCAAAGAAACCCAAGATGAAACCTCTAAAAGCAGACATTGAATACTACAACATAGGAATTGAAGAGAATCCAAAAATGGTAAAATTATCCAAATCTTTTCCCCCTAATAAAAAACTTAAGTATGTTGAACTGATCAAAGAATTCCAGGATGTTTTTTCCTGGAGCTATGAAGACCTGAAGTCTTATGAAACCTCTGTAATTCAACATACAATACCCCTCAAGGAAAATAAAAAACCATTCAAACAAAAGCTTAGAAGAATCAACCCTGTACTGCTTCCTTTAATTGAAAAAGAAATCAAACAAATGCATGATGCAGGGATAATTGCTCCAAACAGATTTTCAGAGTGGGTGTCTAATTTAGTGCCTACCAAGAAGAAAACAGGAGAAATCAGATTATGTGTTGAATTAAGAAATGTCAACAAGGTTTCTTTGAAAGACGATTACCCTTTACCAAAGATGGATCATATTTTGCAAAGAGTAGTAGGTGCTTCTAGGATTTCACTTTTGGATGGGTTTTCAAGTTATAATCAGATTCTGGTTCATCCTGATGACCAAGAAAACACTGCATTTACAACACCATGGGATACATTCAAATATGTTAAAATGCCATTCGGACTTAAGAATGCAGGGGCAACCTTTTAGCGAGCAATGGACATAGCTTTTGCAAAAGAAATTCATGATTTTCTGGTTATATATCTAGATGACCTCACTGTGTTTTCTAGATCAGATCAGCAACATTTAGATCATTTGAGACAAGTGTTTTTAAAATGAAAAAAGTATGGTATTTCATTAAATCCTAAAAAGTCTTTGTTTGGTCTAGAAGAAGGCAAACTATTAGGCCATATCATCTCCAAAGATGGCATCAGAATTGATCCTGCTAGAATAGAAACTATTCTGCGAATACCCCACCCCATAAATGTCAAAGAACTTCAAGCTTTCCTATGAAAGATTACTTTTTGATAAGATTCATATCTAATTTGGTTGAATTAATTAGATTGCTGAAAAATATGTTAAAAAAGGATTCAAAGGTTAAATGGACAGTAGAATCCAAACAAGCATTTGAAGAAATTAAAATGCCTTTGACCAGAACACCAGTCCTTACAAGTCCAAAGTTTGATAGAGACTTCATAATTTTTTCATTTGCATCAGAACACACTATAGCAGCTATTTTACTGCAAAAAGATGATCAAGGATGTGAAAAAACCATAGCCATTTTCAGTAAAGCACTTAGAGATGCACCTCTAAATTACAAAATCATGGAAAAATAGGCTTTTGCACGTGTGAAAGTTATTAAAGACTTTAGAGTCTACATATTGTACTCACATGTAGTAGCTTATGTACCAAATGTTGTTGTCAAAGACATCCTGACTCAGGATGGAATTGAAGGCAAACAAGGTAAATGGATAGCTAATATATTGGAGTATGATATTGAAATAAAACCTACAAATCTTATAAAAGGACAGGGATTGGCTAAACTCATGATTGAAACAAACTTTCAAGCCCTGGATATTAATGAACTAGATAATGAACATGAGATGGTGACTCCACAAATCAGCCAGGCCTTCTTAGAATCACCTTGGTATGCTGATATAACTCATGTATTATTAAACTTGTAGGCTCCTCCATGGTTATCCAGAACAAAGAAAAGATTTTTAAAGATGAAAGCTTCAAAATTTTGTATTTTAGATAATGCTCTTTTTTGGAAAAATCATGAAGGTATTCTATTGAATTGTTTAATAAAAGAAGAAGCTGAAAAAGTTCTCAAAGAATTTCATGCAGGGGACTGTGGTGGACACCTTTACTGGAAATCAACTGCAGACAAAATCATAAGCGCTAGATTTTATTGGCCAACCTTGTTCGCTGATGTAAAGAAGTTTGTCACTACTTGCCACAAATGCCAAATTTTTGAAGGCAAAAGGAAACTGTTACCCTTACCCTTGAGACCAATCTCCATTGAAAAGCCCTTTCAACAATGGGATTTGGACTTCATTGGGGAAATACACCCTCCCTCTTCTCGCCAACATAAATGGATTCTTACTACCACAGACTATTTAACCAAATGGATAGAAGCCATTCCTTCTAGACAAGCCAATGATACAGTGATTATAGGATTCTTAGAAACCAACATATTGTCTAGATTTGGCTGTCCTGAAAAGATCATAACCGATAATGCTACTGCCTTCAAGTCCAAAAAAATGATAAATTTTTGTAACAAATGCCATATCACTTTAGGCCATTCCACAACCTATTACCCTCAAGGTAATGGTCTAGCTGAATCTTCCAATAAAATCCTGATTAATATTATTAAAAAATTGTTGGAAGAGAACAAGAAAAACTGGCACAAGAAACTTACAAATGCACTATGGGCAGAAAGACTTACTACAAAGAGATCTATTGGAACTAGCCCTTATGAGTTAGTTTATGGCATGGAGGTTGTATTTCCTTCATCTTTACGAGTTCCTGTAATGAAATTACTGCAAGAAGCTCAGGTGGAACCCAATGACATTCAAAGGAGAGTAAATCAGACCATCCACTTGCAGCAGACTAGAGAGGAAGTGCACCAAAGATCCCAAGTGTTACAAGAAAAACTCAAGAAAATATTTGATAAAAGGACCAAAGAAGTAGACTTCTACCTTGGAGACAAAGTTCTAAGATGGGATTCCAGGAGAGAAGACAACGGAAAACATGGGAAGTTTGACTTCTTGTGGAAAGGGTCATTTATCATCTAGGCATTACAAGGGAACAATACTTACTTTCTGAAGAGCCTGGATGGCAAAGAAACAGAAGAAGGACTAGTGAATGGTCGAATGTTGAAACATTACTTTGATCCAGTTTTTTAATGTATTATGACTCTAACATGTACATATTATATCCTTAATAATGTCACAATTTGGATTGGATAGTAACTTGCTGCAGTTGAAGCCTGAAGAGAAGGCCCTAAGCTTCACAAGTGTGCTGTCATATATACAATAAAGCAACCAGAAAAGGGAGATTTTAGAGCATAGTCTAAGTTATTCAGAAGGCCATCTGACCTGCTGTTCTTGACTTTCCACCAGGGAAAGCCATCCCCAAGTGGAGCAACTATTATGCTCCTATACCAATAGGTGTCATATTTCATGATTGACTTGATGAGCTCTGTAATATGTTCATCCCTTTCCTTGTTGAAAAGGTTTTCCATATTATCAAAAAATAAAAAATTGTAAAAAATGTAAATAGGTTATGCCCTAAAAGAAAAATAAAAGGGTAAAAAGAATAAAATGGTCAAAAAGAAAAAAAAAAGTGAAAGAAATGAACCCCAAATAAAGAAAGACTAGGAAAGTGTGCAAGTCCAAAATGCCACTACTTTTTCATTTTCTACAATAAGCATTGTGTGCAGGTTGTTAATTTATGCCACAATTGATGAATGGCCAAACAACTTAATCTTGGCTAGTTCATATTTGAATTTCCTGTTTTAGAGATAAAGAATAAAATCTGACCAAACTGTTTAATCTTGGCAGATAAATAGATAGGTAGAGTAAATAAAAGGAGCTCAACAGTTTAATCTGAGCCCTTGGATGTAATAAGTGCAGACTTAGGTAGGCTTGCCATGCAAAGAAAAGAGAAGTTGATGAGGGTTTGCCAGTCTAAGTGCACCCAAGTAAAGAAAGGAAAAAACGCTGGGCTAAAGTAGGCAGGGTAGGTAGATTGGTGTTGCAAAATGATACTTGTGATAGATTTTGTCTCTAAATGTGTTAATATTTACCTCTATCACAAGTGCAATGGCGGACATTAGACTTGATGTAGCTCAAGCAAGGCAAGGTTAGATAACTAACTCCCCTTCATACTTTTCCCTAATCATTTACTAATTTCCCCCAAAAAAATATTAAGATCTGTTCTTAATATCACTCATAAACCACTTCATCTCATTTTATAAAGATTTCTCAAGTAAATTCCTACTTTACTTAGGAAAATGCATAATATCACCTCAAAACCCCTTTTTTCCCCCCTTTTTAGCCTAAGTTTTTTAACATTATAACTTCGCGCTTTCCATTTCAAAATTCATATTAACTTTTAACAATTATTATATAAATCCCGATAATTTTTTCCCATCCCATATTATACAAATATATAATAAAAAACCCCAAAAGTATTAATATTCCCACCCCGGTTGAAATACGACCATAACATTGTTTAAAAAAAAAGATTAATGAATTTGTTTGAAATTCATTAAAAACCTTCCCCACCGTGCACAAAGGGATTTATCAACCATTTGGGTTGATTAATAACCATTACCCCGACCATTAAAATACGCCCAAAACTATTAAAAAACATATTTTATTATGCTGGCCCCGCTGCTTAACGCTCCGCCAAGTTCAAAGCCCATCAGCCGTCAGATCCCCGCCCTCTCATTCGACGGTTGATAAACAATATTGCAACCCCCTTACCACCGAGCTTTAACTTTCGGGGGTTGGTGGTTTTTTGCCTGTACCTCCGCCATGCGTCGCGCTCCCAATATGCTCGCTCCCTCCCGGCCCGAAACCGCTCAGCCCCAAAAAGCGGTGTGAGGTAAAACCGCTTACTGCCCTCCGTTGACGTCATCCGCTGATGTCATCCGTACTGCTTACGTCATCCGCCCATCAAATCAAAAAATCCCTCCAAACTTCGTTTTGTCAAATAAAACGGGCAAACTGTATTTTCTCTGTTATACACTGTGCCCCGAGCTCCCATGCAAGTAGCGCCCTGCTCCAGTTTTTCAGCCGCTACCTGACTAGAAAAAGCTACAGTGATGAACTTCGAGCCGGACATTCAACCTGCAGTATACAGTTTTCCTCCTCAATTACAGGTACCTTTTCAATTATCTAAGAGGCCAGAGATTTGTGCACCAATTAACGCAATCTCCACTGAAAGATCTGAATATTATGAATTAGAAGGCATAGAACAACCTCCAATGTCCCAACAATAGGTATTCATCCTACTGCGTGGTTACCGTGGGTAAAAGGAGAAATTTGGGCAATTAACCCCAGTAAGGTAAATAGAGGTGAACAGGGTTCAAAACAAGTCAAAGGGTATCAGATCAGAATTAAAGAGGTATCAGATCGAAATTAAAGTGTATCAGATCAGAATTAATGAGTATCAGGTCAGAATTAAAGAGGTATCAAATCAGAATTAATGAGTATCAGTTAAGACAGGCAGCCAGCGCAGAGTTACTGAAGAAGACAACTGCAAGCTGAATCCTAAGGCCTACCTCCAGCACAACATCAGTTATCTTTTTCTATTTTCAAGACTAGCTGTTCTATTTTCTTGTGAACTATTATTAGTCATCCTAGATATTATCTCATAGCTATTATGAGATATTTGTTGTATAATTTGTTGCATAAATACCCCCTCCATTGGAGTATTGGGGGTGGATTCCTAAACTTTGCTATAATATTGATTTTTGGAATAAAGAGCTGTTTGGAATCAACTATTGCATGGCCTACTGGATGAAGAACTGAAGCAGAGGACTTGTCACAGATTTCTTGAATCAACCACTGGATCAATAAGTCCACTATATCTTGTGTCTTAAAGTTTTCTTATTTATTATATCATCTGTGTTTCATAATATGAATGATAAAGAAAAGATTAATTTCAGAATATGCTTGATTGCACTCTGTTTTCAGTCATTATTTTTCTCTGTCTTTTCTTCAGAAGTTGGATAAGCAGTGAAATCTTAATTGCTCATGTTTCCTTATTCTTTCATGTTGATTTTTTTCTAAAGAATACTTAAATGCTCTTTAAATAGGTTGAAGGATTCTTAACTGCCCTTCACCCAATTTGAGCCCATTCCTTCTGGTTCAAGTCTTTATTTGTTCCCTGTTTGACTACCTTGCTCTATGAAGCCATCCTCTATTAAGAAACCAAATCTAGGAAAGACATCTTCTTTGACTCCATTAGCCCAATGAACTGAACTACTCTGTTTTACCTCTCTGTTCTATTGAAACTCACCACCCAAACTCAAACAAAACCCTTGAACTTCATAACTGGACTAACACCTTAAAAAAAACAAAGCTAAATCATAAAGAGAGAGCCCTCTATGGATACAGATTGGCTAGATTCTGTATCTAAAATATTGGTTAGTGGTTACCTCAGCCTCCTTTCCCTTTCTTACAACTTTTGGGAAAACCTGAGTGATAACAGGCAACACGTATCGCCGCACCGACGAGTGACTTGGGACAAGTCACGATGATTGTGTTGGGGGTCTGTTGGGTAGCAGAGGTCCCGTGTAATAGTTTTTGGGCTTAAAGCCTAGAAGTTAGGATAATAATATTGTAAATCTTCGAAATATGTGGAGCACGAAATGTAATAGGTTGAGTCAAAGGGTTGTCCGCCCAAGAAATAGTATAGAATAATAGGAAGTAAGTCGGCCTGCCCATGGTCCACAGACCATGGGAATGTATAAATAGAATGAGGCTCTAAGGGTAGAGGGTATTTCATGTTTGGGATGAATCTTGGTGTTATGGTTGGGTAAAAACAATGTTTTCTGCATCTATAAGTCTGAGTCAAGGGTGTTGGTAGATAGATAGAGGCTCTGTAGCTGTGTGCGCAGAGGCCTGGCAGAGTCCGTAGCTATATGCATGGACCCCTGTAGTTGAGTGCATAAGGCAGATCTGGTTGTACTAGTGAAAGAATTGAATAAAGATAATTTGGTTTTGAAATACTGCGTTGAATCTGAAATATTGGGGATCTGGTTAATTTATGGTTGATATATCTGTTGGATCTGTGTGCTTACGCTTATATTATGAGTTTATGCAAATCTATAGCTTTTCTGGGTGCGCGAACTGGTTATTTCTAGTAAATGTTTGCTTAAAGACCGTAAACTGTAGATCTGATCTATAACAACTCATTAATAATAATTATTAAGGATTTATCTTGTTCCGGATCTACGCGGAAGCAGAGTAGCGTGAGGCCACAGAACGGGGCGCGAACTCTCTAGACCACATCAAAACATCCCAAGGGTGCGGAAACCTGGTTCAAGCACCCTCCCCTACTACCTCGGGTGAGACCTTAGTCCGTGCTCTGCGGGTTGTTACCGAAAGGGCCGATAGTTGTGGGATTTGTTTGGATAACTCTTCCAAACCTAGGTCAGGCCCATATAAGCCAACAACATCAAACACAAGTAAAACCATGCAAGCATTCAATACAAGAGGCACAAATATTTCTGGCAGAAAACTCTCCTCCTGGGTCAAAAGCCACCCTTGTTAATGTTTCTTTGCTCAATATATTTTATTAATCAACTGAAAAAATTATACATGGATTAAATTACAACCATAAGCTAGAAGAATTGCCTTCCTTCACAGTATGTTGGAACCTATCAGTTTTGAAGTATGTTTCTCTCGTAGATCTATGAAAATCTATTCATTGGAAGACCCCATGACCAATGATCCTCGCCCAACTCCCATTAGACTATCCAACTCCTATTAGATGGAGAAATTTGTTCCTTCTACTGAATTTTCCAAATCATTGTCTACTTTGAAGCCTCCATGCCTTCACTTCCTCCATGAGAGATACGTTTCATATATTTTCAAATTGCGCTCCCAATATGCTCAACATAAACCATCAAAACAAAAATCTCTTCAAAGCACAAAATAAAAAAATCCAAAATAAAGTGGATCAATGCAAACACTGCATGTAGTAATATCCTAAATGCATCAGAAAAAACCCTCTCTGCAATAATAATTTTTCTCACAAACAACTGATGTAACCAACAAACAAAATGGAGATTAAACAAGCTGCTATGAATCACCAAATATATCTGCAATCAAAATCTATTTCATCTCCTCACTCAATACACAAAATGCTAGCTCAAACATGCTCCTGCTATCCGCTACAACACCTGCAAACTGCTTCAGAAAATTTGCATTTTACAACTCTCACTGCTTGTGCACTATCCTCCAAACTCAAACTCCCTCAACACATAACTCATATAACCATTTTTTTAAATCAATATAAAACTATCCTCATCAATCTTGAATCCAATGCAAAGGGAAAATACTAAGGTAATACCAATACCAAGTGTAAATACTAGGGTAATGTTGTGCAAGCCAAAATACCAAATGTGAAGTCCATATTAATACCAATACCAAGGGCACCTATACCATGGTAATACCAATACCAAGTGCACTCGTACCATGGTAATAACAATACCAAGGGCACCTGTACAACTATGAAAGCAACAAAACAAAATACCACATGCGGATACCATGGTAATACCAATACCAAGGACACTTGTACCATGATAATACCAATACCATGGTAATACCAATGCCAAGGGAACTTGTACCATGGTAATACTAATATCAGGTGCACCTATACCATGGTAATACCAATACCAAGGGCTCATGTACAATTTTCAAAGCAACATGCCAAAATACCATGGTAATGCTAATACCAAGGGCACATGTACCATGGTAATACCAATGAAAGAGAAGACAATCTCTTTCTGAGATTCTTCTATTTTGGGCAGATTTGATAACCGACCTTTACAGTTGTTTTTCTAGTCAATGAAATCAGATATTTTCTCTTCAACTTCCTTGACATATGTCCTCATATCAAACAATTGATTCACAAGTGCATCAAATGATTGGGACATCTCTTCCATAATGCCCAAGTTTTGGAAAAATAGAACTTGATGATGAGAAAGTAGGTTATTTAACTCCCCTGCTTCTTTCAGGAATTATGTCGTCTTGAGATTAGCCTTCAGTTGCTTAATCCTACACTCTAGCTCATGTATGTGGGCATCCTGACACTTCATGTCAGATTCATATTGAATATTCAACCATCAAAACTGGTTTTCACTTGTGCAAATTGAGCTTGCCATTGCTGGACGATTCCTTACTTTTCATTTTCTCCATTTTGTTTAAGGTGCCTTATTCTATCATCTTTCTCCCTTCAGAGTTGTTTCACTTCTGTTCCTTTCTCAATTGTTGCACTAGCATAGGCTCCTGCATATTGTGATAGTCTCCCAAGATCTTTAGCTGGGGTAACTTGGGCATCTTTCCACAATACTTCAAAAGAGGTATTTGCAGGGACCAAAGCCTGCCTTTGTTCAGTCCTTCTCCTCTTTCTATGCCTGCTGACTACTGCCTTGTGTTTCAGACTGTAAAATACATCCAGAGGAGGAATCTCCTCAATATTGAGAACGATCTCAAAGGTCGAAAAAAATGGGATGATTTCTAGATCATCACTATCGATAGTTTCCATACTATAGATGTATTTTTATTTTCGAAGACTCCAAAAGGATGTTGGAAATGTTAGAAAATTGTATATTACAAAGCAATGGAACACATATAATATTGCAGAAATATAAACACATAAAATACATAAAACAAGAGAGACACAGATACACGTGGTTCACCCAATTTGAGCTATGCCCATGGAGAAACAACCATTCCTTCCTTTTATATTATCCAACAAAATGAAGAGAAACAACCTATAGTAGATCCATTGTAATTCCCTCTTCCTCTCACATAATCTCCTCTCTCTTTCTCACTTAGAATACACATCTACATATCCACAATACAATTCCCTCATATATAGCAAGGGTTTTCCTTCTAGGGGAAAAAACCCTAAATTAAACGAGGTTTCCCCCCTGGACCCCCCTGGCGGCGCGCATAAATGGGCAGCATTGCTGCCACATTACGAGATGGGGTCCAATGCGGTGATACCTCTGAATAAAGAAGATAATCAGGCTCCATACCCAACAGGAAAATATATCAGATCATGCACTTCCTATGCCATCGCCAAGCCAACCATCAAGAAGCAAGACCTGTATGTTGGAAACTAGACCACTACTGAGAGAGGGGGTTGATCAGTAATGAAGGCACTTATAAAATTTTACACTTTTTCTCCAATTGATTATTTTTTAAATCATGCATAAATTGAAACACATAAGCAAGGATTAGAGCATCTGTTGGGTAGCAGAGGTCCCATGTAACAGTTTTGGGGCTTAAAGCCTAGAAGTTAGGATAATAATATTGTAAATCTCCGAAATATGTGGAGCACGAAATTTAATAGGTTGAGTCAAAGGGTTGTCCGCCCAAGAAATAATATAGAATAATAGGAAGTAAGTCAGCCTACCCATGGTCCACAGACGATGAGAATGTATAAATAGAGCGAGGCTCTAAGGGCAGACGACAGTTTGTGTTTTGGATGAATCTTGGTGTTATGGTTGGGTAAAAATAGTGTTTTCTACATCTATAACTCCGAGTCAAGGGTGTTCGTAGATAGATAGAGGCTCTACAGTTGTGTGCACAGAGCCCTGGAAGAGTCCGCAACTATGTGCATGAAACCCAACAACTGAGTGCATGGAGCAGATCTGGTTGTACTAGCGAAATAATTGAATAAAGATAAGTTGGTTCTGAAATACTGTGTTGAATCTGAAATATTGTGGATCTGGTTAATTTATGGTTGATATATTTGTTGGATTTATGCGCTTATGCATATATTATGAGTTTATGAAAATCTATAACTGTTTTGGGTGCATGAACTAGTTATTTCTAGTAAATGTTTGCTTAAAGACCGTAAACTGTAGATATGATCTATAACAGCTCATTAATAATAAGTATTAAGGATTTATCTTGTTCCAGATCTACGCGGAAGCACAATAGCGTGAGGCCACAGAACGACGTGCGAACCCTCCAGACCACATCAAAACATCCCAAGGGTGTGGAAACCTGGTTCCAGCACCCTCCCTTGCTACCTTCGGTGAGACCTCAGTCCGCGCTCTGCGGGCTGTTGTCGAAAGGGTCGGTAGTTGTGGGATTTGTTTGGCTAACTAACTCTTCCGAACCTGGGTCAGGCCCATATAAGCCAACAAATGGTTCCATTGCTGGGACTGGGATCTACCTAAGGGATTTTTGATGTCAGGACACTGGAATCATACGGAGAAAGAATTTGAGAATTAATTGAATCAGGAGCAGTACGAGTTCATAGAAGGACCTAGTGCACCGACGCGCAAATCAGAAGTTAAACATGATGAGCGCGATTCAATTACCGGTATTCAAAGGAGTAGGAAGCAAAGATCCAAAACAATTTTGGTTCATGGTAACGACAGTTTGGGAAGCGCACGGAGTTACAGACAATAACATAAAAAAGGCTACCCTAGTTAGCACACTACAGGACCACGCGCTGACGTGGTATATAAAGTATTCAAGTGATCACCCGAATGCAAGAATAGCAAAGATTTGGGCTGAATTGAAAAAAGAATTTAGCCGACCGAAGTCAGAAATGCAGTCGATCATATGGTTCAAGGAGATCATGATGATGCCTGGTGAAACTCCATGGGATCTAGATCAGAGATTGAAAAGTACAATCCGCGAGGCGAACATGACACTATCGGATGCGCAACACTGTGCGTGGTTTGTGGCATCATTGACACCACATCTGAGGATGGCACTGTCACAGCAAAAGATCTCAACCCAAGCTGAAGCATTAGAGACATCAATGAGATTGCAAGAAACTCCAATACAGGACCCAGGGTTGGGAGTTCAGCAAATCCATGCACAAATAAAAAACCTGCTTTTAGAAATGTAGAATCTAAAAAAAGAAAAGGCACCCCGCCTAGAAGCATGGGAAGAAGTATGGTGTATAAAGTGTAGAAACCATGGTCACGATAAGGATCATTGTTTGGTCTTTGCGAACTATGTGGCAACAGGGGGACCAAAACCGTTGCGACTAGAGGCACAAGCAGCGCCAGGCGCGACACCCTCGCTCTGGTGTGCAATCTATCAGGTGGGAGGAAAGCACAACACAAAGGAACCAGACCCCCTAGCAGTTGTTTTGCAACTTTTGCCGATCAGTGGGCCACGAGGAACGAGACTGCTGTAGTTATCAATTATTGATGGACTAGTCACCTGCCTACAGAATGCATACTCAAGCACAAGGTCAAGATCCAGCCACGGCGTTAGCGCGCTGTAGGTTCGAGGGACGTGGACGAGGATGGGGAGGAATGGGGTCAAGAAGGGGTCGTGGGCAATCTATTACAACTTCGGAGGACCAGGACACTATGCACTAGACTGTACCAACTCGACTAGAATATCATGCCTTTACTGCAAGCAGTTCGATCATGAAATGATAGATTACCCCACATTGATAGCACATATACATGAGAAGAGGGCAGCGCAACCTACGATGACGTAGAACATCTAGATGATGAGGGTCGTACCATGCAAGGAAGACCACAACATAAACATGGTACTTAGAAGCGGCACAGCTACAGGGGAGGACAGGAGGAAGGCAGCTAAGGACGATCTCGGGATTCACAAGGAGATAGATCTGGAAGCTAGGAAGAGCTTTGCGGAGGTCTCTACCCCAGGTAGTAAATATCAACCTGAACAAGAGAGGGATCCCTCAATGCTAACTACCATTTTAGAGACATGCATAAAATTTCTTCACGAAAATAGGGCAGTTAAAGGATTACAAGAATTGGTAACTAGGTGCGGAGGGTTGGGAGAACATCGCGTGGTCTGAAAATTGGGAAAACAGGCGTCGCGGACTGGTCGGGAAATGCGATTAACAACACAAATTGGCATCTACGAGATGGATCAGATCATTTTGGACTTGGGATTAGATTGAAATGTACTATCTAAACAAACTTGGGAGCGCATGAGCAAGCCCACATTACAATGGTCTCCTATCCAATTGTGGATGGCGAATCAACAGAAGATCCTACCCATGGGAAGGTTGCAAGGAATTACTATAGATGTATAAGGCACGAGTACCCAAATAGACTTTGAGGTAATAGAAATCGTGGATGAAATTAGCCATTATTCTGCGTTTTTAGGGATAGACTAGGCCACTGATATGAATGGGGTCATTAATTTAAAGAAGTAGAAAATGATATTTGAGAAGAAGTCACTCCGCGTAGTCATTCCATTAAACCTGACTGAAGGACTGCGTTACACTGAATCTGTGAGCGATGAAGGAAGTGATGATGAATTAGATTGCATCTACAAGATTACTACGCGAAATCAAGATTGGGTCAATCTGACGGTGGAAGGAAGAATATCGTGGGGGCATGTAGAGTCCTGCGCTGAAGATTTAGATGAGGAGGATGAACGATGGCATAATCGGTTGAATGGAGTAACCATGCTAAACTACAATATGATGACTAAGTCGCTATATTGCGTCAGAGCTTAGGATCGCGAACTACCGATGTATGACGGGCTGACAACAGTAGACGAATTCCTGACCAGATTTGAAAGTGCGGTTCCAAAACACCAACGGTTTGATGCATTAAGACAGGCATTGCACGTAATGCCTACGCGTTGGTGGGGCACACATGAATGAACCTTCGACGATTGGCGCGAATGCATGCGCATGATGCAGATAAGATTTGGAAAGCTGGAACTACGAATGACTAAGAAATACGATGGACATGATGACCTGCGCAGGCACCTTACTAGATGGGTCCAAACCTATGGAGAAGAGCCTTAACCAGAGTGGGTACACTTATTTTATCATACCATGGATGTCATTCCAAGGAACTGGTATACTGAAACCGAGCTCCAACATGGCACAGGTGAGTGGGATATCTTGTGCGAAGGCTTTTTGTTGACGTTCCTCTTTGAAGATCAATGGATGCATACGATGGACAACACATTGTAGATGGTCAAGGCTGCTATTTTCAAAATACCACTGGAACCAGAAGAAGTCGTGTAGCTAGACTGGTCGCGACAATTGACCCAGGCCCTGGAATGTTACAATGTGTAGGCAGAGGATGATGAGGACAACCCTAGGAACATCAATATTCCAGAAATAGAGGGGAGTCGCGAGGTTCGTGGACCAGAAATTGAGGATCTTGAGATCACAGCGCTACTGAAAAAGAAACAAGTAACCATTGGAACGGAGGAAGAGCCAAAGTATGCAACACTTGGGGACTATTGGGATGATGCTATGGTGGAAAAAGTCATTGAACTGCTCTGAGAATATCAGGATTTATTCCCAACTAAAATCACAGAGTTAAAAGGTATTCTCGGCAACCTAGGAATAATGAAGATAACCCTAAAGCCAGATGTGAAGCCAGTGAAGTAGCGGCCTTACCGGTTGAACCCAAAATACAAAGCGAAGGTTCGTGAAGAATTCGACAAGATGCTTGCAGCATGAATAATTGAACCAGTGGAGGAGTCTGACTGGGTAAGTCGTATGGTTGTGCATGAGAAAAAACAGAAAGGTGAAATTTGCATCTGCGTGAACCTCCAAAAGCTCAATGATGCATGTGTTAACGATCCATTTCCGATGCCATTTACAAACGAGGTATTGGAAAATGTGGGAGGATAGGAAGCCTACTCCTTTACGGACGGCTTCTCGAGGTATCACCAGATCAATATTACACTGGAGGATAGGAGTAAAACAACGTTTGCTACTGAATGGGGCTACTTTTAGTATACGATGATGCCCTTTGGACTAAAGAATTCATCGGCGATATTCCTGCATGTCGTGGTAGCTGCCTTCAAGGAATTCATACATAAGTTCTTAGAGGTATATCTTGATGATTGGACTGTATTTGGGCTAGTTAAGAAGCATACCGTGAGCTTACGTCTAATGCTGGATACGTGCCGACGACACCAGATTGTGCTAAACCTAAAGAAGTGTACTTTCCTCATCTTGATCCAGATGGATATTGGTGGCCACCTGCCAAGTCCACCTGGACCCCCACCATTGTATTTCTCAGCATTTCAGTTTCCTTAATTGTAGCACAACTTACTATTTTTAGCAGTTTTTCGGGTCCTGAACTTCCGGAGCCGTTTTGAGGCCCTAAACGACGTTTTTTGGGGAATCTGGGGGCAACACGAGTCCATGGAATGGACTGGTGTTGCCCGTTCCAACAATGATAGTGCTCGGATAGATCTTTCTAATGAGCTATTGTACGCGTCAAACGGAGATCATATGCCAAAGTTACGACCCCGGGAAGTTGATGTACCAACTTACCCCCAAACGGGGCCCACAGTTTGGCGTTTCATCTGCTAGGGTTAGGTTTTGGAATGTTAAGGGTTTTTCCATTGTTTATCAACAATAAATAGGCCTTCGAACCTCATTGTAACACAGTTCAGAGGCATGTAGCCATCACATCTCTTCTCAGAGATAAGCTACCATCGCCCTAGCTAGTTTATTTCCATTTCTATTTGTAAGCATATTTCAGTATTTTCCATTAATGAAATGAAGTATTATTTCCGCTGCATCTTTGTGTATATGGTTATCTCTGTAATTTTTTGCGTTCCTGTTTAAATCCGGATTAGTGGTATCAGAGCGGTCTGCTTTTTCTCTGTTTTTCTTTGCATGTCCCCAACAAGGTCGGGATATAAGGAGTTAGGGCTTGAACTGGTTGAACCTTTGCAAGACCAACCTCGCAAATCCCGACGGCCTCCCATGGCAGACGAGAAGAAAGACGAGGGGGCAGGAGATCCCATCAAAATCTTGCTCGAAGAAGCACTCGAGCGACAACGGAACGCGATGATGGACAGCTTTGCGCAGATCCTTCAGCGGCTACCCAGAAGCGGCGCATCGGCTTCCAGCAGCTCCTCTGGAAACGCCACACCCTTTAAGGTACAAGTTAATTTTGAAATCCCCATATTCGAGGGTCAGATAGACGCCGATGTTGTAGATAAATGGTTAAATCTTCTAGAGGGTTATTTTTCTGTTCATGAATTTTCGAGTCGGGAAAAGATTGTTTTTGCTCTTCTCAAAGCAGCCCCCCACGTCAAGGACTGGTGGGAAACCTACTGCGAGCAGAAGGATGAAAGTACTGGCTCACTATTTTCAGCCGCACCCACCTGGGATTCGTTCCGGGATGCCATCAAGGAGCAGTACTACCCTGTCGGAAGCTATGAGGATGAATACATAAAGTGGACCACGCTGCGGCAGGGAAGGGACCAAGACGTGCCGGAGTTCACCAATCTTTTCCATACCCTTCGCACAAAGTTGGGTATCAAGGATTCGGAGCAACATTTGATACTCAAATACCGTGGCTGCCTGCACAAGTACATCCAGGAAGAAATACAGTTCCTAAACATCCCCTCGTTCGGCGCGGCATACCGGTATGCCGTCAAGGTTGAGCAGAAGTTTAAACAAAAGAAGCGAGACTTTGGATCTGCGAATCCAAAGCAGGGGAAAGGTGCCCCTAAACCACAGAACAAAGGACAAAGCCAAGGCGGGACAGCCCAAGACAACCAGCCGAAGCTGCAAGCAAAGAGCAACGCCGCGAAGCCGAGAAAGGACACTGGAAAATGGTGCGAGTTCCATAAGAGCTCCACTCACAACACAAGTGAGTGTCGGGCCAAGCAGTCACTGGTGGCTGAGCTAAAGGTTTCAGAATTAGATGCATGTTCCGACTCTGAGTCAGAACCCGATAAGGGGTATGAAAAAGGGAAGCAGATCATTGATGCGGATCCCAGCGCCACTGTTGCTACCGCAAAGATCCAGAAAAATGAACCCGAAGATCCAGAGGAGGAGGAGCGTCTCTTCCACTCCCAGATGTGGGTAAAGGGCTCCCCGATACAGTTCATTGTTGATAGCGGGAGTCAAAAGAACCTCATTTCGGCAGAGGTCATGAAGTGGTTGGGCTTACCGACCACAGCACATCCACAACCATACACTATTGGGTGGCTTCACCAAGGGCGAGATCTTCGCGTGAGCCAACAGTGTCGCCTTCCATACAACATCAAGCCCTTCACGGATGAGGTATTGTGTGACATTGCTCCCCTTGAAGTTTGTGATGTATTACTAGGACAACCATACTTGTGGAAGCGACATGCTGTGTATGAATCAAGGCCCCGTGTTGTTATTATTACACTGGGAAATAAGTTGTTCAGGATACCAGAGGTAGCACCACCTACTGCCATCTCTTTGATTACTGCAAAACAATGCAGTAAGATCATTTCCAAAACCAGGAAATTTGTTTTCCTGATGATACGCCCTCAAGGGAAGAAGAAGACAGTGGCCGCGGCCTCCAAACGGGGTCCCTCTGCACGGCAGCTACAGATGGACAAGATTGTGGAGGAGTACGAAGACATCTTCACCTCCCCGGCAGGGGTTCCTCTGCACTGTCAAGTCAAGCACTCCATCGATCTGACCCCAGGTGCGCCGCTACCCAATGGACCAATTTATCGGCGCTCCGTTCTGGAGAACAATGAAATCAAGAGGCAGATTCAGGAGCTCCTACAGAAAGGTCACATCCATCCGAGTTCTTCGCCCTGTGGGAGCCCGATAGTGTTGGTACAGAAGAAGGATGGGACGTGGAGACTCTGTATTGACTATCGGGCGCTGAACAAGATCACTGTTCGTAATAGGTACCCGATCCCGCGGATTGATGACCTCCTAGACCAATTAAAGGGGGCGAAATATTTCAGCAAGATCGATCTGAAGTCAGGATATCACCAGGTACCAATTGAACCCTCAAATGTGTGGAAGACTGCCTTCAAATCCAAGGAGGGCCTCTTCGAATGGTTGGTCATGCCTTTCGGATTGACGAATGCTCCTGCAACCTTTATGAGGCTAATGGATGACATCTTGCGGCCATTCACCAACTCCTTTGTAGTAGTATACTTGGATGACATTCTGATCTTCAGCCAGAGTTGGGAAGAGCACCTCCACCACATCCGACAGGTTCTCCAAACACTGCGGCAACACAAGCTATGTGCCAATTTGGAGAAATGCACTTTTGGCATGACCCAGGTTCAGTATCTGGGATACATCATTGATGAAAAGGGGGTGCATGTCGATCCAACCAAGGTCCAAGTCATTCGGGATTGGCCCTCTCCAACCACTCTAACAGAGCTCCGCAGCTTTCTAGGTCTTGCCAACTTCTACCGCAGGTTTGTGTTGGGATTTTCTCATATTTCTTGGCCCTTGAGTCAAGTCACCAAGGGCGGGGCAAAAGCAAAATTATTTTTGTCTGAATCTCAACAGAAGGCATTCAGGGAGTTGAAGGATCGCCTCTGCATGGCACCAGTCCTCGCGTTACCAGATTTACAACAACCATTTGAGGTCGAGACAGATGCCTCTGACTATGCTATTAGGGCAGTCCTTACTCAACATGGACATCCAGTGGCATATCACAGTGAAACACTTTCAGACACAGTCCGGAAGTACACCACTTATGATAAAGAGATGTATTCCATTGTACAGGCGTGCCGACAATGGAAGCATTACATTTTGGGGAAGGAAACGGTCATCCACACAGACCACCGACCTCTGCAGTTCATACAGACCCAAGGGAAATTGCAGAATGATCGCCATCAGAAGTGGTCTACATACCTGCAACAGTTTCACTTGAATATCAAGTATAAAAAGGGCAGCACCAATAATGTTGTAGATTGCCTCAGTCGACCACTGATCATGGTGCTAACCACCGTGCTCAACTCTTGCGGGCACGAGACTTCTGATTGGCCACTTCTCTACAAAAGCGACCCAAAATTCGGCCACACATACCAAACACTCTTGGAGGGTCAGCAGGTTGCAGATTTTCACCTCCAGGATGCCCTATTATGCCACCTCGGTCACCTTTGTGTTCCTTCAAGCGAGCGTGCCAAGATGATTTGGGAAGCACACTACAGTCGGGCTGCTGGGCATTTCGGGGTCGAGAAAACAGTGGCAGTACTGCAAAACTATTTCTATTGGCCGAATCTTCGACAGGATGTTGGGAAGTACATCCGATCATGTACTGCCTGTGCCATTTCCAAACCGACCATTAAGAAGCAAGGCCTCTATACCCCGTTGCCTACCCCTAGTCGACCTTGGGAATCCATCTCCATGGATTACATGTCAGGCCTTCCTTCCACTAAGCATGGAAATGACTGTGTTTTTGTGGTCGTCGACAGGTTCTCAAAGATGGCCATTATGATGGCCTGCAAGAAGAATATCACAGCAGAAGCCACTGCTAAACTCTTCTTTGAACGAGTGTGGGTGCACTTTGGGATCCCACAGTCTATCATCTCAGATCGGGACAGTCGGTTTCTCAGCACCTTTTGGTCCAGTCTCTGGTCAATGCTGGACACCAAACTCATGAAGTCCACAGCCTTCCATCCTCAAACTGATGGCCAGACAGAGGTTGTCAATAGGATGATTGTGCACATTCTGCGCATGTATAACTCAAAGCATCCACGCACATGGGACGAGAGCCTCCCCTACGTTCAGCACAGCTACAATCGAGCTCTTCACAACTCCACTGGCCATAGCCCTTTTCAGGTGGGTTTGGGATTCCAGCCACTATGCCCCATTGATGTGGCCATGCCACTTGCAGCTACTCACATGAATTCAGCTCATGTCCAATCCGAAACAGATAAGGCCACCAGCTTCATTGAGCGCATCCAACATATTCGCCAGCAGGTCCATGACATTCTTGAGAAATCAAATGCCAAGTACAAGCAGCGACATGATCAACATCGGGTGCCACACAAGTTTCAGGTGGGCGACAAAGTCTGGTTGCATTTGCAAAAGGAACGTCTTACTGGAGGCTATCGGAAATTGAGACCACTCCGATATGGTCCTTACACCATTACTAAGGCTATGGGAGACAATGCATTTGAGCTCAACATTCCCCCATTCCTTGGCCTGCACCCAGTATTCAATGTGGACCGCCTTCGGCCATACTTTCCACCATTGCTAGACACATCCGACATTGCAGAACAGCTCAAACCCACAGAATTAAATCCAGATTGCATGGAACAAGCTGCAACTGATCGGATCATGGACACACAGATCAAGAATGCTCGCCAACAGAATATCCAACTGTATCAAGTTGTCAAAGCGGGCCAACTCCTTCAGCAGGGCAAGTGGCTCACCAGGGAACAAGTTCAACAGAAGTTTCCTCATCTCATGGAGGAGCTCAACGCAATGGGGACCATTGCTTCCTAAGGGGGGAGGAATGATCCAGGTGGATATTGGTGGCCACCTGCCAAGTCCACCTGGACCCCCACCATTGTATTTCTCAGCATTTCAGTTTCCTTAATTGTAGCACAACTTACTATTTTTAGCAGTTTTTCGGGTCCTGAACTTCCGGAGCTGTTTTGAGGCCCTAAACGACGTTTTTTGGGGAATCTAGGGGCAACACGAGTCCACGGAATGGACTAGTGTTGCCCATTCCAACAATGATAGTGCTCGGATAGATCTTTCTAATGAGCTATTGTACGCGTCAAACGGAGATCATATGCCAAAGTTACGACCCCGGGAAGTTGATGTACCAACTTACCCCCAAACGGGGCCCACAGTTTGGCGTTTCATCTCCGAGGGTTAGGTTTTGGAATGTTAAGGGTTTTTCCATTGTTTCTCAACAATAAATAGGCCTTCGAGCCTCATTGTAACACAGTTCAAAGGCATGTAGCCATCACATCTCTTCTCAGAGATAAGCTACCATCGCCCTAGCTAGTTTATTTCCATTTCTGTTTGTAAGCATATTTCAGTATTTTCCATTAATGAAATGAAGTATTATTTCCGCTGCATCTTTGTGTATATGGTTATCTCTGTAATTTGTTGCGTTCCTGTTTAAATCCGGATCACATCCCCTTCAGGAACTTGCTCGGCCATATGGTCTGTAGACAAGGCCTCATGGTGGATCCAACAAATATTGTTGTTGTATTCAATCTACAAGTGTCACGAAGTGTCAAACAGCTGTGCGCCACACTAGGACACACTGGTTACTGCTGGAAGTTCATCAAGAGCTATGCACAGATCATGACACCGATGAAACAATTGTTGAAGAAGGATGCTACTTATTTCTGGAATGAGGAATGTAACAAAAGTCTAGAAATGCTCAAGGAAAATATGGCATCAGCTCCTATCTTGGTTTTTCCAAAATGGGACATCGAATTTCACGTACATGTTGATGCATCATGTATCGGGTTGGGCACAGTACTCACATAGGAAGGAGTGGAAGGAATTGATCACCCGATCACGTTCGCAAGTCAATGATTATCGAAAGCTGAGAAGAACTATTCCACTACAGACTGGGAGGGACTGGCAATTGTGTATGCGCTCCAGAAATACTGCCACTACCTACTTGGAGGACACTTTAAGATGTATACTGATCACTCTGCACTCAAATACCTAGTGAACAAGCCTATGTTGGGGGGGCACATTTGTCGATGGTTGTTATTATTTCAAGAGTATGATTTTGAAGTCATTGTAAAACCGGGACGTCTAAACGTAGGCCCAGATCACCTGTTCTTGATTGAGAACGACGAAGAACCCACAAACTTAGAGAGGAAGGGCTACCAGATACATAGTTGTATGTAGTACGGGTCGCAGATGGCCATTTTGAGGATATAATCTACTTCTTAACCACAGGAACCACACCGCAGGGATATTCCTTTCAGCAGAAGAAAGAATTGGTGATACGCATAGCAGATTTTACTGTTATTACAGGGCACCTCTACAAAATGGGAAATGACAAAATATTATGCAGATACATACTTGAATTCGAGTGAGGACAGATTTTAGCCGAAGCACATGGGGGCGGGGGTTGCTGGAGGACATTATGTGGTCCGCACCATAGCACAGAAGATTCTTCACACTGGACTGTGGTGGCCAACTCTACATCAAGATTCGAAAGCGTACTATCGAGCCTGCGACGTATGTCAACAGACTGGGAAACCATCGCGAAGGGATGAAATGCCGCTCAGGCCACAGATGATGTTGCAACCGTTTTAGAAATGGGAATTCGATTTTGTGGGACCGATCACACCTCCAGGAAAGACGGGGGCATGATATATGATCATGGCCACAGAGTACTTGACCTGATGGGCAGAAGCACAGCTGGTTAAAGACTACACGACTGCTACAGCCGTCAAATTCTTGTTCGAGAATGTGCTAACGTGATTTGGATGCCCGAAAATCTAATGAGTGACCACGGAATGCATTTTCTAAATGGGACTATCAACACTCTCACTGAGGAATTTCAGATATACCATCAACAAAGTACACCGTACCATCCACAAGAAAATGGAACTGTTGAAGCATTTAAAAAAATTTGGAGACATCGTTGACCATGGTATGTAATGCGTAGTGCAATGATTGGGATTTACGCATACCTGTTGTGTTATGGGCATACCGAACAACATGCAAGAAATTGACAGGCCAGACACCTTTCAAGTTAGTCTACGGCAAGGAAGCTATCATGCCCATGGAGTACATTGTACCTAGTTTATGAATAGCAATGGTGACAGGCATGGCAGACCGAACGGCTTTGGAAGAGAGGATCGTGCAACTAAAAGAACTAGAGGAGCATCGATTTCTAGCAGGATTTCATCAGCAAGTACAAAAGCAATGAGAGAAGGCTTGGCATGATCTCCATATCAAGATGCGCATGTTCAAAGAAAATGATCTAGTATTACTATATGACAACAAGTTTCAAAAATTCCCTAGTACCCTTTGCATGTACTGGTTGGGACATTATGTAGTCAAAGAAGTTATAGATGGAGGCGTGGTCCAGCTTGCTAAGCTCAATGGAGACCCCTTCCCGAGAAGAGTAAATGGCAGTCGCCTGAAGCTCTACACGGGAGGGCTAACTTCCTAACTAACCGTCCGAAGGATAGTCTCACCGCTCCAACCAGTTGAAAGAGAGCGCGGGACGTTAAAGCAGTCTGGGGAGTAGCTGCGTGACAACCAAGATGCGCGTAGATTTGATCTATCACAAGGGTCGCATTTGTGTGAAAAGGGTTGCACTACTGCGTCAACAAGTAGAGAGGTGACCGTTTCTATCACTATTCATGAAAAGATGTTTGAGTTATGGAAAAAGGGAGTGGGCAGCGGGAAATTAAGAGACGGGGTACGAGCTAGATCTGGAAAAATCTACCGCAGGCTTAGCATGAGGGTAGAAGAAAAGGCAGCCAATGAATTTGAATTTTGAGACACTTATAAATCATAGGGGGGAATCCAACGAATGAGTTACACTTCTGAGAATCGTAAGCTATTGTGCCCTCATGCCACTATGGAACTATTCATTATCTCCACGCAAGGAGTAAGGCCAAGGGTTGTGATCTATCCATTGGTGGTGTTGGCCATTCTGAAAAGGATGGTGTTGAAAACTGCGAGCATTGTGCAGATTTCAGCATCGCCCATAGGGGATGTGATAGAAATTTGTAGACACGAAGCATAACTGGTTTGGATGTCGCTGCCTCACCTATGGGCTGGACGGCGAACCATGAAAGATAAGGTAAAATCTGTAAATACAGAGACAAATGGTGGAATTTCAGTTAGTAGGATGTCTCTAATGCACCTTGAAGATTGGGATCTCGCGGACAGCAGCAATGGTCTTGCAAAATTGCAACACAAGCTGCAGCAAAAAGTGCATACAAAAGATACAAAATTGGAAAATGGATGCTTTGGTACAAAGAGTTCCTGTATGCGGCACCCCAGCTAGAGCTAAAATCCTATGAAGGGGTGTTCTGTGTTAACAGACAAGAGCAGAATGAGCATTATCGGTTCCATAAAGTGGTAGCGACGATGGAGCAGGAGCTGGAACAAACGTTGTAGGAGACAAAGAGGGAGATGCAGAACGAAGTGCGTCACTCAGAAGAAGGTGAACCATGGATCTTAGGCAACACGTATCACCGCACTAACGAGTGACTCGAGACGAGTCACGATGATTGTGTTGGGGGTCTGTTGGGTAGAGGAGGTCCCGTGTAACAGTTTTGGGGCTTAAAGCCTAGAAGTTAGGATAATAATATTGTAAATCTTCGAAATATATGGAGCGCAAAATGTAATAAGTTGAGTCAAAGGGTTGTCTGCCCAAGAAATAATATAGAATAATAAGAAGTAAGCTGGCCTGCCCATGGTCCATAGACCATGGGAATGTATAAATAGAGCGAGGCTCTGAGGGTAGAGGGAAATTCGTGTTTTGGATGAATCTTGGTGTTATGGTTGGGTAAAAACAATGTTTTCTGCATCTGTAAGTCTGATTCAAGGGTGTTTGTAGATAGATTAGAGGCTCTGTAGCTGTGTGCGCAGAGGCCTGGTAGAGTTCGCAATTATGTGTGCGGACCGCTGCAGCTGAGTGAAGGGAGCAGATCTGGTTGTACTAGTGAAAGAATTGAATAAATTATGAAAATCTATTCATTGGAAGACCCCATGACCAATGATCCTCACCCAACTCCCATTAGACTATCCAACTCCTATTAGATGGAGAAATCTGTTCCTTCTACTTAATTTTCCAAATCGTTGTCTACTTTGAAGCCTCCATGCCTTCACCTCCTCCATGAGAACTACGTTTCATATATTTTCAAATTGTGCTCCCAATCTACTCAACATAAACCATCAAAACAAAAATATCTTCAAAGCACAAAATAAAAAATCCAAAATAAAGTGTTTCAATGCAAACACTGCATGTAGTAATATCATAAATGCATCAGAAAAAACCCTCTCTGCAATAATAATTTTTCTCACAAACAACTGATGAAACCAACAAAAAAAATGGAGATTAAACAAGCTGCTATGAATCACCAAATATCTTTGCAATCAAAAACTATTTCATCTCCTCACTCAATACACAAAATGATGGCTCAAACATACTCCCGCTATCTGCTACAACACCTGAAAACTGCTTCAGAAAATTTGCATTTTACAACTCTCACTGCTTGCGCACTATCCTCCAAACTCAAACTCCCTCAACACATAACTCATCCAACAATTTTTTTTAAATCAATATAAATTATCCTCATCAATCTTGAATCCAATGCGAAGGGAAAATACTAAGGTAATACCAATACGAAGTGTAAATACCACGGTAATGTTGTGCAAGCCAAAATACCAAATGCGAAGTCGATGTTAATACCAATACCAAAGGCACCTATACCATGGTAATACCAATACCAAGTGCACCTGTACCATGGTAATACCAATACCAAGGGCACCTGTACAACTATGAAAGAAACAAAACAAAATACCACATGCGAATACCATGGTAATACCAATACCAAGGACACTTGTACCATGATAATACCAATACCATGGTAATACTAATGCCAAGGGAACTTGTACCATGGTAATACTAATATCAGGTGCACCTATACCATGGTAATACCAATACCAAGGGCTCATGTACAATTTTCAAAGCAACATGCAAAAATACCATGGTAATGCTAATACTAATGGCACATGTACCATGGTAATACCAATGAAAGAGAAGACAATCTCTTTCTGAGATTCTCCTATTTTGGGCACATTTGATAACCGACCTTTATAGTTGTTTTGCTAGTCAATGAAATCATATATTTTCTCTTCAACTTCCTTGACATATGTCCTCATATCAAACAATTGATTCACAAGTGCATCAAATGATTGGAACATCTCTTCCATTATGCCCAGGTTTTGGAAAAATAGAACTTGATAATGAGCAAGTAGGTTATTTAACTCCCCTGCTTCTTTCATGAATTATGTCATCTCGAGATTAGCCTTCAGTTGCTCAATCCTGCGGTCTAGCTCATGTATGTGGGCATCTCAACTCTTCATGTTAGATTCATATTGAATCTTCAACCCATTAAAACTAGTTTTCACTTATGAAAATTGAGCTTGCCATTGTTGGACGATTCCTTACTTTCCATTTTCTCAATTTTGTTCAAGGTGCCTTATTCTGTCATCTTTCTCCCTTAGGAGTTGTTTCACTTCTGTGGCTTTCTCAATTGTAGCACTGGCATAGGCTCCTGCATATTGTGATAGTCTCCCAAGATCTTCAGTAGGGGTCACTTCAACATCTTTCCACTACTTCAAAAGAGGTATTTGCAGGGACCAAAGCCTGCCTTTGTTTAGTCCTTCTCCTATTTCTCTGCCTGCTGACTATTTCTCTGTGTTTCAGACTGTAAAATATATCCAGAGGAGGAATCTCCTCTATATTGAGAACAACCTCAAAGGTTGAAAAAAATGGGATGATTTCCTGATCATCACTATCCATAGTTTCCTTAAAAGGCTCAACAGTGAATGAGATCTTCTTAGTGATGAAAAAGGTCTGAGCAATATGTGTTTGCGATGAAATTTGTTATGTTTTAGGGTCACTCTCTTTAATAAACTATTCCCAAATCCCATCCAGACTTTCTTTTGTAGCTACCTATGTTTCAGTTACATGAACTTCATCTTGAATCTTAGATGTGCTCACTCTTGTGTCTTGTTTCGTGTTCTAGTGATTTACATTCAAAATTTCACTAGGAAAATAGGTAATCATTTTAACCTTGTATTGATGAAATTACACTAATTCCTCAGGGTTGAGCCATCCTGTTGCTTCTCCTTCAACCTCTAAATAATTTAACGATGATTGAAAGAAATCATCAAATTTATCAGGCTCGTTTGTAAACTACCTGATATTTTCCTGTGTTGTAATATTTTTCGCAGTATCTACTGGATCATAATGCTGATTTGGAATGGTTGGAAATTTCATCAATTATATTTCCTCCATCTCCTTAGTAGCATGTTTCAAAATTCTCTAAAGAATAGAATCCATGGTGATATGGAAAAACAAGCTTCAGTTATAGATCATTTGAATGAATTTAATATAGTTACTAATCAACTTTTCTTTATAAAGAATGTTTTGGATGATTAAATAAAACATATCTTACTTAAGTGTTCCAAGCCAAATAGCTGGGAAAATTTGATAATAGTTATGAGTACTTAAACACATATTGGGACCTTGAATTTTGATGATGTTAGAAATATTTTAATGAATGAAGAGCTACGACACAAATCAATTGTAGAAACCAGGGAGGATAAGCTCTAGCTTTAGCTGATTCTAGAAGGAAAATTGAATGTAGTAGACATGGGCATTCAAAATCAAGAGGTGGATCAAAATCAAGAACATGAAATCTTACTTGTTTTCATTGTGGAAGAGCATGGCACAAGAAAAGGATTGTTGGTTTTGGAAGAAGGAATAGAAGGAGAAGGAACAAAAATCAATCAACATAAATAAAAAATCAAGCAGCACAAATGAAGGTGAGGCAATTGTTGTAGCTTATGAAAGTGATGTATTATTTACTATTTCAGTATAAGGAGCCTGTTTATATACTTCTAACAATATAATTTATTGGGTACTTGACTCTAGGGCATCTCACCATGTGATCCCATGCAAAAATAATTTTATTACATATGAAGAAGTTGATCATGGTAGAGTAAATTTAAGAAATAATCATGTTTGTAATATCATTAGAGTGGGAGATGTCTAAATCAAGACAAAGTATGGATGAGGTATGTTTTTTAAATAGGTTAGGCATGTCCCAGAGATGTGTATGAGTTTGATCTCTATGGGATGATTGGATGATGTCACACGGAAAGAGTCGTTAGTGCGGACACAACCGACCTTCCTAGAAGCCTAAGACTTTCTAATGACAAACAAGACAAATAAGAGCAATCCTTCCCTAAATATGCTTTTACAATATGAGAAATCAAGTGTTTAGATCCTACCTGTAATCCAACGCTGTTGTAGTAGTCCAGCTTCGTTGATCTGGATGAGCTCCTCCTTCCCTTCGAAACCTGCATTCACTAACAATCAAACGATTAAATAGCACCTGAATATCACATAAAATAAAACATATTTAACATATAGACCAAGGAGTATATGAAACAACTCATAAATAACAAATTGTTGAGAAGAATGGACTAATTTGTATTAAAAGGTAACAAAAGGAACCATTACAACCTGAGCCTTGGTGTTGTGCAAGCTCCTCCCAGGGTCCACAAGAGTTCTCCCTTACTCTGATCAGCTCACCCACCTCCCAATGGAAACAAGTAAAGATGGTAATCTCTCCTCACAAGCTTCTACAAGGAAGTCCTAATTCCAGCAGCATCTACCCTTAGGAATGTTCAGCTTTCAACCTCCCCTCCCTCTGGCCCAATGCCTGTATTTATAGTGCTCTAGAGGAAGTTATTCAGGTCCACCATCAATGGGATAACCCCCTCTTTGGATGGGATAGCTCCCCTCTTGATGGGATAAGTTCCTCTTTGATAGGGATACATGAACCATCTGGAGGCGCTCCATACACGTCAAAAAAGCTTCTAGAATGCTCTAGAAATGACCACAAGTAACTTTTTTGGAGTGAAACTTGCGCCTTTTGACCTTTACAGGAGTACGCACCCTCCCCTTTACAGACAGAGCGTACAAGTACACAGGTATTGTGAACTTGGGGTGCGTACACGCAGGTAAGGCTAAGAGAAACTGCGTACCCAGAGATATATATATTTTTAATGACTTTCTCTCTTTCTTGGAGTTTGACATGAAGAGCAGAGGTATAATACTTGCCAAGGAGGATAGTATGACAGTTGATGGAGCCATACTAACTGCAAATAGTCATGGTGACAAATTTTAGTGTAATAGATTGCCCCCTAAAGTGCGAAGCCTGTAGTAGATTAGGGTTTCATATCATCTAGGAAGGGTGAAGTAATTTATCATTTCAAGGATTATCTTGTGGAAAGCCCAGTCGGAACCTGCAAGTATTCAACACAAAATACATATATAAGATCATATCATCGCTGAGGTAGGCATTCCCATACTCAGATTGAAAACTTTAACTAATTGATTATCTACTGCTCTAATACAGGAATGATTTTGCAGTACATCATAATCATAGACTTTTGTAGACACAGTATGGACGCAGCCATCTATTTATGATTAGTCTACTGTATAATGAATACAAAACTCCTCGCAGCCTGGATGGTGGAAACTAGATCCAGGGTCTTCATTTCTACTTCCCGAACAGGTACGATTCTATCCATGCGAATAAATGAGTTGATGTCGAACATGGTAGAAACCACTTGATTACCAGTCAATGATGTAAACTGTTAACAAGTGTGAGAGAGACCACCGGTGATGTCAATGGTTCTCAAAGTACCCAGTACAATCCATGAGATGTGAATGAATGAGTTAATGTCGAACATTTCACGGAATCCCTCGATCGAAAGTCAATGATGTAAACCGTCGTCAAAGGTGAGAAACCTGCCATTGATGCATGCAGATTTCAAGGTACTGACGATTCCTAGGTCATCTTTCTAGATAATGTGCTGATGTCGATAGAAAGCGACCCGTTGTAGGCAAGCCCACAACACGAAATCATAGATCAAGTTGAAGAAATGTAGCTGTAAGGACTGACTCAGGGATGGTCAAAATGGATGACGGGTATTTTGCAGATGAATGGTTTATATGCAGAGACCTCTTGAACACATAACGACACGACAGATGGCTTGGTGACATTTGACCCAAAGTTAATACCCGGCTGAAGACTTTCAATGTGATTTGATCAACTGTGAGGCAAAGGATTTCCCAACCCAGGTGAATGAAAAGTGTCGTGTTCAAGAGTGGTAACAAGGCTTCTTCTGAGACAAAGGATAACAAATAGGCTCATTTTTCTCTCTTTTCCCCCACCATTTCTTGCAAGTACCTCTTTATTTTTAACAAGCTTGAGGAGGATAACATATGCTTGATTATAAGCTCATCCTTCGGATGAGTCCAACTTAGTTTTGATTCGAACCCTAAGAAGGAGTGGTCCGTTCCTGTTTGTAATCGAACAGGTCCTTTACTGTGAAATTTTAACGAGTCCAGTATAGGAGAAACTCGACGTTTTTTATTTTTAGAGAGTCTGAAAAAACTTAAGAAGACTCCAGGTTGCACTTTTTCGTAAAGTTGTGTCTCCCAAGCCCGAAAAAGTATAAAATAATACTTGAGAGAACCGCTTGATCTTGCGACCAAGGAGTACTTTCATGATTAGTGTCTTTGACCTGAAAAGTAAAAAGCGATCAAGGACACGTCGTTTTATTTCCAGTATCGAATTTGAAACGACAAAAATCCGGCAATCTTTTCCTGTTTTTACGGTCAGAAAAGGGCTATAAGGGGACCGTCTTTTAATTCTATTTTAACGAGTGTAAAAGAAACGCTCGGCAATCTTTTCATGTTTTTAGGAGTCAGAAAAGGGCTTAAAAGATGACTCTGAGGTTTCAATTTTTCGTAAGTTTTAACGAGTTTGAAAAAATGATAAAAATGTACTCATGGTTTTCACTTTTTCGTAAGTTTTAATGAGTTTGAAAAAATGATAAAAAATGTACTCATATGGCCGACTTTCAATTTAATTTACGAGCAGGAAAAGACAGAAAGAACTCGACATTTTCATTTGTTTTACGAGAATGAAAGATAGCAAAATAATCTCGGGATTTTCATGAGTTTAACGAGTCTTGAAAATAACTGAAATTGACTCGAGATAGGTTTCATTTTTACAAGAGCTTGAAACAGAGAAAAACTATGCTTCAGAGTAGTTTCATTTTTTACACAAGCTTGAAACAGAGAGAAAACTGTGCTTGATGCCCTCTAAGCGTAACTGCTAGAGCGCATGCCCCCCAACTTCATTTCATTCAACTAAGTACAAGCTGGATGGAATGAAGGTTATTGTACGAGATCATTTAAAAGACTCAACCTAAATCTGTAAGAAAATTATGCAAAAAATTGAAATAACTAACCTAAATATACAACTTAATATTTATGAGATCTAGTCAAACTCTCGACTCAATTAGAGGGGGATTTGTTTCATTTTTTAACGAGCTTGACACAGGAAAAGAACTATGCTCGGATTCGGTTTCATGTTTACGCAAGCTTGAAACGAAAAACTATGCTTGTTATAAGTTCGCATGCCCCCAGCATAATGACGCAAATTAAGGTACATGCCCCCCAAGCTTCATTGCATTCAACCAAGTGGATGAAATGAAGCTTTACTTTCGAAATCTTGGAAAGACTCGAGGGAGTTGTTTCATTTTTTTAGTGAGGTTGACACAGGAAAAGAACTATCCTCAAAACCCTTGTTTCATTTTTTAAACGAGCTTGACCCAAGATAAGGAACTATGCTCATAACTACTCTCTACAAGCTACCTAACAAAAACTCTACTCTAAAAACCTTGATTCATTTTTTAACGAGCTTGACACAAGACAAGGAACTATGCTCTAAAATCCTTAATTCATTTTTTAATGAGCTTGACACAAGACAAGGAACTATGCTCAAGACTCCTTGTTTCATTTTTTAATGAGCTTGACACAAGACAAGGAACTATGCTCCAGAAGTTCACATGCCCCCAGCATAACGATGCAAAGCGAGGTACATGCCCCCCAGGCTTTATTGCATTCAACCAGATGGATGGAATGAAGGTTTACTTTCAATATTTAACGTGAAAAGGGAGTTGTTTCATTTTTTAAGGAGGTTGACACAAGAAAAGAACTATCCTCATACTTGATTCATTTTTTAACGAGGTTGACACAGTAACAGGAACTATCCTCATACCTGATTCATTTTTTAACGAGGTTGACTCAGTAACAAGAACTATCCTCAAAATCCTACTTTCTACAATCTACCTACATATCCTAAAATCTACCTGATTCATTTTTTAATGAGGTTGACTCAGTAAAAGAACTATCCTCATGCTAGCCTGTTTCATTTTTTAATGAGGTTGATACAGGAAAAAACTATCCTCGTTCACTGATCATGGCTTCCAACTAGAAGAAAGACATGTCAATGGACACACCTTGATCATGGCTTCCAAGAGGTCTTCATCAGAAGGAAGAATAGTTCTTTGGAAGGAACACATTTCAAGGGACTCAAAAGGGATAAGAACATCGTGTTCAAGTAATCCCATAGAGTTTTCCATGTCAATTACCGGATCTAAATCAAAGGAAGATGAGCAAACAGTGAGAGGCTCACTTACATCGGTAACTGAAAACATGGGACCAGTTGCCACATAATTAACCCGTGGCAGGGTAGATACCACTTTAGAATCAGGAACATTTAGGGGTGTCATATTATTGGTAGTCGAAACAAGACTAGGGAACGAAAGTTGGTCTACAGTCACAATACTGCCATTGTGAGGGAAAGACATCACGTGAAAGAGTGTCGATACGACAGCTTTCATTGCATAAACATAGTCTCGCCCAAGGAGTAAATTGAAATCCAAGGGACCTCGAACTACCATAAGATCAATACAGACAGTTTTACCTTCCAAGGTAATGGAAAAATTAGGAAGGATCCCTAAAGGTTCACTAATGGTTCTGTTAAAAGCTTTCAGATTCTGCGTAATAGGCGCAAGCTGAGGGGAACCCAAATCTTTCCAAACAGTTGAGGATAAAATACTAACAGAAGCACCTTCATCTACCTGAGTACGATGTATGTCCCTACCACCAGCCTTGATAATGATTTGGAAAGGGATGGAGGAAGGAAGACGAGGTTCTATCAGTCTATTCCAATCAAAGGAAAAGACCTCAGTGCTTGGAGGGGGTTCTGTAGAAACAGGTGAACTACCCCCCGGCATAGAAGAATCTGATGTAACAAGAAGAACCTGAGCGATATGAAGTTCACTCTCCAAATGGAAAGTGGGATCGACCGAATGTGAAATTGAATCGACCACTTGATCAACTAATGG
Source organism: Pinus tabuliformis (assembly GCA_031772625.1). Classification (NCBI taxonomy): domain Eukaryota; kingdom Viridiplantae; phylum Streptophyta; class Pinopsida; order Pinales; family Pinaceae; genus Pinus; species Pinus tabuliformis. The sequence goes on from CM062820.1 coordinate 1,676,036,628, forward strand.
ATCATCAACCTGAGTGACATGAGTTTCACTCTCCAATGGGAGAGTGTGATCGACTGTACTTGAATTTAGATCAATCACTCCATCAGTTGACGGTAGGTTGGGAGAAAGTTTATGGTAACCAGTTGGAAATTCTTGCTGTGGAACAGTAAGGTTTTCCAACAATGTTGAGGCTTCATCCATGTGAGGGCAAATGTGAGTTTGATGACTCCCTTTGCATAACTTACAAGGAAACCTAACTTTACCCGTTTTCCCAGGAACCTGACTATCACTGGTTGATGGATCAATGGAAAGTTGATGGGATTTTTCTGACCATACTTCCAAGACCTTTGGAATACTAGGACAATTAACAAGGAAGTGGTCACCCTTACATAGCCTGCAAGGGTATTTGGGTTTACGATGCAAGTCGGAGTTTTCCTCAACACAACTAACACTTACAGTCGTGTTTGGTTGGTTGACTTCTTTCTTATCTTGCTTCTTCTTCTTCTTCTTCTTCTTCTTAGCCTCCTGGTTACGAGCATCAAGGCTTTTACCAGGCGAAGAGGAAGAAATGGAGGAAGAAAAATTAGGCGAAGAAGGTAAAGGGTCAACAGAAGGTTGGTGATGTTGAGATGGTGAACTCTGTTGAGGTGAAGCATCCAGTTGAGATGGAACAATTGGAGTATTTTGGGCCAACGAAGTTGAAAATAACCATATCGGTAAACCTATTGTAAATCCAGGTAATGACAAAGTAGCCATATAAGGAGGACCAACATTTCCAAAGTAAGGAAAATTACTATGATTCTCGTTAGGAGGGGTTCCTAGGTTGGTAAATTCCGGAACATTTGCCATTATATTCAACTTCAGTGAATTTTATTAACAATTTTTAAAACTAAAATTAACAATTCACAATTCACACCTAACAATTAAAATTCACAATTCACACCTATGGTCTCTAAAAGTAAAAAAAAACAAATTAACACACGCTATCAAATCTAGGAGTCAAACCACACACAAATAGTAGCCTTCCACACCGAAAACACTAGTTGGTGATGAAATCCAACATCGCAGAATTCAGTACAGAAGTGGCGGGTGGAACAGTTACCCCGGCAACCTGCTTAATGAATAGACTGGACCAAGTTCCTCCACTTTAACCGTCTCGAGTGAAGTGAACCCCCCAGAAAATCCAAGTGAGTCTAGCTGACGTCTGCTCCAGGTACAGTGGGATCTTCCCTCCACCGTCACCTTGGGTAGAACCCTAAAGATAATGGTCACTAAGGTCACCAACAGCAACAAATACACCTGGGCGAACAGTCTACGACCCGATAGCACGCAAGGGCAGAGTAACAAGCTCAATCCCCTTGCCGGCTCCTTGACAATAATCCAAGGTTTACCGACAAGTGACCCCAGGCTCCTCGACAATAATCCGAGGTTTACCGTTTGTAGTACGTGCGTATCTGGCGTCTTTCACAATGAAGGAGGATTGATCGCCTCACTGGTTCGGACACGGTCTCGTGCTTCTCCTTTAAGAGGAGCTTTCCAGAGTATAAATGTAACAGTTGGATTTATCCTACCGCAAGATAAGCTACTTGTTTGGTTTTACTGTCATGGAGAGTTAATTACTCTCCTACTCCAAGACACTAGCCTAAGCTATGTTGGTGTATCAGAGCCCTAGAAATGTAAAAATTACTAGGTGAATTTTAATTAAGTGTTGTGTTATTAAGGCTGTTTTTACTCAAATGGGTAAATGGATACGAGACCAATGGTGTTATGACCCGACTCAACTGAATGCAATGATAATGCAATCCTTTCAATTCGATGAATCCTAATTAAAGTAAGGAGAGAGTTTCCATTCACTTCCGACAATGCAAAAAATTGATCACTAAGAGAAAATATAACAAATTCTCTAATGCACTAATTTTATCAAGAAAAACTAAAGCAAATCAATTCCAAACCATTTTTTTATTTTTATTTTTTGTGTAAATTCAAATCAAAGAAAGCCGATCTAAATCTACGATTGATTTTTCAGAATGTAAACTATGCAATGGTAATCTAACCACAATTCACTTGAAAAGTATGCAAATGTAATCTATGCACATTTTTCATTCATATTTTGAAAATGAGAACTCTAATTATGCAAATGTGATCTATGCAAGAGAATTCTCAAACACAAGACAATTCTAATGTGATCTAAGAACCAATCAAGTGCAAGTCGATAAAATTGGGCGAGAGTTCCAAAGATCAAAAATAAAAACACTCAAAGGCGATTAACACTCAAAGATGCAAAATTGTGAAAGGACCGGGAGAAACCTCCAAGTAATGACGAAAGGAAAACAAATCAAGAATTTCTCAAAAAGAGACTCAAAACACCCAATTGATAAAAGCTTAAAGCAGGAATGCCAATGAAATTAGCCAAGATGAAAGCTTCTGACAGGTGAACAGTGGATCTGGGCAGCAAAAATAAGCTATAAACAAAATCTAATAGGAGAAAAAGGAAAAAATTGAAATTTTCTAAGCTTTTGACAGGGGTACGCAGGCAGCCTGTTTGCACAGGTGCGTGTACGCTCTGTGTACAAAGCTGCAGTGCGTACAGGTACGCACTGTGCTCAACGTAGAGGCTGCGTACTTCTAGCAAAACCAAGAAAACCTAAAATCTAATTTAACCCTAAGCTATCCCACCCAAATGCACAGTCAAACAGCCAAAAACCAGAAAAGAAATGACTTTTCTCAAATCAAAGTTTCACACAAAGGAAAAATCATTCACATCAATGGATTCCCCAGTATGGTCGCCATTTTGTCACACGGAAAGAGTCGTTAGTGCGGACACAACCGACCTTCCTAGAAGCCTAAGACTTTCTAATGACAAACAAGACAAATAAGAGCAATCCTTCCCTAAATATGCTTTTACAATATGAGAAATCAAGTGTTTAGATCCTACCTGTAATCCAACGTTGTTGTAGTAGTCCAGCTTCGTTGATCCGGATGAGCTCCTCCTTCCCTTCGAAACTTGCATTCACTAACAATCAAATGATTAAATAGCACCTAAATATCACATAAAATAAAACATATTTAACATATAGACCAAGGAGTATATGAAACAACTCATAAATAACAAATTGTTGAGAAGAATGGACTAATTTGTATTAAAAGGTAACAAAAGGAACCATTACAACCTGAGCCTTGGTGTTGTGGAAGCTCCTCCCAGGGTCCACAAGAGTTCTCCCTTACTCTGATCAGCTCACCCACCTCCCAATGGAAACAAGTAAAGATGGTAATCTCTCCTCACAAGCTTCTACAAGGAAGTCCTAATTCCAGCAACATCTACCCTTAGGAATGTTCATCTTTCAACCTCCCCTCCCTCTGGCCCAATGCCTGTATTTATAGTGCTCTAGAGGAAGTTATTCAAGTCCACCATCAATGGGATAACCCCCTCTTTGGATGGGATAGCTCCCCTCTTGATGGGATAAGTTCCTCTTTGATAGGGATACATGAACCATCTGGAGGCACTCCATACACGTCAAACAAGCTTCTAGAATGCTCTAGAAATGACTACAAGTAACTTTTTTGGAGTGAAATTTGCGCCTTTTGACCTTTATAGGAGTATGCACCCTCCCCTTTACAGACAGAGCGTACAAGTACGCAGGTATTGTGAACTTGGGGTGCGTACACGCAGGTAAGGCTAAGAGAAACTGCGTACCCAGAGATATATATATTTTTAATGACTTTCTCTCTTTCTTGGAGTTTGACATGAAGAGCAGAGGTATAATACTTTCCAAGGAGGATAGTATGACAGTTGATGGAGCCATACTAACTGAAAATAGTCATGGTGACAAATTTTAGTGTAACAGATGATGAAGGATGCTCCACAATATTTGGGAAATATGGCTTGAAAATTATGAAAGGGTAGTTGGTGTTGGATAAAGGATTCAAAAAAAGAACCTTATATGCAATGAGGGCAACAAAAAAGATATCAGTTGCAGTTTCTTTTGCAAAAGTAGGAAACTCAATGGAGTTGTGGCATAAGCATTTGGACCACATGAGTGAAAAGGGCCTAAAAGTTCTTGTTGGTAAAAATCTACTTCTATATTTGAAATATATGAACTTGATATTTTTGAGCATGGTAGTTATGGTAGGAAATGATGAGTTTCTTTCATGAGAGGTTGTCCTGAAAGTGTTAAGAGTTTTGGAAATCTATCAACCAAAGGGGTCTCCCTGATGTGAAATCCAAATTAGACCTCACACCATTTGGAGTAAGAGCCCCATCCTGAGTATCATCACGATTTCCATGTATTCTTATAGATTTTCCTTGGATCTAACTGTCAGCAAGAGAGAGGAGTGAAAATGTGTTTTCAAAAAGAAAGGGGGTCTTCCTAGTGAGTGTTCGATCATAGTGTGTCAAAGTTCTTTTACTGCGGAGGGGGAAGAGAAGTGAGCATCTAAGAGAGAAGTAATAGTGCCACCCTAGTAGAGACACACATAAACAAAAATAATTCATTCAAAATCTAGTGGAATAGTACACAAAGACATGACTACCATTGCAACGATTACAACAAGAAAGATTTGTCTAATATTCAAAGGGAAAGTCCACAAGGATGTGACAACAATAATTACCATTAAAACACATTCTCAATATGATAAATACCAAAATAACAAAAATATTTCAACTACTTTAGCAAAAATGAAAGCAAACATGAATTACAAACATTCACAGAATAATCTTACAAGTATTCATAATCCATGTATGAAGAATGTGTTGTCCATAAGGCTTTTAATATTAAGTAAAAGTTCCAAGACACATGTAAACAATGAACATGACTAAATCCAATAGTTGAGCATTGGAGCCACTCCTTGCTCCCCAAAATAACTATTTTGTCTATCTAATGCCTTGTGGGAGGAACCAAGGTGAAAATTCCATTTCTCATACCATGAGGGTGTATATATAACAAAGCGGTGATGCTTCACCTTCCTTCTGACTATTTGACTACCCTCATGACTATTTGAATTCCTATGACTTTTCGACTTTACATGACTCTTCATATTCTGAACATGTCCTTTTGACTTTCACTTTACAATACATTTTGAATAGATAATTACATAATACACAATAATGATGTGGCATATGATCACTTGTGATAGGGCATGACACAACACTGATGACATGGACTACATGATGATGTGGCGGTGCCAAGCTGTTCTTCTTGCTACTTCTTTCTTTCTGTCTTGAATAAGAGATGTATCCAATGCTTCATATTCATGTGAGATATGATTTTTTCTTCATATCTACCCTCCAAAGGGTTGTGAATCATATGGAGTTTTCATGCATTCATGATCTTTGGTCTTTCGTTGTAACCCAATGTTATCTCACTTTCTTGTCTTATGATCATCCTTTCTCCTCAGCTCCTTAGGTTTCTTCTAGCATGTCCTCCTTCTCCATATTCTTCTTCATCATTTTTCCATAGCATGATAGAGTTCCTTCATCTTCAATCCACTCATAACAAGATGACATTAGTCCAATAAACCATTAGTCTAAGATGTTGCATGATGATCCACTAGCTAAAATCGGGTGGTCGGCCAAGGGAGAGGCTGAGTGACTGCACAGTTTTACAACTTAGGCAGTCAAGGGTCAGACTTGAGCCTTTAGACTATGCAATGCATAGTTCAGGCTAGACTGAGGAAGAAGATTGCACAGTTTGGGAGCTCAGTGAGGTAGGCTAAGTGTTTGGGCACTAGCTTAGCCAATGCTCAGTTATGGAAGACAAAGGAGATTGAGTGATTGCCCAATTGCATAGTTGAGGAGCTCAAGGCTAAGGCTTGAGCCTTGAGAATGTGAAATGTGTAGTTTTGACTAGGCAGGAGAGAGAAATTGCACAATTTTGGAAGATAGTGAGCCAGGCTGAGGGGTTTTGCACTGTTTCAGCCAACTATGTAGCTCTGGGAGGAAAAGTAGGCTTGGTGATTTCATAGTTCAAGAGCTCAGGTTTCGAGCTTCATTTCAAAGTTTGTGCAGTAAGAAATTAGGGACAAGATGGAGGGTTGAATTGTGCAATTTTGGAGGCCAAGGCTTGGGCTTGATCACTGAAGCTGTGCAGTGCACAGTCCTAGGAGGTAGGAATTGCACATATCATAGTGTTAAGAGGAAATTTTGTAGCTTGAGGGCTGGGACTTTGTAATTCATAGTTCAGAAAGGCCAAATCAGGCCAAGTTGCTAGGAATTTTCTGATATTTGGCTATGTGGGATTAGTGAAAGTGATGTGAACAGTGATAGGACTTGACTATGATCATACACTTAGACACTTGACGACAAAACATATATCATTTGGAACACATGAACATATATTTCCTTTAGTGCGACCACCTTTACGACAACTTACTACAAGTGCGCTACTAAAGATACACTTTGCGATGACCGTGATGACACTTGTGGGACAGTGCTTAAAAATTTGGAAATGAGTGCGACAAAGGTTTACATGGTAAGATGGACTCATTTACACAAGGATAACCTCTTGAAACCACCAAAACAAGCTTATTCATGCTGTGCGATACTTAACATGCTATAATATGACAAGTGTTAAAATGCAAATGACACTTACGATATGCGAACAATAGTGAAAGCAACAAATGCTAGATAAAATATAACATGAAAACATCACTAATTAGAGTCAAAGTAAGAAAAAGTGACAACCGAAAACATGAAAATGATACTCATGAAAACAAAGGTGCACGAAAGCGAAAATCTGCAAAACTCATCGAAGTATAAATACAAACAAAGCTAGAAGTGATAAACTATCGATGTTAGTGTGCATTGGCTATTGACATGGATTGGACATCATGTAGGCATAGTCTTAATGGACCGTGCTATGCTTGTTCAAGCTTGCATAAAAGAATGCACTCATGAACTTGTTGTTGACTGAGCATGTGTGAGAAAGCACCCTCGACACTTCCAATCCAAGAAGGGATCTCAAAAGCATCAACTAACCAAGAAGTGTCTACGAAACGAATAATCACAAGACATGCAGTAGGCTCCAAAATTTGAGTGTAGGCAAAATTTTGGGGGGTGTTTATTACAGTGACAACACTTGGCGACACACTGATAGAAATCCAACTTCTCTTCCTTGGTCAATTCTTTCATGCAAGGTATAGTTCTTCAGGAAGTATTGATTCATCATTCAAATTACAATGGCTTCCCCACTTACCCCATGCATAAACATAGCCCCCTTCATTACTTTACTCAGTTAAACATAAACATATGATCAATGATCACATAATGTTTCAAATCAGGATAGGTTAATGAAGTTCACGAGCTTTATATTTTCAGAGCATAGTTTTTCATCTATGGTGTTGCTCCACTTCTAGTAAGCCTAGACAATACCCTGGCAGAGTCACTTCAGGAACACAAACATTTATCCATTGTGAGCAAGACTGGACAATACCTCAGTGGAGATTCTTGCTTCACCTCTCTGCGTAGGAATCATTTCTCTTCTTTCACCTTTATTTATTTATTTAAAGAGGATTGTGGATTGGCACTTATTTATTTATGGGAGGAAGAGGGATCCCAACTTATTAAGATCAAGAGAGCTTGTTCCTTCAGAGAAGCATATAGAGACCTCTGATTTAGGTTTGCTCATTTAGATTTTTCCCTTATCCTTCTCTACATGATTGGATCAGTCTAATAACACTGAAACATATAAACCCGAGTGTAGGCATAAGGTTTCCAAAATAGACATGGAGGTCATGGTTTGACACAAATTTCTTAACGCAAGGATCATATTTTCCGTCAGAACATCATCGACCAAAATATGTAACCATGATAAGGAAGAAGGACAAAGAATTAGCCAAATGTTGCAGTGTCACAAAGTCCTTTTCTATTTTTCCACATTCCTTTTTCACCCAACATGGAATGTTCATGCAAGGTCTCACAAAGCGAAAGGAAAGACACCACACAAGAAGGAACAAAACCAGAAGACAAGACAAAAAGTGGCTAGACCAAAACATGATGTGAAACCAAAACCATAAAACACAAGACAAACTACAAGATTTGAATGCAGGAAAAATATGAAATTAAAATAAAATGAAACTATAATTATTCCTAACCTAATCGGCTATAATGTCTCAGTCACGTATAATTGAATTTCTAATGTAGCATGTAGCCACCGAAATTGTTCCCGTCCTGAAACCACAAAGATGTGATCAACTAAAACAAATATAAAATGATGTGCAATGGAAAAGATAAGAGCTTGTATAACTTGCACAAAAAATGAAGCTCTTACTTGTCAATAGAAATATATGTCATAGTTACTACTTTTAAATGATTCACATTCTTACCCTTTCAATGAGAAGCATCATTCAAAAAAAATCAAAAGATTCTCGCGGATGTGTCTCCATCTACATCGAACTCCTTAGTGAGCGTGAGGAAAGATCAAAACTTGTTGTTTGTGATAGATCTTGCAAGGTAAGATTGTTCCAACCATTCAATGATTGGATCATAAAATTCATGATAATCCTCTTGAAAACCCCAAAATATTTGAAAAGATGAATTTTCAATTAGAGGCATGGGATTACGATGAGAATCTTGTGAGGGAAAATAGATCTTATCATATTCAGCAAGCATGCCAAGATAGTGAGGACATGACATAAGCATAAATGAAGGTTGAAGTGCCTCAACTGCTCGAAAAATATATGAATAGTGAAATGTTGAACCATAAAGATCAAAGGATGTAAAACAACTGTCATTAGATGTGTTGGTGGGAAAATGATAAGCTGAATGACAATCATCAGAGATAGAATAATGATCAAATGGGTTGATTAAAGCATCATATTCCTAGTTTTTAATTAACAAAGATAAATCAATTTGAACAGCTCTGTGAATGCTCTAAACAATCAAACCAACTTCCTTGTAGGTTGAATGTGACAAACCATTTTCCTGTAACTGGTGACAAACTATACAAGCATTGTAATCATTGAAAGAATTTAAAAGGGATGCCAACAAAACAAACACATGAGACCAGTCAGGACATAGTGAATGGAGAAGAATTTGATTCATGTAATAACTTGTGCATTCATTATCACTCAAGAGGATTTCAGGTGCGATGAAGGGAAATATTTGCAATACAACATTCACAAGAAAAACTAGGAGTTGACTATTAAAAAATGAATCTGATAGGCATGATTCCTTTAGCCAAAGATGGTCTTTGAAATGACCAACTTTGCAATTCCATGACTTTATGAGAGATACCCAAACCAAACCTGAGTTTGATGCGAGATATTTGCATGAAGATGGATCAACTGAAGAATATTCTTGAATTCGATCAGAAACCAAATCTCGAAAGTTTGAAAGATTACATTTGAAATACCAAATATATTTCAGAAAGAGATTTACATTGAGTGAAACCATGCAAAGAGAAGGATTGGTGAAAGAAACCATATCTGACTTAGTTCGGGGGGCTTACCAGAGTTGCAAGATCCTACCATAACCATCAATAGAAGTTGAAGTTCCTTGACTTCTTGACAAGTTGATCTAGGTGGCTCCAGAGACACACACAGGACAAAGAGGGCTTATGGAAGCTCAAAAATTAAATTGACCACAATGATTTTGAACCAGGACCAGAGCGAATATCTTGTCGTCCTGATCGCGGCGATGCGAATGGTTCGTCAATTCGAGCTCGTATGAGGGAGAACGAGTGAGTCAAAGTTCTGGTCAAAGTTAGGTTGTGAGCCAGGTTTAAGTGTCCTACAATTTGACCAACCCCAAGGCATGAAACCTAGCTCTCGAAAGTAGTTGAAATTGTGGCCTCATTAATTTTACCAATATCCCTTATTTTCTAAAGAGTTGAAAATCACCAGTATATATCTATATATATATATATATATATATATATATATATATATATATATATATATATATATATATATATATATATATATATATATATATATTGTGGTGGCGGGCCACCACCCCCGCCATCCCCAAAACCACATTAACAAAATTCATTTAAATTTGGCCAACGGGCCATGACCCCCATCAGCCCCCAAACCCAATCACTTAATAAAAATAACATTAAAATATGGCTCGGCGGCCATCACCCCGCTGAGCCCTCCAACCACATAGCAATAAACATTAAATGGGGTGGGCACGGGCCACCTCCAGTGGACCCAATCCACACCCCCCCAAAACGCCACCATGCATAACCAAATACCATCGAAATTTTGGTAACGGTGCCGGCGGGGGTTGAACCCCCCCCCCCCGTCCCAAGCGGGTGGCCCCATGAGTACAATGTACAACCATGTACCGGGCCTCCCATAAACCCAAACAAACCAAGTTTTAATGTGCCAGTTGAAAAATGGTTACGGAGGGTATGGGTGGGCCGCCCAATGTGGACCCGACCCCAAAACTTTAAATTCCATTTAAATTAAAAGAAAACAAATGGCGTATTAAATGGAGGGGTCAGGGTTTGACCACCCGACCTCCTCCTTATTATTTGAAGAGTAAACAAATCCACCTAAACCGAATTATTGATTTATCTGCCTCAAAAAAATTATATAAACCCTCATTTGCACAGTGCACTCAGCTAGATGGAGGAACCAGGAGCAGGAATGGAAAACGAGGCAGAGTTAATTTTTAGTTAGTTTTTATGCAGGTTGAACCATGACTGAGAAAAATTTCTAGGAGGGTGAAATTTTTGCAGTGTCCGAATTGGACAAACTTTATGTTGATCTTACACCTCTCAACGACACAAACTTGACGGTGCAGTTAGTTTCATGATCTGAGAAGAAGATTTTCAGAGGACCTAGAGGATGGAATCTTTGAGGAATGTAAGGGGAATCTAAAAGATTCCTTAAGCCCTAGATTCTGACTTTCTCAGAATTCAGAAATTTGACAGTCGATTTTTCACTATTCAATGCCACCAATCTGATGGTGTGCTCAGATTTTCCATTTTCTCATTTCATTTATCCACCACTTTTCTAAGTGGAGTGCAGGTGTCAGTATTCGACGTGCGAGCAGTCATTTCCATGCGATTCGACATCGTGAGATTGATGGCATGAACAACTTTAGTAGTTTGACATCCTCTTCTTCAAATGGCCCTGGATGTGAGGTATATGCAGTGTGTTCATGTAGTTCTTTTGCCATGCATTGTGTTGCACAAATCCATGTTTGATGTTTGATGTGGGATCTTGTTTTCTTACTTTTCTCATGATTCCTACTTGATGTGATGCGGAATCATCTGTGTGATGTACTTATTGTCATGATTTGTCATGTTTCATTTGAGATCCCTTTGTCGTCATGTTGATGGGATACTCATGTTGTCGCCATGCATATTTGCATTGATATCCCTTTTATGACATGTTGGTGGGATGTTCATTATCATCATGCATGAGTTTGTGTCATACTGATAGGAGTCCTTTTTGACTGAGAGTTCTTGTAGTGGAACATCTCTTGGAGCCACTGCTGCGTGAGGGCATTTTCCTTATATGATAGAGACATCACCTCTTATGTACATCATCAATATTCAAATCACTTAATGTAGCAGCCTACACCATCTTGACACCGAGGCCCGGAGACGTAGTCCCTCCTGGATGAACTCCATTATCAACGGCTTATGTTTTCATGTGTTGATGAATGTCATATCCCTCTTCTTTACATCATGCAGATGTATTCATTTATGTTCTTTTAAAAGTTTAAATTAACACATCATGAAAGTAAAAGGTCTTGGAAGGGTCCTTCGTCATAGCCAGACTTGGATCAAGTGGTATCAGAGTGATATTTGCGTGGATGTGAATTTCAAGCGTGAAAAATGGAATGTGCAGTGATAGAGGATGAAAAAGCGATGTACGAGACCATGCTCAAAATTTCCAAGAGGGTGGAAATCATGTATGAAACTCTACAGAAAGAGACAGAGGAAAAGGAGTGATTGCAGCTTTAGTTGCAAGCCATGGAAGAGGCCCTAGAAGAACTGAAGCACAACAAACATAATCTTCAAACAAAGAACGTTGAGTTTAATATGCATCTACAAGAAGTGAAAGAGGAGAAACATAGTTTTCTATGATAGGTGCAAGCAAAGGACGAGGCCTTGGAAAAGCTGCAGCATGACCCATGTGAGGTAAAAAGTGATTCTCTGAATTCATGTATGTGTCCTGATGATGATTTCGTTGCTTTTCAAAATCATACCACAGGAATTGGTTCCAAACTAATGAAGAAAATGGTGTATGAAGGAAAAGGCTTGGGCGTTAATGGCCTGGCATTTTAAACCCCATCAAAGTGGAGGAATTACCCCGCCAGATAAGACTTGGGTATGTTAAGAAGAGAGTTGGGGAATGCACCGAAACAGCTAGCGAACCACCAACAACAGATGATTAGCAGCCCTCTTCAGTTCTTTCCAAATCGACAGAGGAGGTAAAAGATGTTGATTTCCTCTCGGTTTCATCTTCACATAGTATGATTTGTATTGGATATTTGGAAATCCCAATTACAGGGGAAAATGTGAGGCTACTTACCAGGATGAGGTGCAAGGAGGAAGAAAATCATGGTGTTAATAACCAAGGAATAACTCAACCATTAGAGGTTGTGCAGAGACCTCAATTTGCAGGCTTGAGATACACCAAGGGAGAATGCTCGAAGGTTTCAGATTCTTCCGAGACATCGTGGAAATCGTCGAGGAAAGAGAATGATGGGAACACATCCCCATCATCCCATGGTAGTGCCCATGGCAGGGAAAGGGCTGAGGTAAGCTCTCATTGCCATACTTACACCAGAGATAGCAAGGAAAGGTATAACCACTCATGACATTCAAATGTTCATTTCGATTATAATCATGTTGTTAATGATGAACATAAAACATGGCATCGAAAAAATATACCTTTTGTGGATTACATAACAATACATTTTCTAAGTGTTGGAAAAGAATGGCAGCACACAAAAGGATGAGGTGTGAAAGATCCTCTCAATAGCAGGTAAAGAAGCATGTTAAGTAGATCTGGAGGAAGAAAACCTGTTGTAGTCATTGCAACAGAAATGGCCATCAAAGAGCCACATGTTGGAGGCTCTATCCAGACCAATGCCTTAAAGACAAAGCATCGGTGCATGAACCAGGTGAAGCAGTTGTTTGACAAGCAAAACCGCCACAAGGAGGTGACCCATTCACATTGATAAGTGAAAAATGGTTTCTAGATATGTTAGAATTTCATGGTCATTCTTTTGTAAATCATTTGTTGCATTTCAAAATGTAAAAGTGATGATGTGTTTTCCATCACTTGTTAAGAAACAATGATGTCGGGTCTTATTTTGAGTTGCATGATAAACTGTGAAAGTGATGTCATGTCTCCATCACTTGTCAAAACAAAATAGTGTTTGGTCGTATTGTTGTAAATCATGTGTTGTAGTGATGATGAGTTTGCCATCACTTTGAAGCAACAATGATATGTTGGCCTTGTGTTCGTAGCTGGGGTATTGTGTCCATCCTGATGTAAACTTGACCACTAAGTATGTGTTATAAACTCGTGGCAAGTGTGGGACGCTTGGGTCATTAGTTGGTCATGCAAGTCAAGCATGTAATTTGTAAAACAACGTACTACAGGTTGTAGAGGTGGTAGGTGTTAGTTCATCGCTTAAGACTCCAAAGAACAAAGGTAAAGGAGATGGAAGCGAGACCTTTCAGGACACTTGTGATGTAGACAAGGTACAGAGAAGTTGCAGGGTATTTTTCATGCTTTTGGAGGACCATGAGCTCCTCAGTGGGGAGGATTGATCCAGGTGGCTCCAAAGACACACAGAGAATAAAGAGGGCTTATGGAAGCTTGAAAATCAAAGTGATCAGAAGGATTTCAAACTAGGACTAGAGCGAAGAGCTCGTCGTCCTAATCGCGGCGGTGCGAATGGTTCGTCAATCTGAGCTTGTAAGAGGGAGAATGAGCCAGTCAAAGTTCTGGTCAAAGTTAGGTTGTGGGCCAGGTTTAAGTGTCCTACAATTTGAATGACCCCAAGGCGTGAAACCTAGCTCCCAAAAGCAGTTGAAATTGTGGCCTAGTTAATTTTCCCAATATCCCTTATTTTCTAAAGAGTTGAAAATCACCACTATATTAAAAAAATCATATATATATATATATATATATATATATATATATATATATATATATATATATATATATATATATATATATATATATATATATATATATATATATATATATATATATATATATATATATATATATATATCTATATATATATCTATATATATATATATATATATATATAGATATCTAGTGGTGGTGGGCCACCACACCCGTGTCCCCCAAAACCACATTAACAAAATTCATTTAATTTTGGCCCACGGGCCATGACCCCCGTTGGCCCCCAAACCTAACCAATTAACAAAAATAACATTAAAATATGGCTCGACTACCATCACCCCGTCGAGCCCTCCAACCACATAACAATAAACATTAAATGGGGTGGGCACAGGCCACCTCCGGTGGACCTGACCCACACCCCCCCAAAACACCACCATGCATAACTGAATACCGCCAGAGTTTTGGTATGGGTGCCGGAGGGGTCGAACCCGCCCGACCCACGTGGCTAGCCCCCAAGCAGGCGGCCCCATGAGTACAATGTACAACGATGTACTAGACCTCCCATAAACCCAAACAAACCAAGTTTTAATGCCCTAGTTGAAAAATGGTTACGGAGGGTAGGGGCAGGCTGCCCAATGCAGACCCGACCCAAAAACTTTAAATTTCATTTAAATTAAAAGAAAACAAATGGCGTATTAAATGGACGGGTCAGGGTTTGACCACCCGAACTCCTTATTATTCGAAGAGTAAACCAATCCACCTAAACCAAATTATTGATTTATCCACCCCGAAAAAATTATATAAACCCTCATTTGCACAGTTCACCCAGGAAAATTGAGGAACCAGGAGCAGGCATGGAAAACGAGGAAGAGTTAACTTTTAATTAATTTTTATGCAGGGGGAACCATGACTGAGCAAAATTTCCAGGAGGGTGAAATTTTTGTAGTGTCCAAATTGGACAAACTTTATGTCGATCTTACACCTCTCAACGACACTAACATGATGGCACAGTCAGTTTCTTGATTTGAGCAACATATTGGTAGAGGACCCAGAGGAGGGAATCTTTGAGGAACCTAGGGAGAATCTAAAAGATTCCTTAAGCCCCAGACTCTCACTTTCTCAGAATTCAGAAATTTGATAGTTGATTTTGCACTATTCGACGCCACTAATCTGATGGTGTGCTCACATTTTCCATTTGCTCATTTCATTTTTCGACCACTTTTCTAAGTGGACTGCAGGTGTCAGTATTCGAAGTGCGAGCTATCATTTCCATGCAATTCGACACAATGAGATTGATGGCACAAATGACTTCAACAGTTTGACATCCTCCTCTTCAGATGGCCCTAGATGTGAGGTATATACAATGTGTTCATGTACTTCTTGTTGGAAATAATACTGAGAGGGGGGGTGAATCAATATTATCAAGTTATTTTAACAAATCTTCCTTATTTATACTTTGAATTATTTTTGCATATCAGTACCATAAAATAATGAGCATGAACAAGAAAAACAGATAGTCACACCAAAGAACACCAGATGTAAGGTGGAAACCCAATGTGGGTGGAAACCCAATGTGGGTGAAAACCACCTGCTGCAATATGTCTCTATCTTTTTTCAAATTAGAAACTCCTTTTACAATGATTTTGTAATGGTGCAGTCCTTTACCAGTACACAGGCTGCAACCTGCAGATAGCTACAACTCTATCTCGTTTTCCAGTCTTTCCTGGAAGGGAGATACAACCCCCTACTTCTTTTCTTACAAGGACCACTTTTCATAAATTTTCAAACTGGATCCATAAGCATCAAATGATCATCAAGTACATGTAAATTACACAGTCAACTGCAGTAACCAGATCAACAGTAACAGAACTAACCCAGAACACCTTATCAACAGAAAAAATTCAGTAAACAGAAGATCTTAAGACAGATACGCAGTATTTCTTTCTCTGGCCTGCGTCGCTACGCACTTCACCTTCTGCTTCCCTGCGTATACCCGCAGAGAGCCTTCTGCTGCACCGCGTACCCACGCACTGGTTCTTCAATCGCGCTGCGTACTGTTACTGTAGGTACGCACCCAGAGACACTATCGCGCCGCGTACTGTTACTGTAGGTACGCACCCAGAGACACTATCGCGCCGCGTACTGTTACTGAAGCCACGCACTCAAAGATACTATCGCGCCGCGTACTTTTGCTGTGCGTATGCACCTGAACCTTCGTCGCACTGCGTACCCACACAGTTCTCCTTCTTCTGTTCTGCGTACCCACGCAGTACCCCTTCTTCTGCTCTGTGTACCCACGCAGTTCTCCTTCTTCTGTTCGGTGTACCCACGCAGTACCCCTTCTTCTGCTCTGCGTACCCACGCAGCTCTCCTGTTGTTGCTCTGCGTACCCACGCACCTGTACTGTTAATCACCTGCGTACTTCTGATTAGGGCCGAATTGGCAGTCCACCAGTGTGGCACAGTTAGTCAGATGCCCAGATCTGATCATGCGCTTGAGAGATCACCCTTCACAGATTTGCTTTTAACTTCACTTACATATAGATCAAGCTTTTAAGACCATAACCCAATATTTCAGATCTTAAGATATTCAATTGCAAAGATACTTAGCCAAGTGATCTCCTTTGCTTTATATAGGCAAGCTCCTCCTAAAATCATGGATCAATACCATAGATAACCAATACAAGGGGCCCAAAAACATGGGGCTCAATAATAATAATAATATAAAACAATACCACGGGCCAAAACCGTAGAATCAAGATCGGCGGGCTAAATACCACGGGCCAAACATAGGAAACCCCACGTGAATGCGCTTCTCTGCCTTGAAGTAAGTGAAACTGGGGGTACGCACCTTCTAAACGGGTGACCTGCGTGTCTGGGCGCGGTCCCTTCACGGTGTACCTGCGTGTACGCATCTTCTGAACTGTTCTCCTGCGTACTTCTTAATTTTCAATATTTTGAGAGCCTGATCAGAGCATTGCCACTTGAGGGTGTTGCCATCAAGTACAACATCTGTAACATAGAGCCATATCAGAATCATAATGCCAACACTTCTTTTTCCATGCATTTTGCTGCACAAATCCCTGTTTGATGTTTGATGTGGGATCTTGTTTTCTTACTTTTCTCATGATTATTGTTTGATGTGATGCAGAATCATCTGCGTGATGTACATGTTGTCATGATTCATTATGTGTTATTTGAGATCCCTTTGTCGTCATGTTGATGGATACTCATGTTGTCGCCATGCATGTTTGCATTGATATCCATTTTATGCCATGTTGGTGGGATGTTCATTATCATCATGCATGAGTTTGTGTCATACTGATAGGATTCCTTTTGACTGAAGGTTCCTGTAGTGGAACATCTCTTGGAGCCACTCCTACGTGAGGGAATTTTCCTTGTATGATAGTGATGTCACCTCTTATGTACATCATCACTATTGACATCACTTAATGCAGCAACCTACACCATCTTGACACCGGGGCCTGGAGACATAGTTCCTCCTTGATGAACTCTGTTATCAACGGCTTATGTTTTCATGTGTTGATGAATGTCATGTTCCTCTTCTTTACAACATGCATATGTATTCATTTATGTTCTTTTAAAAATGAAAATTAACACATCACAGAAGTAAAATGTCTTGGAAGGGTCCTTCATCACACCCGGACCTAGATCAAGTGTTATCAGAGCGGTCTTTGCGTGGATGAAAATTGCAAGCATGAAAAATGGAACGTGCAGCGACAGAGGATGAAAAAGCGATGTACGAGACCATGCTCAAAATTTCCAAGAGTGTGGAAATCATTTATGAAACTCTACAGAAAGAGACAGATGAAACGGAGAGATTGCAGCTTCAGTTGCAAGCCACGGAAGAGGCCCTGGAAGAACTGAAGCACAACAAACATAATATTCAAACAGAGAACGCTGAATTGAAGATGCATCTACAAGAAGAGAAAGAGGAGAAATATATTAGATATCATTTTTTTTGGGATTCAACTGCGTTAAGTAAGGCATTCAAACGTATGACCATTTCCATGAGAGGTAGTCGTAACTGACTAATTTCTCATGATTTTTGAATAGTTCACTTAGCACTCATTGCATCGGGTGATGCTCACAAGGGTGAAGAAGTGGGATTGAAACTAGTGAAATGTGGAGAACGAATCACATAGCATCAATCATCACTTCCGGGGCTTGCAC
Source organism: Pinus tabuliformis (assembly GCA_031772625.1). NCBI lineage: Eukaryota > Viridiplantae > Streptophyta > Pinopsida > Pinales > Pinaceae > Pinus > Pinus tabuliformis. The sequence continues at coordinate 1,676,054,861 of CM062820.1, forward strand.
CCGGTAACCAGGACTTCCCAGGAGGTCACCCATCCCAGAACTCCTCTGGCTCAAGCGCGCTTAACTGTGGAGTTTTTCCCACAATCAAGCCCACTTAGCTTGCTACCTCATTTGCAAAACCTTAGCAAGTATTGTGCCTCATGAACCATTCAAGTAGAGATCCCTTGACTCTTTTTGAATTTAAGTATGGGGGATTACGCAGTGCATTATATTAGATATCATTTTTTTTTTTGGGGGTTCAACTGCGTTAAGTAAGGCATTCAAACGTATGACCATTTCCATGAGAGGTAGTCGTAACTGACTAATTTCTCATGATTTTTGAATAGTTCACTTAGCACTCATTGCATCGGGTGATGCTCACAGGGGTGAAGAAGTGGGATTGAAACTAGTGAAATGTGGAGAACAAATCACATAGCATCAATCATCACTTCCGGGGCTTAGGAGAAATATAGTTTTCTATGATAGGTGCAAGAAAAGGACGAGGCATTGGAAAAGCTGAAGTGTGACCCATGTGAGGTAAAAATTGATTCTCTGAATTCATGTATGTGGCCTGATGATGATTTCGTTGTTTTTGAAAATCATACCACAAGAATTGGCTCCAAACTGATCAAGAAAATGGGGTATGAAGGAAAAGGCTTGGGCGTTAATGGCAAAGGCATCATCAACCCCATCAAAATGGAGGAATTACCCCATCAGATAGGACTTGGGTATGTCAGAAAGGAAGCCAGGGAATGTGCCGAGATAGTTAGTGAACCACCAACAACAGATGATGAGTAGCCCTCATTAGTTCTTTCCAAATCGACAGAGGAGGTAAAACATGTTGTTTTCCTTTCTGTTTTGTCTTCACATAGTATGATTTCTATTGGAGATTTGGAGATCCCAATTACAGGGACAAACATGAGGCTCATTACCAGGATGAGGTGAAAGGAGGAAGAAAAACTTGGTGTTAATAACCAAGGCATAACTCAACCATTGGAGGTTGTGCAAAGACCTCAATTTGCAAGCTTGAGATACATCGAGGGAAAATGCTTGAACGTGTTAGATTCTTTCGAGACATCGTTGAAGTCGTCGAGGAAAGAGAATGATGGGAACACATCCCCATCATCCCATGGCAGTTCCCATGGTAGGGAAAGAGTTGAGGCAAGCTCTCATCGCCATACTTACACCAGAGACAGTAAGGAAAGGTACAACCACTCACGACATTTGAATGTTCATTTCGATTATAATCATGTTGTTAGTGATGAGCGTAAAACATGGCATCACAAAACATGTACCTTTTGTGGATTACATAACCATATATTTTCTAAGTGTTGGAAAATAATGGCAACACACAAAAGGATGAGGCATGAAATACCCTCTCAACAGCAGGTAAAGAAACATGTTAAGCAGATATGGAGGAAGAAAACCTATTGCATTCATTGCGACAAAAATTGCCATCAAAGAGCCACATGTTGGAGGCTCCATACAGAGCAGGTCCTTAAAGACAAAGTGTCGATGCATGAACCATGTGAAGCAGTTGTTCGACAAGCAAAACTACCACAAGGAGGCGACCCATTCACATTGATAAGTGAAAAATGGTTTCTAGATATGTTAGCATTTCATGGTCGTTCTTTTGTAAATCATTTGTTTCATTTCAAAATGTAAAAGTGATGATGTGTTTTCCATCACTTGTTAACCAACAATGATGTCGGGTCTTATTTTTAGTTGCATGATAAACTGTGAAAGTGATGTCGTGTCTCCATCACTTGTCAAAACAAAATAGTGTTTGGTCGTATTTTTGTAAATTATGTGTTGTGGTGATGATGAGTTTTCCATCACTTTGAAGCAATAATGATATGTTGGCCTTGTGTTCATAGTAGGGGTATTGTGTCCATCCTGATGTAAACTTGACCACTGAGTATGCGTTATAAAATCATGGCAAGTGTGGGACGCTTGGGTCATTAGTTGGTCATGCAAGTCAAGCATGTAATTTGCAAAACAATGTACTATAGGTTGTAGAGGTGGTAGGTGCCGACTCATTGCTTAAGGCTTCGAAGAACAAAGGTGAAGGAGATGGAAGTGAGACCTTTCAGGATGATTGTGATGCAAACAAGGTACAAAGAAGTTGCAGGGTATTTTTCATGCTTTTGGAGGACCAAAAGCTCCTCAGTGGGGAGGATTGATCCAGGTGGCTCTAGAGACACACACAGGAAAAAGAGGGTTTATGGAAGCTCGAAAATCAAAATGATCAGATCTCGTCATCTTCATCGCGGTGGTGCGAACATTTCGTCAATCCGAGCTCGTATGAGGGAGAATGAGCCAGTCAAAGTTCTGGTCAAAGTTAGGTTGTGGGCCAAGTTTAAGTGTCCTACAATTTGACCGACCTTAGGGCATGAAACCTAGCTCTTGAAAGCGGCCGAAATTGTGGCCTCGTTAATTTGCCCAATATCCCTTATTTTCTAAAGAGTTGAAAATCACCACTATATATATATATATATATATCTATATATATATATATATATATATATATATATATATATATATAGATATTGTGGTGGCAGGCCATCCACCCCCCCCCCCCCCCCCCGCTACCCTTAAAAACACATTAACAAAATTCATTTAAATTTGGCCGACGGGCCATGACCCCCATCGGCCCCCAAACCCAACCACTTAACAAAAATAACATTAAAATATGGCTCGGTGGCCATCACCTGGTCGAGCCCTCTAACCACATAACAATAAACATTAAATGGGGTGGGCAGGGGCCACCGCCGGTGGACTCGGCCCACACCCCCCCAAAACGCCACCACGCATAACCAAATACCACCAGAAATTTTGTAAGGGTGTCGGCGGGGGTCAAACCCGCCCGATCCATGTGGCCAGCCCCCAAGCGGGTGGCCCCATGAGTACAATGTACAACCATGTACCAGACCTCCCATAAACCCAAACAAACCAAGTTTTAATGCCCCAGTTGAAAAATGGTCACGAAGGGTATGGGTGGGCTGCCCAATGCAGACCTGACCCCAAAACATTAAATTTCATTTAACTTAAAATAAAACAAATGAAATATTAAATGGAGGGGTCAGGGTTTGACCACTCGACCTCCTCCTCATTATTCGAAGAGTAAACCAATCCACCTAAATCAAATTATTGATTTATGCACCCTGGAAAAATCATATAAACCCTCATTTTCACAGTGCACCCACGCAGATGGAGGAACCAGGAGTGGGCACAAAAAATGAGGCAGAGTTAATTTTTAATTAATTTTTATGTAGGTGGAACCATGACTGAGAAAAATTTCCAAGAGGGTGAAATTTTTGCAATGTCCAAATTGGACAAAATTTATGTTCATCTTACACCTCTTGGTGACACGAACCCTATGGCGTAGTCAATTTCCTGATCTGAACAACATATTTTCAAAGGACCCAGAGGAGGGAATCTTTTAGGAATCTAAAAGATTCCTTAAGCTCCAGATAGTCACTTTCTTAGAATTCAGAAATTTGACAGTTGATTTTGCACTATTCGACGCCACCAATCTGATGGTGTGCTCAGATTTTCCATTTGTTCATTTCATTTTTGGCCACTTTTCTAAGTGGAGTGCAGGTGTCAGTATTCGACATGTGAGCAGTCATTTCCATGGGATTTGATGCCGTGAGATCGATGGCATGAATAACTTCAACAATTTGACATCCTCTTCTTCATATGGCCCTGGATGTGAGGTATATGCATTGTTTTCATGTACTTCTTTTGCCATGGATTGTGTTGCACAGATCCTTGTTTGATGTTCGATGTGGGATCTTGTTTTCTTACTTTTCTCATGATTCCTACTTGATGTGATGTAGAATCATCTGTGTGATGTACTTGTTGTCATGATTCTTCATGTTTTACTTGAGATCCCTTTGTCGTCATGTTGATGGGATACTCATGTTGTCGCCATGCATGTTCGCATTGAGATCCCTTTTATGCCATGTTGGTGGGATGTTCATTATCATCATGCATGAGTTTGTGTCATACTGATAGGAGCCCTTTTTGACTGAGAGTTCCTGTAGTGGAACATCTCTTGGAGCCACTCCTACATGAGAAAATTTTCCTTGTATGACAGCGATGTCACCTCTTATGTACATCATCACTCTTGACAACACTTAATGCAGCGGTCTACACCATCTTGACACCGGTACCCGGAGACGTAGTCCCTCCTGGATGAACTCCGTTATCAACGGCTTATGTTTTCATGTGTTGATGAATGTCATGTTCCTCTTCTTTACAACATGCAGATGTATTCATTTATGTTATTTTAAAAATGCAAATTAAAACATAACGAAAATAAAAGGTCTTGGAAGGGTCCTTCGTCACACCTGAACCTAGATCACAAGTCCCGAAACTTTCAAGGATTGTAAAATCGCATCTTGAATATTGAACAAGATCGTGCATGGTGTGAAGGTAGTTGCTACCAATGGCTTCAATAAGATCACTATTCACTGGATGGAAGCCATCTTTGTCACTGGTTAAACCAAATTTTTCAACTTCAACAACTAAATTACTCAAATTGAAAGATTCTTCTGATGGAAAATCTGAAGATAAATGAATCGGGGAAATTTCGTGAGAAAGTTGGTTTGAAGAGTTTTCTTCATGAAATAAAAGAGATGATGGGGGATGAGAATGGTACTCAATGATTTGGTCATTTTAATTTTCATCATGGATAATATCACTGCCTTGTGTCAATTGAGAAAATAACTCATTGGATGAAGAACTTGAAGAGCATGGAGTATCTCCATCAAAAGTAGATGCATCGCAAACATCAGAACAAAAGGGATAGTGAGATGAAGAGGACGTTTCTATATGGACATTTTCTTTAACTGAATTAGATTTTAGATCTAAATTAAAATCTTCATGAGAAACCTTAGTTGATGCAATTGGACATTCGTCATCACATACATCAACAAAATCATCATCATCAGAATGATTGTTTCCCAACACTACGGATCTAAACAAATTTATTTCATTAAATTCACTACCGATATTAACATATTTGATATTATCCAAGAGTGAGGAGACACCATCTTCACATGGAGGATTTTGAAAAAGATTGAAATAATCCTCACCTTCCTACTCCTCTACTTGTGTATTGTGGCTACCTTGAACCTGATCGCAATTTGGAACAACAACTTGAAAATCAAAAGAGTGTGAGCAATAAGTTGGTGGAATAGGTTGCTCAAAGTTTATCATGGTACAAAGAGTCATGGAATGTTGTTGATAGGGGATAACATAAATCTAAATCAGATTCGAGACTACAGTTATGAATAGTAACATCATCTTGTAGAATGGAGGAGTTAGTCTTCACCATAGGCTTCATGAGCCATTCTGGAATTTCCTCCATTGAATCTGAATCATGAAAAGCAGAAGAAGAATGAGAAGATGGATCAAGAATTTGATTTTCAGATTTCCAAACTTTACAATCATCAGAAGGAGGCACTCACATCGGAACTGGAAAAAGAGGAGGACAAGGAAAAATATGAGTAATAGGTTCCTCCTCTGAAATTAGAGGTGTCTCATGGTTTACAAGAGTTGGGGAAGTAAAAACATCAAGAGGTTTAGATTCAAACTGATTCAAAGAAATCTGAACCAAATGTTCAAACTTTTGCTTACAAAAATTCTAATCCATATATTCTTCAGGAAACTCATAACATAAATGAAGGAATCTATTAGCAAAACCCTCAACCAATTCATCATGATTCATAAATTATTTTGTGAACGTCTCGGTAATCATACCAATTGAAATCTTGGTGAAGCTACTTAATAAATTAATGAAAAGAGTGAATGGAAGCAGATGGTAAGGTATGAAACCATTGGTCAACACGATTGTTAAGAGTGAGAGTGAATAATACACATAACATATTCATCATCGATTTCAAGAGATTTACAAAACCTAAGAAAATCATTTATACGCCTGGATAATAACATATCACCCTTGCCATTAAACTTGATTTGAGACAAGGAATGACCAAGTTACACAGAGATTGAAAGTTTACTAGGAGGTAGGTTGGAAAAAGACTCTCAGATTGTGATTTAAGAAAGACCCATTTAAGATAGGAGATTCAAAACATACTCGATGGGAACAAATCGCCATTTGGCCATCCTTCTAGCACTATTTTGTTGAAAATGCTACAAATCCATCAAACAAGGGGGTCCCCCTAATGTGAAGTCCTAATTAGACCTCACACCATTTGGAGTAAGAGACCCATATGGAGTATCGACCCGAATGCCATGTATTCTTATAGATTTGCCTTGGCTCAAACTATCGGCAAGAGAGAGGAGGGAAAATGTGCCTTCAAAAAGTAAGGGGGTGTGCCTAGTGAGTGTTCAGTCGTATGTGTGTCAAAGTTATTTTACTGAAGATGGGAAAGAGAAGCGAGCCTATAAGAGAGAGGTAATAGTACCACCCTAGTAGAGACACACAAAAACACGAATAACACATTCAACATCCAATGGAATAGTCCACAAAGATGCGACGATCATTACAACGATTACAACAAGAAAGATATGTCTCATATCTAGTGTAAAATTCCATGAGGATGCGACAGTGATAATTACCATTACAACAGATTCTCTATATGATAAGTACCAAAATAATTGAAATAGTTCAACCACTTTAGCATAGATGAAAGCAAAAATGAATTACAAACATTCACATAATAGTTTTACAAATATTCATAATCCATGCATGAAGAATGTGTTGGCCATAAGGCCTCTCATCTTAAGTAAAATTTTCAAGACACATCTATACAATGAACTCCACTAGCTCTAATAGTGGAGTGTGAAAGCCACTCCTTACTCCCCAAAAGAGCTATTTTGTCTCTCTAATGCCTTGCAGGAGAATACAAGGTGAAAATTCCATTTCTCATATAATGAGGGTGTATATATAACGAAGATGTGATGCTTCACCTTCGTTGTGACTCTTTGACTACCCTCATGATTGTTTGACTTCCTATGAATTTTTTACTTTACATGACTCTTCATATTCTGAACGTGTCTTTCAGAATACATTTTAAATAGATAATTACATAATCCACAATAATGACATGGCATATGATGACTTGTGACATGACATGACATGACACTGATGACATGGACTACATGATGATGTGGCACTGCTAAGTTGTCCTTATTGTTGCTTCTTTCTTTTTGTCTTAAATAAGAGATGTATCCAATGCTTCATCTTCATGCGAGATATACTTTTTTCTTCATATCTACCCTCCAAAGTGTTGTGAATTAAATGGAGTCTTCATGCGGTCTTGATATTTGGTCTTCTGTTGTAATCTAATGTTATTTCATCTTCTTGTCTTATGATCATCCTTTCTCCTCAGATCCTTAGGTGTCTTCTAGAATTTACTCCTTCTCCATCTCGTTTTTCATCATCTTGCCATAGCATGATAGAGTTCCTACATCTGCAATCCACTCACGACAAGACGACATCAGTTCGATGAACCCCTAGTCTAAGATGTTGCATGATGATCCATTAGATAAGCTGAAACCAAGTGGTAGGCCAAGCGATAGGCTCAGTGACTACGCATTTGCACAACTTAGGCAGTTAAGAGTTAGGCTTCAGCCTTGAGACTATGCAATGCATAGTTCAAGCTAGACTGAGGAAGAAGACTGTGCAGTTTGGGAGCTCAGTGAGGCATGCTAAGGGTTTGGGCACTACTTTAGCCAACTATGCAGTTCTGGAAGACAGAGGAGACTGAGTGATTGTGCAGTTCAGGAACTCAAGGATGAGGCCTAAGCCTTGATATTGCACAATGTGAAATTCTGATTAGGTAGGAGATAGAAATTGTGCAGTTTTGGGAGTCAGTGATCTAGGCTGAGAGGCTTTGCACTGTTTCAACCAACTGTGCATTTCTAGGAGTAAAATTAGACCTGGTGATTGTGTAATTGTAGAGCTTAGGGTACGAGCTTGAGTTCAGAGATTATGCAGTGCATAGTTGGGGCCAGAATGGAGGGCTGAATTGTGCAATATTGGAGGCCAAGGCTCAAGCTTGAGCACTGAAACTATACAGTGAATAGTCCTGGGAGGAAGGAAATGTGCATTGTGTAGTGTTAAGAGGAAATTTTGTATCTTGAGGGTTGGGACTGCGCAATGTGTAGTCCAGGAAGGTTGGATGAGGCTAAATTGCTGGGAATTTTCCGAAATTTGACTAAGTGTGGGATCAGTGACAATGATGTGAACATTGATAGGACTCGACTGTGATCACACACTTAGACACTTGAATACACAACATAGATCATCTAGAAAACATGAACACATACTTCCTTTAGTGCCACAACCTTTTGACAACTTATGACAAGTGCAAAACTAATGATGCACTTTACGATGACCGTGGAAATACTTGTGTGACAATGCTTAAAACTTTGGAAATGAGTGCGATGAAGGTTTACATGGTAAGATTAACTCATTTACATAAGGAAAACATTGTGAAATGACCGAAAAAAGATTATGTACATTGTGCGACACTTAACATGCCAGAAGATGACAAGTGCTAAAGTGTGAACGACACTTGCGATATTTGAACGACAGTGAAAGAAACACATGCCATAGTAAAGATAACATAAAAACACACTAATTAGAGTGAAACAAAGCAAAAGAGACAAACGAAAACATGAAAATGACACTCGTGAAAACAAAGGTGCACGAAAGTGACAATTTTCAAAACTAACCAAAATAGAAGTACAAACACAGCTAGAAGTGAGAAATTGTTGATGTCAGTGCGCACTAACTTTTGACATGGATTGGACATCGCACAGACACAATCTTGATAAACCATTTTGTGCTTGTTCAAGCTTGCGTAAAAGAATGTGCTCATGAACTTATTGCGGATTCAGCATGTGTGATCAAGTACCCACAACACTTCCAATCCAAAAATAGAGCTCAAAAACATCAACTAACCAAGAAGTGATTGCGGAATGACTGATCACAAGATCTGTAGTAGGCTCCAAATGTGAAGCATTTATGCATATTTCCAAATATAATAGAACCAAATTAGATGATAAATCAAAGAAATGTGTTTTTCTGGGATATTTAGATGGTGAGTTTTGTTACCTCACCATCTATGGGATCATGTTAATCACAGAATTGTTAGAGGAAAGGATGTAATATTTAATGAATTTGAGATGTACAAAAGGCCTGTAGGTGATATGGATGTCAAATAAATTTTTGATAGGTTTATAGAATAGCAAGAAAATGTCCCACCATTGGAAGAATCTAGGCAAAAAATTCAAGAATAGAATGGACAATAAGTTAAAAATTATGGACAACAACAAGAATAAAACTTTTCGTAATCATTAGAAGAGATTCAAATGGAAGACACAATACCATTGTTGGTTCACAAGTCTACTAGGCTTCATAATCACTCACAAATATATCCATCATCAATTTATATTTTTCTAACTGTTGAAGGTGAACCTCATTGTTGTCAGGAAGCTTGTGAAGTGGAAATTAGAAAAAAAAGTGGAAGAAAGTAATGGAGGACGAAAGGGACTCTCTGTTGGAAAATAAAACTTGGGAGTTAGTGAAGCTTCCAAAAGAAAGAAATTCCCTAAAAAACAAAGGGGTATACATGATTAAAAATGAAGGTGAAGAGAAGAAGAAAATATACAAAGCAAGGCTGGTGGTGAAGAGATATACCCAAAAAGAAGGTATTTAATTTACAGAAAATTTTTCACCTATTGTTAAAATGTCATCCATAAAATTTATCCTTTGACTTGCTACTACTTTAGACTTTGAATGTGAAAAATTGTGTAAAGAGAAATTTTATTCATAGAGAATCAAAGGAGGAAATTTATATGGAACAATTGTAAGGATTCAAGGTAAAAGGTAAATAGAACCTTGTATGCATGTTGAAGAAGAGCCTTTATGGGTTGAAATAGGAACCTCACCAATGGTATAAGAAATTTGATTCATGTATGCTAGAGCATGGATTCAAAATATTCGAGGTTGATCATTGAGTCTACATCAAGAGGTATCACCAAGAAAGGTATATTACACCACTATTGTATGTGGATGATATGCTAATTGTTGGACACGATAAGAACATGATTAATATATTAAAGAAATATTTGGAAAGTAAATTTGAAATGAAATATTTAGGTCAAGAAAAAAAAATATTGGGCATGAATATTATACATGACAGAAAGAACACAAATTTGTGGATGTCACGAGAAAAGTATATTGAGAAAGTGTTAGACAGATTCAATATGAGGGATGCTAAACTAGTTGGTACACCCCTAGCATCACACTCCAAACTTAGTGTTGATTTATGCCCTTATGATGACATGAAGAAGGAGGAAATGATTAAAATCCCTTATGTTTCAATAGTTGGTAGCTTTATGTATGCCATGGTATGTACCCAACCAAATATTGCACGTTTAGTGGGAGTAGTGAGCAGGTTCCTTGCAAGTATAGAAAAACAACATTGGCAAGCAGTAAAGTGGATTTTGAGGTATCGCAAGAGTACTAGTGATCATTGTTTATGTTTTTGTGATAATTCTATTGTTCTTAAAGGTTACACAGATGCAAACATGGCTAGAGATGTGGATACTAGAAATTCCACCATTGGTTATTTATATAATTTTGTAGGTGTAGCAGTGTCATGGATGTCTAGATTATAGAAAGTAGTATCCCTATTCACAACAGAAACAAAATACATATTTCCATATAAGATTAAAAAGATATGTTTTGGATGCAATGATTTTTAGGAGAGTTGGGAATAAAACAAGATAAATATATGTTGCATTGTGATAGTCAGAGTGCTATTTAGCTAGGAAAAAACCTATCATATCATTCTAATACAAAGCACATTGTTGTTTGATATCATTTGACTTGTGAAGCATTAGACGTTGGATTTCTACAATTGGAGAAAATACACAATACAAAAAGTACAACTAATATGTTAACGAAGATTTTTCCGAGGGATGAGTAAGAGCTTTGTAGAATCTTGGGTGGAGTTATGCAAACATGATGAGAGGCATCTCAACAAAGGATTGGTAGTGAGAAGAGAAAAATGATTTCAACTATATTCACTCAATCTCAAGTGGAAGATTGGTAGGTGTGAGACAAAATCAAATTCAAAGTTATCTGCACTCATCGTATTCATAACTGATAGTATTGAGCACATGGTTTTGTAATGAAACCTATTTTTACATGGGTGTAAGTAAAAAGGAAGTGGGTGAAAAGGAAATAGGATGTGAGAGAAATGTAATATACTTTTCTTTGTTGTTGTAATAAAAATATACCAATCCCTTTCCCCATAGTTCCCCGTGGTTTTCACCCAATGGGGTTTTCGAAGTAAATCTAATGTGCACTATGATACATTTTTCATTTAAATCTTGTGCCTAGTGAGATAAAAAGATTTATTTTTAGTTTATTTTTGTATTGTATTTTATTAACACTTCTTATTTTGAAAAATCAGTAATAGAAGTATCTTAATGTAGGAACATATGAAACAACTAGTTTAAAAAAAACCATGATGAATTAGTAATATAATTGAGGGGTTTAAATGTAACTCGTTTGAGAAATTGAATAAAATAAGAATAATAGTATATTAAATGTATAATAAGAAAGTTTGTGAGGTTAACCATTGTGTATTGGGAAAGACATTGATTTTTGTAGGGCTAATGTCTCTCTCTTTTTTTGATATAGAATATATCTATTTTTTATCTTTGGTGTGCTCATTAATTATAGAAGAAGTATGTTCCTAGTCTTTAGGAGGTTGTTAAATCTAGTTGGATGATTGCTAAATTGGTGTGTGGTTGAGAGATTTTCTCAACCAAGTTGATTGTGCTCAAGATAGCTTCTTTATCTTGAGAAATTATTCATGTATTTATTTGTAACATTATTTGATTAATGTTTGTGGGTGGTAGCACAATTGGGAAAAAGCATGTTGGCAAGCACTTGTGTATCCAAGTGATCAAAAGTTCAACCCCCTTGACATGTCTACCTGTCAAACCAAAAAAAACATTATTTGTTTAATGATATATGTGTGTTTTCTAAATTTTATCTTAGTATGAGAGCTTCTCCACCTCTAGCACAACTATGATTGTACACTTCCCTTGTTGCTTCAATACTGCACTTAACATTCCCATTATTTACTTTGAGGTGATTTCAAAAACACTGAAGTGTCTAACCTCGAAAAAATTCTGAACTATCTCCTTGAGGTGATTTCAAAAACACTGAAGCGTCCAACCTCAGAAAAATTTTGAACTAGCTTTGTCCCCTTATGCATCTTCTCACATAAACCTCTGAGCTGCTGCTACTGATGTTAAGACAAATCTTACCCATTGCAAAAGGTCTCACCTAATATTGGTATCATTGCTTCCAAATTATTTTGGATTTGTTGGTAAGAGTCATTGAAGCCCAAGCTTTTCCCTACAATATATTTAACAGCTTCTAGCAGCTCTGCTACTACAGCACTCGCGGTTGTTTTAGTCAATGGATCCATTCATATCAAAGAAAAGGATTGTTTTCTTACTCTTGTAACTCAAGAATGAAATATGATCACCGGAACCCTTATTTGGTTATATTAATATGCAAAGAAAAAAAAAAATTATTGCATTGTTGAGTGGAGTAAACTTGTATGAAGGAGTTGTGGGATATGTCCGCATGTGACTAAGCTATGTTTTATGTGTTAAATTGTTGTAAGGTGAAGTGGGGTCGAAAAGATGTGTTTGTTGTTGTACGCATTGTGCATGCTAAAGGTGATGCTTCTTGGAATTGCGAGATTTTTTGGAGATCGTGCCCTCAACAACAAGTATGTGAATCCACAATTCACCTCGAGAAAATTGAGATCCACATTTTGGAGGAATGCCACTACAAAGCATCATTTTATTTAAACAAGTCTACCGCATTTCTACAATTTGTGAATTCAGGGAAATTTTAATTTAGAATTGTCTTTGTTTGTTAGTTTTCTATTAGAGGCCATAGATGCAATATTATATATCCTCTAAGGTCTAGTATCATGGGAAAATATGTGGGGGTATAAGCCTTTGGTCCCATGACAAGTCCAAGATGATGTTGTTCCCTAGCATAAAGTTTTCGATCTAACATCAAATATGTTAGAGCTACTGCAATTATTCTTGTTGTGTGAGTTGTAAATGTTTTTGAGAGAGTCTAGAGATGATGCAACAACTTGTAATCTTTCCTTGGTTAGGATCAACTTGCATTGGAAAGTAAAAAGGAGGTTTATCTATCTCAACAGTATTTGAAGAAATTCATGGCACAAATCCTTAAGGATTTGAAAAGCCCCCATTCTCTGGAGTTAAAGAAAAGGGAAGGGGGGCTCGGAAGGGAGCTAGATTATGGAACCATTGACCTATCTTCACACCCAGATATTTCAGAGCTATAGATGATCTGTTCCGCATATTCGAGGGTATATTGGGTAATTTAGTTATGTTGAGACAATGATATGGCCTCAACAAATCTGGAAATGAAGTGGCCGTAGCCATTGAAGCATATCAAACTGTTCGGGGTCCCTACCCTATAGATCATTTCATTAAATATTTCTCCAGAAAAAATTTCCTTTGTTCTTTACAACTCCATTTCCTAAGCTCTCTTGATTGCAACAATAGTAGTGGAGTTGTAGATGAGAACATTTGATGGTTGTGAGAATAAAATAGACTTATAACCATGCGTCACACATTGTAGTCATAGTAAGTCTACATGTTAATATGATGTTTTAGAGTCGTCCTTGAAATGTTTTATGTACTTGGAGGTGTCCTCTTAGGTCGGAGTATGTTGAACCTAGATCTATATAACATGGAAATGGAATACCACTATAAGACCTAAATAGGCATGCATATCCATTTATTATGTGTTCCCTAGTTTAGCATAGTAGCCACTATTAGAGAGTTATTTAACACCCTAGAAGAGTGTGCCATGTGTTGGATGGATATACTTGGTTGGACCATATTGGTTGTAAACTCTATGAGGTGAAATTTTAATATTTAGGGGGAGTTCATCAAGAAGTTGGATGAACCATGTACGCGAAGGGACATCCTAGTAGACTGGCAGTTGTAGTAGTTAGGTACCCATGCATTATGATGGAAAGTTGTTCCTTTATATGGATGTCGACAATTTGATGATGTTTGCATGATTGAGGTACAAGGTGTAAGTACCATGTTGGACTAGAGGTAGATCTTATTGAACAAGAGGATCTTCAATGTGGTGTGTGCTACAAAGAAGATATAGAAGAAGACCTCAATAGATAAAGATTAAGACAAGTAGTAGTTAAGGGGCGGGGGGCGTGGGGGGGGGGGGGGGGGGGTGGGGGGTTGGGGATAGAGAATATAACTCCTACTTGTCTTTGGTGTGTTCATAATTTAATTCTAGAAGAAGATTCAAATTTCTCTCTGTCTTGTTTGATAAATTGGGAATAAGAGAATCCTAGATGCATGACAACAATATTGTGAATCTATTAATGTGGGAAATTTTCGGAGGTTAAAGTCTCTCCCCTTCTTGCTTGAGAAAGTAGCGATAAGAGTACCCTCAATCTAAAGTAGTGATAAGACTCTACCCTCAATCTTCCAATGTAGCAAGACATGGAGCAAAGCCTCTTGTGGGATCATGATGAATTGGTAAAATCATTACAATTGCTCAGGCATATGTTCAAATCTCTCTCCCTTGACTTTGAGAAATTGTGGATGAGAGTACCCTAAATATATCAATGTAGGAAGATGTGGAGTGGAGGGTCTTCAAACGTGCCACAATGAATTGATAAAGGCATTTCTTTTGTTTAAATATATCTCCCTCTTATTGAGAATTCATGATAAAGATTACTTTGAGGTTATCAATGTGGATGAATATGTATGGAAAGGTCATCAAATGTACATAACATAACCTTTAAAGACTTAGTTACATTGATCATGGGAAATGTGGTTGTGTGAATCCACTAAGTTGATGGAAATGAACATAGGTTTGTGTTTATAGGGACTCTATGGAAAATCACTATCAACCTCTTGAGATAATTAATGGAGTCTAGATTCTATGATATAGGGAATCTAAGGAAACATAACATCAACCTCTTGAAATGGACTCTAGATTCAACCATCTTAGAGGAAGAAGTAAAATTATGAGTGGTGAAGGAGATTGAAATTTAGAGCTTCTTTCAAATCTTCCCATGTTGCATATACACAGGTCTTTTTGATCTTATGAATGCCTCAAAGAATTTCTTTCTAGTGAGATAAGGAATGGTAACTGATTCCAAAGAGATCTCCCTATATCAATATCTCATTGCAAAAGAGTAGAAATCATTGCATACCAGCTACATCTACACCCTTGCCAAATGACTTGCAAAGAAGTATCTTTTCCACCTTCCTACCATGCTATGTTGAGGATTGGAGTGGCAAATAGGGATATCTCTTATCATCTCAATGAGAATCATCTATACACTAAATTATTTGTAATGTGTTTATAATATTGAAGTGAAAATAAAATATCCATAATCTAATTAGGATAGTAGTAAAACTAAAACATTATATATATATATATATATATATATATATATACCAATATTTTATATATTTTATATATAATTTATATATATGTTATAATAAATATATAATAATATATAATAATCCTCCACTTTTATTAAATTTATTTGTAATTTAATTTTTTTGTGTTAAAATAAATAAATTAATTAAAGTATAATAAAAATAAAATTTAGCAACTAATAAATTGCTATAAATTTTAAATTTTTTTTAAGTAACATAAAAAAATATAAAATTAAATTTCACAATAAAACAAATTACTCTACAATACATTTCCCAATAAACAAATTACTTTATCACACATTTTTAAATTTTAAATATAATGGAACTCTAAAATATAACAAAATATAAAATTAAATTTCACAATAAAACAAATTACTCTACAATACATTTCCCAATAAACAAATTACTTTATCACACATTTAGCATTGGCATGTTATAAATGTATTGCCTTCATAGTGAATTACACATGTAGTTTATCTTTTCAGTCATATAGTATTATTGACTTGCTTCACCGTTTGAATGCATTTATCAAATGTTTGGAAAGAAAAACAAAACGAGTTGATGCATAGTTAACACGACGACTGTTTTTTATCTGCTGTCCATTCAAAGTTGTGAGCAATTTGGCTGTTTGCATAGAGTCGACTTAATGGTGCCTTTACAGATTTATAATCACTTCAAATATTTATCATTTGCTGACTACCACTCAATTGCTATGACTTCCAAATTGCTACCACTGTGTACACTGATTGATTCAATTAAATTTAACCCTACTGCAAACTCAGAGACTGTTACTTCCAACATTAAAACTCACACGGTTTTGACTGCCCAGTCATAGTTCACTCCTCCTTGGGAGAAAAAAAAATGCAAGAATAAGGAGAGTTGTCACACTGCACCACCAAATTTACTCTGCTTTTGACAGTTTTGCAGGTAAAGCAGATCACTGCTGTCAGGTAAAGCAGAGAAGACTAGATTTATTATGTGGTTTACTGTGCTAATTTGGTACTAGTTAGCTACGTCCATGAACAGTATTGAACAACATTTACTTGTTATTGAACATTATAAGACAAAAATATTTATCATATATGAAATTCCAACCCGGCTAGAGAGAGACAACCAGATGTCCCACCACACAAGCTACAACCTACAGAAAAAAGACCAACTGTCCCACCACTCTCGACATTGATAAACCAGCCGAAAAATGATGCACAATATTGCAAGTGCCAATTTAATTACAATCTGTTCCATGTTTCACTAGTTTGGTTTTACCATCGCTATAAAATCTTAGTTAAAAGAAAGCAGGATTTACTTCTCGGTGACAGCTCCAGATTCAATGTAGCATCATTTTTCCTGGACTCTACCCCGTCATCATAACACTCAGCAAAATTCGTCAGCTTTATAACATTCAGAACGTAATGATTTTGACAACAAAGCTTCTCAGTTTTGCAGCTCTTTTCACAGATCTGCCATTATTTAGAGTTAGAGCAGGCTTTTACGACAGACAATCAAATGTTCAGGTGGGCCAAAGACCATGTGGTCTGATTGCTGTCCTGTATTCGTTTATATATTTATGTTGTATGAATTTTTACAATGGTAACCAATATTTTTAGAGTTATAGTTTTATTAATGGCTATGTTGTATGAATGAATTTTTACAATGCTAACCAATTTTTTTGAGTTATAATTATGTTAATGTGCTAGGTAGTATATGTCAATTTTTAGAGTTTGTACTTATTTAAATTCAATGCCTGGCATATACTGTTTTCAGTGCATTAATGAAACTATAGCTTCAATATTGATAGTCATGATTGACTTTATAATGATTTTAGATATCAATATTCTTCATGGTTAAAGATTTTAATTAAATTTAAAGCAAATATTAACTTGAGAGTTAGCCCTAGTGTATTAATGAAACTATAGCTCCAATATTAATAGCCATGATTGACCCTATAATAACCTTAGATATGAGTGTTCTTCATAGATAAAGATTTTAATTAAATTTAAAGCAAACATTAACTTTAAAGTTAACCCTAATGCATTAATGAAATTATAGCTTGATAGTCATGATTGGCTTTATAAGGATCCTAACCCTCATGGTTTATTTTTTTAATTAAATTTGAATTAATATTAGTGTTGTCAATATTATATAGAAAAATAATTTGAATTAATATTATTTTAAATAAATTGAAAGTTAATTTACCTTTTTAGAAAATGAAAAACAATATGCTTAATATTTGAATGTTTATCTAAAATCAAATTTTAGATATACACCATTTCTAAATTTGAAATATTGTTTGGTTTTTGAATGGAATAATTTAGATATTACTATTTATGAAAATACAATAAAAATCAATAATATGTTTGATTGATAGTAACAATAAAGTCAATATTAATTTATTAAAGTTTCATGTTTAGTATTTATTTAAAGACAAATATACATGGATTAAAAATCATTCATCTCCATAAATATCTTTTTTTTATTAATATAAATTTTGAATCTATAATATTTTTTTAATGATATTTTGAATAAATATAATAAAAATATTTGTAATAAAATAAGTGCTTGTAATAATTGAATAAATTTTAAAAATATTTACATTTCAATTTAATATACTAAAAATTGATATTTATTAAGAGTGATTTTTCTTTAAACTTTATATTCCCAAGTTCTCATTTAGTTGAAGTTGAAGCTCCTAAAAAAGCTCCCAAGTTCCAAAACCTCCCATCCAATTAGGAATATTTAGTTCTTGTTCTTAGGTTGTTTAAGTTCTTAAATAGGTTCTCAAACATTCACTCCCAAGTTCCAAAAACCAAAAAGCCCCCAAGCCCCCAAGTTCCAAAAACCATTCCTAGCAAGCCACCAAAATGCTCCCAACTTCTAAAAATCATTCCTAACTAGTGATTTCTAGCACATGGTTTTCTAGCCCATATTATTATGTCAATTGTATTTGGATGTAAAGAAGCCTATAGATAGGCTTATTGGTCTCCATTGTAAGGTGGCAAGGGTTATCAAGTGTGGGCTCCTCGCCCATCTTGGTTAGGGTTTTGGTGAAGGACTAATGGAATTTCGTGAGTTGGGGTTTTCCCAGAGTGTTGGGTCCTTCGTTTTTGGGAACAATTTTTCGACATATTTTGACCAAATCTAACCGATTGGAAATTGTAGAGGAAACAACCGATTAAAGAAAGGGAATCTACCAAGATCACTTAGTTGTTGAAGGTTGGCCAACGGAAAATATGGAGACATGCAGTTGCAGCCGAGCCGCAATGGGCATCAATAGGAGAGGGAGAAGTTGCAACTGAGCCACAAAAGAAGCCAAGGAGGAAAGGGCGTGGGATCCAAGGAAGAAACTAGTAGTTCAGGTGAGTGGAGTGCATAAAAGCGGAAAGAAAAGACAAGTAGGAAAAGAGAAGCTTGCATACCGAGATGTTTTCGCCGAGTCTAATGGGGCATAACATTGCTCTATGCTTACCAGATTCTGAGATAGTTTATATGTTGATTCTCTAGTTTTATCTAAAAGGCCTTAGGGCTAGAATGTAATGATGTAATGATGTTTGAAGTTAATGAAATATTTGCAGGGAAGTTTATGGATCTACATGTGTTGGTTTTATGGGCCTCTTAAATTGTTGTTATGAACTAATGTGTATATCTTATGTTTCTTTGTATGCTTTGTTGTTGCTCTTGGTGATGGTTATATTCCAAGTGCTATGATTTCTGAGTTAGACAAAAGTGTTAATCTTTTCGCGACTCCTTTGACACTAGGTTCTAATCCCTATCTCAATAAGATCACGACATGCCTCGAGTGAGACGCCTTATTCCTCTTGAGTAAGGTGAAAATGTGGGTGTTACGCTAGACTACAATGGATCCTTTGTTGGCCCCTACTTTTGAACCTAGGGTCTCTACCATTTTATAGTTTTTTTTTTCTAGAACAAAGTATTTTTTGGTGTTGTTCATGTTATGTGATTGCTTCTATATTGTGTTCATAATTATGTTTATTTACCTTACATTTTATACATAACACCAAAAATATAAGAATGAAAAGAACAAATTTACAAATTTCCAAAAACAATTTTCATACAACTATACTTGATATAGTTTGATTCTTTGTATCATTTGCTCATATAGATTAGCTTTTTCAAAAACATTCTTTTTGCTTACCTTGTACATGTGTATGGATCAATTTTTTATAATTGTCTAAAGTATGTTTTATATATATATATATATATATATATTTATTTTGGGTCAAAAATAATTTTGACTTTGAATTGGTTTTGAATTTTTTAAAAGTTGTATGAAGTTTATTAAATTTTTGGAAAAAAAAAAATATTAAACTGAATATTTTGAAATTAAAAAGTAATTTCTAATTTTTTTAAATGTTTTTGTTATTATTATTGGTTGATGATTATTTTTATATAGTTTTAAATTGAATTATGAGATATAAAAATTATATTAAAAAAAAAAATCTAAAAAAATTCTCTTTGCCAAGTGTGATAATTTTTCATGACAGAATGTCATGTGTATAGTTGCCCACCATTTTTTATGCAAAAATGCCATGTGAATAGCTACCCACCATAATTTAAGTCGAATGTTTGCATAAAAAATGGTAGACAACTATCCACTTGACATTATGTTGTAAATGAATTCTTAATTACATTTTTTTCACCATATGTCTACTAGTTGCAAAGAAATTTCAAAATATATTAAAACTCTCATATGATAAAATGTCATAACTATAAAATTTATGTATTTCTATAATTTTAATAAAATCCTTTCATTGCTCTATTTATTTAGAATTAATAAACTTTTAAAAAATAAACTAAATAATAATTTATATATATATTAATAATTTTAACTATTAATTAATTTTTTTAATAGAAAATCGATAATTTTTTTATTAAATTTTTTTTGTCAACTTTAATTATAAGAAACATATGTTTAAAAAAATTTATCACAACACGTAATCATTTACATGATCATTTAATTATGAGAAAAATATATTTAACAAAGTTCGTCACGAAACTTCCTTCAAATTAATGAATTTACAAAACTTTTCCCTATTTATTCAAATCAATTTTGCAATTTTTATTTATTTTTTATATTATCCTGGTCCTTTTATACCTGCAGTTTTTCATGGTTTCCCACCCTTTATCGTTTACCGTGATCTTCGACCATTGGTTAGTTATTACCTTTATGACTTTCAGAAAATTTCTCACCTCTAATTCAATAGGTTCATACTATTTAAAAAATTATCATGTAGATAAATTTTTCACAAGTATTATAAAATGATAAGTTTTCTTAAAAATCACCTGTAACAAAATTATTGAATAACCATTCAACATGTACACCATGAAAGGGATTTAGCTTTATTTTATCAAAATTGCCATTCTTCTTCATTAAATCCAAAATTATCTTTTTCCATGTTCATATCTTAGGCATAATTAAATTTAGCAACATGATTGTTGAACCTCTGCTAAATGTTTATTTCTTATGATAGTTTACAATCTTATTCTTACTGAAAAAAATCATGTAACTTTAATTTTAGAGAAAAAATTATTTGGAATACAAAGTGAGTTAAATATAATGCTAGTTTTGGAAGACATATAGTAAAAATAAATTTAGTTTTAGAAGACATAGAGTAAAAATAAATTTAAGTGCTTTTTAAATATTTTTATATTAGATTTGATGCACGATGCTTTATTTAATCCTTGACCTAGTCACTACATAAATTAAAGAATCCTTACCACTATTCTCCTCCTATAAAAATTCATTTCCTTAATCCTTACAAGTATTCTCCTCTTAAAACATATATTTTCCTTTAGTGTTCAAAACTCAAATGGAATTTTTTGTGAAATCTTTTTTCAACAAAATTGAAGACTCAATCAACATGCATTCTTCCTTCATAAATTTTCTTTGCAAATCTTGAAATAAAAACTAACATTGTTGTTCTTACTTGAACTTGAGTATGAATTATCCATGTGATTACCTTGGTTCATGTAGTTGAGATGCATTTTTTCAAATGTGTTGGCATTAATGTATATGGTGCATTATTTATTGGGAGAGGACAACTTGCAATTTGAAATTCATTGTTACATTTTCTTGACACACTTAATATTCATTTCAATAAATAGTTTTCAATAAATAGTATAGGTGGGTGTGAAAAATCTATTATTACATTTTTTTACACTATTAATATTTAGTTTAATAAATAATATAGGTGGGTGCAAACTTTCTCACAATTGTAATGTTAGTGACATATGAACCAACATAGATCCATCTTAAATCTGGATCTACCAAGCGTCGAGAGGGATCAAATATTTTTTTAGAGTATCTCTTTCCACTCTAAAAAAGTTTGTACCTCAAGAGATTTGATCCCTCTCGATGCTTGGTAGATCCAAAATTAAGCCGGATCTAGGCTCGTTTATATATATATATATATATATATATATATATATATATATATATAGATAATAAAAGAAAAGTGATTGATCCCGACAACATTTTATTCATACATCTAGTCGATGGAGGGTGAAAGAAAACCAAATGGAGCTAGAAGTTATTGTGCGATATATATATATATATATATAGTAATTTGATGTTTAACAAGATGGGACATGAGAAGACATTACAACATCTCTTCCATATTGAGCTGAAGAGTGCCTCTCGACATAATAATTTGTATAGATGAGTTTAATCAATCTTACGACTCTAACTCTAAATACATATAGAAATTGAGTAACATCTTTATACAATTTTATAAATACTATGCATTGAGTTATTTGGTTTAAAGTTAAACAAACAAACTAAACCAATATGCATATTATAATAAAAGCATAACTTATTTACCTATACAAAAGAATCAAACCATTTATATAATTTCTTATGGAATTTTTCTTCAATGCCCTTTTCAATTGACCCATCTACTTGGCATGGTTACCATCAAGGATGGAAACCAAAAATCATAAAAACATAACTTTCTTAAGGATAAAGAAAGAATTAGACCATAAATCATAAAAACATAACTTTCTTAAAGATAAAGAAAGTGTTAGACAACTAATCCTCGGATTAAGCTTGGGTTAGTTTGACTAGTTATTGGAGTCCACGAAGACCTACAACTAATTCAAATGTTTCCCATATATATTAATATGTACACATTGTACATCATTGATTGAGATAATCAATACACAGTTTATATGGTTTCCAATTTGATACAATGGTATTAGAGCCAGATTGTTCATCCACCTTGTTGATTGAATTTAGCCACTAGTTTTGTGGCCTTTTTGTTTTGCCGTGGGCAGCTTAAGGGTAGCGAGATAACACTGGATTGGAAGGTATTTAGAGTCTTCGTCCAATGGTAAAGGTTGTGCTTGTCATCAAATTCTGTTGAGGTCAATATAGTTGTACCTGACGCGTTGTTTCTGTTGCCAAGACCATTTGTCTCCCCTGTGTTGACTGTCCTCTTCGATTGATCTCATAATGGATCAAACCTAGTAATATCATCTGGTAAAAAGTGTCCTCGAAACTATCTCTGCTTCAATC
Source organism: Pinus tabuliformis (assembly GCA_031772625.1). Classification (NCBI taxonomy): domain Eukaryota; kingdom Viridiplantae; phylum Streptophyta; class Pinopsida; order Pinales; family Pinaceae; genus Pinus; species Pinus tabuliformis. The sequence goes on from CM062820.1 coordinate 1,676,077,908, forward strand.
CCCTCTTTTCACCACTTCCATTTCTAATAACACTTTCAAGAAATTACCCAGTTAAATAACCATTTGAGCCACTTTTCTGGGAAATATCCACTGAGAGTCGCAAAGTTCACCACCATGAAGAAGTACTTTCCTTCCTTTTTGAAGATTCAATGGTCTGATTTATTACAGTTTGTTTGCATCTCCCTCTACCATGTTATTGTCACGATTAGTGAAGATCATAACGTTCAAACTGGTGGATTACAAATTCCACAATTTGCAGTGATATCTTTGCCTGCTCAACCACATTAGTTGATAATAATACAAAAATGTGACAATACTCATGTTTGGTTTAGTTGCGAATGGAGTTGTTGTTTGAGTGCAAAAATTAACGAATTAGATGCAAAGCATTTCGTTAAATGGAAGAGAGTGCTAGAATATGGACAACCCAGAAGGTTTTACATTCTTTTGATGATGTTGTGGAAAAAAATGAAGTGATTCTAGAGACTCAATTAATAGACTCTGTCTTTGGGGGGACATTCTTGAGCGAAGTTCTTTTTATTGTTTTCAAGTTACGTTGAGCATGCCTCTACTAGCCCGAAGATCAGTTGTGGAATCAAGTATGGAACTTTTATATGCTTATGTCAAATACCAAATTCTTGTATTGAGTTGACAAATTTCTTTTTTCTAATACGGTCAAGCCCACTATTTATGGGCAGTTTCATAACTTGTCCAACATCATAATTTTCTCATTCCCTTCTCTTTCTTGGCTGAGGATATTCGGATGAGCGCAGAGGCTGAGAAACTACCTTCTTTGAAAAATGAGCCATTGCTTTGTCACATTGCAGATTTTTTTATTTTTGTTGGCTCTCGATTTTGTTTTGGTGGAATTTAAATTATACAATTTATGAGTATGAAATCAAGAAGAGGAAAAGGGCATTGTGGTGAGAAGATCCAATTTGGTATATTCAAGATTAAAAGGTTATAAGTTCAAATCTCAATGGAGACTTTTTTGGAAGTTTTTTAAAAATGCCACAGATAGGAGGTGTTTTTAAAGATGTGGCTAAATTTTTAGATTGATATGGTGACATTGGAATAAATATATGCTTGAATTATTTTCACCTTAAAAGTTTTCCCTTGGGTATTTTAAATTTTATTTTTGTTGAATTTACATTGTACATTGCTAGCATATTTTATTGGTGAAAGTCTTCGAGAAGTGGTTTAGGACGAAACAAGTAGTGTTGTTGGATTTATAGTATCATTGGTTTTGTCTACTTGAATGCATTCCCTTCATCTCTTATTTGAATATTATACCGACTACTATTACTTGTCGAATTATGTCATAAACAGGTGTATTTTCGGTGGTATCCGACACCCCTTTTTTCAAGTTGATTGCTGGAGAAAATGGCCAAAGTCGATGATCTGTTACAATTGCTAAGCAATATAATGTTGTCTATTGTCTATAACTGATCTAGGTGGATATTGGTGGCCATTCGCCTATTCCACATAGACCTCCATTTGGTTTCATCTTTTTCCTTATTTATTGTAGCATTTACTATTTTTAGTAGTTTTTTGGGTCCTGAACTTCCGGAACAGTTTTGACCCCGTAAACGATGTTTTTTTGATGTCTTTAGCAAACTCATTGTTATAAGCAAGGGCTTGCAGCAAATCCTATAGTACTCGGAGAGATATTATCGTATCGTATGTGTCAAATGGAGATAATATGACCAAGTTACGACTCTGGGAAGTTGGCTACCCAGCTAACCCCAACGGGACCCACAAACTCTTGGTTTTCCATCTCCTGGGGTTAGGGTTTTGCTTATTTAGGGTTTTCCCTTGTTGTTCCATAATAAATAGGCCCTTGAGCCTCATTGTAACACAGTTCATAAGCATGTATTTGTCACATCTCTTCTCAGAGATAAACTACCATCGCCTGAGCTAGTTTATTTCCATTCTATTTATAAGCATATTTCAGTATTTTCTATTAATGAAATGAAGTGTCATTTCCGATGCATCTTTGTATTTATGTTATATCTATAATTGGTTGCATTCATGTTTAAGTTCGGATCAGTGGTATCAGAGCAGTCTGCTCTTCTCTGTTTTTCTTTGCATCTCCCAAACGAGGTCGTGATATAAGGAATTAAGCCTCGAACTAGTCAAACCTTTGCAAGACTAGCCTCACAAATTCTGACGGCCTCCTATGGTGGAAGAGAAGAAATATGAGGGGGCAGGAGATCCTTTCAAAAAATTTCTCAGAGAAGCCCTCGAGTGACAGAGGAACACGATGATGGACAAATTTTCCCAGATCCTTCAGCGCCTACCTAAAGGTGACTCATCTTCTTCCAATAGCCACTCTGGAAGTGCCACACCCTTTAAAGTATAAGTTAACTTTTGCATCCCCATATTTGAAGGTCAGATAGATGTGGACGTTGTAGATAAATGGTTAACTCTTCTAGAAGGATATTTTTCTATTCATGATTTTTCCATCCGGGAAAAGATTACTTTCATACTTCTCAAAGTCGCCCCCCACATCAAGGACTGGTGGGAAACATACTGCGAAAAGAAGGACGAACGTACACCCTCACTATTTTCAGCCGCACCCAATCGGAATTTGTTCTAAGATGCCATGAAGGAGCAGTACTACCATGTCGGGACCTATGAGGACAAATGCATAAAGTGGACCATGTTGTGATAGGGAATGGACCAAGACGTGTCGAAGTTTACAATGCTTTTCATACCCTTCGCACAAAGTTGGGTATCAAGGATTTTGAGCGACATTTGGTACTCAAGTACCACGGTTGTCTACACAGGTACATCCAGGAAAAGATGGAATTCCTAGACATCTCCTCGCTTGGCATGACATACCATTATGATGTCAAGATTGAGTAGAAGTTTAAATAGAGGAAGAGAGGCTTTGGATCTGTGAATCTGAAGCAAGGGAAATTCGCTCCAAAACCACAGAGCAAAGGACAAATCCAAGGTGGAGCGACTGAAGACAACCCGTCGAAGCCACAAGCAAAGAAGAACACCACGAAGACAAAGAAGGACATGGGAAAATGGTGTGAGTTCCATTAGAGCTCCACTCACAACACAAGTGAGTGTTGGGCCGAGCAGTCACTGGTGGCCGACATGAAGGCTTTTGAATTATATGCATGTTCTGACTCTGAGTCAGAACCCGACAAGGGAAATGAAAAAGGGAATTAGATCATTTATGTGGAGCCCTGTGCCACTGTGGCCACCACCAAGATTTAGAAGAATGAGCTTGAAGATCTAGAGGAGGGTCAATGCCTCTTCCACTCACAGATATGGGTAAAGGGTTCTCTGCTATAGTTCATTGTCAACAATGGGAGCCAAAAGAACCTCATTTTAATAAAGGTTGTCAACCAGCTGAGCCTACCGACTACAACACATCTGTAGTTGTACACCATCGGGTGGCTTAACCTAGGATGAGATCTCCACGTCAGCCAGCAGTGTTTCCTTCCCTACAACATCAAGCCCTTCAAAGATGAGGTACTGTGTGATGTCGCTCCTCTTGAAGTTTGTGATGTATTATTAGGAAAACCAAACTTGTGGAAGTGACATGTTTTATATGAGTCTAGACCTCGCTTTGTGATTATTATTTTGGGAAACATGTTGTACAAGATACCGGAGCTAGCCCCACCTATTGCCATCTCTTTGATCTCAACAAAGCAATGCAATAAGATCATTTCATAGAATAGGAAATTTGTTTTCCTTATGATTCACCCTCAGGGAAAGAAGAAGATTGTGGCCACGACTTCTAGATATGGCTCCTTTGCACAACAGTAGCAGATGGACAAGGTCATGGAGGAATACAGGGATGTTTTTGCCTCACCTACGGGGGTACCTCTGCACTGCCAGGTCAAGCACTCCATTGATCTATCCTCGGGTGCATTGCTACCTAATTGACCGATATATCGACGCTCTGTTATGGAGAATGATGAGATCAAGAGGCAGATTCAGGAGTTCTTACAGAAAGGGCATATCAGGCCAAGCTCATCACCCCGTGGGAGCTCGATTGTATTGGTACAAAAGAACGATGGGACCTGGAGACTCTATATTGACTATCAGGCATTAAACAAGATCATTGTCTAGAATAGGTACCCAATCCCATGGATTGATGACCTTATCGACTAGCTCAAAGGGGCAAATATTTTAACAAGATTGACTTGAATTTCGGTTATCACCAGGTTCCTATCGAACCCTTCGATGTGTGGAAGACTACCTTCAAATCCAACAAAGGCCTTTTCAAATGTTTGGTCATTCCTTTCAGGTTGACTAATCCCCCTGCAACCTTCACGATGTTGATGGATGACATCCTGTGACCGTTCACCAATGCATTTGTGGTGGTGTATTTAGATGACATCTTGATCTTCAGCTAGAGTTGGGAAGAGAAACTCCACCATATTCGGTGAGTCCTCCAAAATCTGCGATTACACAAGTTGTGTGCCAATTTGGAGAAATGCAATTTTGGCGTGACCCAGGTTCAATATCTAGGGTACATCATTGATGAGAAGGGTGTGCATGTGGACCCACCCAAGATAGAAGTAATTCGGGATTGGCTAGCCCCAACCGCTCTAACAGAGCTCAACAAATTTCTGGGTCTTGCCAATTTCTACCATAGGTTCGTGTTGGGGTTCTCTCATATCACTTGGCCTTTAAGTCAAGTCACCAAGAGCGGAGTGAAAAAAAAAAAAAAAAAAGTTGTTTTAGTTTGAAACCCAACAAAAGGCATTTACCAAGTTAAATAATCGCCTCTACTCTACACTAGTGCTCAAATTACCAGACCTGCAACAACCATTTGAGATTGAAACAAATGCCTCCAACTATGCCATTGGTGCAGTTATTACTCAACAGGGGCATATCAGTGGCTTACCATATTGAGACACTTTCAGAAACAATCTGAAAGTATCCCACCTATGACAAATAAATACATTCCATCGTGTAGGCCTTTCGTCAATGGAATAATTGCATTATGGGGAAGAAAACAATCATCTGCATAGACCACCAACCCCTACAGTTCATATAGACACATGTGAAGTTACAGAACGATCACCATCAGAAATGGTCCACATACCTGCAACAATTCCATTTGAACATTAAGTACAAGAAGGGCAACACCAAAAATGTTGCAGACTGCCTCAACTGACCACCAGTCATGGAACTGATCACTTTACTAGACTCCTGTGGGCACAATACTTCGGGGTGGTTGCATCATTACAAGAGCGATTTAGAATTCAGAAGCACATACCAGACACTCCTAGAAGGTAAGAAAGTTCCAAATTTTCACCTCTAGGATGCACTGTTATGCCACCTGGGACACATCTTTGTTCCTTCAAGTGAGCATGCTAAGATGATTTGGGAGGTGTAATACAATCGGGTCACTGGACATTCTGGAGTAAAGAAAATAGTGGCATTACCTCATAAATATTTTTATTGTTCGAGCCATCATCAAGGTGTTGTGAATTACATTAAATCTTGCATTTCTTACATCATTGCCAAACCAACCATCAAGAATCAAGGCCTATATACTCCTCTACCTACTCCTAGTCAATCTTGGGAATCCATCTTCATGGATTACATGTCGGGGCTTCCTTCTACCAAGCATGGAAATGACTGCTTTTTCGTGGTCATCGACATATTCTCTAAGATAGACATTATGGCGGCTTGTAAGAAGAGTATCACAAGAGAGGCCACTGCTAAGCTCTTCTTTGAGTGAGTATTGGTACACTTTGGGACCCCACAATCCATTTTCTCAAATCGTGACAACAGATTCCTGAGTGCATTTTAGTCAAGTATTTGGTTGATGTTGGATACCAAACTTACTAAGTCCACGACTTTCCACCCCGAAACTGATGGCAAATAAGAGGCCGTCAACAGGATGATCGTACATATTCTTCGCATGTACAACTTGAAGCATCGTAACTTGGTACTAGTTAGCTACATCCATGAAAAACATTTACCAACATTTATCTGTTATTCCAAAGAATCTCATTTACCACATTTACCAACATTTACCTAGTAAATAATCTCATTGCAAGAAAAAAATATCTTATATGAAATTCCAACCTAGTTGGGGAGAGAGACAACCAACTACCCCACCACACAACCTACAAAAAAAAAACCAGATCTACTCTATACATTTTTAAACCAATTGAAAAATGATGCACAATATTGCAAGTGTAGATTTAAATACAATCTGCTCCACATTTTAGTAGTTTGGTTTTACCATTGCAATAAAATATTAGTGAAAATAAAGCAGGATTTACTTCTCGATGACAACTCCAGATTCAATGTAGCATCATTTTTCTTGGACTCTACCACATCATCATAAAACTTAGCAAAATTCGTCATCTTTACTGATATCACATTCAGAACACCATGATTTTGACAACAAAGCTTCTGAGTTTTGCAGATATTTTCACAGAGCTACCATTATTTAGAGTTAGGGCAGGCTTTTATGATAGACAAGAAACATGTTCAGGCAAGCCAAATACCTTGTGGCCTAATTGTTGTCATGGTATTTGTTTTTATATTTATGTTAAATGATTTTTTACAATGGTTGATATGATAACCAATATTTTTGGAGCGGTAGCTCCATTAATGTACTCGGTAGTATATGCTAAATCTTGGATTTTGTACTTGCTTAAATCCAATGGTTGTGTTGACAGTGTTGGACCTGCCAACATTCAGGGGATCTCCTCGGTATGCATTCCCAACTAGACCTCACACTGTTTGGTGTAGGAGTCCCATCTGGTAGGATGGCCCAATTTCCATTATCTTAAAGATATGCCTTAGCTCTTGCTTGTCAGCACGTGAGAGTGGTCTGCGTTGTCTTCGAACAAGGAGGTTCACGTGCCTGGTGAGTGCTAGTGTTACTAGTGTCAAGGTTCTTTCACCACATAGGGAGAGGGTGGAAGTGAGTCTCTAGTCAAAAGGGAAGAGTCCCAACTCTGTCAAAGACACTCAACATAACTGGACATGCACAGCTTCCGGCGGAGTAGTCCACATGGATCCGACATTCATAAACACACAAGAAGGGATAGCATGTACAAAACTCAATGGAGTAGTCCACGCGAATGTGACGGTCGTTATAACAAGTTTATGGGAAAGGTTCTTCCTGATGCCTGGTGAGGAAACCCACATGGGGAAGACAATGTTAACAACTTATACAACAACATTTTCATAAACATATGTATTAGAACAACCAAAATAGTTCAATTGTTTTAGCATAGGTTAAAGCAACATGCGTTACACATGTTCAAAGATTACTCTTACAAACAGTTACAATACATTTGTGAATCATGCTTATGAATTAAGCAAAAGTTCCAAGACACATCAGTACACCATACATCACTAACCCTGTAAGCAGGGTGTTGGAGCCATTGCTCGCTCCTCAAAGAAAATATTACAGAATCTCGAGGCTATGTGGGAGGAGCCAAGGTGAAAAGTCCTTTGCACGTACAAATGAGGGGTATTTATAGCCAAGGGTAAAACTAGCCCTTGTGACTGTTCGACTTCCCTCATGACTGTTTGACTTACATGACTCTTCAAATTAGTATGTGGGTCTCTTGGACTTCCACGTTACATTACATTGATTACAACAGTATGGCCCAAAATAGTGATGTGGGTGAGATGACTCATCACATGACTCGACATGAGAGAGTTGGTATGTTCATGCTACTAGTGGTGTCCATGTCGAGCTGTAGTGATGTTGAGTGATGAATGTGCTCTTGGTTTATCATAGCTTCATCTCTGCATGGTAGGGTATGTGAAGTATTCAATGGTCTTGGTGTTTGCTTGATGTTTACATGTGCATGCTCCTCCTTCGCTTGTACCTTGACATGCTTCATGTGTTCGTTCGTTCACGAACAAATCTCCTTGCATGCATTCCCCATTCATCCGTTCATGAAACAATATCCTCACATGCATTCCTTGTTCGTCCATTCACAAACAAATCTCCTCGCATGTGCTCTCCTTGTTCATTCCATTCATTGTCGCGTCATGTCTCATTCATGTACCTATATATGCAATCACTCATGACGAGACAAAATCAAATGTAGAAATATCATAGTCTACCATGATGCATTATCTTCTGATTTCAGATGTAGGTGATCGGAAGAGAGGACAAGGCTCTTGAAACTGCACAAGGTGGATTTTAAACCAGGATGCGAGCTCTGGGCACTGCTGATGAAAATTTCGCAGAGGTCACTGAGAGATTGACATGGGAAATAAGGATTAGCGGTGATTTTCTGCGGTATTTGGCTCAGTTGGAGGGCCGATTTGCACAATTTTTTGAGGGAAGAAGTGCAGGAAACAGAGGGGTTGATAGCAAAAACTGCACAGTTTCTCTAGGGAGCTGGCAACAGGTTGCAAGAGGCTTTCTTGGAAAAATTGTGCAATTATTTTGGAGAGCTAGCAACAAGTTGCGGGAGTCTGTTGGCCAAAAATGCACAATTGTTGGGAGGCTGGCCTATTGAGCATCCTTGCGTAGTTTCTGAGCTAAGTGGGATGATGGGTGATTTCTCATGAAAACTGCATAGTTTTCAGGGTGAGCAGCAAGCCAACTGACTGGGTGACTCATTGGAAAAACTGCGCAATTTTTTGAGAGAGATAATGATAGACAAAGGGTGTCTATCCGGCATGTCTGTGCAGTTTCTTCAGTCAGCAAATAAGGAAATATTTGTAGCTTTGCGTAGTCTTTTGGGGGAGTGAGTCCCAGGGTCACTTCTCGGTCAAACTCTCTGGTTGACCAACTAGAGGCTTGGTTGATGTGCTTACGGGGAGTGGAGATTGAAATGGCTTGTTGGGAAACTTCTACATTGTTCTGGGTGACAGTCAGTCTGGTCGATTCCAGGATTACATAGTGTAGGCTGCCTAGGAGACAGCCTCAAGCACTGCGCAATTCTAGGCAGTAGTACATGATCACTGAGGGTTGAAACTACACAATGTAGCTCAACAAAGGGACAGTTGTTGGAGGGTGATCCAGTCGTCAAAATTTTAGCAAAATGACTAAATGTGTGAGCGAGTGAAATTGTGCATACACGACCTTGCGAAAACATACTCAACATGACTCGACGACATGATACCTCGAACCATCAAGACAACAACACTCAGTGTGACTAACCGATGGTGCGAGCGATAAGCGCGACACCTGCGATAGATCATTGAATGACCGTGATGACTCTTGCGTGACAGTGCATACAACATTGTGTGTGAGTTCGATAGATTTGTACATAGCGAACACAACTCAAACACAACCTTCAACATCACTAGAACGAGGTCACAAGCATGACAAAAATCAACATGTGGAAGACAACAGTTGGTCGAACAAATGAAAAAGAAGCAAGACATGTAGAAGAAACACATAAGATGACTTTTCGCATTTGTGCACATGATTGTTGTTGAGGACATGGTGATATGACAATGACAAGTAGTCCTGCAAACTCAACTAAGAGGTGTACTTAGAAAGGTGTTCTTTACTTACCATACTTACCTTTAAGATGATCATGCATCTGACTAAGTTTGCATGCGGTTCTGACCTCTCCCATTACTTGGTTCCTTGGTCCTTATCCTGTACTCCTTGGAAGTGATTTCAGAATGTCACCTTTTCCTATAGTCACTGAGAGGTAGATCTACGCAACATTAGTGGAAAGTGAATGCTGCTAGAATGAGGCCATGGGAGGCCCGTCTGCATAGTTTCTTCATCCAAGACAAACAAGACAACTTGGACAACATTGCGCAGTTTTGAGGCTCAGGGCACTGCAGCGGGATAAGGGTCCTCGGAGGACACCTCTGTGCAATTTCTGAGCACTGCATTGCAGCTGGACTGCACTGCAAATTTATAGAGAGAAGTGTTGGCTTATTGACATGCAAACCAGAAAGCAAAGCAAAGAAAGAAGAAAACACTACTGCTACTCCTACACTACACAGTGCATGGGCCTACTCACATGAAGGGATATTTCCAATGCAGCCAGCAATGCATTGGCTGGCCCATGTTGGTTAAGGCATGTTTAACAAGAAATATATGCATGTAAACCAAAAAACAAGAAATATAGATCAGAAAATACCAACACGCTCCGAGTTCTAAAACATTCATAGAATAGAAAAGAGTGAATGCACAAAACAAACATTTTGCCGATGTACCATGGTGTTGTCTGCACTGCGTGCAGACAGTAAAGATACACACTCTTTGGACTGTGACATACGAGCGAACATGAGAAAGACTAATCGCTTATGCTTTTCAAGCATGCTCATCATGTGAGATTCTTCCAAACCTTGAGCAGTGGGATCATGTGATTTGAGTGGAGGAAGAGAAATCTGGGTGTTTGCTTTATCTTCAATGCGAAGAAGAGAGTGATGAGGAGACTTGGGTGTTTCAAAAATTTTCTTATCAGAAGTGGAAATAACCTATTGTAGCGCCTACAACCACCTCCAAAATTTTTCCTTAGCTTCATTTTGAAGCCTCCCTACCAATCATCCTCAGCAGAATGTCTTGCACTGTCAAGCACATCGGCTTTAGCTGTTTCATAGAGTCTTGTTAGCCTGTGCATGCAAGTTTGTTCCACCCCCTTCACAGGCTACTTTCCAGACTTAGTGTCAGTTTCTGGTTGAGCATCTCCCTCTGGTAATTGTGCAATTCTAGAAGGAAACCAACCTTCCCTCCAGAAATTGTGCAAACCCAGATGGACACCCAGTTGGGCTCTAGAATTGCACAATTCTTCTTGATAGTCTTCCTTCCAAAAATTGCACAATTCAACCCAGGAAAACTGCTCAGCCTAGAAATTGTACAATTCTCGGTAGCAGTCACCTGCTTTTCCTAGAAAATACACAATCCCTCTGGGCCAGCCAGCCCAACAACTAGCAAAAATTGCACAAATCCATCTAGGAAGCCTATTGGGCTCCGAAATTGCGCAATATAGTCAGACAGGATTCCTTGTGAAAATTGCGAGGTCTGACCCAGGACAGCTACTCAGCACATAAATTGCACAATCCTGGGAGACAGTCACCTGTTCCTCATAGAAATTGTGCAATCCCTCTAGGATAGCCATCTCTACTCAGCACAAAAACTGCGTAGATTTTCATCCCAGGCTTGCAGATCGATGCATGTGCCTTCAGGTTGACCGATTCCCTCTAGGACTGAGAAAAAATTATTTTCATGCATGGTCTGCTTCTCCCATGGCAGCATGCAAAGGCATCCCCTGAGTCAGAGATCTATTTTTAGCAGCTGGAGGTTACATGCAAGGATCATTTCAGAAACCTCCCGCTAAGTGTCGCTTTTCCTAGATTTGTGGCATGAGCATCACAACCTCGATTTTTATTAAAACTCATCAAATGGACACTGCAGAGCTCATTCCTCACATCTACCTTGCAACTCTGGCATCCCACATTTCATCTAGGACTCGTCAGCACATTCAGCTCAGTTATTTCAGGGTAAGCCTACGTTTGACCATAATATCAACATATCCATGGGAAAATATGTATTGAATAACCCAATGCTTTCCATTCCAGTGGGTGGTGTTGATGTTGTACTGGGAGTCCAATGGCTACAATCCTTGGATACAATAGCTTTTAATTTTCAATAACTTTTCATGAAATTTTCTTTGGATGGAAAGGAAGCTAAATTAAGAGGTGTCACAGGGAAACCAGGAAAGATAATCAGCTCTAATGAAATGACAAAGCTTCTAAAGAAATAACAACGAGGTGTAATTTCACAATTATGTTCCCTAGAGGTTCCCACATCAAAATCGTCTGTTTCTCCAGATCTCAAAAAGGTCTTGGACAATCATTCCAAGGTATTTGAGACTCCCAAATGTCTCACACATATTCGTGATCATGATCATGCTATTCATTTGATTCCAGGCAGTGTTCCTCCAAACATCAGGCCTTATAGATATCCCTATGCCCAAAAAAGTGGAATTGAGTGTATGGTTGCAGAATTGCTAGAGGCTGGTATAATTCAACCTAGTCAAATTTCTTTCTATGCTCTTGGTGCATAAGAAGGATGGATGATGGCACATGTGTTCGAATTATAGGGATCTCAACAAGCTCACTATTAAAGATAAATTTATCATTCCTGTCATTGATGAACTATTGGATGAATTGCATGGATCAATTTACTTCACCAAGTTGGATCTTTGTTCAGGATATCATCAAATTAGAATGAAGACTAAAGACATTCCAAAAACAACATTTAGAACTCATGAGGGTCATTGTGAATTTCTTGTCATACCTTTTGGCCTTACCATTACACCTTCTACATTTCGAGGTTTGATGAATTCCATTTTCAAACCCTTCCTTAGAAAATTTGTGTTAGTATTTTTTGATGATATACTAATCTATAGCAAGTCTTGGAAGGATCATGTTCAACATGTTGACAGGGTGCTCAAACTATTAGAGGAGAAACAATTATATGAAAAAAGATCCAAATGTTTCTTTGGAGTACAAGAGGCAGAATATATGGGTATTATTGTATCTCATGAAGGTGTTAAGGTAGACCCTAGCAAATTAAATCCATTAAGGAATGGAAAATCCCGACATCCATAAAGCATCTGCGTGGGTTTCTCAGGTTGACAGGGTATTATTGCAAATTTGTTAAGAATTATGGGAGAATACCAACACCTCTAACAACATTATTGAAGAAAGATGCATTTTTATGGACTCCAGAAGCAACGAAGGCCTTTGAACATATTAAAGAGGCAATGTTCCAAGCATCATTCTTATCTATGCCAAACTTCACAAAAACCTTTATTGTGGAATGTGATGCCTCAGGAAATTGAATTGGTGTTTTTTAAATGCAATAAGAAAGACCCATTGCTCTTGAAAGTCGTCCAATCAAAAGAAAGTATTTACACAAAGCTATTTATGAGAAGGAAATGTTGGCAATACTACATGCACTTAAGAAATGGCGATCCTACCTAATGGGAAGACACTTAAAGGTGAAAAAGGATCATGATATTCTTAAATACTTTTTAGAACAAATATTTTCTTTAGAAGAGCAGCAAAAATGGGTCACAAAGATGTTGGGTTATGACTTTGAAATCATATCCAAAAAGGGAAGAAAAATGTTCTGGTAGATGCACTCTTAAGAAAGGATGAGGGTGTGGAAGCATTGCTTTGTGCCATTTCTATTATCCAACTAGATTGGATAAATGAACCAAGGGATGAATGGAAGAATGAAGAAGAAGCGTGGGCACTCATTCAAAATTTATAACAAGATCCCAGTACATCCGATACATTTAGCTGGAAAAATGATTCATTATGGTACAAAGATAGCTTATACCTATGTCAGAATTACCAACTCAAAGAAAAGATTCTTATGGAATTGCACACCTCTCCCTTGGGAGGGAACTCGAGATTTTTAAAAACTTACCACAGGGTTAAGAAGGATATTTTTCTGGATGGCCTTAAATCTGATATTCAAAATTTTGTGGCTGAATGTTTGGTTTGCCAACAAAATAAAGTTGAAACAATTAAGACCCCGGGTCTATTACAATCTTTATCCATTCCAAGTCAACATTGGGAGGAGGTTTCAATGGATTTCATCACAGGTTTAGCCAATTTCGAAGGAAAGAGTGTCATCATGGTGGTAGTTGACAGACTTACCAAGTATGCACACTTTTCTGCATCATCTCATCCATTTAAAGCTAGTACAGTTTCTAATGCATTTATGGAAACAATTCAAAAACTACATGGAAACCCAAAGATTATTGTAAGTGACAAAGATCCCATTTTCACAGGAAATTTTTGGACAAAATTATTTTCTTGTCTTTGTACTCAGTTAGCTCATAGCTCTTCTTATCATCCTCAATCTGATGGTCAAACTGAGATAGTAAACAAATGTTTGGAAGGATATCTTCATTTCTTTGTATCTAATAAACACACATAATGGGTCAAATGGCTGCCTTTGGCTAAATCATGGTATAACACTTCCTTCCATACTGCAAAAAAAATTACCCAATTTATGGCACTTGATGGATATCACCCACCATCCATCACATCATATTTAAGAGAAAATTCTAAGGTTCAAGCAATGGAAGATCACATCGAGCATCAACAACAAGTTCTCCAACTCTTAAAGGATAACATTTGGCACAGAATAGAATGAAACCACAAATAGATCAACATCGCAGCGAAAGAAGTTTTGATATAGGTGATTGGGTGTTTCTATGGATACAATCATATAAACAAATGTCCCTTAAGCAAGCTATGAAGGATAATAAATTTTCACCAGAGTATTATGGTCTGTACAAGGTGTTGCAAAAGATTGGTACTATGGCATACAAATTGGAGGTTCTTGCATCTTCCCGAGTGCACAAAGTTTTCTATGTTTCATGCTTAAAGAAGGTTATTAGTGAGAAGCTCCCAGTTCAAACAATATTGCCAGAACTTGACGAGGAAGGAAAAATCATATTGGAACCTGAAGCAGTCACAAAAACAAGAACTTGATAGCTGTGAAATCAATCAATTTCGGAGTATCTTGTCAAGTGGAAGTACTTACCCACTGAAGATTCCACATGGGAGGATGAGAATTTTATACAGAAGCATTTGAGACTACTCAAGGGTTGAGGACAACACTTTTTTGAAGGAGACAGGCATGTGAGGTCCCTATAATACTAGTGATTCCCCCATTACTATTGTCACTGTAGCCCTTAATATTGTTATTGTTGTGCACCTATTGTCCCCATATTGTTATTAGTGTGCCCCATAGAAGCCCACTATTGTTATTGTTGTGCCCTTATATTATTATTTTTATGTCTGCTTTGATTATATTGTGAACCCTTAGACTCCTATATATAGAAAGGAGGTTTTTTAATTTGTATAATCCAAGAATTGTTCATTTGTGTAATGTAAAGGAGGTTGCCCCCTAAAAGAGGTTGAATTCTAAGGCGTTGATCTTTCTTTTGTATCTTTTTGTGAGTTGGTTTCCTAACATAACGATCAAATGTTCAGTTATATGCATCAGTACACCACGTAAGGGATCAAGACACACATAAATTTTCATCAAAGGATTCCATGAAACACATTGATTCCATGCATCATTTCGATCTATGAAAATGGTGGACGCTTGCTAAAGGATATGGTGACATAAGTATACGAAGTTTGGATATTGTTAAGGGTACATGTGAGACCACACTAAATGGGAATAAAGGATCCACAACTACCTTTAGCTATAACAAAATATGTTCTTTGCTTGCATCTAGAAATAAAGATAGAGATATTATCATATTGGATGTAGTGGGTGAAGTAGGACTCTTCCGGCTTCTTGGTCACCGAGATCAAGTGACAAATCTTGTTTTCCTATAAATTAGCAAGAATCTTATGAGGTCCTCTAAAGACAATTTTCTTACGTTTTGGGATATTGAATACTCAACATTTCATTCAAATTATAATGGGCCATCACAATGAAATTTGGTCCATTAATGTGGATCCCCAAGAGCATTTCCTTGTTACTAGATTAGCTCACCAAGAACTACAGGTTTATCATATACATCTAGATGTTAAGGTTGTTGATCTAGAGAACATTGAAAATGATACTATTAGACAAATCAAGTGGGAAGTTTTGATCTATGTTGGTGACATCAATCAATAGAGTAAAGATAGGGCTGTGACAACTAGATTTAATAATATTGGATTACTTCTTGTGTGTGTAGCAAGGAAGGCATATCGTCTAAAGAAGAGAGTTCAGGCTGAAAGGAAGGAAGCATAATTGAATCTTCATTTACACCTATTGGATTGGCCATCCAAAATCAAACAACAAAGACACAAAAATTTATTTAGTATTAAATTGTCTATCGTGATCCCACAACCAAGTTGGAAATTTCTCACAAGTCACATTTATTAATTGCAACCTCTCCCAAGGTCAAAAAATCATGTTGCAAAGCCTTAGATGTATGGAGGGAAATGCGATCTCCATTGTATTGTGACTATGCGACCTCCCCAAGGTCACTGAGTCACATAATCGCTCTTGGAAGGTTCATGATATGAATCTTGGGGTTTAGTGTTTATTTTAGCGTTTATAATATTTATGTTAGGGTATATATCCCTCGAGCTTATAATTTTAATCCCTTATAGTTTATAATATTAATCCCTTAGAGTATATATCCCTTGGTTAATAATGATCAACCATGCTCAACCATGGTCCAATGTCACATTGTGACAAAGATTGTCTCGATATGAAAATCAAGCATTTTCAACCATCATCAACCATGGTCAACCATGGTCAACCATTTTCAATCACAGTCAACCATTTTCAAATGTCGCATTGTGACAAAGATTGTCTCAAAATGAAAATAAATGATGGTCAGTCATGGTCAATTTAAAAATCAACCATCCTCAATCATCATCAACCATGGTCAACCATGGCCCAACATCGCATTGTGACAAAGATTGTCAATATGAAAATCAACCATGTTCAACCATGGTCCAATGTCACATTGTGACAAAGATTGTATGAATATCAAAATCA
Source organism: Pinus tabuliformis (assembly GCA_031772625.1). Taxonomy (NCBI): domain Eukaryota; kingdom Viridiplantae; phylum Streptophyta; class Pinopsida; order Pinales; family Pinaceae; genus Pinus; species Pinus tabuliformis. The sequence continues at coordinate 1,676,094,370 of CM062820.1, forward strand.
ACCATCATCAATCATCATTAGCCATGGTCCAACATCACGTTGTGACAAAGATTGTCAATATGAAAATCAACCATGGTCCGATGTCACATTGTAATGAACATTCTCTTAATATAAAAATCAATCATGGTCAACCATGTTCCAACGTCACACTATGACAAATATTGTCTCAATATCAAAATCAATCATGGTCAACGATGGCCAACCGTGTTTGTTTTTAATATTAATATTATAATATTATTATTATAATATTAACCATAGGGTTTATAGTCCTAGGGCTTAAAATATTAATTCCTTGGGATTATTATTTTAGGATTTATATTCCTTGGGTTTAATATTCATCCTAGGGTTTTATGTTATTCCCTTAGGTTTATAATCCACATTTTGAGAAAGATTGTCTCGATATGAAAATCAACCATGTTCAACCATCGTCAAACATGGTCATTTATGGTCAACCATGGTCAAATGTCGCATTGTGACAAAGATTGTCTCAAAATGAAAATCAATCATGGTCAATCATAGTCAATATGAAAATCAACCATGGTCAATCATGGTCTAATGTCACATTGTGACAAAGGTTGTCTCAATATGAAAATCAACCATCATCAACTATGGTCAACTGTGGTCAATCATTATCAACCATGGTCCAACTTTGCATTGTGACAAAGATTGTCTCAATATGAAAATCAACCATGGTCAATCATGGTCAATGATCGCCAATAGCCATGGTCACATTGTGACAAATATTGTCTCGTTGTCCCACATCACATTGTCACAACCATGGTCATCCATGGCCAAGCATGGTCAACCATGGTCCAACGTCACATTGTGACTAAGATTGTCAATATGAAAATCAACCATGGTCAATCATGGTCAATCATGGTCGACCATGGTCCAACGTCACATTGTGACAAATATTCTCTTAATACCAAAATCAATCATGGTCAACCATGATCCAGTGTCTCATTATGACAAATATTATCTTAATATGAAAAACACCCATGGTCAACCATGGTCATCCATGTTTTCTTTCGGGTTTATAATCTTTATATTAGGGTTTATATACCTTGGGTTTACAATATTAATCCTTTGGTCTTTTGGGTTTTCAGTATTAATCCCTTGTTTTTATTACTGCCTTTGGTTTATAATATCAATCCCTTAGGTTTATTAATCTAAGGGTTCATATTCCTATGGTATAATATTATTCATAGGGTTTATATTAATACCAGGGTTTAATATTGATCCCTTGGGTTTATAATCCATTAGGTTTATAATATAAATTCCTTGAGTTTATAATATTAATCATATGGTTTATATTCCTAGGGTTTAATATTCATCCTAGGGTTTAATGTTATTCCCTTATGTTTAAAATACCTTGGATTTTTAATATTAATCCCTTGAGTTTATAATATTAATCGTAAGATTCATGATATGAATCTTGGGGTTTAATGTTTATTTTAGGGTTTATAATATGTATGTTAGGGTCTATATCCCTTGGGCTTATAATTTTAATCCCTCAAGGTTTATGATATTAATCCCTTAGGGTGTATATCTGATGTAGTAAAACTCATGTATACCCATAATATGCATATGATATGCATATATCTATCTCGCCCCAGGAATTTTAACTCTCAGCCGAGTCAAAACTTCAATAATGAATAACGGTTTAAGGCCTCTTTATTAAATCTTTGCAAAATGATTCATTAAACTAGCCCAATCTTTCCATTAATTAATTCTTTCTATCGAGCGTTGTTTATCTAATCCTCATAAACCTTCATTAGCCTCTTATTCAATCCTTAATGCCTACACAGTAAACATTATTAACCTTATTACTGCATATATATAACATTCCCTACTTCTCCACTTTGATATATTTGGATTTACCCATAAAAAACTTCTATCGATGTTATTTCTATTACATACCTTTTATAATAGAAATCCTCATAAATCATGCACAAACTTACCTTTTTCGGCTTATTCCTCAGACTCTGCACATTACTCGATGCTCCCTTATTGCAATCGTACTCTCGGGGTTTCACGGGACTCTGAAGAATTATCCTTTTAGCATCTGGGATGCGATAACACTGTCAAACGTCAAATACCATACAACTCTGTCTATTACTTATCGGGTCTGCTCTATCACACTTCGCAATGTTCTTTGGTCCTTTTACATCGCATATCACAATATTTATCGGCTCGCTCCATCTCACCTTTGCACATCGCATGTCGCATTGATTAAGGGCTAAGGTATATGTCCCATAGATATTTGCAATGTGAGATTCAACAACGAACCTCCACCATTGATCCAATCACTCGATCCAACGTTCAGTAACGGTCTTTCATATCACAATCGCAATTCCCTTAAGTTTGATTTATTCATTCATGTCATAAGTTGCGATGTGATATTAATAGCTCCATTCCGTGCAACTTGGTCTCATCCATTGATCTGTTAGATCCAACATCCCCTATGCATTAAGTATTCACTCCTATGTTCTTCCTTTTTACTTGGGTTTTATGATATTTCTTCAATGTTTCTCTGTGGTTTGGGTTACTTCATGGTTCTTCATCATTCATTGTTCCTCTGCTTGACTCCCTTTTGAGCATAATTTTGTGAGTTCTTCAATCACGATCACTCCACAACATTACTTTGATTCTTTGAATGGATTCCAATGATCCATTATAATCCTTCATATCATTCTTTCCCTCTATGTATTCTGACAAACTCTGCCTACATACGTATATTATACAAAATCACTGATACATGCATAATTTATCCTTCAATACTCGAATTGCACACTTATACAGTTTTAGAATCAATCTCTGTATATATAAACAAACATTTACACAATTTCTCTCTCAGGCCTGATCTTCTAATGTCAATGGCCTCTGTTTACAACCTACCCGTAGGCTTACAATCACACTCTAACTGGCTAACCTATCCAACCTCTCTCCTGTCTATGCCTTTTTGGCTTGCATTTATACAAAAGGATTCTAAAACCAATTCCTGGTTTAGATCCATAAGCTTCTCAACAAAATCCTAAAATCTCTTCCTCATCCCTAAGGATTCTCTCAAATCCACAAAATCATGAACTAACTCCTAATCTGAGTTTTACAATCAATTCTCAAATCCCTCAGTTCTCTCAACTATCCTAAATCTCTCATATTCTCGTATATTCGAGAATATTTACAAAAATGCCTTACTATATTCAATTAAATCCTATTCTAGCTTCTCTCATTAAAATCACTCAAAATTCTTAATAATTACATTAATTCAATATTTAGGAAGCCAACTTCGCTGAAACACAAGACCCCCTATGTCTACTAAAATACAATGATAATGTTGAGCTTAATGCTCCTACATCAATATCCCTTAGGTTTATAACATTAATCCATTGGGTTTAACATTATTCCCCTCGATTTACAATCCAGTGAGTTTATAATATTAAACCCTTAGGTTTATTAGTTCCTTGGATTTAAAGTATTAATCTCTTGGGCATATAATATTAATCCTAAGGTTTATCATATTAATATTAGGGTTTAATATTAATCCTAGGGTCTAATGTTATTCACTTGGGTTTATAATCCCTCAGGTTTTTAATATTAATCTAATGGGTTCAGTAATCCCTTAGGTTTAAAATATTGATCATAGGATTTCTAATATTAATCATATGGTTTATATTCCTAGGGTTTAATATTAATTCTATGGTTTATAATATTAATCTTAGGGTTTAACATTAATCCATTTAGTTTATAATCACTTTGGTTTATAATACTAATCCCTTGGGTTTGTTAATTAGATAGATTTGTAATGTTGATCCTAAGGTTAATAATATTAATCTTAGGGTTTAATGTTTATTTTAGGGTTTATAATATTTACCTTGTGGTTTGCATCCCTTGCATTCATGGTATATATATATATATATATATACAAATAGTAAATATCTAATAGCTACATTAACACTATATATCTAATACTTATTAATGTGAGTGATAAATGCCTATCAGCGTATATCAACCACATTAGTAAATGTGGTTGTGCTAATTTATACCTATTGGATTGGCGATCCCAAATCAAACAACAAAGACGCAAAAATTTATTTAGTATTAAACTGTCTCTTGTGATCCCACAACCAGGTCAGAAATTTCTCACAAGTCACATTTGTTAATTGCAACCTCTCCCAAGGTCACAAAATTGCATTGCAAATCCTTACAGGTATGGACAGAAATGTGATCTCCATTGTATTGTCACTATGCGACCTCCCCAAGGTCACTAAGTCACATAATCGCTCTTGGAAAATTCAGTGTTGAGTGTGACCTGTTCTCTTTTGTGACTATGGGACCTCACATTTGCGACCTATCTCCAGTCACAAGATCACATTTTAGAGCCTTAGAAGTATGGTGAGAAAACGTGACCTAAACTAAGATGTGATTGAGCGACCTCCTTTAAACTGCAACTTGCACATAGAACGGGATTGCAATCTAGTCGCATTCTTAATCCCAACACCACAATTTGGACCTACAAGTTGTCAATTGATATATCTATGTGTGTGTGTGTGTTGCAAAAGGATGTAATGTGACCAATTCATTCTTGAATGTGAAAAAGGTCCTTTGGATAAGGCTTTAGGGGTTGATTTTGATGGTGCGCCTTCCACGACTTTTGCTCCATGACATTCTCGAAACCTTGATGTCGAGCCATGAGTAGGATTTACTATATCGATCACTCAATATTCTAGATCTAGACCTATCCATAATGTGGTACTAGGGCACAATGTTCCTCAGCCAATAGGTATACTTGTATTTCCCCCTAAGCCACAAAGTGGAACTTCTCAAAGAAATACTACAGCTAGTGGATCGTCATGAGAGAAAATAGATGATGTTGATTTAGAGTCAGAAATATAGGTTAATCAATCAAGTGTAGATCCAAGTGATTTGAAAAGAATGGGAATAATGTTATCAAATAGAGATTCTACTAGGTATTCCAAAGAAGAAAACAATCACATTTGAGTGATATTGAGATGTAGGTTGCACAGTTAAGAGTAGAAAATACTTCTTGTTGAAAATAAAGTACTCAAAGAAAATGTGGAGGCATTGAGAGAAAATGTAAATGATAGCAGGTTTAGAAGTTGTGCCTCTTCTCATAGCCTCAATGCCAATAGTATCACATGGGCAAGCCAAAGGGGTAGTATCATGCCACAACCCTTACAAAAGATAGAAAATGATCATGTTTAGAATGGCTATTGGAATATGTAATTGAAGCATACAAGCACTCTAAGTGTGACCTTAGAGATGTCATTTCACCTACGATAGAAATAGGAAATGTGACCGGTCCATAAGTCGCAATATAAAGATATGGTCGGTTTCTAGGTCGTAATGTGAAAACGCGATTGGGATAATTACACTTGGAAATGTGACTATTCGTAGATGGATTTCACAACCCTCACCTTCCCTTGTAAGCTAGCAATGTGACCTGTTCTAATGTGAATTAAGAAGATTCCTGTTGCAAGTCACATTCATAATTTTCAGAAGTACTGTCATTGTAAAATTCGACCTATGGAATTTGATTAACATAGATCGTCACTAATAAGTCACATTTTAATATGCAATTTTAAATGTGACTCTTTAGCGCAACTATTATGATATCATAAATCACACAATTAAATTTCAACTAGTTGCAAAAGAATTTGAAAATATTGCTTGAGCCCTAAATGGACATCTATGACAATATTTGGTTTACAAGGTAAAATATGGTCGTTAAATAGGATACATAAGGTAAGATATATGGCAAGCTCGCATGATTGGTTGTTGTCCATCAAGGGCCATAAATGACCCTGAAGGGCTCTTGAGATAACAAATTAGAAAAACTTTTCGAAATGCATTAAATTTTTTGGTTTCTTTAGATGCTTTGAAGGCACCATCTCATCATAGGTGAAAATATGAACCAACATTATATGTCGATTAGCTTTCTTTAGAGGTGCCATTGCTTGTCATTAAGTTTAGTCAGTGTGGATTTCTTAGAGAGGGTACTCCCTTTGGTTCATTGGTGGATGCACAACCAATGCCTTCGATACAACCATTTGCGTAACAATCGTTGTTCAATAAATCAATGATCTTGGTGGATCTGTTGGCTCTCCCCATCATGCAGGGACACTTATGGAATTTTTTTTTGCAACTCTATTTTGGAAACGAATTTTGGAGAACAAGAGGTATTTAAAGACAGGAGAAAGAGCTAAGACCCTGCAACTACTTTGGACCCATTATGAAAAGTTGAACAAAGGGGAACACTTCTCTAGGATATATTGCATATATTTTGAGGCCTAGAAAGACTCAATAGAGGACACTTGCATTAACAACATTGTGGTGTAGGAAGGGACTATACAGGGGTCCCAATTAATGTCTTTCTTTCAATCAAGTGAATTTGTTTTTAATATCATTATTTGTTGGAAAGTATGTGTGACCAGTGTTATCTGTTTACATGTAGAAGATGTTGATTTGCATGGAGAAAGATAGGATTTGATACAGAGTCTACACAACAAGGGTTTCAACAAACAAGCAAATTGACCCCACATAGCTACCTAAGGCATCATGTCAACCTTAATGGTAGGTGAATCAACAAGCAAATGGATAGTTGACACAATAAATGAGCATCACTGCACTACTCACCAACCTATACGAGTTACCATATCATCAGCAACAAGCATTAGGATTTCTAGCAACTTGCTTCATTTTCCTCACAATTTTTTTTTTATCAATATGTAGATGTTTCTCTTCATATTATTAACAACCGTACACATATTAATTGATCATAAAATAGTCATTAGAGATGAGAAAGAAGTGAGGGAGTTCAAGATCCAGGGCAGGTCAAAGGTCACGGTAGGTGAACATTCTCCTCACCTCTATAAATATGCCCTCATGCCTCATTTGAGGGGAGTTTAGCACTTGAGATTGGACTAGTAGTAGATAGTTGCTCTGTGCTTGAAGAGCTAGAGACATTTAGCTCTTTGAAGCTTGTAGGGTGAGTTGTGGTGAGGCTAGGGTTTTGCATTGGTATGAGCAGCCCATGTTCCACTACTAGGCTTTGATGGTTTTCATGATATGTACTTGTATTTGCAGTAGCATTATTAAGAAGCTCCTCATGTCCGGAATTGATTCCCATGCTTACTCATAGTCGTTGTATTGGTTGTGTGATATTTTCACTTTATTTGTGTGTGTGCTTTCATACAGGAAATATGTTATGGACTAGTTTGTAGTTACTTCATGTGTGTTTTCTTTTGAATCTATGCTTATTCCATGCCATGCTAGTGACCTATTGTGAAATAATTTGCAATTAACCTTTGACATGTTATTTTTCATGTATGATTGAGGCTGTTTTGGCTTATTGATCCTTCTCATGGCATACTTCTTATTGTTTATGTTACCTTCCTGCACCTCTTTCTATAGTTTTTCAATCCTAGGTTGACTTTGTCTCATTTTCCGAACATTTCATTCTTCTCCTCACTCTAACATCTCCTCATTTGACAGCCAAGAGCAAAACTTTCATGGTGGCAGTTGGACCCACATACCTGATGGGGCTCCTATCCCAAATGTTGTGAGGTCTAATTGGGACTTCACACAGGGGAGACCCCTAAGCTATTGGTGGGACATTCAACACCATTAACAAGTTCACTATATTGGAGATCAATATGAGCTACATCCATGGAAAACCCACCCATGCCTTGGTGAGTCAGTTATCTTTCATGTAGAAATTACTCCGAAGGAGTAAGCATCTCAATCTTGGTGGGACAAAAATCCAAGTGGCGAGGATAAGAGAGACTCTTCCCTTACACTTGAGCTACACACACTTTACAATAATAATATTTATTAATATTGACATTAATAATGATATAATTTATATGTCCATCTATATGTATACTCTTTTAGTAATATATCTTCTACGAGGAGAATGATGATTCTCAAGTAGTTATAAAATGGATGTAGAAAATAAACTCTTAGGAATTTCACCCTACTTCCTCTCATGGAAAAGGATAAACAGATAAAAACTAATATTTCTCACATTTCTCTTATGATCACATCTACGGGCATTGAAACAAAGAGGAATATCAGCTCTCTAAAATTATATTGGATCTGGATAGCGGCATATGCTTGTTCCTTGATATTAAATAATGCCTCATAACATAATATATTTTTGACCCTTGGGTCCAACTTAACAATGGAGTCAATTATGTCGGAAAAAATCTTTTTCAAGAATCATATGCGAGATTTTTCTACTAAAAATGTTTGTTTATTTTACACTTTTACACTCTATAAATTAACCATATGTATATATTTTGTTGGTGACTATATTGGAAGTCTTTATGTCTTTTGTGGACTATACTTTCATAGACAACTTTGTTTTCTGTCTCCTTTTGTAAGACCATGAAAGCATGTAAGCCAATTTTGAGACATGGTTGTTCAATAACAAATTGCAATGGGTTTTTTTATACACATATGGAATCATTTGAAAGGGATATATGTCATAAGAATGCTTAAGCAAATATATATGTAACCTATTTTATATTATATAAATAGAAGTTGAAGACTTTTTTCTCTTAAAAAAAAATCTATCTATTAAGAAAAATTCAGGCAAGTATATAGAACATTTAAACTATTTGAACTACTCCATCCAAAAATTCTTGAAATTGGAAGTTTGGATTGTATCCTCGACAAAGCATAGATAAAAAAACTAAGAAACAAATAAAATACTACCTCAAGGGAAACCGAGGTGAATATAGTTGGCTTATTAGGGCCTAACATATACAAACAATTTTGAAGGGTGAGTTTGCAAAATTATGGAAACCAAAATTTCCAAATACCTTTAAAATTGATATATTAGAGTACTCAAGTGTGTAAAATAAAATGAGGGAGATAATGTTTGAAAGGTCAAGCATGAAAACATAAAACTAATAACCTCGAGGATTTTTTAGCTAAGTCATTTGTTGGGATATCAATGCCTCAGTAACTAGAACTCCTTCATGTTTCTTTGCAAGCCACAAACATAGGGTGAGGAGAAGCCAACCCTACTATTCCATTCGTTCCAAACAAGCCCATGGTCATGTCAACTTCCTATTTAGAGAGAGCATGAGCCACAAACAATTTAGCATGTTGGTATAAGTCCAATGTCTTGAAATATTTCATGTCACACACATGGCTAGTTACCACATCAGGAATAAATTATACCATATGTGTGTTGATGTCCTCTTCCTAAAGAGAATCATGCTCAAATTTTACCTTTTTCTCCAACAACTTAAGTTTTCGTTGGGATGCTAGAAAAGAAACTCGATGAAAGAATTCAGTTTCTTCTATGGCTTTCAATTTTGCATGGGTGTGATGAGTTCGAGATTGACCCCTATGGCTTAGGCAAAGACCATTAAGAAGAATAAAAACGAGAAGTTACAAATAAGGAGATGAAGGAGGAACATATAGACCAACATAAGGAAACGTAGGTAGGGTGGAAGAGTAGGCAATGAATGAACAATGAAACCCATATTCACTAGAGAAACCAAGAACTCCAACAACTCACATGTTCCATCAATAAATGTTGTCCATTCTAAACATTTGTGTTGTAGATACAAGGGGCATGATTTGGAGGATTAAATATTGTTGGAGTTATAAGATCATCACAAACATAGACCTTTACATTATTAACTCAAATTATAGTAATCATTATTATTAATATAAATATTAATATTCATATTAATAATTTATATTATATTATATTAATAACTACTAATATCAATTGATATTAATAACCATCCATATGGATCATTTGTTTGTTGGTGAAATCATAGTTCCTCAAAATAAATTTTGAGGAGATATGTTTCTTCTCTCTTATTAGTTTTTTGGGTATCAGTAGAGGTACGTCTATTATCTCTCGTTGATTTTTTAATCTCTCGTTCAATTTGGTCATTTGGAGGATTTTTATGGTCAAAATTGGGAAGAATTTGGTTTATGGTTTCATGGTGCAATGGTTCTATCCTCAAGAAAATGCTACATAGTAGCTAGTACTTGCAACTTAGCTTAAACATAGCTTAAGTGAACTAAGAAATAATAAAAACAAAGATTTCGTCGCAAAAAATTAGAAAAACTATTAAAATAGTATTGTTGAATTTCATCACCAAAAATTAAGAAATATGATTAACTCACATTGCTTATATTAACCTATATATAGTTTAATATATATGTTTTCTTAATATATATTTATGTGTTTTATTTTTTATTAATATATATATAATTTTTATAATTAAATTTATTAAAATATGTTTTTAATATAATAATAAGTTATCTTAAATTTAAAATATGGAGAAAAAAACTATAATTCATGAAAATGAGAATAATAGAAAAAGGAAATAAAACTAAAACAAAAAATTAGTAACTAATAGAAATGGAAGTCAGTAAACAATCCATAATGAAAACTCAACCAATCACATTAAAAAATAAATAAATTTAAATAATAATAAAAAGTAAGAAAAAATGAATTATCATTGTTAAACTATGGATAAGTGACATAAAGTTTGGGTCAAAAACAAACTAACATGCAGTCAAAGGAAAAATTGAATGCCTAATACCACAAGTGTAATAATAGGAAGGTATAATTTAATTGATATTAAGATATTAAAAAATAATAAAATGGAGATGAAAAAATAGATAATGGAAAGAATGATTGCGAATAAATTTATGAAATTAATAATTATATATCAAATTGTTTAAAAAATATAAATTCATAATACAAATTATTTTAATTTATTATATATAAAATTATTAAAAGTATATAAATTCAAAATAAGAAATTTTTCTTATTTATTAATATAATAATTGCTCTAATTAATTTTAATATGAATAATTTTTATTATATATAAAATTATTAAAAAAAAATCTAAAATAAGGGAACTTTTGTCATTTACTAGCTAACATGATAATTGTTCTAAAAGATTTGAATATTAATGATTCTCGTATTATTTATAAAATTTGAAAATCGTGGAAAAAGGTGATGTTAACTTTTATTTAGTATTAAGATGGTTTGAAGAAAAAAATTTAACCTTACTTTTAATTTTATGTAAAACTAAAAAGACATAACATTTTATCATTTTCTATATCGACAAATAACTTCCTAATACTTTTTTCTCAAAAATGAAATTTTAAATCAAAAATATGAGATAGGCTTAGAGGAAATCCAAAAACTTTCATCGGAACTTAATTGGTTTGATTGAATTTTATTGTTATACATGAATATCAACCCATGATTTAGTGTACTATGCCTACTTTAGGGTGACTAAGCTGCTTGATGACTCTTCCATTTTGGCATTCTTTTGTTAATTAAAACACTCATTTTGCTTATATATATCCTTCATATTTTACCTTTAATCGCCTATAATTCTCACTATCTATAGCTACAAGTATACATGTGTATATTTACCTAAGTACTTTATCTCTTTCACTTAATTAAAGATTAAAAGAATGGTTAAAGGAGTATTTGGTATGTATGGTTCCAAAATTTTGCCCAAAGTAACATACATAGTGTTCTGTGTGTATTATTATTTGAGTTATTATATTATGTTTTTCTATTTCACATGAATAAATCTTGGAGCTTAGTATCATGCATGTGCTGAACAATTAATAGCTTAGAGGCAAGCTGACCTTAAGCATGCCCACTCAAGGTACAATCTCATGCCAATATTATTTCTCTGTTAATATGTAAGTATATTTACAATTTCTTTACAATATTGTGGTTTTCATTTAATTTTCATTGTGATGTGTATGATATTTTATTTTTTGAGTTGGTGTGATATTTTACTTTCCAATCAGTGTGAAGTTTCCTTTTCAAGAACGTGTGAAGGCATGTTTTTCTTAGTTTAAGTGGCTTAGGGAATTTGGTAGCCTACTCTTTGAGCAAAACCTACTGAATCACGCACTATAGAATCAAGTGCTACAAAATTTCTTAGGTACACCCAATGACATTGAGCTCACCCCTAGAGAAATGTGGGTGTTTGAGGCACCACGTAACCATGTTTGTGTACCATTCATAGGCAAATTCTCTTATTTGAATCCAAATTCCCATGCGTCCATTTTATTAGGTCATTCAAATAAGTGTGAGGATTTTCCTCCTGTGTATATAGCACAGAGCACATTGTACATCTACCAACCCCAGTCTAAAAATTAAAATACAATGTGTAGCCTAAAATGATACTAAAATCATTAAACATATTAACACACTGTCATTTTTGGTGTCGTTTCCAGGGATGAACTAAAAGGAGTCAAGACTTACACAATTAGCATAAAAGATAGTAGGGCTAGAAGCAACCAAAGGGGTCGTAATTACCCCTTTTGGTAACCTAGATTCCCTCTATATTTTGCACTAGATCATGATAAATGAATTAAAACATCATAGGTAGGAAGAAGAAAAATTATGTCAAAGCCCAAACAAGTGGTGTAATAAGATCCACTCAAACTAACATTTTGGAAAGTGAGAAGGGAAATCCTTTAAATTCCACTTTTGTTCAAAATAGTACGGTGGGGAAACCACCAAAAGGAGAGACACTAAAGAGGGAAGAAACTTCATTTGATGAGGAACCAAAAAGTTCTAAAGGGTATAGTAACATTCAAGACCCTAAGACTCAAAGTAGGGAAAAGATGGTCCTCATGAAGAATTAAATGGGCCCAAGAAATAAGGACATTTTATTTTCGAGTTCCCCATTGAAGACTCTACTGCAATAGCTGAAATGAAAAGCATCCCTCTCTCTGCCCTTCCAAACTTTCATGGTCTATCTAAGGAGGACCATAATATTTTCCTACTTGAGTTTGATGTTCTCTGTCATAACTATGACTACTCTACAGATGCTGAAAAATTGAAGTTGTTTCTTGTAGCATTAAAAGATGCATCACTTCTTTGATTTATGGGATCAGGGGGAAATTCTATCTAGACTTGGGATGACATGAAGAAGATATTCTTGAAAAAGTACCAGGACTATTGTAATGTCTAGGATATCAAGGAACAAATATTCAATATGCCCCAAATAAATGATAAGAGTCTGGAAGATTACGTAGAAAGGTTCCAGTATACCTTGCAAAGAACATGACAAACACTCTAGACCCAGAAATCTTATGTATCCTTTTCCTCAAAGGTATATGATAATACTACTTGGAAACTTTAAACCTTATGGGAGCATATGTCTCTCAATTGTATTATGAGGACATTTGTGACTTTTGTAAATGAAATTGTAGAGGGAGAGCAAAGTATGGGAAGAGTCCTCAAGATATGATATCTTGAATTAGTAAGTCAAATGGGGTGGGGGTGACTAAGGCCGAGTTAAGAAATCTACTGGTTAACCTTAAAAATGGTATTCTTAGCACACTTAGCTCATAATTAGATACCCTACAAGCCAAAAATAAGAAGGAAACAGTTGAACTAGCCTTAGCTATATTTTATTCCAAATGTTGTAAGAAGCACCCACTTAGGGAGTTCCCTTTGAATAAAGTATTTATTTGTAACATTTGTGAACAAAAACATCCCACACAGGAATGTACCTCTTTACCAGGGCTTAAGGTAGTGTTTCAAGAAGCCAATGAGGAAACTGGACATATTTGCTTGAAGGCTCAAAAGAAACCATGGCCTCCTTGATCATCCATGCTTACATCTCCGACCCTTCCCACTATTTTACTTTTGCTTTTGGATGGTACCCTCTTATGCCTTGACCACATTGGCCCCCTTAGATACAAGGTCAAGGGTGGACCCTAGGTTGGAGAGGACCTTCCTATTTTGGAAATATGATTCCAGAAACTACACCTCAGCCACATCGACAACAACTCTAGTTACCTTCCTACCAATCCTCTCAAACTCAACAGAGGCCTCAACTTCATGATCAACATATTCCTAATCCCAATAATAAATTGGACCAACCCACCTACAATGTTGAACTGCCTTCTTTTCCTACCTACCCCTTTTCATCTATGGGTTGTCTTCTTCATCTTGTTCCTGAATAATAGGAGAGGTATAAGTTTGAATCACCTTCCCATAATGTAAATGCATGTTTTTACAGCCCATGGATAACTATTTTTTACAGTCCATTGCTTGATCTTGTGGTCAATGACTTAGGAAGGTTTAGGGAAGACCCTAGTGATTCTGCTTGTATTATGCACAACCAATGTTATGATGTTGTATAGTACCATGAACTGGCATCTACATATTCTTTAAAATATCTTGTGGTAGCTCAATATATATGGGAAGGATTACCGATACTACTTTAAGATAAGCACCCCATGGGATACCCATATTTTGGCTTAGCTCTTAAACGAGCAACATTTTATACTTATTCATTACTCAAGCATGGTTCAAGATGGATTGGACTCCATTTACATTATCCACTTATGTGGTGTCCCACTCAATTGTATAGGTTTACAACTCAGTGGGATGAGGAAGAATAGTGCTCCAACTAGATAGAAATGGAGAAAACTTTATGGTATTATAATACAAGAGAATTTGGTCACCCAACTTGAAATTGGGGTAACATCCATGTTAGACTCCGTAAAAAAGAGTAGGTTTCATGGGGACATGAAACCAAATTAATAGGGGGGAGATGATGAGTCCTTCATTTGGCATTATTTTCCTCATTAAAACACTCATTTTTCATATATATATATATATATATATATATATATATATATATATATATATATATATATATATATATATATATAGCCTTGATCACCTATAACTCTTGATATCTATGGCTATAGTTATACATGTGCATATTTTCTTAAGTACTTTACCTCTTTTGATTAATTAAAGATTAAAATAATTGTTCAAGGAGTAATTTGTTGTGTATGGCGAGATAGAAATTCACACACACACACACATATTCACATCATGGTTTATACTACATATTATGGCTTGAATAAATAAGGGTTTGGTGATTGATCAATATTCAATATTATTTTATATATATGATGGTTTTTGGCCACATCCATCTCGACCATGTGTTTATAGGAAACCTTCAAGATTTCCTTATGACATGAAGGTACCACCACCAAGATCGAGTTCATAAGTCTTTTATAACACAACATGGAATCTAGGTGTACAGACCACACAATTATAGGAAGCAAACTCGTGAAGGCATTTAGACAATACCAAGTTATCCATTGGCATCAATAGAGTTTTGCTTATTGACCCAATTGTCTATGAATTTTCTATATAAAGGGTTTGTTATAATTTTAACAACATGTTGCTCAAAACGCACATGGTACCTTTGATACTTCGGCTAGTTGTTGGTATCTCGGTCGATTATGATCAAAGTTTGCACTCGGGCTTAACTATTGCACTAGCCTCCAAGTACATACATAGTCAGAGTACAAAAACTAGCAAAGTTCTATTTTCAGTCAAGATTAGTTATGTACTAGCTCCTAAGCATTTACCTAGCCAGAATTCATATAGTAAGGTCATGTTACACGATGTCAAGTGTTATGAAACCAGCTCACAAAAAGATAGGAAAGAAATATGAACGCCTTAGAATTCAACGTCTTTGATGGGGAAACCTCCTTTACATTACACAAATGAACAATTCTTGGATGATACAAATGACAAGACCTCCTTTCTATATATAGGAATCTAAGGGGTCATAATATAATCAGAGCCAACATAACAATAATGATGTAAGGGCTCAATAACAACAATAGTGGGCTTCAATGGGGCAAAATAATAACAATATGGGGACTACATGGGCACAACAATATAATAAGGGGGTTGTACTAATAACAATAAGGGGTTACACTAGTAGTATAGGGACCTAACATGCTCCTCTCCTTCAAAAGTTGTTGTCCTCAATGCTTGAGTAGTTCTTGATGCTTCTGTATAAAATTCTTGTCCTCCCATGTGGAATCTTTAGTGGATAAGTTCTTCCACATGATGAGATACTCTGAATTTGATCGATTTCTTAGATTTTTGGTTCTTGTTTCTTTGACTACTCCAGGTTCCAATATGATTTTTCCTTCCTCATCAAGTTCTAGAAATATTGTTTGAACTGGCATCTTCTACAACTTTTGAATGAGTGGCCACACTTCTTCATCCTTCTTCCATTCCTCCCTTGCTTCATTTAGCCAATCTGGTTGGATAATAGAAATAGCACAAAACAATGCTTCCACATCCTCATCCTTTCTTGAGAGTGCATCTGCAACAACATTTTTCTTCCCTTTTTTGTATATGATTTCAAAGTCATAACCAAACATATTTGTGACCCATTTTTTATGTTCTTCTAAAGATAATCTATGTTCTAAAAGGTATTTAAGACTATCATGATCCATTTTTACCTTGAAGTGTCTTCCCATTAGGTAAGGTCACCATTTCTTAAGTGCATGTAGTATTGCCAACATTTCCTTCTCATAAATAGCTAGCTTGAGATGTAGCTGTAAAAATACAGAATCGCCTACATCAAAACTTCTTTCACTGTGATGTTGATCTGTTAGGGTCCCACCCTAACGCCCTTATTTATGTCATGGGATCACGTCATAGTCAAGAGTCAATAAAGCCCATATTAATAATTGTAAGTGGTTAACCCGCAATTAATGACGGGACCACAGTTAGTTGCAAATGGGTGGTAGTATTAGTTAGATGGTAAATGGGCGGTAGTATTAGATAGATGGTATTAATAAAATCCACGATATTGGCTCGTGGTATTGCATGTATGAGTCATATATAAAGGATAGAGACTCCCTGCGAGGAGTATTGTGTCTTGTTTTGTAATCGAGCTCTGCTCTATTGGAGGTTGCCCCCTCGAAGAGGCCTGTGAACATTTCTCTCTGGATAATAAAATCATTGCTATTCTGTGCTCTGGGTATATTTTCTTCACAAATTTTGTGTTCTCGGTATCTTTTCTTCGCAAATTCTATGTTTGGGTATCGCTTTGCAGGTTAAGAGCATAACAAGTGGTATCAAAGCACTTTCCAAGGCTCGGTGGGATCTCCAAATTTTAGCAAAAAAAAATTTAGGCTAGAGACGTGTTCCGGCATATTTAAACCACGGGATCTGTCGTTAAGCGCATAAACCTGCGGATTTGGGGAGGCATGCACGCAGGAAATACAAGAGGTGGTCACGTCTGTTGGACTCCCTTGTAACCCCTGTGGGTACCCCTTCAAGTAGTAGCGCATTAGACAGAACCGTGCACAGACTGTCTTCCACGTACCCTCTGGGTATATAGGAAGCCCCCCTAGCTCCCTTGAAACCTCGCCATAGATAAAACTTTGGCCGTCTTGTGGCTACAGTACACCGAGAACAGCACTCGGAGAGATTACTCGCCCGTACGATAGGGTAGTCGGGTTGTACGGCTAAGGGTACGGTTGATCCTCCTTAGTTAGAGCCCTGAAACATTGGGCCGAGTACTACTGTCAGACCCTTATGTATATTGCGATCTGTAGCACCTGACACTCCCCAAGACCATAGTTCCCTTTCTCTCGAGGGATCACACATCATCTATTCCAGATCAGCAGCAGCAGTTGTTCCACCATTCAGATCTCTCAGATCCACCAGATCGGATATTCCAGATCAGCAGCAGCAGTTGTTCCACCATTCAGATCTCCCAGATTCGCCAGATCGGAGTAGTTGGAAAGGGTTCCTGTACCTGGATATAATTTTCGCAGGACTTTTGGTGGCATTGACATTTTGAGGATTTGGCGACTGCAGTATTGATCAGAAAGGAGTAAAACTCCGTTAGGAGTTTTCAAAAAAAAAAAAAAAACGAGTCTGAGATCTTCCAGGGCGCTTATTGGTGACCTAGCCCATCAGAATCAGGACGACAAGCTGAGCAAGGTGGTACCATTCAATTCTTAGTAAAAAAAAATTCGGCGGTCCCAAATTTTCGTCAGACGGGTGTATGGTAGAAACTCGCGCTCAAGCAATGGCCAATGAAAGGATAGAAAAAATAGAAGAAGATGTGCACTCCCTCCACTCTGCGGTGGAAAGGATCGAAAATCATCTTAAAGGATTAGATTGCCTACTACAGGACAAGGGCAAGGAGCCAGCCCACGAGGAGGCGTATAAGGGTCATGAATACCATGAGGGGGAGTCTAGCCACTCTCCTCACGTCTGGCACACCCATCCACCACCCAATCAGAGACCTCCCAAGTTGGATATGCATAAATTTGACGGTTCTCACACGTCCGCATGGCTAGCACAAATGGAGAAGTATTTTCAATTGAATCATATCATAGATGAGGGGACTAAGCTTATGGTGGGCACCATGTACTTGGACAGTGAACGATGGCAATGGAAGGAATGGTATCAGCGTTGCAATGGACAATTTAAGAATTGGGGCCAATTTACCAAAGCTCTTCAAAATCGCTTTGAACAGGAAGACTCTTTTTTGGGGCATCTCACTAAGCTCCGACAGACGGGTACAGTGGATGAATATATTACTGCTTTTGAAGCCTTAGCCTTCCGCACTAAGGGTCTCACAGATGAATTCTACATGGAATTCTTTATCAGCGGTCTTAAAGAAGCCATCAAAGCTCAGGTTCTACTCCACCACCCCCCCACATGGAACGAGGCTTGCCAGGTAGCCCGTAAGGTGGAACGGGCATTAACAGCTCAATCCAGCCGCCCCAACTTTCCTGCTAAAGGTCGTCCCTCACAGGCTCCCAATATGACCCAAACACTTAAGATTCAAAAGGTGTCACCTGCAGAAATGGCCGAAAGAAGGAAGCAAGGACTATGTTACTACTGTGATGAAAAATATTCCCCGGGTCATAAATGCAAAGAGCACAAGTTTTTTCAAATAGATGCCACTGACTACAGCTCCACCGAGGAAGATCCACCACTTGAGGAACCAGAGGTGACCGAAGAAGATAACCAACAGGAGATGGTATCTGATGAACCAATGATTTCGCTACATGCATTGGCAGGAATTTCTTCACCTCAAACTCTCAAAATCAGGGGTTTTCTTAAACATCGACCAGTAATAGTTTTGATTGATAGTGGAAGTACCCATAATTTCATCCACCAAAAGATCGCTGAAGCAGCACATTGTTATGTCCGAGTAGTTTCTAACTTCTAAGTCCAGATTTCAGATGGAGGCACAATGAAATGTGAAGGTCGCTGTGAAAATGTCAAAATTCAAATGGGGGATTATCAATTGAAAACCCACATGTTTGCAATACACATGGGGGGTTGCGACATTGTCCTAGGTGCGGAATGGCTCCGCACTCTTGGGCCAATCACAATGGATTTCCAGGAGTTATATATGAGTTTTAAGCAGAACGACTACACACATACCCTCCGTGGGCTACAAGCGGGAGCCCCTTCTATCATAAGCTCGCATCGTATGGAAAAATTGTTAAAAAAGGGCCATCATGGAGTAGTAGCTCAATTTAATGCCATCCAGGTAGTAGATACCATGTCTTCACCAATTCATCCTGAGATGCAACAGATTTTGAATAAACATCGGACGGTCTTTGACAAACCTCATGAACTTCCACCCTCGCGAGGGGAACATGATCATAGCATCACATTGGTCCCAGGGGCCCAACCCCCAAATGTGCGGCCATACAGACATCCGTTCACCCAAAAGAATGAAATAGAAAAAATCATCAAGGAATTGTTGGAAGCAGGTGTCATTCATCCTAGTATTAGTCCTTACTCATCTCCAGTAGTCATGGTCCTCAAGAAAGATGGGGAGTGGCGGATGTGTCCAGACTTCAGGGCCCTCAATAAGTTAACAGTCAAAGATAAATTTCCCATCCCAGTGGTTGACGATTTGCTGGACGAACTCAATGGGGCTCAATTCTTCACTAAATTGGATCTTCGCTCAGGCTACCACCAAATGCGCATGAAGGAAGTTGACATTCCCAAGACAGCTTTCAGAACTCATGAAGGCCATTATGAGTTCTTGGTCATGCCATTTGGTCTCTGTAATGCCCCCTCTACTTTTCAGAGCCTTATGAATCACCTCCTCAGACCATATCTCAGAAAATTTGTCCTGGTCTTCT
Organism: Pinus tabuliformis; assembly: GCA_031772625.1. Lineage (NCBI taxonomy): Eukaryota > Viridiplantae > Streptophyta > Pinopsida > Pinales > Pinaceae > Pinus > Pinus tabuliformis. The sequence continues at coordinate 1,676,114,368 of CM062820.1, forward strand.
TCGATGACATCCTCATCTATAGTGGCAATTGGGCGGCACATCTTAAGCATGTAGATATCCTCTTGAAACTGCTCCGCAAGCATAAACTATTTGTCAAAATGTCTAAGTGTGCGTTTGGCATGGAAGAAGTTGAGTATTTAGGCCACATTGTGGGCCGTGAAGGTGTCAAGGTTGATCCCAGAAAGATCCAGGCAATGCAAGAATGGCCTCAACCTAAGACCTTGAAAAGCTTGAGAGGATTTTTGGGTCTCACAGGCTATTATCGTAAATTTGTCCGCAACTATGGCCGCATAGCGAAGCCCCTGACGCAACTTCTCAAGAAAAAATCCTTCTTCTGGAACGAAGAAGCACAACAGGCATTTACCGCTCTCAAAACCGCCATGTGTTCCACTCAGGTCTTAGCACTACCGGACTTCACCAAAACATTTGTCATTGAATCTGATTCTTCAGGAACAGGTATTGGAGCAGTCTTAATGCAGGAAGGGCGACCATTGGCCTTCACCAGCCAACAACTAAGTGGGAAGAACTTGGGCCAATCTACCTATGAGAAGGAAATGATGGCCATCTTACATGCAGTTGAGACCTGGCGACCTTACTTGTTGGGGCGACGTTTCCAAATCCGCACAGATCATCACAGTCTTAAATATTTTTTGGAGCAACGCCTATCTTCCCCCCAACAAAATAAATGGTTATCCAAAATGCTGGGTTATGATTATGAGATCATTTACAAGAAAGGGAAAGACAACAGGGTAGCAGATGCATTGTCACGCCAATTTGAGGAGGAAAGTACTCTGCTCGCAATATCCCTCCCCATTCCAGACTGGATTGAACAAGCTCGCGGGGAATGGTTTTCACATCCTGAGCTCTCCCAACTCATTTCTCAATTACAGGCAGATCCTAATTCCAGCAAGGGCTACTCGTGGTAGAATGATATTCTTCGCTACAAGGACAGAGTCGTCATATCACCAACATCCACCCTCAAAAGTCGCATTTTGGCAGAATTGCACTCCTCTCCCATTGTAGGACATTCGGGCTTTCAGAAGACATACGCTCGCACCAGAAGATCATTTTTTTGGACCGGCATGAAACAGGACATCCTTACTTTTGTAGAAGAATGTGACGTCTGTCAACGCCACAAGGGGGAAATCGTCAACACACCAGGCACATTACAACCATTGCCCATTCCGGCGTCAATTTGGATGGAGGTCTCCATGGATTTCATTACAGGTCTTCCAAAGTCTGGGAACAAATCAGTCATCATGGTGGTTGTGGACCGACTATCGAAGTATGCTCATTTCTGCGCTCTACCCCAACCATTCACACCTACTTTGGTTGCTCAAACTTTCATGGATCAAATCTTCAAATTGCATGGCATGCCCACTTCGATTGTGTCCGACCGCGACCCAATCTTCACCAGTAATTTTTGGCAGGAGCTCTTCAGAATACAAGGCACTCAACTCAAACTCAGTACTTCATATCATCCGCAAACAGATGGTCAAACCGAAGCCGTCAACAAATGTCTAGAAACCTACCTTAGGTGTTTCACTTCAGAAAAACAACACCTTTGGGCACAGTGGTTACCTCTGGCGGAATGGTGGTATAACACCAACTATCATGCCACCACCAAAATGACTCCCTATGAAGCAGTCGATGGACAACTTCCGTCGTCCACTACTTCTTATCTCACGGGGTGCTCCAAAGTACAAGCAGTGGATCAACTCTTACAACACCGTGCAACCATGCTGGCCCACTTGCGCGAGAATCTTCATCAAGCTCAGAACCGTATGAAGCAACAGGCTGACCAACATCGCTCAGAGCGCCAATTTCAAGAAGGGGATCAGGTCTTTTTGAAGCTGCAACCATATAAGCAAACATCACTCAAAGACAAGGGCTGTCAAAATCTCTCTCCAAAATTCTACGGACCATATCAAGTACTTCAGCGCATTGGAGAAGTGGCTTACAAGCTGGCTTTGCCACCTACAGCAAAAATCCACCCAGTTTTCCATGTATCGTGCCTCAAGAAAGTGATTGGGAAAAATTGCCGAGTTCAAACCAGTCTACCTGAATTAGATGAAGAAGGATCAATCTGGCTTCAACCTGAATAGGTTCTAGACACACGAGACAAGCACCTGCGTGGCCGCGTGATTAAGGAGGTCCTAGTCAAATGGAAAGACACCTCGCCGGAAGAGGCAACTTGGGAACCAACCGCTATTCTTCAATAGTTTCCGCAGCTTCAGCCTTGAGGACAAGGATAGTCTTAAGGGGGAGGGCATGTTAGGGTCCCACCCTAACCCCCTTATTTATGTCATGGGATCACGTCATAGTCAAGAGTCAATAAAGCCCATATTAATAATTGTAAGTGGTTAACCCGCAATTAATGACGGGACCACAGTTAGTTGCAAATGGGCAGTAGTATTAGTTAGATGGTAAATGGGCGGTAGTATTAGATAGATGGTATTAATAAAATCCACGATATTGGCTCGTGGTATTGCATGTATGAGTCATATATAAAGGATAGAGACTCCCTGCGAGGAGTATTGTGTCTTGTTTTGTAATCGAGCTCTGCTCTATTGGAGGTTGCCCCCTCGAAGAGGCCTGTGAACATTTCTCTCTGGATAATAAAATCATTGCTATTCTGTGCTCTGGGTATATTTTCTTCGCAAATTTTGTGTTCTCGGTATCTTTTCTTCGCAAATTCTATGTTTGGGTATCGCTTTGCAGGTTAAGAGCATAACATGATCTGCCTGTTGTTTCATTCGATTCTGCACCAAACTGGCGTTATGCTTTAAAAATTGGAGAACTTGTTGTTGATGCTCGATTTGATATTTCACTGCTTGAATCTTTTTCTTCTTGTTACGTCCATCTATCTTGAGAGTCTGAGTAGTGGTAATTTCTTCCAATGCATTACAAGATATGGTCGGATTCATTTCTTGATGCTCGATGTGATCTTTCACTTCTTGAACTTTTTCCTTCTTGATATGTCCTTATATATTGATAGTTTGAGGAGTGGTAATTTCGGCCAATGCATTACAAGATATGGTCAGATTAATTTCTTCTTTCTCAATGTGATCTTTCACTTCTTGAACCTTTTTCTTCTTGATATTTCCTTCTATCTTGAGAGTTTGAGGAATGGTAATTCTTGTCAATGATTTACAAGATATGGTCAGATTCATTTCATCTTTCTCTGGGGTTGGTTCCTAGTGTATATCCTCTTCTTTTGTTGTTTCTTGATCCTTTTCTTCCTCCTCTTCATAATCTATGTAAAATAATTTCTTCTCATTGTTATCACTCAGTATTTTCTCAAGGTTAAAGAAAGAAAGCACCAGGTAACCACAAACCAATCTTTTAGACTCGGGTTCTAGCCAACCTAAGTCCAAAGAGGGCTCTCTCTTTATAATTTAACTTTGTTTTGGGTGGGATTTTAGGCTAGTTATTAGTGCTCATAAGGTTTTCATTTTGGTTGGGTAGTGGAATTCTAGGACAGATAGATGGAGCAAGGCTTTCAAGCCATTGGGTGATGAAGTCAATCAAAGGATGGCTTAACTGGATCAGATCAATCACTAAAGGGAGAGTTCACAGGGCAGGCTAGCGAAGCAAAAAGGAAATCTTCAGGTTCAAATTGATGAGGTAGTCCTAACTAGGGTGAAAGGGCAATGAAGAATCCTTAGACCGGGATCAAGATGAAGAGTAGGAGGTGATCATGAGCAAAGGGAAACTAAGAATCCTTTACTATATACTTAGGGAGGAAACTACGGAAGTAAGGGAGCAGTTAAGAATTCCCAAACTAAGATAGTTTAGCAGAAAACATTAAGAATGTAAACAGTCAAGACAGAGAGCATTAAATCTAGTTCTGAAATATCATTCCTAGTTTAACATTCAGATTTCATAGAAACACATATGATTATAAATAAACATAGAGAGAAAAATTATTAAACATGAGAGAGAGAATACTTATTCGATTTCCACTTTACACAAGAATCTTGTGAAATGTCTTTACTTTATTCCTTGATCCAACAAGCCAATCCAGTCTTGATACAATAGGACTTTAACTTGAGAGGAAAATTTCTATAGAAATGTCTTTGAATCCACCCAAAATACTTCAAATGAAGAAGTATTTATACAAATTATAAACTGAAATATCTTGAGAAAATATCAAGATTGGTTTTACAAATATCTCAAACTATTTTACACTAATAGAACTTAAATAAAGGACATTCAAAACTAATGAATCTATTTGGCACTATTTTTATGGATTTATGGTGACAAAGAAGAGAAATTCAAATTTGATAGCAAGTCTTAATTGACGATGAGGCATCCCAATCACTAACTGCATCCTTTCTTTGTGCATTCTACTCCACTAGTTCTGCAAGATTAGGGTCCATTGATACCTTTTTATATCTCAATCCGTTATAGATATGTAGAAATTGAAAGAGGTTATTGTATATACTAATGTCTTTGAGATAAACCGCTCTTAGTTTCCCAAAGTTCAGCTCCAGCTGTTCACAATATGCTCTGTAAAAATATGCCTAAAACAGGACTTTACACAGTGCGAAAAATAGGCTATGAAGATATGCACTTATCTCACTTTTGGTAATACCTGTTTAAAAAATGAGATAGGTTTCTATCGATTGGCCTTTTAGGAACAAAACCCTCCTCTCATTTCACACAATACTTCTTGGATGGGCTACAATAGTTTCTGCAAAACTATGACTTAAACAGGAAATTTCTAAAGAATGTACCATTTCTGCTTTGATTTCATCTTTTAACCTTAAATTTATTTTAACTATTTTTCACTTTTACTTTGGATAAAATTCATTGTTTCTGGTGAAATTGTTTTCATCTTTGTTTAACCCTTACTGCATCCATGTTTACTTTTACTGTTTACTTTTACCACTCTATTTTTTCATCTGTCTTCACTTTGACATGAATCTGTATGTTTTGTAACTGTCTTCCCTGTTGTTTGTCTTCATGCTAGCTACTTTACTTGACTTGGTCTTCAATCTGATACTCTTTAACCCTGATACACTTTGACTATTCTTTACTGTGTCCTTTTACCTTCACTGTATATTTTAAGTTTTTACTGTCTATTTCAACAGTAAATCATTTAATTCCATGTTTCCTTTGCTTGTCTTTTAACTGTATGTTTTATTTTCCATCTCTGTTTGAATAGATTTGATAACAGTATCGAAGTAAACAGATCTTATGACTAGTATTAAGATTGTTTATCCAAGGTTGCGGTCTTTTGATCGCCTCTAAAACAAAACAAACTATTAGGAAAACATTGGGTTGACAGGAAGGGTCATTAATGGCTTTATCGAGCTTTATAGGTCTATGGAGTGAGTCCAAAATGATTTCGAGAGGTAAACCACACTTGAATTGGTTAGTAGAGGCTTTAGGTGGTGCATAAGGGTTACACAGGGTTTTACTGCACAAGCAGGCGAAAACGAGCAACACTAGGGTTTTTGTGTTTAAACGGGTAAACGTTTGATTTGTTTGAATTTTGGCACAAAGTGAGCAGTAGACGTTTTATCGTGTAGCAGGTGGCAGTATGCGGTTTTCTTCCCATCGCTTTTGGGCGCTAGGTGGTTTTTGGGGGAGGTCGCCTGATTCCATAGACTAAATGATATGTATCACAGGGGATTAGCCTAAAACCACTCATATCGGGCAGGTAACGTTCGGACCTCAGGCCCATCTCATATGGTTAATAACCTTTGGATCAAAGGGGAGGTGATTGCATGGTGATCGAGCTTGGGAGTTGTGCGGAGGGTAATGGAGGGGCCTGCCTAATGTTTAAGTGCGGTGGTTTTAATTAAATGATGAATTAAGGTGGGGGTTAATGCATCATGTGTGATTTGATTGGTTAATGGGTTTGACTTTTTAATTAATCGCAAATCGATTAATTTACATCATTTTCCGGGGTTTTATTTATAAAGTTTATATTACAAACTTCAGGATAGGGGAATTTTTGGGATTTAATATATAAATAAAATTAGAAGTTAATATGAATGAAAGCGGTAAATGGATTTAGTGCTAAGTACAATGTAAATTTATAATTCATTGGCTTTGTATAAACACATTATAACTTAGGCTTAGTGTTATTTTTGTTGGTTTTCTTAGGAAAAGGGGTTTACTTGGGGGTAATGGCCTTTCCTTAGGAAAAATGGTGTTTTACCTTAGGAAAAGGGATTTATTTGGAAAAATGAGGGAGAGTGAAGGAGGGTAATGTTTGTGGGGGGAATTTTAGCACTTAGGACCTATAAGTCATTAGACCGATGGTTCGGTCCCTCCACAAGTCAGAGAAATGCTCTGAGACCCTTTGACTTACGATTTTGGGTACTTAAGGCTTTGCTTATGGGAAATTAATAAAATTAAAGGGTGAAATGAATGGGGGAAGTTAATTAATTGACTTTGTAAACCTTATGAATGCTTAATTTCCAATTAACCTTTGAAATATATGTTGAAAGATAATAAATTTGCTTTTGTCTAATCAATCAACATACTTCTGCAACCTTTCTTCTACTTACCCATCTACTCATCATAACATTGTTTTCTTCATTTTATTTGGGTGCATTTAGGCTAGCAAACCCTTATCCATTTTATTTTAAAGAAGGAAACCATCTAATTCTAACCTTATATCATCTAAGGGCTCAGATTAAACTAATGAGCTCCTTTTATTCACTCTACCTATCTAATGATCTGCCAAGATTAAACAGTTTGGTCAGATTTTATTCCCTAACCATCAACATGAAATTTAAAGCATGGCATAATCAAGATTAAATAGTTTGATTACCATGGATTGTGTCATGAATAAAAAACTGCACACAATCATTATTATGGATAAAAGTAAATAGTAGTGCCATTTTGACTTGCACACTTTCATGATCTTTTGTTTTTTGGGTTCATATTTTTCACTTTTTTGGACCTTTTCTTATTCTTTTTTGTCCTTTGATTTTTCTTTTAGGACATATCCTCTTTTCATTTTTTGACTTTTCAATATGGAAAACATTTTCAGAAAGAAAAGGTATGTACATATTACAAGTCTTAACCTTAGCCATTCAAAATTATGACTCCTATTGGTATTGGAACCTAACAGTGGCTCCACTTGGGGATGGAATTTCCTTGTGAAATGTCAAGAACATTGTCGACTAGTAGCCTGATCCATTGGGCCAATTCCACACATGTATATGCTCTGTTTTATAATCTTTGTGACTAAAACTTTTGAACTGAAAATACACCCTTTTCTGCAAACTGAAATTTGATCTAACATAAATTTGCTATTGAAAACTGAATTTATTCAAACTAAAATCCTACCTACTTACTCTAATCAGATTTTTGACTGCTGGTTAGGTAAAATGAAATAGCCAATGCAACCATTCAAGCATCATATACATTGGTGAATTTTGCTTCTTGTGCTTGTTTGTGATTAAAACTAAGATTCTACAACCAATTATAACCTTGTCAACAAATGAGAAGATAAGGAAATACTTTCTTTCTTTTGTAGGCTCTAAAAATTGTACAAAAGGATCTTCCAAAATATATACGCTATTGTTCAACTGATTTAAGCAACTGCACACTTGTTTTGTATGGCTTTCATGCCATGAAACTGAAATATCACTTTCACCTCTATCACCCCGCATATTTTTAAATAAGCTTTGTGATGATATTTCTTCTGATTGAAATGTTTGACTGATGAAACCTTTATCATCTTGATCCTGAATTTGATTGTTAGTTAATGAAGAAAAATTTTGATTGCATTCACTATCCAACCCATCAGTTATGGGATCATGAAAAATTTGGAAGGATTGCTGCAACTTATTACTCATAGGTTTGAATGGGACTTCACAAATTTCTAGAAGATGCTCATCCTTTTCTTTAGAGTTTTCATACCACATTTCCTTTAAAAATTTAAATGAATCAAAACATAGTGGTATAGAACTTTCTTGTATTATTTGATCAGGTGTTTCAATGGAATTTGACAATTGTAATTGTGAAACTGAAGGATCTTGATCAGGAACTTTATTGTCTTCTTTGTTGTTAATGTCAATACATAAAGATTGTTGATTTTTTATTGCTTTAAAGTTTTCTATGATGAATTTAAATGAAGCAAAAAAAAGAGGCAAAGAAGCTTCACTTATTTCCAAATTTTCTGCACTTTCTTCCTCACATTCATAGCTGATATGAATAAGATGATCACTGTTTTCAAGTTGATGAAACTGAATTTCCTTATTTCAAAAACTAGCTTCTGATTGCTCTGTAAAGTTAGTTTGGATTTGAAGAACATGATTATCATCATATTGATCATATTTAGGCAAATCATCAAAAGAAGTAATGTCATCAAACATACACATTAGATCAATATTTATCCTCCACATATTGCTTTATGAATCTACCTTCTGATCTATGGTAGTTGGAATTAGTAGGAATTTGTTCATGATTCTCAATCTCTTCTTGTTATGGAATAAATGTGTTATGGTGATTTTGAGCAAAAAATTCATCTTTCATGGTGATCTTCTGCATCCTTTCCTCTGTTTTCTTCATCAAAATGTCGAGTTTTTCCTATGGAGCATTGTTTTCCTCTACTTCTTCTTTCAACTTTTATCTTCTAATTTGCAAATTAACTTCTACATCTAATGCCATGTTTTGCATCTGTTCCAATGTTGATGGGTTTCTTTCTCTTAGCTAAAATTCTATCTCTGGATCAAATGCTCTTGGGTAATGCAAAAGAGCTAAATCAGGGGGAGGTCTTATATTTGATGGCATTGAATAATAAGCTTGATTAGATCTATCTAAAAATTGTTGTATTGTTTTATTTGGCTATCTTTTTAACTGATTATATTCTTCTATGATTACAATAAGATTGACTTTGATTATCCATCTATCAAGGAAAATTTTGACAAACTTTTGGAAATTTGAGATGCTTGCAATAGGTAAATTTTTGAACCAACTCTTTACTCTACATTGAAAAGAAAGAGAAAAAAGCCTGATAATAACATCATCTTCATCAATTTCAAATAAGTCTAGATAATTATCAAAACCTTGAATATGTTTTTGAGTAGTGGTACCATTCTCTCCATCAAACCTAGGGAGATACTTGTAATAATTGTTAGGGAAAGCATGGAGTGTAGGAGGTAAGATCAGTGACTTATATCTATCAGGAACTTTATGAGGTACTAGAATATGTATAGGGATTGTATGATTAGACTTGATTTTTTGATGCTCCTCAATTGGAAAATGATCTTCATAAGAGCTAGAACACTATTGTTCAAATGTGTAAGGAGACTTTATACTACAACTTTTAAAGGAAAATAATAAAAAATTAATCTAAAATCTTCTCTAAAATACAATATACATTGGAAAAATTTATTGATGAGAATGAACACAATGTCTTGGATAGCAATCCAAGTTAAAAGCCTGATCTTTTCATATAGTTCTTTCAGGTTCATTCCTCCAATGGAGTATTGATTGTGGAATTGATTTGGAGTCACCAAGTGGATGATTTTAACCTTTGTCTATCTAATCACTGTCCACCATCATAGATCAGATCTAAACCTGTAAAACAATTCTGAAGAAAATGTTAGTTCTCCCCAGTGTGGTTGCCAGTATGTTATCAATCAGTGTTTTCTCAAGGTTAAAGAAAGAAATCACTGAGGTAACCACAAACCAATCTTTTAGACTTGGGTTCTAGCCAACCTAAGTCCAGAGAGGGCTCTCTCTTTATAGTTTAACTTTGTTTTAGGCTAGTTCTTAGTGCTCATAAAGTTTTGATTTTGGTTGGTTGGTGGAATTCTAGGAACAGATGGATAGAGCAAGGCTTTCAAGCCATTGGGTGATGGAGTCAATCAAAGGATGGCTTAAATGGATCAGATCAATCACTAAAGGAAGAGTTCATAGGGAAGGCTAGCAAAGCAAAAGGAAAATCTTCAGCTTCAAATGGATGAGGTAGTCCTAACCAGGGTGAAAGGGCAATGAAGAATCCTTAGACCGGGATCAAGATGAAGAGCAAGAGGTGATCATGAGCAAAGGGAAACTAAGAATCCTTTACTATAGACCTAGGGGGGAAACTACGAAATTAAGGGAGTAGTTAAGAATTCCCAAACTAAGATAGTTTAGCAGAAAACATTAAGAATGTAAACAGTCAAGACAGAGAACATTAAATCCAATTCTGAAATATCATTCCTAGTTTAACATTCAGATTTCATAGAAACACATATGATTATAAATAAACATAAAGAGAAATATTATTAAACATGAGAGAGAGAATACTTATTCGATTTCTGCTTTACACAAGAATCTTGTGAAATGTCTTTACTTTATTCCTTGATCCAACAAGCCAATCAAGTCTTGATACAATAGAACTTTAACTTGAGAGGAAATTTTCTATAGAAATGTCTTTCAATCCACCCAAAATTATCCAAATGAAGAGTATTTATACAAATTCTAAATTGAAATATCTTGAAAAAATATCAAGATTGATTTTACAAATATCTCAAACTATTTTACACTAATAGAAATTAAATAAAGGACATTCGAAACTAATGAATCTATTTGGCACTATTTTTATGGATTTATGGTGACAAAGAAGAGAAAAGTCAAATTTGATAGCGATGAGGCATCCCAGTCACTAACTGCATCCTTTCTTTGTGCATTCTGCTCCACCAATTCTCCAAGATTAGGGTCCATTGATACCTTTGTATATCTCAATTTGTTATAGATATGTAAAAAGTGAAAGAGGTTATTGTAGATAAGTATTTTTTTGAGATAAATCTCTCTCAGTTTTCCAAATGTTAGCTCCAGCTATTAACAATAATCTCTGAAAAAAGATGTTTAAAATAGTACTTTACACAGTCCGAAAAATAGGCTGTGATGATATGCACTTATCTAATTTTTGGTAATACCTGCGTAAACAGTGAGAAAGATTTTTGTAGATTGGTCTTTTAGGAATAAAAACCTCCTCCAGTTTCTCATAATACTTCTTGGATTGGCCACAATACTTTCTGCAAAACTATGAATTAAATAGGAAATTTCTGAAGAATGGACCATTTCTGCTCTAATTTCATCTTTTAACCTTAAATTTCTTTTAACTGTTTTTCACTTTTACTTTGGATAAACTTCATTGTTTTCGATGAAAGTGTTTTCATCTTTGTTTAACCCTTACTACATCCATGTTTACTTTTACTATTTACTTTTACTGTCTACTTTTACCGCTCTATTTTTTCATCTGTCTTCACTTTGACATGAATCTGTATGCTCTGTAATTGTCTTCCCTGCTATTTGTCTTCATGCCAGCTACTTTACTTGACCTAGTCTTCAATCTGATACTCTTTAACCCTAATACACTTCGACTATTATTTACTGTTTCCTTTTACCTTCACTGTATATTTTAGGTTTTTACTGTTTATTTCAACAGTAAATCATTTAATTCCATGTTTCCTCTACTTGTCTTTTAACTGTATGATTTATTTTCCATCTCTGTTTGAATAGATTTGATAAGAGTCTCAGAGTAAATAGGTCTTATGACTAGTATTAAGACTGTTTATCCAAAGTTGCGGTATTTTGATCGCCTGTAAAACAAAACAAACTATCAGGAAAAGGTTGGGTTGATAGGGAGGATCATTAATGGCTTTACCAAGCTTTATAGGTCTATGGAGTGAGTCCAAAATGATTTTGGAGATAAACCATGCTTGAATTGGTTGGCAAAGGCTTCAAGTGGTGCCAAAGGGTTACACAGGGTTTTACTGCACAAACAGGCGAAAACGAGCAACACTAGGGTTTTTGTGTTTAAACGGGTAAATGTTTGATTTGTTTGAATTTTGGTGCAAAGTGAATAGTAGACGGTTTGTCGTGTAGAGGGCGGCGGTATGTGGTTTTCTTCGCACCGCTTTTGGGCACTGGGTGGTTTTGGGGGGATGCCACCCGATTCCATAAACTGAATGACACGTAGCACAGGGGCTCGGCCTAAAACCACTCATATCAGGTGAGTAACATTCAGACGTCGAGCCCACCCGATATGGTTAATAACCATTGGATCAAAGGGGAGGTGATCGCACGGTGATTGGGCTTGGGAGTTGTGCAGAGGGTAATGGAGGGGCCCGACTAATGTTTAAACGTGGTGGTTTTAATTAAATGATGAATTAAGGCAGGTGTTAATGCATCATGCGTGATTTGATTGGTTAATGGGTTTGACTTTTTAATTAATCGCAAATTAATTAATTTACGTCATTTATCGAGGTTTTATTTATAAATTTTATATTACAAACTTCGGGATAGGGGTATTTTTGGGATTTAATATATAAATAAAATTAAAATTTAATATGAGAGAAAGTGGTAAATGGATTTAGCACTAAGTACAATGTACATTTATAATTCATTGGCTTTGTATAAACACATTATAACTTAGGCTTAGTGTTATTTTTGTGGGTTTTCTTACGGAAAGGGGTTTACTTGTGGGTAATGGCTTTGCCTTAGGAAAAATGGTGTTTTGCCTTAGAAAAGGGATTTGTTTGGGAAAATGAGGGAGAGTGAAGGGGGGTAATGTTTGTGGGGGTAATTTTAGCACTTAGGACATATAAGTCATTGGGTCGAGGGTCTGTCCCTCCAGAAGTTAGAGAAATGCTCTAAGCCCCTTTGACTTAAGATTTTGGGTACTTGAAACTTTTTTTATGGGAAATTAGTAAAATTGAGGGGTGAAATGAACAGGGTAAGTTAATTAATTAACTTTGTAAACCTTATGGATGCTTAATTTCCCATTCACATTTGAAATATATGTTGAAATATAATAAATGTGCTTTTGTCTAATCAATCAACATACTTCTGCAACCTTTCTTCTCTTACCCATCTACTCATCCTACAATTTTTTTCTTCATTTTATTTGGGTGCATTTAGCTAGCAAACCTTATCCATTTTATTTTAAAGCGGGAAACTATATAATTCTAACCTTATATCATCCAAGGGCTTAGATTAAACTAATGATCTCCTTTTATTCACTCTACCTATCTAATGATCTGCCAATATTAAACAGTGTGGTCAGATTTTATTCTCTGACTATCAACATGAAATTTAAAGCATGACATAATCAAGATTAAATAGTTTGATTACCATGGATTGTGTCATGAATAAAAAACTACACACAATCATTATTATGCATAAAATTAAATAGTAGTGGAATTTTGACTTGCATACTTTCATGGTCTTTTGTTTTTGGGGTTCATATTTTTCACTTTTTTGGACCTTTTCCTATTTTTTTTGTCCTTTGATTTTTCTTTTAGGACATACGCTCTTTTCATTTTTTGATTTTTAAATATGGAAAACATTTGCAGAAAGTAAAGGTATGTACATATTTCAGGGCTTAACCTTAGCTATTCAAAATTATGACTCCTATTGGTATAGGAACCTAACACTCAGCACACTTATGACCTTTAGTGTATTTGCTATCACAATTGTAACAAAGCCCTTTTTCTCTTTGTTCTTCCAATTGTTGTGGTGTAAACCTTGAAGGTTGTGGAAGGTCAAGAGAAAAAACACTTCCATAATTATAGTCATGAGTGGTGGGATTCCTTGTTTCCATAATTTCTCTTTCAATTTTTCTTGCCAACCTAAATGACTTCTCCAATGAATCAGGTTCCCAAAGACGAGCCTCATGTTGAATGTTATCCTTTAAATTCCCTATAAAGACATCAATCCTTTACTTCTCTAGAATATCATTTACCCTTATATTCAATTTTTGAAAGTCCTCAATGTTCTCTACCATTGAACCCTTTTGTTTGAGATTTATCAATTGGCTAAAGAAGGTGTTTCTATTTGTATCCTCATAATGTGCTATCATTTCCTCCGTGAAAATTGACCACGTGACAATCGGTTTACAAGAAAAAAGCCCTTCATACCATAAAAATTGATTTCGTTCTAAATATAAAGATGCAATACGTACCTTTTGTAATAGTTTCACCTCATGCAGATCAAAATATTTCTCCATTTGTAGTATCCAATTTAACGGATCATTGCCATCAAACTTCCTCATATCGTCTTTTCTTGATTTTAGGATCTCGATCTTGAAACGACTGTCACTCTGTAATTTCATATATCCAAGTTCTGAAATTGCATCCTGCAGTAGCCCACTAAGTCCTCTTTCTGACCCCACAAGTCTGATCAAGATTGGATTCTACAAGGAAGAGTTATGTCAAATCGTCCACAATGACCTGATTATAGACTGGTTTAGTAGAGCAAACTTGTATGGAGTGCCGCGTGTCACTGTTTCAACTTTAGGACCTGAAACCAATACACAAAAAACTACAGTCTGTCCTCTTTCTGTAACGTCTTATGAAATTTCAATCTATTTGGGATTTAATTTCAATCTATTGAGAAGGTTATGAGGATTTTCCCAAGGTCACCTATTTGGGAGGTCATTCAGGAACCTACAAAAACCCTAAATGTCTTGGACTATATCTCCGAAAATATAACAAAACAAGATCTGAAATTTGAGCCCGAGATTCATCATGTTTTCAGCTCAAACAAGTTTTAATTTCAGAGTCTGAAACTTTGTAGAAAAACAATTATAGAAAAAATTCCACGATGACCTATTTGTAATGGAATTCTGGAGCTTGCCAAAAACCCTAGCTTCCTCAGATAATATCTCCGAAAATATAGCGCGATAAGATCTGAAATTCGGACGTGAGGTTCAGCGAGATGTCGTCTAAGATGGGTTTTGGTTTTACCTTCTAAAACGTCCCAGAAAAAACATTATAGCGAAAATACGATGATGACCTATTTGGAGCAGCGAAACCCTAGAATCCAAAGCTTTGATACCAAATGTTATGAAACCAACTCACAAAAAGATAGGAAATAAATATAAACACCTTAGAATTCAGCCTCTTCAAGAGGGAAACCTCCTTTACATTACATAAATGAACAATTCTTGGATGATACAAATTAAAATACCTCATTTCTATATATAGGAGTCTAAGGGGTCATAATATAATCAAGCCGACATAACAATAATAATTTAAGGGCACAATAATAACAATAGTGGGCTTCTGTGGGGCACAATAATAACAATATGGGGACTACATGGACACAAAAATATAATAAGGGGGTTGTACTAATAACAATAAGGGGTTACACTAATAGTATAGGGACCTAACATATAGTAAGGTTATGTTACATGATGCCGAGACTAATAATTGACTGTTAAACAAACTCTATTTATGTTACTATTCAGTTCTTCAAGTGAACCAATGTTGTTACTTATTTAATTTTAGCACTAATAATTTTGCATAAATATGTGAAGCGCAACACTATAGAGACTATGTTAATCATGCTCGAAGTGATATACATACTATTCTATGTGTGTGTGTATTATCATTTACGTTCTTATATTCCATTGAGCTATTTTGCATGAATTTTGGAGCTTACTATCATGTTTTTACTGAATGATTACGAGCTTAGAGACACATACCAGCCTTGAGTAGGGGTCCACTCAAGGTATGGTTTCGTGCCAATATTCTCTATGTTAATCTACAATATTTTGGTTTCCATTTAATTTTCATTGTAAGTGTGTGCATTATTTTACTTTATGAATTGGTGTAATCTTTCACTTTCTAGTCAGCATGAAGTTTCCCTTTCAAGAATGTGTGAATGCATGGTTTTCTTAGTTTAAGTGGCTTATGGAATTTGGTAGCCTGCTCTTTGAGTAGGAGCTTCAGAATCACACACTACAAAATCAAGTGTTTCAGAATTTCCTAGGTACACCAGGTAACATTGAGCCCATCCCTAGAGAAGTGTGGGTGTTTGAGGCATTGTGTAACCGTATTTGTGTACGGTCCATAGGTTTATTATTTCATTTGAGTCCAAATTCCCATGCATCATTTTTATTAGGTCATTCAAATAAGTGTGAGGACTTGCCTCCCATGTATATAACACAGAGAGCCTCTTAGTCTACCAACCCTAGTCTAACAATTAAAATAGCCCATGTAACCTAAAATGTTACTAAAATCATTAAACATATTAATATACCATCACCACTATGAAGGTTGAGCTTTTGAGTCACCTTCAAAGATGAGTTTTGTGAACAACTCTTGTTTAAACAACATTCTACCATTTCCAATATGGACAAATATCTTCCTATTTTTTTTTTCTCAAAATGAAACTTTAAATGAATATATATATATATATATATATATATATATATATATATATATATATATATATATATATATATATATAGGATAGGGTCAGGAGAAATCCAAACCAAAAAACTTGATCCAAACTTTTATAAAAATTTAACTATGCATGGTTCAATTTAGGGTGACCAAGCCATTGTGAAAACTAAGTTTTTGAGTCACCTTCAAGGATGAGTTTTGTAGTCAACAATTTCTTGCATTGAGTTGGTATGCACATTATTAATTACACATTTTGATAATGCAAATATGTTTTAAAATGTAGAGATTTTAGGAACAAAAAATTTTATTAGAATACTATTTTATAGATGTGTCAAGGAAAATTTTAGGGGCTAATATTTGCAGGTGAGCTAATTTTCCATGCTTTTTCCAATAATCAAAATTGCCAATTTCCAATTTTTCTAAAAATTATTCACCCAAATGTTATAGTACAAAATTGTTTTACCTTAAAAACCACCAATATTTTATATAGACTAATATAAAATAATTATAAATATAAATATTTCTGCAAAAATATCACCACACATTTTACAATTTGCATATTAGGGACTAGTAAGATTTGCCAAGGTTTCTACACTTTAAGATAAACTTTCACCCTTAAAATTTCCCCTGAGATATGTTCATTATATTTGGTTTTTCTATATTTTTGGATTGCAAATATTTCTAAAATATTGAGACTTTGTAGTATTTAATCAGTAATAAATTTCAAAATTAAAGCTTCTTCTGACCCTATATATTGTTTAAAAAACTATTTTTTTGTGATATTGATCATATTAGGTTAATATATAATTTTATGGTGTATATATATTTTAGCATATCAGAAATTTATGCATTTTAGTGTTCAAGTGTTTTTTAAAAGATTTAGTGTAGCTATATGGGGAATTTTATTTTAAAAGAGTTTAACATTGTGTTTATATTTATCGTTTTGATTTTTTTTATAAAATTTTTTATACAATATATTTTTTCAGAAGAAGTTGTAGGTTTCTTCTTAACATTAAACATTATATTTACGTCATAAGGCATTCCCTTTGAGAAAGACTCCCCCAGGTGCCACCTTGCACCACTTTACACCTTTAGATTTAATGTTAGATGATTGAACAAAAATCCACCGCCAGATTAATACTAAGTGAATAGTTAATAATAATCAACAAAAAAATAAAATTTTAACTGATCAGAAACATATTTTAACCCTTTGTGTTCTGTGTGTTCATATCAAGAGAGGGAGATACCAGAAATACAAGAAAAGAATTGAGATAATTACGGGTGATAGTGGCTCTGTGCACATCTAGAGAAGCAACAACAATAATGTATGTGGGTCACAAGGGAAACACCCGCACCAACTGGTTTTCCATTTGTCAACAGTTCAATTAATTTTATAACCAAGACATCGGTTCTCTTAGCTCCTCTTTTGTTGTAGTTTTGTTCCTAATTCTTCTGGTTTTGTTATCTGCTTCTGCTTTATACATGCACCCAACGGAGTTTTAGGGAGAAACTTATTTTATTTCTTTACCAATTATGTACGCGGTTGTGTGGTGCTATATATATTTAGTACTATGTGTCCATCCCTTTGCTTTATGTGATGTCATGTTTGGGTTCCTCCCTCATCTTTATGTAGTATAAGCTAGTCATGCATGCTTCTTTTGGTCATCAAGATGAGAAGGCATCTATGTATTCAGTGAAAATTTCACAATGTAAAGATTTATACTCGTAAATTCATAAAGGTTTGTCTTTCACTCAAAGATGCATTTCTATTACGTTATTGTTCCCCCTTGTATTTCGTATGTCTAATTTCAAATCTTTTTTATATTGGATAGCTCATCACGAAATGTAAGGACCTGCAGTCCTTGGCACGAACTCCCATTGGTGTGACGAGTTGGTTCATCCCTCGGGCGCGCGGTTTGAATGAAGTGCGAAGCTCAGACTTACGTATGCATGGAGTTATGTAATAATGAACACATAAAGGAGGAGGGTGAGCTATTTTATATGCGTGGGGAGCATGAACGCTCAACCCACGGCCGACCAACAAACGTAGCAAGGCCGACTACACTTGTAGGCGTTTGGAGGAAGATCGACTCATGTTTTAGAAGTGTTTGTGATGGAGATGAGGGCGTGGGTAGGTCGGCTGGGTAGCCAAGGCCTCGCCCTGCCACTCGTATAAACAAGAACTCATTGGAGCTCATTTGGCATCATTTGAACTTCACTCATCATGTGGAGAAGTGCGTAGATCTAGTAGGTGGACGCAGCAAGAAAAGAAGGCGCAGATTTTGGTGATGTGCCCGCTCTTGGGCAAGGCCGCATGGAGGTAGTGTGTATCTCAGTTTTGGGTGATACTTGGCATGGGTGTCTTGGTCATTCGGGTGAATGCCCGCCCGTCATGCAAGGGTAAATGGTGGAGACTTGGTGAGTCGCCCGTCAGTGTGAAGTTGGAGAACGGTGGAACGTGGTGAAGCCGGGTGCACGGTCAAATGTTGGTGAAGTTGTGCGAAGAGGGTGTCCTGGTGAATTGGTGGAGTCACCCGCCCATTGTGCATGAAGACAAGATTCAGTTGTGAAGTGTGGAAGGTAGATCATTTGAGGGTGCGCCCGCCCGCCTTGGGTGAGGAAATCTTGGTTGTTGCACAAAGGTGTGACAAGATTGTAAAATTGGCTAAGTATGAAACTTGGTGTTTCCCAAGTATACTTGTAAAGCTTGTAACATTAAAGATTGTATAATATATTATTCGGGCAGACTCATTGTTCAGGGAGTTGCCCCTCCCTTTATACTGTGCAATTGTGTTCTTCGTTTATAATTGCTAATGATAATGAATGTGTAAGGGTGTTCATTAGTATAAAGGAAACATTAACAATACTTGGTTGCGAAACACAAACTAAGTAGGATAATTGGATAGACGTAGTCCACGAAAATAAGTATTGGTGAAAAGAAAGTGTTCGGTGGTGCTGCACTTCGCTATAAGTGGTTGGAAGACTACCGCAGGTGTAGGGGCATGATAGGTGGTATCAGAGCTAGTCTGAAGACTTGGAGGAGTCTTGCAGGAAGCTTGGAAGCTGGTGACAGTGACGCAGTTACTTGCAGGTGAAGGAAGTTGTCTCACATACAAGTGAAACAAGGGCTGGTTCAGATTGCAGGCATCTTGGTGAAGCTGTTGGATGGTCGAAACTAGATCACAAAGAAGAAGGAAACTGTTAGTAATGGCAGCTGAATCTCAGGTTGGGTCTAGTCACGGTGCGAAGGATGCTACTATGGCATTCATTGAAAAAGTGTTGGAAAAGGTGGAGGACTTAGAGACTTACTGGACTAAGAAGATGGACTTGGTCGAGAAAGATCAAGAGGCCAATTTGAAGATGAGGGAAAAGCTCGAGGAACTCTGGACTCAACACGAGTACATTGATCTTATGTGTACGTAACTTGAAGTAAGGGTCAAGGAGATTGAAGAGGCAAGAGACCGAGGCTTGGCAGAGATCGTGGACTTGCAGAAATCTCTTGATGAAGCTAGAGATGAGATTGCAGCGTTGAAGAAGGTCGTGAGGCATAACTCAGGTGGAGGAGTGCCTCATGTGAAAGTCAAGGAACCAGAATCTTATGATGGTATAAGGAGTGCAAAGACTCTTGGAAACTTTCTATGGGACATGGAGCAATACTTGGAATGCTTAGGTCTATCTGATGATGAGACAAAGGTGAAGGTAGCTGCGCAGTTCTTGACGAAGAATGCTATGATGTGGTGGCGAAGAAGGATGGATCAGATTTCCAATGGCAGTGCTGGTGACATTACTTCATGGGATGAGATGAAGAAATCTTTGTAGACACATTTCAGTCCTCAGGATGAAACGTTGGAAGCAAGGATGAAAATTAAGTTCATAAAGTAGACAGGGAACCTTCAGACATATCAGCGGGAGTTTGCAAGTGCGGTTTTGGAACTTCCTGACATGGTGGAGAGGGACAAGGTGTTCAACTTCATTACTGGATTGAAACCTTGGGCACGCAATGAAGTGAAGAGGAAGAAGATCAAAACACTTGAGGAAGATTTTACAGCTATGGACAGGTTGGTGGAGCATTATGATGAGACTTCTAATGATAGGAAGAAGAAGTCTGATAAGACGAAAGAGAAGAAGAAGGATGATGCTTCGAAATCGGATGATAAGTTGAAGACGAAGAAAGCCTTGAAGTGTTGGATCTATGTTGAACCACATACTGTGAAGAATTGTCCTTCTAGACCGAAAGTACCTGTGATTGCACAATCTAATGCAAGAATGAAGAAGCTTCTGTGGGGATGATGCAGATACTTGGTGCTGCTACTACTACAGAGGTAGTCTCTCAGAGGGATCCTGAGAGGAACAATTTGGAGTATGTTTGGATGAAGGTTGAGGGTGATGATATACTCTGGTGGATAGTGAGGCTACTCACAACTTCATGGGTGAAGATACTGCGAGAATAATTGGGCTGAAATTTGTACCGGTGAAGGCACAGATGAAGACAATCAATTCTCCTCCTGATAGTGTTCTTGGTGTAGTTGAAAAGGTGAACACAACACTAGGTGAGTGGACAAGGAAGGTTGACTTCACTATAGTGCAGATAGACGACTATGAAGCTGTGCTAGGAATGGAATTCTTGAAACAATTCGATGCTATGATTGTTCCACATTTGAAGAGGCTGTACATTTACGATGGAAGGGAAGATGTGCCCATTGGTGTACCAACCATTGGAGTGACAAAGCCTGATTGTAAGTTAACAGTGATGCAAATGGAGGATGAGAAGCGAATGGAAGATATGAGTAAGCAGTTGTCTACGGTTGAGACAAAGCTTATCGAGCAGTCATTAATCATCAGGACACTTTCTGATAGTATCTTGGATTTGTCAAGAAGGCTAGAAGTGGTTGAGGATGATGATGATGAGGAGGAGGCTTATGTGAGGCTAAATGTCCGGGAGGAGGATCATGTCACTTATCTACAGAGGATGGAGATAGAGAATCTTGACATATGGATTGAGATGATTAGTGAGGGTGAGCCTCCAGGCTCTACTCCCTCTACATCTTCTTAGATGACAAAGAAGATGGGGCTCATTGTTAGCTGCTCATAGCAGTGAGTCCTTAAAACAGGTTGAGCAGGTATGGCAGATGGTGTAGGGGTGGCTTGGCATCAAGCATCATGACATGTTGCAGATGGGATGTAGTTTCCATGGACCTGAGCATGGGAGAGATTCTTGGTGAGTCCAGGATGTGGCAGAATCTGAGATAGACTGGTGAAGGCATAAGGATGGAAATTCTTATGATTTGAGCGTGACAGTTGGACTGATCACCTGACTAGTTCACGTCATGGGGGCTATCAATGTACCAGAGAGATGTTGGCATCAGGCAGGCAGGAAGGATGACAGTTCACAGGATGGGACGACACATGATGGAGATGTAAGTTCTACATATGTTGCAGGGATGTTTTCAATATGTGGAGGAGTTGACATCATGGAACAAGGATGACACAGATATTGATGAATCTTGGTGGATACCAGGATGGTATGTTGTCGAGGACGACAACAATTTCAGGTGGAGGAGGATGTAAGGACCTACAGTCCTTGGCCCGACATCTCGTTGGTGCGACAGGTTGGTTCATCCCTCGGGCGCACGGTTTGAACAAAGTGCGAAGCTCAGACATACATACGCGTGGAGTTATGTAATAATGAATGCATAAAGGAGGAGGGCGAGTTGTTTTATATGCGTGGGGAGCATGAACGCTCAACCCACGGCCGAACAAAAAATGTAGCAAGGCCGACTACACTTGTGGGTGTTTGGAGGAAGGCTGACTCATGTTTTAGAAGTGTTTGCGATAGAGATGAGGGCGTGGGTAGGTCGGCTAGGTAGCCAAGACCTTTCCCTACCACTCGTATAAATAAGCACACATTGGAGCTCATTTGGCATCATTCAAACTTCGCTCATCATGTGGAGAAGTGCGCAGATCTATTTGGTGGACGTAGCAAGAAAAGAAGGTGCAGATTTTGGTGATGCGCCCACTCTTGGGCAAGGTCGCACGGAGGTAGTGTGTATCTCGGTTTTGGGTGAGACTTGGCATGGTTTTCTTGGTCGTTCGGGTGAATGCCCGCCTATCGTGCAAGGGTAAACGGTGGAGACTTGGTGAGTTGCCCGCCAGTGCGAAGTTGGAGAACGGTGGAACATGGTGAAGCCAGGTTCCCGGTGAAACGTTGGTGAAGCCAGTTGTGTGAAGAGGGTGTCTTGGTGACTTGGTGGAGTCACCTGCCCATCGTGCACGAAGACAAGATTCGGTTGTGAAGTGCGGAAGGTAGCTCGTGTGAGGGTGCGCCCGCCCGCCTTGGCCAAGGAAATCTTGGTTGTCGCACGAAGGTGTGACAAGATTGTAAAATTGGCTAAGTATGAAACTTGGTGTTTCCCAAGCATACTTGTAAAGCTTGTAACATTAAAGATTGTATAATATATTTTTCGGGCAGACTCATTGTTCAGGGAGTTTCCCCTCCCTTTATATTGTGCAATTGTGTTCATCATTTATAATTGTTGATGATAATGAATGTGTATGGTTGTTCATTGGTATAAAGTGTTAGAAAATTATATATTAAGGAGCAATGGAACACATAAAATATTGCAGAAATATAAACACAGAAAACGCACAAAACAAGAGAGACACAGATATACGTGGTTCACCCAGTTTGGGCTACATCCACCCCGAACAGTCAGTACTTCCTTTATATTATCCAGCAAAATGAAGAGACACAACCTACAGCAAATCCGCTGTAATATCCTCTATTTTCTCTCATAGTCTCACCTCTCTGTTTCTCGCTCACAGAATACACATCTATCACACAGCCTCAAATACAATACCCTCATACGAAGAGAGGGGTTGCCTTCTAGGGCAAAAAACCCTAAACTAAACATAAGTTCTACCGTCAGGTCATCTGTCTAACGAACGGCCCAGATTGACTAGAAATTACTATACTTTTACAAGGCAGTCGCCCCCCCTGGACCCCCCTGCAGCGAATATTTTACGGGCGGCGTTTCCACCCCCATTTCGAACTGGGGTCCTATGTGGCGATACCTTTGAATATAGAAGATAATCAGGCTCCACACCCAACAATCTCCCACTTGGAGACTAATTGTAGCAACTCCACCGCTGGTCCATTTGTTGGACAATGACTCCTCTTTGGACCTGGCTGTTTCTCATCTTCATCGTCATCCTTGAAGACCAACTGAAACTGAGCATATTCTCAGTTTCTCCCTGGTTACAACTTTTGTTAGCATATCTGCAGGATTCTGGCTAGTGTGTATCTTTTCCAGCTTCAACTCTCCATCTTCCAACACTGATCGTATGAAATGGTACTTGAGTTGTATGTGTTTAGTCCTGGAATGAAATGCTGAGTTCTTTGCAAGATGAATGGCACTTTGGCTATCACTGTATAACGTGCCCATATCATGCTCCTTACCCAATTCACCCATAAACCTTTGTAACCAAATCATTTCTTTACTAGCCTTTGTAGCAGCAACATACTCTGCTTCTGTTGTTGAAAGTGCAACAACACTTTGGATTTTTGAAACCCAACTGACAGTTGTTCCTCCAACAGTAAATACATATCCTGTAGTGCTCCTCCTGTTATCTCTGTCACCTGTCATATCTGCATCAACATATCCCTGTAGGGAGATGTTTGAACCACCAAAGCATAATGCTTGATTTGTGGTACCTTTCAAATATCTGAGAACCCATTTCACTGCCATCCAATGTTCCTTTCCTGGATTGTTCATGTACCTGCTTAAAACTCCCACTGCATGTGCAATATCAGGCCTTATGCAGACCATTGCATACATTAAGCTTCCAACTACTGATGCATATGGAACTTTAGACATATAATCCATGTCTTCTTGGGTCTTTGGGCACATTTCCTTACTAAGTTTGAAATGCCTAGCAAAAGGTGTACTAACTGGTTTTGCATTATGCATATTAAATCTTTTCAACACCTTTTGTATGTACTCATTCTGAGACAATGTTAATTTGTGATTTTTCCTGTCTCTAGTGATTCTCATACCAAGGATTTGTTTTGCAGCTCCCAAATCCTTCATTGCAAATGAATTTGCCAATTTTCTTTTGAGTACATTTATTTCTTGCATGTTAGATCCTGCAACAAGCATGCCATCCACATACAATAACAATATAATATAGCTGCCATCATTTTGCTTTTTCAGATAAACGCAATGATCAGAGTGACATCTAGTATAACCTTGTTCAAACATAAACTTGTCAAATTTTAGATACCACTGCCTTGGAGCCCGTTTTAAGCCATACAAGCTCTTCTTCAACCTGCACACTAGTTTCTCCTTCCCTTTCACCTCATATCCTTGTGGATGCTGCATATATATCTCTTCCTCCAAATCCCCATGGAGAAAGGTTGTCTTTACATCTAACTACTCAAGATGCAAATCTTCAGCTGCTACAAGACTTAAAATGGTTGTGATTGAAGTCATTTTAACAACAGGAGAAAATATTTCATCAAAATCAATACCTTTCTTCTGTGCAAACCCCTTCACCACAAGTCTAGCTTTATACCTCTGTTTTCCTCCATCTTCTTCCTTCAGCCTGTAAACCCATTTATTCTTCAATGTAGTTTTTCCTACAGGCAACCTGACTAAATCCCAAGTTTGGTTATGCATTAAGGAGTCCATCTCTTCTTCCATGGCTACCTCCCACTTCTTCCTGCTTTCAACCTGCATTGCTTCTTCATAACATTCGGGTTCACCGGAATCAGTCAACAATAAATAATATAATGAAGGAGAGTATCATTCAGGGGGTCTACTTATCCTGGTAGATCTTCTAACACCACTTTCAGGTGTTTGGGGTGCCTATTGTTGTTGTGGTGGTTGCTGTTGTTGTGGTTGTTCATTATTATTATTTTCAGGCACCTTTCCTTTTCAGTGATTTCATCAAGAACTGTGTATTCCTTGTTTTCCTTTTCCTATTTCTTTTCCTGCAACTGATTCTTATACAAGACCTTTTCATTGAATATTACATCTCTGCTCCTAATGATTTTGTGATTTTCATAATCATATAAGCGATAACCAAAATCATTAACACCATATCCAATAAAGGTACATTTCTTTGACTTTGCCTCAAGCTTTGTTCTATTTTCTTTATCAATATGGACAAAGGCCTCACAACCAAAAGGCTTTAAGAAGGAGTAGTTTACCTTTTTACCTGTCCATGCTTCCTCTGGAACACCACCATCCAAGGAACTTGAAGGCCCTCTTTTTATTAGATAAACAGCAGTATCTACAGCATCTGCCCAAAACTGTAAAGGCAATCCTGCATGCAATCTCATGCACCTTGCACGCTCCATGATTGTTCTGTTCATCCTTTCTGACACACCATTTTCTTATGGTGTTCTTGGAACTGTCTTCTCTCTGTGAATTCCATGCTCTGAGCAGTACCTATCAAACTCTTTGCTGCAATATTCACCTCCATTGTCTGATCTAAGACACTTCAATTTCTTTCCTGTCTCAATCTCAACCCAAGCTTTCCACTTCTTGAAAGTATCAAATACATCAGATTTATTCTTAATACAATAAATCCAAGTTTTTCTAGTTTCATCATCAATAAAAGTAACATAATAACAAGAGCCACCGAGAGATGATACCTGAGCAGGTCCCCATACATCTGTATGCACAAGATCTAATTTTTCATTCTTCTTTTCTTTCCCAACTCTGAGAAATCTGACTCTCTTCTGTTTTCCATAAATGCAATTCTCACAGAATTCCAAATCAACATTCTTCAAACCCGGCAACAAATTCCTTGAGTGAAGAATCTTCATCCCCTTTTCACTCATGTGTCCAAGCCTATGATGCCATAATGTTGCATCTGCTCCTTTGGAAGTTAAAGCATTAATAGAGTTAGAAATACCATTGCATAAATATAATGTACCAACCTTTTCGCCTTTTGCTATTACCAGGGCTCCTTTGGTGACCTTCCGAGCTTTATCTGTAAAAGTTGTCACACAACCTTCACCACCTAACTGCCCTGTTGAAATCAGATTTTTCTTTAGATCTGGAACATGCCTTACCTCCTTTAATAGCCATAGGTTTCCATTCTGTTGTTTTACAAGAACCTTACCCATTCCAATGTTTTTACAGGGTTTATCATCACCCAGACGAACTTGTCCAAAATCTCCTTGAGCATAGTCATGAAAGTATTTCTTATCAGGTGTGGCATGGAATGAAGCCCCTGAATCTACCACCCAGGAATCAGTAATATTTTCGAAAGAAAGAATCAAAGCATCTTGTAACACCTCACCTGTCACATTTGCTTCATGATTGTTTTCTTGCTGTGCATCTCCTTCTTTTCCCTTCCGAGATCTACAGTCTTTCTTTAGGTGTCCTTTCTTTCCACATTTCCAGCACACTATCCCCGATTTGGAATTGGATCTGCCTTTCCTTGATTTACTGCGATATCCTGAGCTCTTTCCTCTTTCCATTTTTCTTCCTCTAGACTCTGCACTCAAAGCATTTCCTAATGTCTCACCAGAGCTTTTCCGTCGCATTTCCTCGCTAAGGATATCACCGACAACATCATCAAACTTTAAAGTACTAGATCCAGAAACGGAGTTACTAATGGCCATTACCAAACCATTCCAACTTTCTGGTATAATGAGCACAAGAATAACAGAGCTCTAACTTCATCATCAAAGTTTACCCCTACGGAACTTAACTGACTTGTAACTGTATTAAAATCATTTAAATGGTTTGCAACAGATCCACCTTCCGACATATTCATATTAAATAACCGTTTCATAAGAAATACCTTGTTTGAGGCCGAGGGTTTTTCATATAGTTTCGACAACGTCTGCATCAAACCCTCTGTCATGGTTTCCTTCGAAATGTTGAAGGTGACTGACGCAGCAAGGCACAACCGTATTGTTCCGAGTGCCTTTCTATCGAGAAGGTTCCATTCTTCATCTTTCATACCCATCGGCATCTTTGTTTTTCCGCCCAATGGTAGGTATAGATCTTTCTGATACAGATAATCTTCCATCTGCATCTTCCACAGCGAGAATCTTTGGCCGTTAAATTTCTCGACCCTAAACTTACCATCTTCCGCCATTGCTCCCACTCGAACCAGGAACCCTTCTTTCCTGCGAGTTTATCAGCCAAATAGACCTTCGGCTCTGATACCAGTTGTTAGAAAATTATATATTACAGAGCAATGGAACACATAAAATATTGCATAAATATAAACACAGAAAACGGACAAAACAAGAGAGACACAGATATACGTGGTTCACCCAGTTTGGGCTATGTCCACCCCGAACAACCAGTCCTTCCTTTCTATTATCCAGCAAAATGAAGAGACACAACCTACAGCAAATCCACTGTAATATCCTCTGTTTTCTCTCACAGTCTCACCTCTCTGTTTCTCGCTCACAGAATACACATCTATCACACAGCCTCAAATACAATACCCTCATACAAAGAGAGGGGTTGCCTTCTAGGGCAAAAAACCCTAAACTAAACATAAGTTCTACCGTCAGATCATCTGCCTAACGAATGGCCCAGATTGACTAGAAATTACTATACTTTTACAAGGCAATTTTATAGCTGTTTTTAGCTTTGGGGGCGCTGCCCCCGAAACCCCCCGCCAGGGGGGGCTCCCAAAGTTCGCAGCCGCCCCCCCTGGACACCCCCTGCAGCGAATATTTTACGGGCGGCGTTGCCGCCCCCATTTCAAACTGGGGTCCTATGTGGCGATACCTTTGAATACAGAAGATAATCAGGCTCCACACCCAACATAAAGGAAACATTAATAATACTTGGTTGCGAAACACAAACTAAGTAGGATAAGTGGATAGGCGTAGTCCACGAACATAAGTATTGGTGAAAAGAAAGTGTTCGGTGGTGCTGCACCTCGCTATAAGCGGTTGGAAGACTACCGCGGGTGTAGGGGCGTGACACGAATGGTCAAAGGAAGGCGTCTCTCACAGGCATCCTTTTTCATGTGCTCTTCCAATCACACTAAGAAATAACAAGTCAAGTTGAATACATATTTAATTTTTACAAGCTAGAATTTTAAGTCATTATAAACTTTGACGACACTTTGATTCTAGAATATTTGAATTTAAATATTTCATTAACAATTTTATATAATTTAATGGATTAGATTTAATGGTTAAGAACCTAAATTGGGATTTGGCATATTTAATTGACAAAAGGCTTAGTATATTCATTTATATAAAAAACATTAAGTGCTTAAGAATAGTTAGACTTAAATGAAAATAACATTCTATAAAATTTAATGAATTTAATTGTTACTGATATAATATATTTAAATTGTAAAGCACTCTAATATGTATACTTTTATAATCCTTTTAATTAGTATTTATAAATATATTTGCTTTATAAAAATTCTTATAATTTTTTATTTTTATTTTAATAATATCAATTAATTTTTAACTTTAAGAATATCTCTCCTTTTTCTCGAGTTAGTTTTGGTTTAAAAATATTTAGATTTAAATATTTTATTAATATTTTTATACTATTGGAATGGATTTAATGGTTAAAATAAACATTAAGATGTAAAATGATAAAGAATGAAATATGTATACTTTTCCTAAGTTAAATAGTATCAAGGCTAGTCTTTCCCCCTTTCAAGTGGCTATATTTCACATGAATACCATGACTCAATATGATAGGTGAATACCATGATCAATAAGTTATTTTTATTTTTATTATTTTTTTTTACAAACAAGACATTGCATTACATTAGAACATCTCATTTTAAACAATATATACCTAAAATTTAATTTAATTATAAATTCAATAATTGAAAAATCTACTCACAAAATCAATTATTATTTATTAACTTTGTAACTTAAAAATAAAAATAAAAAATCTAAGAATTTGAATCTATAACACAGTGAAAATTAATCCTCCACACCATACCACTCATGCATTTTTAATGTTTAGTTAATTATGTCTTTACCTTTGAGAAAGACTCCCTGAAGTGTCACCTTGCACCACTCTGCACCTTTAGATTTAATGTTAGACGATTGAAAAAAATCAACCCTCAGACTAATAGTCATTTAATAGTTAATAATAGTTAACAAAAAAAATTAGATGTTTGACTTGTGGAAAACTTATTTTAACCGATTTCCTTTCGTGTGTTCATATTGAGAGAGGGAGATAGCATAAATGCACTCTTCTCTGTTAAATGATGCCTACTTTTAACTCTGAGAATATTTTCATGTGGAGAATTGGCACCATGAATGTCTAGTATAGGAGGTAAGGGAAAAATTTAATCTCATATAAATCACATTGGCCTCGAGCATCGAACGCAGGAATTATGTTAGGTTTTATTTGTTGATTTTCTTGTTTTTGCAGAGTTCGATGTGCAAAGGAAGGGGGAATGAGGTTCTGATAAGTAATGTCCCTAGAGATGAAGTCATTATAGGTGTGAAGGTTAAGGGTTCCAAGATAGGATGGTTGTCGATGGGCAGAAATTTGGGGCAGAACTGACAAGTTAATGCTAATTTCAGGGGGAAATCCCTGTCATTTGACATTACCACCAGTGACAATACCCTTTCTTTAGTCCTTCTGTAGCCTTGAAGAAATTGGATGGAACCAATTAATTATCATAAAAAAGCATGCACATTAGAAACACACTGAAACCCATTCCATCCACAGGTTTCTTATATTGACTAAGTGTATTGTTATTGCCTTTTTGGACCAAAATTAGATTGTGTCTCTGATATGTCTAGCTACCACAAACTTTTCCTATTATGTGGATATAAGGAACACCATCCTCAACCTGGAAGCTTTGATATAATCTTGTAGAACCTTGCCTTAGTCCTCTTGGAGCCTTGAAGAAGCTAGATGGAACCCATTAATTAGTGTAAGAAAGCATGTGTAGCAAAAACACATTGACACCCATCCCACCCACACGTTTCTTATATTTACTAAGTGTATTTTCTATTTCCTTTTTGGACCAAAATCATATTGTGTTTATGATCTATCTAGTTGCCACAAACTTTGCCTATTTTGTGGATATAAGGAACACCATCCTAAGCCTAGAAGCTTTGATATAATCTTCTAGGATGTGTTGCATAGTGAATTAGGCCTGAAACCATCAACATAATTTTCCTTCTCTTCACTAGGGATATGGGTGGAGATGGGTGAGGAATGTTGAGTTGAAGGCTTCAAACATCTTTGATATTATGGACTCTTCATCTGCAACTAGTAATTCAGTTTAAGTTAGATTTGATAGTATCTTGCCATGTTTTGATAGAAGCCTTTGTGAAATGGGACCAAGGGTTTTTCCCTTCTTCACTGAGGAAACTGCTTCATGTAGTTCTTTAGTGACTAGGGTTAGCTCTTGTTTGTATTTTCTGATATTATTTTAGGATGCATTGTAAGAAAGTTTTTGTATTACTCTGATATATGTCTTCCTTATCTATCAACAAATTGTTTAAACAATCCTTTGCCTACATACATTTCTTTTGTTGTTCCTGCTATATTTGTTTATTTTTAAAATCTTGTACTGAGACTTGTTATCAGGTATGATCCATGGGAGGATTTTGAATCCATGTCTCTCTTTGAGCCATTGAATACTAGATTTCTATTTTCAGAATAATTTCTCTTATTTTGTATGCTAGGTCCAGATTGGTTAGACCTCATTTTATCTTTCAATGAATTCCTCTGACCTCGACTTTCCCTATGCTTTCTCTAGTGTTTCATTTTCACCCTTCATTTTTTTCTTTTCTTGGAATACATTACGAAAATATTTACTTCAGTTGCATTTAAACATTTTTCTTCTTCTTTATGGTATATATTTTGGATCCCAAGTGGGTGTATTCTCCTCTCACAAAACTTTACTAGGAATTCCAATTTGGTTGTTCACATCACATGAACTCAAATTTGAAAGGGGTTTGTGAGGGCTATGGGTTTCCCTTCAAACTGGATCTATTGAGTTGGCCTTTTCTTACTTCCATATTCTTTCACCTATATCCTCTGTGGAGTCATTTTTAATTCTTGAATGAAAATCATATCATGGATTGTAAACCTAATGTTCCTTTTTATTATTTTCATGGCCTCTACTCATTATTTCCTTCTATTCATTGCTGCCATTTTAGATTGACTCAAAGAGATTCAAACTGCAGAAAGTGCAAAAACTGTATACATGGAATAATTGCACAAATTTCTTGTGTGATTCTTACGGCCTCGACTTTGTATAGATTGTTTCCTTCTATTCATTGTAGCCATTTCATACTAATTTTAAGAGATACAAACTACAATAAATGCAAAAAATCATATACATGAAATAATGTTTGAGTGTTAGTGTAGTTCTCGGTAAGAATCAAAATGAACAGGAAATCAAAATTTGACTATTCAATTAAAGAAATTGTGTATGATTTACAAGTATTACCACTTCTGTAATATTTGTAAGTTCATGGCACATTCCTATTGATTTAGAACTAGAGAATGGGATGAAAGAATTTACTTTGTAGTATGTTAATTTATGTGATTGTTCTACTTCTAGAAAAATCTTATGCTACCTTGCAAATATGACCTATCATTTTTATTATTCTTTTCAAAAATGAAGTTAACTGATTCAAACAATGTTTTTCATATTTTTGTATGAAGATATTTTAGTCTATTTATCTCTATACTACCCAATTTCACATTTTCAGGTTAAGAAGATCAAAGGATTGAAGTAGAAGAAGGCATACCTAGTGGAAATACAAGTTAATGGGGAAACAATTGCCTAGAAAGTAGATTATGCATATAACATTTTTGACAAACAAGTTCCTATTGATGCTCTTTTCCAAAAAGATGAAATGATTGATGTTATTGGTGTCACAAAGGGTAAGGGTTATGAAGGTGTGGTAACTAGGTGGGGTGTTACAAGACTGCCCCGAAAAATTCACAGGAGTTTGCATAAGGTAGCTTGTACTCATTTATCCTCTGCATTTACATTTATTTATGTAATTGAATGTTTGGTCCTTTTTATGGTTCAATTATCTTAATTTGAAACAATGGTATCAAAGCTTGTTTTGATGTTGTGTGTTAGTCTTCATTTTTTAGGATAGTGATAACAATTGTTATCTTGGAAGAGGAGAGAATTTCAACGTTGGAAAAATTGAGATTAACAACCAGATGACAAGTGAGAACATTCTAGAAATGTTGATCAATTATTTAGTTGGCAAGTTATGTGTGATAAGGAAGAGGGTGAGATAAAATGAGAACATTGTGTTGTTATCAAGTTTTATCAATGTTGACGACCCTCAATGCAAATAACATGGAGTTGCTAGAAATGTTTTGGAAATTCAGAAATAGTCTAGAACAAACATAATTATTAAATGATGTAGTATTTTATTTATTTTGTCTGTAATGGTTATTTGAGTCCTGTCATCTATATGAATGTGGGTGATGGTGGCCTTCCTTCCTGTGTTGTGGTTGTATGTTGGTTGGAATCTAATTCATATGGTTGTTTAAACACTAATGCTAAACCAAGAAGGGTAATGGATGTTGCACCTAGAATTGCATTGTAACAATATAAGCTCCTTGACGGCGCATGCATGTCATTTCATTTCCAATTTTTTATTAATATTAAAAGTCGGTGTTCTTTCTTCCTCCTGTGCGCATGAATGTTGAGTTTTCATTCTCTGATTAGAATTTCATAACAATCTAAAAGTTTTTTGTGTATTAAATTGTTGAATTGGCATCATGGACTTGTAGATATGCTTTTTAAAATTTAAATCAAGGATCTTTATTCTTAAATTGTTTTCATCTATATGCTAATAGTTTTTGTGTTAGTTATTGTAGTGTTGGTGCAAATGGGACTTCTTCTACAAATGGTGTTGTGCTTTGCGATGTGACATTTCCTTTGATTGCGACAAATACTACTTTAAATATTTCTACACCCCACCTTCAGTCACAAATTCATCCAATTATTTTTCCTATTGTCACACGTCCTATTTGCTATGGAATCTACCAATTTTGTAGGACAAAATCATTATATTATTGATGTATCTTTGAAAATAACATGGAATGATTCATTTTTCTTTTTGCAAAACAAGATGTAAATGTAGAAGATGGATATCCTTGGAGAGAAATATGTTGTGAAAATGAAAGATTTCATCAGCGGTCATTTTGGGAAGGGAAAGTTGAAAATGCAATTTCTGCAAAGAGTACACATTCATTTTTGTAGGAAAAATAGAGGTATCATAGTCTACCACCATTCATTGATAGATATTTTGTATATGTATTGTAAGATGTGTACAGCTATCATGGTCATTGATTGAATGTAGAATTGGTGAGAATGGTACTTGTTTATTTGTTAGTTGTACATTTGCTAACATTTCAAAATAGAGATTCATCACCAAGTAATAATTTCATTCATACTTCCCGGATCCGGGTGTCTGACGACACTAAAGGCATGTGGCCAGTGGTATGGATGGGCGCGTGGTTACTCTGTACAGCCACATATCCTCTCGAGGCTCTGGTCATCACTCCCCATCTGCTCCAACTTAATGCGTCTTTAATGATGCCAGGACAGCCATTTACTCCGGCTAATTTCTTGATCATGGCGCTACTAACCCGCCATAATCGCGTTTATCCTCTCCGCTCTGGCTCCTCCTCCATTGCAATTGCAGCGGCTTGTCTTCGACCTCTCTCAGGAGCAAACCAGGCTTTGGCTGGCTGGAGGAGCTTCTGGCTCTGCCTTCAAACCATCCTCTGTTCCCCCTGCTCTTATGCTCACCACCCGCTTGCTGGCCTGAGCTCTGTAACCAAGTTAGTTTTCTCCTTTCACTGCTTCCTTCGTCCTCCAAGAAGCCAGGTTCATCCCGCCCCTCTAGCCATGCCGAAATTGTGAAAGCGGATGAGCTGCAGAAGAGGCAGCTCTCACGGGCAAATTGGGCGCCAGGCCACCTCCTCCATGACAGACTCTTCAACTTCTGGCCCGGACCTACGCTCGGATAGATATCCTGCCACTCGGAGTGGACGGGGTAGGGGCAGAGGTTTACAGATACCAGTACCAAGCTCCTTCCATTCAATGACCAATGCCGCTCGGTTACGTTTCCCCTGCAGTCATGGCTCTTCCACCTTCATGGCCACGGTCACCATTGAGCTTAGCGAGCTCAATTCGAGTCATGGAGCTGGCTCCCTCAGGGCGACTTCGGACAGGCCGGTGGCAGACAATCCAGGTCCCATCCAGGCAAACCTCGATCAGAGCAAAGCTTCAGGCTCTGGTAAAGGCAAGGCTTCACAGAGCATGGAGAATCCAGCGAGCTCCTCTGATGACGACGATGATTACAAATATGGATGCCGCATCACCGAGGAGCTGCCTGATCCCTCTCCTGATGCTTAAGCAGGTTGGTTCTTTTTGGTTCTGTTGGATTTCTGCCAGCTTGAGAAGGTTCACTTATCACTGTCCTAATTATGATTACAAACGCATTAGCTCATACTACCAGTTTTTTATATGCAAAGGGTACTCTGTCAACCTTCAGATTCCATTTTTGGTCGCAGTCACAGTTACCTCTGTTTTCAGCTATGGGTTGTCGTGTTGCTGGTCACAGCTGCCAAGTCTAGTCTTATTGTCTGGGTTGTCGTATAGATCCGGTTTAATTCCCAATTCCAAGTTTTGGTTGTCGTACAGCTCAGGTTCAACTCTCAATTCCAAGTACAACTATGGGGCTTTCTGTATTTTTTCTTTACTCAGGAACAAGTTCTCTTCAGTACTTGAGGGAAATACTCTACTGGATTTTAGCACACAAATTCGCTTTGCTTGTAATCATGTCGCAATTTCGGGCTAGCTCTACAAGGTCATGGCCTCGGTGTAAAATATTTTTGTATTAATATACAAGTAGCCTTATTAAAAAAAAAAATATAATATATATATATATATATATATATATAATTTCATTCATACTTTCAAATAACAACTAGCCCATTTTTCCTTCTTAATAATAGGAGAAACATGCATAGCGATAATAATGGCATGAATCCTAGCTTCAGGAGCTAGAAAATATGTAGGTGGAATGTGCAACGGTAGTTAATTAAATGAAGCATCATAGAAACAAGAGATGCCTTCATCGTTGCAACTCCTTTCTTCAAATTTCATATTTTGTGTCTTTCCTCTACACCTTGGCATCAGGGTTTTGTATTGTAAATTGTGAGGGTTACACATAGATTTGAGAGGATAAAGTTCAGAGAGATTTTCAATTTCTATAGATAACTAGGAAGTCCATTAGGAATCATGTCTTCTAAAAGGTCCAAGTTCTTCATTTGCATAAACATTATCTGCATCTTCCCCATTATTGCCTAGTGTGTCTGAAATGTTTGCCTTTATTTGTAGTGGTTGTTATTGTTTGTGAGAACCCTTTCTTGGAGGATCCTTCTTAATGGGGTCCTTATCTCCTTCCCCACTCTCATCACCTAATGTCAGGGGTTTTTTATAGTGCCTTGTTTCTTTGAGAATTATTTTGATTGGTATTGTAAAAAATCAAAGTGGATGGTTGAGGCAGAGAATGATTGGAATTCTTTTGAATTTCTCAGAGTAGAGGCAAAAGCCTCACTTGGAACATGTTGAATTAAACCAAAACAGTGTAAAGAGTTTGAAAAAAACATAGAAAAATGTTGCACTAAAAAGAAAATAGAATGTGTGCCTAAGACAAAAGTTGCATTTGAGGATTCATCTATCAATATGTTTTTGTGGGGCTTCAACTTTCATGTCCCCTTTATATCGTCCATCTTCATTTTCTTCACTAGCATCATCAGAATCAATCCCATTATCATCATTGTTAAAAGATTTTTGGCAAAATATGGGAGTATCCTCTTCATCCGTACCAATCTTACCCAGTGCACCGAATTTTCTGAGTTTGATCCCAGTTCTAGGATTTTCCAACTTCTTCTTTGTCCTCACACTGAACAACAGAACCTTGATAGTGCAAGCTTTATGTACATGTAACTCTAGAACAACTTGAATTGGTAATGTCTTTATGTGCATGTAATCTTACAAATAGTTTGAAATAAAATTGGTATCTTTTTTATTTAAAATAAAATAAAATTTAGGAATTAGAATAGGATTTTGAAAGTATGTTGTTACAAGGATTTTGTAGGTAGTTTTGTAGGCCTAGTGCAAAGCCTATATTTCCTTGTCTTTGTGGTTTGAGTTAGTATCCACACCTTCTCAGAAGACTTACCAATGTGTGCTAAGGATTTTTGCAAGCATTTAAATGTTGTTACAAGTAGCTGATGTGAAATTTTTTTTATTATCATCGTTTAATATACTATTGACAAATCGATTGAAACATATTTTTTATCCAATGTTCTTTGTAGAATTATTATTGTTGTTTTGTTATTATTTTTATTGATATTAGTTTTTTTTCAATATCCATACTTCATTTAACAAAAAAAATAGAGTTTGGTTCAAAGTATTGCCCCTTGCTTTCCAAGAGGGAAAGGAAAAGTTACAAATTGAAAGTGATGGCATGAAAAATTATATAGCTTGCTCTGTTGCCTGTCCACAAAACTCTATAAATTGATATAATGCAATTTTTAAAAGGTGGCAGGAATCCCATTATAGCCATACACCCTAAAACCTATTTGGACAAAAAATAGACATTACATAGTTGTACATTGGATATTGGTTTCATATTTATGATATTCTAGTTGCCCAATGGTATAACATATTAAAGAGTGAACCATGGCAAGGATCAGTGTTGAAGTCGAAAGAAACACAATAAGTACTAAGGGTCATTACTCCAACAAAGAAAATGTTTAGGATTGGAGCTCAAGTTGAAGGCAAAAAGGAATAACTGAAATGAAAGGAAGATGGGACAAGTTGAGAAATTTCATCGCACAGATTAAAAAAATGATAAACAAAGGAAACTATGTAACAAATTCTAGGAAAATGGATGAGAAAAATTCAATAAGAGATGTAAAAGGAAAGTTAACTATAGGAATATAGAATTCAAAATTTTAAAACAAGCAGAAAGGCACAACTTTAAGAAGGTATCCATGCATTCAGGTAACCATCTTAAGAATGTATCCATGCATTCTTTTATCTTTTTGCACAACCTTATGGCCACATAATTTCAAAGTACGATCTCTCTCCCAAATTTACCTCCTCGCCACTTTGTAGATTTTTCCAAAGTTTCGAGATTCATACTTGCCACAAAATGGTGTCCCAAAACTGTCTCAAAAATAACTTTTGCTTTAAATCGATTAGTCTAGTGTTTAATAAGCCATAAAGTTGTGTTCAAACTCCAGCTGTGAGCTCAAAATAGAAAAAATGTGGGATTCATAGTTCTACATTTACATTAAGGATATTTATTCTTAAATTGTTGTCATCTATAAGTTGATAGTTTTTGAGTTATTTATTGTAGTGTTGATGCAAATGAGACTTCTTTTGTCAATGGTAATATCCTTGGCAATGTGACATTTCCTTTGACTCGGAAAAATAGTAATTTAAATAGTTTTGCACCCCACCTTCATTCACAAATTAATCCAGCTCTTTTCCCTATTGTTACCCTTCCCATTCTGTTGTGGAATCTACCAATTTTCTAGGACAAAAGCATTATATTATTAATGTATCTTCAAAAAGAACATGGAATGTTTCATTTTTTTTTTTAACAAAGCAAGATGTAAATGTAGAGGCTGGATATATCTTTGGAGAGAAATATGTTGTAGAAATAAAATATTTCATCAGCTGTCATTTTGGGAAGGGAAAGCGGAAAATTAAATTTCGCAAAGAGTACAAATTCATTGTTGTAGGAAAAAAAGTGGTATCATTGTCTACCGCCATTCATTGATAGATATTCTGTATATGTATTGTAAGATGTGTACAGCTATCAATGCCATTGATTGAATGTAGGATTGGTGAGAATATCATCTTACCTGGTATTAGCACAACCTTTGAAGCAATTGTGTTTATATTCTTTATGCATCCCTTTGATGTTGGTGACTAGTGCATTGTTGATGGTGTTTAGGTAAGGGATCAAGAAGGCTAAGAGTAGCCAACATTGTCACTGTTTAGTTTGCCACAATCATTTCTTCTTTATGGTCACACTCTAGAGGAATTGATCTTTCCCAATTTGGTTTTGGCTATGAGTACTCTATTTTGTTGCAAATGCTTGTAGAAGAAATGAACGTTCTCACAACAATCCAAACTCAACACAAGCAAAGGACAAACATATGACAACAATCAATAAATCATTTCCAATATGTTATTCACATAAGTTAAACTACAATGACCACTAAGAACTTCTTTCTTCTATACTACTCTTTCCTATGCTACATCTAGTGCAATTGCTAGTTTAATAAATTACTCCAATAATTTAGTTATTTTAATAGTAAAAAAAACACTTAATTTTTTTTCTTTATAATATTTTATTTAATATTAATTCAATGATAAATATGCAATAATATATAAATTATTAAAATTATCTGACTAGATTACATAGATTTGCACTCTTTTGTCAACTTGCATTTGGGTATAGTAGTCAATAATAGCTATCTCTACTACTGATTTGATAACTAACTTATCATAATTTTTACCAATCTGTAAAAATAAAAAACTCTTATTTCTTCAAAATTAAAAATCTATTGCACTGTGAAATATAGAATGCAACCTTATCCAACCACATAACATCTTTATTTTGATATAAATGCAAAACATTAAATATAACAACACAACTTCATCTCATCCTTATCCAACCACATAACATCTTTATTTTGATATAAATGCAAAACATAAATATAACCACACAACTTCATCTCATTATGTGAGAGCCTTTATTTTGATATAAGCAAACTCTGTCAAATCCATCAGCACTCCTTACTCTGACCCATAAATACTGATATAAGTGCAAACTCCATCCTATTGTTGATGTAACAACACAAGCTCATCCAACCATGTAATACACTTCAATACAATATAATTGCAACTTTTAGCTGAGATGTCTGAATGCACCAGACTTCAACATAATTTCATTGCAACTTCCGACTGAGATGTCTGATACATTAGCATTATTGAACATTTCATTGTTACTGATGCATAACCATTATTGCTCATTTCCTTGTAGTGCAGTGCCCCGTGGCATTAATCTGTATAGGTATATATATGCGCTGCGATGTCATGTCAGTCATGAGCACAGATAACGAAGCTGCAAATTAAGTAAGTGGGATTGATGTCGAGCGAAGAGAGATATTATATGTAAACTGTTATAGATATTTTCAGTTTGACCAAAAAGGTACACCAGTACGAGTCTCCAATTACAGAGGCGCTTGATTACGTCTGCTCGACGGCATTAATTCTGGGCGTAGGATGCTGACTGACTACGTCAGGGGAAATCAGGCCGTCAAATCCATTCATTGGAAGACCTGTCAAATCATTCCGTACATGGATTTTGTCGGGCCAAGGCACGCGGATACGCTTGCGGAGGCGCTGCACCAGTAAAATCCCGTCATATGTCACATGGTTTCAGGGTTGGAATTTTAAAATAGACTTTCCCTAAATTCGCTCTTACTCATCGTCACAGTTTCAACAAAAGATGATAATTTTGTAAAATTTTTATTTATATTTGACGAGCAAATTACTGAGTCAAATTCTATACATGGGCTTTTAAATTATTTACTTTGGGTCTGGAATTCAAATTATTGATTAGATAGATGTTTGTGTCTTTTACTTTAAAGAATCAGTCTTATAATCGTTTAAAATGTATTTTTATTATATAAATGAATTAGACATTTAAAAATTAGTGTTGTTTATTTCGCCTTAAACTATAACCTTATTTTTTTTAAATTCCTACCTGATTTAACCAGAAATCTGCTTTAAAAAAAGCTAACCATTTCAGCGAAAAATGTCTCTTTATTTAACTACGCCCTAAAAATCACCTCAATACTCAATTTTTACAAATTATGCAGCTAAAAAAATTCCAAAAAATTCTTCACGATTCTTATTTTTTGTATGGTACCTCCACTCAGTCCTCTCCCCAAGTAAAAATTCAAATCTGAAACACCTGTTAAATTTGAGAATTCGATCGGAACAACAGATGTTAAACCAGCAGAAACTTTTTTTAACTCCATTTGACATATAAATCACTCTGTCACGGACAATTTATCAGTCAAAATTCCACTGTCCCATCACTTCAATGGCATTTTTCAGATCTTCACGCGCACATTCTTTCATGCCATGCTGATGACGTATGCAGTACTTGTTCCAGTCAAACTCCCCCGCGGCCTCGCCTCAAAATTCGAGATACCTCTCGGAGTAAATTCTGGGTTGAGGATATCGAGACATGGAACATATCATTTTTTTTGTTTTGAAGTCACGTACAGAATGGGGCGACGATAAATGAATCCTCTTTCAGATGAGAGGGTTTAATACGTTACAAATTTGCTTTAGTTTTCGAGAACCAGAGTTGCCTTTTCAGGCAGCAGGAATCAGGCCACCGAAAAAACTAAAATTTTCAGTGCACTTTACACAGACTATGATTCAGAGATCTATCATACTATAACAGATTTATATAATAAAAGATGAAAGAATATAATTTATATAATAAATCAAACCAACGATGAGAGAAAAGCGAGATCGACCTGTCATACTATTACAGATTAATTTCTATAGCAGATCAAAGCATTTATGATAAAAAGCGGCCATAATACGATAGTCTCAATTAACTATTTGATATGTTGGTTTCTTTGGATTTGATGATTTTCTTCGACGAAAATTTAATTTCTACAACAGATCAAAGCAGTTATAATAGAAACCGGCCATAATACGATAGTGTCATTAAACTAGTTGATATTTTGGTTTCTTTGGATTCGATGATTTTCTTCGAGGAAAATTGGACTGGAATGGGTTGAAATCTTGAATTTAAGTTTTATAATTGGAATGTTTTGAGATTTTTCAGGAAACAGGGAAAAATATTTTAAAATAGAAGATCATATTATTATGGAAAATTATTTCTCTCTATTATTAAATCAAAATGATTGAAATTTAATTATCAAACTGATTGTTAGAATATTAGAAAGTAGTATAAAAGTTTCGCATATATAATTATCAAGTTTTTATATATATATATATATTTTGAAAGAAAAAGATCTTAATAATTTAATGATGATGATGATAATTAACGTCCACTAAGACCAAAGTTTGGTCTATAGGATCTAAAGAAACGAATTATTTAGTTTGTTTTAAGATTTTAATCCTATGCTCAAAAAGCTTGGAGAGAAGGCAACAAAGATTTTGAAACTGAGATCTAATGTGGTTGTACGTGGGGCACTCTAAGAGGAAGTGATTTTCATTCTCCATGTTCGTATTTTCATAGAGATGGCAGAACCTTTCCATCCATGGTGTTTTAGGAACTGCCCAATGACCCATTTCACTATGGAGATCATGAGAGTTGGTTCTAATCTTGGCTATATTAATTTTCTTCTTTGAGCTAGTTAAAACAGAGAGATACTTTTCATCTTCTAGGGTGGGGTTGATGTCCTCCTTATAATATCTTAATTTTCTTTTCGCTGCTAAATCTTTTTCACACAATATTTTTTCTTTGAACTTAGAAGTAACAATATTTTTAATGTTATTAATGTTTTGCAATGCAACATTCAGGTCGATCTCCCAATGGTTTAACCAAGCCCTGGTGTCTTTATACTAACCTCGTTTGAGCCTAAGGTGGTTTTGGCTGGAATTTAAAGCTAGCTTAGGGTGTCTATGGTCTCCTATGCTATTGAGTTTGTGCTTGTACAATAGAAGTGATAGGGGAAAGACCCACTTGTATAAGGAGAATAGGATAGGGTGTGTTTCTTTTAATTTTGAGGTTATACGTTATAAAACACGTATTTGCTCAATCTTTCTCCAGGATTCTCTAGAGATGCTACAACCCCAAACCTCACAATTTTGGACTAGTTATGTTTTGATTATTAAATATTTATTTATTTGATAATGTAAAATATTAGGTGAATGATTTTTTTTATTTTTATAATATATTAAATTTTATTATATATTATTTTATTGGTGAATAATGGACATGTAAATTAAAATCTTATTACATGATTGAAAAGAGAAAAAAATAAAAAAATATTTATATTTATCAGCAATAATCTCAAATATCGGCCATACATCCATACAATCACATATCATAGGAGAAATATCTCAACCTAACCTAAAAAATAGAATATCTCATGTAGATATTTCAAAGGATGCTCAGTGGCAACTGAATGTGAATGAAGCGGCTCACTCATGAATTTATTTAGGTTCTATGCACATAATATATATACAGATGGATGTTCAAAACAAAACATCAATGCTTCAATCAAGAGTTGGATGCCATGTCAAGTTTAACAACAACTTTGAACTTCAAATCGGAGTATCCAAGGATTTGCATTTTCATTATTCAAAAACATTTTCCAATAGTTTTGCAACATAGAACATCATTTTGAGCTTCAGAAGCTATCTCCCTTAATTTATATCATCAGAGTCTCATCACTTGTCAAGAGTAGACCATCAGGATATAAACCAAAACCATAATCAAAATCAATGCCATACCTTGGAATTCATCATCCCGACTTCATCATATAACTGTCAAATATACACATATCTAGATCTTGGAGCTTGCTTCATGCAATGATCTAAGCATAATGCCTTGCTAAGCAACATAATCACCCTTACATACATCAATGTTCCATCATCACATAAACAAAGTCATCTTATCAAAGCTTAGAAGGCAGATCACAACCATTATCAAAGTCATTATTATCACAGTATCAATACTTTCAACCGAGTGTCAGGGAGAGTTCATATCAAGTCGTGACTTTATTTATTATTATGCCAACAAGTTGTCATCAACCACACATTGTCAATCTAAACTTTATCAATTCATTCTCATAATCATAATACCAGTCGTTTATGTCACTAGGCGCAAATGCATACACCAAGGATGAGTCACGCAGGTTTCATTTTCATGTTGAATCACAATTATCATTACCTCAACCATTGTGCTAGAAATGAGGAGGCCAATATTCCAAATACTCACATAAATCATTATGCCCACATAGCATAGACATCAGGGAAAATCAACAATCGTCAAATCAGATCATTAGACATCAGGTCAAGTCTAAATTCGCTATCGTAGTGAGATCTATAGTCAAAACATATCATAATCATCAATTCAAAGTTATTGTCAAGCATCATGACACACACTGTTCATCTATATCAATCAGCCAAATCATGCCAAACTCTTGTAGCATAAACATAGTGACATATCTATATGTATGTCCCAGTCACCTACAAACACAAGCTTAGTCTGCATGTTCATGTAATGGAAAACATTCAAGATTTTCATGCTTCCAGATCTTGTTATCTACAACACATCTATGGAACTGAAATCTTTCAGGTGATCATCTGATTTCATGAACAATACTTCATTTTTATGTGATCAAGAACCCAACAACTTCAAAAATCAGATTACAGTGGTAGAATATATCAGAGACACCTTGGTTCAGAGTTTAGATAGATTTAGAAAGATTCAGATCATAGTCTACTATAGTCAAACCCCTAGACACTCCCTTCCTGTTAGCATGGGAGCATCTTTAGTTGTCTAGACACTACCTGGGCCTTAGCATGCATGCGTCTAGGGATGATATTTCCCAGTTTAGTGCCTACGTTTGGAGAAAAGCTACAACAAAATAGGCAATTTACGCCAGATTTAGCACCAGATTTTAGTGTATTTTTCTCTCCATTGGGATGAGCAGCTTGGCGCTAAATCTGGCTCTATTGTACAATTTTTAAAGCATCCTTTTTTGCGCCAAATTTTGCATCTTTTTTCTACACCAAATTTTGCATCATTTTTTGCATCATATTTTGCACCAAGATTTGCATTTGGTTTTACAACAATTTTTGCTTCTAGTTTTGTGCCATTTTTTGCATCTATTTTTGCATCATTTTTTGCTCCCTATTTTGTGCCATTCTTTGCTTCTATTTTTGTGTCGTAATTTGCATCGAGTTTTACACCATCTTTTGCATCTGATTTAGTGCCTTTTTTTACATCGAGTTTGTGCCATTTTTTGCATCTAGTCTTATGCCATTTTTTGCTTCTAATTTTGTACTTATTTCTACATCTATTTTTGCATCAGTTTTTCTGCCTTTTTTTACACCATTTTTTGCATCTAATTTTACACCATATGTTGAATCCGATTTAGTGCCAAAATTTTCATCCATTTTTGCACCATTTTTTTCATCCACTTTTTCAT
The DNA here is from genome assembly GCA_031772625.1 of Pinus tabuliformis. Classification (NCBI taxonomy): domain Eukaryota; kingdom Viridiplantae; phylum Streptophyta; class Pinopsida; order Pinales; family Pinaceae; genus Pinus; species Pinus tabuliformis. Next base: position 1,676,158,781 of record CM062820.1, read on the forward strand.
TTCATTTGTCTCCCTTTTTTTCATCCTATTTTTCACCTAATTTTGCATCATTTGTTGCATCCAATTTAGCATCATTTTTAACAACATTTCTTGCATCCAATTTTTCATCCTTTTGAGCATCTAAATTTTTACCCTATGTTGGACCATGTGTTGTGTCCACCTTTGAATCCCATTTTGTCTCTAATGTTACGTTCAATTTTGAGCCATTTTTTTCATTATTTTTGCATTTGTTTTTGCACCAAGTTTTGAATCATTTTTTGCACCTCATTTTGCATCCAATGTTGCATTCAAATTTGAGCCATTTTTATGCCCATTTTTGCACCATTTTTTCTACTTTTGTGTCTAATTTTTCACCATTTTTTATGTCCAATTTTGCATCCTTTTTGGTGTCTAATTTTGCATCATTTTTGGCACCCAAATTTGCATAATTTTTTCTGCCACATTTTGTGTCCACATTTGCATCTCATTTTGCACCTAGATTTTAGTTTGAATTTTCATCTAGTTATGCATCATTTTTGGCATCCTTAGTTTCACCCTTTTTTAGTCCCATTTTGCTTCTTGTTTTGTGTCTTTTCTTACATCCTTTTTGCACCCAATTTTGCATCCTAATTTTACACCATTCTATGCATCCTCATTTTGGTGTCCATTTTTACATCCTTGTTTGCACCCAATTTGGTATCTTTTTGTATGCCCTATTTTGTTCCCTTCTTTGTGTCTAGTTTTGCACCCTTTTTTAATTCTACTTTAAATATCTTTTTGTCTCATTGTTTTCATCTTGTTTTGATGGCTAGTTTCACATCCAATTCTACTCCCAATTTTGCATCGATGGTTACATCCACTTCTGGCTTCTTGTTTAGAGTTTTAATTTTACTTCCATTTTACTAATTTTATTACATAGTGAAATATATTACAGTTTCTAAATATCATTTTGCTGTAGGATTTAATGCACAGTTAGATAACATAAAACCCTCTCAGTTTATCCCAAAAACCTAAGTTAGATTGATTAAGAGAAAGGTTGTTCTAAGGCTCAGGATTCTTAGTAGATCAATATTTAGAGTACAGATTAAGAAAAGAAGAATGATTTCATGTGAGTCCTCGCATGCAGGTCTTGTTGGAGTTTTTAGTGTAGCTGGGAAGGGCTCCTAGATAGCTCCAAATCTTGGTCCTACACACAAGAGAGAGAACACAAAAAACTTCACAACGTAATATCTTGATAATTGAAACTATCATAAACATATAAATATTACTGAATAAATAAATAAAAACCAAAATCCCATACATTCATTAGTTAAATAGGATAAGTAAAGAATGAATAGTAGCATATGGAAGGAAGAACAACTAATCTATATTAATAAAGGAGTTGGAGGAAAGTTACAACCATTAGATGCAGTTGCAACAATACCTCCCCCAATTCCTAGCTCCAAAACTCTCCCTCTCAGGATAAATCTCAGCAGCGTGATAATACATGAACTCCCATCATTTCCTTAATGGCCAAGCCTCCAATATATAGGAAAGTGAAGGCTATGAAGATTTCCCAAATTCCTCATTAATTCAATTTTGGCAAAAGCTTTTGGATGAATAATGTTTCCTCATATAAAAATGGCATTTTCCACTTTTTAGAAGCTTTTGTGCTTAAGAAAAAGCTTCCCCATACTTTATGGCTCTTTCCCACTTTTGTATGCTTTTATTTTTTAGGAAAAAGCTAAAGATGAGGATAAAGAGATTACATTCCACCATATGAGTTTCCAAAAGTGAACAAGAGTGTCAAATTCTAGTTAACTCGAGCTTTTTTCCTCGCATTAGAGGAATTTTCATTTTAAAATGTTAACTTTGAATTTCCATGTCATAATGTGTAATCCAATCAAAATCCTTTAAAATTTAAAATACATACAAGTGTGACTAGGCAGTGGATTTTTTTTTAATAATATAACTTACCTAATTTAACTGTGAATAGTGCCCAAGTGACCCAAAACTATATTAAATATTAAAAATTAAATTAATATCTTAATCTATACAAATTAGAATATCGAGAATATTTTTAATGAAGAGTAAATCATGGCGTGTTAAATAAATAAATTTAAATATAAAATCATAAATCCTAAATTTAATTTAAATTTTAAATTTACTTTCTTAATTTAAATTTTATTAAATCTTCTATTGATAAATTAATTTAAATATAAAATATAAACATATGGTTATTTTGAAAAAAGTGCATTTATTTGAGTAACTTAAATTTAAATTTAACTTAAATTTATATTTTAAATTTTCCTTTGAAATTTAAATTTTCTTAAATCTTGTGTTAATAAATTAATTTCAATATAAAATACATGTAGATGGTGATAAAAGTGACATTTATTTGGGTAATTTAAATTTTATTAAATATTGTGCTAATATATTAATTTAAATATAAAATACATATACAGTTATTTTGATAAATGTGACATTTATTTGGGTAATTTTGGTAAAAGAATAATAAAAATGATATATTAAAAAATTGTCTACATGGCATTATTTTATTAGTTTCTTAATTTTTTCTTAAGTGGTTATTTTTTGAGTTGAAAATTCCTCTAATGTGAGAATTTTGATAAAAAAAGTTAGATGAAGGGGACAACTTGTTATAGACTAGGATATCGTGGTCCTCATCGTACATAACTTATATTATAGGCTTATATAGTTTAGGAGAAAGGGGTATTTCAACCAACAGCATAGTATTCTCCTCCAAGATGATGAGGAGGTATTTTCATGTATAACACATTTAAGAATATATCACAATTCAAATTCATAACTTATTATTTGTAAACAAATTTAAGGGTAATTGACAACATTCATAAAAAATATAGCAGTATCCTCATATATAACAATTCTACATCAAAAAATCATTGACAATTTTCAATATACATATATTACTACTAAATCAACATTTATCGTAGATATCATTATTCCAAGGTAAATTCACAACATTACATCCAAAAATAGTAATATCATCATACATAATCATTCTCCATAAAAAAGCATTGATAGGTTTCAACACATATATAAAGTAACAAGATAATACTAATAATATCCTCATCATCTTTAATCAAATCAACTAAGATTGAAATGTGTGATTATCATATCAAAATATTTCATGAACACCATTATTCTAAGGTAAATTCACAACATCCATCAAAAGATAGTAATATCATCATACATAATAATTCTCCATCAAAATAATGTTGATAATTTTCAATATATACATAAAATAACAAGATAAAAATGATAATATCATCATCATATTTAATCAAATCAACTAAAAGTCAATGTAAGATTACCAACTAAAAATGTTTCATAGATATCATTATGCTAAGGTAAATTCACAACATCCATAAAAAAATAGGAATCTCGTCATACATGATAATTCTTCATAAAAAAATTGTAAACAATTTTCAACATATTCATAAGGTAACAAGATAGTGCCGATAGTATCATCATCATTATTCAAATAAACTAAAATTCAAATGTACGATTACCATATTAAGACATCCAACTAAATATAAAAAATAACGCATGGCTAGCTAGCACCACGAAAATCATAGTCAAGCTCATCCTCATGATCATTTCCATGATCATCATCCTGACCATCCTGATAATATCATCCACATAATCATCACCAATGCCATCGCCATCCTAATCATCATCATCTCTGATATATGATGTAATCTAAACATAGTCTATATCATCATCTTTGTGGTCATTACCTATAGCGTTCTGGAAAAAAAATCAATATTACATGTTAGTACTAATTCTACAGCAAAATGCATATTTTTATTACAATGCTAACAATAAAATGAGGTAGGACATAATAACCTTTAATAGTACTAAAAATGAAATGAATATATGGCTTAAGATATATTGGAGATCCAACTAGGATAACACTTGTAATTCACATTAAGTAGTAAAAGCATTTGTTAATCCATATGAAGTAGGTACCTATTTGTTCTTCATATTATATTGTGAATGTTTCTTATGATTTCCATGTAGAATTGGTAAATTAATATTTATTGGAAGCTTTATTTCAAATTACAATTGTAATTCATATTAGAAATAGAAGAAATTTTAACAAAAAAAGAATGTCACATGAAAAAGTAAATTGTTTTTAATGAAAAATAAGTCGCATACAATATGAATGTCACATGAAATATTGAGTTGTTTTTAATGCATGTAATTTTCTCTATAATAAGATGGATCCTAATGTTCATTCAAGAAAAAATGCTCACAAATAATTACTTCATTTTATCCATTATCACACTTAATCCATTATACCTAGTGACGACAATGATTCCTTTTAAATTGCTTTGAACTCCCTACATATAATGTAAAAGAGAAAACTCCATGACCAGAACCATGACCGCAACCCCCTCCCTTGCCTCGTCCACCATCAGAGACAATGAACTTGGAGTTATGACCACGATAGCAACCCCTCCCTTGCCTTGTGTCCACCATTAGAGGCATTGAACTTGGAATTAACAGTACTCATGTTTTCTTTGCTCTAATTAATCTCCAAGGAATCAAAACTTGATCAATATATCAAGGACTCCATCAAGGAATAGATATATCATAAGAGAAGCTCAATAGGCTTTGCCAAAAGAGTGTGAAATAACACTTATATCTGTTTTATGAAATAACTCAAGTGAGTGGAATGAATGGTGGGAAAAACTTACCAAGGAATATTTTTGGTATGTCCTTATTTCTATTATTATTTTTGCTTCTTAGAATGGAGGGAAGTGTTTCAAAAAATTCTAAAAATTATTTAAAATAAATAAATAAATAAATAAATAAAAAATATATATATTTGCTTAATTTTAGGTTTTTTTTTAATATATATTCAGTTTAGTATTTTTTTTTTATTTTCTAAAAAAATATGTTTAGTTTTTGGTTTTTTTTTTTTATAACAAAAATTATATTTTCTTTTTATAAAAATGAATTTTAAACATCCATTCATGCTAAATTTGTGATTTTATGATATAACTTTAAATTATATATCAAAAAGTAACTTAATGCCATCCATTGTGTCACTGAGATGGGTATTATACATCTCTTCCTTGCTAAGTTATAGAATGTGCTTGGGTTTTCTCAATGCAACAAAATTAATTCTTCTCTTCATTATATATTGAGATGTTCAACTTGCACCTAATAAAACAGTAAAGTTAAAATAGGTTTGCCTTTGTCCTTTGTAGATTTCTTTCCCCATTAATCCTTGTCTTAATAGATTAATTGTCTTATGGTGGCCTTGAGTGGTCATTCCAATTAGTTGCATGCTTTTTAGTTTTATGTTAGTGACATTTCTTAGGATTGATAACATGTTATTTAATTTATGAAAATGTGTTATTTTCCATATTATTGTTAAATATTAATATTTAATATGTTCGTTTTGAACATGGTTTAGCAAAAAGTTCCCAAAAGGTTTATAGATTGTAATTTATAATGTAATGCTTCATTGCTTGATGAAATTGTTTTGGATATTTTTTTTAAAGATTCATTGATTTGATGAAATTTTATGGATATTTTTTTTAGTATATTAACCTGTATGTGATAAAGTCAAAAGTCACCTCTTTTTGAGATTTTCATTAGTTAATTTCCCTTAAGGCTATCAAGTTCACCATTCAATCCCAGGTTAAGGAAATATAGGAGTCATGAAGTGGCATTGTCCAATAACATAAATCTTGGAACATGTTTTTTTTAGTCACATTATACTTCCTTTCGGTGTAAATTATCCATGAAAATAGTCTCATGGAACATGAGGGACCTCAATAGTAAAGGAAAACAAATACTCATAAAAGAAAAATGGTATGCAAAGCACCCATCAATAATGTTGATATAAGAAATAAAAATATTAAGTGAGGTTCTACCTCATATAATTAGAAAATGGGGGAGGAATTTCCAAATAGTAGTGATTGATGATTAGATATACTTGGGTGGAATGGTTATTATTTGGAATGATCAAGACATCAAGGTTACCAATATGTTTACCTATTTTCGCATTATGAATCCAATAATATCCAATGTCTATGACTCCAATATCCAAATCATAGACTCCAATATCCAAATCATAGACTCCAATGTATCCAATGTCTATGAATCCAATATCGCAAATGGAAAACCTCTATTTCTCAATTCTATTTCCAGCACAAGTAATTTATACTCCCCATCTCCGTGCATTATTGGGAGTGACTTCAATATTATCAAGTGTCTCGAGGAAAAGAAAGGATGAATCACAATGTTTACCAAGCAATTTTGTAAGATATACCATCAAGGCCCTAAAGTAGTATCCATTAAAGTTCTCAAGCAATGAGTCTCCAACCCACACATGTGGATCAATGACATGTAATACATGTGTGTGTGGTGACTAACTTAATACACTGTTCTAATAACTCCACAAACTTAAATATTTCACTCCGTCACATGATTGACCGTAGTGTGACATAAGTAAACCAAGAGTAGACATGAAACCCTTAGGCAAGAAAAATTCCATAGATCCTCAATTAGGTGCTTAAATGATGAAGTGAAAATGAAAGGGGAAAAGAGGACTTCATGATTTAACCATCACAAACATGTGATCAAGTGTGACTAGGAGTGTATATATTCATATGTTTTCCAAAGAGGGTGTGAATACATGAGTTACCATTCATTGGGCATTATTTTTCTTTCTTTTGATTTTTCTTATATATAGGACTTAGGGAATTATATTTAGTGATTTTTTTGGTGCTAATACTAACATCACCATTACAACAAGATATTTTTCTAGTGCTAATACTGCCATTACAACAAGATATAAGAGGGATATAATGCAAAAAGTTTAATAATAATATGTATGTAGAAGATGGTCTTCAGACTGGTGAATTCATGATAATCAATGGGACTACAGTCAAAATAATTGGATGTTATTTACTTTTTTACATAGATTGTCAAAATAATTGCATAAATCGGTTTTTTTTAACCAAAATTTAACAAAAACTTTGCTAGTGCTAACATTAGAACCACCATTACAACAAGATATCTTTCTAGTGTTGACAACACCATTATAGTAAGATACCTCAAGAGAGACAGAAAATCTAAAAAGTATGATAGTAATACGTATCCAGAAGATGGTATTGAAACTAGTAATTGTTCACGAATCCATAAGATTGTAAGGTCATTCTCATTATCATAATCATTGTCATCATCATCACATCCTTGTCATTGTTATTGCCATCATTACATTATCATCATAATCACCATTCATGCCATCATCATCATCATTATGGACATTGTTTGCAATTGTTCATAATTGTAGATGTTGTAAGAAATATCATCAACCCAAAAAATGTGATCAGTGCTAGAAAAGGGTTGTTTAGGACACATTGATATACGTAAGAGAAATAAAAACTCTATTTTTGAGAGATGATTGATGATGATCATCATCACCACCATTATCATCATCATTGTCATTTTTATCATCCCCATCATCATCATTAATGTAATTTCTATCGACATTGCTGTAATCATCATCATCATTCATGCCATTATAGTTTTTGATGATGACCTAGATGAAAATGATGATGATGACACCAAAGATAATGCTTATGATTATGACAATGACAACATCTAAAATTGGGAAGATTCGCCAACGTCATTAGCATCGTCATCATCATAATCATTGCCATCATCATCATTGTCATTGTAACCACTATCGTCTTTATCATCATAATCACAATTCATGTCATCGCCATCATCTTCATTTTCATCATTGTCAATATTATTGACATTGTCATCAATTGTTCATAATTGTCAATGTTATAAGGAATATCATCAATAAAGAAAATATGATGAGTGTTGGAAAAGGGATGCAAAAGCGAACATAGAAATGGAGGCAACAATAGAAGTAAAATTGGATGAAAAGTGGATACAACATAAGTAGATACACAACAACATGAAAAACCTGACACAAAAGTGGATGCAAAAGTAGATGCAGTTGTCAATGCAAACTTGGATGCAAACATGAGGGCAAAAGTGGAAGCAAACATGGGTCCAATGGTAGGTGTAAAACTTGGCACAAATTGTGGTGAAACAAATGTGGATGCAACAACGGACACAAAAGCAGATGCAAAAATGGATGAAACAAAAGTGGATGCAATAGGGGATGCAAACGTGGAAGCAAATGTGGTTGCAATGGTAGGCGCAAGATATGGTGAAACAAAAGTGGATGTAACAATAGACAAAAAATATGCAAAATAAGATGCAAAAATGGATGTAAAAGTGGAAGCAAACATTGATGCAACAGGCAAAACAAAATTGGATGCAAAAAATGGATACAATGTAAGTAGATGCAAAAGGTGATACAAAACGAGATGCAAAATCCAATGCATAAACCTGACACAAAAGTGGATGCAAAAATAGATGCAATATTTGATGCAAAAGAGGATGCAAACATGGATGCAAAATTGGAAGCAATCGTTGATATAACAGTGAGTGCAAAACATGGTGCAAATTGTGGCATAACAAAAGTGGATGTAATGATAGATGCAAAAAAAGAATCAAAGTATGATGCAAATGAAGATGTAAAAAGGGATGCAAAAAGTGAAATTTAAAATGGGTGCAACAGTGGATGCAAAATTGTGTGCAAAAGTGGATGCAATAGAAGTCGATGCAAAAGTAGATGCAAAACGAGACACAAAACCCGATGCAAATCCTGGTCCAAAATTGGATACAAAAAGGGATGCAAAAATAGATGTAGTAGTTGATGAAAACCTAGACGCAAATGAGGATGCAAACGTGGATGCAAAATTATAATCAAAAGTGGGTGCAAAAGGAGGTGCCAAACTAGGCGCTAATTGTGGCACAAAAATATTAGATGCAATAGTGGGTACAATAATAGATGAAAAAGAGGATGTAAATATGGATGCCAAACAAGATGGAAAAGTGGATGCAACAAAAGTAGATGCAAAATTATATGCAAAACTAGACACAAAACTCGATGTAAAACTTGTCACAAAAGGGATGCACAAATGGATGAAAAAATGGATGCAAAAAATGATTTTAAAAAGGATGAAAAAGTCGATGCAAAAGTTGATGCAAGTGTAGGTGCAAAAAGTGGATGCAAATGAGGATGCAAAAATATGTCAAACAATATTAGGTGCTAAACTTGATGCAAAACCTGGAACAAAACCTGGTGTAAAGGATGACGCAAAACTTGGCATAAAATTTGGTGCAAAACGTGGTGCAAAACCTATTGTAATACCTGGTGCTAAACTTGGTGTAAGATTTGGTGCAAAACTTGATGCAAATTTTGTGTCAAGTTTTGCACCATATTTGATAAATGGATGCAAATAGCACCAAAAATGGGCTCTAGATGCAAAAAAAGAAGTAAAAAGGGACGCTAATCGCTGGTTTTGTTGTAGTGACAAGCTTCAAATCTGAGACTTTGCTACAGATCAATAATGTCAGATGTACATAAATCATACTTCAACAATACAAAATGCAAATAGTAATAAGGGTAAGAATCTTGAGAAGATATTCTCCCTCTTACTAGGAACATATGTCATCAACATGTCTCTAATAGAGTCAAGCAACAATAGATATGTTAGATCATAAACATATATCTGTAATGGCTCAACATCATGACATCAATATTTCATCAAAGATTAGCCTCAAAGTAGAAAATAGATGCAACATCATATCTCAGAGATTATGAACAAAATAACACTTTCCATCAAGTGTAGACATTTAGTTTAACAATATGTCATCAAGACATGACCATAGGTAGTAAGAGATCTAGAATATCAATCTCATATTTATACCTCTAACATCAAGGCTACCATGCTTATCATGATTAATGATATCAAGTTAGGTCATTCAATAAAACTTCACCAAAACAACAAGAGTTCCAATCTCTCTTTCCATATGCTTTCAACATGCTTATCACAAGCATTATCTGTAGACTCATGTATAGGAATTAAAGAGCTATCCGTCTATATGAAATCCATTATGACAAGTATCAAGAGTATCATTTACTAGAGTCAAGGTGCTAGCCTTCCTTATAGGATCACGATGTCCAATGGATGGATGTTAGCAAAACATCAAGTGTATCAATGTATCAACATTTGATAGCCTCATAGAATTTAGGAAGATCAAAATGATCAACACCAGGCACATCATTTTATCATAGGAAACATAGAACCAAGTCACTTTCATATAGATGTATGAGTCATCAAAGAAAGAGACATTCTCATCATACCTTAGGGCTTACCAAGCCATCCAATGTTACAACCGAAATACAAGATACCATGCATACCTTATGGTATTCAAATACCTATGCGCCTTTTCATTAGACATATGCCTCTTGAAGCACTTTGTCATCTTTTCATATAGTGTTGTATAACCTTTTCCACCTCTAGCTATCCTTCCTATATTTCAAATGATCCTCAAGAAGGATCTATCTCATCAAGGAGGTTAGAAACATCCATATACTCAAATACATATGCAGGAAGTATAATAATAAGCATATCCATAAGTCTAAACAAAAGTAAGAGGCATCATCAGTCAAGAAATACTTATCTTCAATGAGAGGTGATCCTCTCCCATTTGAACCAATCTTCAAGAGCCATTAATGTCCATGGTCCATATACCAATGTTGCCTTCAGTTATAAAACCAAGCCTTCTAGGGATTATCCCATATAGGGCTTCATCAAATCTTTGTCAAGTGCTTGAGCATCTTCACATTGTCCAACTAGGTTCCATATCTCATATTGTTTCCATAAACCACGGTTGTCTCACTAACCCTAACCTCATAGAATCCATCAAGCCCTAATAATCAAGTTGGCTAGGGTTTTCTTCAAACCCTAGAAATATTTTAGGTCTCCACCATCCATTCCTTGCTTCCATCAAAGATGTCATCATCGGGGTGATCTCCATGGATTTTCTTCAGCCCAACTCCGATACCATGTTAATTTTTCATAGGGCTACATGTTCTTTTCTTTGATAATTTCATTTATTCATGAATACATCAAGTTCACCCCATATCATCATTACATTATTAAGATCTACACCATTATTTATTATCATATGCAATTATATAGAAAGAACAACATCATCATCATCAATGCAATGGAACATAAAGGAATAATACAAGAAAAGCATGCACACATAGAGACACCAGGATTGGTCCGAGACCTGGTAAAAACCCATTATGGGGAAAACCATCGCAAATCTTCTTATTCTTAGATCATCATTAAATGATTCAGCAAAATAGAGTACAATGATCCACAACTTTATCTATGCAACAAAACAACTATGATATCGATGAAACATATCTGATCATGCTTATAATCAAAACCCTTATTCTGATGGATGTAATGTGTTGTCACTTATTGTAGTCAATTATTGGATAATTTTGAACACTGTTGTCACTGAGCGGAATATTCGGAATACTGAAATCTCATATTTAAGTCCCGAATGTAGGGAGGAGGAGTTGTGCAAGCGTCTATAACAATCCTGACTGCTCTCTGTGAACTGCATGCCAGCATCTAAGGTAACCTGGAAGCTCCCTAGACCATTCTATGTGTGCATCCATGAACCAACTCACCAAATATACTCCAAAACCTCAAACACTCTCTTGCAGATACTGTGTGTTCATCTGGGAGAACCTGGACGCTCTCAGGACCACTCTATGTGAGCATCAGGGGACCAACACCTCCAGATCAACCTCTGAAACCCTGGATGCTCCCATAGGATTTTGTGCCAACATCTAGGGCTCTCTAGACCCTGTCTTGACCAATGTGTACCAGTGTCCAAGGAATAAAATTCCCATTTCTATGCCAACATCAAGGAATAAAAGAAACCTAGATTAGTGTGAGCTTAATCTCTGAGATTTCGGACCCTTGCATGAACTTTCCTCCGACATACCTATGCAAACCAAGACAATAAGAGAAGAGAAGATGTCTTGATCAATGTGTCCAAATGAGCTTGAGGTATCTTCTATTTAGATGATTTCATGAGGTTGCACTTGGGGTTGAGGATGACTTGTCCAATTTAACATGTGCTTAGGGCCAACCTAACCCAATATACATGAGTGAATAAATACATTCAAAAATCAACTGTCGCTTGTCCAAATAAGGTGATATTTAGGCCAATTTTGGTCCTCTCAAAAAGAGGAATATAATGCAATCATAATCTCAGTCATTTGAGTTGTCAAAGGTAGAATTTAACCACAGTTGCAGAAATTACCACAACTTCCTACCAGAATCAACACCCTGGTGGTTGTTGACAGGGCAGGTATCATTCATCACTCAGCACAAAAGGCTTCCTACCAAGATTTGCATATCTTGACATCATTTCTATGAAATGCACCATAGGGTCCATCATCTAGACCGCATTTAGCACCCCCTCCACTTGCACATGGTAAAATTCCATGCCGGTCGATAAAGCCTCCGCACTCATGGACTACCTCATGTTATAGAACCCCACATCTTATTTGGAATCCATGAACATATACTCCGGCCTAAGAACCATGTTACTTTCATGTCTTGAAGATCAACCTCATACACATTTTCTTCACTTACTGCTAACCAACCCTACTCCTGGGCCACCTTTCTCATTTGCGACGAATAATGGTGAATGCCCTTTTGCATTCTACATTGGGCTTATCGTTCCTCTATCCAGCATAAATTTTTTTGTGTCACTTCATCCACCTCATCAACCTAATATTGAGACCAGTCAATGGGGCCCTCGCCCTCCGAAAGTAGATTTTACCTCCATCATCATGCAGGTCACTATTTTTATGGAGCAGCCATCTCCGTGTATGTATATCCCAAACCACCTTTACATTCTTTTGGAAAGTGTACAATTTTTTTTAGGAAATTGGCTCTAACCCATATTTTCATGCCTTGTACTCGGTGACAGTCCCTAGTTTACCTTGGTGGTGAGCGCTGGTATTGCACCAAGAGTGTTGTAACTCCTAGGGGCTCCTCAACTCTATTTATCAACTTGGGGTTCGTACATACTTTCGGGTGACAATGCTATATACACAATAGATGGAATTCTACTCATGCCATCCTCGACTAGGTCATTTGATCATTAGGGCTCCAAAACCATTATTCTACTATATTAGGGGGCAATTAACTACTAAAACTGAAATTCAAAAGCTAACTCTAATGTAGAATAAGTAAATGATTTTCAAATCTCACTTGTAGATGCTACCAACTTGGAAATGCTAATGGAGCAATTCATGAAAGAACACCAAAGCTATGTTACCTGCAGAAAGGAAACTACACTAATTGTAATCAACCCTCTAGCTATCAAATTCACTTCTAAACAAGAAATTATTCTACCAACTCTTAACTCAAGATTTCATGCATCATCTATCTAATTCAAACTTGCATATAAAGTAATGTTTTACTTTGTCAAATCTGAGATAGAGAAACTATTGCTATTCTCTCTTGCAATGAAGGAAAAAATATGGCTAGAATGACATAGGTGCTACCTTGGATCATGGAGTCCAAGATGGGGGGTCAAAATACTCCTAAAATAAGTCAAACCTGCATTATAGGTCAAAACAGGGGCAAAAGAGGACACTACAGGGATGCTACAAGCAGCTACTATGGAATCCCTGTATTGCTACAAGAAGACCTGTAATGCTATAAGAATGCTGCCAAGAGGGTTTGGAAGGTAAGAACAATGAGATCAAGGGAAAAACATATGGATGAAGGCTGTGGTAGATGGATGGAAGGTGACAAACACCCCTCGCCAAGCTTAATGCTTCAAGAATGCTAGTTTTGGACTAAGAGGGATGCTCACGGTGACCTAAAAGGTAGAGCTCAAGAACAGTGGTTGAGATTCATCAAAAGATAGTGGATAAGTCATGGATAGAGATGGTGAAGAGGTCCCTAGCCCGGAGGTCTAACAATCCTCCAACATCACATGCACCTGCTCTTCTTATCATTCACAAAGTATCATAACCAACAGTGGAAACGATGAGTTGAATTTAGAAAATATCAAAATCATGCCAAAAACTCTGATCTATGCAATGAATCAACTTCTAAACTATAGGAATTATATGCAAAGCAAGATAACCAATGTATACTTTCCAAGAAATCATCAACATAGTGTTTTTGGGCTGTGATTATAGATTCCTCTAATCAGGTTCCCATGAAAGAGATGATATAGAGGAAACAATCATAGGATTTTGAGGAATTATATTCTACTAATATGCAACAACTAACAAACATCCATAGTTAAAAGGAATATCAATATATAAGAGGGATCTAAGCTACTGAGATTGTCCCAAACCTAAGAGCCTCAACCCTCTAAACTAACTCAGTCATGGATCAATAAGAAACTTCTCATTATCATTGCAGAAATGTCAAATACATCACATAATAAATCAAAAATAGCCGTCACAAGTGCTTGAGCTCAATAGATTCTTAGTTGTTGTTGTAGCTCCCAGAGACAACCTCAGATTGATAACAAGACCAGTGCATGGGCACATCTAGGTTTTGTGTGTCTCGTAAGATTCTCAAGAGATTGGAGACATCAAATATACTTTATAAGTGTATATATATAAGTGAAATGGGTTTTTTCATTCATCTAAGGAGTAAGCCATGGATTTATGGTATTTCTTCACATGTACAAATCACAGAAATATAATCATAAAACAATGGAGGTTGTGTAGTTCAAGGACTTACAGTTTAATAAGATTTTGCAGAGTTATGAGAGAGGATCAGGAGAAGGAGTAACTCATCAGATATATCATAACAAGTCAAGAATTCTACACTTATCACATAGAGCTTGAGGCATCAAGAATTTATACACTTGTTTGAGTTATAGATAGATATAATGGATAAAAGAGGGAGGGAATGTTATGATTCATGTTGCGCAAGTTTAAAGATATAATTTCAATAACCCATACAGGCACATGCATTCATTACAAATGAATCTATGAGGAAGTATGAAATATTTCTAGCAACTATGATTGCATGAATTCAGAGAAGAAGCATGAACAAAATGGGTTTTAACAGAGAGATAACATACTATAATACTCGAAGGGGGAATCACCACCATTTACTTGATACTCTGAAATATCTATATTATAAAGTCATACAGTTTGAAAATAACATGCAGTTTTTTCGTTATAATTTCTGAACCTTTGTGAAGTGTTGCTTCCCCCTATTTATCTGGAGAGGGGGAGAGATGAACATTCATTACATCAAAATATCTTTGGTTGAGTCTCAGCTATCAGGTTGACTAGCTGTCTCGACCAGGGATGACTCTGTGGCCCAAAATCATTACAAAACATTAAATTCCTCATTATAGGATGACACACTGTAGGATACAAATCAATAAATTAATCAAATAAAAATGTTAACAAAAATATCTTCTTGCCCATCCTTGTGATCGCTACTGCTTCAGGTTGTAGTTTGCTCATGGTCTTCACTCTTGTGCTACTCAGCCGACTCCCATCATTTCTGCCTTTACTGCTAGAACCATTCATCCTTCAAAGCTAGGAGTGGGCACTATTTGTTTTGTGTTGCAGTGCTGAAGTAGAGGACCCCTGGGCGGTACTTCATTTTCTCTTTGTATGGGGGCACCATGCCAAATAATAAATTCTTCCCAAGCTACCAAGTCCTAGTTTACTTTTGTCAGGGTCAACCCTGGTTTCATGTCATCAAGGGCCTTTCTAGATCAACACATGTCGGGTTTGAATGCTCCATCTTCCATATTAAATTCCATAGTTGTCGACCCATCCACCTTCAAAGCCCAATACCATACTATCGAGTCTTAATGCTAATGAGACTTTTACTCTGGAAGGTGCTACAGAATGGTGATCTTCGATGCTCCTTAGCCCCCTTTGGTTTAGCCTCTTCCTACATTTCTTCTCATAAGACCGGGGGGCTATTACCGGGTGCTTAGTCCCCGGGCACTAGGGCCTTTGGCGGGAGAGAGTGTGAGGATGAGTGGTTTTCAGAGGGGGGCATGAGTGGTAAGTGGTAAGTGAGGGGTGGGGTGTGAAATGATACGAGAGGGACATGTAGTGGAGGGGCCCAGCGGGAAAACCACTTTTCGAACCCCGCCGCTAATAAAGGGAAACATGGCAGGGGGCACGAAAAGACCTAGGAGCCGTTGATATGGAGGAGTCGATCTGGGCCATCCAGAGATGGGGGTTATTTATTGAGCACGCAACCTTTGAAAGGGATGGACCTGACATCCTTTTAACTCCATTGTATAAAATATCACGTCCGAGGAGTTCCCGCATTTCGTAATCGCAAGCCAGGAGGGACTTCGGCGGAGGAGGAATCTTTGTTTTATGTGATCGCCGATTGCAAGATTGATGATGTCATCAATGCCACGTGGCACCTCCTGAGTGGTGACAAGTGTCACCCAAAAATTCCCCCATATGACCCATGAAAGTTCCAAATTTTCATGCCACGTGTCCTCCATACTGCCACGTCATTTTGATGTCAGTTGCCCTATGGATTCATCTGGACCAATGGTGCTATGCCATGTGGCCCCTTGTAGGAGAGAGAAAAGGCCTGCCTCCCTCTAATTTTTCAACTGATTTCCTTTTTAAAATGAAATCTGAAGCCAAAGTCTCACCGATTTGCATGACCAAGTGCTTGCACCCACCCTTTTGCACCTTTCATCATCGATATGCGATATCGGTGCTGTCCATCATTAACCGCCAATATGATATGCTCCATGGGCCTTTGACCATTGATTTGTGATTTAAGATATCGGCGATCAGTGGATTGCAGGTTTCACTGCCTTCCACTACTACTGTTTGAGTAAGGCTCTGATTGTGATTTGTGATGGGCCTGACCCTTAGGCATTTCTCTTTGTTTTTTAGATTTGAAAGGGTATCTTCAATCTACTCTAACTTCTGATCCAGGAGTCTGTTTTTGGACTTCCACCTACCATTGGAAAGCTTATTCTGAGAACTATGCAATGGAGAGGATCTGATTTGGCTTTGAGTGCTTCTATGGCTTGAAATATGGCATCAAACTTCACTATTATTTGACAACTTTGATCAACTAAAAACTCATAATGTAGTGAGTGACAACATTGGCTCCAACTGGGGATGGTGCCTTGCTGCCAAGGTGTTGAGAACCTATAGATGAGTAACCTTCCTTCCATTGGACATGGAGTCATTTCTAAACAAACAATAATTTTGTGAAAATGGACTTTTCAACATAAACTAGAAATTTCATATAACAATTACAATACACACATCGGTATTTACAATGAGTGTAATACAAGTACCTCTAGTTTTTGAAATAGAGTTTAAGGAACTTACCATTTACTGGTAGTTCCAAAGATTCACCATCCAAGTTTTCAAGCATGTATGTGTAATTTCCTCTCTCTTCTGCAATCTTGAAAGGGTTGAACCAGAGTGGATTGAATTTTTTGTGTTTTCCTTTGTCTGCTCGTCGAATGTCCCATCAGAGAACTAAATCTTTTGGTTGAAGAGGTCAATCCTTTGCCTTCTTGGCAAATAGGGATTTCATCTTTTGTTGGTAATTTGACAATTTGGCCCCCACCTGTTCTCTGTTTTCATGAAGCTTGACCAGCTAATTTATCCTTCGTGTCAAGGCACTCAGCTCTTCCTCAGCTTCTTGTAGTAACTTCGCCACCGACATTGCTAACTAGATCGAAAAGACTGCAACCTTACCATACACTAGCTCAAAAGGTGATTTCCCCGTGGATTGTTTAGGAGTTACCTGGTTGAACCATAGGGAAAACTTCAGTTGGGAGTCCCAGTTCCTATGATTCTCAACGATGTTCTTCTTCAGCACCCTCACTGAAGTTTTATTCAAGGACTCATTCAAGCCATTACCTTGAGGATAGTAGGTATTGGAGTGCCTGATGATGATATTAAATTTTTGGCAGAAGTTGATAAACTTGGAATATTTGAAGACCTGAGCATTATTAGTGATAATTTTAAAGGGACAACCAAAGCGAGATAGTATGTTCTCCTCCATAAATTTGATTACCACTGAGTCTGTAGCATTTTTGGCTGGGATGGCCTCTACCCACTTAGTGAAATAATCCGTGGCCATCAATATCCACTTATGTTGGCCACTGGATGGTAGGTTTATTTATCCTATGAAATCTAGTCCCCACTGTTTGAATGGTTCTTCCACATGTACTGGAATCAAGGGGAGAGGATAAAGTTTTGCCTCTCAGCAAACACTTGGCACTTCTAGCACAACCTGACCTGGGAATGAACATTCCAAAATAGTGTATGCCAGTAGTGTTATCACTCAGGTTGTTCCCTGCCTCCTGAAGGGAATATGACCGAGGTAACCACTAACCAATCTTTTAGCTGCAGGTCCTAGCCTACTTGCAACCAGAGAGGGCTCTCTCTTTGTAATTTAGCTTTGTTTTTGGGGTATTTTAGGCTAGTTATTATGCACAAGTTTTTGTTTTGAGTTTGTTGGAAGGTAATTTCAGGTGGAACAGGGATGCAAGTAGGAAACAATTTCTTCCATTGGGTAGATGGAGTCAGAGTGAGTGAACTGGTGAAGTGTTGAAGTGTTCATTTGGTAAAAGGAGTTTGCTACAGAGCAGGGTAGTCAATTTAGGAGCAATTTTGGTATCTGAAATGGTGGAATGAAGTCAGTGAATGAAAGGCAATCAAGAATCTTTCATTATGCTAGCAGAGGGAAAGTGCATGAAGATTACTAAGGAGCAATGAAGAATTCCTAAGCAACATTCAGAGTGAAAGAACTAATGCAAATAGGAGCAATTAAGAATTCCTATTTATGACTAATTCTGAAGAAAATATATACAGTAGCTGAGATTGAACACAGAGTGCTTTTAGGCAAATTCTATGCTATTCTTCTTCTCTGCTACCAAGTTTATGGAACACACACGAAATTTCATACATAGAAGACATAAAAAACACAGAGAAGAGAGACTTATTGATCCATAAACGACGCAAGAATTCTGTAGCATTTCCCAAAGCTTCAATTCCACATTCAGATGGTTCAGCACAGTGAAATTCCAACAACCTTTGTATTATATAGCTTCGATAACTTACAGCGCGGTTCAGAAAAGAAATTACCCACCCAAATACATATTATGGGGAGGTATTTATACAAAAGGGAGATACAAAATATCATGAGGATAACTCCTGAACTCATAACTTTCTTTACCAACTATTAAGAAGTAGTAAGTGAGGGAATAAATGTTGTAGTAAATATGAATTCGCTAGCTATCCTATTTGTCAGAGGAATTTTTACTTTCTGGGCTGAATGAGTCGGCTGCTTGTTGCGCATTCATTTTGCGTGTGTTGTCCTGATGCTAGTACGCTGTCTGTTGCTGTCTTTGTCTTCATCATCGGTGCTCGGTTTCTTGGAATTCAATGAGCTGCAGTGACTATTCTGTTTCTGCCTTGCACTACTTTTTCTTTCCTTTTGATAGGTAGACCGTGCCATCTGTATATGCTGACCTGTAGCTTACAAAAAGAATTAATAAACAAAATCACCTGAGCAATGTCTCCATCATTCCTTTCCACCAATCCTCTGTAGGCAGCTGATGTCTTTGTATCTTTATCAATGTTTCATCAGCCTCAATGTATCTATAAAAGTTTGGCTAGACTTCAAAGAGATGGTTTATCTCGTGTGCAATGTAGAATAGATTCTCTAGTTTGTCATAGACACTCTGTCTAGATGGAGGTCCTGTTTCTTCTTATGTGCTTGAGGACGCTATGATTTGATTGGAAGCATAGTTGTTTACCCTGTTGGCATAATGCTCATGTGACAGTAGTCTTCTAGCGCTAGTTACTAAACTTGGTAGCCCTCTTCTCTGTAATGCTACAAACTTTATTCTGAACTCATTCACCTCCGCCTGCATTTCTTGGCATTTTCTTTCTAGAGTTTGCACAAAATTTCTTAGAGTCAGCACTCTTTTTACTAGCAAGATAGTATCAGTCCTATTCCTGATTCCTATTGCTGCCAACTGCTCTTTGGTGTGAGTTTTCAGGAATTGGATCATTCTATTAGCTTGCTCAAGCATATTTCCCAAAGATGCTCTAGCCTTTTGATTTTTGAACTGAGCCAAGCCTATCAGATCCATTTTCTCATGAATGGTTTCAATGGATTGCCATTGGTCTATAATGGATTGGCCAATCTTGGCCCACAAAATTTTCTTGACCTCAGCTAGGGTCTTATCAAATGTAAGCTCTTTTTCTAGCTCCTTTTGTTATGCTCTTAACCTGCAAAGTAATACCCAAACATGGAATTCGCGAAGAAAAGATACCGAGAACACAAAATATGTGAAGAAAATATACCCAGAGCACAGAATAGCAATGATTTTATTATTCAGAGAGCAATGTTCACAGGCCTCTTCGAGGGGGCAACCTCCAATAGAGCAGAGCTCGATTACAAAACAAGACACGATACTCCTCGCAGGGAGTCTCTATCCTTTATATATGACTCATACATGCAATACCACGGGCCAATACCGTGGGTTTTATTAATACCATCTATCTAATACTATCGCCCATTTGCAAATAACTGTGGTCCCGTCATTAATTGCGGGTTAACCACTTACAAATATTAATATGGGCTTTATTGACTCTTGACTATGACGTGATCCCATGACATAAATAAGGGGGTTAGGGTGGGACCCTAACATGCCCTCCCCCTTAAGACTAGCCTTGTCCTCAAGGCTGAAGCTGCGGAAACTGCTGAAGAATAGTGGCTGGTTCCCAAGTTGCATCTTCTGGATAGGTGTCTTTCCATTTGACGAGGACCTCCTTAATCATGCGGCCGCGCAGGTGCTTGTCTCGTGTGTCTAGAACCTGTTCAGGTTGAAGCCAGATTGACCCTTCTTCGTCCAATTCAGGTAGACTGGTTTGAACTCGGAAATTGTTCCCAATCACTTTCTTGAGGCACGATACATGGAAAACTGGGTGGATTTTTGCTGTAGGTGGCAAAGCCAACTTGTAAGCCACTTCGCCAATGCGCTAAAGTACTTGGTATGGTCTGTAGAATTTTGGAGAGAGCTTTTGACAACCCTTGTCTTTGAGTGATGTTTGCTTATATGGTTGCAGCCTCAAAAAGACCTGATCCCCTTCTTGAAATTGGCGCTCTGAGCGATGTTGGTCAGCCTGTTGCTTCATACGGTTCTGAGCTTGATGAAGATTCTCGTGCAGATGGGCAAGCATGGTTGCGCGGTGTTGTAGGAGTTGATCCACGGCTTGTACTTTGGAGCACCCCGTGAGATAAGAAGTAGGGGAAGGCGGAAGTTGTCCATAGACTGCTTCATAGGGAGTCATTTTGGTGGTGGCATGATAGTTGGTGTTATACCACCATTCCGCTAGAGGTAACCACTGTACCCAAAGGTGTTGCTTTTCTGAAGTGAAACACCTAAGGTAGGTTTCTAGACATTTGTTGACGGCTTCGGTTTGACCATCTGTTTGCGGATGATATGAAGTACTGAGTTTGAGTTGAGTGCCTTGTATTCTGAAGAGCTCCTGCCAAAAATTACTGGTGAAGATTGGGTCGCGGTCGGATACAATAGAAGTGGGCATGCCATGCAATTTGAAGATCTGATCCATGAAAGTTTGAGCAACCAAAGTTGGTGTAAATGGTTGGGGTAGGGCGCAGAAATGAGCATACTTCGACAGTCGGTCCACAACCACCATGATGACTGACTTGTTCCCAGACTTTGGAAGACCTGTAATGAAATCCATGGAGACCTCCGTCCAAATTGACGCCGGAATGGGCAATGGTTGTAATGTGCCTGGTGTGTTGACGGTTTCCCCTTTGTGGCGTTGACAGACGTCACATTCTGCTACGAAAGTAAGGATGTCCTGTTTCATGCCGGCCCAAAAAAATGATCTTCTGGTGCGAGCATACGTCTTCTGAAAGCCCGAATGTCCTGCAATGGGAGATGAGTGCAATTCTGCCAAAATGCGACTTTTGAGGGTGGATGTTGGTGATATTATGACTCTGTCCTTGTAGCGAAGAATATAATTCTGCCACAAGTAGCCCTTGCTAGAATTAGGATCTACCTGCAATTGAGAAATGAGTTGGGAGAGCCCGGGATGTGAAAACCATTCCCTGCGAGCCTCTTCAATCCAGTCTGGAATGGGGAGGGAAATTGCGAGCAGAGTACTTTCCTCCTCAAATTGGCGTGACAATGCATCTGCTACCCTGTTGTCTTTCCCTTTCTTGTAAATGATCTCATAATCATATCCCTTTCATTTTGGCTAACCATTTATTTTGTTGTGAGGAAGATAGGCATTGCTCCAAAAAATATTTAAGACTGTGATGATCTGTGCGGATTTAGAAACGTCGCCCCAAAAAGTAAGGTTGCCAGGTCTTGACTGCATGTAAGATGGCCATCATTTCCTTCTCGTAGGTAGATTGGCCCAGATTCCTCCCACTTAGTTGTTGGCTAGTGAAGGCCAATGGTTGCCCTTCCTGCATTAAGACCGCTCCAATACCTGTTCTCGAAGCATCACATTCAATGACAAATGATTTGGTGAAGTCCGGTAGTGCTAAGACGAGAGTGGAACACATGGCGGTTTTGAGAGCGGTAAATACCTGTTGTGCTTCCTCGTTCCAGAAGAAGGAATTTTTCTTTAGGAGTTGCGTTAGGGGATTCGCTATGTGGCCATAGTTGCGGACAAATTTACGATAATAGCCTGTGAGACCCAAAAATCCTCTCAAGCTTTTCAAGGTCTTAGGTTGAGGCCATTCTTGCATTGCCTGGATCTTTTTGGGGTCCACCTTGACACCTTCATGCCCCACAATGTGGCCCAAATACTCAACTTTTGCCATGCCAAACAAACACTTAGACATCTTGACAAATAATTTATGCGTGCGGAGCAGTTGCAAGAGTAGATCTACATGCTGAAGATGTGCCGCCCAAGTGCCACTATAGATGAGGATGTCATCGAAGAAGACAAGGACAAATTTTCTGAGATATGGTTTGAGGAGGTGATTCATAAGGCTCTGAAAAGTAGAGGGGGCATTACAGAGACCAAATGGCATGACCAGGAACTCATAATGGCCTTCATGAGTTCTGAAAGCTGTCTTGGGAATGTCGACTTCCTTCATGCGAATTTGGTGGTAGCCTGAGCGAAGATCCAACTTAGTGAAGAATTGAGCCCCATTGAGTTCGTCCAGCAAATCGTCAACCACCGGGATGGGAAATTTATCTTTGACTGTTAACTTATTGAGGGCCCTGAAGTCGGGACACATCCGCCACTCCCCATCTTTCTTGAGGACCATGACTACTGGGGATGAATAAGGACTAATGCTGGGACGAATGACACCTGCTTCCAACAATTCCTTGATGATTTTTTCTATTTCATTCTTTTGGGTGAACGGATATCTGTATGGCCGCACATTTGGGGGTTGGGCCCCTGGAACCAATGTGATGCTATGATCATGTTCCCCTCGCGAGGGTGGAAGCTCATGAGGCTTGTCAAAGACCGTCCGATGTTTATTTAAAATCTGTTGCATCTCAGGATGAATTGGCAGAGACATGGTGTCTACTACCTGGATGGCATTAAATTGAGCTACCACTCCATGATGGCCCTTTTTTAACAATTTTTCCATCCGATGCGAGCTGATGATAGAGGGGTCTCCTGCCTGTAGTCCACAGAGGGTATGTGTGGAGTTGTTCTGCTTAAAACTCATATATAACTCCTGGAAATCCATTGTGATTGGCCCAAGAGTGTGGAGCCATTCTGCACCTAGGACAATGTCGCAACCCCCCATGTGTATTGCAAACATGTGGGTTTTCAATTGATAATCCCCCATTTGAATTTTGACATTTTCACAACGACCTTCACATTTCATTGTGCCCCCATCTGCAATCTGGACTTGGAAGTTAGAAACTGCCCGGACGAAACAATGTGCTGCTTCAACGATCTTTTGATGGATGAAATTATGGGTACTTCCACTATCAATCAAGACTACTACTGGGCGATGTTTAAGAAAACCCCTGATTTTGAGAGTTTGAGGGGAAGAAATTCCTACCAATGCATTTAGCGAAATAATTGGTTCATCAGATACAATCTCCTTTTGGTTATCTTCTTCGATCGCCTCCGGTTCCTCAAGTGGTGGATCTTCCTCGGTGGAGCTGTAGTCAGTGGCATCTATTTGAAAAAACTTGCGCTCTTTGCATTTATGACCCGGGGAATATTTTTCATCACAGTAGTAACATAGTCCTTGCTTCCTTCTTTCAGTCATTTCCGCAGGTGACACCTTTCGAATCTTAAGTGTCTGAGTCGTATTGGGAGCCTGTGAGGGACGACCTTTAGCGGGGAAGTTGGGGCGGCTGGATTGGTCTGTTAATGCACATTCCACCTTACGGGCTACCTGGCAAGCCTCTGTCCATGTGGGAGGGTGGTGGAGTAGAACCTGAGCTTTGATGGCTTCTTTAAGACCGCTGATAAAGCATTCCATGTAGAACTCATCTGTGAGACCCCTAGTGCGGAAGGCTAAGGCTTCAAAAGCAGTAATATATTCCTCCACTGTACCCGTCTATCGGAGCTTAGTGAGATGCCCCAAAAAAGAGTCTTCCTGTTCAAAGCGACTGCGAAGAGTTTTGGCAAATTGGGCCCAATTCTGAAAATGTCCATTGCAACGCTGATGCCATTCCTTCCATTGCCATCGTTCATTGTCCAAGTACATGGTGCCCACCATAAGCTTAGTCCCCTCATCTATGATATGATTCAATTGGAAATACTGCTCCATTTGTGCTAGCCATGCGGACGTGTGAGAACCGTCAAATTTATGCATATCCAACTTGGGAGGTCGCTGACTGGGTGGTGGATGGGTGTGCCAGACGTGATGAGAGTGGCTAGACTCACCCTCATGGTATTCATGGCCATTATACGCCTCCTCATGGGCTGGCTCCTTGCCCTTTGGGAGTGCATCATGTATCTGGTGACTTATTCCTTTAAGCTCAAGTTCGATATTCTTCACCGCAGTTTGGAGGGAGTTCACATGGTCTTCAATTTTGTCGATCCTTTCATTGGCCATCGCTTGAGCGCGAGTTTCTACCATACACCAACTTGATGAAAAATTGGGACCGCCTAATAAATTTTTACTAAGAAATTGAATGGTACCACCTTGCTCAACTCGTCGTCCTGATTCTGATGGGCTAGGTCACCAATAAGCGCCCCGGAATATCTCAGACTTTTTTTTTTTTTGGAAAACTCCTAACGGAGTTTTACTCCTTCCTGATCAATACTGCAGTCGCCAAATCCTCAGAATGTCAATGCCGCCAAAAGTCCTGCGAAAATTATATCCAAGGAGAGGAACCCTTCACAACTACTCTGATCTGGTGGATCTGAGAGATCTGAATGGTGGAACAACTGCTGCTGTTGATCTGATGGAGCTGCGGGACTGATGTCGGCTGCTGCTGCACTTGCTGATCTGGAATAGGTGACGTGTGATCCCCCGATAGAAAGGGAACTATGGTCTTGAGGAGTGTCAGGTGCTACAGATCGCAATATACATAAGGGTCTTACAGTAGTACTCGGCCCAATGTTTCAGGGCTCTAACTAAGGAGGATCGACCATACCCTTAGCCGTACAACCCGACTACCCTATCGTACGGGCGAGTAATCTCTCCGAGTGCTATTCTCGATGTACTGTAGCCACAAGACGTCCGAAGGTTTATCTATGGCGAGGTCTCAAGGGAGCTAGGGGGCTTCCTATATACCCAGAGGGTACGTGGAAGACAGTCCGTGCGCGATTCTGTCTAATGCGCTACTACTCGAAGGGGTACCCACAGGGGTTACAAGGGAGTCCAACAGACGTGACCACCTCTTGTATTTCCTGCGTGCATGCCTCCCCAAATCCGCAGGTTTATGCGCTTAATGACAGATCCCATGGTTTAAAGACGCCGGAACACGTCTCTAGCCAAAAAAAAAAATTGCTAAAATTTGGAGATCCCACCGAGCCCTGGAAAGTGCTCTGATACCACTTGTTATGCTCTTAACCTGCAAAGTAATACCCAAACATGGAATTCGCGAAGAAAAGATACCGAGAACACAGAATATGCGAAGAAAATATACCCAGAGCACAGAATAGCAATGATTTTATTATTCAGAGAGCAATGTTCACAGGCCTTTTCGACGTGGCAACCTCCAATAGAGCAGAGCTCGATTACAAAACAAGACACGATACTCCTCGCGGGGAGTCTCTATCCTTTATATATGACTCATACATGCAATACCATGGGCCAATACCATGGGTTTTATTAATACCATCTATCTGTTGGAAATAATACTGAGAGGGGGGGTGAATCAGTATTATCAGATCAATAAAACCTTTTCAATTTCAAACTCAGAAACATATACGCGACTTCCGTTAAGTGAATCCGCGTGTACACGCGACTGTGTCTAAAGCAACTAGCGTATATGCAGATATCTTATGATTCAGTTAATCTTATCTTCAGTAAATGCATCAGAACATTATTAAGCAATTTAACAGTAAACAGGTGCAGTATAACAGAACAGAACATCACACAAGAGCCACACACATGAACACCATGATATAAGGTGGAAACCCAATGTGGGTGAAAACCACCTGCTGCAATTCGTCTCTTTCTTCTTTAATGAGAAACTTCTTTTACAATATACTGGTGCAATCCTTTACCAGTATGCAGGCTACAACCTGCAGAGGGCTACAACCCTCTCTTTCGTTTTCCAACTACTTCTGGAAGGGAGCTACAACTCCCTCAGCTCTTGTACTAGCTGATCCATTTACTAGTACGTAGGTGCTGACCCTACAACCTTCAGGGACCACGTTTCATCAATTTTCAGACTGGATCCAAGAGTACAAAGCAAACATTACCGCAATACAATCATCAACTTATACTTGCATCATAATTCATTAAACAACCCAATACCGAATCACTGAAACCCTGTCATCAAGAACACAGAACCCAAACCAGAATCTAGAACTCTGCAACAACCACCAGAATCAGCAACAACCTGAAATATCAACCCTTATCATGCATACGCTACTTCACTGTACCAAAACCGCGTGTATACGCGCTTTCTCCAAAGGCAACCCGCGTGCAGATCTAGAAATGATTACTTCTGCCTTTGCTGTCAGATCCGACCCTTGCCAAGCGTCCCGAACAGATAACCAGCAATACCAGATCCTCTCACTGCGTCAGACACCCACACACCTATCTTTGCCTAGTGATCTTCTCCTTATATAGCCTTAGGCCTTGTTCAATACCAAGAGCCAAAACCATAGAAACACAATACCATCAACTTCAAAACTAGGGATCGACACGCCCGTCGAGACACAATGGTCCGAAACCATAGGCACAACTTCCAAGGACTAACCGCCATGGACCAAAGGTACTTTTCCACATACACGCGCTTTTTCTGAAGCCAACCTGCGTGTACACGCGACTTGGGCTTAACAAACCTGCGTGTATGAACTTCCTTGGTAAGCTGTACTAGGATCTATCTTCTGATTAAGTTGCCATTACCTGTACCAACTTCTGAGCATCTGTACTCACATCTTTGAGTGAGTTGCCATCAAGGACAACACTTGAATCATAATGCCAACAATCTCCCCCTTTGGACTTGATGGCAACCACTACACCAAGTCACTCTCCCCCTTTGACATCAAGGGCAAAGGGCGGACCAAGATATTCTCTTCTTTGGTATACCTTCTGCTGTCCATACTCCCCCTGAGTACTTGCTGAAATCTCCAACTGTGCTCCCCCTTTGTGTATGCCAAAGTGTACCAATCTATCCATCCTGCTCTTGCTGAATTGTGCTGTTTATGCTCCCCTTGACTGTAGGCAAGATCTGCAAAAGATGTTCTTCAAGAAGAACAAGGACTTATACATCATAGAAGACCTTCCTATCACCAAAAGACTCAACATACATTCATCATTCATCCCAGGCATAGTGGGGAAACCAACATAGGCCGTTACATGACCTTGACACCATAAAAAGAGATATCACAAGAGATACATGACATAGAGACGAAATATCTAGACCAAGACTTATGAAAGCCACCAACAGCATCATGATCTGTACCATAAGCATCAGCCTGCAATCCCATTCCTAAACAGTAAGATGTATCATTTAGCTTCATAGACTTTATCAACAACTTCTAACCATAATGCCAACAATGCATTATTTGAAGGATATTCTCCCCCTGAGTGTGAGCCAACCATGTCTGAACCATTTCCTGAGTCTGTTCTGCTCCCCCTGAGCCTGAGCCAACCATGACTGAACCTGGGTCTGTTCTGCTGCCCTTTCTCCATATACGCGACTTTGCAGCCTGTAACTCGCGTATATACGCGACTTGTCTTCATTATTTCAGCGTATGCAGGATGGAATACTGAATCTCATCACTTTCAGATTCCCCTGTGTCTGTTATGTCAGCTGACTGAGTTGTCCCACACCTTTCTGTCTCTGTCTTCTTCAATTCCTGCAACTGTGATGATGTATGGTCCCCTTGTCTTGAATTTTGAAATCTGCTCCTGCATTCCCTTGCTTTATGCCCATAGTTGTTGCATGTATAACACCTTATATTTTTCATGTTCCTTCTATCACAATCAATTGCTTTGTGTCCATATGCATTGCAGGCAAAGCAATACCCTCTGAAATACTTGGGATGCGATGATCTTTCTTGAACCATTCTACTTCTGCATCTGGCTGCAACATGTCCAAGATTATGACATACATAACATTCAACATTATTCAGCGGAGGAAATAATCGTCTATCACGTCCATAGTTAGGAGTAAAGGATCTTCCTTGAGGAATTTCTTTCCTTGGTTGTTCCTTGAGCATTTCAGATTTCTCATTAGAGTTTCTTGCCTCACCTTGTGAACTAGATTCACCTTCACCATATTCATGAAAACCAAGACCAGTCTTGATAGCAGGAGATCTTTGACTATTAAGAATATCATCCAAGACTTTAGAACTATCTTGAAATCGTAAGAGCTTATCCTTTTCTTCTAGTTTACCTTTCAAGATATTTACCTCAACCTGATGTTGTTCTTCCTTTTTCAGATACTGCTTCCTTAGGTCTTCTTCATCTTTTCTCCCTTCTTCCACTTGTCGCTTTAGTTTGATCACTTCATGTTCTTGATCTTCAAGATCTTCTTTTAGAGAGAGGATCTTTGATTCAAGTCTCTGAATAGTTGTGCTCTGATCTTTTGCTATATCCTGCAATCTCTCCCTTACCCTGGTTTCTGTTTCCAATAGTTCTTTTAATTTGGCAGCTTCTTCAGTTTCTGCATTCTTCTCTTCATGTGCCATGAGACTTTTAATATCCTCGCTATTATTGGATGAAGCATTCTTCTTCTTGTGCGCCATGAGACTTCTAATATCTTCACTATCATTTAATGAACTTTTAATATGGGAATAATAGCTTCTACCATCTTCTTCATATATCCTTTCTTTGTTATGAGGACATCTAGCAGCATAGTGACCAACTCTACCACATAGAAAACATTTGAAAGGCAGCTTATCTTTGAACCGTCCAGTTCCCCGTTCAAGATTCTTGACAAAATTTACCTCATCTTCTTCCTCTGACACTTCGAATGCGGCCTCTGGTGGTACCTCTTGTCGCATTTCAAAAGCAGTTAAGATCCCGTGAAGCTGTGACATGGTAATTTTCCGCACATTCTCCTTTTCTTCTATGGCAGATACTTTAGAATCAAATTTAGTAGACAGAGATCTCAAAACCTTTTGAACTAAGACAACTTCCTCAAATTCTTCACCCAGATCCCTCATACAATTCACAATCTCATCCATACGCAGGAAATAATTAGCTACGCTTTCATTACTTCGCATCTTAAGAGTTTCATACCGGATTCTGAGAGTTTGAAGCTTCGCTATTTTTACCTGATCATCTCCTTCGTAGCTTGTAACGATTTTGTCCCATATTTCCTTAGCTGATTTGAGATGCATGATCTTCATAAATTCTGATTGAGTCAAAGTACTCAATAGGACATTAACTACTTTGGCATTGAGCTCATATTGCTTTTTCTCTGCTGGATCTGTAGGAGTTGTTGATGGGAATTTGTATCCTCCTTCTACGAGTCCCCAAACTTCTGCTCCAAGAGACTGTAGATATGCAGTGGTTCTTATCTTCCAGTGAGTAAAATTGTTCCCGTCAAAGACTGGTGGCCTGATGTGTGCCTCTCTTTCTGGATTAGCCATTTTGATGGATCTTTTCCTTCAAGCGATCAAGCTTCCTCTGAAGGACCTGCTCTGATACCAATTGTTGGAAATAATACTGAGAGGGGGGGTGAATCAGTATTATCAGATCAATAAAACCTTTTCAATTTCAAACTCAGAAACATATACGCGACTTCCGTTAAGTGAATCCGCGTGTACACGCGACTGTGTCTAAAGCAACTAGCGTATATGCAGATATCTTATGATTCAGTTAATCTTATCTTCAGTAAATGCATCAGAACATTATTAAGCAATTTAACAGTAAACAGGTGCAGTATAACAGAACAGAACATCACACAAGAGCCACACACATGAACACCATGATATAAGGTGGAAACCCAATGTGGGTGAAAACCACCTGCTGCAATTCGTCTCTTTCTTCTTTAATGAGAAACTTCTTTTACAATATACTGGTGCAATCCTTTACCAGTATGCAGGCTACAACCTGCAGAGGGCTACAACCCTCTCTTTCGTTTTCCAACTACTTCTGGAAGGGAGCTACAACTCCCTCAGCTCTTGTACTAGCTGATCCATTTACTAGTACGTAGGTGCTGACCCTACAACCTTCAGGGACCACGTTTCATCAATTTTCAGACTGGATCCAAGAGTACAAAGCAAACATTACCGCAATACAATCATCAACTTATACTTGCATCATAATTCATTAAACAACCCAATACCGAATCACTGAAACCCTGTCATCAAGAACACAGAACCCAAACCAGAATCTAGAACTCTGCAACAACCACCAGAATCAGCAACAACCTGAAATATCAACCCTTATCATGCATACGCTACTTCACTGTACCAAAACCGCGTGTATACGCGCTTTCTCCAAAGGCAACCCGCGTGCAGATCTAGAAATGATTACTTCTGCCTTTGCTGTCAGATCCGACCCTTGCCAAGCGTCCCGAACAGATAACCAGCAATACCAGATCCTCTCACTGCGTCAGACACCCACACACCTATCTTTGCCTAGTGATCTTCTCCTTATATAGCCTTAGGCCTTGTTCAATACCAAGAGCCAAAACCATAGAAACACAATACCATCAACTTCAAAACTAGGGATCGACACGCCCGTCGAGACACAATGGTCCGAAACCATAGGCACAACTTCCAAGGACTAACCGCCATGGACCAAAGGTACTTTTCCACATACACGCGCTTTTTCTGAAGCCAACCTGCGTGTACACGCGACTTGGGCTTAACAAACCTGCGTGTATGAACTTCCTTGGTAAGCTGTACTAGGATCTATCTTCTGATTAAGTTGCCATTACCTGTACCAACTTCTGAGCATCTGTACTCACATCTTTGAGTGAGTTGCCATCAAGGACAACACTTGAATCATAATGCCAACACTATCTAATACTACCACCCATTTACCATCTATCTAATACTACCGCCCATTTGCAACTAACTGTGGTCCCGTCATTAATTGTGGGTTAACCACTTACAAATATTAATATGGGCTTTATTGACTCTTGACTATGACGTGATCCCATGACATAAATAAGGGGGTTAGGGTGGGACCCTAACACCTTTATTCTCTTTTCCAGGGTTTTCACTTCCCTTGTCTTCTCAGCTACATCCTACTTTGACTTGTCATATTTTTCCTCAATTTTAGCCAGCTTTTCTTTGGCCTCTTTCAATTCTGCCATTTGTACTTCCAGGGCCTTTATTTATTTCATCATATTGTCCATACTTAAGCTGGTCTCTTGCTCTGCAGGTGCTGTAGTAGTTTCCGAAACTGGTGCTGAGCTTGAGGTACCTACTTCTGATGTTGGAGCAGTGAGAGGGACTGTTGTGGTGGCCATAGGAGGAGCATCTGTAAGAATCTGAGTTGTTTGAATTGGCTGAGAGGCCAACTCTCCCTGTCTTCCTTGTAATGATGCCTCCAAGGCACTTTCTGTTTCTATCAACCTTTTATGCAAGCTCATAAGCAAAGTTACCACATCCTGCTCTTCCTTTTGTTGTGCTATCTCTGTGGTTTGAGGATGTAGTGTAGCTGGCAGCTTGAGTTGTCTTTTGAGGGCTGCTATGTCTTCCTCTTTCTTCTTTATCAAAGCTTTCATGCCCTTGGGATCAGTGGGATCATGTCCCAGCTCTATAATGATCTCCTCCAAGGACTTGATTCTATTGTCCTTGGCCTGTGATGAAGCTTTCTCCAATTCTAGCTGGGCAGCAGTATTGTGCAAAGAGTTTTGCAATCTATGGGCCAACAATGTTTTATCTGCCAAGGTAGAATATACCATTTCGTCGGTCTGCTTGTGTAATTCAATCTGGTCCATCGGATGGATATCTTTGGCGAGCACTTCCAGATTGGTTCTAATATAGTCAGCAGCTGATTGGGGTTGCTGCATTATAGGTCTGAAATGACTGAGAGTCATTTTCCCTTCTTGGATGTCATAGGCTGCCATTAGCCTTTGCTGATTGGTGGGTGCCATCCTTAGCAATTGGTTGTAAAGCTGGTACCTTACTGGCTCATTTCTAGCTTTGATATCAGTGAATGCTTTTTTAATGTCAGAGCCCTGTCTGCTCTGTTGCCTGGTGGATGTGACCTCCACCCCTTGTTGTCTCTCTTGCTCCTGCTGAAAGGAGCTAGCTGATGTCTCCATGCTTGGGGGAACTTGCTGTTCTGTTGGCCCCTCTGGTATTTCTTCCTCTGAAAAAGGATTTAATCTCTGTCTTTTTTCTCCTTGCTGCTCTGTGGATGTCCCTGGAGGGGTCTCTTCCTGTCTATCTCTTTTCTTAGCCCTTTCCTCATTAAGAGGAGTCTGTAACACTGGAATTTCAGCTGCCTTTGCTTGAGTAGAAGGGTCTTGCCCTTGACTTTGTTCATCTGTAGAAGCAGGCTGGTCTGCCATTGTTTCTTGCTGTTCCAAATTTTGCACTTTCTCTTCTGAAGGCTGCACCTCTTTTCCTTTATATGTTGCTGCTGGTGTGGCACTTACTTGGGCAGGTTGCTAGGAGGCCGTGGCAGATGAGGTGCCTTCTCCAAAGTGCCGAGGGGCTGTGAAAAACACCTGTCCAAAAGATTCCAGGTCAACTACTTTTTCAAGGTCTTTGATTGCTTTTTATGCTCTCTCTTCTTCAGAAAGTTCTTCAACTAGTGTGCCCTCTACCCATTCTTGTTGATTAGCATATTGTTCAATTTGAGGGATATTGTAGTGTTCATATCCTGCAAGCCTGTTTTTGACTCTTCTAAGGCTTATAAAGTGATTGGGTTCATATGGTGCCCAATAAAAGCTTATTTTTAGCAATAGAAAATTTTTCAAAATCTTGTTTGCCTCTTCCCAGGCTTCTTCTCTCTTATTGAAAATAAATGGGCCCAATTGATGTCTTATTTTGAGCTGTGCCTTTTTGCTTTTGCCATAGAAATGAATCATATCTGAATTACCAAATTTCCGGAAGTATTCCAAGGCAAAGAGTCTCACGGGGACATATTTGGGCAATTTGTAGGGGGATAATTCATAGCCATAAATCCTTATTACTGTGTGGTTTTGGTAAAAATACCAGTCACCAATGTTGTAGCTTCTGGAAAGCTGTAGAATCATTTGCATCTCATCAGTGAGTCTAGGAAGAGGAGTGCTCACCAGTAAGGAGGAAGTTGGATGTATAAATAGGTCAATAAACTCGCAATAGGTATATGGAGAGTAATAAACATGGTGGTAGACTGATGACCAAAATATTACAGACCTTCGCTCCCCCTTAGCATCCAATTTTTTGAGGAAAACTAGGAAACTATCAGGCTGATAGTACAACAACAAATGATATATGTAGGAGGTGTATTTGAACACTCTTTCCCTCTCCAGGTTCATGAATTGCTCATGAATCTTGTCAGCTATGAAGGTGGCATAATCATATTGGACAGCAGGGGGCTGTCCTGGAGCAAACATGGACAGCAGCACCAAGACTGTCTCATCAACAAACTCACTGGTATTGAATCCTAAGATGTAGGATATGATGTCTACCAGTAGTCTCCCTGTTTCATTGAACCAAACATGTAGATAAGGAGGAGGTTACCAGGACTGAAAACCTGGTTGCATGAACAGTTGGGCAATTCTTGTGATCTCTGAGATAGGCAGTTTGGCACCTTGGTCAAGTAGAAGCTTCATGGAGAGAGGAGCCAGAGGCTTAGTTGGCTCAAAGTTTAGCATCTTGTTTATGGTTTGAGGGGTGATGTGAAACAAAACAGTCCCAGATGGAGCCAAAACTGCTCTTTGACTGGGCTCATAATTTTCACAACATTGATGGATAAGGTCAGGGAATACATTTACTTGTGGGAGATAATAAATTGGCAGGTTGGACTCCCAGATACCAAGGACATCAGCATTGCTTCTGTATCTTTTCCTTATCTCACAAAAGGTTTCAATGTGATATTTGTTGCTCAGTTCAACTGTTTCCTTCATTTGGTAATCCCTGTCAGCAAGGGGCAGCCACTCCAAGTTCTTATGTGGTGCATTCAAGGGGGCAATATTTAAGGCTACTGGAGCCTCCATGATCCACAGTGTTTACAACTGGATTTTGAGTTTGTGTGTCAACAGTAAACAAGGTGCTGGCAGTAGGTTTTTAGCAAAATTGCTACAATTTGAATTCTGTATAAAAGTGGTCTTAGTGAGTGACACTCTCAGGGACAACAGAGTCTGCGAAGTCTTTTGATGAGGAAACTAAAAAGACAGTGGAAAAGGGGCGGCTTCAGCAGGTGCTTTCGGTGGTTTTGCAGGCAGGGGCGAGCTCGATTTCAGGTTTTAATGGATAGTTTGTCAGAGGGCCATAGAGTTAGCAGGTTTTGCCCGTAAAACACGGTCAAACAATAAGCTGGAGCATAGAGGTTTGGGGCAACAATGTATTTTAGTTAAACTCAACTCTCTCGGTGATTTTTAGCAGAGAAATCACGTAGGAAAAACAAGGTTTATGGGTGACCGACGGATAAATACCTGTTCCCCGAGAGCTTGGCGCGAAATGTAGTTGCAGGTAGAGCTGAGGAGGTCGGGTTTGCAGGTTGAACTTCTCTGGGTGGCGAATTGGAGCTATGGTGATCAAATCGTCGTGAATCGCATGCAAATTTTCCACAGACAAATAAATAAAAATATTCGAAAAACCATCACTTTTGTGACTTTTGAACAAATTTGGGCTTTTTGGACATTTTGGCGCTTTTATGCTGACGTCATCATGACGTGGTTTTTGTCGCGTAGTGGGTACGGAGGGTGACATGGAAGCTGACATGGATGGATGATGAGGCAGACACGTCAGACGGAACAGTGATGTGGCAGCTGACGCAGGTGCCGACGTGGTGTATGACGTTGGCAGCGGGGACAGAAGGCGGTAAATGGTTTTATCAGACCGCCTTTGGTACGGGGGCGGTATATGTCAGAGCAGGCCTGACGCAATCAAAAGAGGGCACGCGTCTTTTGTACGACAACAAAACCGCCGTTCTATCGGGCGCTAACTCCCGTACGTCGGGGCGGCTCCGAAATCGGCGAGGGCCGTCGGATCTGGGAGGGCAGATCAGAGGGTTGACGGGATGCAAAGTTGCGGGTACGATACGGCGCGGGGACCCGCCCATATATTAAATATTATATAAAATACTGCGGGGGTAAAACTTTGGTTATGTGGGTTTTGGGCGCCGAGGGTTATGGTTTATCCGTTTAATCAAATATCAAAACGAAACCCAAAGTATATATGAGTGCGGAGGGTAAATGAATTATGGTTTAGGAAGGGGTTAACATGGTTATTAATTTAACCAAATGTTAAATTAATCCCAAAGTAAATGGACGCGGAGGGGTTAATACAAGCCCCAAATGAACTTAGCATTTCCCCGAACTTAGGTTATATGGCTATAGTGCCAAGGGGTGGGAATATTTACTATTTTTGGGTTTTTATATAGTTTTTTGTATAATAGGGATAGGGAAGTGATTTAGGGAGTTAAATAATAGAGTTAGAAGTTAATATGGCTTTATGGATTGAAATTGTATGGGTGAATGCTGAGTATGTGGAGTGAGAACTAAGACATAAGAAGATGAAAGGAGTATGGAGTAATGATTTTTACACAAGAAATGTGGCTTCTTTCCACTAAGCAAACTGAGAGTTTAACTTAGTACTTCTCATGAAATGAAGTGGAACAGGACCCTTGGGCAGATCCCATGGTCCTTGAGAGAATGTTAGTGAGTGATTTATGGGAAATGGAGGGGAATTAGTCATGCTTCCATTGTTCCACAGTCCAAGAACTGCCTTAGTACTTATGTCACTGATGATATGAGTCTTCCTTGACAAGACAAAAATGAGCACCCACCTGCTTCTGCAACCTCAAACTACCTACCTAGCCTAATACACCTAGTATTTTTTCTTCCATTTGATTGTGTGCACTTGAACTAGCAAACCCTGATTGTCCTCTTTTTCTTTTGACTGTCCTCCTATCTAAATCTACCCTTATTTCTTCCAAGGGCCCAGATTAAGTAGTTGGGCTCCTTAATTTCTCTTCCTAGCTACTCATCTGCCAAGATTGAACTGTTTGGACAAACATTCTTTCTCTAGTCTACAACAACAAATTTAAACATGGCATCGTCCAGATTGAGCTGTTGGGCCATCCATCATGTGTAATAAACAACAAGACTTTGCACATTGTGAACTTGCAAATCAGCTAGCAGTGGCATTTTGGCTGGCCACTTTCCTGGTCTTTCTTTGGGGTTCATTTCTATTACTTTTTTCTGACCAATTCATTTTTCTTGCCCTTTGGTTATTCTTTTAGGGCATGCCCTCTTTACATTTTTTAATTCTCTCTAAGTCTTTTACAAAATATGGAACCTTTGCAGCATGAAAAGATGAACATATTTGGCACTTCCCAGGTCAATCATGAAAAATGAAACCTATTGGTATAGGAACCTAACAGTGGCTCCACTTGGGGATGGCATTTCCTTGTGAAAGGCCAAGAACAGCAGGTCAGATTGTCTTATTTTTCAACTCTTTTTGTAGTCTGAAACTTCTTTCTCTTGAAGACCAATGATCTGAACCTTTGTGTCATGTATGCAGTCTTTATGAGCTGATCTGAGCCAAAATTACAGCTCTGTCTTTGCTGGTTTTTCTGATTGCTTATCAACATCTTTAGACTTCCCAAGTCTTCTTCTTGATCTCTTGTGTTAAATTCAAAATATACACCAAAGTGGTGTAATTCCTTGACTTTTTCCTCAAAATCTACTGCACGCTATTCCTTATCAAATTGCTGTAAACAAAAACTGGTGGAAATACAAATATTTATGTACAATATATAATCATGTTATGCTGATCAAAGGGAATCAAAATAGTGCTTGAGCATTTGCCCATTGACCGGGCCTTCCTCATTATCTGTGCCATCCAAACTCTTCAGAAAATAAGTGTTGTTACCTTGTACAGCATGAATAACATATGGTCCTTTCCAAAGAAAATCAAATTTTCCATGTTTCCCTTTATCTTCTCTCCTAGAATCCCATCTCAACACTTTGTTTCCTATGAAGAAATCTTCAACTTTTGTTCTTTTGTCAAAAATCTTCTTGAGTTTATCTTGTAAAACCTAGGTTCTCTGATACACTTCCTCTCTTGTCTGCTGCAAGTGAATAGTTTGATTGATCCTTCTCTGAATATCATTGGGTTCTGCTTGTATCTCTTGTAGCAACTTGATCACGGGGATTCCCAAATATGAAGGGAATCTTGCCTCCATTCCATAAACCAATTCATATGGACTTGTACCAATGGATCTTTTGGTGGTCAATCTATCTGCCCATAGTGCATTTACAAGCTTCTTATGCCAATTTTTTTTATTTTCCTCCAAGACCTTTTTGATGATGTTGATGAGGCTTTTGTTGGAGGACTCAGCTAAGCCATTAACTTGAGGATAATAGGAAGTGGAATGACCTAAGGTATTGTGGTATTTGTGGCAAAAACTGATCATTCTTTTGGATTTGAAAGCAGCAGCATTGTTTGTAATAATTTTTTCCGGATAGCCAAATCTGGACAAGATGTTGGATTCTAGGAATTGCATAATAATTGAGTCATTGGCTTGCCTGCAAGGGATGGCTTCTATCCATTTGGTAAAGTAGTCTGTGGCAGTCAAAATCCACCTGTGTTGGCCAGAAGATGAAGGGTGGATTTCCCCAATGAAGTCTAAACCCCATTGTTGAAATGGTCTTTCAGTCGAAATAGGTTTGGGGGGCAAAGGTAACAACTTTCTCTTGCCTTCAAAAATCTGGCATTTATGGCAAGATATTACAAATTTTTTCACATCAGCAAACAGGGAAGGCCAATAAAATCCAGCCCTTAGGATTTTATCAACTGTTGATTTCCAATATAAGTGTCCTCCACAGTCCCCTGCATGAAACTCCTTGAGGACTTTGTTAGTTTCATCCAGTGTTAGACAATTAAGCAAAATACCTTCATGATTTTTCCAAAAAAAAACACTGTCTAAGATACAAAATTTTGATGCCTTCATTTTAAAGAATCTCTTTTTAGTCCTGGACAACCCTAGAGGAGATTGCAGGTTTAACAATACAAAACATATATCAGCGTACCAAGGTTATTGTAAAAAGGCTTGATTGATCCGTGGAGTCGACATCTCCTGTTCGTTGTCCAGTTCATTGATGTCAAGGGCTTGAAAATTGGTTTCAGTCATTAATTTGGCTAGCCCTTGTCCTTTTATTAGTTTTGTAGGCTTGATTTCAATGTCATACTCTAAGATGTTGGCTATCCATTTGCCCCTCTTACCTTCAATTCCTTCTTGAGTTAAAATATCCTTAACCACAACATTTGGAACATAGGCTATCACATGTGAGTACAAGATGTAAATTCTGAAATCCTTGATGGCCTTCACAAGGGCATAAGCTTGTTTTTCCATGATCTGATATTTTAAGGGTGCATCCCTGAGAGCTTTGCTAAAGAAAGCAATGGGCTTCTCACACCCTTGGTCATTTTTTTGTAATAGGACAGCAGCAATAGTATGCTCAGATGCAAAGGAAAAAATGATGAAATCTCTATCAAACTTGGGACTTGTGAGGACTGGTGTATTTGTCAAAGCTCTTTTGATGTCCTCAAAGGCTTGTTTAGCTTCCATGGTCCACTTGACTTTAGAATCCTTCTTCAGCATATTATTTAACAGTCTAATTAGCTCAGCCAAATTGGGAATGAACCTTCTTAGGAAATTGATCTTTCCTAGAAAAGCTTGCAGTTCTTTAATGTTTCTTGGATGAGGCACTTGAAGGATAGCTTGAATTCTGTCCGGGTCAATCCTAATGCCATCTTTTGAGATTATGTGACCTAGGAGTTTGCCTTCTTCTAGGCCAAACAATGATTTCTTTGGGTTCAATGATATGCCATATTTTCTGCAAATTATGAACACTTGTCTGAGATGTTCTAAATGTTCTTGGTCTGATTTTGAAAAGGCAGTAAGATCATCAAGGTATATGACTAAGAAATCATGGATCTCTTTGGCAAAGGCTATGTCCATTTCTCTTTGAAATGTGGCACCTGCATTTTTGAGTCCAAAAGGCATTTTCACATATTTGAAGGTTCCCCAAGGTGTTGTAAAGGCAGTTTTGTCTTGATCACCCGGGTGGACTAAAATCTGATTGAATCCTGAGAATCCATCTAGCAATGAGATCCTAGAGGCTCCCACTACCCTTTGTAGGATATGGTCCATTTTTGGTAAGGGGTAATGGTCTTTGAGAGAGACTTTGTTCAAATTTCTCAAGTCAACACACAGTCTTATCTCTCCCGTTTTCTTCCTGGTGGGTACTAGATTTGAAATCCATTCTGAGAACCTGATAGGTGCAATGATTCCAGCTTCATACATACGTTTAACTTCTTTTTCAATTAAGGGAAGGAGGACAGGATTCACCCTTCTAAGCTTTTGTTTGAAAGGTTTTTGATTCTCTTTCAAAGGTATAATATGTTGGATGACTGAAGTATCATAGGACTTGAGATCCTCATAACTCCAAGCAAAGACATCTTGGAACTCTTTGAACAATTCAATGTATTTCAATTTCTGATCAGTAGGTAATGTCTTAGATAGTTTTACCATTTTGGGATTTTCTGTAGTTCCAATATTGCAGTCTTCAATTTCTGCATTCAGAGGTTGCATTTTTGGCTTCCTTGAAATGTCATTCGAATTGAATAGATCCTCCAAAGGAGTTAAACCTGTGGGCAGAAAATTGTCTTTTAGATCAATTACTTCAACTTCTGCCTCAACTATTCCATCAAGATATGTTTGCTTTAGCTCTTGTAAATTCTTGTCATCAAAAGTAGTTGGGTGCAATATCAGATTTGTTGTTTCAGCTGATATATTTTGTTGAATTTTGTCTATCTGTTGTTGGTCATCCACAGTGCTAGTATCAATGTTCATGTTGGAGAATTCCTCTTTCAAAGTCAGGAAGTTATTTATCTGTGTATCATTTTCAAAGATCTGCCAATTTTTGACATTATCAGGGACAACAGGTCTATGTTTGATTTCAGCAGTGAAATGGTGGTTGGGCTCAAAAGGAAGCTTGCAAGTGCTGGCAAAAGTTGCCAAGCTATGTGCATGTAAATTGTGCTTTCTAGGGATTTTGGTTAGCTGAGATTCTAAGAAAGTGTTAAGTATTTCAATGGCTGCCCCTCTGTAAGCCCTCAACCTAAGATCATTTGTGACAAAATTTCCCTTCATCTGCTGTATGATCAGATCTGAATCCCCTAGTATTGAAACCTTAGTTGCCCCAAGACCTCTAATGAGTTTGAGTCCCAACAGCAGGGCTTCATACTCAGCCATATTGTTTGTGCATCTAAAATTTAACCTATATGCATGACCTTCAGCATGGTCATTTTGCATGTTGTGAATCCAAACCCCTGCCCCTGCTCCTAATTTGTTGATAGAGCCGTCAAACTCCAAGTACCATAGGATCTCTTGGTTATGCCTAACCTTAGGAGTTTTGGAAGTTTGTTCAGTGGGCAGATTAGGCTCCTGTAACTCATATGATATGTCATTTTTCTTTATTGCATTAGTCATATCAACAATTTTTTGATCTTGAGTAGTAGATTGTTCATTCATGCTTTCTGGTTGTGCAGTCATCAGGAGTTTGGCATCAGTTTTGGGACACATTCCAGCATTATTTAAAATGAATGAATCCATATTGGAATGCATAACATAGATGGGGAAGTTTTGGGGTTTTTCTTGACTACTCACCACATATTTCATAAGTGTTTCCCAGTATAATCTCTTTGGCTATCCAAAGACTGAAATAGTGGCATAGGACATGCCTAGCTGCAAATATCCTTGGAGTTTTGTACCCCAAGATTGGGAAAAAAGCATACCATACTTAGGTGGGATATCAGCTACCACCACATCCATCAGGATTGTCTTAGCTGGGTATTGGACTAGGGACACACAAAGGTCTTTGATTAGGCCAAGACACCTGACCTGGCTGGAATCAAATGAGAACAAATCTTTGTAGGGTCTTGTGATGTCTAGGTCCAGTCTTTCCATCACAAATTTTGGCATTAGGTTATGGGAAGCTCCTGAATCAAACATAGCGTTATGCAGCACTTTGTCATGAATGTTTAAGCTCACATAGAATGGAGGAACTCCTCCATCTACTGTTTTACCATTGACTTCAGGACCAAAAATTAGTTCTGGTTGATCATCAAGAACATTGACTGCATCCTTGTTCTCTGGTATTTGTAGTGACCTATTGATTTGCTGTCTGTATATCTCATGTTTGGCCAATTCAGAAAGAGGAATAGCTATTTTCAGCTTGCCAATTTCTGTTTCTAAATTAAAGGGTTTTTCTGTCTGCAGTTTTGTGTTGTGGACAACAAACTTTTCCTTTTCAGCTGGATTTTCAATGACTTTCTCCTCATGCTGAATTTTGTTTTGAATCAAATCTGTTTTTAAATTGTTTTCAGGAGGGCCGGTTACATTTTCTTTTGGAGGAGAGGATGTGTATGGCTGGTTTTTTGAGGGTTGTTCATCTGATATGTCCTCAACAGAGACTTCCTTTGGATTTAAGTCTGTTTTGGCAGGGAGTTCTCTCAGGACAGCTTTATCTTTTGCTTTCTTTGGCTGTTTAGTATCTTTCAGCTTGGTAGGTTCAGGCACATCTATGGTTCTGCTTCTTAGTTTGTACTGTTTATGAACCTCATAGACTGCTGCATCATAGCCTTCCCTAAAATCAAATGACTCTCCTGATTTGGTTTGAAATTGATTGAAATTATGGGCCTCTTGATCTTCTTGTGTTAGAAAGACTTGTTGTTCACTGTCTAAACCCATTAAGTTGATGTGAGGATCCTCTGTTGGTTCACTAGATGTTGAGGCTTTGGCATAGTTCTCTTGAAATGGAGGTCTGATGTTCTGGTCAGGGCCAGCCCTTCCAACATTTGGATTTTGGTTTTTTCTAAAATTTGGGTTCCTTGCTGTATTACTTGTTTGACCTTCCCATGATGATTTTCTTTCAATGGTTTCCACCCTATCTCCAAGTCGTTCCATGCCTTTGATGATTGCATCAAGATTTTGTTCAAACGCTGAAGGTTCTTCCTTGAAAGTTGTTCTTCTTTTAGCTCTTTCCCGATTTCTTTTAGCAATGAGATTTGCCTCTACACTAACAGCGATATTTTGCATGTCTGCTAAGGTTGGAGGGGCTCTTTCCCTCAGTTGATATGCCATGTCAGAATCAAATCCATCAGGGAATTTGATTAAGGCTAAGTCAGGTGGAGGTGTAAGGTTTTGAGGGATAGCTAGTTGAAGGGAAAGTACCCCTAGGGTCCTTTGGGTTAAGACTCTACCAGACTGAAAATTACTTATTCAAAGAAACACACACACAACCATTATCTTCACTTTAAGCAAATTCTAATGTTTAGGGTACATACCTAAGGTCCTACGTTCGAGAAGGCCTTTAGGGTCCAAACCCTTCTTGGAGTTCCCTTCTTCTTCTTTGACCTGTAAAACAAACAAATCAAAGAACACAACAGTAAATGGACAAATACTTATATGAAAACTATCTTCATGCTATACAGTTAGTTATAAAAATCTTTAAGTAACTACTTGCATAATAATTCAAGACAAGAATCTCATAAGCATAAAGAAAGATTTTTTCGGGAACCAAGACGTGTTTCTTTATATAAAGGCACGTAAAGTACATATAACAGAAAGATTTCACCTGAAACACCTTCAGCAGGCTCCAAGCAAAGCTTCCTCCCGGATTCGTTCCAGCCTCAAGCCTCCAACAAGAGCTCCTTCCAAGTCTTACTCAATGGTGATATAAAGGATGGATGATCACTAATACACATGGAAACAAGGGTTTCCTATGCAAAATGGGGGAAGTGCAGAAGGCACCAAGGACTTCAGACCTGGTCTATGGGAAAATCTCAGCATAATAATATTGCTCCTCTTTTCTCTCTCCCTTAGGCCTTCCCTTTGATGTCTTTTTATACCATCTCCAAAGTAGTTTTTTAGTTAGGAGTTGGTTGGGAACAGTTGGGCCACGGGCACTAACAGGTGATCAGCAGGTAAAACCCGCGATCTCTGCCCGAAAATGAGGAATTATTTATTTTTTTAAGTGTTTTAATACATACACGCGGATTGGGTATACACAGACCCGCGTGTACACGCGTTTAACTCAGGGCAATGTTGCGTATAGGGAATAAAACACTGTTTTTTAAATTTTTGGACCAGGTCTGGAAGGAGGGGTTGCCCTAGGCCATGAGTGTAGCATCACAAACCATAAGAGTGAGATTTGGAGCTATAACAGATGCCCCCTAATGTATGAGGTCAGAAGGGGAACATGATGGCCGAAATATATTATGTAAGAACATGGAAAGGAACTCTGTCAAAAAACCGAGGAGGACTGCACCTGAATTCAGCCTGCCAAGCCACCAAAAGGAGATCAGAAAGAAACATTGTCTGAGGCAGGCATACCCATGCTCAGGAAAAGTAAAGCATGTCCACATATCAAGTACAAGCGGATCCACTAAGTATACAAGTATAAATGACTGGAAGATACATAATGGATCATCTGATCATAATGAGTAAGTACATGTCTGAATATCACATATAAGACTGTCAATGATGCTGAAAGATGCAACGGATCACTGATATCAAAGACTGATCCCAAAAGGTACCAACTGAACATGATGGAATAGGATGGTACTACACTGCAAACTCAGGTGCCAGCATATAGAATGTCGCCATGACTGACTGCAACATATAAGGTGGAGTGGTATCAACTAACAGTAACAGGAGCAACTGTCAAGTGAACCAATGAATGCTGATACAACCTGAGGTCTTCACCGACCGCCGTGGTACATTTCTACACCATGGGAATAAATGATCTGAAGTCGACCATGTGATAAATCGTTTGATTACCGGTCATTGATGTATACC
The DNA here is from genome assembly GCA_031772625.1 of Pinus tabuliformis. Classification (NCBI taxonomy): domain Eukaryota; kingdom Viridiplantae; phylum Streptophyta; class Pinopsida; order Pinales; family Pinaceae; genus Pinus; species Pinus tabuliformis. The sequence continues at coordinate 1,676,203,354 of CM062820.1, forward strand.
GTTAACAAACGTGAGACTACTCACCGATAATGATAATGAGCGTCAAGGTACCCAGTACAATCTAACAAGTGTGAATAGATGAGCTGAAGTCAAACACTTGTAAGAATCTATCGATCAGGAGACAATGATGGTTTCCCACTATCGATAGCGAAGGATCTGCCACTAATGACTGCAAACCCCAAGGTACTGCCAAATGGACTCTAGATCTTTGCCCCAGAGCAATGAGTCGGAGTCGATAGGGAAAGATCCGCTAGAAGGAAGGCATTAAGGCATCCTCCATCAATCTAGCGCGAGTGTAACCCGTAGGCCAATAATGTGGAAGGAATCGGACGAAAAAGATGTAGTAACCCAACCGAAGTACGTTTCCAGCGTACACAAGATGTGGCTAGCGCACGGCAGAAACCCTCTGAACCAACCAATAATGAAAGCTGACACAGAGGCGAGGTATCCACCAATAGGGTCAAATGGAAACCAAGGTACTGCACGAATCCCAATGTGTGATAATGTATGCTGATGTCGAACACAAGGGAAACCACTCAATCAAAGACCCATGATACTGATCGATGCTGAGCACAATGTGACCTATCAATAATGAAAATAGGTCCAGGGTGCGGCTCTAGGCCTGTCCTCAGAGCAAGGTGTCGTCGTCGATAAGGACAAGACCTGCCAGCAAGAAGTCAATGGGGACCTTCTCAAACCGGCACGAGTAAAGGACTAATATAACTGATGTGATAATAGACATGATACTGACAACCAGGGATGGCCGACTAAAAATGAGTCAAGAGACACCGCAGAAAGGCCGACTCAGGCTAACTTCCCTTGAACAAAAGCACGACTCAATGTGACTATGTGGTAGCATATAATGAATCTGTATAAGTTCATCATGCAGGAGGCACGAACGAACCCTCCATATGATTGGAAGAGATAACCAATCGGGGGAGAACTGACTCGATAACAAGGTTATGGCGTACCTAACTCAAACTAAATCCCACCCATGCGAAGGAGACTTTGTTTTGAGTGCTTTGTTCAAGGGCGACACGACTGACTCTAGCTGCCAACAATAAATGGAAATAATGTCCCTGTTCCCGCTCTTTTTGGAATATTTAATTTTTTTGTCTTTTCCTGATAAGCCGGAAAAAGAATAAAAGAATGCTATGGTACAGTGGAAAGAACGAGTGTCGGTGAAACAAATGATCTAGTTCCTGGGAAAGGAACGTTCCTATGCTCAATGTAGGGAGGTGAAAACTGGTCAGTGACACTCAAAGGTATGTTCCTTCCACGGATCAAGGTATGTCAAGTTGCAGAAGTCAAAGGTATGCAAGGTTGATTTTTCAGACATCAAGGTCAAAAGTTGGCTTAAACACGAGTCCATGTGAAGCCGGCTCTAGGCCAAAAGGTGCAAATGGTCAACATGCAATGCAGAAGTACAACTCAACACACATAGGAGCCTCTAGGGTATAAGGCTAGAACGAAGCGAAGAAGCAAAGAGGAATGAGTCTTCAACGCATAAGTCATGGCAGGACTACAGAGGACTCCCGAGCCTACTCAAAATGAAGCAGCATGGGCAACAAATGTCAGTGAGGTGCTAACTACGAAGCCCATGTAAAGGTATGGCTCTACCATCGTGTCATGATTTAAAGAATCGGTGAGTGAAAATGGCTTACTAACCATAACACGATGGGGTGGACCCTACGGCAGATGGATCGGTCAGATGGAGGCTAGTATGCATAATGTAATGGAAAAAATGGTGTCCCTAACCTATATGCCAGTGAAAACACGATAACTGCCATGACAGATCAGCGGTCATGGAACCGTCTTGAACTATCGAAAAATGTCCAAAATGTCCTGAAAACAAACCAAACTCGGCATTCCAAGCTCCCAAGTTAAAAGTGACATGAAGCCAAACAAAATAAAATTTTGAAAAAAAATTTGCATTTTCAAAACTTATAAAAAGCATTTTTGACTTACCATTTTCACCGTTTGACTTGGAGAGCAAAAATTGTGGAGCAGAAGGAGCAAACTTCCCTGTGACTTTTCCAACCGTTCAAACTTGCCGAAAACTTCCAGGTAAGCACTAAACTTGTCTTGCAATTAATTGTGATAGTTTTTAGGAATTTTAGTTGATGTTTTACCGTTGGATTTTTGCAAAAAATTCTTTCGCGGCGTACACGCGGGTTAGCAATATTGAACTCGCGTATACGACGGCCCTACACGTGACTGTGTGTATATATGAACCCGCGTGTGCACAACGAACTAATTTTATAAACAAAACTAACGGATGAAAATGATTTTTTCTTCTAGGATGACTATCACATGGCGTGAAAGAGAGCACTCAGCCGTGGATAATGATGTTATGAACAATGATGAGGCATTAGATGCCTTACGGGGATGCGGGTTGCTAAAATTCTTCAAATTGCCAAATATGAAAGCAAACACGCGTCTGCTCGAGAGACTCATTGATTATTGGGATGTCGATGAGGAAGCATTTGTGATTGATGAGATGCCACTCAGGGTAGAAGTGGAAGACATATATTTTATCACGGGCCTTTCCCGAAGGGGAGAGGTAGTACATTCCTGGGGCAGGACGCGGAATAGCCTCAGTGTAGATGTCTATGTATAGCTTTACTGCCCGGGTCATCAGAAGGTCGGGAGCCAGATCTCTATCCCACATGTGGAGAGTTTGTCACTCAGGATAATCTTGTTCACCATAGCTCGAGTGAACGGATCATCCTCACTACATCAGGCGTCACGGGTAAACATGAGCGTGGCAGTGGACTGTCTCACTACTGTGTTTGACTGGTGTACTCCTCTCCTTGCCAACATGAAGGAACAACTCACTTCTATCAGGAGGGGACAGACCAAGAACTTTGGGTTCTGAACCATCTTGTGCACTTTTTTCTTCGAGAAGGTTCCCGCACTCCATCCCAGGGTAGCAGTTGCCATCAGTAGTCCACGTGATCCACGCATGAGCCTGTGGGCTGACTTGATGAAACGTCTGGGGGGTGGGGAAGTCCCAAGGAATGCATTTGATTACAACTTCTTTGCTTGGTGGGAGCAACAGATCATCGACGTGGATGACTACCCCTATGCTGGGTTGGATTTCCGAGGAGATCCTGATCTAGTGTTACCACCAAATGTAGCATGGGGCGAGATTGGTAAGAATTTTTTTATGATTTTATGATTTTTTTTTGGATTTTTCAAATATAATGATGAATTTTGAAAAATATTTTTTGATGAGATTCAAATGACTAATATGATGATCATGTTCTAGACATTGGGCCTGTACGACCAGATGGATTCCCGCGGCATGGACGGCGTGGCCGAGGAGCCGAAGAGGCGGCTGTGGATACGGAACGGACCTTGAACAACGTCCAACGACACTTGGCGAGACTGAGCTGCCAAGTACCGATGGCCGAGATAGAGGACCTTCCTCCGGATATGCAGCGTCATGTGGTTGGCATGCCACGTGACTGGGTTCGCATCTTTCGGCGCGTGGCCCACGCTATAGTGACATACTTAGACGCTCATCCTGAGCCGAGGCGCTAGATATGCTTGACATGATTATGGGCATTTGAGTCCCAATTTTGTATATTTTTGGACACACATATGTACACTCGAGGCGTTTTATGATATATATATATATATATATATATACACACACAGTTTGACTTTTTGATGCATGATTTTATGATGATGAATGATTGATATGCCAGTCTAATGCTTGATTAGCGATAGAATCAACTAACCAATTTTGAGATCTTGGAATGTGCAAATAATTAATGTAAATAAATGATCTTTGCAACAACCTCACCCTTAAATATTGGCGATATAATAATGGATCTCTAACCCGATAAATGTTATTTAACTGAGACATTATCAATTGAGAATCAAGATATACTACCAACGAGTCGATCCCATAAGAGATTGCCTCGGATAATAAATTGATAACAGCTGTATACTTGGCCATATTGTTTGAAGCAGGACCGATACACACGCCTCTCGATATCATCAACTGACCAGTTGGGTAATAAAGTACCCAAGCTGCGGAAGCAAGATTCCGAGTGTGCCGACTAGCACCATCGGCGAACCCAAAATAAACCAAATCATCCATCAACACCTGCCAAAGTAGACCAAAAGTGCTGATCTCAAAAAACGCTCAACAATATATGTACAAATATACATAAAATACAAAGAAGCCCTTGCCTGGTAAAGCTAAGCAAAATACTTCTTTAGGGTGAGCCCATTTCTGGGCTCCGCCAGCTTGTTTCCTTCGAATTCAATTAACTCATACGATCCTTTTTCTAAAACTCGTTTGATAATGAAAGGACCGTACCACATAGGCTTAAATTTGCCTGCCCCCAAGGCGTCCTTATCTTGGTCATAGACCAAGACAAGGTCACCTTCAGAAAAGACACGAGGACGGACAGACTTATCATACTTTGTTTTGACCCTTTTCTTATGGGCCTCATTCATCGTGGCGGCATCTCGACGCTGCTCATCGAGATGTTCCAAGTGAACTAGGCGCTCCTCGAGACCTGAAGTCTCAGGAAGAAGCTCAACAACCAACTTTAGAGATGGGATTTCACATTCAACCGGAAAGATAGATTCCATCCCGTAAACCAACTAAAAAGGAGTAAAACCAGTAGCCGTTTTGACGGAGGTTCGGTATGCCCAAAGAGCCGAATACAACATAATGTGCCAATTGGACTGATTTTTATCGATTGTCCATTGGAGTATCGTCTTAAGAGTTTTATTGACCGCCTCGACCTGTCCATTGGCCTGAGGATAGTAAGGGTCGAATGCTCTTGACGGAAACCTAATTTAAGAGCCAATTCGGACATTAGCTGATTTTGGAAATGACTGCCATGGTCAGTGACAATCTCCCTTGGGATACCGAATCTTGAGATAACCTGATTGAAAAGAAACAAAGTTGCCGTGTCACTGTCGTTCTTATAAGTAGGCATGGCCTCAGCCCACTTCGTGAAGTAGTCTACAGCCACGATAATGTACTTGTGATTCGCCGTTGAAGGCAGATTACAAGTCGTAAAATCAATACCCCACTTAGTGAAGGGACCGACGGTGACAACGGGAAAAATGGGATCTTGATGCGCGCGCATCTTGCGAGTAAAAATTTGACACGGGTGAGAGCGTTTGACCGCTTCCACACTGTCCTTAAAGAGTGAAGGCCAAAAGTAGCCAGCACGTAAGATGCGCTGGGCTGTAGCAAGCCCTGATAGATGACCACCACAAGCTCCACTGTGGCAGTCATTAAGAACAGACTCTGCTTCCTCTAAGGTTAAACAACGCCGAAGAATTGAATCAACCCCTCGATGATATAATGTGTCACCAATGATAACATAGTTTTTAGCCAGGTGACGTAATTTGCGACGTTCATCCTTGGAGAAAGTAGAGGGAAACTTCGAAGTCTAGAGATAAACAATGATATCTCCATACCAAGGGTCTTGTGAAGAGATGAGGAATATATGTTCGTCGGGTAAACTTTCCTCATAAACAACATCCTCTCCACAAGGAAGCTCAGAAATTAGCTCCGCGAAGACCATAGATTTCTTAGACTTGGCGGACAAGAATTCGAGATCGAATTCTTGTAAAATGACTATCCATCTATTATATTTGCCCCCAATCACTCGCCTACTGAGGACAAATTGAAATGGATTGACCGGCGCTAAGACAAAATTTTTGCGCAACAAAATATAATGACGGAGCCTGTGGACAGCATGGACAGCTGCCAAGGCCAATTTCTCAACCGGAGAATAGCGAAGTTCGGGACCTATTAAGCCTCGGCTTAAATAATAAATCACGTGCTCGACAAGAGCATCGTCCTCCTGAACTAGAACCATACCAATGGTAGATTCTGCTGCGGCGAGATATAAAAGGAAGTCTCTACCATAATCCGGTGGACTCAAAAGCGGGGCAGAGACTAATGCCTTTTTCAAAGCATCAAATGACCGCTGCGCAAAGTCGTCCCACACAAATGGAACTCCTTTTCGTAGTAAACGCATGAACCCTTTAGTGATCTCGGCATAGTTTTCTATAAACCGTCTTAAGAAATTAGCCTTCCCTTGAAGACTTTGAAGTTGACGAATTGAGGACGGGGGAGGCAACTGAACTATTGCCTCAACCTTGAAGGGATCAACCCGAATCCATTCATTTGACACAATAAACCCTAACAGACGACTGGATGTAACCGCGAAAACGCATTTATTGGGATTCAACCGGATTTTATAGAAACGACATCGCTCAAAGACTAATCGAAGATGACTAGGATGATCAGTTCTCTTTCGAGAGCGAGCAGCGAGATCATCTAAGTATGCCTCAATGATGTGTTTGATGTCGTGGAAATCGTATGACATGGCCTGCTGAAAAGTGGCTCCAGCATTTTTAAGACCAAAAGGCATCTTTCGATATGCAAAAGTACCCCAGGGACATATGAAGGTTGTCTTATGCTGGTCTTCAGGACGGATAGAGATTTGATTATAACCCGAAAAACCATCCATGAAGGAAAAAATTTCATTACCCGCACACTCGTCGATAATCTGATCAATGAATGGCGTGGGGTAATTGTCTTTCGGACAAGCCTTGTTTAGATCCCTAAAATCGATGCATACTTGGATTGTTCCTTGCTTTTTGTCCACAGGGACTCGGTTAGAAACCCAATCCGTAAGAGGAACAGGGTATATAAAACCCGCCCTTAGCAGCTTCTCAACCTCAGCTTTGATAGCCACTGCTTTCCTAGGGTTAACCGGCCGAAGCCTTTGACGAATCGGTTTTGCGTTTTCGTACGTCTTGATCTCATGTTGGACTATAGAAGGATCAATGCCGGGAATTTCCTCATAAGACCAAGCAAACACATCGCGATATTCCTTGAATAGGTCGGTGTAAATTTGAATTTCTTCAAGGGAACACTCAATTCCGATGAAGATATTCTATATGATGTTAGGGTCCCTAGAGATGTTGATGGGTATCGTTTTTGAAATTATCGACATATTACCTTCGGCGTGAATGTGTACTGGAGCCAAAGGGTTCGACACCATATCAACATCACTAGTACAGAGCTCGGAAAACCTAGATTCCACTTCCTGCAAAGGAGGAAGAAAGTACAAACGATGGTGTAAGTCTTCCCATGGTTGATCTATACCCATCATTGCTTCAAGGATTGCTTCTTCAGAAGGTAAAATTGAATCCAAGCAATCCAAGGTAGAGATAGAATCTAAGCTCCAAGCTGGAGCCACATGACCATCCAACTCTTCTTCAGAGAAAGGAGTGGAATGGTTATCTGCAGAGTCTACGATATACTGATATCTAAGCTCAGCTGTAGATATAGGAAACACCATTCCATTAACTTGTCCTTCAACTAATGTGGTTGTAGGTGAAGGCAAGGTCCAAGGGTCGGAAAAATAATGAGTTCGGAAGAACTCTTCTCGAGGAGACTCCTTGGATGATGAAATAGTATTGATTTTTGCAAAAGGAGAGGGAAGGTCAAACGTACCCATCAATGAGGAATACATCCCTACTCCTAAATTCTCAATCGGCGGGCGAGGGATATCCACCAAAGGAACAGTAGAGTCGGAGCTTGCTTGAGGATCGATTGGAGAATAGTCCAATTGATCAACCTTAACGATTTTCCCCTCATGAGGAAAGCAAATGACACGAAACAGAGTCGATACGACGGCTTCCATTTCGTATACCCAGTTCCTTCCTAATAGGAGATTATAGTCTAGGTTAGCATCTACGACTTCAACTTCGATATTAACGACCTTCCCTCCAAAACATATAGGAAAGGTCGCGATAATCCCATGCGGCTTGTGAGAATGACCATCAAATGCAGTTAAGACGGTTGGTGAAGGAACAGCCGAAGGTGAGCCAATAGCCTTCCAACATGACATCAACATGACACATGTGGAAGCTCCTTCATCTATAACGATGCGGAAAATATTGATTTTCTGGTATGTAGACTTTATCTGAAAATCCATATGATGAGGGAGTCTCTTTTTAACATTTGACATGTCAAAAGAGAGCACTAAAGAGTTAGCTGGATCGACTGCTCCAATGGCGGAGAGTAAAGCACTTCTCTGAGACAGACACGACTGGAGAACCTCTAAAGCAGACATAGCACATGGGCTTTGAGCCAGATCCTCCACAATGGAGTAATTCTGGGCGGCCCTAGCATTAGGGTTAATCATCGCGTGTTTGGCGGAACCTTTCGGTATCCTAGGTATAGTCTCAACAGGGGGCCGCTCAATATGAAGGTCATTACCTCCGGGAACAGTTTTATCCTTAGATGTTTCGGCTTCACCATAATCACGTGACCGAGTAGTCACATGGACATTTGAACCCATCATAAAAACATTTGATGCTTTTTCCCCTTCTTGGTTGCCCCCTGAGGAGGTCCCAGGATTCGAATTCGCGCCAGCAAGAAGTTGCTGCCCTTGGGGAAACGGGTTAGTTAACACAGCTTGCGAACTAGAAGTCCCTTGCTGTCCTAACAAGCGCTGAACGTCTTCAATTCTAGGGCAGAGATGAGTTAGATGGTCCCCATTGCATAACTTGCAAGGAAACTTAACTTTCTTTCTCAACTCACCTTTACCACCACCAGCGTTGTTGCCGGATTTATTTGCATCGGGCTTCCCATCCGAATTCTTTTTCTTACCACGTCCTTTCTTTTTCCGATTGGAATTTTGATTTCCTTTGGGGTTATTGGATTGGACGACATTAATTGAAGTAGTTTGGGAAGCAGGAGGATTAGACAATGTGACTTGGTTGTTAGAAGAAGTTTGCAAAGACAACTGCTGCAATTGATTCAACAAGTTCACTGTAGATGTGTCTACTGACCCAACGATACCGTCCGCGTGCGGACCTGGCTTTGGCTTAGCTAAATCAACCTTAGATCCAGGAGCATCTGGCAAGTACTTTTGGAGGATCCCAGACTGAGAGTAAATCAGTTCTAACTGCTGGGCCCTGAAAATGGCTTGCTCCTCAGAATAGACCCCAGACATGGAGACATCCTTGGAGATCTCTGGTTGTAAAGACTTCAAAAACCACTCTAGATGGTACTCTGGAGGGATTTCGGCTTTAATGAGCCTCTTTCTCCATCTCCATTCCTGAATGTGATCAGAAATGTGGGTTGCCTTATCCTGACGAAAGGTGGCCAGAAGTTCGGTTCCTGCGTCATAGCGGACAGGAAACTAGAAGTGATTTAAGAAAATATTGGCTAAGTCGGCGAACGATGTAAAGCTGCCCCTTGGAAACTCTATATACCACTTGGCTGCATTACCAGTCAAGGTGTACTGAAAGAGTCTCAACCTAATCGAATCCTCGATGAGGGAGTTGGATGAGCACCACAGATGGAATGTGGTTACGTGGTCGCCCGGGTCCTCACCACTCTTCCCTTCGAATTTTGGAATGTCCGAAGGGAGTTTGGTTGGGACCGGAGGCCAGGCCGGATTATACCTGATTGGGTCGTTTGTTAACTTTGTGAGATCTGGCAAGTTTAACGTTTCCAGAAACGGAAGCCTAGGAGGACCTAGGGGATTCCACCCAGACTGGGCATAACTCCCAAAGTTCTGAAAAGATTGTCCTGGGATTTGGGAGGCACCAAGCTGCCCGAAGTGACCAGTAGAACCGGCTGAACCAAAAGGCAAGCCTTGTGGTCCAGAAAAATTCGGAGTTTGACCAACTCCTGCCGTATAACCTCCATAGCCCGCAAAGTTTCCTCCTAAATAATGGTAAGGAGTTGATAACCCCTGATATGGATTCCAAGCCGAAGCAAGGGGAGGAATACTTTGAAACGAACTAACCGTGGTGTACGGCCTATTCCCTTGTTGGCCGATAAATGGATTCCCAGTTCCTGCACTACTAACCCCAGGGTTATTCCAACCTTGGAAAGGATTGCTGCTTTGTCCTATAGAAGAAAAAGGCATGGATCCTACCGTCGGGTTGGAATGTGGTATATGACCACTTCCGAAAGGAAAACCCTGGAATGAAGCCGATCCGCCCATCATGGACGTAGCGGCACTAAACGGAACCGATGGAATACCCTGTGATTGGGTGCCAAAAGAGAAGAGTCCAGTACTAAAAGCATTGGTTTGGGCATTTCCACTCGTGGATGGAATGGAGGTAGACCCAAGTAGAGATGTGCTCGCAAAAGATCCAAACAAGGAAGTGGAGGGGATGGAAATGGTTCCTCCCCCTTGCACCGATGTAGGGGTTTGCATAGTCACAGCACTCGTAGAAGCCATGCTTCCAGTAGTGGTCATGAATGGTGAGCGCGTAGCGTAACCTGGACTTGCTGGTCTATGTGATGGAGTCCCAACGTATTGCAATACGTCTGGATGACTAAATGGTAGAGGAGAATTTGGAACCACTAATGATTCTGAAAGTTCTTCTACCTCTACGTTATTCTCCGCTTGAAAGTGAACTCGAGAAAGGACTGGAGTATCCCTCTCTTGCTCAGAAGTGCCAGGTCTTGCTTGGCCGCTAATGTCCCCGAGAGGAGGATCAATCCCCGATGCATCAACCGGCGTGGGACGGACCCCACCGGTAGTATTGCCTCTGCGCCTTCTAGGAGAAGGCTCTAAACTAGGTGGCGAGAGACCACGAAGTCTTCGAGACCGTCTTGGAGATCGGTCAGCCACTTTGAATTTTTTGTGATGATCTAACTAAAGACTCAAAAAATTAAAAGCTAGGCCAACTAGGAGCATAGAGCACACACTATAAAGTCCCTAAAGATACAGCCGGTCAAACAACTTCCACGTATTTCCGCTCCGGGTGATTAGGACCGGACACCAAAATACGAGAAAGTGAATCAAAGGGCCTTCCAAAGATAGTCTGGGATGATGAGGGCCCAGTCCTATCAGCGAAGGTATCAGAGGAAGTTACGCTGACCTCCTAACAACAGCCTACGCCGGTGCAAGCCCCCAAGCTTCGCAAGGGTGCCCTCCAGTAGTACTGTCGAGAATGATGCAACGTCGACCTCAGGTGCCACGGGATTCCCCTCCGCAGCCACCTATGCAGATCCCTAGGAGAGGCAACTATGGATACCAACTCATCGTAGAAGCCAGGCGGAACAGTCATGAGGTAAGTTCGGACAAGTAGGAGAGGGGGTATCTCTCTTCCCTGTCTTCACAGACCCTCGTGCTTAACTCCCAGATCCGGAGCTTTCCTGGTCTTCCTAACGCTATTGGATTTTCTCTCGTTAATCAGACTCTTATGTTTGACGTTTTATGTGGCCTTGGATAGTTAACTCTCCACTCGCCTAATCCAAGGCCCTAAAATCCTAAACTTGTTGGTGTAACTGACTAAAACAAAAACGTTCTAGTGGATTTTAATTTAGGGCTTGATTTTATTAGGCTGTTCTTTAAGTCACAGGGTAATCGAGATGAAACTTGTGGTGTTTTTATGGACGCAAAAGAAATTAATAAAACTTAGCTACATGCACATGCACTTTTTGTTTTCGATGAAGAGCAATTTCTATGAGGTTCAGAGGTACTTCTAATATAAACAAATTTTTCTTTTCTTTTCAGACTCCACACTCACAAAAACTAACAAAACTATATATGCCTAAAAAGAGATGCAAATCTATCCTAATGCAAGAACTATATGTGGATGCAAGATTTAAGGACTACTCTAAAAACAAAGAAGGAAAGTTGCTGCTTTACCAAATTGTGTCTTGCCACTAAAATGCCTAGATAGAAGATGATGTGTTACCAATCATTTCGTCCAAACAATAAAAACAAGTTCTAAGATAAAAAACAAAGCACTTTCACTTCACAAAAAAGGAAATCAAATGAAAAGCAAGTTTAAGAAAGCGAAACTCAAAACTTTCAAAAGATTTTCTTTCAATCAAACCAAAAAGTCTTTTTCAAAGGAAAGCTCTCAAAAATACTGACACCAATGATTGATAAATAGGAAACTAAACACTTTTGTGAATTGACACCTTTTAAATGATGAAAACTCAACAAAAATAAATGTGTTTGAAATCGCTTTTTTGACAATTAAAAGCAGCAATGAAAGTCCAAAAGATCGAAAGACAAGTTTCAAGAAAATGGTAACAAACAACTTTCCCGAAACGAAGGAGCAAATGGTCACAAAAATGGTTTCATTAAGCAAACAAAAGGGTCATCAAAACAAAAGTGAACACAAAGCTTGAAATTCAATTTTCCTACTCTGCCAAAAGAGAGCAGTCAAGATTCTTAACCAGAAATCTTGAGTGTCAAAAATCAATGACGCTTGCAATCAACGAAAACAAGACTAATACTCCTTATAACTAGAGAGAGTTCAGAACAAGATGCCCCCTGTTAAACAGAGGACTGTTACTGGAAAATGACTGCTTGAAACTGACCCAAACCACCAGACAAACATTCAGCAAAAAGAAAATTTATAAATCTTGAAAATTATATAGTATACGCGCCTGCAGTGATGTGCAGAGTGCGTGTACATGCTACTGTAACTGAGGAAACCTGCGTATACGCGGGTTCACTTAGTACAACTTGCGTATATACGCTTCTGTAATCCAGCAAAACAACGTATATGAAGACTTTCAAGAAAAATAAAAACCACAGACTGAAAAAACTGGAAAAGCTTAGAGTTCAAGAACAGATCAGACAGTTAGAACAAGCAAACAGAGAGGCTGAGCCTTGATTGGCTTGAAGGCTACCCAAACTAGGAAGAACAAGAATGTTGTTCCCCGGCGGAGTCGCCAATTCTGGTTGAAGGGAAAGTACCCCTAGGGTCCTTTGGGTTAAGACTCTACCAGACTGAAAATTGCTTATTCAAAGAAACACACACACAGCCATTATCTTCACTTTAAGCAAATTCTAATGTTTAGGGTACGTACCTAAGGTCCTACGTTCGAGAAGGCCTTTAGGGTCCAAACCCTTCTTGGAGTTCCCTTCTTCTTCTTTGACCTGTAAAACAAACAAATCAAAGAACACAACAGTACATGGACAAATACTTATATGAAAACTATCTTCATGCTATAAAGTTAGTTATAAAAATCTTTAAGTAACTACTTGCATAAGAATTCAAGACAAGAATCTCATAAGCATAAAGAAAGATTGTTTCGGGAACCAAGACGTGTTTCTTTATATAAAGGCAGGTAAAGTACGTATAACAGAAAGATTTCACCTGAAACACCTTCAGCAGGCTCCAAGCAAAGCTTCCTCCCGGATTTGTTCCAGCCTCAAACCTCCAACAAGAGCTCCTTCCAAGTCTTACTCAATGGTGATATAAAGGATGGATGATCACCAATACACATGGAAACAAGGGTTTCCTATGCAAAATGGGGGAAGTGCAGAAGACACCATGGACTTCAGACCTGGTCTATGGGAAAATCGCAGCATAATAATCTTGCTCCTCTTTTCTCTCTCCCTTAGGCCTTCCCTTTGATGTCTTTTTATACCATCTCCAAAGTAGTTTTTTAGTTAGGAGTTGGTTGGGAACAGTTGGGCCACGGGCACTAACAGGTGATCAGCAGGTAAAACCCATGATCTCCGCCCGAAAATGAGGAATTATTTATTTTTTTAAGTGTTTTAATACATACACGCAGGTTGGGTATACACAGACCCGCGTGTACACGCGTTTAACTCAGGGCAATGTCGCGTATAGGGAATAAAACACTGTTTTTTAAATTTTTGGACCAGGTCTGGAAGGAGGGGTTGCCCTAGGCCATGAGTGTAGCATCACAAACCATAAGAGTGAGATTTGGAGCTATAACAATAGCGTTGTATACACTGTTGAATCTAGCACAATAATCTAGGATAGTTTCTTGTGGGTCTCTTTTTATACTGTCATACTCTGATAGGATATGCAATGGATCCTTCTTCTTTTCCCACCTATTCAAAAATGACTGATAAAGGGCATCAGGATTGGCTATAGAGTTTGCAGCAAGTGCTCTAAACCAAGTCCTAACATCACCAGTTAGACTTTGGACAAAAATCTTCATTCTTACATCATCATCATCGTCAATTGCATAGTTCTCAAAATAGTCTTGCATTTTCTTTGTATGTTGTTGGGCTGTATATGTACCAGTACCATCAAAATAAGTGATCTTACTTTGATAATATTGAGGCATAGCCCCAGGATTTCCAGGTAACTGTAAAGGGGCATATCTATTTGCCATATTTACTGGGATAAATGGAGCAACAGGAAGAAATGGGATGGTTGGAACTGCAGGGACGGGAGTCGAAATATGTGCAGTGAATGGAGGAGTGGAGAAGGTTCTTTGGGAGGTGGATGAAGAACTAGGAGAAACAACAGTAATGTGGGGACGGACTGAAGTTTTAGTGGGAGTTGGGATATAGCTCTGCTGAACTGTTTCAAGGTTTAAATCAGCAGATTCTTCTTGAACTTCTTGTTTCCTAAGGGTTTTAGGGATCAAGTTAGGATTTTCAAAAACAGCTGGAGGGTCTGGGTCAGGGTTTGACCTGGTGTAACGAGTTTTCTTCTTTGGAGCCAGCTTCTAAACCTATTTTTGGTATTTTCTAAGAATGTTTTTGGTATTTTCTTTGAAATATGGGAGGCTTTGAGTTTTTCCTTTGAATATTTTGAAACAGGAAAACTAATTGAATCTTTGGAACAACTGTCTAAATCTTAAAACTAGAAAATGGACAGCAGTGGCAAACAGTCATTCATTCCCCAACTGAGTCACCAATGATGTTATCACTCAGGTTGTTCCCTGCCTCCTGAAGGGAATACGGCCGAGGTAACCACTAACCAATCTTTTAGCTGCAGGTCCTAGCCTACCTGCAACCAGAGAGGGCTCTCTCTTTGTAATTTAGCTTTGTTTTTGGAGTATTTTAGGCTAGTTATTATGCACAAGTTTTTGTTTTGAGTTTGTTGGAAGGTAATTTCAGGTGGAACAGGGATGCAAGTAGGAAACAATTTCTTCCATTGGGTAGATGGAGTCAGAGTGAGTGAACTGGTGAAGTGTTGAAGTGTTCATTTGGTAAAAGGAGTTTGCTATAGAGAAGGGTAGTCAATTAGGAGCAATTTTGGTATCTGAAATGGTGGAATGAAGTCAGTGAATGAAAGGTAATCAAGAATCTTTCATTATGCTGGCAGAGGGAAAGTGCATGAAGATTCCTAAGGAGCAATGAAGAATTCCTAAGCAACATTCAGAGTGAAAGAACTAATGCAAATAGGAGCAATTAAGAATTCCTATTTATGACTAATTCTGAAGAAAATATATACAGTAGCTGAGATTGAACACAGAGTGTTTTTATGCAAATTCTGTGCTATTCTTCTTCTTTGCTACCAAGTTTATGGAACACACACGAAATTACATACATAGAAGACATAAAAAACACAGAGAAGAGAGACTTATTGATCCATAAGCGACACAAGAATTCTGTAGCATTTCCTAGAGCTTCAATTCCACATTCAGATGGTTCAGCACAGTGAAATTCCAACAGCCTTTGTATTATACAGCTTCGATAACTTACAACGCGGTTCAGAAAAGAAATTACCAGCCCCAAATACATATTATGGGGAGGTATTTATACAAAAGGGAGATACAAAATATCAGGAGGATAAGTCCTGAACTCATAAATTTCTTTACCAACTATTAAGAAGTAGTAAGTGAGGGAATAAATGCTGTAATAAATATGAATGTGCTAGCTGTCCTATTTGTCAGAGGAATTTTGACTTTCTGGGCTAAATGAGTCGGCTGCTTGGTGCGCATTCATTCTGCGTGTGCTGTCCTGATGCTGGTACGCTGTCTGTTGCTGTCTTTGTCTTCATCATCGGTGCTTGGTTTCTTTGCATTCAATGAGTTGTAGTGACTATTTTGTTTCTGCCTTGCACTGCTTTTTCTTTCCTTTTGACAGGTAGACCGTGCCATC
This sequence comes from Pinus tabuliformis, assembly GCA_031772625.1. Classification (NCBI taxonomy): domain Eukaryota; kingdom Viridiplantae; phylum Streptophyta; class Pinopsida; order Pinales; family Pinaceae; genus Pinus; species Pinus tabuliformis. Next base: position 1,676,219,211 of record CM062820.1, read on the forward strand.
TGTATATGCTGACCTGTAGCTTACAAAAAGAATTAATAAACAAAATCACCTGAGCAATGTCTCCATCATTCCTTTCCACCAATCCTCTGTAGGCAGCTGATGTCTTTGTATCTTTATCAGTGTTTCATCAGCTTCAGTGTATCTATAAAAGTTTGGCTGGACTTCAAAGAGATGGTTTATCTCGTGTGCAATGTAGAACAGATTCTCTAGTTTGTCATAGACACTCTGTCCAGATGGAGGTCTTGTTTCTTCTGATGTGCTTGAGGACGCTGTGATTTGATTGGAAGCATAGTTGTTTACCCTGTTGGCATAATGCTCATGTGACAGCAGTCTTCCAGCGCTAGTTACTAAACTTGGTAGCCCTCTGCTCTGTAATGCTGCAAACTTTATTCTGAACTCATTCACCTCTGCCTGCATTTCTTGGCATTTTATTTCTAGAGTTTTCACAAAATTTCTTAGAGTCAACACTCTTTTTACTAGCAAGATAGTATCAGTGCTGTTCCTAATTCCTATTGCTGCCGACTGCTCTTTGGTGTGAGTGTTCAGGAATTGGATCATTCTGTTAGCTTGCTCAAGCATATTTCCCAAATATGCTCTAGCCTTTTGATTTTCGAACTGAGCCAAGCCTATCAGATCCATTTGCTCATGAATGGTTTCGATGGATTGCCATTGGTCTGTAATGGATTGGCCAATCTTGGCCCACAAAATTTTCTTGACCTCAGCTAGGGTCTTATCAAATGTAAGCTCTTTTTCTAGCTCCTTTATTCTCTTTTCCAGGGTTTTCACTTCCCTTGTCTTCTCAGCTACATCCTGCTTTGACTTGTCATATTTTTCCTCAATTTTAGCCAGCTTTTCTTTGGCCTCTTTCAATTCTTCCATTTGTACTTCCAGGGCCTTTATTTCTTTCATCATATTGTCCATACTTAGTGTTACACAGTAATTTGTCACTGTCTCTCTGTCAGTCTCCCTACTGTGTCATGAAACCAAATTAATCATGATCATGCTCTCTAATCTGGCCAAATGATCCACTTTGCCAAAGTTTTGCTATCAGCGTGACTTTTGTAAAGATAAACGCGCTGACGGGTGCTCCATAACAGACGGAATGCGCTGCCAGCGCGGAAGAACACGTGTTTCCCGCGTTGGTCGAATTTCATGAGACAGCGCATCTGTTATTCATATATGGTCGCACTGACATGACCTTCCCTGTTATTCAGCTGCGATGTCAGCGCTCCAGTGCAGTTATAGACCCGCGCTGATCCAGTTTGGGCGAGTTTGTTCTAACAGCCGGCCTTCCAGATGACTCTAGACCTGGTTGTTGGCCTTGTAAATGTCGCCCTCCCTTCTCTGGCATGTCTGTTTTGTCATTTGAGCAACCTTCCTTGGAAGTAAGCTTATCCTCCCACCATTTGTGGAGACTCCTTCTCCTATTTAAGCCTCTACCATTGCCATGAGTAGCTAGTTTTGATAGTTTGGATAGTGTGGAATTCATAGTGCTTAGAGTGCTGCTGCTAGTAGGTAGTTGGTGTGACAAGTGTGGATTTGCTAAAGAGCTTAAGGAAGGTTGTGAGTATTGCTTGTGTGAGAGAGAGTTTTTGTCTTGGGAGATCTACCTCTAAGGGTGAATGCTTAAGAGACTTGCTGGCTGGACCCTCTTGAGAAGGACTCAACGTCAAAACTTTGGTTGTACCTTTCTCTGTTATTGATTAATAATAGATGACTACTGTTATGGTTCCATTCTCATTTGTCTTTGTAATGGTTAATATGAATTACATCCTTTCTGACTGATGTATAATTGCATTTATTAGATTTCACGTTTGTGTTTGTGTTTCTCTTTGTGTGTGTAGGTATCTATCTATGGGGATCGTGGAAGATCGTGACTGGCCAAAGCGAAGGAGCGAGAACGACATCTCTTCATCAAACAATAGCATTGAAATCCAAGTAGGTGTTCATTGCTTATCTTTTATTTGTAATTAGGAACTTGCACAGTAGCATTGATTGATTGTTGCTAGACCCATTCTGGGCTAGTAGGGATCGCCTCTATCCGTAGAGGGGATTTACCTCTCCAACACTAAGTACAGATCTAAACTATTTTCTTTCAAAGCAACAGTAGTAACGATTTTCTTTTCAAAATGAAAGGAAGACTAAGACAACAATTTTTTATTTCGAAATTAAAACTGTAAAATGACACTTCAAATAAAAATAACTCAAATAACTATCTAGAATAGGAAGACTTTACGACACTCTTCTTTTGTTTCAGAATGACAATTACGACACTTGCATCAAAAACGACAGTTCAATTAGGCTACTTTCGACAAAGGAAGACTGTAAATGATTGACAAATACACAAAAACATTTACAATTCCTAACTAATGGAGGCTGAAATAATGTGAAGGAAGAAGGTTACAGCAAGAAGGTATTGATCATGAACAAAAAAACTACTGAATAAAGCTGAAAACAAGGAGGAAAAAACCAACTTTCAAAAAAGAAAGCAGTATCACTCAATCATCGCACCTGCAACACAGGGAAACAGGGATGCATCTCACTTGCAACACACGGGAGGTGTGATGCATCCAGGTTGCAAAGTTACACACAGTGCGATGGACCAGTGAGCAAAACTGAGCTTAGTTTTTGCTCAAAATTTGCAGCTAAGTTCAGTGATTTAAGCTGAGTAATTATGGACAGTAAAAACAAAGCATAAGGGTAAGATCTGATGAGGTTCTAAGCTACCACAAGGGCACTTAGGATGCTTTGTAAGTCAAATGTCCAGTTCATAAACCAACCCGAAGATTGGCTAAAGTAGCGTTTATCTACATCGCAATTGCATAGCAAAGGTGTTTCGAAGGCTAGCTGGCTAACTTCAGGCCTTGTTTGTAGTTCATAAAGAAAACAATAAACAAACAAAACAAACTATTCATTCCCCAGTGGAGTCACCATTTTTTTCAGGGAAAGCTAGTGTCGATTCGAACTATTAGTCCCACTAAGATGGGTATCAATCTTAGAAACAAACAATGAAAGCTTTTCAAGAGTTCCTTTAAGTGTGATAGATAGAAGAGAAGAAAAGAGGACCAACCTGAATCTTTCGCTTTGATCCTAGCTTGATTTCTCCTTTCCTTGATAGAATTTGCCACTCCTCTCCTACTTGTCCCACTTCAAAGAGTACCTGTAGATTCAAAGTAACAGCAAACTATCAAATCATATCTATCTAAAACATCATAAACAATGCGGAATTAGAAACACATTGACCATACAATTGCATTCATAAACAACAAGATTCACAAATACAAGATTATATGGAGGAAAACTCAAAGAACTTTATTAATTGTAATGTAAGAGAGGATTAAAACCCAGCTGTCTGATCCAGCATCATCCTCCCAGTTGTAGAAGCCCTCTTCACCTCATGAACAAGCAAATCACCCAACAGTGCAATATCTCTTCTCATCAACAAACCAACAGCACTTCCTTACAAAATACAAAATTCCAGCCTCTAGATCTCTCAGATGAGGGATCCATTTATAGATGTCTTGCAAGGGTATGAGTCATCTCTAGGTTTTTTATTAGTGTCATTCTGCTGATAGTTCTTGGTTCCACTTGAAGATTTCATTGATCTCTTACTCATCCTTGGCCGAATTCAGAGAGGCAAGTGTCATATGAGAAGTTTCTAGAAGATTCCATAATCATCCACTTAGCAAACTATTTCAGACATTTGTCTATTCTCTCTCATCACACCCTACAGAAGGCCTTTTCAGTATGCATCGCACCCCCCATGTGTAGAAAGTGAGATGCATTGCACCCTCACCATGGAGCAGTCAATCTGGTCTAGTTTTGGCCAGTTTTGAGTAGTTTTTTAGGTGGAACTTCTGGAAAATGATGTAATCAGTTGACCATGATCCTTTAGGGTATGAAACAACACTTTTAGGGACTTAAGGAGCCCTTAGTTTATGGACATATGAGTTTGGGGTTGTAGTGCCCAAATATGTCTATAATAGACAAGCAACCCAAAACCAGCGAATTCTTGACGGAACCCTAAAAGACCTAGGTCACACAGTCCAAAAATCCAAATTTCATACAAATGGAACCAAGAAGGACATGCCTCAAAAAATACAATCAAAACAAGCTTAACAAGGTGAATGAAACAACAAAGGACAAGCTACACTGGTCTATTCAGGAGGCAGGGCTGTAAAAATTAACACTACAGGAATTGTTGCAGGCGCAACACTGACAAGATGAGACGATCGCCAATCATCGCAATCACAACATGGTAAATTGAGTGACGTTGTCACAAGGGTACACCTATTCTCAGTGACAGTCCGATTTAAGGAATCGTCACAGTAGTATGATGTGATATCTACGACGTACAATGAGGGTAAAGAGAACAGGAGCGATTTGTCGCAGCTGTTAGGAATTAAACAATGATGATCTCAATAAAGAGGGAAAACCAGGCAAAAACAGTGGAAAGACCCCAGGCTTATCAATCAGACAATGAGGTGTTCTACCTGATCTACTCAAGTGATCCAAATCACAGATGGTTCTGTCCCAAACAAAGAGACACTACGTAATTCAATCGAGAATAACAAGAACCAAATCAAGAGACAACACACGAATCATTCCCCAACGAAGTCACCAACTTGTGATGCAAGTATGTTCCCTCTGTGGATAGAGACAACCCCTCTAGCCCTAGAGTGGGTCTAGTCACAACAAGAAAAAGACAATAGCTAACTCCTTAAATAGTTATCGTTAAAGTGCCATACCTTATATCGGTGTTTGATGAAGTCTTCGTCACTTTGCTTCAGCTATCGCTTTCTTATCCTTAATGAATGATTCACTTGAAACAACATATGAAAACAACAAAACACATAATAGAGCACAACAATGAACTATTTACTTATAGAGTCAAGGAACCATAAGATATCAACATACATTTCATACATGATATATGAAATAACTATTGATTGTATTAATATAAACAACAGTAAAGCTTACAACCACGCTTTAACGTCGTCAGCTTACTTGAAGGGTCTGATCAGTATGTCTCCATAAGCATTCACTCTCAAAGGTCTCCCAAAAAGATTGATGACTCTCTCTCACCCAAAAGCACAAGTATGAAACTAAAGCAATCAGGACAAGGCTTCCTTCTTACAAAACCATTTCACACTATCAATCCACAACATGAAAGGTTGTTCTCATACCTCACAAGCTATTGCTAGGCTATCAACAATCCAAACTGTAAGCTATTAATCCAACAACCAAGAACTAGCTAACTAGCTCATCATAGCCATGGAGGATGCTTTTATAAGAGCGGGAGCCTCCATAAATGAGGGGGGAGGAAGCTTATCTTCATTGGAGGTTACTCAAAAGGTGCAACCACCATCTAAAATGAGGAGAGGAGAACTTATTTGACCCAACAATTAGCTCTAGAACGAACCATAAGTATTATGTTTGAACTAATTTTCCATATCTGGGTTGTCGCGGGTCAAACAATGAGACTCAGAGACGACATCGTGAGGCATTAGTTCATTTTTTCCTATCATCGCAGACAGGATACTAATGACCTACGATGATTTTGAAACATGGGTTAAAAGGGGTCAACTTCAGGACTAATGAGCTTAGGAAATCTTCTTGAATAATATGGAAGATTTGGACACATATTTTGGTATATGAGAAAGAGCATATGTCATTTAGGGACCGACTCTATCTAGGATCAGGGGATGCAGGGTCGGTAAAAAAATCCTGTGTAACATCTGCATTATTTGGTTTCAAAAGTTGTTAGTGAGTATTGAAGTTCTATCAGTTATGCTAGTGTTTTACTGAATAGGATGCATGGTATATATATTGATGTATGAATGAGTCTCCCTTTGTAGAAGTAACTTATTCATCGAAAGTGAAAAGTTACAAGCATTGTATTTGCATGATTTGAGTTAGAGTCCCTAACTTCATATGTCAACACCCCTACTGAAGACTCTAATGAAGTGAATTTAAAGTATACCTAATAAAATCAATCAACAACTATTTTTAGAGTAAACACACATTACTATAGGCTAGGATCTTGGGATAGGTAGTGTGAGTTAACTGCCCAAGATCATACGCCAAAACTAGTGTCATTAAAGAGAGAAATCCTTCTCCACTCATATTATCTGGGACCACTCTAGTAAAAGCGGAGCTAAATGTGAGACAACATCAGACTGTAAGTGAAGGTAGCCCACCTTTTCTTACATCTCCTTTGGGTATTTTGTGTATCAGGGATCCCTTTGGGGATATTGGAGCTGAGTCGGGGACTCAGGTAACCTGCCCACACAGCGTACTGTCTGCGACTATGTCGCCCTCGGTAGTGTATATGATTTGAGGTATCCTTATTGGGCATACTTTTAGGGATGAACATAAGGTGACTGGGGTGGGCTGCCCTAGCACCAAACATAGATGAACCTACTATGTCTTCGGTTTTTGGGAGGGTTCTCATCTTCACGTGAGTACTTGGCCCCTTAATCTAAGGTTCGGGAGAAGCTTAAGAGTAAACGTAATTGTACATTTGGCCAGCTCTCTCTATTATTCATTTTGATACTGGGTTTCATCTCTAGTGATCGATGCTTATCTGACATGGTCATTTCCCTCTACTTGTTGATTTATTTCCTTAGTGTTTGTATTTTATTTTTTAAGTGCCATATTGTTATCACCGCGACTTTAATAAATATAACTGTAAAATCTACTGATAAAATTTATCGGTCACCGTGGCTACATCCGACCATCATCATCAATCTAGACAGTTATTAGGTCTTCCCCCACGCATTATGGAGGATCCATCGAGCCCTAGTGTACCGGATTCCCCGTCTTCGAGAAATCAGTCTCCGAGATCTAACACATAATCAGTTTGGACATCCCATGATTCAAGCTTACTGGAAGATTTCTTTACTAAAGGATTCCTTCCTCCATACAATCCTCCAATCATGAATCTATTGGGACCACTCTTGATTCCCATTGCATTTGTAACTCCTTTTTCTTCTGTTTGAACATTTCCACCTATCCCATCAACGACTAACGGATCGTGGGCTTTTGTGGAGTCTTTTGGTCCACCACCACCTCCCCAGTCGACAGTCAGTACTACACCTATGATGGAAAACCTGGCTATCCCATCTGTCCTAGGTTCAAACCCTATCGTGACACCCACCACAAGTGGAACCCAATACATTTCGAGTTCCACCGATTTTATGTCAGCCCCTGGACCTTCGATAAGTTCTACATATAGCACTCCTTACAACACTCAATATAGCACGATTAGCACAGGTCCCATCAACCACCCCTATGGTTGGCATCCATTGTTTAGTTCTAACCCCCAAGTTCAGATGCCTGGGGGCATAGTTCCCAATATGCATATACTAGTCAAGAACGTAACCATTCCCCCTCCATTTACAGGTGTGCGGGGATAGTCATTGATTAACATGAACTCTCCTTATGTTAGTCAAGGACCTATAATTAGTTACGTGGCGAGTGGAAACCCTCAACAACATCCTAATCAATCCATATGGGCACCCAACTCACAACCTCAAATGAGTGAAGGGGGCACTCCTTATCCCAGGGGAACTTCCAAACCTCAGTCTAACAACCCCTAGGAAACCCACAATACATGACTATACCCCAAGGAACTTACTATACCACACAAACTATGTATAATATTGGAAACAACACGATGCGAGGACCGCAAGGATCCTCAAGTCATATGTCATTACCTTGGTACAATTCGGGGGCGTCAAACACCTTGCCTTTCTTGTAAATTCTTGATATCCCTGACTTGTACAAACTCACAAATGACCCCATCTACCACTAGTTACTTTGGCCGCCAATCCCGCATAAAATCCCATCTGACATCCCAAAGTTCGAAGGGAAACAAGGGGAGGATCCAGGTACACACATCACCACCAATCATTTATGGTGTGTTTCTAACTCCATGGTGCATGATAATATGCAACTATGGCTCTTTCCCCACACCCTTACTGGAAATGCAGCCAAGTGGTACATCGAGTTACCACGCACGTCAGTCAATACCTTTGGCTCTTTAACGATGGAATTCTTAAAGCACTTCCAGCTACCCATCCACTATGAAACAGGGATGAAACTCCTCACTTCATTATGTCAGGACCCCACCACCCACATCTCTGATCATATACATGAATGGAGACATAGGCGGAGGCTAGTGAAAGCTCCCCTCCCGAACTATCTATTAGCGGATTGGTTCTACAAGTCTCTACTCCCCCAAATCGCTAAAGATGTCACCTTAGGTGGTGTGGTCATGAAAGACCAATCCATTCGTCATGCCCAGCACATAGATTTGATATATTCACAGTTTGGCACTTTATATGACATCATTCCCAATGCCCCTCATAACTCCAATGCTCCTGCTACTTAGCACCCTAGAGCGCATGCCGATGGGATTATCGGCGCTACCTCTATGGCTGCTATAAAATAACTCAACGATCACAATTCCCAGTTTCCAATTGACCCCTATAACAAATCGGTTGTTCTTCCTACCACTGCGATAAACTCTATACAGTCAACACAAAAACCCAATGGTAAGAACAAGAAGAATAAGAAAAACATCGCTCCTTCTAAAGAGCAGTCAACGAAATAGTACAACCCAAAGGAGAAGGCTTGGAAAAGAAAAACCTACCCAGTTCCCTTGCAAAATCTGTGTGGAAAACCACATGACATATCATTGTCCGTGTCTTCAAGAATGTATAGATTTCATTGCTAAAGGACACCAACAGGACCCCTGCGATCCTAAATAATCCTATCCCTACTCAGCACCAGCAACGCCTTGTTGCAAACCAACCCCAATCCCCGCAAGGGGGCAACGACGGTTCGCATCATCCTTCAGCTGGTAAAGGACCATCTACCATTTACACCTTTGAAATGGTAGGTCTAAAAATCAAAGCCAAATCTCATGGAGCTCCAGTCACTAATGCTGAGGAAGCCTCCTTGAGTCAAAACCCACCGCCACCTAACAATCTTCGTAGCAAAAGGCCGGTTGTTGATATTGTGATTTCCCCCCCAAAAGGGGCACTTCGTCACACAATGCATAATACATCTGCATGTGCTGCCCAAAACTACATTATTGTAGAAGATTTGGTGTGAGCACCATCAGCTCTATGGACACTCGAAGTCTTACAAACCTGTCAAGCATAAAGGAAGGATCTACTTTTGGAAATTGGTGGTATCGACCCTCAGGATTCCATGCTTGCAATTTCCAACATGGAAAAATGTAAACCTCCCCTTTCACACTAGCTTTCAGTTCAGGTGAAAATATTTTTGAAAGGGTGAGGAATACATAGAACTATCTTGGACGAAGGTGCTTAAACCTGCGTCATCTCAGCTTCATGTTGGCTCACTTTGGGTTATCCAACCCTATCCCCACCATCAAATTCTCTTAAATCTTTCGATGGCCACACTTTCATCCCAAAAGGTTACCTAGCTAGCTACCCCATCACCTTGAATGGGAAAATGGTAACGGTGGACATCGAAGTCATATATAGAAAGCTCGACTATAATCTATTGTTGAGTCACAGTTGGACTTATGCCATGACTTTCATTGTGTCTTTTGTCTTTCACATCATCATATTTCGATTGAATGGAAAGATGTCACAATGGACCACCTATCCTTTTGCACCCCTGATTATTCGTCATTACCCTGTGGCTCTATACCCTTAGTGGGTGGTGTACTTGACACTTACATCAGTATCGGTACCGGTCTATTGAAGGGCTCTTTCCTGATGGGTTTTTTCCCTCTTCCGCCACCTACGGTTCCACAGACGCTCTCTATAGTTTCATCCATTTGTCATGAACGAACCAATCCTTTGATCCTCCTGGCCCCTTCAGACATTGACACTTACAGAGAACAAATGTCATTGTCACTAGCTAAATTGGCCTACTAGGCCATTCAATCTGCATCCAAATCTCTAGTCACTTTGGTCACGACCAATGGTACCACCTCTCCTCCCATAATAGCTCCTTCTTTTGATCTCCTCAATGAAGTCATACCTTTGGATGAAGCTATTAGAGAGATCATGTGTTTAGAAGAGTGACCATGGGAGGACTCTCACCATCGTGTTTCGAGATCTGATTTGGACACGATGCCTCTTCAAATCCTATCATTTGAAGCACCTGAAATCATTTCCTCACCTTATACAACTATCCAAATTTTAGACTCAGAGGGAAACATGGGAAATATTTTAAAGACATTTCTCAACGATATTTCTGTCACGACAGTCATCGTAGAAAACATCCAGATTGGAGTAGATTACACTCATGAGGAAATTGCAAGCTTCAACTACCTTTTTAAGGAATTTTGCGATGTATTCTCTTGGTCTTATGAGGAAATGCCTGACATAGATCCATCTATTGTTGAGCATGAGATCAAGATATATGAAAATGATAAATAAATCTGCCAAAGCCTTCGACTAGTCCACCCCCGCAAAACGACAACCATCAAGACTGAGGTGGAAAAGTTGTTACATGATGGTTTCGTCTACCTCATTCCCTTAACGGAATGGGTTTCCAATATGGTTCATGTCGATAAGAAACAAGGAAACATCCACGTATGTGTTGACTATTGGGACTTGAATCCCATGTGTGCAAAGGATAATTATCTGACACCATTCATCGACCAATTCATCAATGACTGCGCCGGTTGTGAATCATTCTCATTCATGGATGATTTCTCAGGTTACAACTAGATTTCCATAAAACCAATAGACCAGTTATTGGGCATGGAATCCACCCATAGTAGGTTTTCAGGGCTCAAAGCCCAAGTTTTGGTTAGAAATGTTGTAAAACTCTGCGAATTACGGGCGCAAAGCGCGAAGTGTACAATTGAGTCATAGGGTTGTCCGCCCTAAGAATTGTATTGTAAAATAGTGTAAAGTTGGCCTACCCATGGTCCGCGGACCATGGGATTGTACAAATAGAGCGAGGATCTAAGTTGTAAAGGGAGTCGAGAAGGGATGAATAGATGAATAATGAAGGAATGGTTTGATCTTAGAGTAGAGTTTTAAGTGTCTTGGGTTGTAGTAGTAGGAAGAGGCTCTATAGCTGAGTGTGTAGAGACCTGGTAGAGTTCGCAGCTGAGTGCGCAAGGCGGTGATGGATTTTTAAGAAAGATTGAAGATTAATAAAAGAGACTTTGATTCATATTCCTGTGTATTTGTTGTGCATTATCTTCTTTATGGTTGTATTCATTTATGTATTGCGCACACTGTTATGATTAATGAATATGCTATAATAACCATAAATCTTACACACACAAGTTTATTAATCGGTTAATTAATAAGGATCTTGGGTATCATACGGGTCATACCCTAAGTAGGGCTACGCGGAATCCTCACCATAGGTAGCGGAGGGATCACAAGTGTGTGTAGCGATAGGTCAGATCGCAGACCTCCAGAAGCCCATCAAACATCCCTAGGGTGCAAAAACCTAGTTCTAGCACCCTCCCATACTACTTTGGGTGAGACCTCAATCTACACTCCGCGGACTATTGCCAAAAGGGCCAGTAGTATCAGAGTTTTCTTGGCTAAATCACTTCTAAACATGGGTCAGGCCCCACTAAGCCAACAAATGGTTCTTTTGTCGGGACTAGGATCTAGATAAAGGATGTTTGATGTCGTGCCACTGGAACCCTACAAAGAAATAAATTGAAGAGTGGTTGGAGAAGAAGATTCACAAGTTCGCGGTGTAGGAAAACAAAAATCCTCGAGTATCTAAGTTGTAGTGGTTGGATCGCTACTTGTACACTGAAATCCACGAAATTTTCTTTGCATCTTTTCCATCTGAGCTGGATGAGTGGATCGTGATGTTGGCAGACAATCAAGGAAGGTGTAGGCTCGAAAAACCAATACTGTGGACTCCGGAACTAGTGCGCAGACTAGAAACCTCAGAAGATAAGATAGCGTGAGCTGTGAACCACTGGCTCGACTAGATAATAGGAGGATTTATCACTGAGTTCATGATAGACACGACTGTCAGCTACAGCGAGGCAGAGCGACACTTTCTCAAGGAACCACGAGGTAAGTACGTTAAATCTTTGAACACTTGGATTAAGATGCTATTGTGTGAAAAGCAGGTTATGCGAATAGATTAATGTTTGGGACTACGTGGAGCGGAAAGATCTACAGAAGCGGAAGCAGTGAAGAATTAGAAAATAGTCCCTTAATTTCACCCTCGCGGGAGAGCGAGGATGATCTCATGAAGGTTTCTCCGAGAAGCGCAGTTAGTTTGATAAGGCAACAAATTCCGCATTTACCAACTCCACCCACACTGCCACCCGCTTTAGCCCCCTCACCTCCATCTCCATCGACTCCACCTCCTCCACCTCTGCAGTTTAGTATGGCAAATGCGATCAAACTGCTGGTGTTCAGAGGAGTAGGAAACGAAGACCCGAACCAATTCTAGTTCATGGTAAGAGCAATATGGGAAGCACAGGGCATCATGGATGATAATATTAAAAAGGCTACACTGGTGAGCGTGATGCAAGATCGCGCATTAATGTGGTATATCAAGCATTCTAATGACCACCCGAATGTAGGAATTGCAAATATCCAGACTACGTTGAACAGGGAGTTTAGCAAGCCAAAGTCATAGACCCAATCAATCATCAGGTTTAAAGAGGTCGCGATACTCCCGGGTGAGACCCCCTGGGATCTACACCAAAGGCTTAAGAGTACGATCCAAGATGCCAATATGACGTTAACGAATGCACAACATCGTGCATAGTTTGTGGCCTCACTTATGCCACACTTAAGGACGGCGTTGTCACAGCAAAAACCTTCCACCCAGGCCAAAGCGTTGGAGCTGGCAATGGGGTTGCATGAGACCCCTATACAAGACCCTAGATTGGGAGTCCAAAAGATCCATGCGCAACTATAGAATCTTTGTCTAGAAATGCAGAGTTTGAAATAGGATAGGGCACCTCGGCCAGAGGCGCGTGAGGAAGTATGGTGCATAAAATGCAAAGGTCAAGGCCTCGACAAAGATCATTTTCCAGTGTTTGCGAACTACTTGGCAGGATGAGGGCCAATGCCATTAAGACCGTAGGCATAGGTGGGGCCGAGTGCGGCATCTGCATTATGGTGCGTAATCTTCCAGATAGGAGGAAAACATACCACGGATAATTTGCATCTATTGCAGAAGTATACACAGACGTCCCAACAGTTGTTTTGTAATTTCTGTAGGTCGGTAGGCCATGACAAATGCACCTGCTGAATCTATGAACCAATGATGGATCAGACTCCTACCTATAGGGTGCAGGTTGAAACGCGAGCCCTCGACCCAATTGCAGGGATGGTTTGTGTTGGGTTTCAAGGGCGCGGTCGGGGTCGAGGTGGAATGGGACCATGAAGGGGTCACAAACAAATAATTTGTTACAATTGCGGAGGGATAGGGCATTATGCTCGCAATTGTACGAACCCGACTAGGATATCATGTTGGTACTGTAATCAGTTTGATCATGAGGCGGAAGATTTTCCTTCACTGATAAAGAAGATGTGCGAAAATGGGGTACTCCAGCCCCCTCCGACCGAGAATTTACAAATGATGAGGTCTGAACTGCACGAAGAAGTCCCAAATGTAAACATGATGCTCAAGAGAGGTATGACAATGGGAGATGATAAAGGGAAGTAGCCAGAAGAAAGTATGTGGGCTCGTAAGGCTCCTACAAACGAACCCAACTTTGATTTAGAACGCACAAAGGAGACATTCATGAAATCTAAGAGCTTCACGGAGGCCTCCACTTCAGGTAGTAAGGATCAACTAGATCCAGGGATGGATCCTTCTATGCTCACTACCTTTCTGGAGACATGCATGAAACTTCTGCGCGACAACAAGGCAATCAAAGGCATATAGGAACTTATCACTAGGTGTGTGGAGTCAAGAAAACCATGTGTGGTCTGAAAAATGGGAAATCATGCATTACACATAGGAAGGGAGATGAGGTTGACTGCGCAAAAAGGCGAGTATGAAATGGATCAGGTAATCCTGGACCTAGGTTCCGATGTGAATGTACTACCAAAGCAAACATGGGAATGCATGGGCAGACCTGTGTTACAGTGGTCCCCTATTGAGTTATGAATGGCAAACCATTAGAAGATTTTGCCCATGGGAAGATTGAAAGGGGTGACATTCGATATTGAAGGCGCGAGCGCACAGGCGGATTTTGAAGTGATAGAGATTATCGATGCTATCCACACTACTAGGGATAGACTGGGCTACCGATATGAACAGAGTCATAAATCTGAGGAAGCGAAAAATGATCTTTGAGAAAACGTCACTATGTGTAGTAATACCACTGGATCCAGCCAAAGGAACACGATACACTAAACCGGTGCGCGACGACGATAGTGATGACGATATCTACTGTATCTACAAGATAATTGCACAAGGAGAGGATTGGGCGAATCTGACTATAGATGGAAGGATTTTGTGAGAGTGCAAAAGCTCCTACACTCTAGATTCAGATGAAGGGATAGAGTGATGGCAGAATCGGTTGTATGAAGTAACAACACTGAATTGCAACACGATGATCAGATCATTGCATTGCGTAAAATAAGAGGCAAGGGAGCTGCCAACATATGATGGACTGCCAAGGGTGGATGAATTTCTAAATAGATTCGGAAGTGCAGTACCAGAGTAGCAACGACTTGGTGCACTGAAATGGGCACTATGCGCAACACTCGGACAATGGTGGGATGTGCATCAAGGAACTTTGGAAGAATGGCGCGAATGCAGAAGGATGATGCGCTTACATTTTGGAAAACCCCAGCTTCGAATGAAAGCCTATCAGATGGGACAGAACCACTTGTGCACCCACCTTTCCCGATGGGTATAGACATATGTTGTACAACCAACAGAAGCACATAGCCTAGAAAAATGGAACAAACCACAGCAGTAGGAAAGACGACATTCGTTACCAATTCTCCACGATGAAGCATTCCATAGGGTGTGTGGAGTACTGAACAAGGTTTACCAGGCAAGATGAATTGATTGGGACCTACGCGTGCCAGCGGTTCAATGGGCCTATAGGACCATGTGTAAAAAATTGAGCACGGAAATGATTCCAAAGGTGCGGAACGGAGTCGAAACCGTAATTTCGAAAGAAAGGAATCCTCACATAATAGCTCCCACAATTGGGGCAGTACGTGAAGACCAGGATGAAGGAATCATACAGCTACGCAAGGATGAACATATAAGGATTCAGGAAGCCATTCGGCGGGGAACCGGGGACTTCGCAAACTCGAAGAAGATCGGGTACAATTAAGGAAGGAAATCCTGTTAATGGACCCTGAGATTAAAAAACAAGAGAACGAGATCGTGCAAGATTGTCTCGTCGGTAAACTACACATGACAAGGCTAGATACGGACAACCATACCACTGCATTAGAAGCTTCTCGCCGAGAATTTATAACTCTACTACCATGGTTGCAACTGCACCTTACCAAACGAAGTAACAAGGGAAGCGCACCACATAAGATAAAGCACACGGCGACAGGAATTGCGAGGGAAATTGAGGAGTGTCCACAGACTATATTAGAAGGAAAATTGAAGTCTTGCACAGGTGGTGTGACCACCTGACTAGCCATAGGGAGCACAGTATCAGTGCTCCAGACAGTTGAAAGAGAGTGTGGGACTCTAAAAGAGTCTGTTTGGGAACTGCATGGTGAGGGAGGTGCGCGTAGAATCAGCATGGTACAAGGTTTGCGGCCATGCACAGGAGGCTGTGTTGCCGTGTGGGTCAACCAGGAAGTAACCGTTGATGTCACTGTTCATGACGAGATGTCCAATTTAAGGAAAAAGTGAGCGGGTGACGGACAATTAAGACACAAATTAAGGGCTAGATTTGGGATGATCTACTGCAAAGAATGCATTAATGACTCAGAAGTGGGGGGAATGGTCAAATTCAAATTCAAAAGATGATATAAAACTCCAAGGACTAACCACGAGACAACACTTGGTTGTTTGGGATTTAAGCAGTTGCAGGGTATTGAGCACCGAGCAATCTTACCATCTTTGAGTACTTGACAGAACATATCTCATGCAACCACGATGACTGCTACCAAGCCAGGTGTGAAATTTGTTAAACATATCGCTAAGGAGCCCAGAGATGAGGCGGTCACACCAAAATTTCCAAAATCACCATGGACACCGCAACCGAAGAAAGATAAACAGACTATGGGACCAGTCCGTGTGTCCCCAAGAAACCCGTGGTTTGGCAAGATATCAATCGAAGAAAAAGGCAAGTTGTCACCATTGAATCAGATGAAGAGGAGGAGGATTTGCAGGCTCTAATTGATCAAATAGAGGTGCAAGACGATGTGGAGGAGGACATCCCACCATGCCTTCCGCAGCAAAGTTACCCACGTATGTCCCTCCGTGGAAAAGGAAAGTTAGGGTGCCCAAAGACCTAGAGGCCACAAAGAGTGTGCTCCAAACCCTACTCCTCCCCGATGGAATTAATTTTGAAGCTCTGCTCCTAGGCCAAGTGCCTACGCTAAAATTCAAAGACTGGGACCTCACGGATAAAGAGAAGTTCCTGCACCTAGCGACGGAGAGATTGATGAAGCAACATTCGGAGGGGAAAGTAACCATGCTGGAGCCGCAAAAATGGATGCGCGGTGTGGAGAAGGTTGGGTTACCTCATCTACGATGGATCGATGGATACCCCACTTTCACCACACGCCCATCACCATTTTCATTGTTAGGCAGCTGTTGTGCCTAGTGCATGATGGGTATCTATCGCTGGAGGAGCCTATTCTCATCATGGCAGAGATTATTCACTGGATTTCTCTACTTCCCTGTAAGGGAGAGGACCCTGTGATGATGATAGGAAAAAGCAGCGATTTGGCTCTCACAGAGGCCATGAAAACTAAATATAAGCTGGAAAAGAATAAGCGAGGCTATGCAATTGTGAGTATCAAGGACAAAGGCATGCGTGTATCCACCCAGCTCTTGGCCAGAAAATTAATGCGGAAGTGCCGCGCCGATGAAGTACCAGCGCCTGTGGTTGCACTGGCCGAATAGTGCATGGAGGGGGTCTATTTCAACTAGGCGAAGTTCCTCTGTGAGGAATTTTTGACAAACTGCAAGGAGGCCCAAGAGCAGGGTAAGACCTTCCACTACATGTGGTTGCTCTTATCCATCTTTTTGATAACGAGCAAACTACTGGAAGATAGCCAGTTTCGGGATATCGACCAGGACATACTGGAGTCTGTGAAGTACGCTTTGCTCTAGGTCACTAACGATGAAAAGCAGATTCACGCCTCCAAGGTTTTTTGGGTGCTAATGGAGGCAAGCATCCAGATCTGGATCAATAGAAGACCATGATTGTCTCCCACAGTGTACGCCACTCTGCAGAGCTTTACAGAGTTTAAATCGGACATGCACAACATTTATGTCTAGGTGCAAAAGGCTCCGACAAAGGCATGGATGGAGCTCCCATTAATTACTACTGAGGACACCATATTCATGGTGTTGGAAACATGGCATCCAAAGTGGCACTCCCTGGACTTGGTAGGAATGGAAAGGGACACAGCTCAGCAAAGGAAGAAGGGCTAAAAAGAGGCGCTAGGAAAAAGCAGCAGTAGAGGCAGCTGCACAACAGAAGCCGACTGATGAAGCAGCAGCAGTGCAGACAGTAGAAACAACAACAACGACACGAACAGAAGAGGTCGAGGAGGGCCATGACATGTCCACAGGGCAGGGGACTGAGGACATAGACCTGGCCAAAGAGCGTATAGACCCAAAAATCACCTTGCAACCGTTGAAACAGCCATGCATCCCTGAGAAACCGGTCCATGGAGAAAAGGTTAAGGCATCGAAGACGTCTATCAACCCCATCACACTTACAGAAGGTGATCTTTTTTACATCAGTGAAATGTTTCACGATGTCACTAAGGACGCACTCCAAGAGTTGATGACGGAGTAGAAAACTGTGTTGGGGGTGCGAAGCGTGCAACTATAGGGACTATAAGTGCAAACTCCACAAATAGGAATGATGGCCCCATATGTTGCAGCAAGTACATTATAGGCGGTACAGATGCTACGCACCCGAATGACCAACACTTTCGTGTTTCCCAAGGGCGCGTTAGCAATAGCAAACGAGGTTCACCGAACTGTGGTGGGTAGGATTAAGGGACTGGGCTTAAACTTGGTTGCCCTTCCGCGAGAAACCTTGTACCAATTATAGGATGGGATCATAGCTGAGCTCCATGCCAGAGAAGGCCACACGCTATAGGTATTGAGTGAACAAAAGATCAGTATGGAACAGCTCAGCCAGCAACATGATGAACTGGTCGCACAGACTCAAGGACAGGATCAGGCAGTAGGCAATGCTTGTAGAAATGTCCCGGAATTGGTCGTCCTGGCAGATCTACCAGTAGAAAAGCGGATCCATTGATTGGTGACTGTATTCCGCGAGGCAAAGGAAGAAGCAACGAGGGTACAACTAGACCTCAACCTTTAGATTTTTGAGCTGCAATTAAAGGCATAGTCTTCTATGCACCCGAAAGTTAGGGAATAGCATGCTGGCGCTATTAAAAAAGTCTTGGAAGAAATAGGACAGGCAGTACAGAATTGCATCGCTATGTTGGAGGAATCCTTCGTGGTCCTCACTTCATTACAAGAGGACCCCAACATACAACGCCTAGAAACGGAGGCGCGAGAGCTTCAAGTGCAGTATGACAGTGTGCGCGGTACGGTGCAGAAAGTTGTCCTGATCCAGCGACTTGTGATGCTATAGCAGGCAAAGGCCTTGAAAGAACAGGTGGATGTTGTGTGGTAGAAAGAGGCGGTCCTTAAAGCGTGCGTCCAGCCTTAGATTGATGAGGCCTTCCTCATCACTACAGACATCGAAGGAAAGCTTGCACAGATGAAAGCGATGCATGCCTTAAGACAGGGATTTTCCCTTCACAGTGAGACTTCGGCCGAGAGGGTGGAACAGATCCAGCAGACTGCAGATCTGTGTGCCACCGATCTCTGGGAAGCGCAGGACCGGTTGTAGGGGCTCCGTGCCAAGATCGCCGCACCAGCAGAGTGACTTGAGATGAGTCACGATGATTGTGTTGGGGGCCTGTTGGGCATGGAATCCCCAAACAGTAGGTTTCTGGGGCTCAAAGCCCAAGTTTTGGTCAGAAATGTTGTAAAATCCGTGAATTTCACGCGCGAAGCTCTAACTGTACAATTGAGTCATAGGGTTTTCCACCCTGTTACACAGTAATTTGTCACTATCTCCCTGTTAGTCTTCCTACTGTGTCATGAGTTCAAATTAATCATGCTCATGCTCTCTAATGTTGCCAAATGACCCACTTTGCCAAAGTTTTACTATCATCGCGACTTTTTTCAAAATAACCGCGCTGATGGGCGCTCCATAACAAACCGAATGCGCTGCCAGCGCGGAAGCACACGTGTTTCCCGCGCTGATCGAATTTCATGAGCCAGCACGTTTGTTATTCATATCTGATCGCGCTAACATGACCTTCTTTGTTATTCAGCTGCGATGTCAGCGCTTCGGTGCAGTTATGGATCCGCGCTGATCCAGTTTGGGCGAGTTTGTTCTAACAACCGGCCTTCCAGATGACTCCAGACCTGGTTGTTTTCCTTGTAAATGTCGCCATCCCTTCTCTGGCATGTCTGTTTCGTCATTTGAGCCACCTTCCTTGGAGATAAGCTCATCCTCCCACCATTCATGGAGACTCCTTCTCCTATTTATGCCTCTACCATTTCCATGAGTAGCTGGTTTTTTACAGTGTGAAATTGATAGTGCTTAGAGTGCTGCTGCTAGTAGGTAGTTGGTGTGACAAGTGTGGGATTGCTAGAGAGCTTAAGGAAGGTTGTGAAGTGTTGCTTTCTTGTGTGAGAGAGAGTTTTTGTCTTGGGAGATCTACCTCCAAGGGTGAATGCTTAAGAGACTTGCTGGCTGGACCCTCTTGAGAAGGATTCAATGTCAGAACTTTGGTTGTACTCTTCTCTGTTATTGATTAATAATAGATGACTACTATTATGGTTCCAATCTCATTTGTCTTTGTAATGGTTAATGTGAGTTACGTCCTTTCTGACTGATGTATAATTGCATTTATTAGATTTCATGCTTTTGTTTGTGTTTCTCTTTGTGTGTGCAGGTGTCTATCCACGAGGATTGTGGAGGATCGTGACTGGCCAAAGCGAAGGAGCGAGAGCGACGACTCTTCATCAAACAATAGCGTTGGAATCCAAGTAGGTGTTCATTGCCTACCTTTTATTTGCAATTAGGAACTTGCATAGTAGCATTGACTGATTGTTGCTAGACCCATTCTGGGCTAGTAGGGATCGCCTCTATCTGTAGAGGGGATTTACCTCTCCAACAATTTGGCGACTCCACTGGGGAGCTGGCCTTGTCCCTTTTTTGTTCATTCTTGCCTTGAGTTTTTGTTTTGGTCTCTTTTGAAGTTTTGGGGATTAATTATCAATCTTTTGCGTTTCCTGGGTTGATCTGGGAAATGCCCCTGTTTGATTGAAAGATTGGCTGTTTTGATTTGGGAGTTTTGATTTGCCTGTCACTATTTTTGAGCTCCATCGCGGATTTAATTTTAACAATCGCGCTGTCATCGCGCTCACCCTTTTGCAACATGCTGTGCATCGCGTAATTACGCCTAACAGTCACGACGATCCTGGAAATCGGATCATCGCGGAAAAGACGTGTACAGTCGCGATGTCAGCGCCACTTGGTAGCTTTTTACCCGCGATGATCTTGGGTTGCTAGCTTAATTCCCACGACGACTCCTGAAATCGCATCATCGCGGAAAATAGGTGTTTTTCCGCGACCATTGTGGGTTGTCTGTGTAAAAATTGCACTGACATCTCGGGTTGTCTGTGTAAAAATTGCGCTGACATTTGTGATCATCTCGGGTTCTCAGTGTGTAACTTGCGCTGATTCCTGAAAAGTTGTTTTTATAACTTTATCTCCTGAATTCATCAATCTTTCTTATCCCCTGTTGTTTCTTGTCTCTCACTAGATTGTTTTGATTACTTTTGGTTAGGGGCACTCTCTCTTTGATTTCATTCGAGTGAGTCTTGTGGTTTTTAGACCATTTGACCTAGCCCCTTAGAATTTTCATCGAGAAACCATTTGCTTGGGTTACTTGTCTATTCAAGGTTCATCCACAACCCTCTTATTAATTTGCTTGAGGCTTTTTCACTGCTTGTTGCTGGTTGATTTTTAGTGTCGATTATTGAACCACTTTTTTATGTTGATTCGATTTCTTCACTACCAAGCATAGATCACAATTGTTTGGATCGATTAGTTCACACTTGCTTGTTTGTCTTCTTGAATTCACAAAAAAAAAAAATTGCATTCATTTAGCATACGAAAGTGAAAGTGCATTTGCATTACGAATTTTCATGTTTGAGAAATTGAAAGCAAAATTTAAATCTTTCATTAGTAGTATCGATGCATCGTGAGATTATTTTATTGATGCATTGTGTTTCTTAGTGTTTGCATTCGCTTGTCAAGGTTTGGGAATGATATTTCTACCCTCCCATAGGTAGGTGTTCATCGAAGAAAAGGATACTTCATTCATTATAGCTTGCATTTAGGGAATTGCGAGAGATTACATACGGTAGGACCTGAAACCGGAACTTAATCAAAGATCAACCATAAAATGAACTGAATGAACTTAAAAATGCATTGGAACATAACATAAACATTTAGAAGTCTAGGCTAGAGACGTGCTCCGGCGTCGTTAAACCTAGTCACTGTTGTTTCACATTACGGTTGGGTGATTCCTCCTCTTGTGACTCGATAGTGGTCTAGCACGGACTTGAGCTCCCACGTACCGTCGCGTATATAGGGGAGACCCCACTAGGTTATCATCCTTCATCCACAGGAAGCCGTGTCTGCCGCCTTACAAGCCGTAACGCACCGAACACAGCATTCGGGAAGATTGACTGCAGTACGGAAAGTCCTTGGTTTTCGTATGATTGCCAAGGTGTATAAGCAGTTTTACGGATTGTCTGGTAAACCCTTTGCCTAGAGTCTCCAGAGTAGTCACTTTTGATCCTTTTCGGACTCCTTAAAAGAAAAGGTGCCAGTGAGCGTCTTGTCACTTCGTGCTCATTAAACATTCGAAGGAGACTAGAGTCATCTTTTCATCCTTTTCTCGACTCTTAAAACATGAAAAGGTCAAGTTGTGTCTTTGCGTCTTAAAATTTATTTGGCCACGATTAACCTGGTTAGATCTTGTGTGTGTTAGCTTGAGTAGGCTTCTTTTTGTTTGCCATGGCAACTTTTCCGGGGTTCAACAACCCAAGTTCCCCTCCTGACGAGAATCCTGGTCATTTCCCTCCTCTTGGGAATGTTGGTGCTCCTTATATGGCAACGTTATCCCTTCCGGGGTTAACTGTCGGATTGCCTGTTTGGTTGTTTTCAACCTCTTTGGTCCCAGCCATATCAGCTGCTAGTCCATCAGTCCCTCCACCTGAACAACATCATGTTGATCCTAAGGTGGATCTCTCCCCTTCGACACCTACTTCTACGTCTTCCTCTTGTACTTCGCCTGGTGAAAGTCTCGATTCGAATAACCAGGTGGCTAAGAAGAAGAAGAAGAAGACCAAGAAGAAGAAGTCTCCTAAGGGCGAGGCTACAAGTATAACTCTTACTACTCCGAGTACACCTGAAGTCGGGCCACCTTCCGCTCCTCCACGGAAGGTCAAGTTTCCTTGTCGATTATGCAAGGAGGACCATCTTCTTCGCGATTGTCCTGGCATTCCCAGGGTACTAGAAGTATGGTCTCGCAATCCGGCCTGCCCCTCATCGTCCTCTGAAGCTCACGGTGATGCTACCTTTAGTTGGGAATGGTAAGGAAAAAGGGAAGATTCGGATCCCCTGTAGACTTTGTGAAGAAATCATCCCCTTCACCTTTGTCTGCTCATGGATAAAGCCTCCGGTGTCTTGGAAAGTCTTACAACTCCTTCACCCCAACTTCCCGTTGGTTATCAACGTCTCTCTGTAGCCGCAGATCGTTCCCCTGCTGACAGAGAGATTGATTCATATTCTTCTCTTGTCCAACCTCCTCTTCCCGAACCCGGCTGTCCCCAGCCTGTTCCAGACCAACCATTGGTCGGAAAGAGTGTCGACTCGAGTCCGCCCGTCGATCACTCTGTTTCGGACGAGCATCACGCCCATGTTCTTCTCGTCTCTTCAGATTCTCCTGAGTCCCGAAATGACTCTCCTAACCCAGCTGCTCCCGAAGGTTCTCCTTCGGTTCCTTTAGCACATGGGGGTAATCATACGATTCCCCCACCAAGTAGTCTGGTTGCTTCCTTTGATTGGAATCACTTGATCGCCGGTCACCTTCCATCCCATATGCCTTTCCAGATCACAGTACATGCCTGTGCTAAGGCAGTACCTGGCACTGTTTTGGATGAAGGGGCGTCTATCAGTCTTATGCCGTACACTACTTGGCAAGCTTTAGGTTCCCCGCAGCTTGGGCCAGTCACTCAGAATCTGTTGGCCTTCTACGGAGGAGCCTGTCCATCTCTAGGAGTTCTCCCGAAGTTCCCTATTACTTTGGGAGGCAAAACCGTCTATATAGACGTCTTGGTTACCGAAGGTGTTTTAGACTTTAGTCTTCTCCTTGGTCGCGACTATGTTTACGCCATGGGGGCCCTCATTTGTTCGCTTTTCCGTTTGGTTTGCTTTCCACACGATGGCAGAATTGTGATTATCGATCAAGTGTCATCCGTTAGTCCCCCGATGCCTCCTGTGTCGTTGTCGTCCCCTCCTAGTTTTCATCCACCAGTTGCATCTACCCCACCACAGATCAACTACGTGGCCACCTATCCCATGCCTGGATCCAGTGATGCTGCCATCGTGCATAGTGTCCTAGGGGCATTGGGCCCCGACTTCCAAGATGTTTCCCTTCCACCGGGAGTGGCAATCTTGGACGCCCCGACTTTCTATCCATTATGATGAAGTTCGGGTGGAGCATAGTTCCTTTCCAGTGTCAAGCTCCTTGAAAAATGAAACTAGGTTTGGTTGGAGCACAGTTCCTTGTCTTGTGTCAAGCTCATTAAAAAATGAAACAAAGTGTCCCGAGCATAGTTCCTAATCTTGTGTCAAGCTAATTAAAAAATGAAACAAGGGTTATGAGGATAGTTCTTTTACTGTGTCAACCTCATTAAAAAATGAAACACCTCCCTTTCCAAATCAAGTCTTTTGATTAAGATCTCGTAAAATACAAGTCGAGTCTTTCATCGATCTCGAGAGTGAACCTTCATTCCATCCACTTTGTTGAATGCAATGAAGCTTGGGGGCATGTACCTCGATTTGTGTTATTATGCTGGGGGCATGCGAACTTATAACAAGCATAGTTTTTCGTTTCAAGCTTGTGTAAACATGAAACCGAATCCAAGCAGAGTTCTCCATGGTTCAAGCTTGTGTAAAAATGAACCCATACCCAATTTACACCTCGTGATTGCCATTTTTATCCGCTGAATTCTGCTAGATGAGCCTTGGTTGTTTCATTCCATTGCTACCATCTCTTTGGCCGATCATATGCCCTCACTTGGTTGTTTATCCTTTCCTGAGGAACCGCAGCAATGAGTGGTTTTATTAGCCAGCCTCTTGACCATTATATGTTTGAGCAGTTCCACCATTGCCAGAACCAGTTGCTACCTTTTATACCACTCGTTCCTCTAGGACGAGTCACCTTTAAGCTCTTTTCTGACTCGTAAAATGTGAAAAGATTGCCGAGTATTTTTTCCCTTTTTGACTCGTTAAAGAGAATAAAAATGGAGGTCTGCTTTCAGCTCTTTTCTGACCGTTTAAAGATGAAAAGATTGCCAAGTCCCCCTCTCGACTCGTTAAAAATAAATGAGAGGCAGTCGCCTTTAAAGCTCTTTTTTCGACCATTTAAACTAAAAAAGATTGCCGGGTTTTTGTCGTTTCGAACTCGTTATTGGCTCCAAAACGACGTACTTCTGACCGCTTTTCTACTCTTTCGGTCGAAGTCACTACTTACAAAAATTACTCCTCGATCATACTAGTCGGGCGGTTCTTTCGAGCATTGTTTTATACTTTTTCGGGCTCGAGAGGCACAACTTTACGAAAAAGGACCCCCCTGGAGTTTTCTTTTCTGCTGTCTTTTTAGACTCTCTAAACAGGAAAAGACGCCGAGTTCTTCCTTTGTCAGACTCGTTAAAACTTAATGACATCGAACTCCGTCGAAATGACGCAATCCAAGCATATGCTATCCCCATCAAGCTTGTCATCCAAAAATAATCGGGGTACCTGCCAGGAATGGTGGGGAAAATGGAATCATAATTATTGTCGTGTCGGCAGTATGTCGCTCTTGAACATGGCACTTGTCTGCATTCGTGTCTGGGTGGGGACATCTCATCTTGTTTTTACACTAGCCTCCGTGGGTTTGGGTTATCCTATTTGACCTCTCATCTACTCATTGCCTCGTCACCATGACCTTTGATCTGTTGATGTCAAATACTGCCAAGTCCACTGTCGTGCCGCCAATATGTTCAAGAGAAGTTGACCTCTGCAGAATTACAACCTCCCTCTCATACCTCACATACTTCTGATTCACCACAACATTCTTCCTCTGTCTCTTGTCACTGATGTGGGAAACACTATGGCCCACCTTTGATCAAGGTCACTTCTCTGTCGACTTCAGCTCATTATCCAGGAAGCTGATCTAGAGACTCCCTTCGGTGCCTTAGAGCCTGCAAAACTCAATGGCAGATTATTCGTGTTCGACGCGAGGTTTTCATCATTGGCCTCCGATCGAATGATTCTGCAGGTGTTTGACGCCATCTCATTGATTTGCACGCCGTGGATTGTACCTATAGTACCTTGAGGACCATTGTCATTATTGGTGGTCCCTCTCGCGTCTGTTAACAGTTTTCATCATTGACTGGTAATCAGACGATGTTCTTGCATGTTTGACTTCAACTCCCATATTCACATGCTTGGACTTGTACTTTGCTCGAGTCGAGATGGAGCGCAAGACCCTAGATTTTGTCTATTGCAATCCAGGTTGTGATTTTGTGGATTATTATAATCATTACATGACTCATTGATGGATGGTTGTGCCCATACCTGAGTCTTCATGGATGGCTGCGACCATACCTTTATTATCATCATGGTCTCTTTAGCTGGGTGGCTGCGTCCATACCACAGACCTCCTTCATATGTCTTTTGGATGGTTGCGCCCATGCCTGGACTACATGTACTCGAATATCAGAACTATCAGATGTACATACGTGCAGTTTCTTCCTGGTGGTGTTCCAGTTCAGCCAGTTTCGTAAAGAATTTCACCCCTCCCACTCTCTCGGGCTTCATGCTTTAGGGGGCATCTGTTACACAGTAATTTGTCACTGTCTCCCTGTCAGTCTTCCTACTGTGTCATGAGTTCAAATTAATCATGCTCATGCTCTCTAATGTTGCCAAATGACCCACTTTGCCAAAGTTTTACTATCATCGCGACTTTTGTCAAAATAACCGCGCTGATGGGCGCTCCATAACAGACCGAATGCGCTGCCAGCGCAAAAGCACACGTGTTTCCCGCGTTGATCAAATTTCATGAGCCAGCGCGTTTGTTATTCATATCTGATCGCGCTGACATGACCTTCTTTGTTATTCAGCTGCGATGTCAGCGCTCCAGTGCAGTTATGGACCCGCGCTGATCCAGTTTGGGCGAGTTTGTTCTAACAGCCGACCTTCCAGATGACTCCAGACCTGGTCGTTGGCCTTGTAAATGTTGCCCTCCCTTCTCTGGCATGTCTGTTTCGTCATTTGAACCACCTTCCTTGGAGATAAGCTCATCCTCCCACCATTCATGGAGACTCCTTCTCCTATTTATGCCTCTACCATTTCCATGAGCAGCTGGTTTTTGACAGTGTGAAATTGATAGTGCTTAGAGTGCTGCTGTTAGTAGGTAGTTGGTGTGACAAGTGTGGGATTGCTAGAGAGCTTAAGGAAGGTTGTGAAGTGTTGCTTTCTTGTGTGAGAGAGAGTTTTTGTCTTGGGAGATCTACCTCCAAGGGTGAATGCTTAAGAGACTTGCTGGCTGGACCCTCTTGAGAAGGATTCAACGTCAGAACTTTGGTTGTACTCTTCTCTGTTATTGATTAATAATAGATGACTACTATTATGGTTCCACTCTCATTTATCTTTGTAATGGTTAATGTGAGTTACGTCTCTTTCTGACTCATGTATAATTGCAATTATTAGATTTCACGCTTGTGTTTTTTGTTCTCTTTGTGTGTTGCAGGGGTCTATCCACGAGGATTGTGGAGGATCGTGACCGCCAAAGCGAAGGAGCAGAGCGACGGCTCTTCATCAAAAACATAGCGTTGGAATCCAAGTAGGTGTTCATTGCC